>CM046874.1:222314523-223616602 GCA_025667525.1 Glebionis coronaria
ATGAAGTATGATAAACTAATAGAAGATCCATTGAAGATTTGAAGTAGAGAATATTATATAATGATGTGGGAATGAAATTGAACCGTCAAGCGTGATTTTTCTTTTAATTGCTTTTCATTACCGATGGGCGGTAGCTGGGCAATGGGCATATACATTTAATTTGTTGGGGTTTGGGACTTGGGTCTTATATTAAATATGTACAATTGGTAAAGTTGCGGGTAAACGGGTCGGATACGGGTACGGATGCGGGTTCGGTTAAACAGGCGGGTATTATTAGTACCCGTAACCGAACCCGTACCCGCGAAAAAAATAATACTTATACCCGAACCCGCATCCGTACCCGCGAACCCGCCCCCGAATCTGACCCAAGCGGATCGGGTTTCGGTTTTCCCCGTCGGTTTCGGATGCTTTTGCCATCCCTATCTATAATCATAGTGTTATATTATTGTTTCACCCCTCAAGTCATAATCTCTCGTTGTTTATGTAACCATTGTTTAAAGTTCGTTTCGTTTCCTTCTTTCTTTTCTGTTTTGTAACTTAAATTAAGGATACAAAATCTAAGCACACTGACCAAAATGTCAAAAGACCTATTACTCTAGGTCTCAAATTAAATGTTCAGCTTTATATTGTTCAAAGCTTTAACAACTCCTACTAATTATAATCAATGTTTTCAGGCCATGATCGACTCGGCCGAGTCAACCGGTTAATCTGATTCCGACAAAAAAAGGGGTCATATTAACATGAGTTTTACATTTTCGAAACCCGGCTATAGTCGTCGGGTTTGGGGTAAACCGGGTCACCCGGTTCTCGAGATCCGGCCGGTTTTCGATTTTTCAAGTTTTTTTTTTTAAATAAAATATGTAATATACGTATTTACGACGAGATTTTATTTTCACATATTATATTGGTTGGTAAACAATTTATATTTTTAATATAAGAAAGTTTTTATGATTTTTATATATAATTTTTGTGAATTATTAAAAATGTAAATAAATTTTTATTTTTAAACTGGATTAACCTGGATTGACTCGAACTCAATGGCTCGACCAAGTCAATGTAAAAATTGATTTTAAAACATTCACAAATTAAATATAAACATTATATCCAAAAATGCTTACGAGGGTCTGTTTTCTTGTACGTATGCAACCCTCATTACAGATATATAAACTTAGAGTGTGTTTGGTAAAATTGAAGGGAATGAGAACGGGTAAAGGTAAAGGAACACAAAGGTATATAATGAGCATTCTATGTTATTATTATTATCATTATTTGTGCTTGGTTAATATAAGTTGAGGTGGTGATTTGAGATGGTGGCAATAACGGTTAGGGTGATAGTCAGGGTCGCGACGATGAGATGTTAGTAGGGGAAGCAATAATGAAAATTAATGACGCTAGTGGTGGTTGAGGACGGCGTCCATTGCAACAGACGATTGCAGACTTGTGGTAATCGGTAGAGGTGGCGAATCAGAGGTGAAGGTGGTGGTAACAGTGATGATGGTAGTTTTTAGGTGGTGAAGGTTGTGATAAGCGGTTGTGGCGGATGGTACAAGTAGCGATGAGACGTGGAGGTTGTGGCAGTGGTGATGATCGACGGTGTGGTGGTGGTGGGGTGGCGCCGTTGGTAGCCGTTAATGATGGTGGTAGAGTGTGGTGGTCGTTGGTGAACAAAAACACACGTGAATCCATGGTGAGGTGGTAGCGGTCGCTTGCAGTGTTGGTGGTGGTGGTGGCAGCAGAGAGCGGTGGTGGCGTTGGGAGGGTGGTGGTAGCGACAATGGTTGTGGTCAGTATGATATTGATAGAGGAAGTATTAATGAAAATTAGTGGTCGGCTAGTGGTGGTTGAGGACGACAGTCATTGCAACATACGATTGGGGACTTGTGGTAGTCGGCAGCGGTGGCGATTTGAGGTGGGGGTGGTGGTAAGGGCGATGATCAGTGGTTTTTGAGTGGTTATTGACGGTTGGTGGTTGCGATAAGCGGTTGTGGTATATGGTATAGGTAGCGACGGGATGTGGAGGTTGTGGCGGTGGTGATGATCGACGGAGTTGTGGTGGTATTGATGGGGCCATCGGTAGCCGTTAATAATGGTGATAGAGTGTGGTGGCGGCATCGGTACATGTGTTGTCTCTGGTGGACAAATACACACTTAAATCCATAGGGAGGTGGTAACGGCCGGTGGTAGTGGTGCCTCGGAGAGTGGTGGTGGCGTTGGAAGAGTGGTGGTAGCGACAGTGGTGGTGGTCAGTGATGGTGGTGGTGGTAGGTGGAGACCTGAATCTATTAACTCGAATCCATTATCCCGAATTTACAAAGGAATCAATCATTACCCAGTAATAGATCATGATTACTTAGAGCATCTCCAATGAAGTAAACCCTTTTAAGTTTTTAACATTTAATGTATTAAATGTAAATTAATAATCAAAAGCTTTTTACCATTGAACCAAAAGCTTTTTGGAAGGGTTTATAAAGGTTTATAGAAAGACTTTGTATATGCAAAGTCATTCTATAAACTTTTTGTAAACCCGGTCAGCACCTCTAAAAACTTTTTAGAATAGTAGAAAATTTTATATACCTTTTGTCTATTAAAGATGCTCTTATATATCTTCTAACCAAACACTATTAATCATTATCATTGTGATTCCTTACCTTCTAAAACGTATAACATCATTCTGATTCCTTACCTCCTAAAACGTATAACGAAGCACACCCTGACTACTAGCTTCTACTTAAATATTTATCGTTTCTTTCGTAATAGATCGTCTTCAACACTCAACAAAAAAAAGTATAAAAAAACCGTCGTCAACATCTTCTACATCATGTGACAAAAATCATTCCAAACAGTCTTCAACGTTAGGTCAGATTCCTAATTCCTTCTAAAGGTCCTCAATAACGTAGCAAGAATTTTGGTTTATCCGTATTTTGAATTAATGCAATAACTAAAATTTTAACATAAACCATGGGTTTTAAGAAAACCATTATCAGGATTTTCATTGGTTACTTTTTGCAAAAAAAGAAGAAAAAGAAAAAAAAGTAATAAATTCGGGAAGGGGTGTAAATTATTCCCCTGCTTCACCGTACATAATCATATTCATAGCATACCATGCTGTCAGTCACAATATTCTCACATCTCTTTCTATTTATGTTTCGTTGCATTGTCATTTTTTTATCGTACTAAGGCCGGTGAGAGTGGTACATAAGTCACTCACTATCACTTTAGTGTCACCTCGGTTTTAACAAACTCACTCAAACTTTTCACAGGAGATAATGACACTCACTCAAACTCACTACACATCAGCCTTAATACGATAAAAATACATTTAAAAAAACAAAATAGATAAAATAAAAATACATAATACGATTAGTCAGTTCCTGGATCCGAATCCGAAAACTGACCAGGTAACTCCCAACGCATTGTTTCTTCTTCATCTTCTTCCGCCATAATTTATGCCTCCAGCTCCCTTCTTTCCCTTTCTTCTTCTTCTTCCAGAGTTTGTCTCAACACTTTTTGATCTAGGTATAGTTGATACACCTCATTGTCAGTCATTCTGCCATCTGAGTCGTTTGGAATTGGAAAGGGTAGATCGGACGACTCATTTCTGCTTCGGTGTTGTTGCGACGAAGAACCGATATGAGTTGTTTGAGATTGGGACGAAGAACCCAAGTTATTCAAACCATTAAGTATTTTCTTCAATTCTAGCCTCCAATTTTATCGACTTTCTAAACAAAGATCTCTGAAAGGTGAAATCGATATCAGATTGATTTCTAAAATACGTGTCGATTAAATGACGCTTCTGTGGGGAGAGATCACGGCATTTCTCACGTTTCGTGCGCAATTTCGTATTTTCTTCGGACGCAGCATCGAAATCATCACCTAACTTCGTATGCTCATCGTAACGACGTTGTTGTTAAATTATTTGTTTATGAATCATAGCCTTAATCTCGGCTTCGGTATGTGGGAATGAGCATGCCAGTTTTGATTTAAAAATTGGGTTTGAAAATACAAAAAGTTGTGTGTGAAAATTTTGTGCAGTAAAATTTAGTATTTAAAGAAGAAAAGAATGATTAATATATATATATATATATATATATATATATATATATATATATATATATATATATATATATATATATATATATATATATATATATATATATATATAAGAGGGTCTCACAATAGAGAGAACTCACCCACGTGAGTCTGCCTTGTTTTTTTTTTTTTTTTTTATAAACTCGTACGCGACTTAAGGGATGGGGGTGGGAGCTGCGCGTGAGTTTGGTCAAGTCGCGAGTGGCTTCAATACCACTCTCACCAGCCTAAGCTATCTAATTTTTCATTTTCTTTTACTAGTTTACTCGCTTCATCATGCACAAAGATTAATGTTAAAATGTTTCTAGTTGATATTAAAAGTTTATTTGATAAGTAAGGCTTATTTTTGTAATAATTGTGCATCCGGTCGTTTTAAACTCTGGTTCCAGTTCGGTAGCTGCTTACATCATGAACTAGGAATAGCTTCAAAAATGTACTTAAATGGTCCATATCCATTCTGTAAAGTTACATAAACTTGATGGTTGATTTGGGGCTGGCTGCCCCCCCTGTAATCCTTGCAAACAGTGGATATCGATATTGATGAGATATGGCAAAAGGACAGTATTGTCATTTAAGACATTCTCTTGACCTTGAAATGTTAATGATATCCCTCTTTGTCTCTACATGTATTAACATGTCACTTTTATGACAACTGCAATCATTTTATCAAATACCCGACGAATTCTGATTTGACCCAACCATAACAATACCGATTTAAACAAGTATTGTAGAAATAAGAAATATTTCCTGTTAAAACTCGTGCATACCAACATTTCCTTGTTATATGGTAGTAAAGAAATTTGGCAAAATTTATTAATGTAGAACATATGGCGAGTGATACATGTTGATGCAAAAGCTGGGGTAGACCGAGTTTGACCTAAATTTGGTTTAGTTTGGGATTTTGTGGACTCCGGCTTTCGCACAAAGTGAAACTTGTTTTGAGGACACTGTGCACTAAACAAACACCGTTAGGCTTACCTTAGGTTTGTGACCCACGATTAGACTCCGGCGTGAGAGTAACTATTCGATTTGAGTATATTAGTGTTTAGGGTATTGTGTGTATCGTACCTTTGTGGAACCGAATGGGTTCCTTTTATACTCGAGAGAGTCCAGGCTGGGCTCCCTGTTCTTGCGGCCTAAAAAAGAGATAATGACTCGAAATAGCTTGATCTTCATTATCTAACTAAGGCAAGTGTATATCCCTTTTCCTTAGGCGAATATAACTATAATATAAGTTATATTCTGTCTGATTCTGTCGCACTGCGACGAGTACTTGGCTAAGTAATCAGCCTCTTGTGCGACAGCGGCTTACCGGACCTTCTGGGCCGTGTGCGCACATCGCACAAGTATCCAATCCATTCCTGATGGATGCGGGTAGTACCCGTGAGTCAGACTATCCAGCCCGACTAGAGATTATACGTCATCGTGTCCCCCCAGTCTAGTGGTCGAAGGTCCAATCCGCGGCTACTAGACTATAATCAAACCACGCTAGTCACCCCAATCCGCGGCTACTAAACGATAATCAAACCAAAACAGTCGCATAGTCCAAGCATAAACACAGATTTTAAATATTCCCGCCAAGAAGACATACGTCCCCCCTTTTACCTAACCTCCTTGGTACCCGGGAAAAGCGCTTGCCACGTCATAGTTACCCTTTCATCTTCTACCGTTAGATCTGGCAAGTGGGGGACACGTGGCACACATCTGACCATGAACAGTAAAACTAGGAAGCCTATATAAACCCATCACGCCTCCTTTTGACTGTTTACCATCTACGAAACCTTCAAATCACCATTAACGCCTCTATCATTTACCATCATTACCAGATCTCTTATCAAGGTAATCCGCGCGACCACTGTTTTGTATACACAACGTCATGGTGAAACAGCTAATCGACATCACGTCAATCTTGACCATTAGCAGCTAGACGAATTTACCTCTGAATTCTACATACCCAACTACCTACACCCAGAAGTTCCAAACCCCTAACAAAATATAAGTCAGTTCCCCGTAGGGAAGATAGGATTGTATACCCGTTTCTTCGATTACGCAAACCAGCGTATACCTATGTCGCGCTTTCTCCTGAGCGTGCTACTACACTATGAGACCCACGTCTCCCAACTGCATTGCATAGGGGCAGCAAAAATTTCGAATTTCGAAATAAACTGCCGCACCCTAGACATAGAACCCACGGTAGACCTCTTCCGCGTCTTCTACCAACGGTAATTAGCCAATGGCTGGGTATCCTTCGCTAAGCGAAAGGGCGGTATGCAATGTTTCGATGGAAAGATAGATTCCTTAAGGAACTGGACCGACAGATTCTTCTGGATCGACGAAGCTGCCTTCCCTTTCCACATTCCCTTCTTGACCCCTGACACTGTGAGGAAGGACCCCCTACCTGGCCCCGACTCCTACAACACTGCAGACGCGGAAACCTTGAGCAACAACCGCATCCCCGTGCAACCCTATCCGGAGAGTGTGTTAGTCACTCTTGGCCTAAGCCGCGCAGTCATCTGTGGCGAGCACAGGGTACCAATGTTCCGTAGAGAGAGTGGCCAGGGTTAGTGGTCCTTCCCGCCTTCATCATAACATTCTGTAAGTACCATCGCATATCAAAAGACTAAAATATGTTTTCCTGTTTTCTGTTTGCCTTCTTTCGCAGTTATGGACGTTCTTGACCTTGTCCGTGGTGCCTTTCCCGAAGATTTGCTGGTGTACTCTCGCCCTCAGCAGGAAAATGAAGAGTCACTCCGTGACCGTGCGCAGAAAAATACCATGGACCTAGAGATTGGGGATCCATCTGCCGCCCAAGAGAGTGAAGACATAGGCGCAGACCAACCACCGCCCCCTCCACCAGTTCAACAGTTGGAACAACAGCCACCCATACAACAACAACCACCACACTTTCTCAGTTCCTCGCTGTCTTCAGACAGTTACACCGGGGACGCCAAAAAAGCCACGGCTGGTTTTGAGGAAGAGGACATTACTTCCTTAGGAAAAAGGCACAGAATCCCCCCATCATCTCCACACAAGTCTGCACGCATCGGGGCCGGCCCCTCCTGGACAGGGGTGCGCACAACCGAGGAAGAGTTTGAGAAGAACCTTACAAAGACCCCCCCCCCCCCCCCCCACGCACTCCTCCCGCCACCATCAATATAAGGTAACCATCTTCTTCTATACGGTAGCAGTTAGTCACACGTTCTTCCTTATATGTCACTATTTTCTATGCGTCCACCTAACCATTACCCTTATGCAGCAGCGACGAACAGGAAAAGTCTGCTAAGAAAGCAAAGACCATGCCCTCCCCTCATAAGGAGACTTCATCAGCGGGGGGAAGCGGGTTCGCACAAGATCTCACATTTGCTCCTAACTGGGAGCTGCCTGCGTCCTCCGACCTAACGAGTGCTTTTGACTGTACAAGCTTCTTAGACAACATCGTGCCGCCTGGCCGAGAGGTAGTGCTAGAAGGTATGAGCGATGCTGTCCTGGCCGATGAGGCAAGTTATCTGGCAGCGCATCATGTTACATTGACATCGCACCTCAAGAAGAGATACTTGGGGTTGTCTGCCAAACTTCACACCACGGAGGAAAAACCGAGGCAGATCACTGAAGAGAAATCCTCCGCTCTCGGCGATATGCAAGAAAAAATAGACCAAGAGGCCGAGAGAGGAATAAAAGATGCCGCCCTCCTCCATTCCTTAACAGAAGAAAGAAATAGGCTATCTTCCGCTCTTGATGAAGAGCGAGCCCAACTCTACCAGATAAAGGCCTCCAACCTAGTTTCTATGGGGGGCCTTTGAGGAGGGAAAGAATAGGTTCGTTGCTGATGTTGATGCTCTGGGTGCTAAGGTAAAGGAAGATGTAAACGATCTCAGTTGTCAACTGAAGAGGCTGAGTATCGAACTGGATGAGGAACTATACCCCCGCCTAATGAAAGAGATAGCCGAGAAGCGGTGGCTAGTGCACAATGGTCTGCGCCTGGCCGCAATGGGCGCTTTGGAAGACCCCACCCTACGAACCTCATTCTCCAAGTCTGTCATAGCTGCAATCAATGAGGGCACTTCAAGAGGTTTTGTGACAGCACACAAGGGGAAGTTACTGAACAAAGAACTATTAGAGGTGTCTTTTTATGATCCGAAGGCTGATGCCAAGCTTACCACCGCCTTGAAAGAAATGAGCGTATGTTCGCTGCCCTCTTTTGGTCTGGAGGACAAGGATCATGAAGTCCCATTTGAAGCCGTAACGGAGGGTCTCACCTTAGCGCGCCACAAGGCAGAGGGCGCAGAAGCGCTATCAGACTTTCACTTAAAACCATCGTTAGAGCAACTGACCATACCAATTCTTGCCTATCCCAGGGATGCTCTTGATCCCTTCAAGATTGAGAAGGAAGTGCCACTATCTGAGGTCCTTGCCGCGCACGAAAGCCACGCCGCTGCCAAGAAAGCCCTTCTGAAGATAGAAGCGGCACCTTCTGTTGGTGCGGCCCATCTTGCTCCTTCTATCCTTGTGTTGCCATTGCCATTGCTAGAGAGGGATTCACGCCTGCTGGACCGGATGGAAAAAAGTCTGAAGGATCACCGCATTACTGCTTACTGCCCTCCTTTGCTAAAACTGAAGAGATCCTCCTCCGAGACCCACTTGCTCTCCAATCGCCTTAGGGATTTGTAAACATTTTATATTTGTTATCCACGAATGTTTGCCTTTGTAATAAACAATATCCCTTTTTGTTATGAAAAGTATATTTAATGTTTATAGCGCAATTTCGCATAATAAGTTAATGTAAACTTATAAATGGTCCATATGGTTTTGAGAAGCTCATTACGTGCGGTGTACCGCTACTACCATAAGGACAGTTAGGTGAGGCTGACTAATTGTTAGGTGTGCACAAGTGTGTCTTAATAGTCTCAGAGTTTACTAGCTGCATATCTTGCTACGACGTCATTAATAGCAAGGGGCCTAACACGATCCATGGTCGAAGGGGTTGCATCCCACTTACATGACAAGTCTAATTAGTAGGGTAGGCTCATTCCTTTTATTTCTCCTGGAAACGTTGTGCACGCGTGCGCCAATAGGCAATATATATAATAAAAGAAAGTATGTATGACATAAAGAATTTTTTTAGAATGTGCCGTGGAACTAGCTAGGGACCACGACTGTTTTACTAATACTTGCAAGATTTTAAATACATAAAATAAAATCAAAAAATATTACATTCATTTGGGAGTTTCTCCCTCAAAGGTAGCATCTCTTCAGATGGCATATGTTCCAAGGCCTTTGTAGGTCGCGACCATCCATGTCGCGTAACCGGTACGCACCATTTCCTAGTGCGTCTGTCACTAGGTAAGGTCCCTCCAATTAGTCTCAAGCTTTCCTGTGTTCTCAGCGCGGCTGGCCGCGTTTGAGCGATACACGAAGTCTCCTGGTCTAAAGGAGGTCTTGCGTACCCTAGCATCATAGTAGCCTTTCATTTTTGCTTTTGACTTAGCTTCGCGGATTGAGGCTAGCTCTCGTCGCTCCTCGATTATGTCTAAGTTCAATCGCAGCTCATCGTCGTTAGTAACCATGTCTACCTCCGCTGTGCGGAGTGTTTGCAATCCGATCTCAGCTGGAATGACATCCTCTTTACCATATGTTAGGGCGAAAGGGGTATCACCTGTGGCTGTCTTGATCATCGTGCGATGTGCCCAAAAAACATGTGACAACTCATCGACCCACTTCTTATTATGCTCCCCCAATCGTGCTTTTATGCCATCTCCCAAACTCCTGTTTGCTCTTTCCACAAGTCCATTCGTTTGTGGGTGGGCGACCGATGCGAACCGTTGATGTATCCCATTCTTCGCGCACCAATCCTTGAATGGGTTCTCTGCGAACTGCTTTCCATTATCAGAGACTGTTTCACCGAACAGTCCGAAACGACATACTATGTTCTCCCATACGAACCTTTTCACCTGATTCCCCGTGATCGTTGCGACTGCCTTTGCCTCAATCTATCTTTTGAAGTAATCCATCGTGACTATGAGGAACTTAACTCCCCCCGCGGCTACGGGAAAGGGTCCCGCGATATCGATTCCTCATTTGAAGAATGGTCAAGGGGAGGTGATCGGCGTGAGCTCCTCCTGAGGCTGCCTAGGTACTGGTCTGTGCACCTGGCAGTCATTGCATTTATTAATGAGTGTTCGCGCGTCAGTATGCATAATTGGCCAGTAGTATCCGTTGCGCAACGCTGTTGCTACCACGAACCTTGGTCATGCGTGCATGCCGCATGACCCCTCGTGGATTTCGCATATGATTGGCGTGGCCCTACGCATCTTAGCCATGGCTGAAAAATGATCGTTTGTAAAGAATTTCGTCTCTGACTTCAAATTGCGTTGATCGCCTCAGTATTCGCCGTGCCTCGACTTCGTCCTCTGGGAGGGAATCATTGGCTAAATAGTCCACAATTGGTGTTATCCATGTAGGACCTTCTTCCTCCACTATCGCGGTTACCTCTTGCTCTTTTATTGATTTATCCTTGAGGATCTCCACTAGGACCTGCTTTGATAAGTGCGCAAAACTGGTGGACGCTGTCTTGCTAAGTGCGTCTGCTTTCTTATTCTCCCCCCTGGGTACTTGGTGTATCTGGAACCTATTGAACCCCTTAATCAGTGCTTTGGCTTTTTGTAAGTACTACACCATATTATCTTCTTTTGCTTCATAATCGCCAAGTGTATGGTTTGCTACCAGTCGAGAATCTACATTCGCTTCGAGATTGCGCACGCCCATTCTTGCTGCAATTCTTAGCCCTGCTATCAGCGCCTCATACTCTGCCTCATTATTTGTGGTTGTGAATTCAAAACGTAATGCGTATGTGAACTCCATTCCTTCTAGATTGGTGAGTATGAGTCCCGCGTGTAGAAATGTAAATCTATGCTTATGTTTTTAGAGAGAGAAAGAGATAGAAAGATGGTGGATTTCACACTTCTAGAGAGAGAAAGTTAGAAAGAACTATGTGTAAATTATGAAACCACACCACCCTCTCCATCAAAGGAGAGGGTTTATATACCCAAGCCCATGAGATGGGCTTGGGTTTACATTAGGCCGCCGGCCCATACACTTCATGGGCTCGGTTTTGGGCTTTGTTTAATAAATGTAAATAACTAAACTACGAGCTATAACATTGACTATTGTTGGAGTGACCGATCCTTTCTAATACGTAAAACGTATTTCCAACAATCTCCCCCTAAGGGAGGTCACTCCAAACAAGGGCGTTACCCGAGTTACAATAATGAAATAAACCTAGCATACTATGCTTGTCTTGAGCTCGTAGTCTTCGTCTTTATTTTTCTTTTCTTTTTCTGGTGAACATGCTGATGTGATCTTTGATATCAATCTTGAGCATTAATCTCTTGCCTTGATCTCGTGCATCCATCACTTGTGATCTTCGCCTCTTCGTGACACCATGTCCCGCATACTTATACCTTCGTAATTCTTGAAAGCTTCAGAGTTTGATACATCGGAAGACTTAACTTTTAGGCTTTCTTAAATTAAATGAGATATTAAGTGCATAAAGTATAAGCATGCGGGGACGACTTCTTCTTGGATCCCGCAACGCCGCCGTCTTCAAATGCCGCAACATAAGTAGACACGAACGAAATGGCTTTGAACATTTCATTCTAAATCGGTAGCATTTTACCTCCGGTCGGTGAAGACCGTTGGACGATATTAGATATCGTACCTGTGACGGATAGTTTCAATTAAGTAACTTCCTGACAGGATTTCGCGGGTAAACCCGTTCTCTTTATTCGACCGTCCAAAGCTGACTGCGAACATAAAGAGTGAATCATTTGGATGATAATATCCGCATGATTTGAAGCCGTCAATTCATGTTCCTGGAACAAGTGAAATTCAATTAAGAACCGCACCATCGTTGCTTTCCAGTTGTCACGAGCTTGATTCGTATAGAATCTTGCAAGTTACCTACCAAGTGCTGTTTGAAGTTAACACTAGAAGGATTTCCACTCATCACTGTGAACACTAAGGTATCACTCTGAGTGTTCTGGCAAGATCACTAAGATAATGCGTAGAGGCCTGGAACGTGTTTAAATTCATTTAAGAATTAAACCACTGTTGCTTTCCAGTTATCACAAGTTTGATTCATAAAGAATCGCACAAGTCACCTACCATGAGCTTTTTGATATTCGCTCAAGAAGGATTTCCATCTTCATTGTAAATACTTTCGTATTACTCGGATATTCAGGCAAGATCATGAAGATTTTGCGTAGGACTCTTAAAATCTTTCTTACTTTTCATAGTGTGTGAAGAAGCAAGGAAATATGAAAGTGTGTCCTAATGAGATATTTGATGATCTCAAATGGCTCTAGACTCGATCGTGCATTTTGGATTTTAGTGATCGGAGGCTGGAGAGGAGTGCCACCATTTCAATACCAATTTATTCGGAGTGAATAAATCAATAGATAATGTGTTGTCTCCGTGTGATTAAAACAAATACCTTTTGAGAGATATCTGAGTTAGCTGGGATGGGTTGTGCATTGCATCACTAGGTCCATGATGTCTGTCTTCAATATCGAGAATCATTAAAATGATCTCAATAGCATATGTGTTGACCCGGTTTCTGCCTAAAGTTGTAAGGAGGGCTTCTTTCTTTACACCCTTTATCTTTAAAATTCTTTTTCATTCTTCAACCCCTTCAATGCTTACCAATACGTCATAACTAGCACCTTGTTGTGATTGTTCCAGTGCTAACTTAAGTACTTGGTCGGCATTCAGCTACGTTCACAATCTTTCTCCATCTTTCCTAAGGACTACTATTTCTAGCTATGGAATGTCCTTGGGAAGATTCCTCCGGTTCTGGAAGAATCATAGGACTTAACCTATCCTACCATCCTTATGTCACCATAATCTTCATCGTCGTGAAATAAATGGGTTTTGGGTAAGTATATGTCACCATGAAAATCCATTTTGATATAGCAAATCCATTTTGCTCCCCCTTAACATATGCCACGATATTCGAAAACATTTCGCACATGTCGGGATGAGCCAGCACATTAAGTCAAACATTTGTGATAATATCCCATATTAAATCACATTTTCTCCCCCATATTAAAAATACTAACCCAATCGATGTTTTTAATATCAGTTGATTTAATGAGGTTTTAACAAAGGTTTTGGGAAGAAGAATGCAAATCCATTTTATCTTCATGATATCAAATGTATGAGATATGATACCGATTTGTAACATGATCACATATTCACCATATTAGAAAAGAATTGACAAGGTTGGACCTGATAGATGAGAACATCATATGATAAGATCAAATGGTTCTTGTCAGCATATGTTGGTCGCCACGTCACGTCTGAAGTCATCTCTTGACACCACGTGTATGATTGGTATTGTTGTCTTGACACCAACTTGTGAACTTGGCACGTTCGGCATCGAAGATTCTGAATGCTTGACAAGTGCTCCCCCTCAATTGTTGACCCGTGTTCTACTAAAAGAGCTGTAGTCGTCGGTTGAGTAGTCGCGTCGTCGAGGATGTAGATACCAATTGTAGATTGCTATGGTTGTAGAGATGATAGCTTCATAAAAACAAGACTTCTCTTGTTTTAACAAATAAATGCACTGAGGCGTACATAGATTTGTGTTAGACCAAGTTATAAAGTAAACTTGATCCCTTACAAGGTTTTAAAGTAAACCTTGCCCGAGAAAATTAATTCCCGTTGTGAGCCAAAGCTTTCATAAGAAATACTTGACTGTAATGTGAAAACCGGGTTGCAGTCCGAAATAACTACAAGCCATATAGGCATGTTTTATGAAATATTTATAACTTTTGTACGAACTCTATTTATGGCACCGTGTCAATATTAATCAACATTTCTAAGGCCGTAAATATTATCGTACCAAAAGACATGCCTTTTAAAAATAAAGTAAAAATATTTTTGGATTTTTATAAATTTCTCAATTTTTATGGTTTTTATATGGTTTTGTATTTTTGTATTTTGCTTTTGTGGATAGAAATATAAACAAGATATACAGATGATCACCAAGGATACGGAGAATAGTTTTACCAAGACTATTCTTTTGCTTCATCTGCTAGTTCCTTTAGAGTCTCAGGCGAGAAGGTTCTCATTCCTAGCTTGTCGGCCAAAAATTCAATTCGAGCGCGATCTAAAGCCTTCGTGAAAATATCCGCCAATTGATACTCAGATCGGACAAAGTAAAGCTCAATTACTCCATTTTCCACTTGCTCCTTGATGAAATGGTAGCGAATGTCAATATGCTTCGACCGGGAGAATTGAACATTGTTGCAGCATAAGGCAATTGCACTCTTGTTGTCACAGTACATCGGAATTTTGTTGAAACCTAGACCATAGTCGGTTAATTACGATCTCATCCAAAGAATTTGAGCACAGCAACCGGACATAGCTATGTATTCTGCTTCCGTACTTGAAATTGCAGCGCTTTTCTGCCTTTTCGATGCCCAACTGATTAATCGATCTCCTAGTAGTTGCAATGTTCCACTCGTGCTACGCCTTGTATCTTGACAACCCGCGTGATCCGCATCTGCATATGCCATTAGTGCAATAGAAGAGTCCTTCGAATACCAAAGTCCCCGATTAATGGTTCCTTTAAGATATCGAAAGATCCTTTTAACAGTAGCTAAGTGTAACTCAGTAGGCCTAGTTTGATACCTGGCACACATACATATAGCAAACTGAAGATCAGGTCGACTGGCTGTGATATACAGAAGAGTACCGATCATTCCACGATAAAGTGTCGGATCAACGCCATGTGGATCTGTATCAAGCTTAGTTCGTTCCACCATTGGAGTATCCACGGGGTCGCAAGATTCCATCTTATACTTCTTAAGCGATTCAAGGGCATACTTGGATTGATTGATAAAGATGCCTCTGGGACTCTAAGATATCTGAAGACCTAAGAAGAATGATACCTTGCCCATCATTGACATCTTAAACTTGGAAGACATGAGTTTCCCAAATTCGTCGGATAAAGTTTGGGTCGAGGCTGCAAATATAATATCATCAACATATATTTGTACCATAATCATATCTTTACCTCATTTCTGAATGAACAGCGTGGGATCCACCTTGCCTTTTGCGAAGCCTTGCGTAATGAGGAATTGTGACAAAAGATCGTACCATGCGCGAGGAGCTTGCTTCAACCCATAGAGAGCCTTCTTAAGCTTATACACATGATTAGGATAATTAGGATTCACAAAACCATCCGGCTGTTGAACATAGACCTCTTCCTTGAGTTCACCATTAAGAAATGCCGTCTTCACATCCATCTGATAGACGATCATATTCATATGGGATGCATAAGCGAAGAATAGTCGAATAGCTTCCAAACGGGCAACAGGTGCAAAGGATTCCATAAAGTCGATGCCCAATAATTGTTTGTATCCACGAGCTAGTAGTTGAGCTTTGTTCTTCAATATTCCGCCTAACTCATCGAGTTTCACCTTGTAAACCCATTTCAAAGTGAGTAACTGCACTTGATCCGGGCATGGAACAAGTTCCCATACTTCAAGACGTATAAATTCATTAAGTTCTTCTTGCATAGCCTCTATCCAACATGATTGAGTAAAAGCTTGTTGCCATGTCTTAGGTTCAACTTCAGTGAGAAAAGCATCAAAGTGACAAAACGTTGCACTTTCTTGTAACTGGCTTCGTGTGGCTACCGGACGATTAGGGTCACCTATAATAGAATCTATAGGATGATCCTTTATCCACTTGCTGTCATGTTCACGAATCCGTGGATTGGAGTAAACTGTAGAAGGAGCTTCCTCTGAGGTGGACGACCCGGCTTGATTAGGGTCAGGAATAGGTACACCAAAGAATGGTAGTTCACGCATTTGAGCGAATTCCAAATCGTGATCATCATCATCCTCTTCATCATCAATAGGCATGACATGGGTAGTTGAAACAGGTGTTGGTTGAGAATTACTTGTTGATGGTATATCTAGAACAATTGTAGGTGCAGACGTATCTGATTGTGCAACGGTTGCTGGAGCGACAACTTCGGTTACCGGAGCAATTACTTCAGTTTCTGGAGCAACAATACTTGGAGGAGTAAAGAATTCATCAAAGAACGGTTGAAACAATATATCCCATTCATTCCTAGTAGGTGGTGTAAATGATGATGAAGTAGGGTTGTTTGGGACAAGACCAGAACTAATGTTACTGGGTCCCATTTCATGAAGTGCGGGTTCAGAGCTGCTTTGCTCAGAAGCCATTGCTGTCAGCTCATCAAAATCAACATTCATAGTTTCAAGGATCTTGCGAGAGTTACGGTTGTAGATTCGGTATGCTTTCTTTGCGGGTGTGTAACCAATGAAAATACCAATATCAGCCTTTGGTTGAAGTTTTCCCAAATTGTCACCATCATTATTTGGATAACAAAGAGAACCAAATACATGAAGATATGATAAATCTGGTACTTTTCCATGGAGAAGCTCATAAGGTGTTTTACCATGGCGTTTACGAATTAGTGACCGGTTTTGGGTGTACACTGCGGTAGATACTGCTTCTGCCCATAAAAACAATGGAGCCTTTGCGTAAATTAACATCGTTCGAGCAGCTTCCATAAGTGTGCGATTTCGCCTTTCAACGACACCGTTTTGTTGTAGAGTGCGTGCAACTGATGTTTCATGAGATATGCCAACTTCTTCATAATAATCACGCAAGATTTGGTTCACAAATTCGGTTCCATTATCTGTACGAATGCGTCGGACAGTAGTGTTGAGACGCACTTGAATCATCTTGAGAAATCTGATGATGAATTTAGGTGCCTCATTTTTTGCTTTAAGAAATTTCACCCATGTAAACCGAGAGTAATCATCGACAATGACGAGGATGTTCTTTTTGCCACTAAGACTTTCAACACGCATTGGCCCACAAAGATCCATATGCAACAGATAAAGTTTCTCTTGGTTGTGTCTTCAGTCTTGGGTTTGTAAGACTTCTTAGTGCTTTTCCCCATTGTACACGCGGAACACAAATGATCCTTGTGAAATGATAGTTTAGGAAGACCACGAACAAGTTCGTTTTTCGCCAAGTGATTAATAGCGTCAAAGTTAAGATGAGATAACCGTCGATGCCATAACCAAGACTTAGTCTTCGATGCTTTGGAGAGAAGACATACGAGAGAAGCGGCCATCATGTCTTGTAGAGACAAAGTATACAAATTATTCCCTCGAGTACCTTTCAATAAATCAACCCCTTCCAAATTACGAATGAAGCAGGTATGCTCTCGAAAAGCAACTTCTAGGTTTGCATCACAAAATTGTCCCACGGAGAATAGGTTGTGACCGAGACCTTCCACATAATACACTCTCGAAATTATAACATTCCCAATATGATATTCACCGTAACCCATTATCTTTGCAATATGATCATTTCCAAATCGAACCGTACCAAGAAACTTGCTGACGAAATTTCTGAGCTGAGAGCGATCTCCGGTCATATGCTTGGAGCAACCAGAGTCCAAATACCAGAGAACAATTTGGACCACCTGTTTTCAACAACAACAGTAGACAATGCATTGGAAACTATTGGTTCCGGAGTGTTAGCAGATACAGATATAGAATTATCAGAATTGCTAACATTTTTGAGACCCTTAGATTTCTTGCGTTTTCTAATGATAGTTTTAGCACTAACAGGTTTTACTGTTCCAACTTTCTTAGGTTTTGTATTATTCGCGGGCACTACAATGGGAGTAGACCTATTTAAAGGGCACTTAGTTCCTACAGTAGTGTCGGTGTTCCTAGTTAAAGGACACGCTTGTGTTTTGGTAGCCTTGGTACTCCTAGTTAAAGGGCACGCTTTCTTCGCTGTAGTGGGAGTGATCCTAGTTAAAGGGCACGTATTTCCTACTATAGTGAAAGTTCTACCAGTGGGGCGCCACATCTAACCAACTTGGGTTAACACTTTCCCAGTCGGTTTCCATTCTAATCCATTTTTCCGGGCATGCATCTCATTCACATGGTCAATAAGGCAAGAATCATGACGACTAGAAAACATACATTCATTGCAATTCCAACATTTTAAATTAGAATTCACAGTAGGCTTAGAACGCTGCACAACCGCAGAGCCTTTAGGTTTAGCTACATGATTCTTTTTATTCAAAACATAAATAACATTTCTAGGATGGGCTTCTACTTTCTTCTTCACTTGACTACTAGATGGGGGCAAGATCCTATCATTCTTCTTGTTTCTTTTAAGCTTAGATCTTTGAGCGTTAGTAGTGGTGCTTACTCCTGTAGAAAGCAACACAGGAATATTAGAAGCTGGTTTTGATTCCGCCTTATCTTTAGTGACCAAAGTTTGAGATGGTTTAGTCCTAGGGCCCTTGTTAAGTGGTGTGACGGCAATAAGGGTTCTTTTGATTGCACTAGAGGACGATGCTGAGATAGTGGCTGCGTTATCCACAACATTCTTACCTTTGAGAGTACGAAGTGTTTCCTTTAACTCAGCCAAGACCAGGTTCTAATCACAAATTTGTTCCCTCAAATCAGATATTTCCACCGACTTTCGATTCAATTGTTCAATCAATGATTGATTCTGTGCAGTGGTATGAGCACATGTTGGCTGTACTGAATCGAAAAGTCGTGTATTTTTCTGTTTTAAGTTATCAACTTTGGACAACATCTTGGAAACTCGATTATCTAGATCAAGTTTAAAATTCTCAGCGGCCTCAAGTACGTTCACACAGTGAAGCTCCTTAGATTTCTCTATGTCTATCGGCAAAGATTTAGCAACCTTGTCACTTGGCTGACGCTGTTTTGATTGTAAATTCAATCGAAAATTCTTTTCAAAGTTTGCATCATCGATATTAACACCTTCGAATGACGTTTCAAAGATTTCTTGAATAAATTGTTGCTTGCATTCAAGCGAAATACAATGTGTTTGAATCTCATCAAAACGTTTTGAAAGCGATGAATATGAATCTTGAAGCTTTAAAAATTCAGCGCCAGATTCGTGACAAGTACTATCTACCACAGTATCCACAAATTCAACATTATGCACAATAGAATCATTATCAACACTTGTATTCACACAGAAAGAAACTATATCATGAGACATCACTTGATTCAGAAGCAGATCATTATGGCGTGAAACCCGTTCTATTTCAAGTAAACTGTTTTCATAAGCATCTTCCATTTCATTGAAAACACGTCTAACTTCTTCTATTTCCAAAAACAAATCTTGATCAATATTACGAAGACAAGCTTTAACATTGTTTACAAACGGAACAATTTCATCTCGAAACGCAGCTCTAGTGTGCTCAAAGTTCCATTCACCTTCCGTTATGACCGTGGCCGTCGTACGTTCCAAAATGACCTTGTCAAAATCGGCTAAGTGTTGATGAACCGTATTTAAGTTAACGGACGCCTTACTTACCGGTGGAATTAACTTCGTTAAATCCTTTTTGACGAGTGTAGGAGACGTACTAGGAAGGTTTTCATTTGACAAACTTTGGGGCACAAGAACTTTTAATTCTGCTAATTCCTTTTGTAAGCGAATGCGGGTTTTTTTCGAAAATTGATCTTTGTTATGTTGATCATAATCAATTGTATGGAATTTTGAAAGCATTTTAGAATGAGTTTCATCCTCAGGTGATTTTGTCTCCTCAGTACTACGAACATAAGGTGCTTCTTTCGATTTGCCAATTATAGTCATATCATAAAGACCGGGAATATATTCCAGAGCTTGTTTTGCATAACCGGGATTAGGTGGTAAATCTTGAAGACGCTTAAGTTCGAATTCTTTAAATGATTTAGTTAAAAGATGAACCTTTTCTGTGGAAGCGTATTGTTTTAAAAGCTGTTGTTCTTTGAATTTAAGAAGTTTGGTAGCATTAATTTCCGATTTAACCTTTTTAGATTCGAGAATTTCGAAATCCATTATAAGTTTCTGAAAATCATTGACAACCGACTCTTTTTCTTTTAATTCATTGGAAAGATTAGCTTTTAATGATTCTATTTATTTCAAGTGTTCAATCTTTTCAAAACGAAATTGGTCAAATTCAGAACATGTTATTTTCTCTTCTTGAGGGACCATTTCAAAAGTTTTGACCTTTTCTTTATGCAACGCAAGCTCAGCAGTTAGGGTGGAATTGGTATCTACGGATTGTCTGAGGGCCATATGAATTTGATCAATTATATGTTTAGGCACCATGACCAAATCATGTTGAGCATAAGATGCCATACCCGTCGTAGCATTTGGTTGAGGTTCACTCAAATGTGTAGGATTGGGTACCACATCATTTGAGTTACTAGTTCCCGAATGCTGTTCGAGGTTGTCATTTTCATGCCCAACTTGATGTTGGTTATCATCAATATTATTAGATGTGGTTGGTACCTCACTGACGACATCAGAACCATAGTGAGAGAGATTAGCAACGAGAGCAGCTTGGGCAGAGTGAATGTCATCACAATCCGAATCATATGCGTCAAGATCATCTGCTTGATAAGCTGCATTAGAAGTGGAAATGACTGCAATGCCTTCAGTATCTGTTGCCCCTGGGTCTGCAAGAAATGCTAACTCCTCTGAATCCAAAATCTTCCCCTTAGACTGAGCATCAACCAAATACATCTTCTCACGAAACCATGCATCATCCCTCCTCCTTTTCGGCTGAGTGCATTCCCTAGCCATATGACCCTGTCCTCGGCAATTGTAGCAAGTCACAACCTTTTTAGGACCAATAGGACTTCCATTTCCACTAGCTTGAGAATTCACAGCTTGATTGTTCACAGTCCTTGTAGGAGGTCCATATGAATTTTGCCTTCCCTGAATAGGTTGCACTGTTACTTGACCATCTTGAACAGTAGCTTGTTGTCGAGGATTTGAAGAGGTGCGGAGCTGATTGTTTGTTGGTGGAAAACCTCTAGTTGCAACAAGCTTTGACAAGTAGGCGGTGAGATGGTTTAGTACATCACCTGGCGTATCATTTGGAGTAAAGACCGGTGCTTGGATTGGTGGAAGTTCATTAGAGTAGAAAGCTTGTGCTGGTTGTGCTTCTATTGGAAAATATCATTGCTGAGGAGTACAGCCCAATGGAGAAGTGTTGGCTTGTGATGGTGATGTCTGATATTGTGGTTGCTGTGGAAAAGATTGTTGATGAACACTTTGTTGATATTCTTGCTGTGGCATCATTGGTGGTTGATAAGATGGTTGCTGATAGATGTGTGGTGGTGGCTGCTGCAAGTATGATGGTTGTTGATAAGTATAAGCCATGTTTTGTTGAGAAGCATACATTGCAAGTGGATCATGAACTTGAGGTGTAGACAACCGAGCCTCAATCACATGGCATTCGTGTTGTTGAAGAAAAGCTTGAAGTTGATCCACATTGGTGTTATGCAAGTCCTTAGCCAATTTAACATCCGTCACGTATTTTTTCCATTCTGGAGGAAGAGTGTTCAAATACTTGGTGTTCAATTGAAAGGTAGGGATTGCCATGCCATAGATATTAAGCTCATTCAACAATAGGGTAAATCTCAGATAGTAATCATTGAGAGTCTCCCCTGGCACATAGGCAAACTTATCAAAAGTATCATAAAGCTTACACTCTCGTTCTTGTTTAGTTAACGAGGTGCCTTGCATGAGAACACGAATTCTATCCCATAACTCTTTGGCCACTTTATGTTTGCTGACGAGTTTGTAGACATCTGGAGGAAGGGCTTGGAGAATGATGTTTGTAGCATACTTATCACATTTATCTTGAATCTTCATATCTCCACTCAACTCACCCGTTGTGCGAGGACGAGTAGTCGTACCTTCCGTCACAGTACCATAATCTAATGGTCCATTGAGCACTGATGCCCAAATTAGATGTCCATTCTCCTTGTTCAACATATAAAGTTCCATTCGGGAAGCCCATTCCTCATACATAGTCTTCACCAACATTGGTGGACGATTATCCGTACCCGAGAGGATGGACTTATCCGTAAGAGATGTGTACTCCATTTCAATAAGTTAAGATTTACAAAGTTGATCGAACAATGAAATAAGGTTAAGTGTTTTTGTGTTGAAGTCGAGAAACAATGTTAAAATCCCTTAAAATATGGAATAATTTTTGGATTGTCGGAATGTCTAGATCGGAATGCCAGATCGGAATGTCAGATCGGAAAGTCCAGATCGCAAAGCAAGGCTGTCAAAATGTTTAGATCGCAAAGTCCAGATCGTAATGTAACTTGGTCGGAATGATGGTGGTATCGGAATGCCTAGATCGAAATGCAATGTTGTCGAAATGTTCAGATGGCAAAGCCTGTCGGAATACTCAGATCGCAAAATCTATCGGAATACTCAGATCGCAATGCTCAGATCGCAAAGTAGCTGACAAAATTCAAGCAGAGTAACGACTTAAAATACTTCCTTATACCCGTCGGAATCCCAGATCGCAAAGTACGATCGGAATGTCCAGATCGGAATAAGTAATAAAACCCACGTATCGCAATGTAGAACCAAAACCCTTTCTGATGGTGATGGTTATTGCGATGGAAGCCCACGTTTCGCTTGTACTTTCCGATGGAGATTCTGCTTAAATTTCGGAATGAAGAACACACGACTTTTTTGCACTTTTGATCCAAGAAAGATGATGTTTTAACGAAAACCAAGATACCAAGAACAGTTTAACACGAATCCCTATGTTACACTACTTTAAACTTCGATCAAACACCAAAAAAATTTGAAGATTCGACTAAAAACAAACCAACAATCTACGAAATGTTTAGAACACAATACGCAACACAAAAGCAAACCTATATCTCATCCCATGCTCTTGATACCATTTGTAGAAATGTAAATCTATGCTTATGTTTTTAGAGAGAGAAAGAGATAGAAAGATGGTGGATTTCACACTTCTAGAGAGAGAAAGTTAGAAAGAACTATGTGTAAATTATGAAACCACACCACCCTCTCCATCAAAGGAGAGGGTTTATATACCCAAGCCCATGAGATGGGCTTGGGTTTACATTAGGCCGCCGGCCCATACACTTCATGGGCTCGGTTTTGGGCTTTGTTTAATAAATGTAAATAACTAAACTACGAGCTATAGCATTGACTATTGTTGGAGTGACCGATCCTTTCTAATACGTAAAACGTATTTCCAACACCGCGCCCGATTCATCAGTGCAAGATGACCCATCTGTGAACAAGATCCACGGGCCTTGGTCTTCTTCCTTTTGACCTAGCCCCTGAGTGCCTTCTTCTGGCTTTTCAATGATAAAATCCACCATAGTTTGTCCCTTCACGGCATTGCGCAGTCTGTAGGTAATATTGTGTTCCCCTAGTAGAACACTCCACTTTTGGAACCTGCCTGCGACATCTGGTTTTTGAGATCACCTGCTTTATGGGTTGATCCGTTATCACCACTATTGGGTGCGCTTGGAAATATCTGCGCAACCTTTTTGTTGCAAACACTAACGCGAGCACTAATTTCTCCATTGGGGTATAATTTAACTCCGAGCTCTGTAACGCTCTACTTATGAAGTACACTGGTGTTTGCACATTTTCCCTGTCCGTCATTAGCACCGCGCTGATCCTCCCATGCGTTGCAGACAAATATATTATCAGCTCTTCTTTAGGCCATGGTGCGACTAACATAGGGAGCGAGGCTAAATGCGCTTTTAATTCCTCGAAGGCATTTTCTGCTTCCTTCGTCCAATTAAAGTCCCCTTTCTTAATGCACTTTTTAAGTGTTTTAAATAAGGGGAGCGACTTCTCTACTGATTTGGACAGGAACCTGTTCAGTCCTACAAGCTTCCCATTTAGAGACTGCACTTCCTTTTTCGTTTTTGGGCTCTGGAGTTGAATGACCGCGTCTGTTTTTCGGACAGGATTTGATTCCATTGGGGTCAATCATGTATCCTAGGAATATGCCTTCTGTCGCCCCAAAAGTGCACTTATTTGGATTTAACTTCATGTTTATCCTTCTGAGTGTAGAGAATGTTTCCTCTATATCCGAATAAGCTCGCTCTCCGTATGACTTTTTATTACCAAATCATCGACATACACCTCCAAATTTCGCCCTATTTGGCCTTCAAATGCCTTATCAACCAGTTGTTGATACGTGGCCCCAGCGTTCTTTAGTCCAAACAACATTTTTGTGTAACTGTACACGCCCTGGCTGGTATGGAATGCTGTCTTTTCCTCATCTTCTTCTGCCATTTGTATCTGATGGTATCCCTTGTATGCGTCTAGGAAACATTTGAAGGGGTATCCGCAAAACGATTCCACCTTCCAATCTATTTCTGGGAGTGGGTAGCAATCTTGGGGACAAGCTTTATTGAGGTATGTGAAATCAACGCACATGCGCCAGCTGCCATCATGTTTCTTTACCATTACCGGGTTAGCGAGCCAGTCGTGATAGTAAACTTCCCTCATGATTCCTGCGTCTACCAGCTTTTTTACCTCATCCAGTATTACTTTGTTGCGCTCTGGGGCCTGTCCTCTTTTCTTTTGCCTAATCAGTGGGTATCCTTCGCGAATTTGAAGCTTGTGTTCGGCTATCGACCTTGGTACCCCTGTCATATCTTTGGGTTACCATGCAAATACGTCTAGGTTATCCTTCAAAAGGTGACACATGTCTGTCTTCCCTTTGTCAGATAATGTCCCTCCGATCGTTATCTCCTGATTCAGATACTGCGGATGCACTGCTACCTTTAAGTTTGGTGGTGAGTTCACCCTTGGTTCCATCATGATCCTAGGCGGTTCTGCGATCACGTTGCATTATGGGGGTGTTACTGCCGTGTTGAATATCGTCACAACCCCTCCATCAACTGGAAATTTCATCATACCGTGAGCCGTAGAAGGTACCGCTCGCATTGCTAGTATAGCTGGTCGCCCTATGATCCCGTTATATTGTGATGGCGACCGTATGATCAAAAAATTCATTGGGACTTCCGTCGAGTGCTCATCATTTCCCACTCTTACTGCTAACTTCAGTTGAATCCAATGAGCGGGGAAGTCGCAGGCATCATTTGGCTCTTTATTTATGCGCTAAGCTTTAGAAAGCAGTGCTCGTACATTATTTCTGCTGATGAACCTCCATCCACATACATGCGATGTCTGTTGTGCTGAACAATGCTTATTTCTATAACTAGCGGGCCGTCTGTGATGTTCCTTGCATTGAGTAGGGGGAAGGAAATTTCTTTTCCCTTCGAGAATTTTTGGCTCACCTTCTGTCTTGTCCTTCGTTGCCACGATTCCACCATGTAAATATTCACACTATCGACCTTTTGTCTATCATCCTTTGTGGTTTCCTTGACAAGGTGTTTTAGCTCGCCTTTCTTTACCCTATTCTCGATATATTTTTTGCAGCTGAATACATTCGTTCGTAGCGTGCCCCCTCTCATTGTGGTATTCACAGTATCTATTACTGGCGCGTTTTTCGACCGGGGTGGTCATTGGCGTTGGCCTTGGGAAACTCGTACCTTCTGATACGAGGATTTCTCTTGGGGTTAACTTAAGGGGGTAAACCTAGATTTATAAGTTCGCCCCTCTCTTCTCCTTCCTACGTAATCAAGGCCTAGAGATCTGCCTTGCTTATTGGGTCCTCCACTGGGTATGCGGATAGATCTGTGATCATAAGTGCTTCGTGCTATTTCTGAAGCAGCCGATTCTCCTTGTATGAAAGACCTTACCCGCCTTAGCACTCCATCGAAGGTTTCGGGCGTTCTTTCATTAAGCTTTTTTATTAGATCGCTGTTTCGTATGCCCGCCATGAAGCAGGATACTTTCAAAATTTCTGGGCAGTTTTTTATTTGAAGACACTCGCTCTTGAAACGCTCCAGAAAGTCTTCCAGGTATTCGCCCTGGTTCTGCTTTACCTCGGCGAGCGATACAGCAATCCTATCATGTCTTTTTTGTTGCACATATCTTCTTTTGAACGCTTTCACAATACTTCATACCCGTTGACAGTTCGCGGCGGAAGCCTATCGAACCACGCCCGTGCGTTTCCTACGAGTGTAGAGTTAAACATATTACACCATACGGGTTCTGGACATTGTTTGATACCTGCCTGGAATTCAAAGACTTTCAAGTGGTCTTCTAGATCCGTCGTGCCATCATAAGTTTTCACGTTTGATGGCATGCGGCGCTTTCTGGTGTCTCCATAATGATGTATGCGCCTCGTAAAAGCGTTTTTCCTGGCTCTTCTCCAAGGTTGTGAGAAGATTTGGTCATCCGAGGAATAACTTGCGCGTATATGTTTTTCTGGCAGATTATCACTTGATCCTGACAGATTGCCTTCTGAGGATGAGGCATGCTTCGCGGGCTTTGCTTCCTCTACCATCTTTTCATGTTTAGCAACCAAAGGGATGAGTGCTTGTAGGTTATTAGCTACGTACTCCTCCATCATGCGTGCCTTTGTAGCAACGACTTCCCTTCTCTCCTCTTGGGGCGTCTTTCTTTTTTGCCTATTGGGAGGAGGCTGAGTTGACTCTCGTTCGATGCCTTTTTCCCCGCGGCGAGTAGGGGAGTTGAGAACAGTCCTCATGTTCTTATAATTGGGGGATTGTTCATGTCCCGAGTGTTTGCCTCACTGGCAGATCTTGGGGTAGCATTTACTGATGTGATACAGCCATCTACCGTCGAGGATCCTTGACGACCTTCATTCTTACCGCTTTTGGTCATTAGTTAGAGCTTAGTATGGGTCCCACGGATGGCGCCAACTTGTTGATGCAAAAGTTGGGGTAGACCGAGCTTGACCCAAATGAGGTTTAATTTGAGGTCTTGTGGACTCCGGCTCTCGCACCAAGTGAAACTTATTTTTGGGACCCTACGCACTAAACAAACACCGCTAGGCTTACTGTAGGTTTGTGACCCACGATTAGACTCCAACGTGAGAGTAAGTAATAGATTTGAGTATATTAGTGTTTAGGGTATTGTGTGTATCATACCTTTGTGGAACCGAATGGGTTCCTTTTACACTCGAGAGAGTCCAGGCTGGGCTCCCTGTTCTTGCGGCCTAAGGAAGAGATAATGACTCGAAATAGCTTGATCTTCATTATCTAACTAAGGCAAGTGTATATCCTTTTTCCTTAGGCGAATATAATTATAATATAAGTTATATTATGTCTGATCTTTTCGCACTGCGACGAGGATTTGGCTAAGTAATCAGCCTCTTGTGCGACAGCGGCTTACCGGGCCTTCTGGGCCGTGTGCGCACATCGCACAAGTATTCAATCCATTCCTGATGGATGCGGGTAGTACCCGTGAGTCGGACTATACAGCCCGACTAGGGACTATACGTCATCAATACACGTTGTAATTTAGTGAGTTAAAAACATAACATTACTTTAGTAATATACAATTATACATTACAAGAATAAGTAGATCGGGCGACTAAAAAATCTCCGGGGGATAAGTGTTTGATGGAAAAAAAAACCCGTTAATAACAAAAAAAACTGTTGGATAATTCAAACTAACAAAACAAACACGAACAAACGAAGCGGAAGCTTTTATTCAATACCCAAAGTTACAATCCGAAAGCTACGAAGAAAACTAATGACATTGGCCTCTATTTATAGGGAACCAATGACCTAAAACTTACCAAACAAAAACATACCAAAACTAACAAAGCTTGTAGGACAAGCCAAACAAATTTACTAAACAAACCCTAAAGTTTAACTCACTTTCCAACAATATCCACCGTGAGTTCAACTTCATACGAAACTTCAAAACAAACAAATCTTGGTCTTCAAATTCAAATATCCGAATACCAAATTCCAAATGCTCCTTGAGAGTTTAAGTCACTTTTCGAACAATCTCCACCGTGACCAAAAGATCTTAAAACAAACAGTCGACCCATATTGCTCCACCAAAAAACAATTATCGAACCGAGAAAGATAGCACATATGTCACGTATCCAAAACTAATTATCAACCGCCAGAGACCAAACAAATTCAAAATCTTCAAATTTCATTAATTAATCCACAGTAATTAATTACAAATCCAAAAAAATCAAACCCTAATATCAAACCAATGCAAAATCTTCAAATACACGTGGCAAGATACTCTTGAATTCCAAGTTTCCATAAACCAAACATACCACGTGCCATTATATTACCACCAATCAAAATCGAATAATAATAGCAATCTTAAAAAATCGTTGATCGCAAACGAAGATACAAACCCGATTATGAATACAAACAAACTTCAATTGACGATTCTTCAAACACAAACAGACGTCAACTCGAACAAACCTAAAGCGAACGAACACCTTTCTTTTTCTTTTCTTCTTCATGATTGCGGATCGACCACGCTCTGATACCACTTGTTGGATAATTCAAACGAACAAGACAAACACAAACAAACGAAGAGGAAGCTTTTATTCAATACCCAAAGTTACAATCTGAAAGCTACAAAGAAAACTAATAACATTGGCCTCTATTTATAGGGAACCAATGACCTAAAACTTACCAAACAAAAACATACTAAAAATAACAAAGCTTGTAAGACAAGCCAAACAAATTTACTAAACAAACCCTAAATTTTAACTCACTTTCCAACAAAAAAGTCTAATGTTATATTTATTCATACACATTATTTTTGAACTAATTTATTCATACACATAAATCTTCATTATATCAAACACTACAACAGTCGACTCATTCCCCAGCGAAATTTGAATGATTTCCCCAGCGGCATGTCGATGGGGATAATATTCCTCAGCGACATGTCGCTGGGGAAAATGTCGATAGGGTACGCTCGATGAGAAAAGATTCCCCAGCGACACGCGAGGTCCAGGGACTTTTCATGAAAAAATATTATGCCACGGTGGCATGGTTTTCCCCAACGACATGTCGTTGGGGAAATTCCTGATTAAATCAACAAAAATTAAGTTAATCTTAATATTCTTAGCTAATTACATATTTTCCCCAGCGACATGTCGCTGGGGAATCTCTCCTTACGTTTGACTTATCAACGCTTTTGGTTTGACTTGTCAACGCTTTTCCAATTTTCCCCAGCGACATGACGCTGGGGAAACTCTCGATAGGTTTGACTTGTCAACGCTTTTTTCCCTATTTTGTTGTCGATTATGACTAGTTTCCCCAACGACATGTCGCTGGGCAAATCTCTGCAGATTTCTTTTATAAAATGCTTGCACAACAGGCGTTTTCCAGATTTTTTTCGGGAATTTTTCTGGAAAAAATCTACCAAAACCTGTATTTACTCACCAAAACACACATAGAAAGTAAACTTGGAATACAAATCAGCACAAACGCGGAATAAGTTCAAACTTGCACCAAAGTATAATATAACGTTCTAATTTACTTAAGGATAATAGGGATAAGTCCGGCTAGTTAAGGATACTGGCGAAACAAGCGTTCTAATTTAGGACAATAGGGAAACAAGTCAAGATGAACATAAGGAAACAATGTACCATACGAATAAACACATATACAATACGTCTAGCTCGCGTCATCGCCACCATCCTCACCACCCTCCCGGTCCTCACCATCATCACACGAGCGACTCCTGCTCCCGTTGGCACCACCACGATCATATCTGGCAAAGTGACCGGCATACCTGTCGTCGCTTCTCATAATGCTCATAATAAAATCGACATCCGGACGAGTGTCAGCGAGTGTCGTAAAGCTCGGCATAGAACGGACGTATCCCGACAATACCTGACCCACGCCAGGATGGTGATCGCGAAACTTCCCTCCTAGTACCATTTTGTTGATTTCTGAAGTGGTGTGGTCACCCGTCGCCTTGAGCTCCCTCATCCTATCCTGTGTAGTGACAATAACACAAGATAGTAAATATATTAGTCGGGTTGCTAGATTATTAATCAATGATTCATTAAAGTGTGTTTTGAAAGAATACTTACATACATCCGGAGAGCGTCCGGATCTGCGAATACACCGTTTGCATCCGTGTGCAAACGATAGAACATATCGATCTCTGAAGGTTCCTGTTGGGTTATACATTAGAGGTTTAATGTATTAGTTAGGGTTCAACATTAGAGGTTCAATGTATTAGATAGGGTTATACATTAAAGATTCAATGTATTAGATAGGGTTATACATTAGAGGTTCAATGTATTAGATATGGTTCAACATTAGAGGTTCAATGTATGATATAGGGTTCAACATTAGAGGTTCACTGTATTAGATAGGGTTATACATTAGAGGTTTAATGTATTAGATAGGGTTATACATTAGAGGTTCAATGTATTAGATAGGGTTCAAGATTAGAGGTTCAATGTATTAGATAGGGTTATACATTAGAGGTTCAATGTATTATATATATGGTTTAACATTAGAGGTTCAATGTATAGGATATGGTTCAACATTAGAGGTTCAATGTATTAGATAGGGTTATACATTAGAGGTTATTAGATAGGGGTATACATTAGAGGTTCAATGTATTAGATAGGGTTCAACATTAGAGGTTCAATCTATTAGATAGGGTTATACATTAGAGGTTAAATGTATTAGACAGGATTATATATTAGAGGTTCAATGTATTAGGTAGGGTTTAACATTAGAGGTTCAATCTATTAGATAGGCTTATACATTAAAGGTTCAATGTATTAGATAGGGTTCAACATTAGAGGTTCAATGTATTAGATAGGGTTATACATTAGAGGTTCAATGTATTAGATAGGGTTATTGATGTAGGTAAATCGTACACGTTTTAGGAAAAACGCGTATGTGGCCAGTATTAAGTTATACGATTTAGGAAAATCGTAAAACCGATAAATTCGAGTTCATTCTCGGCGGAGGTGTGTATGATGTGTGCCAATAATATAAAATCAAGTTTGGGTTAGTGTTGTTTTTGGGTTTAGAGAAGGTGTGTATGATGTGTGCCAATAATTAAAAGACGAGTTAAACTACGATCACTACGACATATGACGTAAAACGATGACGTAATTACGTAAAACGCGACGAAACTAAAAATTTAAGCTAAAAATTAATTAAAAATGAAAACTAAGTTAAAAATAATATAAATAAGAATAAAAGTTCAATAAATAAATTTTGAAACCTTTTATTAATTAAATATTCAATTTTAAATGCTAATTAAAACCCGAAAATTAAATATACTAGTAATTAAGAGAAAGCCCAAAATATTATTTTATCAAACAAACATCTCACTTATATTATTTAAACATTAGAAACTATTTTCCTAAATTTTAGAAACTATTTTTTCTATTTTTCTAATGCTAAATTTTTTTTTAAACTAAAATAATGATTAAAAATAATAAAATAATGCTAAAATTAAATTGACTTTTGAAAAATCCTAAATTAAACAGTAGAAAAAAATGAAAAAGTTTGAAAAAAATAATTTTTTACCACTAAAAGACAAAATAGTTTGAATTAAAAACTAATTAAACTTAAAGTAATTCTAAAAATTAAACATATAAAGTGAACAGTGAACTTTTTATACTAAAAATTTTAAAATAATATTCTTAATCTAAGAAAAATTTTAAAGCTGAAAAACAAAACTTTTTTGCACTAAAGGACAAAAACAGTTTAATAGAATCTATTTAAAACTAAGATTAAATCTAAAAATATCAAAACAAATAGTAAAATAAAAATAAACTTTTCTAAAAATATTAAAATAAATTAACAATACTAGGAAAAATAAAAAAAATCTAAAAAAGACTGAAAAAATGTCACTAAAGACAAAAAATCCAAAACATGATGTTGATAGGTCTGGGGACTTTGTCCTTATGTGTAGTAGTGGGGAACTAAGCTTAGTAGTGGGAACTTTTTCCCACTGCTCAGTCACTGTAAAACGTTTTTGGCTTGTAACTTTCTTGTTTGTTGATGATTTTTGGAACCAAAGGCACCCCTACACTCAGTGAAGTGTAGGGAGTCAGTTTAAGCATAAAAAACAACAAGTCCAACAACAAATAAGCACAAATGGAGCAAATTACAGTCACTGTGAACACCTAATGGGTCTGGGGGGTATTTTGCTGATATAGATGGTAAATGGTTGAGTTTTGAACCACCAAATCTTGCACAATACACTACCAAAATACAACGAACTAATTAAGATCCCTAGATTAACAGTTAATCTAACTAGTTACAAGAATTTGAAATCCAGAAACACTAAAACACCCTAAATAAGGCATGTTGAATGTTCTATGCAGTTTTCTACCAATTTTAGAGCATGCAAAACTTACTTCTTGTTATCTAACTTAAACAATACTTAAACTAGTACAAATAAACTATTTAGAGTATGTTTAGGCTGGGATAAAGCTCCCTTGTGTCACCCAAGGCCAGGTAAAACCCTAAACCCAAACACCCCCTTAAATCTGTTAAACAAAAATTAACAAAGAGATATCATGCAAATGAATTCCAAATAATCCTAGAACTATCTAAGCCATCTAATAATCAACAAAGAACACAAAATAAACAGGAAAACAACTAATTCAAGAATTTTCCACAAACTACATATCACATTACTCAAGTTCCTATCTATTTGGGTTCAAGCCATACCTTGGGTTGACTGATGCCTTCAAAAAGTGGAGTATGAGGTTGCTTATGAGAATGTAGAAAAACCCTGCTGGCTGGTCTACAACAGACCAGAGGGTGAACAATGTCTTCAACAAGAAAAAATGGGAAGGACTGATGATGTATGGGGTCTTGTTTCGAATCTTGCAGCCTGCACAAAACAACAAACCAAGAACAAATCACAAGTACCAAAAACAAACTCCCAAAAGCTGTTGTCAAAAGATTCTGGGTGTAGCTTTTGCTACAGTAACCAAAACAGAAAAGAAGAATAAAAATAAAGAAAGATTTTGGATAATCTTAATTTTTGACAAAGAATTTAACAAGAACCCTTAAGCTACTCACAAGGTTCTGCTGTCACTTCCCCTTGCAAATAAAATCAGGATCCTTGGATCTCAAAACCTTTTTTGCCAAAAAAATTTCTTGAACATAAAACCTTTGATAAATTGAAAGTTATCAAAACAATGTTGCTGGAATTTAAAGATTATACTAAAACTGTAAATAAAGGATGGAACTTAGACTTTTGTAAGGTTTTAAAAGAGATACTTTAACTATTCATTCACTTGAAAAAAAAGTACAAAAATCTGGAACAAAGTGATATAGAGACACAGGCGTCTCTATATATACTACTCTATAGAATTCTCTAGAAAGCTAAGACATTAAACCCTAATACCTCTTGAAAATCCATAAATGCCCTTGGTCTTCTAGCTTTGAAAATCAGTCAATATGGCCTCATGTGACTTGTGTACTATTGACAGCTGTCTTGGATGATCTCAAACGTTCATTCATTCTTTGGGAGGAAGAAATGAGCTGGGGTCGTTGGATTTCTGAGAAATTCGAAAGTTACCATATTAAGGGTGACATGGGAACCATGGTGGGGTCTCTTGTGGTCATGGGGAGAGAATTATTTGAGTGGGTTTTGGTGAGAAGGGGTTTAATTAAGATTCTAGAAACTTAGGGGTAAAAACCCTTTGGAATGAGTGTGATTGGACCTGGGAGGATTAGGGTTCATAGGTTTCTAAGTGTGTGTTTTAATCCGATTTTATGTTTAAATAAGGTGTTTAGAGGGAAAATAAGGGTTTGACTTATTTTGACCATGTTTATAAATATAAACGGGTGTATGGTGTGGGTGGAAAGCGGACGTGGAGGGTAGGGGTGATATGATTGGAGGAGGTGTGGTAGTGGGGGTACATAGCATGGTGTGAGTAGAGGGATGAAGTTTGGCTGTCTGCCCCAAATGACCCCTCATTTCCATATACTTGTCAATTAAAGTTTAACAGCCCAAAACTTGTATTTCCTTTGTAATCAAAGTTTCCTTTTTCCAACTTTGGCCACCAAATCTTTTGCAAACTTGTACCAAGGACTAAACTTGCATTTTCTTGAATCCTCAAGGGCCAATCATGTATATTCTCAACATTTGAGGGACCCAAATGTAATTTTTGTGTTTTACAAGGGTATAAAATGTCAAGTCTTCCAAAGTTGAGGGACCAATCTTGACAAATCTTAAAACTTCAAGGACTTCAATGGAAAATCATCATTCGGGTCCGGTTCTTTGTGCGGCTTCGTTTGCCATGTTCGTTTTTGCTTGATTCTGGTGATATTTTGTTGATTTCATGATATCCGTACCTAAAATACACAATGAACAAACACAAGCATATTTTGGGGTATTTTAATGATATTTTAATCGTTTTAAACCCGATTTAGACGATGAGACTATGTATAATTGCAGTCTCATCAGTTATACATTAGAGGTTCAATGTATAAGATATGGTTCAACATTCAAGGTTCAATGTATGAGATAGGGTTCAACATTAGAGGTTCAATGTACGAGATAGGGTTCAACATTATAGATTCAATATATTAGAGGTTCAACATTAGAGGTTCAATGTATTGTTGGGAATAAAATTAGCTACATCACTATGCCGCTGACAAAGGGATTTTGGACGCTGACAAGAGTTATTTAGGCGCTGACAGATTGGACGCTTACAAGAAATATTCAGGTGCTGACAAAGGTAATCTCAGCTATTATCATCTACTTAGTCAACACGTTTGTATACTTAGGAAAAGATATGTTCTACATTGTATTCTTAATATTTATCTTTTCCTAGAATAGCCGATAGTTAGATTATTGTTCAAGACTCCTTATGTTATAAAAGGAGGTCTTAGGGATTGGCATTGATATAGTTTTCTGAATACTTTCATTGTACTTCATCATTAATTAATACAAGTGAAAGTTTGGTATATCTTGTGTTTTGTTTTGTTCTTTGATTTAAGTGTTAATTTCACGTAACACTTAGATTGTTATAAACACAAAGTTTCTCTACGTGTTATACTTGATTCAATCTCGATAACACAAAGCTTAATCGATCTAAGTTTGGGATCAACAAGTGGTATTAGAGCTTGTTGAGGAACTTTTGATCAGAAGAAAATCAAAACCCTAATTTTTCAAAAAACCTAAAATCATCATGTCGACCTCAACCTCAGAAAACCAAAGTTCAGGATCCTCAAACCATAACCTCAAAATCCCTATGCTTGACCCTGATAACTTTGAAATCTGGAAGTTCAATTTTGAGCAATATCTCCAAATGGACAACTATGTTCTCTGGGAGGTTGTTGAGTTTGGAAACAAGTTCAACCAGGCTCAAAAGATCTTGGACTCTGTTGACAAAAGGAGAACAACAATGCTAAGCCTATATGGCTTCTTAAACCAGCAGGAATTGATTTGGATACCATATGTGCCTATATTGCTTTTTTGCCCAATGGATCATTAAATTCTTTTGAAGATCTTCAGCAAATTAGTGATATTGATCTTGAGGAGATGGATATCAAGTGGAATATGGCTCTTAGCAGTATAAGAGCCAGTAGGTGGAACAAGAGATTTGGAAGAAAGATGACTTTCACTAGCAAAGAGACTGCTGGATTTGGTAAATCCAAAGTTGAATGTTTCAATTGTCATAGATTGGGACACTTTGCTAGAGAATGCATATCTCCAAAGAGGAATGATGGAGGACAGAATACTAGGCATATCGTCAAAGTTGAAGATGCTGAGCCTAAAGCCATGGTAGCCATGCAAGGAATTGATGGCATTGGAATTGATTTGAGCTTTCTGGACAAGAATGAAGTGGAGAATCAAGCTTTGGTTGCTGAAAAGGATGAAGAGCATGTTCAATATGCTCTCATGGCCAGATCCTCTTCTTCATCAGATAATGAGGTATATGATGATGCTTTTTATAGTAAGGGTTATAGACTTAACACTGATAAACTTAATAAAGAAATTTTAAAGCTACAATATGATATTCTTGGGTTGAATATCATTATTTCAAACTATAAAAGGGGACTTGCACAATCAGATGAGATGGTGCAAGAATATAAGGACATGGAATTTAACCTAAAAGATCAAATAACTGTTCTTAAAAGGGATCTAGCTCTTAGTTCTGAAGCAAAATCTTCTTACATAGAAGTTAATAATGAATTAAAACTAAAGCTAGATGAGGCATTCAAGCTAGAGAGAATGTAGGGCTTAAAATTGAAAAGTTTGAAAAAGCTAGTCAAACCCTAGAAAAGGTCATAAGTGAACAGAGAAACCCTAAAGACATGTCTGGGATTGGGATGCATTCTAAGGAGTATGCTGCTGTTCCACCCCCAGCAGGTGACTTCTATGGAGTTCTTAAGAAATACTTGTCTTGGACTGGTATTCCAGAGCTCCAAGTGGAGGAATTTACTCATCCACCACGTGTGCTCACACCAATTGAGAAATACAAGCAAAGGGTGACTGACCTTGACCTTTGGAAAAAGGCCAACCCTTCTCTCTTTGTTAAAGGAGGACTTCTTAGTGATGAATAGACTGACCCTAAACCCATTATCATCAATAACCCTACTACTAGAAAACCTATTGACTGGCTCACAACCTAAAAGCAAATCTAGTGTTAAGTATACTGAAATGTATAGAAAACCTAGATCACCAAAGAGTCAAGCTAGTGTTAATGGGACTAAATTTTATGAACTTAGACCTAAGGTTATGTCTAGAAAGGCTTTTTATACATGTGGGAGCTTCTCACATTTGGCTTATAGGTGTGTCAGCGAATACAAACCAGCCGCTGACAATAAGTCAACCATGGTCAAACCAAATTCTTATATTCATACTCGACCACATGCCACTAGACCAACTCCTTATTTCACTAAGGCAGCTAACACCTAAGGCCAAAGACCCTTCCAAAAGACTAATACTTGGTCTAACAAACAGTGGGTTCCTGTAGCAAACCCTAATTCAAACGCTAACATGAATAAATCATCCGCTGACAAGGCAACGCCAGCCGCTGACAGAATTAGGTTTGGTTGAAAATGCCACAATTAGCAGCTGTCAGACCTAATGTTAGACCCAGTAATAACAAGTATTTACAACCTAAAGGAAAGTAATCTAAGGCATCATCCAACCTAACATGGAGACCTAAACAAGACTAGTCATCAACTTTTAATGGTGTCTCCATGACATGTAACAGGTTTAAATATCTTGAAAAGCATGTTGGGACAAACTAGATATTTAATGTTCAAAGGGATGAACAGGGGGTTGTCACAAGAAACAAGTCTATTCTTGTTGAACAACCAAATGGATCCAAGTCTACTAAGGCTTGGATTCTCAAAGAAAACTAATTTGTTTTATTTATGTACAGGGCATTCCAAAGCAGGTTATTGATTATGGATATTGGGATAGTGGATGCTCAAGGCACATGACCAGAAAGGAAGACTACTTGACAAACTTTACTCCTATTCCAGATGGTGATAAAGTGTACTTTGGAGGAGGATTTGGAACAATATCAGGCAAATGCACTCTTATCACTAACAACTTGCGTTTTGATGAAGTTATTCTGGTAAAAGAACTTGACTATAACTTGTTTAGTGTGTCAAAAGTATGTGACAACAAAAATAAAGTTCTTTTTACTGATACATAACGTTTAGTCTTGAGTAAAGACTATGTGTTACCTGCTGATAAGTTTATTGAATTTAGAACACCTAGACATAAGGACATTTATAATTTTGATTTACAAGGGATTAAAATGAGTACTAACTTGTCATGTCTATATGCTAAAGCTTCAGCAGATGAGAGTATCTTATGGCACAGAAGCTTAGGTCACACTAACTTAAGAACATGAATAGACTTGTGAGGCATGATCTTGTGAGAGGATTACGCTCAAAAGCATTCCACAATGATCATAATTGTGTTGCATGTCTTAAAGGCAAACATCACAAGTCCTCATTTAAGTCTAAGAGTGTTCATTCTAGTTCTAAACCACTACACTTGCTCCACATGGACTTATTTGGTCCCACTAATATTGAGAGTTTAAATGGCAAGTCTTATTGCTTTGTGGTCACTGATGGTCATTCTAGGTTTACATGGACTTTCTTCTTAGTTAAAAAGAGTGATACTGTCAAAACCCTAATTAATTTTATTAATCCAATGGAAAAGAAATCAGGGTTTACAGTTAACATTCTTAGAAGTGATAATGGTGGAGAGTTTAGAAATGATCTATTAGATGCCTTATGTGTGGATAAGGGGATTACTAGGGAGTTTAGCATAGCTAGAACTCCATAGCAAAATGGTGTTGCTGAAAGGAGAAATAGAACTCTTATTGAAGCAGCTTGGACCATGTTAGCAGATGCTAAGCTACCCATTGCATTTTGGGCTGAGGCTGTAAATACTGCTTGTTATGTTCAGAATGAGCCTTGGTCAACAAGATTCACAATAAGACCCCATATGAGCTATTTTGGAATAGAAAACCAAATATAGATTTTCTTAGACCCTTTGGATGTCATGTCGTGATACTCAATACTAGTGACAAATTAGGTAAGTTTAAATTCAAAAGGCGATGAATGATATTTTGTGGGTTATTCTATGAACAACAAAGGGTATATGGTTTACCACAAGAGAGATAAGGTCATAAAAAAATGTATACGATGACTTTTTGGAGATTAAACCTAGTGATCCTGCTAATGGACTAGACTAGATTTTTTGTTTAGATCCATTATCTAGGTCCATGAATTATTTGCCTGTTACTAATCCAGTTGTCTTGGAGACCCCTCCAAAGACTGTGGAAGAAACTATTGTTGATAATGCAGATATACATGCTACAAAGGTGCAAGGATCACAAGAAGATAAGTTTACTCCCATACTTTCTTTTGTGGATATACCCATTTGGAGTGAAAAATTTATTCAGGCATCTGCTGTTGAAAGGGAAGTGGAAAGAAAGCAACAAGAAGAGCAAGTCAGTGAAAGTGTTTCATCCGCTGACAAAAGTAGTCCAGCCGCTGACACAACCAATCCAAACGTTGACACACTGCTTTCATCCGCTGACAAAGATGTGCTTGAACATGGTGAAAATTTCATATTCAATGAAGGTGTCAGTGTCACAAATCCAAACGCTGACATTGCTCTTCATAGTTCCAATGAGTATGAAAATCATGATGGTGAGGATCATAGCACCTTGGAATCTATAGTGCATGACAACACATTGTTTGGGGGAGGTATTCTTACAAAAGTGTCCAAAGCTCATCCTCCTACCCAAATAATTGGTCCCATCAATTCACCAGTTCAAACAAGAAGAAAGAAGAATCCTAGAGGAGGATTCATTGCCAAAATTCACAAAAAGGATGATACCCCTTTGGTTCAAGAATGTTTATTTGCCTGCTTTCTATCATAGAATGAGCCCAAGAAGATTTTTGATGCTCTCCAAGAACCACGCTAGGTTATAGCAATGCAAGATGAGCTTCACTAGTTTGCAATTCAGGATGTTTGGGAGCTTGTGGATTATACCAAGCATGTGAGATCTATTGGAGCACGTTGGGTTCTAAGGAATCAGAGAGATGAGAAAGGCATTGTGATCATAAACAAGGCAAGACTGGTTGCTCAAGGCTACACACAAGAAGAAGTCATTGACTATGAAGATGTTAGCCCTATATTTTATATAGTCGAACAAGAATGTAATAGGTCATCTTAGTCGTTAGAGGTCTTGTATTGTAATAGGTTAGTCGGGAATACCGGGCTTGGACTTTAAGCTAATATTGTATAAGTTAGGGGCGTAAGCCCAAAACAAAGCCAAGCCCGGCCCAAGTCACTTAAACCCACGGCCCATAAGCCAAGGGTATATATACCCTCTTCCATGTGTGGAAGAGGGTGTTGGTTACCATTTTACTTCTCTCTCTAAAAGTGTTTAACCTTCCAAATTCTCTCTTGTTTCTCTCTCTACTTTCTTCTCTTTCTCTCTCTAAATATCTCTTCTAAATCTTGTGTTATGGATTGAATGGGATTAACATTTGGTATCAAGAGCCTATAGTGGATAGGTGATTGAAGATTAGTGAGTTGTGTTCTTGATTTTTCGTGGCTTGTTTGATCTAAATCTCACGTCCCAAAATTTCTTTTTGTGTTTTTATGGTCTTTTCTTGATACAAATCATCTACATACTAGTAGTAGTGATTTGGGTATCTTGGTTTTGGCTAAAACACAAATCTTTTGGATCAAAAGTTGCGAAATTTCTTGTTTTTCTTCATTCCGAAATTCAAGCAAGTGTTACCATCGGAAAGTACAAAGTGTGAGGCTCGATCGCAATAATCCAAGGATTCCACTTTGCGATCACCCTGATTTCGATACCTTATTCCGATCTGGATATTCCGATCGTACATTGCGATCTAGGATTCCGACGGGTTTAAGGGATCTTTAAGTCGTTACTCTGCCAAATTTGTTTCAGCCATATTCCGATCTGAACATTGCGACAGTGCATTGCGATAGAAGATTCCGATCTGAACATTTCGATCTGAGCATTCCGATTTGACATTCCGATCTGGACATTCCGATTTGGACATTCCGATTTGAGCATTCCGATTTGACATTCCGATCTGGACATTCCGATCTGAACATTGCGATAGATCATTCCGATCTGAACATTCCGATGGATATTTTGTTTGAGTAATTTTTAGACTTAGCCACTATCTAGACTAGTTTCGGAACGTAGTTTACACGAAGATTAAAAAAAAAAAAAATTTGGCGATACAAAAAAAAAATATTTTAGACTTAGCCACTATCAAGTAAAATCAAATTTTTTCCCTACTAGTTTTTGGCTATTTCTAACTCAAATTCAAAATTTGGCGATACAAAATTTTTCGGCTTACCGTTTTGTCAGACTGAGAAATTTATTGTCGGACTGAGAATTTTTTTTTGAATTTTCGGAATTTCAATTTTAACCATCACATCATCACAACAAATCCACTAAGATCTGCAATTCATCCACAAGTATTTACCATGTCTAACAACAACATCAACATTGCAACTGCTAATCAAATTCGTTTGGAACAAGGTGGCAACGGTAATCCACCTGTGCTCACTGCCGGTTGCTACGTTCAATGGAGATCTAGTTTTTTCAGATTTCTCGACGGAAAAGAAAACCGAACTGCTCTTCGTCACTGCCTTGAGAATCCACCTCCAGTTTTTGAATTCAGACCAATTAGAACACAGGCAGAGGATGGTACTTCATCAACTATACGAGCTATGGAGGATTTTGACACATGTTCTGCTGAGGAAAAGAAACTCCTCCAAGCTGAAGCTGATGCTATAAACTTCATACTCACTGGAATTGATAACGATATCTATTCCACAGTTGATGCATGTGCTAATGCTATGGAAATGTGGAATGCAATTCATCGATTGAAGCAAGGTGAGTCGATCAATGTTCAAGATCTCGAGACTAATCTACTTTGGGAGTTTGGAAAATTCACATCTGAAGATGGTGAATCCATTGACTCATATTACTCGAGATTCTACAAAATGATGAATGAGCTTGTCAGAAATCAGTGCACCATCTCCAATCATCATGCCAATGTTCAGTTTCTACTTCAACTCAAACCGGAATGGCAAAGGTTTGTGACTTTGGTTAAACAAAGGAAAGATATCAAGACCATCTCCTATCACAAACTTTATGATGTCTTAAAACAACATCAGAATGAAGTGAATGAACTAAGGGCTGAAAAGGCATAACGGTCTGCTAATTCTATTGCTTTTGTGGCTGCTACTTCAACAAAACCCGTTCCCCGTCAACAACCACCTACTCATTCCTCAAAGTCATCAAGCTCATCCACCAAACCTCTAGCTGCTGCTAAACACAAAGCAAAAGCAATTGTCCCCACTCCACCTCCAAAGTATGACACCGAGTCAGATGGAGATAGTGATGATGAACAAACTTCAAGGGACAAGAAGATTGAAGAACTCATGTCTTTACTCACCACAACTTATAAGAAGATCTACAAACCTACCAACAACAACCTCAGATCATCATCCAATGCTAGATATAAGGAAGTTGATCATGCACCTAGGTATGATCGTGATGCTAGGTATGATAATCAGAGGATGTTGAATCAAGTTGGGGCTAGAGATACTGTAGGCACTCCGGTTGTGCAGAAGACTGGGATTCAATGCTTCAACTGCAAGGGATTTGGGCACATGGCTAGGGAATGCAAGAAGCCAAAACAGGTTAAGGACTCAGGGTATCACAAGGAAAAGATGCTGCTGTGTAAGAAAGAAGAAGCAGGAATTCCACTAACAACAGATGAAGTTGACTGGCGTGATGACACTGATGATGAAGCCGATGATCAAGAGTTAGAGGCACATTATGTGTACATGGAAAAGATTCAAGAAGTGATCCCAGAGACTGATGATACTTCTGGACCCATCTATGATTCTGAGCCACTTGAAAAGGTACCATCACATGATAACTATAATGTGTTTGCTAATGAACGACGGCATCCTGAGCAACCCGAAAGCATCAATGACACATATGTAATGGACATGGAGGATAGCAATATCTCTACGGATTCACAGCATATGTGTAATGATGACGGAAAAGCTGTTCAGGATACTGACTCGGATGAGGACCGTGATTTGCTTGCGTCTATTATTGACTCTTTAAAACGTGAAATTGATGAAAACAAAGAAGCTAATAAACGTTTGAAGCAAGCAAACGCATCCTTAACCGAGGAGATAGACAGGCTTAAAGAGTGTGATTATGTAAAAGAAGCTGATCGGCGGGTTGCGATAGCTAATGGTTTGGTATATGAACGTAAGGTGCTCAACGAACAATATTGTTCTGAAGTAACACACGAAATTCATATGTCAAAACAGAAGATATCGGAACTTGAAGAACAACTGCTGCTACATAAATTCCAAATTACTGAATTAGAGTCGGTTAACAAAGAACAAACTGAGCTTTATAAAACTCGTGAAGAAAAGGATATTGAAAAAATTCTTGCTTTGGAAAAGAGAGTCGACAAGTTAAACAACATTGTTTACAAAACGGGTCACTCTATTCAAACTATGAATATGCTCAATAGAAATATGAAAACGAGTTTTGTCAAGCCTGAATATCTCAAGAAAGCTCAAAGCACCAAGCCTGCTCTTTATGATATCGGTTGTTATGTTGATAATCTTGCTCTTATGCTTTCCCCTGACTGCGACGAAATCATTCGTCAACAAGAATAAAGTCGATCAAACTTAAGTGATTTAATAAACCTTTCTGATTCTAACAATCATATTAAGTTTGTCCCTCAAAAAGAACTTTCAAAAGAACAAAAGATGTATAATAGTGTTCCACCACCAAGTGATGAACCACAAAAGAAAGTTTCTTTAAAAAGGAGTTTCAAAAAGCAATCAATTTTGTTAGAAAAGCGAATTTTGGATGAAAAACGTAAATGGGATGAGAAAAGCAAAAGTGTTCAGCAATTTGAGTTTATAAAACAAGGGGTTTTAAATTTGTACAAAGGTGTCGTCGACTATGAAAAAGTTTCTAGGGATACCATTTGGAATATTAAACCTAACCCACAAGTAGAAGTCGTCATTCAACAATGTATTGTTCCAACCATTGATGATCTTTCAAAAAATGTGGAAATGTTTTATACAGCTCTCACTGAGGAAATGTTAACTGATTTAAGTTATGTTAAATCTCTTGAAGATGAAGTTGATTTTCTTCAAACTAAATTAAAGACACAAGAACACCAACTTTCTAACGAAATTGATCGACTTTCTAAGGAATACTTTTATGCTGACCATATGAATGCTATACTTGGTGTGTATACCGATCTTGATCAATATTGTCATGTAGCATGTCTAGTGTCAGAATCGGACGAGAAATGTCGCAATCTTGAAGTAGAGCTTTCAAAACAAATTCAGTCATACAACAAACTTTCGAAAAGTTTTTCTCAACTTGAGAAACACTCCATTTCTCTTGAACTTGCTTCACAAAAAGGTGAAAAATCTCATAATCATAAAAAGTGTCAAGAAATGTCAGCTTCTTCGTTTCGTCTACTAAATGAAAAAGATTTCGAAATAAATGATTTGAAATCTCAGCTAAAAGAAAGGGACATAGCCATAAGTGAGTTACAGAAACTCATTGAGAAAATGAAAGGAAAGTCTGTTTTGGGTAAACCATCCGCCGTTCGTCAACCGAATGCGGTTAAATGCCCTAAATCATCTATTTTGGGAAAATCCCCACAAACTTTGCCTAAGATAGGAAATGATAAGAGTACCAATGTGATAGCACCTGGAATGTATAAGATGAACACTAAGCCCACTCAGACTGGAACATCGAGGTTACCTCAGAATATTAAGAAAACTAATCAACGTGTGTCTTCTTCTACAGGAGTAATCCCCACTACTAGCGTTAGCGGACCACAGCTTAAGAGCGATAGAATGCACGATAAGGTCATGCCTAACAATAGTCAAGGAAAGAAGTTGGAAGTAGAAGACCACCGTAGGAATTTTGAGTTTTCTAAGAATAAAACGTCTGTAACTGCATGTAATGACAGTTTAAATGCTAAGACCTCGAATGTTGAATTTGTTTGTGTTGAATGTGGCAAATGTGTTCGTACTTTCAATCATGGTGCTTGTGCTCTTAATTATAATGGCGTGAATACTAGAACTAGGAAGCCTATTCGTATGCCCACTAGTACTAGTGAACCCACAAGAACTTTGAACCAATCCACTGAGCAACCACTTAAGAAACTAAGTGCGTTAGAATCCACTACTCTACGTAAACAAAGCAGGTTAAATAAGCTTTATGAGAACATGATTAGGACATGTACACGGGGGTATTCGAGATTTACACCACCCGGATACAAATGGGTACCTAAGTTAACCACTTTAGTGATTGGGTCTAGGAATATCAGCTTGCCTATAGACTTTGCATCTAGGCTCACTACTATTTTGGAACCCGTTTCTATCAAGGGCTCCCATTTGTCAAATGCTACATTGTCTTCTAATTCTTCTGCAGCTCGTCGAAATCATCCTATTCATAATGGACTCCGGGTGCACAAAGCACATGACGGGCAATCTCAAGCTTCTCATTAACTTCGTGGAGAAGTTTCTGGGTACGGTACGGTTTGGAAATGATCAATTTGCACCGATACTCGGATATGGAGACTTGGTTCAAGGGAATATCACTATAAAACAGGTTTATTACGTCGAGGGACTGAATCACAATTTATTCTCGGTTGGTCAATTTTGTGATGCGGATTTGGAAGTGGCTTTTTGGAAATCTACTTGCTATGTTAGAGACTACGATGGGAATGACCTTCTTACAGGTTCTCGTGGTTCTGATCTCTACACAGTAACTCTTCAAGACACATCTTCAACAAATCCAATTTGCTTAATGGCTAAAGCGTCATCATCTCAAGCATGGTTATGGCATCAACGATTGTCACATCTCAACTTTGACACCATCAACTTGCTTTCGAAGAATGATATTGTGACCGGTCTTCCTAAGTTTAAATTCGTCAAAGACCATCTTTGTTCTTCTTGTGAGTTGGGGAAAGCAAAACGGAAGTCTTTCAAAACAAAGACTACCCCAAGCTCAAAAGGACGATTGGAACTTCTACACATGGATTTATGTGGTCCCATGCGTGTAGAGAGTATTAACGGGAAAAAGTATATTCTAGTGATTGTTGATGATTACTCTAGATACACATGGACTTTCTTCTTAAGGTCCAAAGATGAAACACCAGAGGTTCTCAGAAACTTTCTCAAGATGATACAACGCAATCTTCAAACTCAAGTCTTAACCGTAAGAACGGATAGGGGTACTGAATTTTTGAACAAGAACTTGCAATCTTACTTTCAAGAAGAAGGCATCGAACATCAAACGTCTATTGCTCGAACTCCTGAACAAAACGGCGTTGTCGAAAGGCGGAACCGTACTTTGGTTGAGGCTGCTCGAACAATGCTTTCTGCTTCAAAATTACCGCTATTCTTCTGGGCTGAAGCAATTGCAACTGCCTGTTATACTCAAAATCGTTCTCTCGTTATCCCCAGACATGAAAAGACACCTTACCAGATCATCAATGGAAGGAAACCTACTGTCAAATTCTTTCACGTATTTGGATCTTTATGCTACATTCTTAAAGACGGTGAGAATCTCGACAAGATGAAAGAAAAAGGTGATGCATGTATCTTTGTGGGGTATGCGACATTGTCGAAAGGATATCGGGTCTATAACAAGAGAACAAAGATTATAGTCGAAACAATTCATGTGAACTTTGACGAATTTCCACAAATGGTACTTGATCACAACAGCTCAAGTCCCGCTCCTCAATGTCCAACTATGGCACCTACACAAAACAGTGTACGTCCCGTGCAAGAATGTCAACAAAGTACTCCTACAGCAGACTCAACGGATACGACACATATGAATGAGTTGGTTGATTTATATGATCCAATGTTTGATGAATATTACTATGGAAACAATCAAGTTGTGTCAAAGCCTTCCGCTGTCACCACTACTGATGCACCCGAACAAAGTCAGCAAGACACAACTGCATCTACTTCAGCAACCGTTGCTCAAGAGACAATTCCAGTGGATACTTAACAAACTCAAGAAACAGTCATACAACCAACATCACCAACCGTCAATGCTGAAGGAGGAAACAACAATCAAGCAGTCGATGCACAACCTGACGATGAAGCATTTATCAATCCATTCGGTACACCGGTACACGAAGTCGGAGAGTCTTCTACTCAACATGTTGATCCGTCCAACATGCATACATTCTACCAACCATATCCATCCACTCACCATTGGACACGTGATCATCCATTGGAGCAAGTCTTTGGAAATCCTTCACAACCGGTTCGAACACGCAGACAACTCGAAACCGATGGTGATGTGTGTATGTATGCACTCACCATGAGTTCAACTGTACCTACAAACATCAAACAAGCCATGACTGATCATGCGTGGATTGAATCTATGCAAGACAAAATTCATCAGTTTGAACGCCTAAATGTTTGGGAACTTGTTGACCGACCCTATGGAATGTCAATTTTAGATTTCAAATGGATCTGGAAAAACAAATTGGATGAAGAACAAACCATCATCAAAAACAAATCTCGTCTTATGGTTTAGAGATACCGTCAACAAGAAGGCATAGACTACGATGAATCATTCGCTCCAGTCGTTTGTTTGGAAGCAGTCAGGATATTCCTTGCTTATGCTGCACATAAGGGCTTCACGGTTTTTCAGATGGACGTTAAAACTGCTTTTCTCAACGGTCATTTGAAAAAAGAAGTGTATGTGAATCAGCCGGAAGGTTTCATCGATCCTCATCATCCTGACAAAGTCTATCGTCTCAAGAAGGCTGTATATGGACTTAAACAAGCTCCAAGGGCATGGTACGAAGAACTTTTAAACTTCTTGGTGTCCAAAGGATTCTCCAAAGGTTCTATTGATCCTACTCTCTTTACTAATAAATATGGGGATGACATAATGCTGGTGCAAGTTTATGTTGATGACATTATTTTTGGTTCTACGAACCCAAAACTTTCAAAACGTTTTGAAAAATTAATGCACAACAGATTTGAAATGTCAATGATGGGGGAGCTAAAATTCTTTTTAGGCCTCCAGATTTATCAATCCCCACGTGGTATCTTCATTAACCAAGCTAAGTATGCTCAAGAGATACTTAAAAATCATGGTATGACCTCATGTGCTCGCGTTGGTACACCATTATCGACCACATCCCTAGACGCTGACTTGTACTCGGATCCCGTAGATCAAACGCGATATCGCAGTATGATCGGGTCACTTATGTACCTTACAGCCAGCAGGCCTGATATTCATCATGCCACATGCTATTGTGCACGATATCAAGCCAGACCTACTCAAAAGCACCTCAAAGAGGTTAAACGGATCTTTCGGTACCTTAAGAATACCATTCACATGGGACTCTGGTATCCGAGGGAAACCGGTTTTCATCTAACAGCTTTTTCAGATTCTGATCACGCAGGTTGTCTTGATAGTCGAAAAAGCACTTTTGGTAGCAAACAATTTCTAGGGGAAGACAAGCTTGTCAGCTGGTCGTCAAAGAAGTAGGATTGCACTTCGCTCTCATCAGCTGAAGCAGAATATGTGGCTCTATCCGCGTGTTGTGCTCAAGTCCTCTGGATGAGAACTCAACTCACGGATTATGGCTTCAACTTTGACAAAATACCTATGTATTGTGACTCAAAGTCGGCCATAGCCATATTTTGCAATCCGGTTCAGCACTCCCGCACCAAGCACATCGATGTCAGATATCACTTCATCAAGGAACAAGTGGAACGCGGCATCGTGGAATTATACTTTGTCAGAACTGAGTACCAGCTGGCAGACTTGTTTACAAAATCTCTATCAAAAGATAGGTTTGCGTATCTCGTTGGCCGTCTTGGTATGAAGTATATGACTCCAGAAGACTTGGAGGTTTTGGCAAATGAAGCTGCTTGATATTCTCTCACAACGACTTCTAAGCGCATCACAGCTTAGGACTCGGACCTCACCTAAGGAAAGTCTATCTCGGACGATAACTTATCCTTCTCAACGAGAAATTCATACTTCTCGGTCATGAGCTTCTCATAAAAACATTCAAAGTTTTTAAGTTCATGAAAAACGATTTCTAAGTAAATGTCAGCTTAGAACTCGAACTTCAACTTAAGGAAAGTTTATCACGGATGATAACTTATCCTTCACAACGGAAAATTTATTTTTCTCGGTCATGAGCTAGTCACAAAACAATCAAAGTTTTGAGCTCATGAAAAACGGACCCGAAAGGGGAGTGTACGTTTCAGTGCGCTTTCCCTAATCAATAGAAGAGAAGTCTTCTATCCTAATTATTTTAAAACCGTTGAACACAATTTTTCAAGAATTTCTCAAAAGGTTTTTCTAAATTTTTCAAAATTGTGTGTTCAACACTCCCTTCCTCATAAGTGGTTTTTATATCTCAAAATTGTCATATGTTATTTTGATCAATTTTTGAGGGGGGGGCGTTTTAAAATCAAGCCTTTTAATGTTGTTGGGTACATCTCTAAAATTGTCATATTTTATGTATCCAACACATTCCGAAAATGATATGAAATTGTCAAATGTAATATATTATATCGGAAAAGGCATCTCAACTCCGTACCTCAACATATTTTGTGGTGTCATTTTTCTAAAATTTTGTCAAATTTTGTCTCAAGACACACATATATTGTTAAGGGGGAGCGACCCGACTGAAAATGTTCCATGATTCATGCGTGCACACATGTTTCTCTCCCGTCGATTTTTCGGAAAATGTCAAATTTTAATCAATTGGTATCTCTAACATTATATTTTTTTATATTAGAGATAGGGGGAGAAAATGTGATTAAAATGTAATATATCGCAACATGTGATCTTAAAGACTCAAGTGCAACTCTTTCCTTCACATGCCAAACTATTTCGTATATCGATGCATGTGTGTAGGGGGAGCTTTTCGGAAATGTAAAACTTTCAAGTGTTAAAAGTTTTGATTTTTATCAAACACTTTGAATGGTTTTCAATGGTTTATGGTTACGATCTATACCCAAAACAACCTACTATCCACGACGGAATGATGGAGTCAAAAGGTGGTTTAGGATAGGAAACTAAGTCTTATGATCCAACCAGAACCGGAGGGATCTACCCAAGGACATTCCATAGCTAGATATAGTTGTCCTTAGGAAAGATGGAGTGGAATGAAGCTGAATGCGGACCAAGTACTTAAGTTAGCACTGGAACAATCACAACAAGGTGCTAATGATGACGTATTGGTAAGCATTGAAGGAGTTGAATATTCTATGCAACTTAGGCAGAAACTGGGTCAATACATCTATTGAAGACAAGTCATCATGGACCCAGTGATGCAATGCACAACCCTTCCCAGCCATTCGAGTTTCTCTCAAAAGAAACTTGTCTCATTGTCACGGAGATCAACACGTATCTATTGACTTTCTCATTCCGAGTCAGTTAATATTGAAAAGGTGGCAGTCTGCTCCAGCCTCCGATTACCAAAATGCACTTATTGAGTCTAGAGCCAAACGAGATCAATCTATCATCTCATTAGGACACAATCGAGTCCTACGCATTATCCTTGTGATATTGCCAGAACATCTGAGTGATACGATTCACAATGAAGATGGAAATCCTGCTTGAGCCAGCATTAAACAAGCTCATGGTAGGTAACTTGTGCGATTCTACACGAATCAAACTTGTGAGAACTGGAAAGAAACTAAGTTTCGATTCTTAATTGATTCAAACTTGATTCCAGGTTTCTTCGCAAAATCCGTGTGATATTGCCAGAACATTCAGAGTGACACTCTTTAGTGTTCACAGTGACGAATGGAAATCCTTCCAGTGTCAACATCAAACAGCACTGCGGTAGGTAACATGCAAGATTCTTATGAATCGAGCTTGTGGCAAACTGGAAAGCAACAATGGTGCGATTCTTATAGAATCAAACTTGTTCCAGGAATTCTGAATTGACGACTCTAATCAAACGGATAATCGTATCCTTTTTTATTCACTCTTTATGTTCGCAGTCTGCTTTGAGACGGTCGAGTAAAGAGAACTGGCTACTACCACCGGGAAACCCTGTCAAGGAGATTCTTAATCGAATCTACCCGATCACAGGTACGGTATCTAATACCGTCTAAATGGTCTTCACCGACCGGAGGTAAAACGCTGCCGAGTTAGGATGAAATGTTCAAAGCCATTTTATCCGTGTCTATATATGTTGCTGCATATCAAGAAGGTGGCGTAGCTGTGCAACCGATGTCGATTCAGAAGTCACAAGAGCACAAGATGGCGATACAAAAGATACCTAAGAATGTAAGAATGTAATAGGTCATCTTAGTTACAAGGAGCACATATGAAGATCTCAAGCACTCAAAGTCAAATGACAAAGGCTCAAGATAAAGATCACGAAAGCATGAAGGAACAAAGCTGTTACAAACAAGATCAAGATCAAGATACAAGACCAAAGCAGGAAGATCTCCTCTACAAGAATGTATTCACTCAACCATCTTAGGCTTTTTAAGATGACCGATACATTGGGGGAGATTGTTAGCCCTATATCTTATATAGTCGAACAAGAATGTAATAGGTCATCTTAGTCGTTAAAGGTCTTGTATTGTAATAGGTTAGTCGGGAATACCGGGCTTGGACTTTAAGCTAATATTGTATAAGTTAGGGGCGTAAGCCCAAAACAAAGCCAAGCCTGACCCAAGTCACTTAAACCCACGGCCCATAAGCCAAGGGTATATATACCCTCTTCCATGTGTGCAAGAGGGTGTTGGTTACCATTTTATTTCTCTCTCTAAAAGTGTTTAACCTTCCAAATTCTCTCTTGTTTCTCTCTCTACTTTCTTCTCTTTCTCTCTCTAAATATCTCTTCTAAATCTTGTGTTATGGATTGAATGGGATTAACAAAAGAGGTTTTTTGCACCTGTTACCAAAATTGAAGCAATAAGGATTTTCCTAGCTTATTCTTCTTGCATGGGTTTCACAGTTTACCAGATGGATGTCAAGAGTGATTTCTTATATGGCACAATTCAAGAGGAAATGTATGTTATGCAGCCTCCTGGTTTTGAAGATTCATAGCATCCAGACAAGGTTTATAGAGTTAAAAAGGCTATGTATGGCCTTCATCAGGCCCCTAGAGCTTGGCATGGTACTCTGTCCACATACTTGGTGGAAAATGGTTTCAAAAGGGGCACCATAGATCAAACTTTGTTTACAAAACAGGAAGGGAAGGATTTTATTCTTGTGCAGGTCTATGTTGATGATATCATCTTTGGTTCCTCTAACCAAAGGATGAGTGATGACTTCTCCAAGCTGATGACTGAAAAATTTCAAATGAGTGCAATGGGAGAGATGAACTTCTTTCTAGGTCTTCAAGTCCAACAGAAAGAAAATGGTATCTTCATCTCTCAAGACAAATATGTAGATGAAATTTTGAAGAAATTTGGCTTTTCCCCTCATGAGGAACGGGCTAGCACCCCCATGGATAGGGAACACCCTTGGGGAAAGATTTTATATGGAAAGGATGCGATGTCAGACATTATAGGTTAATGATTGGTTCATTGATGTATCTTACTGCTTCTAGACCCGACATCATGTTTGTTGTGTGTGCATGTGTACGTCATCAAGTGACTCCCAAAGAGTGTCATCTTCATGCTGTCAAAAGGATCTTTAGGTATCTTAGGTGCTGTCCCACTTTGGGATTATGGTACCCTAAAGATTCTTCATTGGAGCTTGTGGGCTATTCAGACAGTGACTATAGAGGAGACAACAATGATAGGTGTAGAAACTAGAAGGGGGGGGGGGGGGGGGGGGTTGAATAGTTTCTTAAAATTTACTTGTCAATAGACGGTTTTTAAAAAATCCTTTTCAAAAACTAAGACTTGATTGATTATGTGAAACCTTCTTAATCACAATATGAACAAGGTATAGTGCAACTAAACTAATAATCACAAGTATAAAGAATAATGAATGTAAAGAGATAAGGGAAAGAAATATCAAACAAAACACCAGGGATTTATAGTGTTTCGGCAACGAAGCTCACTCCTCGTTCTTACTCCACTCCTCGAGTACTCCTTACTCAAGAGTTCACTAATCATAAGCTCCTTAAGGTGGAGAAATCGTACACAGCGTTGCTTATCCAATTTCTGACTCAGCTAAAAGTCGAGCCCTAATCTTAGCTAGGACCAATCTACACTAGTATTCTTTAAGGACCACGTATAAACCTTAGTACATACACAACTTCCAAATAGACACAACTACTTGGATCTTCACAATAATGACACAACAATGAATAAATAAGATTTGATCTTCGATGCATCTTTGATGTAGACACAATACTTCAAGGATGAAAGTGTTCTTCTCTTTTCAATTAGAGAGGAAGAGATGGGAAAAGAAAGATTCACTTCTAAACAAGTAGTAATCAACCAAATGACCAAGGATTTGAGTGATTTTAGAAGTATAAAAGAATCTGGAATTATATGTGCAAAAGAGGTGAAGAGAAAATCTGAGAATGGTCCAATATTTATAAGACAAGGCTCCAACGGCTATATCTGCCCGCGGTTCTTTATTGCAGCCCGCGGTTCCTTATCGATAAGGAACCGTATAGCCACTTAAGGAACCGCCAGAGTAGACTCCGCTCCTTTTTGTCTTTTAGTAGTATGGTTCAAATCTGATGATTAAAATATCCTGAAAGGATATTCCAAACCAAGATATAATATGCCATTTTCAAATTTTCACATATTTAATTTAATAAAATATTTTCTTAAAAATAAAGTTTAATAAAAACTTGTCACACTTAAAAAAAAGTGAGTTTTAAGAAAATATTAAATCCTTGATCACTTAATTAGGATGAGAACTTGTTTGTACATACCTTAAGTGATAATGGTTGAAATGAAAAATACTTGAACTCAAGAATTCGTTTTTCGTTGTTTTCGTAAATGTTTGTTTTTACATATTGTCGTAATCAAAACAAAGCGAGACCGAAAAATGCAAGTAACGTTTTTAGGTATCATTGCATTAACAATAGGAAATCCACAACTCGTGGATGCCAATTTCTTGGGAGCAGAATTATTTCTTAGCAATGCAAGAAACAAACAGTTTTGGCCAATTCAACAACTGAGGCTGAGTATGTAGTTGCTGCTGCATGTTGTGGGCAAGTGCTATGGATTAAAAATTAGCTTTTGGATTATGGGTACAATTTTATGCATACCAATATTTTTGTAGATAATAACAGTACACTTTGCATTATTAAAAATCATGTACATCATTCTAAAACTAAACACATAGAAATAAGGCATCATTTTATAAAGGATTGTTTTGAAAAAGGTTTAATACATCCAGATAGAGTAGACACAGAAGATAATGTGGCTGATCTTTTGACTAAACCTTTTGATGTTAGGAGGTTCCAATACTTGGTAACAAGCATTGGAATGATCAATCCATGAAATATGTGTTTTTGAGTTTATTGTATAATATGTACATGATATGCATTGTTATTATCTCAAGTAAATATGTTAGATTTTCCACTATATTTTCTAACGCTGACAAAGGCATTTTATCCGCTGACACGTGGATTTTAGCCGCTGAGAGCCTATGTTAGTTTTTGTGGTTTTTCATCTAATCATGCAGGCATTTCGAGCATTGTGAAATTGGATACAGAGTTGCTTATGGACTTCGTAGATATGAATAACATTTATTTATGATGGTTGGAATGTTTACATTCCTATCTTGAAATAAAATTTTTGTCATATTCATTTATTTTGCAACCTGTGTAAGTTTAAGGGGAGGTTTAGGAAACCTTTAGGTATTTGGGTACTTATAGAGTGCTCTTATCATAATTCTAGATTGTGTCCACTGGTGAGTAGGAGTTAGGAATAATGAAGGCTTTTCTTTTTAAGAATTGTTGGAATTCCTAAATCTTGAGGCACTGTAGCATGCAAAGTTGATATATTGTGCATGTTGCCAAGACTTTTTGGCCTAGAATTGGGATTGGTTGGTTGAGAGACTTGGTGTAAATAAAAATGGGCTTAGATGGAGTTATCAAGGGTTTATATGAGATAACTTCACTCTAAAGGACTTACTTTAGCAAGGTTCACTTGAGGACAATTATGTCTATCTTGCTTATGCAAGTTTGTATAATTGGACAGTGAATGCTAATTTCAGTCTGGTGTCAGATATGAGTTATCTTCATTAGGGTAAACCTCTTGGTTAAGGTCTTTTTTTATTTAATTACTTTTTATTTTTGGCTGTTGACACATAGTGGTTCATCCGTTGACAAACACATTGTCAAACGCTGACATGGCAAATTTACATGCTGACAAAATATAGCCGTTACCCGCTGACACTTTTGAAGAACACTGGGTCCCACCTAGTTGTTATTTTGGAGATATTTTGGGCCGTAATTGTCACACCCCACCAGGGCGGAATATGGGCCGCGACGCATGGATATCATCACAACAATAGCGTGTCCATAGAGAGAACTATATGAATTAGAAATGTCATAAAAGGTGACACAATTGTCATGGCAATATCTCATCAATGCAGGATTCTAGGTAAGTAGGTAACAGTCCTACCTCTTACCCAAGACAAACAAATAACACAAACAAATCAACATATAGGTTCATAGTATCACTTATTGAAACAAACAGAAAAAGAAACTAAGAAGGAACGGGGATCTCCTTCTGAATGCATTCCTACGCGACTCCAATCCTAGCCACATATGTTCTCATGCTTAACCACTTTATCACCTGAAAGAGACACTAAAACACGTCAATATAATGTTGGTGAGAGTCATAGGTTTAGACTCCAACCTAAAATAGATTATAATAAGCTGTGAACAACCATAAACCACTAAACATATGGACAATGTGCTACAAGTATGCATTAACAACTAACATTCAAGATCAATCATTCCAAACCAAATCTAATGCTCCTAGCCTTACCAAACACCATGGTACCATAGGCACCCATACACCTATGAACCAATCCCAAGGCCCTGCCTTGTCATTATCCATTGGTCCCATAGATGCTCACACATCTATGTACCTCCCCAAGGCCCCGCCTTGTCAACATCCCCTTGGTACCAAGTCAAACCACAATAACTGAGACGGTACGTGTCCCCCGATCCAAATCATAAACACAATCAAGAATCACATAGCAGTTAATCACATAAGTGCACACACAAGTCCATCACAAACCATAAAAACATTCACAGCATTAGTTACAAAACCATAAAGTGTCTCTTCCATCCCATCTGGAAGTGAAAATCATTAAAAGATATGGGACTATGAAACTCACCTGATTGAGCTTCTCCAAAAGTCCGCGCACTAGCAAAAAGCTAACAAACAAAAGCACACAATCAAAACATGAACCAAACACTAAGATGGCTCATCAACCTATGATGGACATCTAACCTTCTCCCATATATATACCTCATTTATATGCTCTAATCATCTTATTACACCCCTCTATAAAGCCCTTAACTTAGTTTACTTCATAACCCATCCCGTTAACATTTTACCCAAAACAGTCCCGGTTTTTAGGTCTCCAAAATATAAGCCAAACGCCCACCTAACCATACCCATGATCTCTGTAAAGGAAACCCTATGCCCTTACATATGTTAGCTAACTCCTCCCTTTTGCCCCAACCTTAAAGCTACTGTTAAGGCCCCGATATATATATACTTCTGTCTATCCGCATTTTACCGATTTTGAACATACAAAAAGTTTGTTATGATTAGGGGGTCTTACCCTAACCCATTTGCTTAGCCACCCTTCGGGTCTCTTATTTAATATATAAACCAACACCCATGCTCATTAGAGGGCTCAAGTGTACTGCTAAGTACCCCAATCACCTTAAAACGTTAAATTAAACCCGACTGATTTCAAAACTGTTTTGACCTCCGACTGTTGTAACCTGTTTTTGACCCACCTCCCAACCTCCAATTAAGTTCTCCTTTCTTGAATTTGAAAGCCACTTCAATTACCTATTCATCGATGCTTGGATCGCAAAATAAGAGTTTGTAGAACTCTAGATATGATCAAAACAAGTGACTCAAAAATCTGCCCAGTTTTTAAAAACGAATTTAAACATGATTAAACCCTAATTAACATCACTAATAATCAGCAATCATTATCCTAATCATGTTAATTGTTATAAAACCCCTAATTACAGATCTATAAGAACCCTAATCTATTATATGAATTGATTAAATAAAACTTGAACCCTTAATGATATAAAACATGAAAACTATAAGAATTAAATCAAGATTTTTACATCAAATCTTCAAGAAAATTATTTTTGATGAATCCCTAAATAAGGGTTTGTACAAATTCGGCCAAAAGGGAGAATAAGAATGAAAAACTGATTTTTTGTGATATAAACATGGTATTTAAATGTTTTATAAAAAGGCTTTTCCAAATTGGGCTCAAGTTGGGTCTTTTGCCCCATTATCTTTTCTTTTTCTTTTCTAGTCGGTTTAAAACCCGATTCATATATATTTTTTTATTTTTCTATTTGTTCTTCGCCGCTTTGGGTTAGTTTTTATTACTTATCATTATATTATTAATAATACCTTAATTTACCTTAATTTATTTCAGCTCCTAAAACCTCCAAAACCTCAAAACCGTAAAACTAGTCAAATTTACGCGTATACCGTAAAAAAACGTAAAATATACAGTTTTAAAAAAAATCTTAAATTTTGAAATAAACTTTATAAATAAGTCCTAAATGACTTAAAACCATCCCGAAAAATAATCACATTACTAAACACCTTACCCGAGACCTCTAAATGCTAAACCTCAAATCGTAAAAAAAAATACGATTTACTATAATACTTATACGTATACGTAAAACACCAAAATAACACCATTTCATTTCATAGTCACTAATTTGTGAGCTCATGAACATGAAATAACCGTTCCTCGATTTACTTATGAGTACTTTATACCCATAAACGATATCCACACCAACCTCGTTCACGCAAAATAACATGTAAACACGCAAATCACATAGTCACACATAAATTAACCTTAAAATAAGACCAAGTGTCGAACCTCAAAACCACGGTTGTCACAGTAATTTTATGAGATTTGGTAATTTATTTAAAAGCTAAGAGATAAATTATTGTTTTTCAAGATTTTAATCATTACTTTTTGAATAACTTACCTCTTTTTCAACAAATAGTAACTTAGCTTACCACCTATATACATGACTCATACTGTTTAAAACAGGGTAACTTGCTTGATTGTCTCATATTTTCTCCATAACCATACCTTTACACTTTCATACTTTCTAACCTTTCACAAATAGTTTTCATGGATCCTTTATTTAAACCTGCCCGTGCTACTTTGGGGTTCAGGGATCAACACAACATGGTTGCCTATCTTTTAGCTGATCCTAATCATCATCCCCAGTATACAAGAATGATAGAGTATCTCTTGGCTTCTAATCTAAGATATTCTTTGACCCGTGCTCCACTCATTCCTAACACACACATCAAACAGTTTTGGAATACTGCCAGTTTTGAAACAGTTGATGGAGTGATTACATTATCAGGGACTGTTCATGGGACAAAATAGATAGTTACTGAAGCACTTATTCGTCAAGCTTTGCATCTTGATGATGCTGATGGTGTAACTACAATTCCTAATGATAAGTTAGAAGAAGGACTTAGAGGCTTGGGGTATGATTTGCCTCCAGAGGGAAAAATTAATAAATATTCAAAACAACAATTTCCCCCAGCTTGGAAGTTCTTGATACATGTCATCCTACAATGTCTTAGTCCCAAGTGTACATCATTCAATGAAATCAATCATTCATTTGGTTGTATTCTTGTTTTTATGGCCATTGGGCAAAAGTATAATTTTTCACATATGATTTTTGAGGGCATGTTGCACAATAAGGGTAGCAAGATGACTCTTGTTTACCCTAGGTTTTTACAAATGGTGTTTGAACAACAAGGTTATTGTCGTAGGGATCATGCCAATTTTTATAGGTTCCCTACTCAAAAAGCTAAAGTTTTTCTGTCCATGAACACTAGACCTTTCAGACCCTTACCTTTAACTCCTTCCATGTTGGCTGTTATTGAAGCAGCTAACAACCCCAAACCTCACCCTGAACCTGAACCTGAACAAGAACAACAACCACCTTCACCCCACCAAGATGACCCAATGAACATTGACCCCTCAGCCGCTGACACTCGTGTTTCAGCCGCTGACACACTCATTTCACCCGCTGTCACCTCACCACCACAAACACATGTTCACCAATCCACATCTTCATTTGAACCCTTTGATTTTAGGTTAGAGAAGAGACAAAGGATTACTGGAGTATTCTCCTCTAGTGGTCCTAGCTATGAAGCTGAGAGAATTTTGCCTGATGAATCCATGTTGAGGAGTCAAATCCCAATTTTGGAGGAGGGCAGTCTGCAACCACTAACTTTGTTAGAATTGACGGCTATCTGCATTGGCTTGCAAAAGTCCAATGTGGAACTTGTACAAAAAGTCACTAACCAAGGCCTTGAACTCAATCAATTGAAGGCGAGGATAGTTGTTTTGGAAGCTGCTGACTCTAGGAAGAGGAAAGCTATGGTGTTGTCCCAAGAAGATGATTCTTCCAAAGGGGAGGATGAACCTACTGATCCAGAGAATGTAAGTGATAAAGGATCCTACGAAGGTTATTATGGGACAAAGGAAGTAGCAGAGGCGCTTGCAAGGTTGAAGGAACAAGCTACTCCTCTTTTGGTTACTCCTATGCAGTAGTCTTTCACAAAGATGATGTTGCAAGCAAGTAGATTTTCAGCCGCTGACAAGGGTAATTTGAACATTGACACAGCCATTTCAGCCGCTGACAGAACTCCTAAGGAGCCTTCCACTTAGGTATCCCAACCACCATTCATGATCAAGGAGCCTTCCACTTAGGTACCACCTTCTACTTTACCCATTATTGATCCTATGGATAAGGGTAAAGCTGTTTTAGTAGAGAGGATGTTCCCAAGGATGCAGTCCAAAAAAAGGTTGATGAAATGCTTGCTCATCAGTTACAAGAGCAAGAAAAGAAGGGACTTAGGAAGGTAGTATTGAAGCCCAGATTCTCACATATGAATCTGAAGGAGATGGGAATGATGAATCTGGTGATGATGAAAGTTCACACATCTCAACTGTTGATATGAGCAATTTGGTGGATTTAGAGAAATTGGAATATGGGGAGGATGAGCTAGCATGGGAAAAGCTCAATGATTTAAAAAAGCAAGTAGATTTTGATATTCCTCATGTGTCTACTATGTATTTCAAATAGGAAGAGGCTTGTGTAGAGAATCCGGACATGACTTTGACAGAACAGATTTGGGGTCTGGAGATCTTATTGAGAGTTCAAATGATTGTAAAATCATTTTGGAACATAGGGCAAACAGGGTACTCTTTAAGAACAAGACATCTAGAAGGGAGCTTTACAACATTTTACTTAGATGCCATCAAACATGATGGACTTATGCTAAATTGAGGAAGCTGTCTTTTGAGCAATTGGAGTACTATGCCTATCCCATTTGGGAATCTGTATGTGAGGCAAATACATTCAGATTGTTGTCTGCAGAAATACAAGAAGAGATTAAGGAAGAGCTAAAGATCAAGAAAGCTTTAGTTGTGCCTAAGCCAGTGAAGAAAGGATTCAAGTTGCAGTTTCCAGCACTTGATCATCTGCACCCAACTGAAGCAGTCTTAAAGAAGAATATGGTGCTTTCTCCACTAATGGCTTCTGATCTAGCTGCTGTTGTACCCTTGGACTTTAGAAATCCAATAATCAAGTATGAGGAATAATAAGTGTGAAAACACTTATCCTTTTACCACTTAATTATAATAATAACCAAGCCGAAACGTGTATTTTATGTTGTAAATGTCGAAATTATGCGTGGTTTGTGTTTTTGTTGTGATTTATGATCAAAATGTGAAAAGGGAAGAAAACATGGGCTTTCACGGGCTTTTATCGAAGAAAAAGACAAAAGACGAAGTCAAAAGATCAAGAGTGCAAAAAGAACAAAAGTCCAAGGCCTATTCTGAAGATTTATCGAAGAAAAGTCTAAAGACAGAAGTTTAATAAAAGCCGAAGAACTCAAGTCTAAATTAATGAAGAAGTTACAAGAGGAGTATATTAATCCCGAGACAAAGTGGAAAAAGTCGAAGAGTTTAGAAGACGAAAAGACAAGAAAGAAAGAAAGAAGGAAGCAACACATGCTTAAACTTCCTAATCACTATAAATACCCTCCTAATGACACATTAGGAGGTGTTGGCTATTTGACACATAGTTCTTCCACCTTTAATTACTTGTACTTTACTTAATTGTCATTTAATTTTCTTGTCTTGCACCTTAATTTCTTGCCTTTAATTTCAAGTAAGTTAAATTTTGTTGAATCTTTTCTTTTAATCAAGTTCTTATTTTTAATCTCTCATTCTACCTTTCTTGTTTTGCTTAATCTTATGTTTATGTGCTTATTGTTATGCTTATTTGATTAATTGTTATGTTTTTATGCTTTTGATTGTTTTGGATTATTGATTTTATAGCTTATTTGTGTTTTTCTTTAATTTGAGTAAGTGTTTATAAAAGTTATTTTTATTAAAAAGTTGTTTTCGAATTTCTTTTTCATTTAGTGTTTTTTTAAAAAGTCTTTAAATTTTAGCTTATTAGCTTTTTCTTATACGTGTTTGATTAGGTTTTTAGTAGAGTGCTTATTGGTTAATAGCTTATTTGATCTTGCTTATTTCGTGTTTTTCTTTTACTGTATTCCGATCACACCAATCGGAAAGGGGTTTCACATTCTGATCAGTAGATCGGAAAAGGGTTTTGCATTCCTTTTGGATTCCGATCTGACATTCCGATCAGGGGTGTGTGTTTGGTATTCCGATTAGGTCTTGTGGTGACAGCATTCCGACCAGGATTCCAATCCTCATTCCGATAGGACCCAAGGTAGTTATTCTGATAGGTTTGATTTTCAGTATTCCGATTGGGGATTCCGATAACATTCCGACGGGGATTCCGATAACATTCCGACGGGGACGCATTCCGATCTTGATTCCGATTAGGAGAGGTAAGTCTTCATTCCGACAGGATTCCGATCACATTCCGATCGGATTCCGACATGTTTGTTTTTAATATTTTGTTTTAGTTTTATTTTTAAGTTTACATTGTTTTAAGTTTTCAACTTTTTCACGCTTCCCGAAATCTCTGTTTTTACCAAGTGTTTTTCTAGTAATTTTTTTAGTTTAATTTTTAAAGCTTTTATTTTTATTAAATTGTCAATTTTACTTTCATTTTAATTAACTTGTAAAATTTACTTTTCGTCGCGCTTTAATTTTACATCATTTAATTACCCGTCATTTAATTTTAAAGTCGTAATTTTACACCATTTACTTCTTAATTAGTTTACTTTTAATTAACCGCCATTTACCTTAACGTTTCACACTTTAATTTTACTACAACGACAACTCTATTATTTCCCACCAAAAGACGACTGAGTCGCACTTAAACCATTAGTCAATTCAAAGAGACTGGAACAACGATATTTTTATACTGGGTGAAAACCCAGTTATTAAATGGCGTCGCTGCCAGCTCTTTTCGTAAAGATTAACGGTTTTCTGTGAGAGACGCGTTGAATTTTGGGATCCGTTCACTCGTGAACGTTATTTTTTGCTCAAATTTTCAAAAAATCCATAAAAAATAAAAATTTTCAAAAATACAAAAACATTAAAAAACGTATAAAAAGCATCTCTTTTTTAAAGTTTTGCACCAAAAAAGATTTTTATTTTTATTTTTACAAGTACATATATATTCTCTATTTCTTTGGTATCTTTTTCTTTTGTTTTTGCAGGTGTATGCGTACTAGATCTTCAACTTATTCAGAGCCCAAGACTCGTGAAGATTTAGATATGGCAGGTGTGAACAACAACAATAACCCACCGCACCTCAACAATAATAACAACAACATTGTTCTTCCACCACCCGACCTTCGAACGATGGAGGAGTTGTGTCAACCTACGATGAATGGACGAGGAGGACCGATTGCGCCGATGCAAATCACTGCTTCAGAGTTTTCGTTGAAGCATCACATGATCCAACAAGTTCAAAACACTTGTCTATTTCGCGGATTACCGGATGATGATGCCAACAAACACCTCGACAAGTTCATTACCGTTACTCAAAGCATGAAGTTGCCCAGTGTTACTCTGGATTTTCTTCGCCTTCACCTATTTCCACACACCTTATCCCACCATGCCGAAAATGGTTTGATCGTCTTCCGAAGAATTCAATTCATACTTGGGACGAGATGACTCAACGATTTTTGTCGCGCTACTTCCCACCATCCATGGTCACGAGTCTTCAGAATCAAATTAGTGGATTTACACAAGAACCTGATGAATCACTTTTTGATGCTTGGGAACGATATAATGTTTTGATCGATCGATGTCCAAACCACAACATGCTCCCGTTACTTTAATTGATACTTTCTACAACGGTTTAACTTTTCATGATCGTGATACGATTAGTGCAGCCGCCGGTGGCACATTTATGAAAAGAAGACCCGAGGAGTGTAGAGAGCTTATAGAGAACATGACTACTCATCACAAAAATTGGGATTCATCCGCATCTTCAAGGAATAACCCGAGAGTCTATGTTTCTTCTACTTCTTCAAACCCTGATATCATCGAATTGACCCGCGCAATGGTCGAAATGAGCAAAAACATGCAACTCTTAGCTACAAATCAACAACAACTAGTTAAAGCTGTTGCAACTTCTTGTGAGACCTGCGGCGGTCCTCATTCATACACTGATTGTCCTTCTACTCATGACAATCCGGAAAATGTGTATGCAGCTTATGGTAACTATTCAACGGAAAACCATCAAGCTCGACCTCAAGGTGATCATAACTTGCTAAGTTACCGTTCTAACAACTTTCTTTCACCCGGTTTTTCTCCTCAAAACCACAACCCCAACAAATACAATAGAAGCAACCCAAACCCACCTCGAGCTTCTAATCCTTATCACCCACCCGCTCAACAAGCCCCACCCATTAATCAAGATGTTGAAGCTTTTATGAGGACCCAAGGAGAGCAAATTAAGAATCTACAAAGCCAAATAATCAACTTGAAAGGAGATATCACTAAACAAGGTAATGATATTAGATCTGAGCTTCGACATGATATACAAACCTCCTTCAGCACTCAAACAAATGATTTGAAGAATATGCTGGCTAGTTTTTTACCAACTACTCAACCCTCTAGTTCGGGCTCTCTTCCCTCAAATACCGTCACCAACCCAAGAGCGAATGTGAGTGATATTACTACACGCAGTGGAGCAATCTTAGTAGGACCATCTATCCCTCCCCTAGTTACTCCATCTACAGCTCCTCCACCACCATTTATCCCTCCTACTCCCACGCCTAGTATTAGTTCTCCATTAGTGTCTCCACCTATGCATGAAGAACTACCCAAGAAACACCCTTCACCAACCCCACCTTCCACCTATAAACCCAATATTCGTTATCCTTCTCGCTTAGACAAAGGAAAATTGCTCACCAAGGATGACATTCAAGTGTCTAACTTTTTGAAGAAGATTTCGGGAGTGACCATCACCTTTAGCCTTGTTGAAGCTCTTGCACAAATGCCTACATTTGTTAAGATGTTTAAGGAACTGCTTAATAAGAAGGAGAAGATGGCCGAGTTAGTTAATACTCGATTGAATGAAAATTGTTCTGCCGTCCTTCTTAAAGAACTTCCGGAAAAACTTGGAGATCCCGGTCGTTTTGTGCTACCATGTACTTTTAACCAAACCGAAGAATTTACTGCCTTAGCCGATCTCGGGGCAAGTATAAATCTGATGCCTTTAAGTGTTTGGAAAAAGTTATCATTACCCGATCTTACTCCAACGAAGATGAATCTTGAGCTAGCAAATTGCACTCTCGCTTACCCCGTTGGTATTGCCGAAGATGTGTTCATTAAAGTTGGCACCTTCACTTTTCCGGTCGACTTTGTTGTTGTTGATTATGAAATGGACCCTCGTATTCCGTTAATACTTGGTCGGCCATTCTTGAGAACCGGAAAAGCATTAGTCGATGTTGCTGAAGGTGGGTTAATCTTAAGGGTCAGGAATGATTCACAAGTGTTTAAAATGGGGAAGATCACAACCAAACCCAATGGAAGAGAATCAGCTAATATGATTAATGTGCTTGATGATTTTGTCGTCTACAACAATCCTCTGTTCGATTCTTGCTATGATAATCCACTCTTCCAAGATGATGTGGATGATTCTCTCTCCAATTTAGATCCTCCACCAATTCATGAGTCTCCACCGATATATGATGACTACGATGATGATTCGAGTTCTGATATGGATGATTCTGATGATTTTACTTCTGAGTATCCAGACATGCCCACTTATCATGATTTTGATGAGGCTGATACTCTTTCGAGTGATTCTTCACATGATGACTTTGCACCTACTTTTGATGAAAATCCTCCGCCAACAACACTTGATCCTACTTTGGATGACTACTCATTTGAGGAAGACTTTGCTACGTTTCTCAACACTTACTTCCCAAATGAGAGTGATGCTCCTCCTTTGGACTTTGATGATTATGGTCTTTATCCTCCTTTGGATATGAATAAACCCCTTTCAAAGGAGAAGAAGTCGGACGACACCGATATCCGCAGTACTTATGTCTTGACACCTCTCTATCCACCTTCTGAGGATGAGATTGTGCGATTTATGAGCGGATCCTCTTCAAGGTCTACTGTGCCTGAGTGTTATTTTCCCCTAAAGGAAAAGGTGTTCGATCCCGGTATTTCAATTTTTAAGCCATCTCAGTATCCATCTGATGAAATAAAAGGAAAGATTTTTGGAACTTTTGGAGATAGGCTTCCACCTCTTCACCCTTGCTACCACCGTGCTCGATCTTTGCTTAAGGGAACCTTTTCTACTCTTCTTTGGCTTGCCTTGTTCGCCTTAAGCTTGTGCTATTTGATGGACGAAAACCATGTATTTGATCCCGGTGGATGTGTTTCAAGCTTCTTCCTATCCTAATCAAGGTCGAGTCAGGCTCACGACTCGGTTAACAAAAACAAGCGCTTCTCGGGAGGCAACCCGTAGTATCTATCCTTTTTATCTGTTTTTTATAATAAGTGTAGGGGGATACCCTAGTATGTGTTTGTTGTTTTCTTTTTTATCATGTGCAGGGATTCGAGCTTTCAAAGATCCATTCTTGATGACTTTTGACAACCCGTGATTCTGTGTACCCGTCTTCGCCGTTCTATCCTAAACTCTTTTGATTCTCTATTTTATATTTATTCAATATTAAAATAGGAATCACTTTAGTTGTCTCTTCCTTAGCAAGATTTAAACAAAGTGCACAATGTCCTAAGTGTATGGGAGTTTACTTCCACATGCTTAAACATTGAGGACAATGTTTATATTAAGTGTAGGGGGACTTCTATCGAAGTTAAGTGGGCTTTTCCTTGTATTTGTCCTCATTTTAACCGGAAAATTGATTTTTCGACATTTTTCAAAATTTTTGATCTATTTTGGCCTAGTAGTTTAGTAGTATTTACCTTTGTTATAGTTATTTTCTTTCTTTGTTAGAATAAATTTCAATAAAGTGGTTTTAATTTTTAAACGTTGTGAATCTTTTGACTCAACCTGAGTTTACTTATCTAAGTTTACTCTAGCTAGTATCCTTAACGTGTTTAAGTCAAGTTTTGCTAGGCTTTTATATAGGGAACTTTAAAACGCGGAAGTCTTAACTCTTACGGGTGAAGAACAAGAACTTTTCTTAAGTTCCTATAATTGATCCTAGAAAGTCATTTATCAAGGGAACTTTAAAATGCGAATTCTAAACTTGAAAGAGTCTAAGAAGTTGCAAGATCCTTGAAAACCCAAAACTTTGATTTAATAGGCTAAGCATCCACGAGTCTTATTCCTTGAGATTTTAAACTGTGGAGAACGAGAGATGATAGAGTCAATTATAAGTTTGGTATTATTTCATGAATTTATGTGAGTTGATTATAAGCTTTTTCTCCCATCGCTTGCTAATAAATTTAATTGCAATAAATAAGGTTGTACGATTTGAAAAGTTACTTAGCTTCTAGCACAAGATCGTTTAAAAGTTGCTCGGTATTGATTAGAGTTCATAGCCAAGGCATAACTTACTGAAGCGGGATGCGAAGATTGGCGAGTCCGAAATGGTCCTAACAAGGCATGAGGGCTACATTTTGTTGCTAAAGATCCCAAGTGATGTGAAGAATCATTTATCAAAAATCAATATGAAGGATCGAGACACACGACGAAAAGCAAATACTCCCATAAAGATCATGGAGAAGTCTATCCAAAAAGGCCCTAACAAGGTATGAGGATAAATAGATCCAAGTCCTAAAAGGAGGCGGATCATTGTATATCAAAATCCCAAATAAAGATTGGAGAAACATAAAGAATTCGTGGTCCAAATATGAAGAATCTCTCAAAAAGTTCAAGAAAAGAAATTCCTATTATGAAGAGAAGATCATTATTTCATGAACGTCTCTCAAGATTCGAAGTATGAAGTCACTTCCAAATATGAAAGGTCTCAAATCGTGAAGCGAGTTATGCCAAGATATGAACTTTATGAGGTCCCGAGAAGCAGTTTTAAAAGATTTTGTCCTTTAGCTAACTATTGATTAAATCGTCCTACTTTATTTTCAGCCTAATAACTATCGAAATAAGTCAACAATGCATCATGATCATTCAAGACAACAATAAAATATAAGAGATACACCTAGGAATAAGGGAGTCTAAGTGAATAATTGGCCCACATGAGTTTGTGATAGTTTGCTAACTTATAATAACAATGATCTCGTTTTTAAGCTTGGTATGGGGAACGTGAAACTTGAGGATGATAATCATTCATGACCTTCCAAAACCCTAAGGTAAGTTTTTGATCTTTTTACTTGTTTTCTTCTTTTGAATATTTTTGTCTCTTTAATAAAGGCCAAGGTGGATTGATTATAATGGAAAATGTAAGACTTGCTTTGTAACTAATGCATTGCATTAGGACATTGCAATGGTCAAGTGTAGGGGATTTAATAAGTGTGAAAACACTTATCCTTTTACCACTTAATTATAATAATAACCAAGCCAAAACGTGTATTTTATGTCGTAAATGTCGAAATTATGCGTGGTTTGTGTTTTTGTTGTGATTTAGGATCAAAATGTGAAAAGGGAAGAAAACATGGGCTTTCACGGGCTTTTATCTAAGAAGAAGACAAAAGACGAAGTCAAAAGATCAAGAGTGTAAAAAGAACGGAAGTCCAAGGCCTATTCTGAAGATTTATCGAAGAAAAGTCTAAAGATGGAAGTTTAATAAAAGCCGAAGAACTCAAGTCTAAATTAATGAAGAAATTACAAGAGGAGTTTATTAATCCCGAGACAAAGTCGAAAAAGTCGAAGAATTTAGAAGACGAAAAGACAAGAAAGAAAGAAAGAAGGAAGCAACACATGCTTAACCTCCCTAATCACTATAAATACCCTCCTAATGACACATTAGGAGGTGTTGGCTATTTGACACATAGTTCTTCCACCTTTAGTTACTTGCACTTTACTTAATTGTCATTTAATTTTCTTGTCTTGCTCCTTAATTTCTTGCCTTTAATTTAAAGTAAGTTATATTTTGTTGAATCTTTTCTTTTAATCAAGTTCTTATTTTTAATCTCTCATTCTACATTTCTTGTTTTGCTTAATCTTATGTTTATGTGCTTATTGTTATGCTTATTTGATTAATTGTTATGTGTTTATGTTTTTGATGGATTATTGATTTTATAGCTTATTTGTGTTTTTCTTTAATTTGATTAAGTGTTTATAAAAGTTATTTTTATTACAAAGTTGTTTTCGAATTTCTTTTTCATTTAGTGTTTTTTTTAAAAGTCTTTATATTTTAGCTTATTAGCTTTTTTTTATACGTGTTTGATTAGGTTTTTAGTAGAGTGCTTATTGGTTAATAGCTTATTTCGTGTTTTTCTTTTACTGTATTCCGATCACACTAATCGGAAAGGGGTTTCACATTCCGATCAGTAGATCGGAAAAGGGTTTTGCATTCCTTTCGGATTCCGATCTGACATTCCGATCAGGGGTGTATGTTTGGTATTCCAATTAGGTCTTGTGGTGACAGCATTCCGAACAGGATTCCAATCCTCATTCCGATAGGACCCAAGGTAGTTATTCCGATAGGTTTGATTTTCAGTATTCCGGTTGGGGATTCCGATAACATTCCGACGGGGATTCCGATAACATTCCGACGGGGACGCATTCCGATCTTGATTCCGATTAGGAGTGGTAAGTCTTCATTCTGACAGGATTCCGATCACACTCCGATCGGATTCTGACAGGTTTGTTTTTAATATTTTGTTTTAGTTTTATTTTTAAGTTTACATTGTTTTAAGTTTTCAACTTTTTCACGCTTCCCGAAATCTCTGTTTTTACCAAGTGTTTTTCTAGTGATTTTTTTAGTTTAATTTTTAGAGCTTTTATTTTTATTAAATTGTCAATTTTACTTTCATTTTAATTAACTTGTCAAATTTACTTTTCGTCGCGCTTTAATTTTACGTCATTTAATTACCCGTCATTTAATTTTAAAGTCGTAATTTTTCATCATTTACTTCTTAATTAGTTTTACTTTTAATTAACCGCCATTTACTTTAACGTTTCACACTTTAATTTTACTACAACGTCAACTCTATTATTTCCCACCAAAAGACGACTAAGTCGCACTTAAACCATTAGTCAATTCGAAGAGACTGGAACAACGATATTTTTATACTGGGTTAAAACCCAGTTATTAAGGAAGATTCTGTGGGATTCTAGAAGATCACCAGAACTGGTGATAAGTTACATACATTTACTTCTTCGGTTTCATTGTTTGCCAGTTTGGATAGAGAGCATGTGAAAACTCTGTGGAGTTTGATGAAGGAGGTATATGAGGTTGAAGCTCCTTCTTCTCTGAATAGAATAAAGATCTGGACAACATTCAGAAGGATGTTTGTTCATGATGTTGCTGATCCAGTGTGGATGGATCTTGTTGACTTAAGTGAGTTGAAGTGGCGCTTGTATTCAGCTGCTGGTGTTTATCATCTAAGGACTACAAAGTTTGCAGAATACTTGTTGATAGATCATGAATACTCTCTATTACATGAATTATTGAAGAAGATGGTCTGCACAAAGCTGGAGGTTTATTACACTAGTGATGTTAGCATGGACTTTATGAGATTTGTATATTCTCAGATTAAGGAGTAGGTTTTGTTTGTAAGAATCCTCTTCATATTTTGTTTTTATTCAGAAACTTGAATCTTAGTATGAGTATCAAGTTTAGGGGAGGATTGTTGGGAATAAAATTAGCTACATCACTATGCCGCTGACAAAGGGATTTTGGACGCTGACAAGAGTTATTTAGGCGCTGACAGATTGGACGCTGACAAGAAATATTCAAGCGCTGACAAAGGAAATCCCAGCTATTATCAACTACTTAGTCAACACGTTTGTATACTTAGGAAAAGATATGTTCTACATTGTATTCTTAATATTTATCTTTTCCTAGAATAGCTGATAGTTAGATTATTGTTCAAGACTCCTTATGTTATAAAAGGAGGTCTTAGGGTTTGGCATTGATATAGTTTTCTGAATACTTTCATTGTACTTCATCGTTTATTAATACAAGTGAAAGTTTGGTATATCTTGTGTTTTGTTTTGTTCTTTTATTTAAGTGTTAATTCCGCATAACACTTAGATTATTATAATCACAAAGTTTCTCCACGTGTTACACTTGATTCAATCTCGATAACACAAAGCTTAATCGATCTAAGTTTGGGATCAACATGTATGAGATATGGTTCAACATTAGAGGTTCAATGTATGAGATAGGGTTCAACATTAGAGGTTCAATGTATTAGATAGGTTTATACATTAGAGGTACAATGTATTAGATAGGGTTATACATTAGAGGTTCAATGTATTAGATATGGTTCAACATTAGAGGTTCAATGTATTAGATAGGGTTATACATTAGAGGTTCAATGTATTAGATATGGTTCAATATTAGAGGTTTAATGTATTAGATAGGGTTATACATTTGAGGTTCAATGTATGAGATAAGGTTCAACATTAGAGGTTCAATGTATGATAGGGTTTAATGTATGAGATAGAGTTATACATTAGAGGTTCAATGTATGAGATAGGGTTATACATTAGAGGTTCAATGTATTAGATAGGGTTTAACATTAGAGGTTTAATGTATTAGATAGGGTTATACATAAGAGGTTCAATGTATGAGATAGGGTTATACATTAGAGGTTCTATGTATTAGATGGGGTTCAATATTAGAGGTTCAATGTATTAGATAGGGTTTAACATTAGAGGTTCAATGTATTAGATAGGGTTATACATTAGAGGTTCAATGTATGAGATAGGGTTATACATTAGAGGTGATATTAGATAGGGTTTAACATTAGAGTTTCAATGCACTAGATAGGGTTATACATTAGAGGTTCAATGTATGAGATAGGGTTATACATTAGAGGTTTAATGTATTAGATAGGATTCAACATTAGAGGTTCAATGTATTACATATGGTTTAACATTAAAGGTTCAATGTAGTAGATAAGGTTATACATTAGAGGTTCAATGTATGAGATAGGGTTATACATTAGAGGTTCAATGTATTAGATAGGGTTTAACATTAGAGGTTCAATGTATTAGATATGATTATACATTAGAGGTTCAATGTATGAGATAGGGTTATACATTAGAAGTTCAATGCATTAGATAGGGTTCAACATTAGAGGTTCAATGTGTTAGATAGGGTTCAACATTAGAGGTTCAATGTATTATATAGGGTTCAACATTAGAGGTTCAATGTATGAGATAGTGTTATACATTAGAGGTTCAATGTATGAGATAAGATTATACATTAGAGGTTCAATGTATTAGATAGGGTTTAATATTAGAGGTTCAATGTATTAGATAAGGTTATACATTAGAGGTTCAATGTATGAGATATGGATATACATTAGAGGTTCAATGTATTAGATAATGTTCAACATTAGAGGTTCAATGTATTAGATTGGGTTCAATATTAGAGGTTGATACAAAGATTTTGCTAGGTTCAATTAAGTTCTCGGTATCTTCTTGAATTGATCACGGTTCAATAGTGGAATTATCGTTCTTGGTAACAAAGAGGGGATTGGTTTTCTATTCTACTAAAGAAAAGATTAAAAGAGCAAAGTGATAAAAATAAACTAAAAGCAGTTAATACAAACAATTAAAAATAAAGCTTGAATTGAATTAAAATTAAACACTAAAACAGTAACAGTAAATACCCTTTACTTGAAAAACAACTGATCCGGAATATTTGCTGGTTAGGAATAATCAAGGCAAAAGGCTCACTCGGAATATTTAATGAACAGGCTTCATCTGGAATAACCTTGATGCGGAATAAATCTGCTCATTCGGAATAGCTTGAAATTCACTTCATCCGGAATAAGTATCTGATCCGGAATATCTTGCTCGTTCGGAATAAAAAAGGAAATCAGCTTATTCAGAATATCCTTGATGCAGAATAAACAGCTCTTTCAGAATAATTGTGCTCATGCGGAATAAATCATGCTCATTCGGAATAAACAACTCGTTCGGAAAAAACCTTCATCCGGAATAATTAGAAAACCCTTCGTTCGGAATAACTACTGGTCTGGAATAACTTGGTGGTTCGGAATACTTAGCTCATCCGGAATATTCATTCATCCGGAATATGGGCTTCATCCGGAATAATAAAAACAAATGCTTTGGTTCGGAATAATGGCTTATACGGAATAATTCCTTTATCCGGAATAATTTTGACTTGGAATAATCTTGCTTATCCGGAATAAACGTTGATCCGGAATAATTAATACAAACGACTCATTCGGAATATAAAGATTAAAACACTCGTTCGGAATAAAAAGCTTTATGCGGAATAATTCACTAAAACCTTCATCCGGAATATATGAAGCTCATTCGGAATCTGGGAAACTTAAGAACACGAAGAACAGTAAAAGTATAACACACGAATTTTTAGCCAAAATCAACCAAGTTTTCACCAAAGATTAAACCAAACTAACCACTAATAATCTACTAATGATAAAGATCAAACCAAATCAACAAAAACACAAAACCCACTTACTTTTGAAGATCAACTCAACAAAATAAAAACTTAAGACTTTGAATCAATAAGAAAAGGAAGAACAAGATTAAATGAAAGATTATATTGAAAGATTAAGGTTTTAACAAACAAAATGAAAGATTAAAACTTACAAGGTTCTTGGATTCAAAAGGAAAAATGAAAATCACCAAACTCCCTAATGGAGTTGGTTCCTACGAAATAAAAGGAAGAAACTGGAAAATGAAAAACTTGTTCTAATGTGTGAAGGGATTCTCTATTTATAGGCCATGGGCTTGGTTGGTGAGTGAGCTTTCTTCCTTTCTTTTTGTCTTCTCGTCTTTTCAGTAAAGTTGACGTTTTCCATTCTGATTTGGGATTTGTCGATGAATAAATTCAACTCGTCTTTTAATTTCTTCGTTTACTAGACTTGAGTTCTTCGACATATGTAAATCTTCCATCTTTGGTCCTTTTCTTCGATAAATCTTCAAATAGGCCCATTGACTTCAAATCTTTTGCATCTTTTGGACTATAGACTTCGTCTTTTCGTCTTTTTCTTCGATAAAACCCGTGCAATCCCATGTTTTCTTTAATATTTATCTGGTTGGCTCTGAAAACACAACAAACACACAAACCACGCATAATTCCAAACAAATGACATTAAATACGCGTTTTGGTCTTGTTTTTAGCAAGAAATAAGTGGTAAAAGGATGGGTGTTTTCACACCTATCAAATCCCCTACACTTAACCATTGCCATGCCCTCATGCAATGCTTAGTGATAAAGCAATTTTACACTTTTCTCATAATCAATCAACCTTGGCCTTATTAACAATAACCACTACTACTAAAGAGATATATAAAAGCTTGAATGAAACAAAAGGGATAGAAAACCATTTTCACTTGAAAATAGCTATATGGAAATAACTCGCAAAGAGATCTAAGACTTACATTAGGGCTTCGGTGCTGCGAAGATTTATCACCCTCAAGTTTCACGTTCCCCAAACCAAGTTAAAAACGAGATCATTGTTATTATAAGTTATCAAAACAAACACTTATACACATGGCTTAATTATATGCTTAAACTCCCTTATTCCTAGGTGTATCTCTTATATTTTATTGTTGTCTTAGAATGATCACGAAGATGCATTTTTGGACTTATTTCGATAGTTTATTTAGGCTGAAAGCAAAGTAGGACGATTTGATTAATATTTAGCTAAAGGACAAAATCTCTTAAAACTGCTTCTCGAGACCTCAAAAAGTTCATATCTTGGCATAACTCACTTCACGATTTGAGACCTTTCTCGGGCCAATATTTGGCATGTATTTCATACTTCATATCTTGAGAGACGTTCTTGAGATAATGGTCTTCTCTTCGTTAATAGAGTTTCTTCACTTGGAGACTTTTGAGGGATACTCCAACTTTGTTGACCACGACTTCATCATTATTTCTTCAATCGTTAATTGGGATTTTGAGATAAAACGATCCGCCTCCTTTTCGGACTTGGATCTATTTATCCTCATACCTTGTTAGGGTCTTTTCGGATAGACTTCTCCATGATCTTTATGGGAGTTGATTGCTTTTCGTCGTGAGCCTTGATCCTTCATAATGATTTTGGGAATAATGCTTTTCACATCGCCTTGGATCTTTAGCAATAAAATTGAATCCTCATGCCTTGTTAGGGCCTTTTCGGACTCGCCAATCTTCGCGCCCCGCTTCATTAGTTATGCCTTGGCTATGAACTCTTATCATTACCAAGAAACTTTTAAACGATCTTGGGCTAGAAGCTAAGTTATTCAATAAAATAGTACGACCTTACTTATTGCATTTATTCATTTATGGCGATGGGAGGAAAAGCTTATAATTACACCAAGTGTGCTTGTGCAAGAATACCGACTTATAATTGACTCTATCATTTCTCGTTCTCCACAATTTAAAATCTCAAGTAATGAGACTCGTGGATGCTTAGCCTAATAAACCAATTAAGGTCTACATGGTTAAGGATACTAGCTAGAACAAACTTGGATAAGTCTATTCAGGTTGAGTCAAAATAATCGCAACGGGCCTAATATGTCAAAGACTTCTAAACTAGCTACACCACTTTATTAATATTTTTGACTTTATTGTGGGATATAAACATATGAAAGAAACGATAAAAATTTAAAAATTACGACTATATGGCCAAAGTTAATTAAAAATTTGAAAAATGCTGAAAAAGATGATTTTCAGGTTAAATGAAGGCATTTTAATGGAAAAGTCCACTTAAAACTTCGATAGAAGTCTCCCCTACACTTAATATAAACATTGTCCTCAATGTTTAAGCATGTGGGAAAAGTCTCCCCTACACTTATGACATTGTGCACGTTGGTTAAATCAAGCTAAGGAAGAGACGACTAAAGTGATCAATTTCAAATGTGAGTATGAAGAAAATTGAATCACGATAGTTGAGAGATAGAACCGGATTTGCGGATAACATGGGAGCACGGTTCTTCAAAGGTTCCAAAAGTGCATTCATCCCTGTAATCACATCACCACACAAACACAAACAACCTACATAGGTCCCCCTACACTTAGGAGGTAAAATGGAAAGGGATAGATACTCGGGTTGCCTCCCGAGGAGCGCTTGTTTTTGATAACCGAGTCACGAGCCTGACTCGACCCAAAACTAGTTCATGGGAAACGTGGTGAGGGATGGAATCATCTCATGAGTGATGTCCTCTCCAAGGTACTACTTCACTCGTTCACCTTAAAATTGGGTCCACTAGGTTGAGCGAGCTCGAGAGTACCATATGGAAAAATTTGAGCAATGGTGAATGGGCCGAACCAACGAGATTTTAGTTTACCCGAAAAGATTTTTAACCGAGAGTTAAAGAGTAAAACTTTGTCTCTAACTTGGAACTCTCGGTTTTTAATCTTGGAATCATGAATGAGCTTAGTTCTTTCCTTATAGATCAAGGAATTTTCAAAGCTTCATTCCGGAGTTCATTAAGCTCATTGAGTTGGATTTTGCGTAGGTTACCGGCTTTGTTGATGTCGAAGTTAGCCCACTTAAAGGCCCAGTAAGCCTTGTGCTCCAACTCAATGGGGAGGTGGCATGCTTTCCCGTACACGAGACGATATGGTGTACAACCAATTGGAGTCTTGTATGCGGTACGAAAAGCCCACAGAGCATCATCAAGTTTATCGGCCCATGAGGCATGATGCTCTCCCACGGTTCGTTCAAGAATTCGGTTTAACCCTCGGTTAGAGATTTCAGCCTGCCCATTAGTTTGTGGGTGGTATGCGGTGGAAAGACGAAGATTGACACCATACTTAGCCATGACTCTTGCGAATTGATCATTGCAAAAATGAGTCCCGCGATCACTAATAATGGCACGAGGCACACCGAATCTAGCGAATAGCTGCTTCAAAAAGTTACAAACCACCCTTGCATCGTTAGTGGGTAAAGCTTTGGCTTCGACCCATTTAGAAACGTAGTCAATGGCTACAAGGATGTATTTGTTTCCTTTAGATGAAGGGAATGGCCCCATAAAGTCGATGCCCCATACATCAAAGATTTCACATTCTTGTATGAAATTTTGTGGCATCTCATCTTTATGTGTGATCTTGCCTTGTCTTCGGCAAGCATCACAATGTTTAACCATTTCGTGAGCGTCACGATAAATGGTGGGCCAATAAAATCCCGAGTCAAACACTTTCTTTGCAGTGAAGTTAGGACCAAAGTGACCACCGGTGGGTCCTTTGTATCAAGCTTCGAGAATGTCTAAAGCTGCCGGTCCATCAACACATCGGCGAATAATTAAATCAGCGCATTTTTTGAAGAGATACGGGTCATCCCAAAAGTAAGTCTTAATATCTTTAATGAACTTTTTCTTTTGTTGGCATGTTAACCCGTCAATGAGAATTCCACCCGCCAAGTAGTTTGCAATGTCCGCTAACCACGGGGTCTCATCAAAATTCGAGTTGATAGACATTAAGGTCTCAAGGAGAAAAGAGTCATTGATCTCTTTGTTCGGATGATCCCCTTGATAAGGATCCTCAAGTCTACTGAGATGATCCGCGGCTAGGTTTTCAGCTCCCTTCTTATCACGAATTTCGATTTTAAATTCGAGAAGTAGCAAAACCCAGCGAAGAAGTCTTGGTTTAGAATCTTGTTTAGTTAACAAGTACTTCAATGCGGAATGGTCCGTGTACACGATGGTAGTGGAAAGGACAAGATATGGGCGAAATTTTTCAAAAGCATAGACAACAGCTAAAAGCTCTTTTTCGGTTGTCGTGTAATGCAATTGAGCCCCTGTCATTGTCTTGCTAGCATAATGGATTGGTTGGAAGTGTTTATTCACTCTTTGGCCCAAAACCGCTCCAATAGCAAAGTCGCTAGCATCGCACATCAACTCAAAAGGTAGCTCCCAATTAGGAGTAACCAAGACCGGTGCCTTAGTTAGCTTATCCTTAAGAAAGTTGAAGGCTTCAATACACTCTTTGGAAAAGATAAAAGGACTATCTTTTTCCAAGAGGTGGGTCATCGGGCGAGCGATTTTAGAAAAATCTTTGATAAATCGACGGTAGAAGCCCGCATGACCAAGGAAACTTCTCACACCCTTCACGGTTGAAGGTGGAGGTAATTTGGCTATGACATCAACTTTAGCACGGTCCACTTCGAGACCGGATTTTGAGATTTTATGTCCTAGCACGATGCCCTCTTTTACCATGAAATGGCATTTTTCCCAATTAAGAACAAGGCGAGTGTCTTCACACCGTTTAAGCATACGTTCTAAATTGGCAAGGCAAGCAGAAAAAGAATTGCCATAAACCGAGAAATCATCCATGAATACTTCCATAGTTTCTTCAACCATGTCATGGAAGATAGCCATCATACACCTTTGGAACGTCCCAGGAGCATTACATAAGCCGAAAGGCATTCGTTTGTAAGCAAATGTTCCGTAAGGACAAGTGAATGTGGTTTTCTCTTGGTCTTTAGGATCGATAGGAATTTAAAAATACCCGGAGAAAACTTCTAAGAAGCAATAGTAATCATTACCCGCTAGACGCTCGAGCATTTGATCCATGAAAGGAAGAGGAAAGTGATCTTTTCTCGTGGCATCATTGAGTTTGCGATAGTCGATACAAACTCTCCACCCAGTAACAAGACGAGTAGGAATCAACTCGTTGTGTTCATTGGGAACAACGGTTATTCCGCCTTTCTTTGGCACACAATGGACGGGACTTACCCATGGAGAATCCAAAATTGGGTAAATCATGCCGGCATCAAGAAGTTTGATAACCTCTTGTTTGATGACGTCGTGAATTCGAGGATTAACCCTTCTTTGGCTTTGGATTGCGGGTTTACAGTCATCTTCCATGAGAATTTTGTGAGTACAAAAGTTTGGATCAATTCTGCGGATATCGGAAATTTTCCAAGCAATTGCCTTCTTATGATCTTTAAGCACGGCGATAAGGCGAGATTTTTCTTCTTCTTTCAAGTACTTAGCGATGATGACGGGTGACTTCTTCTTGTCTTCAAGAAATACGTACTCGAGATGGGACGGTAATTCCTTAAGCTCTAAATCCGGAGGATTTTCGATGGAAGGCGTAGTCAAATTCGGTTCATCGATAGCAATATCCTTGGGAGATGGTGGAGAAATATGGTCATCATTGAGAAGTTTCTCAATGGTACGAATGTCTTCATCCGAATCGGTGGGAGAATCGTCATATTGTAAGTTCACATCTCCCAAAGTTGCTTCAAATTCAGTCAAAAGGAAATCACTTTCTCCAAATGGAGTTAGTGATGGAGCAATAGAGGCAACGGTCTCAACATTGGGAAGAGAGGTAAGACTATTTTTGCAAGCATAATTAAAGTGTTCTTCACAAGCCTCATCAAGAACGTCGATACAATTAACACTCTCGTATGAATAAGGCTGTTTAGAAATCTTACCCATATTGAAGACAATTTGATCGTCACCAACTCTCATGATAAGCTCACCCGCTTCTACATCGATGAGAGTGCGACCGGTCCTCAAGAATGGACGTCCAACGATTAATGGAACCCGAGGGTCCATCTCGTAGTCAACGACAACAAAATCCGCCGGAAAGGTGAATTTGTCAACGCCAACGAAAACGTCTTCGGCTATCCCCACTGGATAAGCAACCCTACGGTTAGCTAATACCAAAGTCATTTTGGTGGGGACTAGCTCAGGGAGAGATAATTGCTTCCAAACGCTTAGAGGCATTAAGTTGATACTAGCACCTAGATCGGCTAGGGCCATGCAATTCTCTACTCCCGGGAAGTTGCAAGGGATTAAGAAGCGACCCGGATCACCAAGTTTGGTTGGCAATTTCCTTAAGAGAACCGCGGAGCAATTCTCGTTAAGTTGGGTATTAGCAATATCAAGAAGCTTTTCCTTGTCACTAAGAAGATCTTTAAACATCTTCGTATATTTAGGCATGTGAGCGAGAGCCTCAGCGAAGGAGATGTTGAAATTTAATTGTTTAAACATTTTGAGAAAGTTTGAAACTTGAATATCATCCTTGCTTTTGAGCTTCTCTTTCCTCAACCTTGAGGGATAAGGTATATCGGATGAAGAGGAAGGCTTTGGAATTGTAGGATCACTCACATCCTTGGGTGGTGGAGGGGTAGAAGTAAGAGGTGGAGGAATTGGGGAAGTAGAAGGTTGAGGAATAGGAGTAGGTGACTCGTTTTCCTTTGTCACAATCACCGGTGTAGGTATAGGAAGCTCGGGTTCCTTGGTACCTTTTCCACTGCGAGTGGTGATTGCTTTCATCTCCCCTCTTGGATTATCAACGGTGTTACTCGGAAGAGTACTCGAAGAAGAGGGTTGATTACCTTGGAAGAAACCAGCCATCATGTCCCTTAGGTCATTCGTTTGACTACTCAAAGAGTTTCGCATATCGGCTCTAAGATCATTTCCTTGTTTCACCATATCGCCCTTCAAATTAATAATCTGGGTCTGCAGATTCTTCACCAACACATCATTCGTCCGCATGTACGTTTCGACCTCATGGTTGAAAACGATGGGTTGGGTAGGAGGAGGTGCTTGATAAGCAGGTGGTTGGTAAGGAGCGGGTTGGTAAACTTGAGTAGGATTTTGAGGTGGATATGGTTGTCTTTGAGGTGGTTGGTATGGTGCTCGATGTTGGTTTTGATTGGTTCGGTTAAGGTTTTGTTGTTGGTTTTGATTGGTTGGAGGAAAACCGGGCGGGGAAAGAAAGTTGGTGGAACGATAACTTAGCAAGTTACGGTCTCCTTGAGGGCGGGCTGGATAGCCTCCCGGAGGATAGGTATCGTATGCTGCGTTAACATTCTCACAAAGATAGTCTTAGGTGGAGGTACAAGTAGTGTAAGAGTGAGGACCCCCACATATTTCACATGGTTGGCTTACACCGTTGACTTGAGCGTTTTGAGCGTTGATGCTTTTGGTATTGTTAGCGGTGTGGACAACAAGTGATTCAATAAGCGAAGTAAGTTTGTCAATTCTCTTGTCGTTGTCACTAGTGCTAGCACTAGCGGCATTGGTCCGAACACTCTTGGTTTGCACTCTAGACTTATTCTCAATAATATCCCAAGCGACGTTAGAAGACTTAACCAAAATATTACCCCCGAGGCACTATTTAGTGAATCTTGGTCATTCATGCTTAAACCATTGTAAAAAGTATTAATTTGGTGCACTTTGGTAAAACCATGTTGTGGGCACTTTCTTAAAAGGTCTTTAAAACGGTCCCAAGATTCACTAAAAGTCTCATCGTACTTTTGTTCAAAATTAATAATTTCATTCCGTAAAGCGGTAGTACGAGAGGGTGGGAAAAAGTAGTTTATGGATTTGGTCTCTAAGTCCGTCCACGTAAGAATACTTTGTGGCGGTTCCTTTGCAAGCCAATGTCGGGCTTGTCCCTCTAAGGAGAAAGGAAAAAGTTGTAAGCAGATTACCTCTTGTGGAACCCCATTGAATTTGACCGTATTCGTGAGTTGAAGGAACCTTTTGATGTGGTCATGAGGATCATCAATGGTACGCCCCAAGAATGGTTGAGCAGAGACCATTTGAATGAAGCCGGATTTGAGCTCAAAGTTGTTGGCTGCAATCGCGGGTATGACAATAGGATCGTTGTTGCCCTCTACATGTGCTTGCAAAAGTTCGATCATAGGACGATTGTCCGGTAGAGGTTCATTGTTGTTATTGTTCATGTTGTTTTAAGGTGGATTATTATTATTGTTGTGTACACCGGCCATGTCTAAGTTATCGAGAGTCTCGGGCTCGGGATAAGACGTTGATCGTGTACGCATGCACCTGCAAAAGAAATAACAAAGCATAAATCTTTTTGGTTTTTTTTATGTTTTTTATTTTTTTTGTAGTTTTGAAAATTTTATATTTTTTAGGGGTTTTTGAAAATTTTTAATGATGAAAAAGTAACGTTCACGGTGAACGGATCCCAAAATCCAATTTTCTCACAAAAAAACCGTTAATCTCTACGAAAAGAGCCGGCAGCGGCGCCATTTGATACAAAGATTTTGCTAGGTTCAATTAAGTTCTCGGTATCTTCTCGAATTGATCACGGTTCAATAGTGGAATTAACGTTCTTGGTAACAAAGAGGGGATTGGTTTTCTATTCTACTAAAAAAAGATTAAAAGAGCAAAGTGATAAAAATAAACTAAAAGTAGTTAATACAAACAATTAAAAATAAAGCTTGAATTGAATTAAAATTAAACACTAAAACAGTAACAGTAAAATACCCTTTACTTGAAAAACAACTGATCCGGAATATTTGTTGGTTCGGAATAATCAAGGGAAAAGGCTCACTCGGAATATTTAATGAAAAGGCTTCATCCGGAATAACCTTGATGCGGAATAAATCTGCTCATTCGGAATAGCTTGAAATTCACTTCATCCGGAATAAGTATCTGATCCGGAATATCTTGCTCGTTTGGAATAAAAAAGGAAATCAGCTTATTCGGAATATCCTTGATGCGGAATAAACAGCTCGTTCGGAATAATTGTGCTCATGCGGAATAAATCATGCTCATTCGGAATAAACAACTCGTTCGGAAAAAACCTTCATTCGGAATAATTAGAAAACCCTTCGTTCGGAATAACTACTAATCCGGAATAACTTGGTGGTTCGGAATACTTAGCTCATCCGGAATATTCGTTCATCCGGAATATGGGCTTCATCCGGAATAATAAAAACAAATGCTTTGGTTCGGAATAATGGCTTATACGGAATAATTCCTTTATACGGAATAATTTTGACTCAGAATAATCTTGCTTATCCGGAATAAACGTTGATCCGGAATAATTAATACAAACGACTCATTCAGAATATAAAGATTAAAACACTCGTTCGGAATAAAAAGCTTTATGCGGAATAATACACCAAAACCTTCATCCGGAATATATGAAGCTCATTCGGAATCTAAGAAACTTAAGAACACGAAGAACAGTAAAAGTATAACACACGAATTTTTAGCCAAAATCAACCAAGTTTTCACCAAAGATTAAACCAAACTAACCATTAATCATCTACTAATGATAAAGATAAAACCAAATCAACAAAAACACAAAACCTACTTACTTTTGAAGATCAACTCAACAAAATAAAAACTTAAGACTTTGAATCAATAAGAAAATGAAGAACAAGATTAAATGAAAGATTATATTGAAAGATTAAGGTTTTAACAAACAAAATAAAAGATTAAAACTTACAAGGTTCTTGGATTCAAAAGGAAAAATGAAAATCACCAAACTCCCTAATGGAGTTGGTTCCTACGAAATAAAAGGAAGAAACTGGAAATGAAAAACTTGTTCTAATGTGTGAATGGATTCTCTATTTATAGGCCATGGGCTTGGTTGGTGACTGGGATTTCTTCCTTTCTTTTTGTCTTATCGTCTTTTCAGTAAAGTTGACGTTTTCGATTCTGATTTGGGATTTGTCGATGAATAAATTCAACTCGTCTTTTAATTTCTTCGTTTACTAGACTTGAGTTCTTCGACATATGTAAATCTTCCATCTTTGGTCCTTTTCTTCGATATATCTTCAAATAGGCCCATTGACTACAAATCTTTTGCATCTCTTGGACTATAGACTTCGTCTTTTCGTCTTTTTCTTCGATAAAACCCATGCAATCCCATGTTTTCTTTAATATTTATCCGGTTGGCTCTGAAAACACAACAAACACACAAACCACGCATAATTCCAAACACATGACATTAAATACGCGTTTTGGTCTTGTTTTAGCAAGAAATAAGTGGTAAAAGGATGGGTGTTTTCACACCTATCAGAGGTGGAAGCTCCAGTTTCATATGGATGCAATTTTTCTATGGAAAGACGAACGAGTCCAACTACTAGTCAATTCTCTTAGAGGTTCAATGAGATTTTCTACTCCAAGCACTTCTTCGAGACCTTCAACGAGCTTTTCTCCTCCAAGCTCTTCTTCGAGACCTTCAACGATTCTAACTTCTTCTCCAAGCTCTTCAACGTGTGCAAACTGTGTGCACTTGAATGGAAAGATAAAGGTACTTGAGAGTACAGTACACACAGTGGATTCAACTGCACTACTTCACGACCTTTACGATGACATGGGGAACATTAGTTTGAACTAGTTTCTGATGTATCTATTTTCGTGTTTATGAGTCTATTATTGTAACACCCCACTTGGATAAGTGGACCGTTATGTGTATTTATGGCGTGTCATCAAAGCATAAGGTAAATGTCTTAAAACATTAACTGACCATAAAGGGAATACCGGAATCGAACATCGGCAATCCAAACATAAGCCCAAAACATGAAAAATAAAATACTGAATGAAAGGACTAAACAATGTCCAAATAAGCAGAATAATGTAAGAAGTGCATAAAGTAAGAAGTCTGGATAGCTTCCATCCAAATGCACACGCCCTTAGAATCCTAACAGCGTCCTGGGGTACCTGCCGTTAGAACATGAAAGGAACTACGGCTGAGCATAACGCTCAGTGAACGGATATGAAGCATGACAAGGAATTACTGAAATGTAGTAGATGATAAATACTGAAGCTGTAAGAATGATAAGTAAGGTTTCAGCGGAAATCTGTAAATAATCTGTAAAGTCTGAGTTATCAACAATGAAACTGAACTGTTATCTGTTAAATCTGTATAACATGCATTTACTGTATTTTAATTGCCAAGAGCTTATATAAGTCATGTGTTGTAACAACTGATGCATGAATACATAGAGGGGTGACCTCGTCATGCTGTAGAGGGGTGACCTCTAAATAACTGTGCTGGGTGGAGGGATCAGCTCCAATGTGAAGGATGTAGAGCACACACCACATTCACCTGCTAAACTGTAAACTGTAGCCTAGGATGCATCCATACGCCCCACTAATAATACTGATAAAATGGCCAAGCTGAGCTGAGTGGGACGATGCAGGATATCACTTTCCTGCATGTGAGTCACGACACTGGTGCCTCTAGTGCCGTGGTTACGGTACCTCCGTAACTAGTACATATACTAATCATGCTTGTATATAATGCTCAGGCAATTTATTTATTTCTTAACATGATTTCTGATATGTTTAAACATATACTGGGGAAAACATTTGGCTGAAGATGGGGAATCCTAATCATGCATAGAAAAGAAAGTCCTTACTGAAAGGACGGAAAATCCGTACCTCGTGTCCAGTAATGAAATAAGACTGAAAGCTGAAGATCTACTCCGACTTCACGGTTACTACATAAATAATGGACGCGAAAATAAGTCGTCTGATGTTTATTTATTTTATTGATCTTAATTGTTCTCAGTTTGATTCATTTACTACTTGTATTACTGTTTGTATATAATCTGATAAGTTCTGACTGCTCACTAATATTACTGATTTAATGTACCATGTATTCCTGATTACTGCATACTGTATATTCTGGTATTACTATAAATAGTAACTTGTTATAATTAGAAAGTTTCCTAATTTAGAAATTTTCCAATTTAGTGTCTTTAAGATTAAATCATAGATAAATCACATGTTTTAAGAGTAATAAAAGGATAAAAATAATATCGATTTAATTTTATTAATTAAATTACTAAAATCAATAATTAAGCTTATTTATTTATAAACCTTTTATAAAACGATTTAATGAATTTAAATTTTCACGTGTATTTATTACTTTTCGATGATCCCGAAAACCCGAGTCAAAAACTCTCCCGAGACACCCATGTCTCGGGTTAACTAAAAATTCGAGCACACCACGACCTTGTCGTGGTTCCCCCTGTTGTTGACGTCATTCAGCAGTGTTTCCCACTGCTCCATTTATTCCCGCTGCTCTACTATAGTTTCCCACTGTTTTTGTTGGTTCCCACCGTTTGTGCAGTGGTTCCCACTGCTAGTGCAGTGGTTCCCACTGCTTTTGTACTCTGACAGACCCAAACACACCCTGCTGGAACTGCAGTCCCAAACACACCCTGCTGGAACCGCAGTCCCAAACGCACCCTGCTGCGTTCCATACTCACTGCTTAACATTCCCTCACCCCGGTTGGGGCTGCTGGTGGTGCGGTTGGCACAAAACCAAGTCGAACCCCAGGTGGGTGGCGGCTGATCAAGACCAAATACACCGAGAGTTTAATAACTCTCGGTTTTTGTGATCACAACCCAAAAACCCGACTCATTAAATGCTTATAACATGTTCTTATACGCACCCCATGTTTTCTTGTTATAAATCCCACCTTCACGATTTTAGAACAAAAAGAGAAAGATGATTACCTTAGGTTTGCTGATTCCCGAACAAAACACTCACGCGAATCAAACTAGGATCGAGACCCCCCCTTTTTTTTTCTCTCCTTCTGCCGGCGGCCATTTTTCTTTTTTTTTCTTCTATTTTGTCTTTTGTGCCGGCAGGAGTAACAACCCTAATTATCCTTTTTTTTTCTTCGCTGTATTGAAAGAAGGGGTGAGTCCCGTTTGGTTTATACCATATGGATGGGCTTCCAAGCCCAATTTTCTTTTCTTGTTCCTATGTTTCAAACGACCCAAAACAGCCCATCAATATATTATTATTATTTATTTTTTTTCGATTCGCCTCGATTAAATTTATTTAACTTGCGTGTTAGTTTTTAAAACCTGTCATATATATATTTATCTGACTGAGATAAATATGAACGTAATGTGGAATAATTATTTTCTGAATTGTTTTCTGAACAAATAATTTCGTCACGATCTTAATTAAAACCGAGGTTGTGTAATCACTGTTAACGTTTAATTATTTCTGTATTATAAATAATACATACGTAGTATTTTTCTGAAATTAATAATTATTTCCTGAATAGTTATCTTACTGTAGTATTAAATAACTGAGATTGCGTATTATTTACTGTTTACGTTTAATTGAGGTTAAAGCTGAGACTACGCGTATTTAATATTCAAGGATTTAAATACGGGTTTTACAATTCTTCCCCTCTAAAAAAAAATTAATTCGTCCTCGAATTAAAGATGCGATTATGTCGAGGTTTTACAATTCTTCCCCTCTAAAAAGAGAAATTCGCCCTCGAATTAAAGGTAATAAGCTGGTGGAGTTATAAAAGCTGGAAGGGCATATATGCTGAAAGAGCATGAAGGCTGAAAAGACATATAAGCGGAAGGACCATTCATCCTTGATTTATAACATACTGTTGCTGAAGGTATAACGTGACATGACTGGAGTGAACATGGAACGTGACATGACTGAAACGACTTAACTGAATTTATTGAAGAAAGTAAATGAGAGGTCCGGATGGACTCCTCTGTTTCAAGTGGCTTCACGCTCGAAACAATTCCTTCAAAGGTCTAAACAAAATGAAAATCTTGGTCCTGATGACCCTGTCACGACGACGCTGAAATAGTTTCTGCTTCCATACTTAAGATGGATTTCCTAAATCTGATAGAATGAACAAAGCAATAGCATGTAGAATACATGAAATGGTACATATAAATATCCTGAAAAGATCGCATTAATATCTCTGAGTAAGCTGGAGAAAATATATTGGGAAGAACTACGTGAACAATTGTGAACGTGCTACATGAGCAATTGTGAACGTGGTTCATGATTATATGAGAGATGTTGGGCATGGAATATATGTGCACGATGGTACATGAAACATACTGTGGACGTGATGCTATCATGAGTATAAGTTGACTGAGGAAAGAATGCCAACAATACGGCCTGAGATGTGATACGTCTGCCTGAGTATCATGAGTATAAGTTGACTGAGGAAAGAATGCCAACAATACGGCCTGAGATGTGATACGTCTGCCTGAGTATGAAAAGATGTGCTAAGCGAAATGGAACATGAACCTGAACGTGGACAATGTTACCTACGCTAATGTGGGCTTAAATCATGAGATAGCACAAAGCATGAACTGAAACAGCATCATACTGCGAACGAGATTTAAATGTGAACGTGCAAATAAACGTGAACGTAAATGTGAATGTAAACATACACGTGATCGTGAGCATGAATTCTGTCTGATATAACGGTCTATGGAATGCCTTGAAATCGTATGATTTACTACTGAATTTTCTGCATGTCCGCTACTGCGTAATCCTTCTGGTTGAAAGGAAACGCGTAGGTTGATTACATGGTCGACAATGACTTAGATAGTATTTTACTTTTTCTGAGTCGGTGGTAACCGATGAAAATTTCGTGGAGTCTCGTCTCATTTCTACTCAGAAATTTCTAAGGATTGTAGTAACTCACTGACATGACGTCGTTTTATCTTGAACCTGCGCTATGTCAGGCATCTAGGTATGAACATAGTTGCATCAATGTGTGATACTGCTTCTATCAAACTTATGACTGGGATTATGAAACATCCTGGTAGAAATCTGGTTGAATAGTCATGGAAGAATTTTTAGTGAGAACTGTCAGCAATTTCTGCGGTAGTAGTCAATTGAGTTCTAGAAAATTGTACTTCGTTCACAGGCGTCAGTCGGGACCATCAGGTGATGGCCTTCACCTGCGCATGATTGTCTGAAATTTCTTTCTGTTGAAATGTGGTGGCTCAGAAATGCCACTTTGTTCAAGTGAGATTTATATCTGGAAAGTTGTGTATAAAATAACTCCTATTGAAGATTCGGTACAATTGTGAGAAGATGAGTCTCGTGTTCTTCTCTAGTATTAGTCATATCAGAATGTGATCAACGAATATACTGCTGATGTTGCATGAGAGTCATGAGAAAATTTTATTCATAATTTTCATACTATAGCTGGGGCATTAGGGAGCCCAAACGTATAAGTCAAAATTTTATAGATATTTTAACGTGTTCAGCAGCAATCTAGAAAACATCATGTTCTTCTCTCACCACTTCTGGTGGCATGGTCGCAATTTGTTCTGGAAAATATTTAAGATATCGTAGTAGGTCAGGTAACCTCCTATTCGTGGAATAAGTATCGTTTTATGAATGGCGATCTCGTAAATTTTCGGTGATCGATACATGATCTCATGGTACCCGGCCTTCTTCCTGACAGACAGAAACGATACACCTCCTGGTGGTGCGTTAGGGCGAATACAGCCTCGTTCCGGTAATTCTTGCAGCAATTGCTGCAACTCTTTTAACTTAGCTGAAGCCCTGTGATCAAGAGTTCTGAAAACAGGTTCTGTTCTTGAGACTAGTTCGATGTTAAATTTCGGTCTCGTGGTTAGGAAGGAATTTCTTGAAAACTTTCTGAAATCATATCTGGAACTCTGGAATAATCTGCTGATCATGAATTTAAGGAATTTCAGAAGTGAATTAATAACAGGTAGGTAAGAGTCTTCGTAGCTATGGACTGACAAGCCGCGTGCTTGTAAGGTAGACGTAATTTGTACTGATTTTTCTGACAGAAAGTATAATGAATATATTTGGGATTTAGTAAGACGGATCTCTTCGTTAACTGAAAATAAATCTTTAATAAACATGGCGATACTGTTGAGTCCTTTCTGGCTGAGAGGTAGGGGACTACCTAATTTAAGATAAAGCTGACATAGGAATACATGAAGTGAACATGGCGATTTTTACTGAATGTGTTCGTCTGTAACCTCGCAGAATGAATACTGCGTGTTTAACCTGATTAATACTTCAGTGGTGGTAACTGGATCTTTAATGATCTGATTCATGCGTGGCATGATAGAACGGGTATACCCCTTTCTGAAGGGTACCCTGAATTTCTTAGGGCCTGTTTTAGAAACATACTGGAGTTATGAGTTCTGACTCGTATTTTGAGGAAAGATTCGTATGACGTGTACCATGACTGGTGTCCTAATATGTGTCTTCCGAAAAGATACCTGAGGCCTATGCCTTGACTGATGTCTTGACACGTGTTTTAGTAGATGAATCTGAACAAGGTTAAAAATTTTGGTAACTACTAGGATTGGGGGACCGGTTAGACTACTGACCTCTGTATTTCTGGTCACGTCCGTTCCGGGGTTCCGATGGTTACTGACTGATAAATTATAAGCACGGTGGTTGTCACTACTGCTTTTTCTGTCAATTTATGACGGTCATTATCATGACCGTGATTCTTGTAACTATTTTGCTGAGTAGTCGGCTGGTTTCCGGCTCCCACTCTTCTGAATGAACGGTTAGCTGAGTAACGTGTGACGTCTAACTGAGGAAGTAAAAACATGGAATAGGATGGTAGTGTCTGATGATTGAAATTTATTCTTGCCCGAAATTTCAAATTATAGTTTACGTCCTTATTCTGCAGAGTCTTCGATGTATAAACGGCATCAGCATCTTGAGGAATCTCGAAAGTATTAGCAGCATCAGCAATTGTGAGGTCTTCAGAGTGTTAGCAGCATCAGCATCTGGTAAAATCTTCAACTCACGAGCAGCATCAGCACCTGGTAGAATATCGACAAGTGGAAACGCCTGAGATGATTAAGGATCGATTAGCAATATCCATGGAGTAGGGTACCTGGAGTACACCTGGACTACTGTACATGAAGTACAAAATGAATATCGCACATGGAGCATATCTGAGACGCTGTACATGGGGTACATATGGAATACCGTACATAGCACTGGTGGATGTTTTATGGGGTGATCGACACTGGTGTCGTTTGTCTGACATGATCAAAAAAATAATTTGATTTAAACGGTAGTAAACTGATCTGAAATTAGTAACATGTTAGGCTGACAATTCCTGCGTCGACTTACTGTTGGTTGTTTCCAGGCTGAAAAGTATGGTATAATTAATGTCCCAACAGTGGTCAGCATGAAGCATGATTAATGAAAGCCAATTATGATTTATCATGAAAACGGGTTTTACTGAAGTTCTTGTGTATCTTAACATGAAACATCATTATTTTGCTGAAAACATAACCCTCGTAAGGAGACATGAAACTGAATCATAATGAAGATAACATCAACGTGAGGGTTGAAATTTGACTGTTACAAGGAACACAAAAAGTTAAATCAACTGAGGTGTAATATTAACTGATGTGGACGGCTGTGGTTCAATCCACGTAATTTAAAGAAGAAAACATGAGACTAAGGATGGGCTATTCTGGTTCGACCCATACTGGTCAAAATTTTCTGAGAACTGTCATGTATAGAAATTTATAGTCTCGGACTAAATATGGATGGCTGTAGTTCAATCCATACTTGTCAAAATTTATGAAATGTCCTGATATGACAAAGGTGAACAACTGTGGATCAGTTCACAAAACATCATTTGACTGAAAAGCATGAAATTTGACTTGAGAAATGGTGAACGTTTATGGCTGGTTCACCAAGTGATATTTGACTGAAAACATGAATCTGTCACGAGTAAGGGTAAACGCCTATGGTCGGTTTACCAATACAAAATCTGAACGGCAAGGGTGAACGCCTATGGTCAGCTCACCAAAACGAAAATTCGCTAAAAAGCACATGCGACTAAATATGGCTAGTTATGCACCAACCTTTTACTTAGTCAAAACTTTAAGAAAATTAATTGATAAATAAAGAAAACTGACTGAATAATCCATGAGAAACATGAAAGATAACAACGCCAAAATCTAGGAAGTTCCTAGTGATTGCCCACTAGTCACAGGTCAAGTTTTAGAGCCTACAGGTCGAACCTTGCACTCTGATACCATAATTGTAACACCCCACTTGGATAAGTGGACCGTTACGTGTATTTATGGCGTGTCATCAAAGCATAAGGTAAATGTCTTAAAACATTAACTGACCATAAAGGGAATACCGGAATCGAACATCGGCAATCCAAACATAATCCCAAAACATGAAAAATAAAATACTGAATGAAAGGACTAAACAATGTCCAAATAAGCAGAATAATGTAAGAAGTGCATAAAGTAAGAAGTATGGATAGCTTCCATCCAAATGCACACGCCCTTAGAATCCTAACAGCGTCCTGGGGTACCTGCCGTTAGAACATGAAAGGAACTACGGCTGAGCATAACGCTCAGTGAACGGATATGAAGCATGACAAGGAATTACTGAAATGTAGTAGATGATAAATACTGAAGCTGTAAGAATGATAAGTAAGGTTTCAGCGGAAATCTGTAAATAATCTGTAAAGTCTGAGTTATCAACAATGAAACTGAACTGTTATCTGTTAAATCTGTATAACATGCATTTACTGTATTTTAATTGCCAAGAGCTTATATAAGTCATGTGCTGTAACAACTGCTGCATGAATACATAGAGGGGTGACCTCGTCATGCTGTAGAGGGGTGACCTCTAAATAACTGTGCTGGGTGGAGGGATCAGCTCCAATGTGAAGGATGTAGAGCACACACCACATTCACCTGCTAAACTGTAAACTGTAGTCTAGGATGCATCCATACGCCCCACTAATAATACTGATAAAATGGCCAAGCTGAGCTGAGTGGGACGATGCAGGATATCACTCTCCTGCATGTGAGTCACGACACTAGTGCCTCTAGTGCCGTGGTTACGGTACCTCCGTAACTAGTACATATACTAATCATGCTTGTATATAATGCTCAGGCAATTTATTTATTTCTTAACATGATTTCTGATAAGTTTAAACATATACTGGGGAAAACATTTGGCTGAAGATGGGGAATCCTAATCATGCATAGAAAAGAAAGTCCTTACTGAAAGGACGGAAAATCCGTACCTCGTGTCCAGTAATGAAATAAGACTGAAAGCTGAAGATCTACTCCGACTTCACGGTTACTACATAAATAATGGACGCGAAAATAAGTCGTCTGATGTTTATTTATTTTATTGATCTTAATTGTTCTCAGTTTGATTCATTTACTACTTGTATTACTGTTTGTATATAATATGATAAGTTCTGACTGCTCGCTAATATTACTGATTTAATGTACCATGTATTCCTGATTACTGCATACTGTATATTCTGGTATTACTATAAATAGTAACTTGTTATAATTAGAAAGTTTCCTAATTTAGAAATTTTCTAATTTAGTGTCTTTAAGATTAAATCATAGATAAATCACATGTTTTAAGAGTAATAAAAGGATAAAAATAATATCGATTTAATTTTATTAATTAAATTACTAAAATCAATAATTAAGCTTATTTATTTATAAACCTTTTATAAAACGATTTAATGAATTTAAATTTTCACGTGTATTTATTACTTTTCGATGATCCCGAAAACCCGAGTCAAAAACTCTCCCGAGACACCCATGTCTCGGGTTAACTAAAAATTCGAGCACACCACGACCTTGTCGTGGTTCCCCCTGCTGTTGACGTCATTCAGCAGTGTTTCCCACTGCTCCATTTATTCCCGCTGCTCTACTATAGTTTCCCACTGTTTTTGTTGGTTCCCACCGTTTGTGCAGTGGTTCCCACTGCTAGTGCGGTGGTTCCCACTGCTTTTGTACTCTGACAGACCCAAACACACCCTGCTGGAACTGCAGTCCCAAACACACCCTGCTGGAACCGCAGTCCCAAACGCACCCTGCTGCGTTCCATACTCACTGCTTAACATTCCCTCACCCCGGTTGGGGCTGCTGGTGGTGCGGTTGGCACAAAACCAGGTCGAACCCCAGGTGGGTGGCGGCTGATCAAGACCAAACACACCGAGAGTTTAATAACTCTCGGTTTTTGTGATCACAACCCAAAAACCCGACTCATTAAATGCTTATAACATGTTCTTATACGCACCCCATGTTTTCTTGTTATAAATCCCACCTTCACGATTTTAGAACAAAAAGAGAAAGATGATTACCTTAGGTTTGCTGATTCCCGAACAAAACACTCACGCGAATCAAACTAGGATCGAGACCCCCCTTTTTTTTCTCTCCTTCCGCCGGCGGCCATTTTTCTTTTTTTTTCTTCTATTTTGTCTTTTGTGTCGGCAGGAGTAACAACCCTAATTATCCTTTTTTTTTTCTTCGCTGTATTGAAAGAAGGGGTAAGTCCCGTTTGGTTTATACCATATGGGTGGGCTTCCAAGCCCAATTTTCTTTTCTTGTTCCTATGTTTCAAACGACCCAAAACAGCCCATCAATATATTATTATTATTTATTTTTTTTCGATTCGCCTCGATTAAATTTATTTAACTTGCGTGTTCGTTTTTAAAACCTGTCATATATATATTTATCTGACTGAGATAAATATGAACGTAATGTGGAATAATTATTTTCTGAATTGTTTTCTGAACAAATAATTTCGTCACGATCTTAATTAAAACCGAGGCTGTGTAATCACTGTTAACGTTTAATTATTTCTGTATTATAAATAATACATACGTAGTATTTTTCTGAACTTAATAATTATTTCCTGAATAGTTATCTTATTGTAGTATTTAAATAACTGAGATTGCGTATTATTTACTGTTTACGTTTAATTGAGGTTAAAGCTGAGACTACGCGTATTTAATATTCAAGGATTTAAATACGGGTTTTACAATTATCGTTTTAATATTCATGTTTAATTAAGCGCGTGTTTAAGTGTCTGTGTCGAATAAAATTATGTTTAGGCGTGTCTGTTTGTAAGTCTCAATGAATGTTAACAATTTTTAATGAATATTAACAATGAATGTGAACAATTATCAGTTAATGTTAACAATTATCACTGAATGTTAACTTTTGGCGGAAAAATGTTGGCGAAAAAACATTGGCGGGAAAATGTTGGCGGAAAAACATTAGGCGAGAAAACTTAACCATTTCCCACACTTTTTTTTTGTCATAAAAAGACATATAATACATTAAAGTTTATACATAATTAGTGTTAAAAAATAAAGTATCCCCGGCGACATGTCGCTGGGGAAACTTTGGGTTGTCATTTTGTGAAAAAGCGCGTTAATGAAAATTTTTGGAGGGATTCCTGAAAAGTATCCCCAGCGACATGTCTGTGGAATCTTCGAAATATTTAACACCACATTGATTACCACTAATCACTCGGCTTAGTGTACGAAATTCGTATCCCCAGCGACATGTCGCTGGGGAAACGTTGGCGGGATAATCTCCCGCTTACATTTTTGTTGAAGAATTTGGTCAAATATTGGTCAAGTTTTCCCCAGCGACATGTCGCTGGGGAAAATTTTCGATACAGTTTTGCCAAATATTCAACTACCAAAAGTGCCACGTCGGATTTGTTTTGTCGTTTAGTGCACTTTCCCCAACGACTTCCTGTCGCTGAGGAAACAAACTTCCTACTAAAGTTGTTTAAGACTTGTTTGTTGATTTTTTTTATTAAATTATATTTAATTTACAAATGACTTGACAGTCTCCATTTTATTACTTAATATTTTAGGTCAACTTTCTTGAGTTAATAAATTCAGTTTTTTTTATTGAGTCAATTAAGTTATTATCAAACAGCTTTTGGAGTTTATTCTTTATAGCTTAACTTTAGAAGTTAGGGAATTCAATCATAAGGGATCAACATGATTTGTTTTGAATCATTTTTGGATTCGATCATTTATTCGAATTAATCTAGTTTTTCTAACATTTGAAATTTTGAATTTGATTTGGAGTACTTCGGATTTTCTTAGGAGTTTAAATCACGGGCGGAGATTATTATGAAATTTGATTCAAATTTCTAAGGGTCGTTTAGTATTTTTGCTATCTTTTTGGTAGGAAAGTTTTGCAATAAGTTAGTTGTTTTAGCATAGACCGGTTGTTTTTTCTTCCTATAAATAGGGAATCAAAATATGATAAACATGTACTTTTGAATTTCATTTAGTAATAAGAAAACTCCCGCAAACTTGCTTATTTTTGTTTTTGTTTCTTTCATTTTGTTATAGCTGATTGATTCTAAGTTCTAACTAAATGCGTATAAAATACGAGATGATTTGCATTCTTTTAAAAATAATTTACACACTTAAAATATTATTTTTGTCATTTACACTATTCTAAAAGTAAATACAAGTAAAAGTGATATAAGAGTATATATATATATATATAAAATAAAATATTTTTAAATATGTAAATCTTTTTGAAAAATATGAAAACACTTCTCATATGAAATAAAAAAACGCTCTGTGTTACACCGAGATTATTAATGCTAATAAGTGAAAATTGTGATAAGTTTTTAAGCCATCAACGATGCCGTACCTACCTTCTATAAAACCGAAACCATGATACACGAATAATTCACTTATCCTCATTATTCTTCACGTTTTCCATTTTGTAACACAATTTTTAATAAACGATATAAAAACATGACATACTACACTTTCATTCACCAAACTTTGAAAATACACATAAAAACACACGACATATTATAAGAGATAAGTGTCTAAATTCTCCATTGACAATCATTTGGACGTATATACATGTAATAGCTTCAGTTATTTTTAATTAAGTCTAAATTTGTGATCATATTTAATCCGTTCAAACTAGATATAACTATTTAAAAATGTATACAAGCTGTATCAATTATGTTGTTTTTTTAAACGCATAAACTTACAATATTCTATTGTTCTGTACTGAATGATTGATCATTTAAAAATGTATACAAATTTAGAAAGAAAAAAAATAGTTTCAGGTTGAATAAATTCTTAACTCTTTCCAATATTAACTAAAAGTAAAAGAAGCAAATCTTCTTTTTTAGAACGTTAAAAGAAAAATAATTTACCAAACATGTATTTCAATACAGGAAAGATAATGAAGTGAAAATAAATTTTACTCAAAAGTAAACCATCCAAAATTAAGAATGATTATATATCTGCGCCATATAATAACAGTGAATCATTCTTTTTTGTTTGGTTTAGATGAAAAAAAACAAAATTTGAAGTCATGAGCTTTTGTTATCATGACGAAGGGGTAGGCCTTAATACCTTACAACTCCTACACCTAGAGAGAGAAGCATTATATTGATGAGTGAGATTATATATAGTCAAACAGAATAAATATATTTTGTAAACATGTGTTGAAAACTGTACACAAAAAGGGCTCACACTTTACAGATTACACGCATATATACACTTTGCACCTATGCATACACACATGTATTTTTAGTATTTCTCTTGAAAGTGATAATACATTAATATGCTCTAGATCAATGTTTCTAAACAGCATCGTGTAAGTTTTTAGGTGTGGTAGTCGTTTCCGAGCGTTGTCTAAACAGTCTCTGGAATCATTCGAGTTTGGACAAATTACGGTCATGATAATAATAAGAGCATTCATTATGGTCGTTTAACGTCACATCCCACCATAGCGGAATATGGGGCGCGACGTATGGATATCATCACAACAATAGCGTGTCTATAAATATAACTAAATGATATAAGAAATATCATAAAATGGTGACACAAATGTCATGACAATATCTCAACAATGCAGGAGTCTAGGTAAGTAGGTAACAGTCCTACCTTTTACCCAAAACAAACAAGTAACACAAACAAAACAAACATATAGGTGCCAACAGTATCACTAATTCAAAAAAAACATAAAGGTAAACTAAGAAGGAACGGGGATCTCCTTCTATATGCAATCCTAAGGCATCCAAGTCTAGCCACTTCTATCCTCACGCTTAACCACATTCACACCTGAAAGAGACACTAAAACACGTCAACATAATGTTGGTGAGAGTCATAGGTTTAGACTCCAATGCCAAAACAGTTATAAGCTGTGAATAACCACCATCAACAAAAGAACATATGGACATTGTGTTACAAATATGCATTAACAACTAACATTCAATATTAATCATACCAAACCAAAATCCAAAGCTCCTACCTTGCCAAACAACATGGTATCATAATGATCACACTATGTACTTATCCCAAGGCCACTACCTTGTCAAACCACAAGGCCACTACCTTGTCAAACCACAAGGCCACCACCTTGTCAAACCACAAGAACTGAGACGGCACGTGTCCCCCGATCCAAATCATACACAATCAAGAATCACATAGCAGTTAATCACATAATGTACACACAAGTCCATCACAACCATAAAAACATTCACAGCAACAATTTATAAATAACTCAACACAGTGTCTCTTCCATCCCATCTGGAAGTCAAAATCAATAGTAAACATGGGACTATGAAACTCACCTGATTGCTTCTTCATAAGTCCTCGCACTTAGCAACGAGCTAACAAACCAGAAACACACAATCAATACCCGAACCAACCACCAAGATGGCTCATCAACCTATGATGGACATCTAGCCTATTCCCATATAATTACCTCATTGTTAAGTTCTAATCACCCCATTACCCTTCCTTAACAAGTCCCTAACTTGGTTAAGTTTAGTAGCTATCCCGTTCATAATTTTACACAAAACAGTCCCAGTTTTAGGTCTCAAAACTTTAAGTCAAACGTCCACTTAAATATACCCATGGTTTCTGTAAAAGGAATATTCACACTTCTATACATGTTAGTTAAAACCTCCCACTTTCCCTAACCTTAAAGCTACTGTTAAGACCCAGATATATGTGTATATATTGCTACCTATCCAGAATTCACTGATTTTAAACGTATGAAAAGTTCATTACCATTAGAGGCTCTTACCCTAAACCACAATCTTAGCCCAAGTGCAGATACTCACTACAATATATAAACCATCTCTCATGTTCGTGAGAAGATCCCAATGCAACCCTAAGTACCCCAAACAACCCAAAACTTAAAAAGAAAACAGGCTGATTACAAAACTGTTTTGACCTCCGACTGTTGTAACCTGTTTTTGACCCACTTCCCGACCTCTATTTTGTTCTCGTTTCTTGCATTGGAAAGCCACTTCAATTACCTTTTCAGGGATACTTGTATCGCATCTTGAATGTTCCTAGAACTCCCGATATGATCAAAACAATTGACTCAAAACTCTGCCCAGTTTTTAAAAACGGGTTTAACAAAATCAACCTCATTAATTAACCCTAATCCCTCTAATTACAAGCCCTAATTTATTTAATCATTATAATATGATTAATATACTGTTTTTAATTAAACCCTAACCTAAATCCGTCATAATATGATTAAGACATCATTAAAATAATTAAATTGAAAAGGGTTAAGAAGGTTTTACCTTTGAATTAATAGAAGATGAAGAAAACCTAATTTTTGAAGAACCCTAATTAGCCACCATTGATGAATTTCGGCTAGGAGATGTTATGGAGGTTAAAAACCTGATTATTATGGTTATGAGTTGGGTTTGGTTAAGTCCTAAAGGCCCCCTAATCCCATTACAAGTCCATTGGGTCTGTTTTGGGCTTTTCCCTTCTTTCTTTCTTCTTTGGTGCGTCTAAACCGACCCAAACACCCCTAAATTCGTTTTTTTTATTTTTATTATTTAATATTATGTTATTAATATTACTTTAATTTTCCTTAATTTATTTCAGCTCCTAAAGCTTCCAAAACCACAAAACCGTAAAACTAGTCAAATTTACGCGTTTTACCGTAAAAGACGTAAAATATACACTTTTATAAAAACTCTCAAATTTTGAAATAAACTTTATAACGAAGTCCTAAATGACTTAAAACCATCCCGAAAAATATCCATATGACTAATTACCTCATCCGAGACCTCCAAATGCTAAACCGTAAATCGTAAAAATACGATTTTCTATAATACATATACGTATACGTAAAACCACTAAATAACACCATCTCACTTCATAGTCACTACCATGTGAACTCATGAACATGAAATCATCACACATCGTTTCACTCACAAGGTACCCCGTACCGAAAACGATATCCAAACCACAATCTATACACACCAATAAGCACATAAACACGTAAAGACACGTAACTAGCACAAAATAAAACTAAGTGACGAACCTCAAAACCAGGGTTGTCACATCACTCCCTCCTAATAGAAATCTCGTCCCGAGATTTACTCCTTAGGATCAAACACACAAACAACAAATCACATGAGGATACTTGTTCTAAACGAACTCCCCTCATTTCCACGTGAACTTTAGTTCAAGTTTCAAAATACCACATATACAAACCAAAAATAATTAAACTCATTGCCAAACTCTTGACCTCACAGTCAATAAATCTCACAAATAATCTTTGATAAAACAAAGACTCTTATTAACACAAGTCCCGGATAACCGTACATGCAAAATGGATTCTCAAACAACCTTTACCAATCTTAATACACGAAATATAACATGTATACCACTCGTTTCCCCCAGGTAATTCTACGCTCATAAGCTACTGGTCCGATCTTTCCAAAGATCATAAATGGACCTACAAAACTCTACATCAGCTCTTCCATTTTACCAAAACATACCACCCGTTACTATGGGTGAAACTCCCTTTAGTCCGTACCCCAAACTACTTAAAATTTCCAATTTCCTTGCAAAGGGACCTATGACGGTCTTTCACATACCCATTAGTTCTTCCAGTCCAAATCAACTTACGATCTATACACATCCTCAAAAGGGTGGTTATCTCAGTTAGACCAATCCCTTCGTCCCTATGGCATATCACACCTATAACTCCTCATCCATTCGATTATCGATACTAATCCTCCCAAACAATCAGTATAGATCAGTGCCATTTCCTTTTCCAATCTCGACCTATTTTATTCTTGCTTCGCTCCTATACACACTTCCTTCTTTTCCTCAGCTCATACCATACATCACGATGTGATGCTTCCCATCGTTTCTTCCCTTGCCATAACCCTTCATAAGGCATTCCATACATATTAGGCTAACTTTTACGCAGCACCCTCTATTCCATCACATTCGTACACAATCCTTCCAACTTTTCAACTACGTGACTTCTCATTCCTCTTGAAATATGAGATGACAGTCTATCGACTATCACCAAACTCTCGTCACCTTCCCCAGTTTCGTCCTTACATCCCCCTTTCTAAGCTACTCCTATCTATGTAGGAAGTATAGTCTACGTCCCTTTTGTCCACATGATTGTCCAAGCCACGCAACATACATGTTGACGCCTTCACTGCTTTAGACAACTCAACTTGCGTAACCTACATCCTTCATCCAAACCACCCTAATACGTCATCCCTATAGTTCAAGTTCGTCTCAGCTTCACTTCATTTTTATTATTCCATGTCTTATCAATCATGCTTGCCTTTCCCAGATGGTACTTGGCCTTGCAATTTTTCTTTCGTCAATTAACTCCACCCATCACTTTTGACAAATGTTCAATCAAGATGATTGAATATGTGTTGGAGACGTTCATGATCCGTATAGATCATTCTCCACGTCTCGTACACCCAAATGCCTCTAGCATTCTAGGCAGATATAGCAGCCCAGCTCCACTAACTAAGTCTATCCAGTTCTTCCAAATCTTCAGTTCCTGCAACGTATAAGCGACCGCCTTTCTTTGTCGTCCTCGTACGCGTCCAAATCCTTGCTCCACGTATCGTCATGCTTCGCGAATTCATCCAGTCCTTCCGATAATGCCAAGATCGGCTCATTATCTAATCCACCTCTTCAGCCTCCAAAATGCTTCCTCATCCTTCTTCACTTCGCCCCTTGCTGGTTCCATGATATGCCATCATCTCTAACTACTCATCATGGTAGACTTAATACTAAAACTCACACTTGAAAATCTCCCGTATAATTCCACTTCAAAACCAACACATACTTCGCCTCACTCTCCTTCTTAGACTTTGAGTAGATCAAGATGTCGTCGATACTCCCGATGACCACTCATTTATATACGTTCAGGTACACTCGCTTCATTGACTCCATGTAATCCGCTAGTGCTTTGGCGAAGCCAAATGCATAACCGTAAACCCAAAGCGTTCATACAACATCCTTAGCAATTTCAACTATGTCCTCCTTGCACCCTCTCTTAGCGGCAATACGAATAAATTCTTACCTCGTTCTACTTGCAAAATTCTGTACGCATTTTAAAAGACCAATGCTTCCTCTCATAAGACCACTCAACCGCTTTCCACATCCAATCTACTACTAAGCAACTTAACTTTTACCTTGCATCTGTTGCATTTTCTAATAACTCTTGTTTTTAAATCATTCCATCAACAATTTGCCTTGGAAAGGCACTAACTACAACTCCTCTCACTTCTCCTACTTGCTCTATTTATGGTTCTACCTCAAAATAATAGGCAAACCTACGAACTTTCAGGAAGTTTTTTTAGAGAACATACATGCCTTACGAACAATATCCCCTTCCAACACTCTCTATGGCGCGTTACTTGTGCTAATATCTATACATTTCACAAATCTCTATTCACCTCCCTTGGCACTCCTATTAGACCTCATGACCACATTAGTTCGTCTACGAACCTCTTTCCTCCCCACTAAGGGTATTCTGACCGTTCTCTCATGGTCACCTACTTAAGTGTGTAGGCGCGACCAAGCCTTTCATATGACTACCTCAACGCTCCCGAACAATACAAAACCAAAACTACATCCTGAATCCATCAAATACGATCAACGAATCAACCCACGGATAACTAACGACATTTCACGTGCACCAGTTAAAACAAGTCAAAAACCACGAGACTCAAAAGAAAACTCAAACCCAAAACGTGTATCAATTCAAAATGACCCATGACAACGAAAAATAATCCAAGAAACACCCAATAGCAACCAAAACATATTACGCCCCGCGACATATTATTTAAACCGTGCAAAAGACCGACCTTTCCAAAAGAATATATATCCTTTTTTATCTATTTATTACCACCTACATCTATGTGACTCAAACAATCTACAAACAACCCTCTTGACGAACTCAAAACTCAACTCAAAAACTAGGTATCCCGTGCATCCCAAATCATAAAAATAAACTACTATTCAAACTTAACCTTTAACCCGACACTTGTACAATAATTCCAGCCAAGATACTGACCTCCCATGACTATACATTCTGAATATTTGAAAAGTACGTTCCGAGTACATAATTTTTGGCTTTTGAATCACTCAAAAAGCTCTAAAAACGAACAAGTTATGACCAAAACAATTTTATACTAGTTGTTTAAAAAACTAAAGAATAAACTTAGTGATTAATGCAATCATTTTAAATGACAGATATGATTGTATGTGAAATCTTCATAAACTCAATTTAACCTTGTATAAATAATTAAAAATGACATAAATCGGTCAAACTCAATTATATAAACTATGTAGGTAGAAAGAAATTTTTACTTCGCTTTATTTCAAAGAAAGTCTTTTAAAATTTGAAATAAATAAGTGTTGATTAAAAGAAATCTTACGTTACATCTTGTTTCAAACACAACTCCAACACCTTACCCTTATTTTACCGAATACAACCAACTATCTAACCCTATAATAGATTTCCAAGTCCCCTTTTTTTCTCAATATATACCGACCCAAAAGAAATGCAAGACCCAACACAAAAGATTTCATTATCTCAAAAGAAATCCCAAGTTATTTCAATAGACTTAAAACCAAGAACACCATTTTAAAACGTACACGTGAAATACGAAACTCAAAGAATACGCTACAAGACACACTTAAAAAAAAATAAAATAAAAATTCAAAACGTCGTTGAGACTCCACCAAACTCGAGCACTAATAAATTGTTTAAACACAAGAGAGTACTAGGTAGGTTCAAGTTATAATAACTACTGAACGACCGTAAATCATAACATAACATCTATTAGTATATATACATCCGCGTATGTATACCTATCGAATCTCCCAAACATACTCGTTATCATACATGTCAAGTCAATCGATCACTTTATACGCTCGTTTTTTCCATACGAGTAATCACCTTCTCTCCATCTCACCATGCCACAACAAGGCACAAAACCCAATACCAAAACCAACCCATATCGTGTGACCTCATCATCACACAACACGACTATAACTCAAAACATATAACACACTAATAATATAGCCATATCGTAGGCAGCCGTTACATAAACCCATATATATACGTATACCCAAGTTCTACATCTCATCATATACAAGCATGTATTAACCCTCTTTCATGCAATCATACTTGAGAACCCATTGAAGTTGTGGTACTTGTATAACTATGTTGGCCACCATACTTATACAATTACCCTTTCCCCAATGCACTCCCTCCTATGATGACACTTATAAGACTAAATACAACATATAACACATAAATCTATCTACTCACATAAGCTCATAACCACATAACCAATAAGGTCCAAAACTCCATCTATAAAAATAACATAATAAACTCTTGGTATACAGAAATCCATAGTCTAGCTAAAACAGCCTAGACTAAATCCAAGACGAAAACATAATCAATTATAAGTCATGTTGCCCGTAAGAGTGGAAACAGCTTAAAATCCTTCCTATCCACCTACTCCTAGTAACTCGAACCACCACACGATTCTTAGGGAACATGACTTAAACATCAAAAGAAAAATAACATACCTCAGGTATGTAAGATAACTCGATATAAGATAGAAACTACCTTGTACTAAATTATGTACTATAACGTACAATTTAAGCAAAATACAACAGTGACTAGCGTGGACTATTATGGTTCAACCCGCACTAGTCACAAACCCGAAAAGAAAATAACATGTGACTAAGTTTGAACATACTACGGTTCAATTCATACTAGTCAAAACATCGCAATAAATAACATCCAAACACATCAATTATTATAAAATGCACACATACTCCTATGACGCCTATATGCAGGGACCCTTAAGCTATAGACTAGGCTACGCGACTAGGCAACCTAATTCTCTATAACCATTGGTCTCTGATACCATTCTGTCACACCCCACCATGGCGGAATATGGGGCGCGACGTATGGATATCATCACAACAATAGCGTGTCTATAGAGATAACTAAATGATATAAGAAATGTCATAAAATGGTGACACAAATGTCATGACAATATCTCAACAATGCAGGAGTCTAGGTAAGTAGGTAACAGTCCTACCTTTTACCCAAGACAAACAAGTAACACAAACAAAACAAACATATAGGTGCCAACAGTATCACTAATTCAAAAAAAACATAAAGGTAAACTAAGAAGGAACGAGGATCTCCTTCTATATGCAATCCTAAGGCATCCAAGTCTAGCCACTTCTATCCTCACGCTTAACCACATTCACACCTGAAAGAGACACTAAAACACGTCAACATAATGTTGGTGAGAGTCATAGGTTTAGACTCCAATGCCAAAACAGTTATAAGCTGTGAATAACCACCATCAACAAAAGAACATATGGACAATGTGTTACAAATATGCATTAATAACTAACATTCAATATTAATCATACCAAACCAAAATCCAAGGCTCCTACCTTGCCAAACAACATGGTATCATAGATGATCACACTATGTACCTATCCCAAGGCCACTACCTTGTCAAACCACAAGGCCACTACCTTGTCAAACCACAAGGCCACTACCTTGTCAAACCACAAGGCCACCACCTTGTCAAACCACAAGAACTGAGACGACACGTGTCCCCCGATCCAAATCATACACAATCAAGAATCACATAGTAGTTAATCACATAATGTACACACAAGTCCATCACAACCATAAAAGCATTCACAACAACAATTTATAAATAACTCAACACAGTGTCTCTTCCATCCCATCTGGAAGTCAAAATCAATAGTAAACATGGGACTATGAAACTCACCTGATTGCTTCTTCACAAGTCCTCGCACTTAGCAACGAGCTAACAAACCAGAAACACACAATCAATACCCGAACCAACCACCAAGATGGCTCATCAACCTATGATGGACATCTGGCCTATTCCCATATAATTACCTCATTGTTAAGTTCTAATCACCCCATTACCCTTCCTTAACAAGTCCCTAACTTGGTTAAGTTTAATAGCTATCCCGTTCATAGTTTTACACAAAACAGTCCCAGTTTTAAGTCTCAAAACTTTAAGTCAAACGTCCACTTAAATATACCCATGGTTTCTATAAAAGGAATATTCACACTTTTATACATGTTAGTTAAAACCTCCCACTTGCCCTAACCTTAAAGCTACTGTTAAGACCCAGATATATGTGTATATATTGCTACCTATCCAGAATTCACTGATTTTAAACGTATGAAAAGTTCATTACCATTAGAGGGTCTTACCCTAAACCACAATCTTAGCCCAAGTGCAGATACTTACTACAATATATAAACCATCTCTCATGTTCGTGAGAAGATCCCAATGCAACCCTAAGTACCCCAAACAATCCAAAACTTAAAAAGAAAACAGGCTGATTACAAAACTGTTTTGACCTCCGACTGTTGTAACCTGTTTTTGACCCACTTTCCTACCTCTATTTTAGTTCTCGTTTCTTGAATTGGAAAGCCACTTCAATTACCTTTTCAGGGATACTTGGATCGCATCTTTAATGTTCCTAGAACTCCTGATATGATCAAAACAATTGACTCAAAACTCTGCCCAGTTTTTAAAAACGGGTTTAACAAAATCAACCTCATTAATTAACCCTAATCCCTCTAATTACAAGCCCTAATTTATTTAATCATTATAATATGATTAATATACTGTTTTTAATTAAAACCTAACCTAAATCCGTCATAAGATGATTAAGACATCATTAAAATAATTAAATTGAAAAGGGTTAAGAATGTTTTACCTTTGAATTAATAGAAGATGAAGAAAACCTAATTTTTGAAGAACCCTAATTAGCCACCATTGATGAATTTCGGCTAGGAGATGTTATGGAGGTTAAAAACCTGATTATTATGGTTATGAGTTAGGTTTGGTTAAGTCCTAAAGGCACCCTAATCCCATTACAAGTCCATTGGGCCTGTTTTGGGCTTTTCTCTTCTTTCTTTCTTCTTTGGTGCGTCTAAACCGACCCAAACACCCCTAAATTCGTTTTTTTTATTTTTATTATTTAATATTATGTTATTAATATTACTTTAATTTTCCTTAATTTATTTCAGATCCTAAAGCTTCCAAAACCACAAAACCGTAAAACTAGTCAATTTACGCGTTTTACCGTAAAAGACGTAAAATATACACTTTTATAAAAACTCTCAAATTTTGAAATTAACTTTATAACTAAGTCCTAAATGACTTAAAACCATCCCGAAAAATATCCATATGACTAATTACCTCATCCGAGACCTGCAAATGCTAAACAGTAAATCGTAAAAATACGATTTTCTATAATACATATACGTATACATAAAACCACTAAATAACACCATCTCACTTCATAGTCACTACCATGTGAACTCATGAACATGAAATCATCACACATCGTTTCACTGACAAGGTACCCCGTACCGAAAACGATATCCAAACCACAATCTATACACACCAATAAGCACATAAACACCTAAAGACACGTAACTAGCACAAAATAAAACTAAGTGACGAACCTCAAAACCAGGGTTGTCACATTTAAGAATAAGTTCAAGAAATTATGAAGAGGTTTAAAAAGATTTGTACCATAGTGAGCAACCATTTCAAGTGTATGTGACATGAAGAAGTTTAGGATTTCGAAGAGGTTTATAAATTAATGTATTGCATTATTTGACAATTTTATGAACTAACTAAAGATTTATCTATAGTGGTAATAGGTTTATAATATCATAAAGGTTTATAAATTAATGACATTTGAAAATGTGATAATACTATAAACCTTTCAAGAGGTTCATCATAATGGATACCCTAAGAGAAAGATATCATATAGAAGTAAAGTTTATTTATTTTGTCCATACATCTGTCACATTATTAAAAAAAACAATTAACCAAAACGTCTCTTTATAGTGAAGAGGTAACCCATCTTCATTTTCACCCCACCTTTATTCTTAATTATTTTATTTTTATTTTCACACAAATCAAAATTTATTTCATCCAAATAAAAATTACAATAATCAAATAAAAATACTAATACGGAATCTAAAATACGAGACGAAAAAAAAGTTACGAAAATTAAAAACACACAACAATAAAAATATACTACTGACTTTGGGGGATATTTGGCCATTATTTCTGCCTATTGTAGACGCACAAACGACCTTTTTGGTTCCGGCTTTGCCTCGGCATCAACCGCGAGAAACGCGAAGTCGGACAACAACAACTACATCTCCTCCGTAGCCTTTTTTTGCATCGTACGCTGATTTACCGACCATAATTTTTTATGCATTGCATCCTTTAATATTTCTTTCACTGACTCTGAGAATCCTCCGTCGGTGCTCTCAGTTATTTCAGATTTTGTCTTCTTGGCGGGTTGAGCTTTTTCCGTGGGTCGAGGACGATCATCGGGACCGAATACTTCCTTGTGATCATCCACATGAACGCGTAACGCCCCTGACCATTTTGGGTGGTTTATGAGGATTTTCGACCCGTGAACGTAAGCAAATGGTTTCCCATTAAACGCGACACAATATTCCTCCTTCACAGCTTCCAAAGCATCATCATCATTAATCCCACTCTTACGATTTACTCATTGGTAAATCCTTTGAAACTTTTAAGATTCGAGATGCATCCGACTCCATTTCTCCGTAATCATGTTCTTTGTATGATGCATCCCGGTTGTAGCAGCATTGAAATCTCGAAGAATCTGCCCCTAAAACAATCAAGGCTTTGATCATTTTCAATTTCGGCGTTCTCCGAAACACCAACCCAACTTTTGGCCAATATTATCTCTTCCTTACGAGTCTAACATGCCGGAGCCTGAGACGAAGTTTTCACAAATTCTACATCATCATCATCTGAATCCAAATTAACGGCTTTTAATTTTCTGGAATTTCTTTTTTACGGGTGTCATTTTCGGATGGTGATCGTGACGCCAGAACTTTTAATTAGGTTTTCGGCACTTGCGGTTGACTTGGGTAAATTTGAAATTGGCTGTTAAATTGTGCGTTTTGAAACAAGAGTTGTTGTTGTTGGTAAAATTGTTCAGGTGCCATTTGGGGAAAATAGTTTTGAGTAAGAAGGAGGGTATAGGAATTGATAGCCGGATGAAAATTGAAAAAAAGTGGAAATTAGGAAGAAGACGACATGGAGTTTTGCGACGATGGCATCGAGGGATTTGAGAACGACGAAGGATTCGGGTTGCTTCTGTTGGTGAATTTGAGATGTGAGAATTGGTCATTAGAGAAGTTTGACATTTTTTTGTTGTTAGATAGAGATATTAGAAGGAAGTGTGTGTTAAAAGTGTTAAAATGAAAAATACATATAATAGTAAATGTAAAAAAAAAATAAAAAAAATAAAAAAATATTTTTATAGATTTTGAGCGTTGGCCAACGGTCATAATCTTTCTTTCTCTTCTTTGTACTCTCGCAGGCGCAGCAACGAAGACACAAAGAACAAAAAGTTAGGTGTGACGGTGAGCTTCGACAAGACCGACAAACCCGTCACGTCTACTAGACGAGCCTATCCCCTCCACCACACCCACCAATCTAAGTTAATACAACTGTAATAATAATTTGAAGTTTGGGTTCTAAAACGCCAAACATGTATGAAAAGGTCATTTTAACATGAGTTTTTCTATCTTGTGCCTTAAGGGCATATGATAAGAAGGTAAAAAGTACACCGGATTCTACAGAAAAATACACAAGGATTCACATTTCATGTGTACTTTTCTGTGAAACCCGGTATACTTTTTATGTATTTTGTGTGTTCTTATAAATTAAAATGTCAGTTTTATGCTCTAACAAATAAAAAATACTAAATAAAAATCAATCTTATAATACTTTTAACGTGACCATTATTTCAAAACGGAGAAAATAATCATACTACCGTAGCGAACATTATATTTAATTTTATTTACTTTTGACAAAAACACTTTTTCTACGTATATACGTAGTATTTGTTTATTTTATTTATAAATTTGCAAGTAGTATATATGGCAGAAGCTCGTGAGAAGAAAATTTCTCTGCAGAGGGTAATATAGCTGACTGGACCCTCGATAGCTACATCAATTCATTACTTCTTTCCATCTTCTCTATATTTATCTATCCATCTAGACACAGTTATAGACACTTTCAAAAAGAACCAAGAGCTTTGAATCATTCTCGAAGGTTTTACAACACTTAAATAGGAAGCTAAGTCACTTGTAGAATTTTCATCATTTCTTGTGTTGAAAGCTTGTGAAAAATATATTTTTAGAGCAAAAAGATGGGAAGTTGTGGGAGGAATGGAGCAGTAAGACAATATGTAAGATCAAAGATTCCAAGGCTTAGATGGACTCCTGATCTTCATCAATCTTTTGTTCATGCAATTGATAGACTTGGTGGTCCTGAAAGTAAGTCTTTTCTGTCTTCATATTTAAAGTTATTATACTGATTATGGTTAAGACTACTTAATTGTGGTGTTCTTGATTCTTGATGATGATGGTGCCATGCATGTTTTTATGTAGAAGCTACACCAAAGCTTGTTCTTCAGTTGATGGGTGTAAGAGGACTCACCATTTCTCATGTCAAAAGTCATCTTCAGGTTCTTCTTCTCATCATTTTCTTTCTATATTATTATGTAAACATGGTTTTTCTTGGATTAATATGTAAAGTTTTAACAGATGTATAGAAGCATGAGGAGTGATGGAGATTGTAAGCAAGGTATTACTTTTCGACCATATCTTCTGGCAAAACACAGTTTTGAACAACAAAACCCTAGTTCTGATTTCTTTAACTTTGATTTTGTTTTCAAACAAGAAATCATGAACACATAGTAAACGTAATAATATTGATTAAGGTAATATAAAAAGTCAAATAAAATGGTTTTAAATATTTGGGTTTTAAAAAAAGTTACAATTAAATTAAAGAAGCATGTAAATGAAACACATATCACCTTTAGTTGGTTAATTAGTGTTTGTGTTTTTATAGGTTCATAAGAAGAAGCTATGTAAACTTAGTAAATATATGATGTTGTATAGTAAATGATTTTTTAGTGTAGTCAAAATCATACAAAAAACTCACTTTCTATAAGAAGTATGATCTTCATTCTTTTTCCCATATACCAACTTTTTGTTTCTTTCTGTTTATTGCATAAAGTGGGGACACTATTTGGTCTCACTTATGGTAACTTAATGATGATCATGATTCATGAAAACTTGTATCAGAAGATGAAGATCCCAATTTCATTGGATCACACAGAAGACAATCTCTTGAGGATCATCATGATGGATGTCTTGATCATGAGCATCATTTGAAGTCCAACATTTTTCAAGATTTACATTCTCAAATCTTTTACACTCTTCCTACCAAAAGGTTTGTCCATTATTCTTCTATTCATTACATATCATAAAGGGTAAAATGATTACGCATTTGTAGTATATAAAACGACATTGCCATGACACCCTACAAAAATGAGTAACTTTACAATCATTAATACTTATAAGTATGATAAATTCACTATGAAATCTTTTTTAGAATTGCCAAAACATTAAGCTAGTGTAGCAACATATATAAGATCCAAAAAAGAAAGAATGTAGCAACATACATATATAAGAGCAAATGGATGGTAATTTAGTACTTATTTTCTATAAAGAAAACTAAAAGGTTTGTTTCCGAAGATAAATATATTTGAGTTCTATATCTAACAAAAATGTTCAAGCTTCAAGTAAGTTACTTTTGGACCAAGATAATACTATTAACAAAAGCAAGTAAAGAAGGTTTGGTAGCTAGCTTGCATTTGCATGTCTATATTACTTTTAAATTTTAAAATGATTCAATCTTTTGATATGTTATTAGAGGGAGAATGGAGACAAGAAATGTTAAGCATGAATGGTGGGAAAATGCAGCAGGAGAAAGAGAGAAAGAGGAAACTGTTAGGAATCTCACATCACATTTTCTTTTGCATCCTTGTTTTACCCATGTAAATGTAAATGCTCTTCATCCTGAATCTGACTTCTTAAAGGTACTATACCCTCTATCTCTCTACACACCTACAGTGTATATATTCATGAGTGTATTCTTGTAGAATACTTGATGTACATTGACCATATTCCTGAAGTGTGGACCATTTAGCATACAGATAATACAAAATGTAGGATACTTATAATATTTTACTACTATCTAGATATAGGGCAACATATCCACATCTTCAAAAGTGCCTAAAATCTAAAATGTTCATATGTTAAAACATGAACAAGTGCATTTGCTATGTCTGATATTTTTTTCTTCTGGTTACTACATTACTAGTATCTATGAATTTATACGTACATATTTATGAAGTCTCTTTGTTATTTTTGAACACTTGCGACCTATTAGGTTTCATTTGATAGGAACTGAAAATAAATTTTCACACATACAATTTGGACAAAACTTCTTTAAGTTTCGTAGTAGCATATTCCATGAAGATTTCACATACTTTGATATGGTTGATCATATATGTGTTAGATAAGGATTACTCATGTTAGAATATACAAACACAATAGAAAACATGAGTAATCCTTATCTAACACATATATGATCAACCATGACTAGTGTCCGTTGAAAGTTTTCATGAATTGTGTTGATCATCGATATAGGGATAAATATGAGTTTGAGCACAACATAGCCATGTAGTCATTTCCTTTAATAAGGGGCAATATAGTCTTAGATACACGAAAGTTAAGTATAAACTACAATTTATGTTAGTTCGACTCTAGTTTTTTTATCTTTCAAGAACGGACCAAGTAGTAGAAGATTTATTTGATACTTTATTCATCATTAGTATGCTTCTTGGCCCATATATACACACAAACACTTGGATAAACTAATGCACCTCTAAACTTCATCAGAGTGTTTTGTACCACAATGCATTAATCTTGTACATTATCAACATATGCATAGCAGCCTTTAAACTCTAGTAAACAAAGTGGGATGATTTCATGTCATGCATGTGTAGCTTTCAAAGACAGAGAATATGCTGTTGCTATAAAAAAAAACCTGTTTGGTTGCCTTATACAATGATGTTTTTTCTGGCCTTTGTTTTTATATCCCAACTACTTCTAAGCAAGAATTTTGTACTTCCTACATTGTGTTGTCAAAACATAATACTTATACATTAGGAATCTTATGTATCTTTGCTTTCATGTGCTATACTTTACAAGATAAGAAAAAGACCAATTTTGACACATATACTTGAGATGTACTACATGACACTTTCCCAGCAATTACTTTAGACTAGTTGATTTCTTTCTATTTGTATTTCCATTGGGTTCAATTAAAAGTTGGTAAAATATAAAAGAACAAAACGGGTTGAATGTGCTGAAAATTGCTCTTTTGTCACGTTACTTATAGATTATGAATTATATTGTACCAAATTTGCTTTTAAATGCAATGCTTACTTTAATACTTATGTTCAACATTTAGGCTAATAACATGTGGTCGTTATTAGACAAATGTAGAAAAAATACGGATTATAAAGGTGTGATAAGAGCCTGAGATTGAACTAGTATTGACATGATATAGAACTTTATGAAAGTATTATTTAGTTGCATTATAGACTATGAGTACATTATTAGGCTAAAAGAGGTTATAAGATATAATTTTCCAGAGTCTTTAAAAAGTTATTTTCACGTAAGGTTGGTTTTGTTTGGTGTGGAAAATGCGTTGCTAGTGAACTTTTTGGGGTGAACATTTTCAAAGTACGTAAAAGGGTTTGGTAGGAATTTAGGCACTTTTTGATTTTTTTTGTCTCTCCAGATACATTGTTTTGAAAGTGTCTTCGTTTAAGTGGCTCGTCGATTTGGATATTGTGAACTTAGTTGTCGATGTTTGTCGTGATGTGACAGTAATTCTGTCGCCTTAACGTGTGCGGCGTTTCTTTGACATACTCTTCTTTCTCCTAGTTTAATTAAGATTACAAATTAATGATTTGATATATTGATAATATATTAGAACGATTATTACTAAAAAATAACGATTGTTAATACTTTTTTCTGTATGGGTATTACACAGATTTTTGAAGAAGTTGACGGAGAATGTGGATCATATAAGAAACGGAAGCTGGAAGAAGGCTCGAGAGCCAGTGAAGATGAATATGCAATACCTTTAACGCTTTCATTGCATCATCCCTCAACACAAAGGAGCAGTACTAATTGTTCATCAACAAGCGAAATCAGTGAGGTTCGCTCTAGGCCTGTAAACGGTGGATCATGGAACAAGTGTTGTGTTAATTTAGACCTGTCTATTGGTTTATGTGGTAACTACTGAAAGATAATGTGAAGAGCTTTTCCGGAAATGAAATAGTAGTAGCTAGTTTTGTTACAAATTATCTATTTGTTTGTTTTAGCATGGGCTAGGTTGGCAAGATAATGTTTCTTTTTACAATGTTCATTAAATTTTTAAGGAATGCAGTCAGACTGAACTGTGGATCAAAAGAAGTGATAGATTAAATGCGCGGATTAATCACTTTTTCAGATAGAAAAAAATTGCTCAAAGGGGTTGGGTTGATATATTAATGCTCAAAGATGGAGACAACAGAAGTATACAAAAAGTTAACATGACTCAAGATGTATCACCCATTCAACAGACTCAAACTGTTTGGATATGTATCACCCATTCATTTGTAAAAGTTAACTTAAGGTCCGTTTGGTTCCCAAAATATTTGAGAAAAAGAAATTGCAATGCTAGTGAATCACAATGTGATGTATTGAAATGTGAAGTAATCGTAAGATGTCGAAGGAAAAAACTATAATAACTAAAATAATAGTAATATTAAGTGCAAGTTTCGTATCAAACGTCACGTTAATAAGAAGAGTATTGCTAATATCATTCGGTTTTGGGGTATTCATGGTGACAGTTTGCAGCTTGCGAGAGGGACTTTAGTTGAACCCTTCTCATTCATGATCAAATATTGACGAGGACAACCTTTAGGTGAGCAGTGTAGGAGAAAAATTTATGATGACCATTATCATGTACCGTTGTTGTGAGTTCTTTCAGTCTTCTTATGTTGCTTAGGTTCTCATGTTGTAGCTATTGACACGATTAAGAGTTTTTCTCCTGCCACGTCTTGTGGACGAGATGGTTTACGTGCCTAACACCTCATGGAATGTTTAAGTGGAGTTGTTGTGGCTATTTCTGATAAGTTAGTCTTTCCTATCACCCGAGCTTTGAATCTATTTTTTGATGGAAAATGCCCCAATATGTTGGGTGAATATATTGCCAGTGCTGCTCTTACGTCGCTAGTCAAGTTATGTGGTGGTTGCCAACCTATTGTTGTGGGTATTGTTTGGAGGTGTTTGGTTTCCAAGGTTAGTGTTGCTATGGTTGGCCATTCTTTGGATGGTTATTTAAATGAATTGCAGTTTGGAGTTGGGTTATTAGGAGGATGGATATACTTCATGCAATAAAATAGGTTGATTGAGGATCTAGGCGATGATATGGATCTTTCGATGTTGATGGTGGATCTCAAAATGCATTCGTTTTGTTAGATCACGAGGTTATGCTATAGAAAGATAAGGGAGGATCACCTTAGCGAACTGACCGAAGGGACTTGACTTATCCGCATTTTTTGCCCTACTATTTCACGTTAGGTGGAATTTTGCTACTCCCACCTAGCTAGATTATATTATGGGGAACACACCTTAAGGTCGAATCTGCTTGTGCATCAAGGTGATCCTTTTGGACCTTTGTTTATGCAGTTTTACATCATTTGGTATGTAAGATTAGATACTCCTCAAACCTTTTCCCTTCGGACTTAGAGATACTTTGATTGTGGGGGAGGTTTTAAAACTAATTATGAAGGATGGACATTGTCATGGCTTTCATCTCAACGTTGATAAAACTAAGGGTTTTTTTTTTGCCAAAGGAGGACCCGAGAAACAGGTCTACGGGTTTTTCCTCGCCTATTATTGCTCAACGCTTACATGGTGTTGATCTACTCGGTAGGCTTTCCAATGCGGATTTTGATTTTAGCAGTGAGCTTGTGATAAATAGGATCGTCAAATCAATTGAGCTTATTGATGTTAATTTTCAGATTAATGACATTATTGTGAGTTGATGCTCTTGCGTGCTTGTGGAGAGATTTCCGAACTATATTTTTTCCATGTGCACATGTTCTCATTGGGTCTTTGGGTGGGCTCAACGTTCTTTTGATGCGACTCTTCATTTTATTTTGGAGCATATTTTCATTGCTTCTGGTTATGGAACTAGTGATAGGAAGTGAAGGCTTTTCACCTTACCCTTTACATTTGAGGGGCTTGGTGTCTACTATAAAGGTTATGTTTTGAACTATGCATTTCTTGCGTCTATACTCTAATCTGTTGGTTTGTAAACTAAGTTGCTCCGATATTATGAAATTGTAACTTCTGATCCTGCTTTTGATAACGCCTTGAGTGTTTTTAACAAAAAATAGAGATTCATCTTTTGAGTAATCTTATTGAGGTCGATGCCCCCAAAATCAAGAAGAAACTGACAGATATATATATATATATATATATATATATATATATATATATATATATATATATATATATATATATATATATATATATATATATATATATATATATATATATATATATATATATATATATATATGTATGTCACATGTGTTACTTAAATGGTTGAATCTACTTTTTTACTATCTACTCGATAAATGGCTTTATGGAAGTCTGAAATGGAGGACCATACTTCTTGGTGGCTTAAGATGGTTTCGATATCCGGGTTAGGACAAAATATGAACAATAGGACTTAATGGTGTGTTATGTTATTAATTGGGTGTTCCCTTATTCTGTGTCCAGTAGTCGCAATCAACTTGCTCTAAGGTCTTTGAGAGGGATATTTGTGAAGACCGCGACCTATCGTGTGCTAGAACTGTTGGTACCAAACATAGTCATAACAGTGTGTGTGGTACCCTTGTTGACATATGTTTCTTGTCTCGTATTTCAGCTCGTAAAGAAATCGATATTGGGCTTAGTAGAGGGCCAAACAAACCCTTGTGTCCATCTGACATGTTTATCTACTCGTGGGATGGAAGGCTTGATGCTAGATCTAACAAGTTCATCGCACTTGAGGCGAACGTGGGTATTGATTTTTTATCAGGGCGTGCAGTAAATGAGGGTGCACAATGTGAATGCGTCAAATATGTAACTAAGTGTGCATATATTAGATAAGGCTTTTTGTAAAACCCGAATTTTAAAAATGTGAAATTGTCATTTCATTTCATTTTAAAAATATGGTTTTCATTTCATTTCATATCTTTCATTTCATTTTATATAATTATGAATTTGAATTTAATTAAGAAATTTGAATAATTAAACCATAGGTTATGATTTTTGGAAAATAATAAGAAATTAACCTAAGTATTTATTTTAAAAGGAAAAAAAAATATATACTTAATTTAATAATAAAATTCGTTTTTTTGTTATATATATTTAATATGTTATATTTTTTGATAATTTATTTAGAATATGCAGCAAAATCTTTTATTTTTGAAGTTTTGGTTAAATTTAGAAAAGGTTGTAATTTGTTAAAACATATTTAGGTTAAATAAATGTGTAGTCTTTTTAAAAGGTAAGTAAAATAAATTTTTTTCCCCATATATTTTATATTAGGATGGTTTTGGATAAAATAAAACAAAGAATATGTAATCTCTATTTTAAAATGTGTTATTTTAAGAAATTATGTAAGACATACGAAAACATATCCCCTTCTAATTTAAGACATGCTAAAACACATATCTCCTTTCCACGTATATATATAGAACGTCCCATATCAACTCCTACACCCTTCTCCATTGTCAAAAATCATTAAGCTAATTCTCCATAAACTCCATTGAAGAAAAACCTTGAAACCGTGAAGTTTTAGGCCATTCTTTAGTGTTCTTCATCCTTTGTTCTTCCATCCTTGGTTTTGATTTTATATAATTATTTTATATCATTATATTCAGCTTATGTAAGTATTCATATGATCCTTGTGTCACCATTAATGTCTATGTATTTTTAATCTTCTCATAAACATGTTGTTTAGGGTTTTGTAAGCCCTAAAAACATGTTATGAGTAATTAAATGCTTTTAAAATCTTTCCATGTGTTAGATCTTGTTAGATAAGACATAAAATGGTTCTATATGAGTTTTCATACAAGTTCTAACATGATCTAAGTGTTTTAACATGATCCGGATCTCTAAAACATAAGATACAAAGCAAGGGTTTTGGGTAGTCCGGTTTTTAGGTCATCTTGTAAAGGTTATAAAATGAGTTTCGTAGTATATTTTTAAGTGAATCCAAAACCTATGGTTAGCCCTATGAATCTAGTTTTCAAATCTGGTCTTAAATCTATTTTTATGGTTCGGATCATATGGCTAACATTCTAGTCTCTAAAAACAGTCCTCAAAAATTAGGTTTTGGGAAAATGGGAAACTAAGGTTTTCAATCACCTATCTATGGAAACTTGTAATTTTATTGATATGAACAGTATGTATGATGATATTATATGTATATTGTAGCTCCGCTGACACAAGATTAGGACTCGTTACGTTGTTTGCGGATCTTTGATTTGTTTTGCTATAAGGTATGGATATTCGGTTCTTTTAGTAAGAACACTTCTCTTAATCTTTTGTACACTCTTCATTTTTATCATTCCCTAATCCTTTTCTATGTTCCCTATAACTTTACTTGTTGTATTGATATGATCTATTAATCCATTTGATTCGTTATGATCCTTTGATTTGTTATGCCTTCATATGCTTCATTTTGACCAAATATGATATATGCTTTGATATGACCTTTTGATTATGAACCCTTTAGCCCGAGACATATTTAGTTCCCTAGTCATGGAGGTACCATGACCATGTCATTAATGCACCGGTGACATGACACTACATGGGACGGTCTGATTAGACCTCGGCGTTCCCTTTATGATATTTTCTGGGTACGTATGCTAGTGTACGTGTTAATCTTTTTTGCAGGGGGCGTATGGATGCATCCTAGGTTTTGGTAAGTGTTATGAAATCTGATCTGAGTGAATGGGTTATGTGTGCAATACACCCCATATCACTTTTGGTACATTAGGTTTGGCCGCCTATGTACACCTATCTGACTTTATGTTTTATTTTGTGATATGTTATGTGAGCTCGTGGGCATTCCTATACCTTTCTTTCATTCTTCTTATGCTCATCGTTATCTTTTGCTCATCTATTATTGTTCCACTGTTTCCGTTATACTTCTTTTATTTGTACCATTTGTTTGTTTATATCCGTTCACTGGGCGTTTTGCTCAACCGTTTTCCTTTTCCATACGACAGGTTTTAAGCGAGAAGCTGGGAAGTGAGAGTTTGGTGTGTGCGTCTAGAGTTACCCGAGTCAAATGAATACTGAACGCATTTATGATTTTAGTACTTTGCATTTTGTACCCCGTTGTTTTGGGGATTTTTATTATTACGTATTACTTTGAATATTATTAAGTTTTAATAAAATTTTAAATTTAGCCCTTTTAAAATATGATGTTTCTAATATGACACCATAACGTGACACTTATTCTCTTTATCAGAGCGTGTGTTACACTTTTTCTCATTCCCATTCTCTTTTTTTGGGACTTAAGAAGGATGCATTGACCTTAATGGAGCAAACTCGAAGATTCTCCATGACTAAAAAAATTGATGCATGCTTTGTGGTTTACATTTTTAATAGGATCAATTTTATTATGACTAGAAGAGTGGTGTAATACCCGCTTCGATAAAGAGACATAATATCACATTATAGGATCATATCAGAAACACATATATAAAAATGCAAGCGGAAGTCTTGTTTATTAAAATATTAAACCGACATAAAAGAACTCTCCAAAAGAGTAAAATCCTAAAACATAAGGGTCTAAAATGCAACTGCGAAATAATAAAGAGTCTTCAGAACTTTATTCCAAAATTAAAGGGTTCTCTAAGGGTATCTCTAACACTCACACTCACTTCCCATCTTCCCGCTTAATACCTGCCGTAGGAAAAGAAAATATAGCTTAGCCAACGCTCATTGAACGAACATAAACAATATATAATAATTAAACAAAAGATGGAATAACAAATGGATAACGAAACCTTGTAAGTCAGGTGTCATATGATAGACATATTGATCAAAGAATAGATTAAGGATAACGAATCATAACACAACAAAGGAATATCCCACGAGCCTAAATGTCTAAACAAGATACATTGCTAGGCCTATGCTCCCAAATATACACAGGTAGCTACTCTTGTGTACTAAATGTGATATGAGGTGTATTAGACACACACAACCATTCCCCTAAACAAAACAAAGTACCTATGATGCATTCATACACTCCCTACAAAGCTAAGACATATATGTACACCAGCTCGATACTAGTGCACACACATATATCATACCCTAATGCCATCACAAAAGGTAACGCCGTGGACTAATCACACGGTCACAGATAGTGTCATGTCATTGGTGCATCAATGACATGGTCATGGTACCTCCATGACTAGTTACGAGTAGCTCAGGCAAAGGAATAAGGAAACAACAATTTTCAAATAGATTATTTAGAGAACCAGTAAATACCAAATAGGATCATAAGAGACATATCAAATCAAGAGGCATAAGAAAACTGAACAAATCAAGATCATATCAAAAAAGATCATCATAATGAAGTCAAATGATAAAGCAAATGGAAAACAAGCCAAAGAGATGTCCTTACTAAAAGGACGAAATATCGGTGCCTTACGAATGCAACGAAAGAGCACAACCACAAACGGAAAAGAATTAAACACGCGTCACCAGATCTACAAAATCACGTTTACATTTATTACTTACCATAATTAATCACTTACTACTTAAGTGTCTATAATTAAAAAGTGACACTACTTAACTAAGTTGTTTCCATATTTTCTGATTTTATTTCTTATTTAAGGCAAGTTATCATAATTAGATTACAAATTAAAAGGAACCCATAATTATTCTAAAAATTCATAGAGGTTCATACATGGGTCTAATAGGCCTCTGTAAAAGGATTTTGACTAAATCGGATTTTAAATACTCATGTGATCCTTGTTTCCAAAATAAGTCTAAAACTAGATCTGACATATCATACAAAAAGTTTCCAATTGGTTATCCTACTTACAAAACTCTAAAAATAATGGACATGTCTAAACTCATTTATAATAACATAATCAAATTCACTAAAGAACTCCTTAAGGTTTTAAAATTAAAAATCAAACATTACAACTGGATTTTATAGACTGATTTTGCAGTTTTGACACTTTAACTTGTAAATTCAGAAAAGCATTGTAAAACCCGCATGCTTTTACCATGCATAGTACCCTTAGGACCGTACGTACTAGTTAAAACTTTCCTAATATAGCATGATTACGATTACGTGTTAGGAGTTTACGTATTACGTACGTGTTAGAACACGATAAGTATTTTATATGCACGATCACGTAATAATTATTTAACAATAATTAATCACGAACATGCGATCATGAAATCATGAACGTAATTAAAACACGAGATATTATTAATTTCGTATATATATTTATTACGAGCGTAATTAAATATATTAGATCACGGTATTTACGTAACGAGAACAATTAAAACGCGAACATAAATAAACACAAACGAGTAACTAAATAACGAGACACGGAAAAAGGTACGGGAACCCCATGTGGGGGTCCCTACCCGCGGCCAAACAAGGACAATGGGCCAAGCCCATTGTCAATTTTTACTAAAGGGGGGTTAATTAATTTTTCACTACTCAAAAACACTTTACAGAAGATTTCAAGAAAAACCTAAAACCCTCTCTTCCTCCTCTCTTTGTTGCCGCCACCCATAAATCACCAAACAAGGTGATTCTTTGATCTTTGATCTTGAAGAATTGGTGATTGTTCGTGTTTGTTCTTCGTTCTCTTGATCCACGAATTCGGTAAAACCTTTTTAAACCTTTTCTTTTAATTTAATCTTATTATTAATTATGAACATGTGATGTTTTTATAAAAACATATTAATTAATCATAGATCTAACATGTTTTGGTGATTAATTAAATCAAAGGGTCGTTTTAAGGGGTGTTTCGGTTTGCCAAGCCGACCACCACCAAGACCATATGGTCTTGGTTGGTGCGTGTGGGTCCCACGGCAGCAAGGGGTACCCCGAGTTGGTTCGGGGTACGGTGTCGATTCATGTCCGGTTCATATTTTTGGTTCATGGTTTATAGTAGTTTTTTTTATGTTATGAACTTATGTTAAAATTAAATTAATAAAGATGTGATTAATTTAATAACATGACTTAGGTTATTTAATTATTAATAATCATGAAATTATTTTAACCTAAGTATTTATATTATTAAGACTTATAATTAATTAATTATTTTAAAAACCATGGATATAATTAATTAATTAACATGACTTAGGTTATATTATTAATATATAATAATACATATTTTAACCTAAGTATTTAATTTATTTAATTAAAAACATGTTATACTTTAATTAAATATTATAACCTATAGTTTAATTAAATTACATGAAATAATTATTAAACTATACAATATATCATATGACTTGGAAAATAATCATGAAAAACACTTAGGCTTATATACTTAGCTTATTTAACCAGCTTATTTCTAATTATGGAAACTTTCTATTTTTAGAAACTTAATTAAATAAGGCAGCTAATCTATTTATGGAAACCAGCTATTTTTAGAAACTTATTTTTAATTAAGGCAGCAAATCTATTTATGGAAACTTTCTATTTTTAGAAACTTATCTATTTTAAGCAGTAAATCTATTTTTGGAAACTTTCTATTTTTTGAAACTTTATATTTTTGGAAACTTTCTATTTTTGGAAACTTTCTATTTTTGGTAACTTTCTATTTTTGGAAACTTTCTATTTTTGGAAACTTTCTATTTTTGGAAACTTTCTATTTTAGGAAACCTGCTATTTTTGGAAAGTTACTTATTATTACACAGAAAGTATAATAACACATGAAATACCAGAAATACTTAATCAGATTAAATAGAATATAAGATTTAATACAGTTTAAGGCTTTAAACAGTAAAAACATATTAAGAACACATAAAATAAGCTAAGACATGACATAAAACCAGCTATGTATTTAGTAAGCAGATACTTATTTCATGTACGTATTTATGTAGCACTAGTGTTTCGGAAGTAGGATTCTCGCAGTTCGTCTTTCTCGTTCACTGGACATAAGGTACGGATTACCGTCCTTTCAGTATGGACATTCTTTCCTTATTAGGATTTCCCCGTATGCAGCCAACTATTTTCCCGTAGTATAAGTTATGAGTTTGATTGCTTATGTTTAATTAAGATTACCTATAGCCATATACATGCATGACCAGTTTCACCTAGTTATGGTGGTACCATAACCATAACATTAGAGGCACTGATGTTATGACTTCACCACGGCGAAGTGATTGCTCGTGGCGTCCCTTCAGGTTTTGGCCATTTATTATATTTATCATGTGGGGCGTATGGGTGCATCCTAGTTGCATGTTTTTATTCAGGATTACATGGTGAATGTGGTGTGTGCCTTGCATCCTTCACAAGGAGCTGATCCCTCCTACCCATAAACCAGTATATTAAATTAGAGGCAGCCCCTCTAATTTGCATGATGAGGTCACCCCTCCAATTATTCATGCACGGTGGATTTTCATGACCTATATTGGCTAATGGTAAAATATGACAAACAGTTTTTATAAGATTAACATAAGACTTTAAAAACTATAAACCAGTTTTATTAAGACTTAACCAGGTTACTCGGGACTTAGTTGTCTTCCGTTGTTATTATGTTATATGCTTATCCTATTCATGCTTTATTGTACATCCGTGCACTGAGCGTATTCCTTATCCGTTTTCCTTTTCTATGTTCCCAAAACGGCAGGTACTCAGGGACGCTCGTAGACACTAAGAGTACGTGCATATGGACTGGAAGCTGTCTAGCCTTCTTTACATTATGCATTTCCTTTCTTATGATACTTATGCTTTGGACATTGTTTAGTCCTTTCCTTTACTATACTATGTTTGTGTGTGATGAGCTTTACTTTTGGACTACCGATGTTTGATTCCGGTATTTTCCTTTTTATGGTCAAGTAACGTTTAGACATTTTACCTTGTATGCTTTGATGACACGCCATAATTACTGTGATATTTCCATTTCCAAAATGGGGTGTTACAATTATGGTATCAGAGCCAAGGCTTCGACCTGTAGACTCTCAAAAATGACCTGTGATTAGCGGGTAGTCACTACGATCTTCCTAGAACTGACAGTTGTTTTCATGCATTCATCATTTTTAAGCATACATATACATGTCATTGTTGCAGGGTTTTTGACTAAGTAATGGTTGGTACAGGACTGACCCTATTTAGTCACATGTGTTTTATCGAAACTTTTAGATTTGGGACCGACCCATAGGCGTCCCCTCGCAATGTCTTTGTTTTAGGTGAACTGACCAGAGGCGTTCACTCTCGATCATACAAAAGTTTTCATAAAACTGCATCATGCATTCATACACAAAATTTTCTTGCATAAAATTTTTCTCGTGAAATTTTAATATAAATTTTTTTCATGTATATATTTTATATTTTATGTTTTGATCTGTTTAATCATATGTTTTATGTTATACTGTCAGATGGTTCTCACACGCGAACAGGAGCAACTCAATGCTGCAATTCAGGCTGCCATGCAAGCCTTGCTTCCTCAACTGAGGAATGACATCCGGGCTGAAGTTCAAGCTGCCAACAATCAGCAACACAATCAGCCACCTCCTCCTCATCCTCCAGTGACATTAGCAGTATGGCTGGAGAGATTCAACAAGCTCCGCCCTCGAGCTTTTGAGAAGACAGATAGCCCCAACGATGCTGAAAGCTGGTTGGCTCACATCGAGAAGATTTTTAACGCTATGGGCTGTGACCCCGCATACAAGGCGAGGTTGGCATGCTATCGGTTCGAAGGCGATGTACTCAACTAGTGGTTAGCATTGATGCAATCTGAAGGTGGTGACGAGTGGGTTGCTGTTTTGACTTGGGCTCAGTTCAAGGACAGGGTGATGGAGCAGTTCTTTCCCAAGGCTGAGCAGGACAAGCTCAAGAGAGAGTACCATGAGATCTGACAGAGAGCTGGGGAGAATAGCAACGAGTTTATGCAGCGCTTTCTTCGCTTGGCTGGTTTCCTTGGTGCGGCAGCAGGTACTCCTGAAGAGCAGGCACATCACTTCAGATGGGCTCTTCGCACATCAGTCGCAAACAATCTGGTGTGTGCTACGTTCAACACTGTAGCACAAGTGGCTGATGCAGCAAGAAAACTAGAGATGCTGCAGGAGAGGGATGAGTTCGGGGAAGCTGAAAGACCCGACAAGAGGTAAACATTCGTATTCAAGCGGTGACCAATCCATATACTTTCCATATGTCCATAATTCATCTCTTTAACTGTATCTTCCAGGCAGAAAACTGGGGACCGGTCTCAGCCGGCTACTCAGCAGCAGCCTCATCAGCCCAAGGGAAACGGTCAGACTAACGACCGTTCTGCTACGGATAGGCGTGGCGGTAATGACAATTACCGTAACAACGCCGGGCACTCCAACAACAGCAGGTCCTAATACTTACGAAATTTCTTATGTTTTATGTTAAAACTCATATTCTGACACTTTAGCAAACTTCTACCAGGAACCATGGAAACGGTAGGGACCAGAACCAGAGAGGTTCGCAGCCTAGCCGTCCAGCTATCACTGGTATTCAATCTTACGATTATCCGCTTTGTCCTTTGTACCAATTACCATGTCTTATGTGAAATGTTTTATCAGGTCCTCAGCCAGCCAGAGCACCTGCTGGAGGATACACTCATCCTCTTTGCTCTACTTGCCACCGTAGGCACCCAGGACCATGTCGCCGTAATACTGATGCATGCTTCAAGTGTGGTCTTCCTGGCCATATTATGAAGGATTGCCGTAAGGGCGAGATGGAGGGTACATCGGGACATGCTGATACCAAGCCGCCTCCTACTGCCGGGCGTGTCTACACGACATCTCGAGACCAGGCCAACAAGTCTACAGGTACCATCACTGGAATCTTGTATATGTATGGTCGCGCTGCATGTGTTCTTTTTGATACGGGTGTTACTCACTCGGTTATTTCTACTGCTTATGCTAAGAACATTAGGATGCCTCCCTTGCCACTAGAAAATAGGCTTACTATTTCCACACCTTTGAGGGACTCTGTATTAATCACCCATGTATACAAGAGTCTTCCCCTAGAATTTGATGATAAGGTTCGACCTGTCGACACACTTCCGCTGGACATGAATGACTTCGACATGATTTTGGGCATGGATTGGCTATCCAAGTATCATGCTACCATAGACTGCCATTCATATCAAGTTATCTTCGGTGATGTCAATGCACCAGAGTACATTCATAACGGGTTCATACCCGGACGGTCTGTACAAGTCATATCCACCCTGCAAGCGCGTGCACTACTGTCACATGGCTGCGAGGGTTATCTAGCTACGGTTCACGACATGGATGTTGAATCCCCATCGATTCAGGATCAACCAATAGTGTCAGAATTCCAAGATGTGTTTCCAGCAGAACTTCCGGGCATACCACCTGCACGAGAAGTGGAATTCAGTATCGAACTGGTTCCAGGAGCTGAACCAATCTCCAAGGCTCCTTATCGCATAGCTCCCATAGAGCTAAAGGAGCTGAAGGATCAACTGCAAGAACTTCTTGAACGAGGTTTCATTCGACCGAGCACATCTCCATGGGGCGCACCGGTCTTGTTTGTTAAAAAGAAGGACGGCAGTATGCGTCTTTGCATAAACTATCGCGAGCTCAACAAGATTACCATTCGGAATAGGTATCCACTACCACGCATTGACGATCTGTTTGACCAACTCCAAGGGGCCAAACACTTCTCCAAGATCGATCTTAGGTCAGGCTATCATCAGCTACGGGTCAAGGAGCAGGACATCGCTAAGACTGCCTTTCGTACCCGTTATGGCCACTACGAGTTTGTAGTTATGCCATTTGGCCTGACAAATGCTCCAGCAGTATTCATGGATTTGATGAACAGAATCTTCCGTGAATTTCTGGACAAGTTCGTCATTGTCTTCATCGATGACATTCTGATTTTCTCAAAGTCCAAGGAGGAACACGAAGACCATCTTCGTACAGTACTACAGATTCTTCGCCAGAAGCAGCTGTATGCTAAATTCTCCAAGTGTGAGTTCTGGTTAGACAAGGTGGCATTCTTAGGTCACATTGTATCAGCAGAAGGAATCACTATGGATCCAGCGAAGGTTGAGGCCTTTACTAAGTGGCCAAGGCCGACATCAGCGACTGAAGTCCGCAGTTTCTTAGGCTTAGCTGGATATTACCGTAGGTTCGTGGAGAACTTTTCCTGCCTAGCACTACCATTAACCAAACTGATGCGGAAAAGGGAGAAATTCGTCTGGACTGAAGATCGAGAGAAGAGCTTTGAAGACCTGAAGCAGAAGCTAGTATCTGTACCTATTCTTACTCTACCATCTGGTACGGGTGGATTTCAAATCTACAACGATGCATCGGGGAAGGGACTTGGCTGTGTTCTCATGCAACATGGGAAAGTGATCGCGTACGCTTCACGACAGCTTAAGCCTTATGAAGAGAATTACCCCACGCACGATCTGGAACTTGCTGCAGTCGTGTTTGCATTGAAGATATGGAGACACTACTTATATGGAGAATCATGTGACATTTTCACGGACCACAAGAGCTTGAAGTATATCTTCACTCAGCGTGAATTGAACATGAGGTAGAGGAGATGGTTAGAGCTGTTGAAGGATTATGACATTAATCTACAGTATCATCCCGGAAAGGCAAATGTAGTAGCAAATGCTCTTAGCAGGAAGTCGGAATGATCAACGGCATCAATGTCGAAGAGGAAATCATCAGAGATTTGGAGCGACTAGACATCGAGATCATGGTATGTGGACAGCACGGTTACTGGGCCAATCTTAGAGTAGAACCCGAGTTACTATCTAAGATCAAGGAAGCTCAGAAGGATGACGGAGAAATCTGGGCGATAGTATAGAATTTGGAGAAGCAGACAGAATTCAGAGTAGATGCAAATGATATCGTATGGCAGGGCACTAGACTTTGTGTTCCTGATGACCAAGAAATCCGGGAAGCTTTGTTAGCTGAAGCTCATAGCTCCCCATTCTCGATACATCCTGGTTCAACTAAAATGTACCATGACATCAAGCAGTACTTTTGGTGGAGTGGTATGAAACAGGATGTGGCCACTTACGTCTCCAAATGTCTTACCTGCCAGCAGGTTAAGATCGAGCATCAGCGATCTGGCGGTCTCCTTCAACCGTTAGATATTCCAGAGTGGAAGTGGGACAAAATCACCATGGATTTTGTTACCGGTCTTCCGCCTACCAAAAGGAAGCACGATGCAATTTGGGTCATCGTTGATCGACTTACCAAATCAGCTCATTTCTTACCGATCCGCAAGGAAGATCCGGTAAGTAAACTCGCAGATACGTATAGACGAGAGATCACGAGACTCCACGGTGCACCATCCAGCATCGTCTCAGACAGAGATCCTCGATTCACTTTGCGCTTTTAGAAAAGTCTGCAGAAAGCTTGGGGTACACAACTTAAGCTTAGCACGGATTTTCATCCTCAGACGGACGGACAGTCGGAGCGAACCATTCAGACATTGGAAGATATGTTGAGTTCATGTGCGTTGGAATGGACGGGTGATTGGGACGAATACATCTGTTTGGTGGAGTTTGCATACAACAACAGCTGGCACGCAAGCATCAAATGTGCTCCATTTGAGATGTTATATGGCAGAAAGTGTCGCGCCCCAATCTGCTGGGATCAGGTTGGCGAGCGAACACTCGAAGGACCGGAAATCATAGAGATGACAAATGAGAAGATCGCAGTAGCTAGGCAGAAAATTCAGGAGGCACGGTCACGTCAGAAGTGTTACGCCGATAAGCATCGTAGGGATTTACAATTTAACGTAGGAGATCACGTCTTCCTTAAGGTTTCGCCGGCACGTGGTGTTAGACGCTTCGGGATTAAAGGGAAGCTCAGTCCTCATTTCATCGGACCGTTTGATATCATTGAACGAGTCAGTGAAGTATCTTACCGATTGGCGTTACCTCCGCAGCTTTCGCATGTGCACAATGTGTTTCATGTGTCCTTACTCAGAGGGTACCAATATCATCCCCTTCACATGGTTCAGTATCCACTGGAACAGATACGTGAAGATCTCACTTTTATAGAAGAACCCGAACGAGTTCTTGACAGGCAAGAACGAGTCATGAGAAAGAAGACGATTCCATTCGTCAAAATTCTATGGAGGGATCATACCGAGCGGGAAGCCACTTGGGAAACGGAGGAGTCTATCCGGGCTTCTTACCCTCATTTCATATTTTGAATTCGGGTATGTTCTTCTTTTCCAGTTTACTTTATCTATAATTCGGGGACGAATTATTCTTTTTAGGGGCGAAGAGTTGTAAAACCCGCATGCTTTTACCATGCATAGTACCCTTATGACCGTACGTACTAGTTAAAACTTTCCTAATATAGCATGATTACGATTACGTGTTAGGAGTTTACGTATTACGTACGTGTTAGAACACGATAAGTATTTTATATGCACGATCACGTAATAACTATTTAACAATAATTAATCACGAACATGTGATCATGAAATCATGAACGTAATTAAAACACGAGATATTATTAATTACGTATATATATTTATTACGAGCGTAATTAAATATATTAGATCACGGTATTTACGTAACGAGAACAATTAAAACGCGAACATAAATAAACACAAACGAGTAACTAAATAACGAGACACGGAAAAAGGTACGGGAACCCCATGTGGGGGTCCCTACCCGCGGCCAAACAAGGACAATGGGCCAAGCCCATTGTCAATTTTTACTAAAGGGGGGTTAATTAATTTTTCACTACTCAAAAACACTTTACAGAAGATTTCAAGAAAAACCTAAAACCCTCTCTTCCTCCTCTCTTTGTGCCGCCACCCATAAATCACCAAACAAGGTGATTCTTTGATCTTTGATCTTGAAGAATTGGTGATTGTTCGTGTTTGTTCTTCGTTCTCTTGATCCACGAATTCGGTAAAACCTTTTTAAACCTTTTCTTTTAATTTAATCTTTTTTATTAATTATGAACATGTGATGTTTTTATAAAAACATATTAATTAATCATAGATCTAACATGTTTTGGTGATTAATTAAATCAAAGGGTCGTTTTTAGGGGTATTTTGTTTTGGCCGTAGGCTGCAACCGACCCCAATGGGGTTTCGGTTTGCGAAGCCGACCACCACCAAGACATATGGTCTTGGTTGGTGTGTGTGGGTCCCACGGCAGCAAGGGGTACCCCGAGTTGGTTCAGGGTACGGTGTCGATTCATGTCCGGTTCATGTTTTTAAGCTTAGATCCGGTTCATGGTTCATAGTAGTTTTTTTTATGTTATGAACTTATGTTAAAATTAAATTAATAAAGATGTGATTAATTTAATAACATGACTTAGGTTATTTAATTATTAATAATCATGAAATTATTTTAACCTAAGTATTTATATTATTAAGACTTTATAATTAATTAATTATTTTAAAAACCATGGATATAACTAATTAATTAACATGACTTAGGTTATATTATTCATATATAATAATGCATATTTTAACCTAAGTATTTAATTTATTTAATTAAAAACATGTTATACTTTAATTAAATATTATAACCTATAGTTTAATTAAATTACATGAAATAATTATTAAACTATACAATATATCATATGACTTGGAAAATAATCATGAAAAACACTTAGGTTTAACCAGCTTATTTTTAATTATGGAAACTTTCTATTTTTAGAAACTTAATTAAATAAGGCAGCTAATCTATTTATAGAAACCAGCTATTTTTAGAAACTTATTTTTAATTAAGGCAGCAAATCTATTTATGGAAACTTTCTATTTTTAGAAACTTATCTATTTTAAGCAGTAAATCTATTTTTGGAAACTTTCTATTTTTGGAAAATTTCTATTTTTGGAAACTTTCTATTTTTGGAAACTTTCTATTTTTGGTAACTTTCTATTTTTGGAAACTTTCTATTTTTGGAAACTTTCTATTTTTGGAAACTTTCTATTTTAGGAAACCTGCTATTTTTGGAAAGTTACTTATTATTACACAGAAAGTATAATAACACATGAAATACCAGAAATACTTAATCAAATTAAACAGAATATAAGATTTAATACAGTTTAAGGCTTTAAACAGTAAAACATAGTAAAACACATAAAATAAGCTAAGACATGACATAAAACCAGCTATGTATTTAGTAAGCAGATACTTATTTCATGTACGTATTTATGTAGCACTAGTGTTTCAGAAGTAGGATTCTCGCAGTTCGTCTTTCTCGTTCACTGGACATAAGGTACGGATTCCCGTCCTTTTAGTATGGACATTCTTTCCTTATTAGGATTTCCCCGTATGCAGCCATCTGTTTTCCCGTAGTATAAGTTATGAGTTTGATTGCTTATGTTTAATTAAGATTACCTATAGCCATTTACATGCATGACCAGTTTCACCTAGTTATGGAGGTACCATAACCATAACATTAGAGGCACTGATGTTATGACTTCACCACGGTGGAGTGATTGCTCGTGGCGTCCCTTCAGCTTTTGGCCATTTATTATATTTATCATGTGGGGCGTATGGGTGCATCCTAGTTACATGTTTTTATTCAGGATTACATGGTGAATGTGGTGTGTGCCTTGCATCCTTCACAAGGAGCTGATCCCTCCTACCCATAAACCAGTATATTAAATTAGAGGCAGCCCCTCTAATTTGCATGATAAGGTCACCTCTCCAATTATTCATGCACGGTGGATTTTCATGACCTATATTGGCTAATGGTAAAATATGACAAAAAGTTTTTATAAGATTAACATAAGAATTTAAAAACTATAAACCAGTTTTATTAAGACTTAACCAGGTTACTTGTGACTTAGTTTTCTTCCGCTGTTATTATGTTATATGCTTATCCTATTCATGCTTTATTGTACATCTGTGCACTGAGCGTATTGCTCAGCCGTTTTCCTTTTCTATGTTCCCAAAACGGCAGGTACTCAGGGACGCTCGTAGACACTAAGAGTACGTGCATATGGACTGGAAGCTGTCTAGCCTTCTTTACATTATGCATTTCCTTTCTTATGATACTTATGCTTTGGACATTGTTTAGTCCTTTCCTTACTATACTATGTTTGTGTGTGATGAGCTTTACTTTTGGACTACCGATGTTTGATTCCAGTATTTTCCTTTTTATGGTCAAGTAATGTTTAGACATTTTACCTTGTATGCTTTGATGACACGCCATAATTACTGTGATATTTCCATTTCCAAAATGGGGTGTTACAACATAGTTCTAGGCGTCTAAAAATTAAAACAAGTCATTTTTTAGAAATTAAACTCAAAGTACATAATGTTAGACTCAACAATCTCATAAAAATCTATTTCTATGACCAAGTTATACCGTGTTAAACATGACTAATTTTTTGGACAATCCCAAAAACCCTAACTTTTAACCCATAATTCCATCCTAGAGTTTCCAATTCTTGTACTCCCTCTGTCCCATATTAAGTGTCAAAGATTCTAAAGCACAAATTTTTAGATGTAATTTATTATTAGCATTATGAGTTAATAAAATAACAATAATACCCTCATTTAATGCAAAAGGACAAAAATAAAATAAAAAACTTAAACATGGGCCAAGTATTTAAAGGGTAAAATAGAAAATTTAATTTTTAAAATTCTCTCATTTATTATAGTGGACACTTAATATGAGACAAATAAAGATACCATAGTGGACACTTAATATGTGACAGGGGAGTATTAAATGTTTTACTAACTCCTTTAATGAATTCTAAGGTTTCGTAACATTAATTAATCTATTATTCCATATTTTAGTCATATAAACCCTAACATGTTTATACTTAGTTTTTTTTTCCATTAATTTGTATAACAACACCATTAATTCTTATGGCAAAAACATAAAAACACAAAGGAAAAGATGATTACCACATGTTGATGGGGAGGATGAGAAGATCACAATAAAAAGCAAAAGATACACCAAAATAATCGAAAATAATTCACACCAAATCACCAAAACTAAGTAGAAATCAACAAGACCTCCTAAATAACCTTTTTGCTTGGACCTTCAATGGAGTTTTGCACTGAGTTGGAAAATGAATTTTTTTGTCAATGGAAGAATATAGGGAATAGAATGGAACGGTTTGTGTATAAGTTTTAGAGGAATATGACCAAAATAATTTGTTACTAAATTAAAAGAAACATGTATTAACAATTTACACATTATTCCTAATATAACAATTACTTAAAAATTAGAAGATTTTAGTGTATCTTACACCCAAAAATTGGATTTTTATATTAGGAAAGTTTTTTTTAACTATTATTTTATGTTATGTCTTTATTATTTCTAAAAATCATAACCTAAGATTATAAATTCAAATACTTATTATTTTACCTTAGGTTATACTTCAAAATAAATGAAATAAAATGAAAATTCAAATTTTCGAAATTTAGATTTTACAAGTGAATACCTAGCTAATACCTTGTGTTGCGGCTCACATTTCTAATAGGATAGGATTTGCTATTGCTAGAAGAGTAGGGGCTCAGATAGTATATCGGCTTCCCACTAACCATTTGTAAATCCTATTAATTTCTAATGAAGTGATGTAATAATAATAATAATAATAACGTAAACGATGCAAGTATATGGCTAAGTGTGCCGCTCTCGGATATGGGTTCTTCCTTTCTCTTTTTCTTCTCTAGGTGAGTTACACGAAGATGCAGTTGCGTTGCTGAAGCGGATCCAGAGATTTTATAAGGCTCAAGACGTTGGAGCGCGTGCTGCTGTACATATTTTCCATAGAATAGGTTTTGCTATTGCTAAAGGGGTTTGAGCGCAGATAGTATCTCGACTCTCATCCAATTTGTTGTAAATCCCTTTTTGTTTCTAATAAAGTGATGGTTTAATAATAAAATTTAAAAAAATAAAAATAAAATAAAAATAAAATAATAATAATAATAATAATAATAATAATAATAATAATAATAATAATGTTAAGAGTGGTACTTTTACCTTTCATAGAGTTTAGCTTTTATATTCAAAAGAGAGTGGGGGCCCAGTTAGGATCTCGACTTCCCACTAATTTTTTGTAAATCTTTTTATTCTAATAAAGTGATGTTATAAAAAAATAAATAATAATAATAACTTTTGGCAAGACTCCCATCTAACTTTACGTAAATATTTATAACGAAATGATGATTAAAATAATAATAAAAATAATAAAAAATATAATAAAAAAATTAAAATAAATAATAATAATAATAATAATAAATCGGATAATAATAATAATAATAATAATAATAATAATAATAATAATAAAGTGGCGCATTGATTTTTCATATAGTGAGTTTTAGTATTCAAAAAGGAATGGGAGCACAATTAGTGTCTAGACTCCTATCCAACTTTATGTAAAATTTTGATAATAGTAATGATAAGTTATTATTATTATTATTTATAAATAATAATAATGATAAGTTATTATTATTGTTATTATCCAACTTTATGTAGAATCCACTTTCGCTTTGTCTGCTTGACAGATGGCTTTATGGGCATCTCAAAGGGAGGATCATACTTCTGATTGGCTTAGGACAGTCCCTATTTCGGGGGTGGGTCAGACTATGAACGGGAGGAATTATCGATGTGTTTTGAGTTATCACTTAGGTATTCCCTTGTTCTCTGTTTCGAAGCCCTGTTCAGCTTGTTCGAGAGTATTTGATGGGGATATATTTGGGGATCATGCGGTATCGTGTGCTGGTATCGTTGGGATTTAGCATCGTCACAATTTGGTACGTGATACTCTTGCTGATATATGCTATATATCTGTCGGAAAGGAAGTTAATATCGGATTAGATGGAGGACTTGATAATGCCTTACGTCCGACAGATATTTTGTTTTATTCTTGGGATGGAGGTAAAGATGTGTGTGTTGATCTGACTGGTTCTTCTCTTTTGACTTGAACGGGGATGAATGACTTTGTACCCGGCCGAGCTGTGATTGATGCTGCACAACGTAAACGATGCTAGTATATGGCTAAGTGTGCAGCTCTCGGATATGGGTTTCTTCCTTTCTCTTTCTCTTATGAGTTACAGGAAGATGCAATTGCGTTGCTGAAGAGGATCCAGAGATTTTCTAAGGCTCAAGACAATGGAGCGCGCGCTGCTGTACATATTTTCCATAGAATAGGTTTTGCTATTGCTAAAGGGGAGGGAGCGCAGATAGTATCTCGAATCCCATCTAATTTGTTGTAAATCCCTTTTTGTTTCTAATAAAGTGATGGTTATATAAATAATAATAATAATAATAATAATAATAATAATAATAATAATAATAATAATAATAATAATAATAATAATAATAATAATAATAATAATAATATGCTATCGTTCAGGGATATCTGTCGGAAAGGAAGTTAATATCGGATTGGATGGAGGACTTGATAATGCCTTACGTCCGGCAGATATTTTGTTTTATTCTTGGGATGGAGGTAAATATGTGTGTGTTGATCTGACTGGTTCTTTTCCTTTGACTCTGTTAGCCTCAAAATATTGAGTCAATCAAGAATGTTCGGTCATAGGTTTATATTGTAACATTTAGTAAAACGTTGTAATAGTTAGTTAAAATAGTCGTGACATTACAGGCTTTATGGCCAGCTTAAAAGGCCTCTTTCAAGGTACTAAGCATTTATTCAAGCCCAACCCAATCAAACTATAGCCCATAAAGCCACATGTAGGCTAGGCTATAAATACCCTTCCTAGCATGTTAGGAAGGGTGTTGGTTGTCTCATTTTCTAATCTAATCTCACAAAAGTTTAACACACACTTCTCTCTACTTTCTCTCACTACTTTCTCTCTCTAGAAACCTTCCATCTTTTATCTACCTTTCTTTCTTCTTTATTCGTGTAGAATCATCATATTATATAGGGACAACAATTTGTATCAATCGCCATAGGGTAGTTTTTGTGATTCGTTGTTGCTATTATATTGGGTTCGTGTGATTTACTCATAACATCATCCCGAATTCAAGTATTTTCTTGTTTTTCGTTGTGTTTCGTGTTCTAAATCATACTATAGATTATCCACATACTTGTGGTAAAATTTTGGTTACTTTGGTTTGGATTGAAACACGAATTCCCAGGTAAAGTTCTCATCTTTCTTGTTGCCTAAAAGTCTCGAACTTTTTATTGGTTACGATCCGGATATTACGATCGCATAAACCTAGGGTTTCTACTTGCGATCTAATAGTCCAATCCCATATTGCGATCGAGGTTACGATCTGCTGTTGCGATCACCTATTGCGATCGAGGTTACGACCGATTGTTACGATCACATCTTACGATCGACAGATACGATCCAAGACAACGATCCAAGACCACGATCCAAGACCACGATCCAAGACCACGATCCTAGACCACGATCAAGACTGCGATCTAGGACTGTGATCTAAGAGTGCGATGGGTGACATTGCGATGGACATCTAAATTTTGTTAGAGTATTTTTTAGACTTAGCCACTATCTAGACTAGTCCCGGAACGTAGTTTACACGAAGATTAAAAAAAAGAGTTAAAATTTTCCCGTCAAGTAGATTCAAATTTTTTCCATACTAGTTTTAGGCTATTTCTAGCTCGATTTCAAAATTTGGTGGTTACAAATATTTTAGGTCTACCGTTTTGTCGGACTGAGGAATTTATTGTCGGACTGGGAAAAAATCACAACACAACTACACAATTTTTGGAATTTCAAAAACAAAACAATCACAACACAACTACTTAAGATCCACACTAAATTCATCATTTCAGAAAATATTGAGATGGATTCTACAGCCGAATATCGTGTGACGAACAACAATATAATGGTGTCGGGTAATAAAGAGAGACCACCAATGCTTGTGACTGGTAGATATGCACAATGGCAATCACGATTCCTTCGATATCTTGATACTAAACCTAATGGTGATGTTCTTCGACGTTGCATCAAAGAAGGACCATATACTCTCTCTACAATAACCATTCCTGCAAGCAGCAACCGACTCGACGACTGGTTCCGATGAGCAAACAATTGAGGAAACATATGAGAACACTTCTAAAGAGAAACGTGCTTGGATTGATGTAGAGAAAGAAGCAATCTATTTGATTCTCAGTGGGATTGGAGATGATATTTACTCAACGGTTGATGCATGCTCTACTGCAAAAGAAATGTGGCTTGCCATTGAACGCTTGAAACAAGGAGAATCACTTAACAAGCAAGATGTCAAAACTAACTTGTTCTGGAACTTTGGTAAGTTTACTTCATTGGATGGGGAATCAATTGATTCATATTACTCAAGGTTCTACAAGATGATGAATGACATGACAAGAAATAATCTGCAAGTCTCCACCATGCAAGTCAATGTGCAGTTTCTACAACAACTTCAACCCGAGTGGACACGATGTGTAACATTGGTGAAACAACAAAATAAGTTGGACGAGGTCAACTATCATACACTCTTTAACATTTTGAAACAATTTCAGAATGAGGCAAATGAACTTCGAGCTGAACGGGTAGCAAAGACTGCTAATCCACTTGCTTTGGTGTCTACCACTCACCATGTCCAAGATCATCGCTCTCGTGCTCTAAAATCATACTCCACTACATCCTCATCACCAAGATACTCCACCACATCCTCTTCACCAAGATACTCCACTTCATCTATGTATTCAGATCCCATAAGATCACGAGACAAAGAACCAAGAGCACCATCACCATCACCTGAGCCATCATCTGAAGAGGACAGTGATGAAGAACTAGCTGAAAAGGATAGGGAGATGAAGCAACAAATTGCTTTCATTATGAAGACCTATAAGAAAATCTTCAAACCCACCAACAACAATCTTCGAACATCATCAAATATAAGGAATAAATATGTTGAGACTCCTCGAAGGTATGAAACACGTCAACGTGATGAAATTCCTCCAAGGTATGATCGACGTAATCCAACACATGTTGAGGGTTCTGCACGGTATGATCGACAAACTGCTAAGTATGATGCTCAGAGGATTGCTACTGCTGCTGGGAATAGGGAAACTGTTGGTACTCAAGTGGTTCAGCAAAGTGGGATTCAACGCTTTAATTGTCAAGGTTATGGGCATATGGAAAAGGAATGCAGAAAGCCGAAACAAGTTTGGGACTCTGGTTATCATAAGGAAAAGATGCTGTTTTGAAGAAGATGGAAGCTGGGGCTAAATTGTTGGCTGAGGAAGGAGCCATGCTTGATGACACTAATGATGAAGCTTCCGATCAAGAACTTGAAGCACATTACTCGTACATGGAAAACGTTGAAGAAGTTCTCAATGTCACTGAAGATGACAATGGTCATATCTTTGATACTGAGCCAATCGATAAGGTACACACTGAAGAGGAACATAATGTGTTTGGTAATACTCATGAGCATTGTGAGCTACCCAAAGCCATTAATGACACATGTATGATGGAAACGGTTGATAGCAATACCACACCCGATTCATCAGACATGTGAAATAATGAGTCTTAGGATGATCAACATGCAAACGAGTATGATGATGATGAGGAGCGTATTGCGCTTGCTAACTTAATTGCTTCTTTACAAAAAGATGTCAAAGAAACTAGAAAGAGTCAAAAGCAATTAAAGAAAGCAAATGCTACACTCACTCAAAATTTTGAAGAATGCAAAGCTGCTCTAATCAAATCTAGTGAGACCATTGATACCTATAGAGCTCAGCTTCTTTAAAATACCAATGAGATTGAGGGGTACAATGGGTGTTTAATTAACGTCAAAAAGGACGATTATCAATAGAAATATAACGAAACTCTTAAGCTTCTAGAACAAGAGAAACGTAATTATAACACCTCTTTGAGTACTGAACGTCACAAAACGTATCTTGCTACCACGAAAGTCAATGAGATAACTCAAGTAAATGGTTTTATTCAAGAGGATAAAACTAAACTTGTTAATGAAAAGAAAGCAGTGGTTGAAAAGTTGGAAAAGGATTTCAAAACTAAACAAGCGAAAGATATCGACAAAATGGTGGAACTTGAAACTCAAATTGATATTTACAAGAAAATTGATTACAAAACTAATCAATCAGTTCAAACCATGAGAATGTTGGCACCTCGTTCCTTTTTTAAGGATCGACCTAGTTTTGATAATCCTAAGTACCTTGAGCAAGCTCAATCTGAGAATCAGCACTTATATCTTGATGAGTCCCAATGGACCGATCTTGATTGCCTTGTTGTTAGGCCCGATAGTGAAGAGACAAACGATTTGGAAGAAGAGAGTAGACCAAAAGTTAATAAAGAATTTGTTAAACCATATAATTATGCTTATGAAAACAGTCTTTATGGTCTTTTCAAACTGCATACACAGAAAACTCGTGAGCAAATATTTTTCAAATGTGAACAAATAAGAATTAAATGGAGACAAGCTTTTGCCACTAAGAAAACTAATGTTTCAAAATTTATTGAGTACTTGCCATTTAAAGCTTCTGTAAGCAAGAGTAAGCAAGCACTTAGTATTCTCAAGAGTAACGTTGAAAATTTCAAAAAGGTTGTTGATGATGACTGGAAAAAACGTGAACTTTCGAAAGGAGAAAAAGAAATTCCTCACGATATAACTGTGCTTGTGAAAAGTATTTTGATTCCGCTTGCAGAAAGAACGCAAAAACATATTTTGGAATTTGAAACATTAATTAAGCAAGAAATGTTTGATGATTTGAAATATGTGGAATCTCTTGAAGAAGAAGTGAACGACCATCAACCTGAAAGAGACGAGTTTTCTACAGCATATGATCTATTCTGACATGAATGTCTCTCAAAAGATATTATGTGTGTTTATGTTACATCTTGTGCTGATATTAATGAATAGATGTTGCATGCAAATATCTTGATCAAGTTAAAGAATGTGAACGTCTTGAAACTGATCTTTCGAATAAAGTTGACAAAAAAGAATTTTCGTTACTTCAACATAGATATGATTATTATCTTCAAAAACATTGTCACTCACTTGAACTTGCTTTGCAAAAGAAAGTTAGCAGCTTTTCAAATGATACACCTTTGGAAGTAAAATTATCCGAGTCATGTCGATTACTAAACGAAAAAAGTATTGATATTTCGGATTTGAAAGCTCAGTTACAAGAAAAAGACATCGCAATAGCAGAGTTGAAGAAACTCGTTGCTAAGATGGGTGGGAAAGTTGTGGAACCTAGCGTTAAGAAACTTGTTGTTAGACAACCCAATGCCTCTAAAGTGAATAGATCCTCTATCTTGGGAAAACCATCTGCTTTCTCAAATTCCTCATTTGCAAAACCTATGTTTGCCCCCAAGATGGATGGAAAGGAAAGGTTACCATATACTCAACTCATAAGGAATACTGTAGCACCAAGCGTTAAGCACAATAATGTGATTAAACCAGGGATGTATAGAATGACCACTAAACCCACAAACAACGTTAGTCACTCGCCTCAGACTTCTAGAAACACTAATATTCGTGTGTCTTCTACTACAGGAGTAGTCTCCACTGCTAGTGTTAGCCGACCTCAGCTTAAGAGCACTCAAGTTAATAATAAGGTTTGGAAACACAAGAGTAAAGGGAAGATGAAGGAAATAGGAGAACACCCTTGGAATTTGAATGTTTATAAGAATAAAAAGTCTTTAATCGCATGTAATGATGATTTGAATGATTCGACTGCTTTGAATGCTTTAAATGTTAAGTTTGTTTGTGTGAAATGTGGAAAATGTGCTACTGCTGATCATTCTATGTGTGCTATGAATAATGTGAAAGGCGTAGCTACTAGAACTAAGAAGCAAGTTGCGATGCTTATTAGTGCTAGTAAACCCAAACACAAAGTGAACCATTCTGGTGCAACCCCCACTAAGAAAAGTAATGCATCAGACTCCACCACTAAGAACCCTAGAAGCAGAATTAGGGAATTATATGAGTCTGCTAGCAAGTCTTGGAAATGGTGGTTTGCTAATCAATGTCCCCCGGGATATAAATGGATGCCTAAAGTTAGGACAGAAAATGTGACAATGAGTGTTAGTATGCCTTTAAATATTGCTAAGGACACTAATGATTCTACAATCACAACTACTATGGTATCCAATTTAGAAAATGCTCCATCATGTTCTAACTCTTCTGCAGGTGATACAAATAATTCTCTTCATACTAGACTCCGGATGCACGAAGCACATGACGGGGAATCTCAAGCTTCTAATTAACTTCGTGGAGAAGTTCCTGGGTACGGTCCGATTCAGAAATGATCAACTTGCACCGATCCTAGGATATGGAGATTTGGTTCAGGGGAATATTACGATAAAAAGTGTATACTACGTCGAAGGGCTCAATCACAATCTTTTCTCGGTTGGTCAATTCTGTTATGCAGATTTGGAGGTTGCTTTTAGAAAGAAGACATGTTTTGTTCGTGATTATGATGGGAATGACTTACTTACCGGTACACGGGGTACTGATCTCTACACTATTTCACTTCAAGACACAACTTCATCAACTCCAATTTGCTTCATGGCTAAAGCTTCAACGACTCAGGCATGGTTATGGCATCAACGTTTATCTCATCTTAATTTTGATACCATCAACTTGCTTTCCAAGAAAGATATTGTGAGAGGCCTTCCAAGCTTGAAATTAATCAAAGATCATCTTTGTTCGCCTTGTGAGCTTTGTAAAGCTAAACGAAGTAGCTTCAAAACAAAGACTACACCAAGCTCTAAATGACGGTTAGATCTTCTACATATAGATTTGTGTGGTCCTATACGTGTTCATAGTATCAATGGAAAGAAATATGTTATGGTAATTGTCGATGATTACTCAAGGTACACATGGACTCACTTCTTGAGGTCCAAGGATGAAACACCCGAAGTTCCCATCAACTTCCTAAAATTGATACAACGTGGTCTTCAAGCTCAAATAAAAGTGATTCGTACTGACAGAGGCACATAATTTTTGAATTCAACTCTGAGGAACTATTTTGAAGCCGAAGGAATTGAACATGAAACATCTATTGCTCGAACACCCGAACAAAACGGTGTTGTTGAAAGACGAAACCGTACTTTAGTTGAGGCTGCTCGAACATTATTATCTGCTTCAAAACTTCCACTATATTTTTGGGCCGAAGCCGTGTCAACCGCATGCTACACACAAAACCGATCCTTAATTATCCCAAGACACGAAAAGACACCATATCACATAATTCATGATCGAAAACCTTCACTCAAACACCTTCACATTTTTGGATGTACTTGTTACATTATACGAGATGGTGAAAATTTAGATAAGATGAAAGAGAAAGGCAATGCATGTATTCTAGTGGGATATGCAACTCAGTCTAAGGGATATAGAGTTTACAACAAGAGAACAAAATTGCTAGTCGAGACAATTCATATCAGATTTGATGAATTAAAAGAAATGACACTTGAACAAAACAGTTTAAGTCCCGATCCACAACGACAAACGACTTCCGTTCACAACCGCACGGAACTCGGAACTCACGACCACAGCAATGCACCGTCTAGTTTAAAGCTGGTTCAAGAAAATGTTCAAAGAGCAGATATGACAGTCAACGCGACAATTGAAGAGTTGGAAATGTTATATGGACCGATGTATGATGAATATTTCACGGGGGAGAAACATGTTGTATCGAAGTCTTCTGCTGTCACTCGTGATAAGAATGATGATACTGATCATCGTCAACAAAAGGATACAACTTCATCTACTTCAACACGGGTTGCTGCAGATTTACCTCCTCAGAATATCACATCAACAACCGCTCCTACAACATCCACAACTACTGTCATTGCTCCAGAGAACACAAATCAAGCAGACAATGCATTATCTGACGAAGACGAATTTATCAACCCGTTCGGTACACCAGTACACGAAACTGGAGAGTCTTCTACTCGCCATATTGATCCGTCAAATATGCATACATTTTATCAACGACATCCTTCAACACATCATTGGACCCGAGATCATCCTTTGGTTCAAGTAATTGGAAACCCTTCACAGCCCGTTCATACAAGACGACAACTTGAAACCAATGGTGATGTTTGTATGTTCGCACTCGCCGTGAGTATAGCTGAACCAACAACTATCAAAGAAACCATGGCTGATCATGCTTGGATTGAATCGATGACGGATGAACTTCAACAATTTGAAAGACTTAAAGTCTGGGAACTTGTTGACAGACCATACGATGTAATACCATTAAATCTTCGATGGATCTGGAAAAACAAGATGGATGAAGAGAACACGATCATCAAGAATAAATCTAGGATAGTGGCTAAAGGGTATGGTCAGATAGAGGGTATTGATTTTGAAGAATCATTTGCACCAGTAGCTCATTTAGAAGCGGTCAGGATTTTCCTTGCTTATGCTGCACATAAGGGATTCATTGTCTATCAAATAGACGTAAAGACGGAGTTTCTTAACGGTCCTTTGAAGGAAGAAGTCTATGTCACACAACCGAAAGGATTCATCAATCCTCATTATCCTAACAAGGTGTATCGTCTCCATAAAGCACTTTATGGACTCAAGAAAGCTCCAAGGGCGTGGTACGACGACTTCTCGAAATTTCTGGTATCCAAAGGTTTCTCAAAAGGTTCAATTGATATAACTTTGTTCACTTATAAATACGGGGATGACATTTTTCTTGTGCAGAGTTATGTTGATGACATTATTTTTGGGTTTACAAACCTAAAACTTTCAAAATGGTTTGAAAAAGTCATGCACATCAAATTTGAAATGTCAATGATGGGCGAACTAAAATTCTTTATAGGAATTCAAGTTCACCAATACCCAAGTGGTATCTTTATAAACCAAGCTAAGTATTATCAAGAGATAATCAAAAAGCATGGTATGACCTCATATGACCCCATTGGGACACCATTATCAACCACATCCCTAGATGCTCATTTGGAGGAAGATGCCATAGATCAAACGAAATATCGTTCCATGATCGGATCCCTCATGTACTTAATAGCAAGCAGACCAGATATATCACATGCTACGTTTTACTGTGTACGATATCAAGCACGACCCACTGAAAAGCACCTCAAGGAGGTTAAACGGATCTTTCGGTACCTCAAGAATACCATTCATTTGGGACTCTGGTATCCGAGGGAAACCGGTTTCTTTCTAACGGCCTATTTAGATTCTGATCATGCATGGTTTCTTGATACATAAAAAGTACTTCTGGTGGTGCACAATTTCTAGGTCAAGATAAGCTTGTGGGATGGTCTTCCAAGAAGCAGGATTGCACGTCACTGTCATCAGCCGAAGCGGATTATGTGTCTCTATCTGCGTGTTGTGCTCAAGTTCTTTAGATGAGAACACAACTCATGGATTATGGCTTCCACTTTGATAAAGTACCTATGTACTGTGACTCAAAGTCCGCCATAGCCATCTCCTGCAATCCGGTACAACATTCCCGCACGAAGCACATTGATGTCAGATATCACTTCATTAAGGAACAAGTTGAAAAGGGTATCGTTGAACTTTACTTTGTTGGAACTGATTACCAATTAGCTGACTTGTTTACAAAAGCTCTTCGAAAGAGAGGTTTGCGTATCTAGTTAGGCAAATTGGTATGAGATGTTTGACTCCAGCAGAACTGCAGATTCTGGCAAAAAAGCCTGCTTGATTCATCTATCAAACATCTATATGTAAATATTAATGAAAAAGCAAAATACATAATTAAAAAATGTTTCAAAATCCAAAAAGATTCTTCTCGACATGTCTTTTAGTATCGATAATATGGACGTGCATAGAAATGTCACTCAATAACGACACGGGTGTGTATATAAAGCTCGAATGAAAGTTGTAAATATTTTCAAAACAAGTCATTTCTACTTTCAATAAAGGAAAATGTCTATCTTGAACAATTTTTCCAACAACGGGTAGAGCAATCTATCTTGGGTTGAGCTTGTCACAAAACACTCAACGTTTTGAGCTCAACACAATGGCTTGTAATCACTTTCAGATTGCAACCCGGATCCATATTCACGGGGGAGTGTACGATTTAGTGCGCTTACCCTCAGCAAAAGAAGAGAAATCTTCTTACACTTGAGTGGATTTGTCAAGACATTCAAATTCTATGAACTCAAGTTTATGCTTTAGAAAAACCTCTTCGCCAAAAAGAAATAGGATTTTTCAAAAAGCGTTGAACACAATTTTTTCAAGAATTTCTCAATGATTATTCAAAATCTTTCAAAAATTGTGTGTTCAACAACTCCCATCCTCAAAAAGCGAAATGTGGATCAAATCCTCACAATGACAATTCAATTGGATCAATTTTCAAGTGGGAGCATTCCAAATTCATGCTAAGTTTGACACATTTTTCTCCCAAAAAGTTTCAAGACTATTTTTCAAAAATATATTTTAATCAAATTTGGTATCTCTGATATCAAACAATTTTATATATTAGAGATAGGGAAAGAAAATGTGATTAAAATATGATCTATAGACTCAAGCACTCATGTTTACTATCAAATACCCACAACATCTTTAATTCACGACGTTATTGGTGTCAAAAGGGTGGTTAGGTTTAAGTCCTATGATCCAACCAGAACCGGAGAGATCTTCACAGGGACAATCCAATAGATTATTAGAAGTCCTTAGGAAAGATGGAGTAGAATGTGAACGTAGCTGAATGCCGACTAAGTACTGATGATAGAACTGGAACAATCACAACAAGGTGCTATTAATGAAGTCTTGGTAGGCATTGAAGGGGTTGAAGAATGAAAAAGAAATGTAAGGATAAAGGGTGTAAAGAAATTAGCCCTCCATACAACTTAGGCAGAAACCGGGTCAACATATCATGAAGACAACGCATCATGGACCCAATGATGTAATGCACAACCCCTTCCCAGCTGACTCAGGCTTCTCTCAAAAGAAGTTTGTTTTATTATCACGGAGATCAACACGACTTCTGTTGACTTTATCACTCCGAGATAGTTGATATTAAATTGGTGGCATCTGCTCCAGCCTTCGACCACCAAAAGTGCACAAATCGAGTCTAGAGCCAAGAGATCAATCAAATCTCATTAGGACACACGGATGACGATCAAGAGAGTCCTACGCTATATCCTTGCGATATTGCTAGAACACTCAGAGTGATACTACTCAGTATTCACAATGATGAGTGGAAATCCTTCCAGTTTTAACATCTAACAACACTGCGGTAGGTCATGTGTAAGATTCTGTTAATGCAAGTGATGCCTAAAAACATTATTAGTGTTAACTAATCTTTCTTAGTTTGATCACAACAAACCATACAACACATTTAGTGTAAAACACAAAATGAATTATTTAACTAACACTATCATCAAGGTAATAATCATATCACTAACCTTTCTTAATCATACTTAGTGATCATCAAAATGATTATCCTTAAAACTCACTTTTGTTAATATGACAAAAGACTTTTTAATAAACTTTCTTTTTTAGAAAATGTTTTATTAAAATGGAAAATGAAAATTTGAAAATAGCATATTCCAAATGCTGTTAGAATATCCTTTGAAGGTTTCAAATACCTTAGATATTCCCACCTCACTAAAAGACAAAAAACGGAGCGGAGTTTAGTGGCGGTACCTTAAGTACCTACGTGGTTCCTTAGCGATAAGGTACCGCGGGGTGAGACAAGGTACCGCGCACAGCTAGCCGTTATAGATCCGTTATACTTTGTCTCCTTTAAATAGTGGGTCAAATCTCATTTTCCAGTAAGCCTCTTGGACGTTTTTCTCAGCCCTCTTTCTATTTTCTATAGCATAATCATTAGTAAATGATCACTTAAATTGTTAAGGATGTTTACATATGGTTATCCTCTTGATCCCCTCCTTTACCTTGTCCAATGAGAAGATCACTCACTCACTAGTGTTGTGATAAAGATGAATCTATGAGCTAGTCATATTCATCATGATACCCTTTTTATTTTAGGTCAATCCAATGTATTTATGAATACTTGGACTAGTTGTGTTCATCCAAGTTATTTGTGGATACTTGGATTTGTTGTGTACATCCATTGCATATGTGTTTGCTTGGATTTGTGTTGTGTAAATCCAAGCTACATGTGTGTACTTGGATAAGTCTAGTTGAGTTGTAATAGATTTGATTAGGAGTTCTCACTAAACTATAAAGTGATGTGGTTGTGTCTTGTGAGTTCTCACTAAACTTAAAAGTGATTAGTAGTTGTGTTGTGTGAAGTTCTCACTTAGCTTCAAAGTGAAGAGTCGTGAAGATTGGTTCTAGCTTTCGATTAGAACTCGACATCTAGCCTTGTGTCGTAAAATGGTGAAGTAGGCAACGTCGTGAAGATTGGTTCTACCTTAAGATTAGAACCCGACATCTAGCCTTGTGTCGTTAAATTGTGAAGTAGGCAACGTCGTGTAGACTGGTCCTAGCTAAAGATTAGGTCTCGACATTTAGCTTAGTGTCGGAAAATAATGTAAGCAACGATGTAAGGTTTTCTCCGCCGAGAAGGGAGCTTGTGGATATAGTGGAAATCTCGAGTAGGTGTACTCGAGGAGTGGAGTAGAAACGAGGATAGAGCCTCGTTGTCGAACCACTATAAATCTTGGTGTCTTCCCACTAGGTTGTCTCCTTCCTTACTTTTTACTTATTTCATTATTATTATACTTACCTATTATCTTTGCTAGTGCATTTGAATTGAACCTAATCATTATGCAACTTAGCCTCAAGTAAAAGATAGTTTTGATACAAACCAAATTGAAAGTAATTTTAAATTGGTCACCAATCGAAGAGAAACTATTCAAACCCCCCCCCCCCCCTTCTAGTTTCTACAATTGGTATCAGAGCGATGGTCACTCAAGATCTTTAAAGTATATTGTACTTTGAAACTTGGATCGTTCCATTGTCTCCTCAAATTAGAAGGTCTAGTTGTACTAAAGTTTCTCTTTGGTCAAAACTATGTTTTCTTTGAAAATAGGTCTTTTAACTGATAATATTGCATCCCACTTAAGATTAGTAGCCTTTATGCATTTTAGATATACTCTTGAAATGTATCTACTAGTTTGCATCTTGCTTTGTGTAGGTACTCATGAAGATCAATCACTTAATTGGTTGTGGATTGAGTTACTTGCACTTGTAGAAGACTCATCTTCATTGATCTTTAACATCTTTGAATGATAATACCAAGATGATTGGGAATGATACTAGTCCTTGAAGACTTAGTACTCATCATAGTCATTGATTGGGCATAGCACTTATTCCTTCATGGATTTCTCTTTGTGGCCAAGGTACGCTTTCGTTCTTCCACACGCCCTTTGATCATTCTTTTGATCATTACTTGACTATGTGCTTGTTCTCGGCATCCTTTCCTTGACATTTATTTGTGGTTTGTGCTTCTTTTCCTTTATCCTCATAAACCTTCATTGATTGGATACTTGACTCACTATGGTGATGTAGAGTGAGTTAGTAGAAGCTTAAAGTATCAAGCATGATTTCCATGGTTTGCACCCATACGGTTAGTAGGCCCTTTGTGGGAGAGAAAGTGAATTAATACCTTGCTCATATTTTGGTTTAGACTAAGACTATTATTGAAAGTGATCTTAGTCTATACTTGAATAATTGCTTTGTGCTTATTCATTACCAAAGCCGTTTAACGTTTCGCCGGAAAGGCACGTCTTAAACCACTATATATGACACAAGCTCTTCGTTAGCACCATTTGAAGATTGTCATTATTCCCTTGAGCATCTTTCCTAGTCTTGATTCACTTCCCTTGACTTCTCTCTACTTAGTCGTTTTGCTACGAGTAGTCGTTTGTCCGTTTCGGTTCTTTTCGATCTCGATTTAACTCGTAATCCTTCGTTAAGGCATATTGCTTAGTGTTATGATGATCCAATGATATTCTAAAAGGCTCATGATATAATTTTAAGTATTTTAGAAAAACTTGGTTTTTAAAATTTGGCGTTTTTCATAGATAAAAACTTGCCTCTGTAGGCGGTTCCTTATCTCTGCGGCTCAAACCCGCGGTTACTTATCGATAAGGTACCGCGGGCAGTAAGTTTTGTCAGAGCGCCAGTTTGATTATTTTATTCATTTTCAAACCTCTATCTCTCTCTCCCAAAAACACACAGCCGACGGGTTTCTTGTTTTCCACCATTGTTGAAGCTTCCAAAACCTTCAATCACTCAAATTAATTGATTCTAAGTTGTGGGTTTCACTCATCCATCATCTAACATCAATTAATTGTAAGTATTTTCTTTCAATTTCATCTATTTTGTTCTAGGGTTCATCCTTTCATAATTGGGGATTTTTAAAATTGAAATTGAATTAAAACCTTAATAGGAATGTGGGTTGACATGGTTATTTTACTATGATTCCTTAGGTTCATATTCATTGAGATTTCACTAAAACCCACTTTTAGAACAAATCCGAACTTAGGCTAAATGATTTTGGTTGAAAGATGGATTTGAGATGAACCCATGAACAAGTAGGTAATGACATTGTTAATGCTTACCTAAAAACCTTGTTTTAAAAAACCAATGTTCTAATCCATTGTTGATCTAACATAGATCATGTGTTCTTGGTTAATGATGGAATAGACACATTGTGAACATGAGAATGATATGGATTCAATCCTATGTTTGTCAAGAAATTGATATAACACATTCTTATATTTTTGATCTTTGATTTTTATTTTTTCATAAGAGTGATTGGAAAGATATTTTCGTTTTTAGGTACTTGTCATGTCTTCAAGATATCAAAAAGATCATGAACGAACACGAGCATACATGCCCTTTTCTCATTACCCTCCTTTGATTCACTCTCACAAAAACTCGTCTAAGTCTCTTGAACATCGTTGTTTCCATGAAGGACGCATCGTTTGTTCCAAATCCGCAAATGAGCTTATTCGCTTCATGTTTAAGTCTATTGGGTTTGATTGTCTTCTTGATATTGATGAGCCAATATTTCCTTCGTTTCTCATGGAGTTCTTTAGCAAATTCACATTGATAGGCATCAATAATGGTTTATCTATACGATTTTCCATAATGGGGAAAATCATTATTTACACTCTTGAAGAATTCGGTAATATTCTTGGAGTGCCATCTAATGGTCAATATCGATTCACCGATGCTTGGAGTATTAACTCTTTAGAATCGGCCCCTATTGATGCTTATTATGTGACTGTGCTTCCATCGTCTTCGGACATCATTCTTGTCATTTCTAAACCTCGTGAACATCCTATTCTTGGTAAATCTCAAAGAGTTGTTCGAGCTCTCTCCCCTTGGGAATTACTTACTAGCGATCTTAATGATTTCATGATTCCTTGGGCCGAAATCATTAGGGAAAATGCAATGTGTCTAGATAGGAATCAGGACTTAGTACCCGCTTGTCTTGCACATATGTTGTATTGTGTTGCTACTACAACTCCTTACAATCTCGCATTTTTCATAGCTAGAAGAATTAGATCTGTTCTTCTTGAGTCTGAGTCAAGTCTTCCCTACGGAATGCTTCTCTCTCGTCTTCTTAGAAGAGTCCTTATTGACTTTCCATCTCTTCTCTCGTCACCTTATCACTCCGTTGATCGTGTCATGTCTCCCATTCAAGCGAACATTTCACCCGAAATCAATGTGAACTCGAGTCAAGTCAAAAATACCTCTCAAGAAGAGTCTTTTAGCAATCCTCCTTCCAATTTCATCAACTTCATGACTTCTTCTATCTCAATTTCTTCCTCCCATGAAATTGATTCCGATTATCAATTTTATCTCAATCACCTTCTTCGAGAACTACTCAGAAGTGAATCAAGAAATTAGAAGTCATACTCATGATTATATGCCACTCTCATCAAGGACGGCTTCTTGTTTTCTTTTCTTCATTTGGTTGTGTATTGACCTTTGATTGCATGTTTGGATTATTATTTATTTTGATCCTTAATGTTAATTATGCCATCATGTTCGTGATTTACATAGCTTTGTGCATCTTTATGATAGTTAGCTTATTAGATTATGATCTGTTGTTAACTTTGGCTTGTGAATCTTTTGGTAAAAATCTGGGTTTATCAAAAACTGGGATGGGAAATTTTTGAAAACCCTCTGGTCGCGGTTCCATATCGACCCACGGATCCTTATCGATAAGGAACCGCCGGTCCTAGATAAGGAACCGCCGGCCACTGTGCACGACAACATCTTTGCTTTACACTGTTTTTTTAAATCTGTGTAAACCTTGCATGATTTTCAGTAATAAATTGCACATTTCCTAAACTAGGTTACCTAAATTCATTATTCACCTAAAATGATTTTAACCCATTACTAGTTTGGATCATCCCCTCACCCATTTAAACCCACCTTGTTTGCCATGTTCTTCACACATCAAACATACTTCCCTAAACCTTAAACCACCCTAAACAACCATGGTGTGTACCAAAACCTCAAACTCTTCCAAGACCTCCACCCTAAGGAAAACACTCAAAATAAGGATTAAGGTAGCCAAGCCTAACTCCTCACCTTTCCACACACATAAGAATGAGATGGATCCTATCCTCATTTCTTCATCACCTTCCCCACCTCTTGCACCATGCAAGACATCATCCACCCATGGTACTAACCACTCCATTGGTTCTACCTCCTCTTCATTCAACTCAAGAATGAATGAGCTCTCTTCACCCTTCACTCCAAGTGCACCCTTGGATGTGACCACACAACCCCAACCAATCCAAAGCATTCCTTTTGTGAATGAATTTGATGACACTTTGGTGACTTCACCATTTACCCCTCACAACTCACCCATTTCACCAACCTTGGAGAATTTACCTCCACACTCACCCATTTCCCCTTTAGGGAACATGCCTCCACTCTCACCCACATCACCCTTGGAGAACATGCCTCCTCCACCTCCACCCAACTCAAACATTCTAATTTTGGGTGTTCCACTTTCCCTCCTTTTGGGTGATCCATACTATGGGTTTCAACAAACTCATGGTCCTAGTTGTCCATGTTGTCTTTACAACTACTACATCATCCATAACCTTAGGATGGATATGTATGGACTACATAGGAGGTTGCAAGAGTTCTTGCTTGCCTTGTTTTCCATGCCTCCTCATAGGAGATGAATGATGGAGTTTTCTTAATAAGAGTTTTCAACAAAACCAAGCCAAAGAAAACTACTTATCTAGATTTAATGTTAAGCTAGCTATGTATTAGTTAGTTTTATTTGTCTTTGTACTTGCTTCCTTAATGAATGTTTCATGTTGTTGATCTATGGATTTAGCTTTGTGTGTCTCTATCCTTTTGTGCATACTAATCAACTTTAATTTGAAATTAAAATTGAACCTAAATCTATCACAACCTCTAAACTTGACTAAAATTGGTTCAAAATGATATCTAAATTATTTTGTCACCCTTTGTCAAGACATTCTTTGTGAATGTATTGCTTTATGCAACCCTAGCATAATTTGGTGCTAATAGAGGTAAAATTCCAAGATTTGCAACTTTTTGAAAAAGTCTTAGTTTTTCCCAAAACCCAGGAAAAACATGGTTTCAAGTCCACTGGACGCGGTTCCTTAAAGTCCCGCTGTTCCCTAGCGATATGGAACCGCCGGTCCCTATAAGGTACCGCGGACAGTAAGTGGCTTTTGACGAATTTTTGGTCAAAACTTTTAAAACCCTATACCCTGTCAAGATTCCCTGTTTACTCAAATTGACTAAACATTCCTTGACACTACACATTTTGTATTCAAACTCTTACCTTGATTACATTTTACTTATACCCCAACCTTGAGATTTCATTCTCACACCTTCCCAACCTTGAGATTTCATTCTCACACCTTCCCAACCTTGAGAATTCATTCTCACATAACCTTGAGATTTCATTCTCACACTCTCACAATGCCTAACTCCTACATTCCTAACCTTGACATTTCTTTGTCACAACCCCACTCACCCAAAGCTTCCTCATCCAAGCTTTCAAAGAAACCGAAAATCTTGGTTCAACCTATTTGGGTTAAGAAGAATGAACCATCTTCGTCCAAACCACCCAAAAACCCTACCTTCTCTCCAATCAAGTATTGGAATGAGACTTATACCATAAACCCCATCACCGGAGCTAAAGAAAATGTTCCACCACCACCACAATCCTTCAATACCCCTTAACTCAATGACCTTTCAACCTTCCCAAACCTCACAAGGCATTGTGAAAACATTCCCAAACCCATTACCCCACCACCACCAAACCCTAAGTTTGATGCCATACCCCCATCAAACGATTTTGTGTTGCATCATGGATCCTCGTGTGCTTGTTGTCGATTTCAACAAATTGAACTTGCTCATGTGTATGAGAAGTTAAATTTTCTTGAATTCCTCCTCACTCGACCTCCTATTCAAGTTTTCGTTCCGGTGGACAAAACTTAGAATGATGCATCGTCGTCTTTTTAGTCTTTTTTTTCTTTTAAGAAATCTTGGAAAATATCACTATTAGACTAGTATGCTTAGTGGTTTATTTTCCATATTTATTGCTTTTAGATACTCATATTGTGTGTATGACTATCTTCTTTGTTGTCTCTTTTTCTTTTATGTAACCTTTGTGTTATTTGTGTGCTATTTCATTAGTTCTATTTTGAGTTGATCATGGTTAATTTTTACAATTGCTTATGGGTGATTCCATCAATTCTAAGCTTTAACCCATTGACAAGCTTATCATCTTCATTGGATTGAAGTTTGATTTTGTCAATTACCTCTTTGGACATACTTAGCAAAATACTTGCTTCTAATTTGAGATTTCTTCTCTGTCTCCCTCTCAAGTTACTTAGTAGGTAGTGATCATATATACATTGGTGTTTCTTTCCTTTCTACTAACCTTTGTGTAGCATGACACCTTAGCTCACAAACTTGGTGCCCCAAGCAAGGGGGAGCAACCACCAAGGGGGAGCTACTAGCAAAGTTCGATGCTCTTCAAAGACTTGTGCTAACCTTTTTGCTACGACAAAGGGGGAGAAATGATAGTGATAAACTAGTTAATAATTCCATATTTTGTGTTTCTACGTAAATGAGTTTATCGTTTATCGTTTGTCGTAATCAAAAAGGGGGAGATTGTTAATGCAAGTGATGCCTAAAAACATTATTAGTGTTAACTAATCTTTCTTAGTTTTGATCACAACAAACCATACAACACATTTAGTGTAAAACAAAAAATGTTAACTAACACTATCATCAAGGTAATAATCATATCACTAACCTTTCTTAATCATACTTAGTGATCATCAAAATGATTATCCTTAAAACTCACTTTTGTTAATATGACAAAAGACTTTTTAATAAACTTTCTTTTTTAGAAAATGTTTTATTAAAATGGAAAATGAAAATTTGAAAATAGCATATTCCAAATGCTGTTAGAATATCCTTTGAAGGTTTCAAATACCTCAGATATTCCCACCCCACTAAAAGACAAAAAATGGAGCGGAGTCTAGTGGCGGTACCTTAAGTACCTACGCGGTTCCTTAGCGATAAGGTACCGCGGGGTGAGATAAGGTACCGCGCACAGCTAGCCGTTATAGATCCGTTATACTTTGTCTCATTTAAATAGTGGGTCAAATCTCATTTTCCAGTAAGCCTCTTGGACGTTTTTCTCAGCCCTCTTTCTATTTTCTATAGCATAATCATTAGTAAATGATCACTTAAATAGTTAAGGATGTTTACATATGATTATCCTCTTGATCCCCTCCTTTACCTTGTCCAATGAGAAGATCACTCACTCACTAGTGTTGTGATAAAGATGAATCTATGAGCTAGTCATATTCATCATGATACCCTTTTTATTTTAGGTCAATCCAATGTATTTATGAATACTTGGACTAGTTGTGTTCATCCAAGTTATTTGTGGATACTTGGATTTGTTGTGTACATCCATTGCATATGTGTTTGCTTGGATTTGTGTTGTGTAAATCCAAGCTACATGTGTGTACTTGGATAAGTCTAGTTGAGTTGTAATAGATTTGATTAGGAGTTCTCACTAAACTATAAAGTGATGTGGTTGTGTCTTGTGAGTTCTCACTAAACTTAAAAGTGATTAGTAGTTGTGTTGTGTGAAGTTCTCACTTAGCTTCAAAGTGAAGAGTCGTGAAGATTGGTTCTAGCTTTCGATTAGAACTCGACATCTAGCCTTGTGTCGTAAAATGGTGAAGTAGGCAACGTCGTGAAGATTGGTTCTACCTTAAGATTAGAACCCGACATCTAGCCTTGTGTCGTTAAATTGTGAAGTAGGCAACGTCGTGTAGATTGGTCCTAGCTAAAGATTAGGTCTCGACATTTAGCTTAGTGTCGGAAAATAATGTAAGCAACGATGTAAGGTTTTCTCCGCCGAGAAGGGAGCTTGTGGATATAGTGGAAATCTCGAGTAGGTGTACTCGAGGAGTGGAGTAGAAACGAGGATAGAGCCTCGTTGTCAAATCACTATAAATCTTGGTGTCTTCCCACTAGGTTGTCTCCTTCCTTACTTTTTACTTATTTCATTATTATTAAACTTACCTATTATCTTTGCTAGTGCATTTGAATTGAACCTAATCATTATGCAACTTAGCCTCAAGTAAAAGATAGTTTTGATACAAACCAAATTGAAAGTAATTTTAATTTGGTCACCAATCGAAGAGAAACTATTCAACCCCCCCTTCTAGTTTCTACAGATTCTTTTAGAATTGAACATGTGTAAACTGAAAAGCAACAGTGGTTTGATTCTGAATTGATTCAAACTCGTTTCAGGTTTCTACGCAATATCTTTATGGTCTTGCCAGAACATTCAGAGTGATATTTATTAATACTCACAGTGACGAATGGAAATCCTTCTAGCGTCAACATCAAACAGCTCTACGGTAGGTAACTTGCGAGATTCTTATGAGTCAAGCTTGTGTCAACTGGAAAGAAACAATGGTAAGATTCTTAATGAATCAAACTTGTTCCAGGAATTTGAATTGACGACTTTAATCAAGCGGATATTTATCCAACTGATTCACTCTTTATGTTCGCAGTCTTGCTTTGAGACGGTCAAGTAAAGAGAACGGCTATTATAGCCGCGAAACCCTGTCAAGGAGGTTCTTAATTGAATCTACATATCACGGGTACGATATTTAATATCGTGTAACGGTCTTCACCGACCGGAGGTAAAAACGCTACCGATTTAGGACGAATGTCAAAGCCATTCAGTCCGTGTCTATGTTTTATCTCAAGAAGGTGGCGTTACGGTGTACTCAGTAAAGTCAAAGATTCAAAAGCACATACTCATGCCCAAAGACATTCAACAATCAAGAAAGCTAAAGACTTCTGCAACTCTGATGATCAAAATCTTAACAATTAATGTAGAGGAATGACCTCTATTCAAAGGAGATTGTTAGCAAGCTTTCAAGATAGTACAAAGTATGAGCATGTGGATAAAGACACAAGATCACAAGATGGCAAAGACAAGTCAAGGATAATTTGAAGATCTCAATTTTAAAGACAAAGTCGAAAGACAACGACAAAGGCTCAAAGATCACAACATGAAGAAAAAGACTACTATTACACGTTCAAGACTCATTTATGACGAAATTCGTAATCTCCACTGATCTCCAAATATCAAAGAGGAATGACCTCACATCGGGGAAGATTGTTAGCCTCAAAATATTGAGTCAAACGAGAATGTTCGGTCATTGGTTTATATTGTAACATTTAGTAAAACGTTGTAATAGTTAGTTAAAATAGTTGTGACATTACGGGCTTGATGGCTAGCTTAAAAGGCCTCTTTTAAGGTACTAAGCATTTATTCAAGCCCGACCCAATCAAACTATAGCCCATAAAGCCACATGTAGGCTAGGCTATAAATACCCTTCCTAGCAAGTTAGGAAGGGTGTTGGTTGTCTCATTTTCTAATCTAATCTCACAAAAGTTTAACACACACTTCTCTCTACTTTATCTTACTACTTTCTCTCTCTATAAACCTTCCATCTTTTATCTACCTTTCTTTCTTCTTTATTCGTGTAGAATCATCATATTATATAGGGACAATAGACTCGTACGGGGATGAATGACTTTGTACCTGGCCGAGCTGTGATTGATGCTGCACAACGTAAACGATGCAAGTATTTGGCTAAGTGTGCAGTTATCGGATATGGGTTTCTTCCTTTCTCTTTTTCTTCTCTAGGTGAGTTACAGGGAGATGTAGTTGCGTTGTTGAAGCGGATTCAGAGATTTTCTAAGGCTCAAGACATTGGAGCGCGCACTGCTGTACATATTTTCCATAGAATAGGTTTTGCTATTGCTAAAGGGGTGGGAGCGCAGATAGTATCTCGACTCCCATCCAATTTGTTGTAAATCCCTTTTTATTTCTAATAAAGTGATGGTTAATAAAATAATAATAATAATAATAATAATAATGAAAGGAAGTTAATATCGGATTAGATGGAGGACTTGATAATGCCTTACGCCCGACAGATATTTTGTTTTATTCTTGGGATGGAGGTAAAGATGTGTGTGTTGATCTGACTGGTTCTTCTCCTGTGACTCGAACGGGGATGAATGACTTTGTAACCGGCCGAGCTGTGATTGATGCTGCACAACGTAAACGATGCAAGTATATGGCTAAGTGTGCGGCTCTCGGATATGGGTTTCTTCCTTTCTCATTTTTTTCTCTAGGTGAGTTACATGAAGATGCAGTTGCGTTGCTGAAGCGGATCCAGAGATTTTCTAAGGCTCAAGACATTGGATCGCGCGCTGCTGTACATATTTTCCATAGAATAGGTTTTGCTATTGCCAAAGGGGTGGGAGCGCAGATAGTATCTCGACTCCCATCCAATTTATTGTAAATACCTTTTTGTTTTTAATAAAGTGATAGTTAAATAATAATAATAATAATAATAGGATTAGGATTATTATTATTATTGGCATTAAACACCGGCATAACATTGTACGTGATACCCTTCTTCTTGACATATGTTTTAGGTCAGGGATTTTAGCCGGTAAAGAAGTTGATATCGGCCTCGGTGGCGGCGTGATAAACCTCTACGTTCGGTTGATATGTTACTATACTCGTGGGATAGAGGGCTTGATGTGTGTGCGGATTTGACGGGGTCCTCTCCTTTAAAGCAAACTAGGGTGGTTAATTTTGTACCCGGTCGTGCGTGATCAATGCAACATATCGTAAACATGTTAAGTATGAGGCTAAATGTTTAGATATTTGGTATTGTTTTCTCCCATTCTCGTTTTTTCGCTTGGGGAATTAGAGAAGGATTTTGTGACCTTACTAAAACGGATTCGAAAATTCTCCGTGACTCAAGATATTGGGGCGCATGCTGCGGTTCATATATTTAATAGGATCAGTTTCACTATTGCTAAAGGAGTAGGGGTGGGGGGGGGGGGGGCAGATGGTATCTCGACTTCCCTATAATCTTTTGTAAATCTCATAAGTTTATAATAAAGTGATTTAATAAAATAATAATGATAATAATAATAATACTAATTATAATATACACTCAAAATATAAGAACATATAATATTCATAATTATTCTAATAATTATATTAATATACTTAAAAATAATATAAAAATATTAATCTCATACTCTCTTCGTCTCATAATTACAGTTTAATATACTATTTTTGGACGTCTCAAATTAATATTCTACGTCTACAAATAGATAAAGAATGTATATTAAGTTTATCATATCAGCCTCATTTGAAGGTATTATTACAAACAACATAGAAGTTTTAAATTAATTGGTTAAGGGTAAAATTGTAATTGTGTAAAAAATAAAAGAGAAAGCTGAAAAAGTGATATTTTAATGAAAACTATGGTTTGTTTTCGGTAAAATATAATTATAAGACGGAAGGAAGCATTTAATTAAAAGTGTAATAATATTTAAACTAACTAATAACTAAATAATAAATAATCAAAAAGTTAAGTCGGCCGAAATAAAACAAGAAATGATGTCTAACACTAAAACTAAAGTTAATATAACTAATATACGTTTATGGTATACACATTGTGTGTATTATGAACAGTGATTTATTATTTTATTATTTTATTATTTCTTGCAAATTTTTTATTACTTTCCCTTCCACGTATTATCTTCCTACATAAAAAATCCATAAATAAAACCACCCACCCACCTTTTCTCTCTCTAAACAAAAGATCTGACCACATCTTTCTTACTTTATCTGTCTCTCTTAAACCAGATATGGGTTATTTTGATGATTTGGGCTATGTTTAATATAAATGATAAGAGATGAGTGAAGAAGGTTTATTGTGTGTTGTAGTTTCGTGGTAGAATTATTTCGGGGTGTTTGGATCTCGGTATTGTTGGTCATTAACTTTGCTCTTATTAATTTACGAATGAAGAAGGTATATGTTATCTTTTTCGGGTGAAATTTGTAAGAGCCAGTACTTTCCTAGCATTATTTTATTCTTTTATTCGTGCTTCTTGAATGTTCTAATGTATTACGTTTTCTTATATTCTTATATGTAAATCCTGATATCATGATAAATTTTAATAAATTATACTTTTAAGTATTTTCTGATCATTGACAATAATTTGTATGGAATCATAAATTTTTTATTTTATTTTTCCATATTTAATTTAAGTCAAAGTTTTTGATTTAAAATCACCCGCGTGTGTTTTACAACGAGTTTATTCAAAATCAATGTACAACGAGAATTCCTAGTGATCGCGATACCGACGAATGCCCAAAACTTTACATTTTATTATCAATCGTTTCGATAATCAATATTTTCGACGATTTCGTTTTAATTACGTATTAAGTCATGTCGGAAAACCATAATATCACATTTATGATGCATTGTAACTTTTGAAAAGTATTTTTACGAAACCCGAGCCCCGTAAATATTTTCAATATTTACTAATAGCCATTTTCTACCATTTTAAACTATTAATCGTTTTTAAGTCCACAAGTTTCAAAACTTGGCAAATCTAGCCCCTCCACTACCAACATATATAAACTCATTTTTCTTCCACTTTTCACATAACTAAACAAGTTTATAAAAAAACACACATCTCCTCCCACCTCCATTTTGCCGCCACCATAAACCACCATCATCCATCATGATTTAACAAAAACTAAAATAGGACCACCTCATTGATTTCAATGGTGATTCTTTTGACACCAAAATCATATACATGCATCAAGGTTTTAAGATTTTTATGATTTATGGTTGGTTTATGTTATAATCATCATGCATGTGATGATCTTGGTAAGATCATCACTTTTTGATCCGAAAAAGTTTGGTTTTTGATATGTGATTTTGTTAAATTTGTCATACAAGTGTTTTTAGGAGTGATTGGTTGATGGGTATGATGGTAGAGTGATTCTATAGGTATAGGAATGAGTAGTCTTGGTTGGAAAATTTATTTGTTATGATTTCTAAATGGGTATTTTGGGACAGCAATTCTAGAACAGATTTTTCGTGGGTTTAAGGTTTGAGATACGCTGAGATTATTTAATTTTGTTGTAGATTTTTTCGAGACACTCGTTTCGGTATAAGATAGAGCTTCTAACTTGTAGAACTATGATAATCTTTGATTTATCAAGAGGGTTGTTGTTTCAAGTGAGAGAAAGTAGAGAGAGAAGTGAGAGAAAATGTATGTGTATTACTAGAGAAAATGAAACAACCAACACCCCTTTCCATGGTGGAAAGGGGTTTATATACCCAAGTCCCTTAGTGGACTTGGGCCTCCGGCCCATGAACATGCTCATGGGTCGGGCTAATGTAAACTTTAATTAAACTTATACTACGAGCCTATAAGTATATTGTTGGAGTGACCGAGACTTTCTAAATACAAAAAACGTATTTCCAACAATCTCCCCCAAAGGGAGGTCACTCCAAATTACAAAGTCCCAATCTAGCATGTTAGATCTTCGTTCTTGTGCTCATAGTCCACTTTCTATTTTCTTCTTTATCTTTTCTTCTTTTTGTGAATATGTGTTGAATATCATCAGACTTTGGCTTAGAACATGTTCTTTTGGCCTTTCACGTGCAATCTTTGTCTTCTTGTTATGTTTGCCTCTTCGTGACTTCATGTCCCACATACCTATCCTTTGTTGAATTCTTGAAAGTTTCAGAGTTGATACAGTGGAAGACTTTTAGGTCATACTTTCTTGAATTTGTTGAAATATTTGATGCAGAAGGAATAAGTATGTGAGGACGAGTTCAGCCGGTACACCGCAACGCCACCGTCTTCAGATGCAGCAACATAATAAGACACGAATAAAATAGCTGTGACATTTTATTCTAATTCGGTAGCAATTTATCTCCGGTCGGTGAAGACCGTTAGACGATAATAAATATCGTACTTGTGATAGGTAGCTCTAATTAAAGATCTCCTTGACAAGATTTCGCGGGTAAACCCGTTCTCTTTATTCGACCGTCCAAAGCTGACTGCGAACATAAAGAGTGAATCATTTGGATTATAAAATCCGTATGATTGAAGCCGTCAATTCATGAATCCTGGAACAAGTGAATTTCAGTTAAGATTTTCACCATCGTTGCTCTCCAGTTGTCACGAGCTTGATTCTGATAGAATCTTGCTTGTCACCTACCGTAGTGCTGTTTGATGTTGACACTGGAAGGATTTCCACTCTTCACTATGAATACTAAAGAGTGTCACTCTGAGTGTTCTAGCAAGAACACTTGAATAATGCGTAGAGGCCCTGGAATAATTTTAATCTCAATTAAGAGTTAAACCATAGTTTCTTTCCAGTTATCACAAGATTAGTTCTTAAAGAACCACACGTGTCACCTACCATGAGCTTGTTTGATGTTGGCTCAAGCAGGATTTCCATCTTCATTGTAATACTTTTGTATCACTCAGATGTTCTGGCTATATTACAAGAATACTGCGTAGGACTCATTAAAATCTTTCTTGTTTTTAAAATTGTGTCCTAATGAGACTTTTGATGATCTCGTGGCTCTAGACTCAATAGTGCATTCTGTTTTGGTGAGCGGAGGCTGGAGAGGATTGCCACCTTTTCAATATCAATTTATTCGGAGTGAATAAACTGATAGATAACGTGTTGAACTCCGTGACATTAAAACAAATATCTTTTGAGAGATATTTGAGTTGGCTGGGAGGGGTTGTGCATCGCATCACTAGGTCCATGATACTTTTGTCTTCAAGATGAGTTGACCCGGTTTCTGCCTAAGTTGTAAGGAGGGCTTCTTTCTTTACACCCTTTATCTTTACATTTTTTTTTTCATTCTTCAACCCCTTCAATGCTTACCAATACATCATCACTATCACCTTGTTGTGATTGTTCCAGTGCTAACATTAGTACTTCGTCGGCATTCAACTACGTTCATAATCCATTACCCATCTTTCCTAAGGACTTCTATTTTCTAACTATGGTATTGTCCTTGGGAAGATTCCTCCGGTTCTGGAAGAATCATTGGACTAGTACCTAATCCTACTACCCTTTTGTCACCACATTCGTCGTGAGTTAAGTGTGTTATGGGTAAGTATTCGTCTTCATGAAAAATTCCTTAAAATCACTGAGGTACTTGTGATATAAATGTCAAGTGTTTTTTGTACCTTCAGTGTTTTTTGTCAACAAAATGCTCCCCTTAACATATGCGTAGCATATATCAAGTTGGATTTTCTAGTAAGCCCTTTTTCATTTTTAGCCACATATGTTTTACAAGTCTCCTTAATCCCATTTTCTCCCCTTATCCAAAATGTTAACCATTAATCTTTTGGATATTAATGGATTAACCGGTCTTTGGGTAAAAATGAAATTGGTTGATGGCCGTAGAACATATTAATGCTCCCCCTTAAAATAATGAGGGTTCGGTGTAGTGCTTAAGTATGATATGTTTGAAAGATTTCGAATCTCGTGAGAAATTCTTGAAAAACTTCATACTCTTGCACTACACAATGCCACAAAAGCCTATTATAAACATATTCACATAATTATAATATTAAATACATATGGAGTGACCTGAGAGAAAACAATCCATATTAAATAGATCGTTCCGTAAGCCTGTGGTGTGCTCCATATGGTCTTCCACCCACGAATCATTCCAGACTTCGTATCAACCGGCGCTTCCTTAATATTTCCTCGATCTTCTTCATCGCGTACCTAGCACCTTTCTTGCATTGGTCTGTCCATGTGTACTTAACTGCTGGAAGCGGTAGTCCTGCATTGAGAACAGTTAGATCATCACGAACGTGTTTGAGTGTGCCATCACTGAATTTATGCAGTTCGGAAAATCTCATAAATTGCGTGACTCCTGTCTTGTTCGGATAGAATATCCCTGCTTCCGGTTTCAGAGTCCCATATATGGCAATTTGTCTTTGTGGTATTGACTGAGGGGAGTTGTATGAGGACGTTGCAAGTTAAGCTTCTGTTGGTAACTCTCCACACTAAGTTGAAAGTCTTCAACTCTATTTTTGATGACAATCCTTCGAGTAAACTGGCGAAGATTTGAACTTAATGCAATTACCATTTCAGGAGGTAAGTGATCGACCTTTTATTGAACCAATATCAGTAGAAGATCTTCAATGTCTTCAAGGCGAAGGTACTAGAGGTCACTTTCATCGATTCGGTATTCTTTTTCATCAGTGCGTTTGAATCAAATGACATTCAAATAGTCATAACCAAATACCATAGAAGTGGTGGCTCCTTGTATGCTTTTAATTCTACGATCTGATTGAACAAGAGAACTTGGTTGTGCACGATGGAAGTGGTTGTAAGCTAACCTCTTCTTTGTATTCCAGTGAGAAGTTCCAAGTGCTGCGTGAGGATCATAAAATTTTAGCAACTTCTTTCGCCATATAGCATCAGGTACCTTTCTTCAATCCAAGGTACATTCTCTAGATTTATCGCCTTGACCATAGTGAGTGATGTAGCATATTTCTTCGCGCTGTTTTCAAGATACTCGAGATCATGACAAACAAAATATTCCATTGGAATAGTTTTAGAACCGATAATGACTGTAGGTGTGAGAGGCTGTAACACTGGAGTCTGAATCCCTAAAGTCATCGCTTTCATGGCCTTTGCAAGCTCATTGATGTGATATTCAGCCTCATTGTTGCTAATCTTCATGGTATCAAAGAAATCCACATCTACGGCTGACATTTTGAGAAGATCTGGAGTCATAGTGGTTTTCCCGTGAGTATACACAAGAAAAGCTGAAAAGTCGATCAGATTGTTGAGGAAGTTAGTCAGTTCGATTTCTGTTGTCGTTAAGAAAGGATGTTTTGGTGCGGCATTGGTGATCCATTGTTGCTCCTGTACAGTCTCGTCTATGACAAGAGATTCAACAAAAGTTGGTTCTGGAATATTTAAGTCTTCGACTTCCATGTCAGAATCATGTTGATCCATTGTAGGTGGAGAGTTGGGTATAGTAGAATCATCTTCATGCATAGACACCGTGGGTTCGTCTTCATGGATAGACACTTGGGGTTCGTGTTCATGCATGGACATTTGAGGTTCGTCTTCATGTACGGGTTCTACATGTCGTGTAGAAGAAACAATAGTAGTAACTAGTGCATTAGACATACCTGTGTCTTGAGTTTGAGATTCTTTGAAGATGAATGTATCATAGAGGTGCTTTTGGCGATTTTCTCTATTTCCATCATCACTTGTTAGTGATATGCATGGTGAATCCTCCTTGCTGGTAGCAGTGGTTTCATCATCTCTTTCATCATCTTCTTGTTCACTCTCTGTTGGTGCTGCATCCACATCCTTTTCTTTGGTTCCAGTACGACTTTCTTCTTCTTCTTCAATACCCTTCTTAGATTCCTTATCCTCTTCACCCTGTTTTGACTCTTCTCCAATTTTACCCGTAGTCTTGCCCTTATCACTCTTTCCCATACCATTCCCATCGCTATTATCACAATCATCATCATCCTCATCCCCATCATCCTTATTTTCATCCTCATCATCATCATTTTTACCATCATCTCCACCTTTATCCTCATTTCCATTACCCTCATTTTCTTCCTTTTCGACATAGTCTTCGTCTTCATCTTCATTCTCAGACTCTTGATCATCTACAGGTGTATCTTTAATGATGGTCTTTTTGAGATAATGCAGAAGTTTGCGTTTAGTCTTGGTTGTCTTAAAGCCCATATTGATCAATCGAGTTTCTAACAATTTCATTAATTGAAGATCAGATAAACCTGTGGTGAATAGAGTTGGGAGCTCTTGATCGACATATGACTTCACTTCACGTTGAATGATGTTGGTCATGTGATCATCAATGAAATTGATAAAAGCAACATTATCTTTGTCACGTGCATCCTTTTCTTTATGAAGCTTTTTATGCTGACTTTTAAGTTTTGAGACGGTTTCGGATATGTTCTTGAGTTTAGACTCGTCATTTCGTTGTTCTCTGAGGGTTTGATCAGGTATCCTTCCATTCAACAATTTAATTTGTTTTGCCTGATCCTCCAATTGTTTTGAAGGGTCTGAATAATTGGATCATTGACCGTAAGAAATGGATTGGAGGTGGATGATACTTGTTGTACTGTAGCTGATGGAGGAGGTGTAACCACGAGTGTTAGAGAGGTTGTGGATGATACAGGTTTTTCAAGGATTAATGATGGTGTTGTGATAGTTACTTGGGCGGTGGTTGGTACTTGTTGTTAGATAATTTGTGGCGATGTAGGTTCAGTCATTGGGGCGGTAGTTGGTAGAGTTTGTTCAACAGGTTCAGGTGTGGGAGTTGGTGTGATGACATTGGTGATGACCGGGGGGTTAATGCTGGAATTGTAGTTGTTGTAACTGAAGTTATAGGAACGTCCACCATATTCTCATTTGTCGATGGATCAGTATTTGTGAGTTCGACACCCCCCCTTCAAAATTAAGATATTTCATAACATCATCAGAACCAGAAGTAGACTTACTTTGGAATTGAGTTCCTGGAATGAGAGTTGCATGAGCATCGTCGTTAATCACAGTACAAGTTGGTTCCGGTAATGATGCGGTGATATTGGCATCATGGTACAATATGTTTATTTCTGTGTTGTCACTGCCACCACCCTCTTCACTATGCTCACGACTTTGAAAGTTGAAGTTACCAACATCTTCATCATTAGGATCTTTATAAAAGAAAATATCGTCATCAGGGTTGCCAAATTCATCTAAGTCATCAACCGGTGTTAAGCCTGAATCCTTAGATTTCGCGAAAGCCTCCTATCTGCTCCGCTGAAGGGTGAGACACAACTGTTTGGCTGGAGAAATGGTTTCTTAAACTGGTTCAGCTGTAGCAACAAGTGCTTCTTTACCTTTGGCTTGCTTTGATCTCTTTGTTCTTTTTAGGGATACTTCTTCCTCTTCATCCTCAGTGTGGATCAACTCATCTTCTTCTTCTTCATTTTCATCATATAGGTGCTCTTTCCCTGTGCCTTTATCTTTAGAAGAAGAAGTCATTTGGCGCTTGGCACTCCTTTTCTTCCGTTACCTGTTTGTTTCTCAGAAGGATATGCATTTCTCTTTTAATCTGTGCTTCAATATCCTGGAACATCTCTTGGTAGGGGTCACTTTCCTTGATCCCTTCACTGATCATGATGTTTGGCACAAGAGCTGGTCGTAATGAATACTTTGTGAATTGATTATCAACCGTTATTTGGTCCAACACATTGTCTCTATCTTGAGTATGATAAAATAAATTTCCACGAGGATCAATAGCTGGGTCACTCTTCATAAAGAAATTGATTATGAGTTTTGTGAACCTTAGAAATTGAAGATGCAACGATTTCTTCTTAGTGCTTGTGAATTGATGGAAAAATTCCTCCCAAAGTTGTAGTGCATAGTCCACTTTATTTCCAGTGTAGAGACCCCAAAAGATATTAGCTTGAGGGGGCGCATTGCGTCTGAACCACGAACCTTGGAAGTAAGACACTTTACTATGATAGTGACAATTTCTTTCCATGGTTGCCCAATGTGTGACGTGTTAAACTGAGATAATTGACCAATTTCACCTTCATAGTTCATAGCTCGAATTACACCAAGCAGTTCATCTGTAGTCGGGTTAGGCACAAAGTGTTCTCCTTTTGATAACTTAGGGAACTTGAACAATTGCCTAAATTGACTCAAGTAAAGCGTCATGTTAGTGTTGTTGAGCTTGAAGGTGATAATCCTTTTTGACAATTGTTTTTCCTGTGAAATTGTGGCTGTTGTCCAAAATTCGTGCATGTATACTTCAGGAGCTGATGTTGTGGCACGTAATGTATCCTTTATCGGTGAACTATCTAGGATATCCATTACGACTTCGAATGCCGCCAAAGTGGGATCAAATTCGTCTTTCAGACGAAAATTGTTCGGTGCATGTGGCATTCTGGCACTAAGTGGAACAAGGGCAAGATCAAGTTGTTTTTGTTGTTCTTCGTTGATCGACATTGTCCTGCTTAGATAACATAGATACATTTGATATATACTCACATACATATCATATAATCCATGGAAATTTCGTAGCATAATAAATGTAACACAACAAATGTCACCACATATTATAGAATAACATGATACAGACATAGTTCATATGGAATACAATCATACATTCAGATTCACACATAAAACTATGACAATATACCACAGACATTTTATTCTAATGAGATAACGACCTAGTTTAGTTCCTTGAGGATTTTGGTTTCCTGGTTGTCATTACCACAACCTCAGTAGGCCTTGGTTTAGTTTCAACCACAACCTCAGTAGGCTTTGGTTTAGTTTCAACCACAACCTCAGTAGGCCTTGGTTTAACTTCACCCACAACCTCAGATGGTTTTGGGATAACCTCAACCTAAATTTCAGTAGGCTTGAACTCAGGGTTAGACAATGATGATACTTTGTCTTCCATGGCCTGAATGCAAAACACAAGACATTGAATAAGTAATTTTTATCTCTTTTGTTTACAGAAATGTCAACTTATTGAATAAGATGAATTTTTGTAATAAGAAACCTTTCAAGTATTTTTATGAGAAAAAATAATTATTTCCAATATAGCTTGGTTTCGTTTTAACGTCCCTAATTTTCTTATAGCCTAAAAAACTTGGAATGCTATCTAAGACGAATTCATTAGATGTGTCTTTGTTATGTTAACACATGAACAACTCTTAATCTAGCCGATTGTGTCTAAGTTCCACTTATCGCAATTCATCTAAACCATTACAATATTAAAGTCCATCGTAACGTCTATACCATCGCAATCCTAAAAGTCATCGCAATATAATCCATAAAATACCAGCATAATGACACAACCATCACAATATTCTACATCGCAACAAGCCATCGCAATATGCCATCACAACATACTATCGCAATATGCCATTGCAACATATGATCACAATATGCCATCGCAATATGTGATCGCTGTATACCATCGCAATGTGCTTCATCGTAATGTTGCCATCGCAATGAACCCATCGCAATGAGCCGTCGCAAATAAGCCATCAAAATGTACCCATCGCAATGAGCCATCACAATGAGCCATCGAAATGACCCATCGCAATGACCCATCGCAATGAGACATCGGAATGACCCATCGCAATATAGCCATCGCAATGTGACGATCGTAATATCCCATCGTAATCTGAGACGTAGATTTCGATGCAACTTGTGATTCTTTGATTACGGGACATAGAACATGTTTTAAGCCAAATCGTTCAATACCTATATGTATCTAACTCAGATAAACAAAACCCCTCACCTAATTACCACTGTAATCACACTTGATTTCAAACCCAAATATGATTTGATCATAATATACGGGTTTGTTTGTGTAAGAGATAAATAAGAAATACACATGAAAACATGCTGAGTTTATTACCTAGATGAGTTGAGGTGAAGCACACAAAGATGGAAGAATCGAAGCTTTTAAAAATGGTGGATGGAGTTATGTTTATGTGTGTGTGACGATAAGGAAGAAACAGGGATGGGGTAGATATGTTTTGACTTTGGTCAAGGCAATTTGTAATGAATTGCATCTTGGTCCCCCTGATTGCAAGTTTTCCAATTCCCCCCCCCCCCCCCTAGTTAGTAAAGTTGTTAACTCAATAACCCGTAACTTCTTATCTTGAAAAACTAACACAATCACATACACCTCACACTCAATTAATACGATCACAAGGCATACATAGCATATGATGATGAAGATAATCGTTTTGCATTTTTCTGAAAACCCATTTAAAGACTTGTTTAAACAAAAATGATTTGATATTTGCTCCTCCTTAAACGCTGACCCATTTTCTATTTAAAGAGCTGTAGTCTTTGTTTTTAAAGAGACAAATATCCATGAAGACCTTTTCAGTTTAATGATTTTCTGAAACGATTCTGGTGGCAATAAGATTTCTCTTATTTTAACAAAATAAGTGCACTGAAGTGTACACTAATTTATGTTAGACCAAGTTATAAAGTAAACTTGATCCCTTACAAGGTTTTAAAGTAAACCTTGCCCGAGAAAATTAATTCTCGTTGTGAGCCAACGTTTTCAAAAGAAATACTTGACTTTAATGCGAAAAGCGGGTTGCAGTCAGAAATAACTACAAGCCATATGGGCATGTTTTAAAATATTTACAACTTTCATACAGACTCTATTTATGGCACCATGTAAATATTAATCGACATTTCTAAGGCCGTAAATATTACCGTACTAAAAGATATGCCCGATTTAAAAAGAAAAATATTTTTGGTTTTTCTTGATTTTATAATTTTTATGGTTTTTGTAGGTTTTATATTTTTGTATTTTTATTTTGATGATTTATATATATACGATAATATACAAGATCACGATAAAAGGATACTCTAGAATAGTTTACCACCACTATTCTGCAGATTCTTCTGCCAACTCCTTGAGTGTTGCTGGTGAGAATGATTTCATACCCATCTTTTCGATCAAAAACTCGATACGTCCTCGATCTAAGGCCTTTGTGAGTATATACGCCAGCTGATACTCAGTGTTGACAAAATACAGCTCGATTACTCCATTTCCACTTGCTTTTTGATAAAGTGGTAGCGTATGTCAATGTGCTTCGCCCGGGAGTGTTGAACGTAGTTGCAGCAAAGAGCAATGGCGCTTTTGTTGTCACAGTACATCGGGATTTTGTTGAATCCAAGACCGTAGTCAGTTAATTGTGATCTCATCCAAAGAACTTGAGCACAACAACCGGACATAGCAATGTATTCAGCCTCTATACTTGATATCGCAGCGCTTTTCTGCCTTTTGGATGCCCAACTAATAAGTCTATCTCCAAGAAGTTGCACACTTCCAGAAGTGCTACGTCGAGTATCTTGACACCCAGCATAATCCGCATCTATATATGATATTAGTGCAATAGAGTAATCCTTCGGATACCACAGACCACGATTAAGTGTTCCTTTAAGATACCAAAAGATCCTTTTCACAACATGTAAGTGCTTTTCGGTAGGTCGAGCCAGATACCGGGCACACATGCATATAGCAAATTGCAAATCAGGCCTGCTAGCAGTCAGATAGAGAAGGGTGCCGATCATTCTATGGTAAAGTTTAGGATCGACAGCAATCCCATCCCTATCCTCATCTAACTTGGATCTATCCACCATAGGAGTATCCACTGGGTCACAATTTTCAAAATGATACTTTTTCAACGATTCAAGAGCATATTTAGTTTGATTAATGAAGATGCCTCTGGGATTTTGAGAAATTTGCAACCTTAAGAAAAATGAATATTTTCCCATCATCGACATCTTAAAACGTGTGGACATTATTTTCTCAAAATGGTCAGACAGTCTTTGAGTAGTGGCAGCAAATATTATATCGTCAACATAAATTTTTACCAGTATCATGTCATTGTCCTCCTTGAGAATGAATAATTTTGGGTCCACTTTTCCTTTGGAGAAGCCTTCCGAGATCAGATAAGACGATAGGAGATCGTACCACGCGCGTGGAGCTTGTTTCAACCCATAAAGAGCCTTCTTGAGCTTGTACACGTGATTAGGATACTCCGAGTTGACGAATCCATTCGGCTGGCTTACGTACACATCTTCCCTTAATTCACTGTTAAGAAATGTCGTCTTAACATCCATTTGGTAGACGATCATATTCACGTGAGCAGCATAAGCAAGGAATAGTCTAATTGCAATCGAGCAACAGGAGCAAAGGATTCTTCAAAGTCAATACCCAAACCTTGTTTGTAACCTCGAGCAACCAATCTAGCTTTGTTCTTTAACACACCACCTAACTCATCGAGTTTAAACTTATATACGCACAACAATGTAAGGATGTCAACGTTGTCGGGTAGAGGAACTAATTACCATACTTCAAGGCGTTGAAATTCATTAAGTTCCTATTGCATGGCTTCAATCCATGATGATTGTTGCATGGCTTGTTGCCAAGATGTAGGTTCCTTCTCGTAGAGAAATGCATCAAAGAAGCAATATAGTGCGTGCTTTTGGAGTTGATGACGTGTCAAGACTGGTCGATCGATGTCAACAATAATATTGCGGATTGGGTGATCCTTTGTCCATTTAGTGTTGTGATTTTCAATCCGTGGTGGTCGGGAGTAAACGATTGCAGGAGCTTCCTCTTAGGTAGACGCACTGTTAGGGTTTTTAGGTATTTGTGAACCAAATAATGGAAGCTCTTGTAGGTGAGCAAGTTCCAAATCATGATCATAGAAATGCTCTTCAACATCATTAGGAACGAGTGGGGGTAATGATTCATGTGTAGTTTGAGAATTGGTGGGGGATGGTGCATCTGGTTCAATAGTAGTAGTAGATGCATCCGACTGATTTCCATTATCTTAAGCAACAACTTCGGGAATCGGAGCTACTGCTACAGGTGCTGGAGAATCATCACTAGGTGGATAAAAGAATTCATCAAACATAGGTTGAAATAACTCATCCCACTCGGGCCTTGTAGGTGGTGTAAATGATAGAGAAGTAGGATTGTTGGGAGTTAATCCGGAACTAATAGTACCGGTTCCCATCTCGTGAAGTGCGGGTTCAGAGCTGTGTTACTCAGAAGCCATCGCTGTCAGCTCATCAAAATCTGCATCCAAAGTTTCTACAATCTTGCTAAGACGACGGTTATAAATTCGGAAATATTTCTTTGCGGGTGAGTAACCAATGAAAATTCCAATATTAGCCTTGTTTGAAGTTTTCCCAAATTCTCACTATTAGTATTTGGATAACAAAGTGCACCAAACACATGAAAAAATGAAATATCGGGTTTATGTCGATGAAGTAGCTCATATGGAGTTTTACCATGGCGTTTACGAATTATGGAGCGGTTTTGGGTATAACATGCGGTTGCCACTGCTTCAGCCCATAAGAATAAAGGAGCATTCACATAAATCAACATAGTTCTAGCAGCTTCCATAAGTGTACGGTTACGTCTTTCCACGACACCATTTTGTTGTGGAGTGCGAGCAACTGAAGTTTCATGTGAAATACCAACCTCTTCATAATAGTCTCGTAGAGTCTGATTAACGAACTCATTTCCATTATCAGTTCGAATGCGGAAAACAGTAGCATTAAGACGCACTTGGATCATCTTTAGAAAAGTAATAATATAAGTTGGTACTTAATCCTTGGTTGCTAAAAACTTTACCCATGTAAACCTTGAGAAATCATCCACCATGACGAGGATGTATTTTCTACCACTCACACTAGCCGTACGCATTGGCCCGCAAAGATCCATGTGCAAGAGATACAGTGGTTCTTGGTTGGCGTCTTCAGCTTTAGGTTTGTATGATTTCTTGGTGCTTTTCCCCAAAGAACACGCGTAACATAAATGACCCTTGTCGAACTTAAGTTTTGGAAGACCACGAACAAGCTCGTTTTTAGCCAAATGGTTAATAGCATCAAAGTTAAGATGAGATAACCGGCGATGCCACAACCATGACTTGGTTTTAGATGCTTTGGAGAGAAGGCATACAAGAGAGGCGGCCATCATGTTTAACAAATCATTTCCTGCCAGATCACGAATGAAGCGAGTATGTTGTCGAAAAGCGACCTCAAGGTTTGAATCGCAAATTGTCCTAATGAGAATAAGTTGTGAGCAAGTCCCTCCACATAATACACCCTTGAAATGTAACATTCCCAATTTGATATTCACCATAACCCATGATCTTCGCAATATGGTCGTTGCCAAATTTAACCGTTCCTAGAAACTTGGTGACAAAATTTCTGAGCATCGAGCGGTCTACGGTCATATGTAATAAGTGTGTAAACACTTATCCTTTTACCACTAAAATCAATGAAAAACAAGACCTAATCATGTGTTTAATATCGTAAAAGTCGGAATTACGCGTGGTTTTGTGTTTTTGTGTTAAATATGTACAAAAGATAAAAAGGAAAGAAAACACGGGATTTCACGGTCAATTGTTGAAGAAAAGTCAAATAAAGAGACAAAGACAAAGTCAAAGAACCAAAGTGTACCTAAGAACACGAAAACCGGCAAAAACAGCACGAGTTCGAAGAAAAGATCGTCAAAGCCAAATACAAGCTCGATTTTAGTGGATTTAATCTTTTATGAAGATAAATGGGCTTGTGGGTCCCACATTTTAGGTATTGGGCCCAAAAGCCCAACAACAAAAACAAGTTATCTATCTTAACCCAAATAGTCCATTAAAAGCCCAACTTTGAAAATGTTGAAAGACGGATTGAGTTATAAATGGGCCACAAGCCCATTTCACATCTTGAATATAATGTGACGGATGGTAGAATCTTTGGGCTACAAGCCCAAAATCAAAACATAAATTGACGAATTTATTTGGACTTTGAGAGAAACAAGTTTATTTACTTTACCCATTTACTTATACCTTCACTTTTCGATAAAAACAAAGCCTTATCACCCACACGTTTTTATCTACCCACTCACAACACACACACTTTCGATACATCCTAGATAAACTCCTTTTCTCTCTTAAAAATAACCAGACACCCCTTTTAACCCTAACCCTTAAAAGTTAAAATCAATATTGGGGGTTTTTGAATCATAGCGTGTGTATATACACGCGCTGCTAATTAAATCCCCTCTTTTTTCAGAGATTGAAGGTGGAGGAGAGAACAAGTGATGTGGCTCATTCCCCTATTATGATTGGTGGATATACATCATTTTCACCACTCCTCAAATTAGATGAATCCACATCAGCATTGAAGAAGCACAAGAAACACAAACCCATCCACGGTGGCAATCCGTGTGATGGGTAATTGGTTTTTAGCCGTAGATCAAGACAGAGAATAAGAAAAGATGGATTAAACGGTTCAGATTCAAGATAGGCTCCACAAATCTTCCTCAACAAGTTTTAGGGTTTTCCTATAAAACCCCTATCATTCTGTAATTTTATATAGTGCCATTTTTATTTTTATTTTATTATGCAAAAATAGTTTTTAGATTAATTGTAATTTTCTTTTTTTTAAGTATTGTAATCAATTTTAGTTATTAATATTTCGTTTAAATTTGTCTCTTCTTACTTTTCTGTTAAAGTTTATTATTATTGCAAATTAATCTTTAAACTGTTTAGTTATAATAATGATAAAATTTATTTAATTAAGTTATCTAATAATTTGTGTTAAATAAAGAAAGTAAAAGTGGATAAAACTTCCCTACTGGAAGTTTATAAAAAAAACTGGATCGAATGAATGATATGGTTCGAGTGGTTTGTTGAATATGGTTCGAGTTAAGGCGTGTGGTTGTGTTGATTCAGTTCAATAGATTGCTCAGCGCATATCTACTTCATCAAAGGTTTTCTCAAAAAGGTAAAACCTCTTTTTAGTTTATAAATTTTAGATGTAATTTTATTAAATGATGATTTAGATTAAGTTTGGCTAATTAGTATTAGTTTTATAGATTTAGCTTTAGTCTGTTTAGTTATCTGAATTTGTGAATTTATATCTGATTATACTATGTTTTGATATCTACTAAGTGTAGTTTTATTACTGTTCTGATATAAGTTTGGTATCTGCATTTGTTATTTACTTTGTTCTGCTATACATTTTGTTTGATGTTCAAATCTGTCTAGTGAGTTAGTATACTTAGATTTGGCATAGATCTGTTTTTCTAGATTGTTAGGACGCATAGGATTATCTGAATTGATTGTTATTGTCTGAGAGCTTAATTTGGATCCTTGATTGTACTGAGTTTATGATTTATTTGGTTTTGATATGTAACTGTTAAGTTTCTCATTTTAGTGCTTTATCTGATTTATTTGCTTAATCTATTTTATTTACTTTGATTTTTTTGTAAGTTGAATATATGTGAAGTGTTTGAACATGACTTTTATTATTTTACTGATTGTTCAACTGATATTTGGGGATAGCTTTTGATTAGGTTTATTTTAGCTGCTTATTTTTAATATCGGTTACCCAATCGAACTGTTTGGGTACTGATGATTTAATTTGTTGCCTCTTTTTAATTCCAACAATATACTATCAAAGACCTGTCAAAAAATATAATTCGATAAAAATAGTCCATCACTGGACTCGAACCCGTGACCTCACGGTTAGCAGCCAAACGCGTTTACCAGTTGTTCTAGTTCTTCCTTTGATTTTAATTACAGCTTTTATCATTATTATAGCTATTTTAAAATAGCTGTCAATTTTTTTATTATCTAGATTTAATTTTAGTTAATACTTTTTTCTACCATTTAATTTACTTAAATAGTTTATCTAATACTTTGAGGATGATTTGGACCACCTAAAAATATCACCAAACGAAGACAATGTATCGGAATCTAAATGTTCCTCTGTGTTAGCAGGTACATATATATTTATCTTAGATTTGCTATCAGAAGAGTTCTTAGGCTTCCGTATTTGTTTCCTAGATGCTGGCTTAGATTCTAGTTGTCTAATAACCTAAGGTATTTCTTCACTGGTAGGCACAATAGTGGATGCAGACCTAGTTAAAGGGCGCTTTTTCCATTTCTTAGTGCTGGAATTCCTATTTAAAGGAAACTGAGACCTAACTTCAGTGGATGTGATCCTAGTTAAAGGGCACTTAGTTCCATTTGTAGTAAAGGTCCTACTAGTGGGTTTCTATTGCCAACCAACTTGGGTGAACTTCTTCCCCGTTGGAATCTATTCAAGATTGTTCCTAAAGGCATACATTTCATTCACGTGATCAACAAGGCATAAATCATGACGCTGAGAAAACATGCATTCATTAAAATTCCAACATCTCAAATTAGAATTCACATTTTGCTTAGGCTTCTACATAGAGGCAGAACCTTTTGTCGTAGCTACATGATTCTTTTTATTTAAAACTAAAATAACATTCCTAGGATGAACTTCTACTTTCTTCTTCGCAGTCCTACTAGTGGAAGGCTTGATCCTATCTTTCTTGTCTTGAGATCCTTTAGCCTTAGTAGACATAATTACTCCTGTAGAAGCCAAGGGAACATTAGTGACAGATTTTAATCTAGCCTTGATGGGTGTGTTTAAAACAGGCTTAGTTCCTGGGGTCTTATTGAATGGAGTTATGGCAATGGTGGGGGTTTGTTGCTTAGGTGGTGCAGAAACCGGTTGTCCTATATAAGTCAAGTGCTCTAAGCATTGTTGTACCTTCTTAATGTAAGCATGAGCAGAGTAATTGTGACTATTTATGGGATCTAGTTCATATAGATCATCTACCATATCCCTAGCAAGATTCGCGTGCTTAACTACATGCTCCATAAAAAACTTATATGATAGAGGATTGTTCTTATGGTACGGGTTCTTAGTGAGCACCACCTTTTTGGTTTTTGGAGAACTAGAGGCCGGGGCAGAGATTCTAGCTGGATTATCAACAACTTCTTGTCCTTTGAGTTAAAGTGTCTCCTTTAACTCAGCCAAAACCATGTTTTTGTCTATGAGTCGCATATTTAAGTCAGAGATTTCCTCACACTTTTGGTTTAGTTTGTCAACAAGTGACTTTTGCTCTGCCACATTAAAAGTGAAGCGTTCTTCTAATGAACCATAAATATGTGAAAAACCCTGCTTTACTTTATCAAACTCCCCTAGCATAGAAGTAATTCTATTTTCTAGGGCATGGTTTTTAACCTCTGCGGCCTCTAGTTCCACTTTTTCTTTTAGTGACTCTCTCTTAAGTGTCATGATTTCTTCTTCTAATGCCTGAACCACCTGAATCATCTTGTCACTAGTCTCAACGGTGTTTTCACAATCATTTGTTTTTGAAAGAGTTTCATTTTTAGATTGATTTTCAATTTCAAGAGATATACAATGTTGTTGAAGCTCATCAAAACGTTTTGAAAATGAGTTATAAGAATCTTAAAGCTTTAAAAATTCAGCATTAGATTCGTGACAAGAATGATTATCTACATTATTCACAGGTTCAACAATATTCACAGAGAGATCATGCACATCATCACATTTATTCACAACAGATGTCATCTCAAGAGCATATTCAATAGTAACAACTTGCATCACATCGAGAGATACTACATGTTCCAAAAATCGGTCATATCCGGACAAAATCTTTTCTTTCTCAATTAGATGTTGCTCATAAGCATCATCTATTTCGTAGAAAACTTTTCGAACTTCAGCCATTTCGAAATTAAGATTATCCACGAGATCTAGAAATCCTTCTTTAATATTGTGTACAAACGGAACGATCTCTTTCTCAAACACCATTTTCATGTGTTCGAAAGCCCATTCTCCACCGGTTTGAGCCGTTGGATTCGTACATTCCTTAATGACCTTGTCTCCAGTGAGGTATCGCCTAATCTCTTTCATGCTTAGCAATACTGTACTTACCGGTGGAAGATCCTTTGGAATTTCCTTAGGTTCATTCGGATTGACAAGTGTAGGAAATATATTAAGTCTTTGTCTAGTAGACATGTAAGTTGGTGTATGGATAAATTCCCTTTGTATATTAAAGCGAAATCTAAAATCCGTGTTTGCATTTTCTACATTAAGCTGTTCATAATCATACTTAAGATATGTAAAAATCACTTTTGACCGATTCTCTTCATGTAGTGAATTCTCTGATTCATTGGGATTTCCAATCGGATCTAAGACCAAACCTAACTTGGTTACATCATAAAGTCGTGGGTTGTGGTTAAATTCTTGCTTTGCATACCTCGGGTTAGGTGGTAAGTCTATTAGACGCGATAGAGTTAATTCCTTAAATGATGAATGAAACAAGTGTACTAGATGTGAAGCAGAGTATTGTTTTAAAAGCAAAACTTCAGTCTTTTTAACTTTATCAGACGCCTTAATTTCTGTTTCAACCCTTTTTAGATTCGAGAATTTCGAAATCCGTTTGTAGTTTTTGAAAATTATTAACAACTGACTCTTTTTCTTTAAGTTCTTTTGAAAGGTTTGCTCTTAAACTTTCAATTTCTAGCAAGTTACCAATTTGGACTTTCCTAAACCTATCAAATTCAAGATTGGTTAAGGTAGTGGTCACTGGAGTTAATTCCAAGGTTTTAACCTTTCCCTTATACAAAGCAAGCTCGGAAGATAATGTCTGATTAACACCGAGGGTTTCAAGGACCACATTATTCATTTGGCCAAGCATAGATGCCGACACCATAACCAAATCTTGTTGAGCAAACGAATTTGTAGATGTAATAACTCCCGGTTGTGTTTCACTCAAATTCTGGGGACTTGCATTGATATTGCTATCATTTTTTGTCTCCTCGTTTGAATTACTAACCATCGGAGGTTGTTCCAGATACTCAGACACTTGCTCAACCTGATAAGGTACAATACTAGTATCATTGGCAGTATTTGGTACCTCAGAGATTGCATCAGCCCCATAAAGTGAAAGATTTGCCATGAGAGCTGCCTTGGCTGTATTGAGGTCATCACAGTCTGAATCGTATGCATCAAGATCATCGCATTGATATGCTGCATTGTTGGTAGAAGCTGTTGTGAGTCCTTCAGTATCCGCAACTCCTGGATCTGCTAAAAATGCTAACTCCTCTTCATCGAGCTCTCGACCTTGTGCTTGAGCATTAACCAAGTATATCTTTTCCTGAAACCATGTACCATCCCTCTTCCTCTTTGGTTTCTTGCACTCCCGAGCCATGTGTCCTTCCCCTTTGAAGTTATAACAGATGATCATCTTCATTTGCTAGTGTTATTTCCCCTTATAGCAGTGTTGAATGGACGTGCACCAGTATTGGATGAACTTGGTCTCCCCTAAAGTGGTTGCATAGTAACTCTGCCATCTTGGATTGTAGCTTGTTGACGAGAGTTAGAAGAATTCCTCAACTGATTGTTTGTTGGAGATGGTCCTCTGTAACCTCTTTTGTTCAACGCTTGAGTGATGTAAGTAGACATTTGTGCAAGTATATCAGTAGGATTATCCCCTTGTCTAAACGTTGGAACTGGAATCTCATCATCACAGTAGAATACTGGTGCTGGTGAAGCTACAAACATATTTGAAGGAGCATTGACATGTTGTGAGTAATGGGGTTTAGGAACCTCATGTTGTTGGTAAGTGATGGCAGGGTTTGTTGGAGGTGGATACGGTGAATATGGTTGTGAAGCATAAGGTAGATGATGTGAGTCTCCTTGTGATGATATTATTGGTTGCTGATATTGTTGTTGATATGATGTAGGTGGTTGTGGTAAGATCGAATACTTTGGAAAGCTTGGAGTCTGAAACATGGGCTTGTGATAAGATTGTTGTCCCATAGCATACGGAGTGTTGTTATATGACAATGTTTGATGATTTGCCATTAATGCTAATGGTTCAGAATAAGATCCTTGAGACATGCGTTTCTGGAGCACATGCTTCTCGTGTTGCTGCAAGAAAGCATAAAGTTGACCTAAATTTGATTTGAGCAAATCCCGAATCAATTTAACATCAGTGACATATTGGCTCCACTCTTGGGGTAACGTGTTCAAGAACTTGGTGTTGATTTGAAACTGAGCAATTGTAATATTATACACATTCAAATCATTCATCAAAGTAGTGAAGCGCCAGTAGTAGTCATGAAGTGTTTCCCCGGGAATATATGAGAACCTATCAAACAAATCATAGAGTTGACACTCTCGTTCGTGCTTGGAAAGTGAAGTCCCTTTTAACAAAACTGCTAAGCGATCCCAAAGTTCCTTTGCTACCTTGTAGTTGCTTACCATGCGATAAATATCGGGTGGAAGAGCTTGCTTGATGGTCTGAACGGCCTTGTCATCCGCATCGGCAATGATTTGATTGGCAGCCGTTAGTTCATGAAAAAGCCTTGGCATAGTCACATTTCTCAGTGGATTGAACCATGAGTCTGCCACTGGGTCTACCCATAATATAAGACATCATGCGACCTTGCCATGCTTCAAAAAGCTCTTTGATAAGCAATGGTGGACGGGTATCGGTACCCGAGATGATAGAAAGGTCAGTAAGCGATGTCATTGTTGGAATGTATGAATGTGAATTCATTGTTGATCCCTTGAATAAAGATTACCAAATATGATCGAGCAATGAAATAAGATTATGTGTTTTAGTGTTGTTTAATCAAAGATGTTATTATCTTTTGGTTGTGTGTTTTTGTTAATGTCTCCAAAGAAATGCAAAGTTGTAAAATCCTCTATGTCTTGCAAATTTGTTCTGATCGTAATGTGCTATCGTAACCCCTGATCGTAACTCCTGATCGCAACCCCTGATCGCAACCACTGATCGTAATATTAGATCGCAAGTTGTGATCGCAATGATAGATCGCAAGTCATGATCGTAACACAGATCACAAGTCGAGATCGCAACACATATCGCAAGTCATGATCGCAACACAGATCGCAGTGTTAGATCGCAACACAGATCACAGTGTTAGATCGCAAAACAGATCACAGTTTAGATCGCAACACAGATGGCAGTGTTAGATCGCAACACAGATCGCAGTGTTAGATCGTAACACAGATCACAGTTTAGATCGCAACACAGATCGCAGTGTTAGATCATAACACAGATCGCAGTTTAGATCGCAACACGGATCGTAAGATGTGATCAGAGTATTCGATCGCAATGAAGAAACCCCAGGTTTTTGCGATCGCAATATTCCGATCAGAAAACCAACTGCCTTAGAGCAGTTGGCCACCAACTACCACAAAAGCGCGCAGTTGACCAAGTCAAGCGAAAGGGCAGGGGTTCGAATCCGGGCCCCGGCTTGGTAAGCCAATGTTGCCTAGGTAATTTACCGGGATATGCCTTCATTGTTGGGTGGGGGGCTCGGTACCAAAAGGGTACACGGACTTAAGATGGTTCTGCCGAATACCATTTTTCAATATTCCGATCGGAATGAGCAAAAAACTTTCCGAGACTTGAAACCAAGAAAGAATAGAGATTTCTTACCTTGTAATTCGTGTTTCTAGCCAAACCAAAATGCCTAAATCTTTACTACAACTACTTAGAAGATATATAGATCACTTGGAACCACAACAACACAAATATTTTTTGAAACTTTGGTAAAATCAATCAAAAACACATGAACACACTTAGAAAAGCATGAACAACATGAAACCAATCTTTATTTCATCCCATGGCTCTTGATACCAATTATAGAAGTATGATAATCTTTGATTTATCAAGAGGGTTGTTGTTTCTAGTAAGAGAAAGTAGAGAGAGAAGTAAGAGAAAATGTATGTGTAACACCCCATTTTGTTAATGGAATGTCACGCGTAATTATGGCATGTCATCAAAGCATACAAGGGTAAATGTCTAAAACATTACATGACCATAGGAATAACCATAATCAAACATCGGTTCCCAAACATAAGCCCAAAACACAATAAAGCAAAAGAAATGAATGAAAGACTAAACAAGCATAAGTATGTGAAGGCAATAAGGAAAAGAAGTCTCTAGCAGCTTCCATCATATGCACGTCCTCCAAATGCTCGAGTCTTCCCTAGGGTACCTGCCGTTTTGGGACATAGAAAGGAAAGTAACGGCTGAGCAAAACGCTCAGTGCACGGATATAGACATAGTATGAATGACTAAGCATAATAAAGACTTAATAGCAGCGGAAATGAATAAGTCCTGGAAAACCTGGAACATGTTCATAAAACTGGTTTTATAGTTTGAAAAACCTTATGTTTATCTTATGAAAACTGTTTAACATATTTTACCATTAGCCAATATAGGTCATGAAAGTCTATCGTGCATGAATACTTGGAGGGGTGACCTCATCATGTAAATTAGAGGGGCTGCCTCTAATTTAATATACTGGTTTTGGGTAGGAGGGAGCAACTCTTTATGAAGGATGCAAGGCACACACCACATTCACACTGAATAATCTGCTGAAAAACATGTAACTAGGATGCACCCATACGCCCCACATGATACATATACTAATATGGCCAAAAGTTGAAGGGACGCCATGAGCAATCACTCCGCCGTGGGGAAGTCATAACAGTGCCTCTAATGTTATGGTTATGGTACCTTCATAACTAGGTGAAACTGGTCATGCATGTATATGGCTATAGGTATTCTAAATTAAACATAAGCAAATCAAACATATAAACTTATACTACGGAAAAACAGTTGGCTGCATACGGGGAATCCTAATAAGGAAAGAATGTCCATACTGAAAGGACGGGAATCCGTACCTTATGTCCAGTGAACGAAGAAGACGAACTGAAGAGAGTCCTACTTCGGTATCACTAATGCTACATAAATACATACGTGTATAAGTATCTGATTACTAAATACGTAACTGGTTTTATGTCATGTCTTAGCTTATTTTATCTGTTCATGTCATGTTTTACTGTTTTAAGCTTTAAACTGTGTTTATCTTATATTCTGTCTATTCTGATTAAGTATTACTTGTATTTCATGTATTATTATACTTACTGTGTAATAATAAGTAACTTTCTAAAAATAGCAGGTTTCCTAAAATTGAAAGTTTCCAAAAATAGAAAGTTACCAAAAATAGAAAGTTTCCAAAAATAGAAACTTTCCAAAAATAGAAAGTTTCCAAAGATAGAAAGTTTCCAAAAATAGAATTACTGCTTAAAATAGATAAGTTTCTAAAAATAAAAAGTTTCCATAAATAGATTAGCTGCCTTAATTAAATAAGTTTCTAAAAATAGAAAGTTTCTATAAATAGATTAGCTGCCTTAATTAAATAAGTTTCTAAAAATATAAAGTTTCCATAATTAGATATAAGCTGGTTAAATAAGCTAAGTATATAAGCTTAAGTGTTTTCTGATTATTTTTCTAAGTCATATTGATATAAGGTATAGTTTATTGATTATTACATGTAATTTAAATAAACTATAGGTTAAAAGTATTTAATTAAATATATCATGTTTTTAATTAAATAAAGTTAAATACTTAGGTTAAAACATGTATTATTAACTATTAATAATATAACCTAAGTCATGTTAATTAATTAATTATAACCATGGTTTTTAATAATTAATTAACTATAAAGTCTAGAAAATATAAATACTTAGGTTAAAAATCCATGAATCTAATAATTTAATTATAACCTAAGTCATGTTTATCAAATTAATCATGTCATATTTTATAAATTTAATTCTTAACATATGATTATTAAAAACATAACCTTAACATAAACCATGAACCGGATCGTGACTAGAAACTATGAACCGGATCGTGACTAGAAACCATGAACCGGACCCGTAATCAACACCATACCCCGAACCACTTCGGGGTTCTCCCCTGTTTGCTGCTGTCGTGGGACCCACACCACCAAAACGAGACCATGAGGTCTCGGTGGTGGTTCACAAGCCAAGCCGAGACCCCTTAGGGGTTCGGTTTAGGCGTCGGCTAGACAAACACCCCTAAAAACCCTTGTTTTGATCTACCCCATAATCATAGACATGTTTAATAAATGTTTTTAATTAGTTTCTAAAAACATCAAGATCTTATGTAATTTATTAAAGCAAAACATAAAAGAAAAAGGTTAAAAAGGTTATACCAAATGTGTGGACCAATCAAGGATGAACACGCACGAATGCTTGCCCAAAATCCAAGATCAAAATCAACCCGAACACCCCTTTGGTGTTCCTAAATAGGGCGGCCAAAAGGAGGAGGAAGAAAGAATTAGGGTTTTTACTTTTTTGTGAAAATCTTGAATAATGCAAAGATATTTTCCCTTTCTCTTGTTTTGGTAAAAATAAACATGGGCTTGGCCCTTTTTCCTCTTCCTAATTTCGTGGGTAATGGGGCCCACATGGGGTAACCCGAATGTTTTCCGTGTCTAAAATATTAGTGTGTTCTCGTGTTCGTAATTTACGTGTTTTAATTAGTTATCGATCGTGACTTAATATATTTATTCGTGTTCGTAATAAATATAAATACGTAATTAATATTAGCTCGTGATTAATTTACGTTCATGATTTCATGATCGCATGTTCGTGATTATAATTATTATTTGAATAATTATTGTGTGTTCATACGTAATAAATACTTATCGTGTTCTAACACGTACATAATATTCGAAATTCTTATACGTGAAACGTAAAGATGTTATAAAAGGAAAGTTTTAATCTAGTACGTACGATCTTAAGGGTACTATTTATGGTAAAAGTATGCGGGTTTTACAACTCTTCCCCCCTAAAAAGAATAATTCGTCCCCGAATTATAGATAACGTAAACTGAAAGAGAAACATAACCAGATCAAACTGAGAGGGTATGTAAGATAAATGAATGTGCATGTGACCTGGCAAAAAGAACGTTGAACGCGACATGTCTTGAAAGGACATGGAACGTGACGTGACTGAAAGGACATATCTAATTGATAAGAGAAAAACGGATAAGAAGTCCTGTTGGGAATAAATTAAGGCCAGATCACTTGAGCGCTGACAAGAGTAAAACAAGCGTTGACAGGAGCAAAACAAGCGCTGACAGCTCAAGCGTTGACAAGACAAAGTCAAGCGTTGATACATTGAAGACAAGCCCTGATGGGAAGATATACTCTACGCGTTTATTGTATTCTAGATTACTTCTAGTAAAGATAGGAACAACAATGTATTTTCTATATTTATCTTTACCTAGAATAGCTGATACGTAGATTATTGTACAAGGCTTCTTGTGTCTATAAAAGAAGACCTTTAGGTTATTGTTTCATATAAGTTTTCATTCGTAAACTACTTTCATTGTAAGCAAGTTTGATATCATTAATCAAAGTGAAAGTTTGTTTATATCATTGTGTGTTCTTGTTTAAGTGTTAATTCCGCATAACACTTAGATCATCATAAGCATATACAAAGGTCTCTCTAAGTGTATTACTTGATCTAATCTCGTATACATAAAGCTAAATCGATCTAAGTTTGGGATCAACAAGTGGTATCAGAGCTTGTTGAGGAACTTTTGATATTAAAGAACACAAGAACCCTAAAAATCACCAAAACCCTAATTTTCTCAAAAACCCTAACAACATCATGCCAACTCCAGAAATAACCTCCTCCTCCTCACCCTTACCAAACATCAAGATTCCTATGCTTGATGCAACCAACTTTGAATTGTGGAAATTCAACTTTGAGCAATATCTAGGGATCTATGACTACACACTCTGGGAGATTATTGAATATGGAAACACATTCAATAAGGATCAAAAGATTGCTAATGCCATTGCTGCAAGAACAGCTGTTGCTGGATGTTCAGAAGCAGACAAGAAGGAAAAACCTGATGATGGTAGAGCTGTGTCTGCTGAAGACATAGCAAAGAAAAGGGTTGACATGAAAACCCTAAACATTCTAAAACTCTCTTTGGGACAAGAGAACCAGCATAAATACAGAGGTTATAAATCTGCTAAGGACCTTTGGGCAGCTCTTGAAGTTGCATATGGTGGCAATGAAGATACTAAGGAAGAGAAGAAGAAGCAACTCATGCATGATTATGCTGTCTTCAAGGCTCAACCTAATGAAAAGCTCAGTAGTGTGAGAAGCAGATTACTTGATATTACAAGCAAATTGTCCTTCATGGGGACACAACTTGGTGATGTTGACATCAATGCTACTTTTCTTAAAAGTCTTGGTGAGGCATGGGAGATTGAGGCAAGATCTATTCTTGCCAATAATACTCACAAAAGTTCCACGTTTGATGATATCTACAACAAACTGAGGCTATTGGAAGATGAAACTCTTTTAGAGCATGGAAGCAAGTCCACCAACAGTAATATGGCCTTCTTTTCTCATAGTGAAGGTCAATTCAATCAGAAGGACTCCTACATGCATCCAGTTACTGGATCATCATGTGTCAGCGCTGGAACATGTCCTGTCAACGTCTCCTTTTCAGACGCTGACACATTCAAAAGTGACTCACCAAGAGTTAAACCTGCTGGTTTGGATCTAGATATTGTATGTGCTTATATTGCTTCTTTGCCCAATGGTTCAATGATTACATATGAGGACCTTGAGCAAATAAGTGATGAGCACTTAGAAGAGATAGACATTAAGTGGAACATGGCTCTTGCTAGTATAAGAGCAAACAGGTGGAACAAAAGGTTTAAGAAGAAGATGACCTTCAATGCAAAAGACACAGCTGGATTTGATAAATCCAAAGTTGAATGCTACAACTGTCATCGTATGGGGCACTTCATGAGGGAATGCAGATCTCCTAGAAGATCTGATGCTGGTAAACCCTCAAGTCAAATCGTTAAAGCTCAGGATCCTAAAGCCATGGTTGCAGTTCAAGGAATTGATGGAATGGGATGGGATTGGAGCTATCTGGCTAAGAATGTGGAAGAGGATAAAGCCTTGGTTGCTGTAATTGAAGAAGAAGAGCATGTTGAATATGCTCTCATGGCACACTCCTCCTCTTCATCTGATAATGAGGTATATGATGATGCTTTTTGTAGTAAAGGTTGTAGGTTAAATACTGAAAGACTTAACAAAGAGGTGTTAAGATTATTAGATGATATGAGTACTAAAAGATGCAAACTGTCTAATTACCAACTAGCTCTCACTGAAACTGAGAAGACAGTTTCTGAATATAAGAAAATGGAATTTGACTTAAAAGATAAAATAAATATCTTAAAACATGAGTTAAATGCTAGTATGGATATTAGAAACATCATGGAAAGGGTTAATGGTGAGTTACATGCTAAATTAGATGAAGCCATTAAGAATAAAGATAACGTTGGCCTTAAAATTCAAAGATTTAATAGAGCCACACAAACCCTAGGAGACTGTGTGAGTAAACAAAGAGATCCTAAGGACATGACTGGGATTGGGATGAATGATTACTCTGTGGTTCCACCACCAGCTGGTGACTTCTATGGTGTCCAACAAAAGGACCTATCTTGGACTGGTTTGCCAGAACTCCAAGAGGAATTCATTCCTCCACCAAGAGTTGTCACCCCAGTTGAAGAGTATCAACAAAAGTTGACTGACCTGAATGAATGGAAGAAAGCTAACCCTACTTTATTTGTTAAGGGTGGCTTGCTATGTGAAAGTCCCAATGAGTCAACACCCATTAAGGTTACTAACCCACTCACTGGTAAAGCTGTTAATCTTGGCTCCAACACTGATAGAAAACCTAGCATTAAGTATGCAGAGATGTATAGGAATACTAGGTCACCCAAGAGCCAAGTTAGCAATAATGGAACAGGCTTCTTCTCTTCTAGACCTAAGGTTGTGTCTAGAAAAGCTTGTTACACTTGTAGTAGCTTTTCACACTTGGCATACAAGTGTGTCAACGCTCCCAAAGCCAGCGCTGACAGGAACAAATTCAGCACTGACAGGAACAAAGTCAACGTTGTTAGAAAGTCAAACGTTGTCAGACCCAAACCTTGTGTGCCGCAAAATCCACAAGTTGTTAGACCTGCCCTATTCTTCACTAGAAGGTCTAACACTCATGGACAAAGACCATTTCAAAAGACAAAACACTTGGTCTAATAGGCAATGGGTTTTTGTAGCAAACCCTAGGTTCAACGCTGACAAGGGTAATTTCAGCGTTGACAAGACCAATTCCAACGCTGACAGAAACGTGACCAGACCTAAATATTTGCAACCACAAGGAAAGGGGTCTAAAGCTTCTTCAAGCTTGACATGGAGACCCAAGAAAGATCAAAACCCTAATGATAATGGGATTTCAATGACCTGCAACAGATTTAATTACATTTCAAAGGTCATTACAAAACCTATTGGGGTTAACTGGGTATTTCATCCTAAGAAGGATGAAAATGGGGTTGTTATGAGAACTAAGTCTGTTCTTATTGAACAACCAGATGAATCCAAGTCTTCTAAGGCTTGGGTTCCCAAATAAAACTAATTTGTTTTCTTTATGTGCAGGGCATTCAAAAACAGGTCAATGATTATGGATATTGGGACAGTGGATGCTCAAGGCACATGACAGGGAAGGAAGACTATTTAACTAACTTCACCCCCATTAAGGATGGTGACAAGGTTTACTTTGGAGGCGGATATGTTACTATCACAGGAAAAGGAACCTTTCTCACCAAGAATTTGCGTTTTGAGAACTTATTTCTGGTAAAAGAACTTGATTACAACCTTTTTAGTGTATCACAAGTTTGTGATAACAAAAATAAAGTTCTGTTTACTGATACTGAGTGTTTGGTGTTAAGCAAGGATTATAAGATCCATGATGAGAAATATATTGAGTATAGAACACCTAGGCATAAGGACATATACAATGTGAATCTGAATGGGATTAGAATGAATAACAATATGTCTTGTTTTTATGCTAAAGCTTCAGTAGATGAGAGTAATTTGTGGCACAGGAGACTAGGGCACATAAATTTTAAGAATATAAATAGGCTTGTGAGACTTGTCTTGGTTGATGGTTTGCCTGAGAAGGCCTTCCACAGTGACCACTCTTGTGTTGCATGTCTTAAAGGCAAGCAGCACAAGGTCTCATTCAAGTCCAAACAGGTGCACTCTAGTTCTAGACCTCTTCATTTGCTCCATATGGACCTCTTTGGTCCAACCAATATAGAAAGTATGAATGGTAAGTCATATTGCTTTGTTATCACAGATGACTTTTCTAGGTTTACTTGGACATTCTTTCTAGCTATGAAGAGTGACACAGCTGATATTCTATATGATTTTATCACTCAGATTGAGAAAAAGACTAGCAATGAAGTTAAAATGCTTAGGAGTGATAATGGTGGAGAATTTAGGAATAAGAAGCTAGATGATTTCTGTGCCAGGAAAGGAATTACTAGGCAATTTAGTATTGCAAGAACCCCACAACAAAATGGGGTTGCTGAGAGGAAAAATAGAACCCTAATTGAAGCAGCCAGAACAATGTTGGTTGATGCTCATTTTCCTATAGCCTTTTGGGCTGAGGCTGTTAATACAGCTTGTTATGTTCAAAATAGAGCATTGGTTAACAAAATTCAGAACAAAACACCTTATGAGTTACTTTGGGAAAAAAAACCTAATATTGGTTTTCTTAGACCTTTTGGTTGTCATGTAGTAGTTTTAGACACTAGTGATGCCTTAGGTAAATTTAGTGCAAAAGGTGATGAAGGCTACTTCATGGGGTATTCAGTACAGAGCAAGGGATATAGGGTTTATCTTAGAGAGGAAAAACGTATACTTGAAAGAGTACATGTTAAGTTTTTTTAGAAAATAAACCTAGTGATCCTGAAAGTGGTCCTAATTGGTTATTTGACTTGGAACCTTTATCTAGAACTTTAAATTATATGCCTGTCACTAATCCAGACATTGTGAAGGTAACTTCAAATGTTGTAGAGGAACAAGTTGTTGATGTTTCAGGTACACGGGTTCATGAAAAAGTTGGATCACAAGCAGAAAAGACATCTCCTATGCAAGAATATGTCACAATTCCCATTTGGACAGATGCTTTTGCTGCTGCTGCTGCTGGTAAAGATAATGGTGGTCCCCAAGTACCACCAGATACAAACATGCATGGTCCTTTAGGCGCTGACAAAGGCAAATCTAGCGCTGACAAGACCAATTCAGACGTTGATGACTCAGACGTTGATAACAACAGTTCAAGCGTTGTTAGCCCAAGCGCTGACAACCAAGATTCAGGCGTTGACAACACTTTTGCACATCTTTTCTCTTCCACTTTTGAACAAGGTGAACCTTCCAATTTATATGAAGAAGGTCATCCCTATGTTGATGTAAGAGAGTCTGATGAAGAAGATATTGGCAATATGGAGAATGAGGTTGAGGACACCAGACTTTTTGAAGGAGGAGTTCTCACTTCCACTATGAAGAATCACCCTACTTCTCAAATCATTGGTGATATTATGACTCCAGTTTAGACTAGAAGATCTCATCAAGGTCTTGGTGGGTTTATTGCCAATATACACAAGAAGGTTGATACCCCTCTTGTGCAAGCATGTTTGTTTGCCTGTTTTCTGTCACAACAGGAACCCAAGAAAATATTTGATGCTCTCAAAGAACCAAGTTGGGTGGAAGCAATGCAGGATGAGCTTCACCAATTTGCAATTCAGGATGTTTGGGAGATGGTTGATTGTCTCAGATATGTCAGACCTATAGGGACAAGATGGGTCCTAAGAAACAAGAGAGGTGAAAGAGGAATTGTGGTCAGAAACAAGGCAAGGTTAGTGGCTCAGGGATATACACAAGAGGAGGGGATAGACTATGAGGAGGTCTTTGCACCAGTTGCAAGGATTGAAGCTATAAGGATCTTTCTAGCCTATGCATCCTGCATGGGCTTCACTGTCTATCAAATGGATGTCAAGAGTGCCTTCCTCTATGGAACAATTGTTGAGGAAGTATATGTGATGCAGCCTCCTGGTTTTGAGGATCCAGAGAATCCAAACAAGGTGTATAGAGTCAAAAAGGCTATGTATGGCCTTCATCAAGCCCCAAGAGCATGGTATGGTACTTTGTCTACTTACTTAGTGGACAATAAATTCAAGAGGGGCACCATAGATCAGACATTATTTACAAAGAAGAAAGGCAAGGATGTGTTGCTTATCCAGGTCTATGTTGATGACATCATTTTTGGGTCTACTGATCCAAAGATGAGTGAGGATTTCTCCAAGCTTATGACAGACAAATTCAAGATGAGTGCTATGGGGGAGATGAACTTCTTTCTTGGTTTACAAGTTCAGTAGAAAGAAGAAGGTATCTTCATCTCCCAGGATAAATATGTGGCTGAGATCTTGAAGAAGTTTGGCTTTTCTCCACATGAAAAGAGGGCTACTACTCTTATGGATAGAGAACACCCTTGGGGAAAGATTGGAGATGGGAAAGATGTTGATGTCAAGCACTATAGATCCATGATTGGATCCTTAATGTATCTTACAGCCTCCAGACCTGACATCATGTTTGCTGTGTGTGCTTGTGCACGCCATCAAGTGACTCCCAAAGACTGTCACCTCTATGCTGTGAAGAGGATCTTTAGGTACCTAAGATGCTATCCTAGTCTTGGTTTGTGGTACCCAAAGGATTCCCCATTGGAGCTGATTGCATATTCAGATATTGACTATGGAGGTGATAAATTTGATAGGAAATCCACAACTGGTGGATGTCAGTTTCTTGGGAGCAGGTTGATATCTTGGAAATGCAAGAAACAAACAGTGGTGGCTAATTCTACAACTGAAGCTGAGTATGTTGCTACAGCTGCTTGTTGTGGACAAGTTTTGTGGATTCAGAACCAGCTGTTGGACTATGGGTATAATTTCATGCATACCAAGATATTTGTTGACAATAACAGCACTTTATGCATCATTAAGAATCCTGTACATCATTCTAAAACTAAACACATAGAAATTAGACACCATTTTATAAGAGACTATTTTGAAAAAGGTTTAATACAACCAGATAGGGTTGACACTGAGGAAAATATGTCAGATTTACTAACTAAACCTTTTGATGCTGGGAGGTTTCAATACTTGGTAACAAGTATTGGAATGATCAATCTCACATAATATGTGTTTTGGAGTCTTTTTGTAAAAGTATGTACAGGATGATGCATTGTTATTAGTCTTATTGATGATTTTGGATTTTCCACTATATTTTTCTAACACTGACAAAGGTTGCTTGAACGCTGATAAGTGTTTTTGTAACGTTGTCAGCAATATAATTGTCTAACGCTGACAAAGCTTCCCTCAACGCTGTCATGTGTTATCGGGGCGTTGTCAGCAACAATGTTAGTTTTGTGGTTTTCAATCTAAATGTGCAGATGGTGCTAGCAGTATACCATTGGATACAGAGTTGCTTATGGATCAATGGAGAAGCATTTGGACAAGTTTTTATTTATGGATGATGGTTGGAATTTTTAATTCCTATCTTGACATAACTTTTTATGTTCATGCATGTTTTTAGCAACTTATGTATCATAGTTTAAGGGGAGGTTTTAGGAACCTTTAAGATGTTTGGGTATCCATATGATACTCTTATCACAATTCTAGATTGTTTCCACAGGTGAGTATGAGTTAGTTTTACTAAATCATGAGGCACTGTAGCATGCAAAGTTGACATACTATGCATGCTGCCAAGACATTTTTGGCCTAGAATTGGTTGTGGTCTGTTGGGAGACTTGGGAATAATTTTGTTATGGAATTTACCTGGGAGTAACAAGGAATTTTATAAGGTAACTTGGTTGTTAAGAGTTTTGGTTAGCAAGGGACACTAGAGGACTGTTATGTCTATCTTGCTTAAGCAAGTGTGCATAACTGGACAGTGCTTGCCGCCCTATAATAATTATCAGCTTTTTGGTTATCTTCTCTAGGATAAATTACTTTGTTAAGGTCATTTTTCATTTTTTAACATTTTTATTTTTGGACGCTGACAAGTATTTTTCCAAGCGTTGTTGTGACCAATTTAGACGCTGACATGGCTATAGGCAACGTTGACAAGATTATAGCCGTTGGGCGTTGACATGTTATTTTTGACCGTTGGCACTCAATGGGTCCTACCTAGTTGTTACTTTTTGACATATTTTTAGGCCGTAATTTTGGGAGTTGTCACCTTTCATTTAATGCATGAGATAAACTTATAATTTTTCAATATTTTCATGATTACATTTTGAAAATACTTGCCTATTTTTGGGCCAATCACATGCATTTTCTTCTCCTATAAATTTGGCTCCTTATTTTAAACAGGGTATCTATACTTCTTGTCTAACATAATTTTCTCTTATCATCTTCATCTTCTTCAAACAATTTTAACAGCTTTCAACAATGGCACCAAAGTTTAAACCATCAAAATTGGAATTGGGGTTCAGAACTCAACACAACATGATCGCGTATCTTGAAGCTGATGATACTCTGTTTCCTCAATACACACAAATGGTGGCGTATTTGAATGCATCTCCTCTTAGGTATGCTCTTTCTCATGCACCACTCATTCCTGTCACACATATTAAACAGTTTTGGAATACTGTCAGTTCCTCAACAGTTAATAGAGTGACTACATTGACTTCTATTGTTCATGGGAGACCTTGGGTGGTTACTGAGGCTTTGGTACGCCAAGCCTTGCATCTTGATGATGCTGATGGTATAGCCACCCTTCCCATTAGAGAAATAGAACAAGGACTAAGGGCTTTGGGTTATCCTTTTCCTGATGAAGGAACTTTAAACAAATATCATAAACAGGAGTTTCCCCCAGCCTGGAAGTACCTCATACATGTCCTCCTTTAATGTTTGAGTCCCAAATGCACTGCACACAATGAGATCAATAGATCTATTGCTAGTGCTATTGTGTGTATTGCAACTGGGCAAAAATTTAATTTTTCTAAAATGATTTTTGAGGGCATGTGTAAAAATAAGGGGAACAAAATGACTTTAGCTTATCCCCGATTTTTACAAATGGTTTTTGATGTTCAAGGATACTGCACAAGGGATCATAATGATTTTTATGAGATCCCTGTGCAAAAGAAAGCTATTTTTATGAAGATGAACTCACCCCCCCCATCGTGACTTACCCTTAACCCAAGCTATGCTTGCTGTTATTGCAGTAGCTCAACCCCAACCAGACCCCCAACCACAAATTGACCCAATACCTGAACCATTACCTTCCCCTGAACATATGCAAATTGACCAAGAACCCTTCAACGCTGACACATTAAATGTTGGCGTTGATGTGCCTATTTCCAACGTTGACACACAACCTTAACAAACCCAAACACCCCTTAACCAACCCACATCCACCCAACCCACATCATCTTCCACACCCCTGAATATAGATTGATGAAACGCCAAAGGACTACTGGAGAGTTCTCCTCTGGTGGTCCTAGCCATGTAGCAGAGAGAACCACCACCACAAGTGTGGCTAGTGACATGGATGAGGCTGGGACTATTGGTTCTAGCTTAGAAGCTGGCCAAGGCAGTCCCACCATCATTAAGTCCTCATCCATGCCCAATGAATCTGACTTGGGAGGTTAAATACCTAATTTAGAAGAGGGCAGATTAGAACCAATGACTCTTATAGAATTGAGGCAGTCTGCATGAGCTTGCAAAAGCAAAATGCAGACTTAGTACAAGTTGTCAGCTCACAAGGCCTTGAACTCAAGCAATTGAGGGAGAGGATTGTTGTTTTAGAGACTGCAAGTGCCAGGAAAGGTATGGAGGAATCTTTCAAAGGGGAGGAAGATCCAATAAATGTGAGTGATAAGGGCAGCCATGGCAGCCATGATGGTCAGTCTTTGGATGTTGCTGAGGCCCTTACAAGTTTGAAGAAACAAACAGGTTTTGATACGTCATTAGTCTCTCCTACCAACTTGAATTTATCATTTACAGCCATGTTGGAGGAAATTGCAAAAGGCGCTGAGGCAGGAAATTTGGGCGTTGACAAGGAAACTTTGGACGCTGACAGAAATATTTTGGACGCTGACACAGCAAAATTGGGCGTTGACAGACCTGCACATGAGGGTGATGTATCCCAGTCATCATCCATCATCAAGGAGGTTTCTTCACAGGTATCACCATCTACCTTACCAACAATTGATCCATTAGATAAGGGTAAGGGCATTATGGTGGAAGAGGTTGTTCCAAAGAATGCAGCTCAAGTTGAGTTTGATAGAAGGTTGGCTGCACAAATCATGGAACAAGATAGAAAGGAGGTGAAAGAGTCACCATTTGTTGTTACTTCAGAAGAAGGAAGTAATGAGGCTAGCTCAGACTCAAGTGTTATGATTATAGAACCAGAAAGACTTGAGTATGGAGATGAGTTGGCCGAGGAGAAATTAAGAGAGTTGAAATTGCAGGTTGACTTTGATATGCCAGAGGTGGTTCAAATGTATAATGCTTGGGAAGAAAGATGTATGGAGAATCCACACTTGACCATTTCAGATCAAATATGGGGTTTGGAGATTCTCCTCAGAGTTCAAAAGGATTGTCAGGTAATTTTGAAACACAAGGCAAGCAATATTCTCTCAGAGTTGAAAAGGGATAAAAGGGAGTTATACTGCATGTTGCTCAGATGTCATGGAGTAGAATGGACTTATCAGAAATTGAGGGCATTGACATTCGATGAGTTGGAATGCAAGGCTTATCCCATCTGGGTTAGAGTGCAGGAAGCAAACACTCTCAGACTTCTTTCTGATGAAAGAAAGGAAGAACTTGCAGAAGAAATGGAGCTCAAGAAGGTAATGTTTGTTCCCAAACCAGTGAAAAAGGGAGTTCTTCTTGAGTTTCCCAAAGATATGGATCCATTATATCCAAGTGAAGCTGTCATAAGAAAGAGCCTCAAGCTCTCACCATTAGAAGCTTCAGATATGATGCAAGTGTTACCACTAGATTCCAGAAATCCAATTGTGAGCTATGAAGAAGATGAATGTGGATTTTGGAAGATTGGCAGGTATGGCAAAGAAGTACACACTTTCACCACTCTTATATCTTTGTTTGCAAGTTGTGATAGAGAAGACTTGGTAGTCCTATAGAGGTTGCTAGAGACCAAGTATGAGGCTGAAGCACCAACTTCAGCTAATGGAATAAAACTGTGGTCCACATTCAAGAGAATGTGTGGACCAAAAGATGAGGATCCTACTATTTGGAAGGATCTTGAAGATGACCTCAGTGGTCTTTAATGGAGATTGTATTCAGCTGCTGGTGTTTACCATTTGAGTTCTACAAAGTTTGTTGAGTATCTACTTGTGGATGGTCAGTATTTCATATCCAAGGATATCTTGGAGAAAATGAAGAACACTCAGCTGGAAATTGATTATTCAAGTGACGTGGCAAAAGACTTGATTAGATTTATTTATTATCAATATGAGAAGGTTTGTAAGATTCCTCCTAGTCCTTAATGCTTATGCAGAAACTTGATCATAAGAGTGGATATCAAGTTTAGGGGAGGATTGTTGGGAATAAATTAAGGCCAGATCACTTGAGCGCTGACAAGAGTAAAACAAGCGTTGACAGGAGCAAAACAAGCACTGACAACTCAAGCTTTGACAAGACAAAGTCAAGCGTTGATACATTGAAGACAAGCACTAATGGGAAGATATACTCTACGCGTTTATTGTATTCTAGATTACTTCTAGTAAAGATAGGAACAACAATGTATTTTCTATATTTATCTTTACCTAGAATAGCTGATACGTAGATTATTGTACAAGGCTTCTTGTGTCTATAAAAGAAGACCTTTAGGTTATTGTTTCATATAAGTTTTCATTCGTAAACTACTTTCATTGTAAGCAAGTTTGATATCATTAATCAAAGTGAAAGTTTGTTTATATCATTGTGTGTTCTTGTTTAAGTGTTAATTCCGCATAACACTTAGATTATCATAAGCATATACAAAGGTTTCTCTAAGTGTATTACTTGATCTAATCTCGTATACATAAAGCTAAATCGATCTAAGTTTGGGATCAACAAGTCCGGATGAACTTGTCCGTTTCCAAGTGGCCTCCCTCTTGGAACGGTTCCTTCACAAGATCTTGACACGAATGATAAATCTTGGTCCTCCTGACCTTGACTTGAAATACGAAGAAGTTCTTGGTTATCAACTTAAGGTAGATCCCCTAAATTTGATCGAGGGAATAAGAATTAACGTGTAAGGGCAACTAAAACGTTATCGTGCAAAACACTCTAACTTAACTGATAATTAGCAACGATGCGCGAGACATAAAGAAACGTAGTACGTGAAAATTTTTGAACGTAATACGTGAAAGATTTTGAACGTGATACGTGGAGATATGATGAGTGTAGTATGAGTAAACATATTTTGATCCATGATACGTGTAACATATCTTGATCATGATATGAGGATCGTGGAATGAACATGACATGTGAAACATATCGTGAACATAGAATATAATGGCGGTAACGCCAAACGCTACAAGGTGAGACATAGAATATGACGAGAAACGTCTATCTGAGGATAGGGAGTTATACTAAACTTGGGTCTGATCTCTCAGGTTCTTGCAAAACTTCCCAGAATGAGAAAAATGAACGCAAAATCGTAAGCCGAGATGCCATCATGAACGTGAATAGTGTCATGAACTCGAGCGCGAAAGCAAGTCATGAAATTTGAACAAGGACGTGAAGTAAATAAGGAGCACAATTATGAATATTTGTCCGACCCGATAACTGAGGGATTGCCAAGTGATCGGATGAGCCTTGGCTGGAACATGTCCGATCAATCTATTGGTTCTGAAATCCTTGCGGATGTAAGGATTCTGCAGACTTGATCAAACCGTTCGCAATAACCCAGATAGCATCATGCTTCTTCTGAGTTTGCGTTAATCTGGTAACCAAAATCCGTTGAGATCTTGTCCCATTTCAATTCACAATTTCAGATGATAAAAACATCCCAGTCTGTTGGTGTCCTATCTTAACCTGTTGGTATGTCAGGTACTTAGATATGAACATAACTGTATCTTGCTTCGTAGAACTTGATACATAGGAGTTTGCGAAACTCTGAGTCTCTGAATCTAGACTTCTCCTAGCGTAGGATTTTCTAGAACACCTAATGTAGTGTAGGATTCTCTCCTTTACGCATAAGCTGAGTCATGGTAAGATTAACCGTAGAAACCCATGTGATTCAGCGTGTCACTGTAATCAAACAGAATTGATATTGGAAAATTTTCTAGGGTGGAATTTCTCCCGTCATAGAATTTGTAACATGGTGCAAATATGGTCTTCCTGTTCTTCTCTAGGCTTAGAGGAAATCAGGTTATCCTCAATGAAAACACTAATGAATTTGCTTATGAGTTCATGAAAACTCAATTTATTAAGTCCATAATGCTGTTGGAGCATTTATGAGACTGATACAGAATCATGAATTTAGCCTGTCCAAGTCATGTACGAATAGCAGTCATGGACATGTCCTACTCTTTCACTCGTCACTGTTGGTAGCATGATCATGAGTTCGATCTTGGAAAAGTGATTAACACTATAAGGTCTATTGGACATGTTGTCAATACGTGGAGGAGAATAACGGTCATGAATGGTGATTTGTTTAAGTCGACGGTAGTCGACACATAATCTCATGGTACCGTCCTTCTCCTTGTAAGTTCTTCTGGAATGTATAGGAAGATTTTGGAATAATCAACTGGCTATGCGTAAAAGACTTAAGTGGTCGTGTCTTACTGACAGCTAGAAAATTTTAGCGACCATGGCTAACAACGCACACGCTTGTAAGCATAGATAATTTGTATAGATTCTATCGTTGGAAAATCAAGCTGAATGTATTCAGGAGCCTGAACATTACTGTACATAATTATGAATCGTAGCATAGTGTGCTGTTCATAGTCCATAATTAGGATAAAATTCACCTCGTGTCTATCCGAGGAAATGCGTTAGCAGCTTGGATCTCATCATTAAGCTGAAGGAAAACCTTCGTATACGTAGGAATACGAAAGGCGTCCTTCATGGTCATGAATATATGAAATATGGTGAAACAAATGAAAGTGACATCGGCAACGTGACAGTTCTCACTGATGCGCCGGTAATGGTATTGAAATTCTTGTGGCCTGATTAATACATGGCACAACAAAATGGATATACCCTGGGAGGGTATCCTGAATATCCTAGAAATGTTCCATAATTGGACGTGAGTCATGTGTCTTGACTCGTGTCTTGGAACTATAAGCATGACATATGTCTTGACTGGTGTCTTGACATGTGTCTTCATAAAGTATACGTGAGACATGTGTCTTGACTGATGTCTTGACATGTGTCTCGAGACGTAAAAAATAGAACTACAATATTAGGTTATTATGCCAGAATTGGCGGATTGGATGGACCACTGATCTATTGTATGTCTGATCACGTCCGTGACTGGAGCCTCGGTTGCGATTTCTAGGATAGTTGTTGTCATAGTAGTGGTTACTATCATCCTGTCTGTCAGTTCCATGACGGTCATTCTCATGACTGTGAGTCATGTAACTATTCAGCTGAGTGGCCGGCTGGCACCGGTCTTCACTCATATGACTGAAACGACAACTGGATGACGTGTGACATGTAACTAAGAATTAAGGGCAATGATTGATGAAAATCGTCTGGTGGTGAAGCATCATCTCGTCTGATCGCTTTGATCTAACACCTTTGTCTTCGTCTTGTATGAGCTCCAGGTTGTGAATAGCATCAGCATCTCGTAGCGTCTCTCAACATCAGCAACATCAACCTTTAGTAACATCTCCAAGCTATGAGCGGCATCGACAATCTTGTAGAATATCAGCAAGTGAACATACGCCTGAGATGATTTAGAATCGACTAGCGAATACTCGTGAAGTATTGCAAGTGAAATACACATGGATTAAGGTATGTGAAATACACATGGAATACGGTACATAGAGTACTCACGGAATGCACATGAAATGATCGGTATGGGTTCGATCATTTGTCATGATTTAAGGAAAGTATATCGGTTAAACGGTTAGGAAAACCATCATGATAACCTGGCAAAGCCAGTATATACCTCATTCTGGTTGCATAGAGAACGTTAAAGTGTGGTTACACAAAATTCAAGATGATTTGCCTGAAAGCATGATCAATGAAAACCAACCATGACTATCATGAAAGTAGAATTTACATGAATTCCAACGGTGTCTTGCATGGAAGCAAAGACAACAAAAGAGACGTAAGACATAATCACGTGAAGACCAAGTCATTATGAAGAAACATGGAACAACTCAATGTGAAGGATTATATAACATAATCAGCATGAAACCGAAGTTAACCATGACAGTATGACATCATACTTGACATAAAAACATAATAACTTATGAGTGGACATGAAAAAAAATGTATGCCAATAAATCATGAGAAAAAATTTATGCATGAAAAACAGTGCATGAATGCGTAATGTAGTTTATTAAAACCTTTATATGTGCGAGGGGACGCCTATGGGTCGGTCCCAAAACAAAAGACATGGCGAGGGGACGCCTATGGGTCGGTCCAAAAGTTAAAAGTTTCGATAAAAGCACATGCGACTAAATAGGGCCAGTCCTGTACCAACCATTACTTAGCCATAATTCCTGCAACAATGATACATGAAACATAAATAAATGAAACTCATCTGTCAAAACTTATCAGAAAAAAATGTATGTGACTAATTATGAACTACTGGGTTCAGTCCACATAGCCACAGTTCTCGAGGAACATTATGCATGAAACAATGACACATAACTAAATATGAATGACGGTTGTCCATCCATATTAGTAAAACAATATCGATGAAAACATCAAGGTTAAAACCTCAAGGTGTTGAGAACATCATGGTTAAAACAACAATGCGCTGAAAACATCAATACGTAGAATAACAAACATTGGCTTAGGAAGCTCCTGGTGACTACCCACTAGTCACAGGTCGAGTTTTAGAGGCTACAAGTCGAAGCCTTGGCTCTGATACCATAACTGTAACACCCCATTTTGTTAATGGAATGTCACGCGTAATAATGGCGTGTCATCAAAGCATACAAGGGTAAATGTCTAAAACATTACATGACCATAGGAATAACCGGAATCAAACATCGGTTCCCAAACATAAGCCCAAAACATAATAAAGCAAAAGAAATGAATGAAAGACTAAACAAGCATAAGTATATGAAGGCAAAAAGGAAAAGAAGTCTCTAGCAGCTTCCATCCTATGCACGTCCTCCAAATGCTCGAGTCTTCCCTAGGGTACCTGCCGTTTTGGGACATGGAAAGGAAAGTAACGGCTGAGCAAAATGCTCAGTGCACGGATATAGACATAGTATGAATGACTAAGCATAATAAAGACTTAATAGCAGCGGAAATGTATAAGTCCTGGAAAACCTGGAACATGTTCATAAAACTGGTTTTATAGTTTGAAAAGCCTTATGTTTATCTTATGAAAACTGTTTAACATATTTTACCATTAGCCAATATAGGTCATGAAAATTCACCGTGCATGAATACTTGGAGGGGTGACCTCATCATGCAAATTAGAGGGGTTGCCTCTAATTAATAACTGGTTTTGGGTAGGAGGGATCAGTTCCTTGTGAAGGATGCAAGGCACACACCACATTCACACTGAATAATCTGCTGAAAAACATGTAACTAGGATGCACCCATACGCCCCACATGATACATATAATAATATGGCCAAAAGCTGAAGGGACGCCACGAGCAATCACTCCGCCGTGGGGAAGTCATAACACTAGTGCCTCTAATGTTATGGTTATGGTACCTCCATAACTAGGTGAAACTGTTCATGCATGTATATGGCTATAGGTGTTCTAAATTAAACATAAGCAAATCAAACATATAAACTTATACTACGGAAAAACAGTTGGCTGCATACGGGGAATCCTAATAAGGAAAGAATGTCCATACTGAAAGGACGGGAATCCGTACCTTATGTCCAGTGAACGAAGAAGACGGACTGAAGAGAGTCCTACTTCGGTATCACTAATGCTACATAAATACATACGTGTATAAGTATCTGATTACTAAATACGTAATTGGTTTTATGTCATGTCTTAGCTTATTTTATCCGTTCATGTCATGTTTTACTGTTTTAAGCTTTAAACTGTGTTTATCTTATATTCTGTCTATTCTGATTAAGTATTACTTGATTTCATGTATTATTATACTTACTGTGTAATAATAAGTAACTTTCTAAAAATAGCAGGTTTCCTAAAATAGAAAGTTTCCAAAAATAGAAAGTTTCAAAAAATAGAAAGTTTCCAAAAATAGAAAGTTTCCAAAAATAGAAAGTTTCCAAAAATAGAATTACTGCTTAAAATAGATAAGTTTCTAAAAATAGAAAGTTTCCATAAATAGATTAGCTGCCTTAATTAAATAAGTTTCTAAAAATAGAAAGTTTCCATAAATAGATTAGCTGTCTTAATTAAATAAGTTTCTAAAAATAGAAAGTTTCCATAATTAGATATAAGCTGGTTAATAAGCTAAGTATATAAGCTTAAGTGTTTTCTGATTATTTTTCTAAGTCATATTGATATAAGGTATAGTTTATTAATTATTACATGTAATTTAAATAAACTATAGGTTAAAAGTATTTAATTAAATATATCATGTTTTTAATTAAATAAAGTCAAATACTTAGGTTAAAACATGTATTATTAACTATTAATAATATAACCTAAGTCATGTTAATTAATTAATTATAACCATGGTTTTTAATAATTAATTAATTATAAAGTCTAGAAAATATAAATACTTAGGTTAAAAATCCATGAATCTTATAATTTAATTATAACCTAAGTCATGTTTATCAAATTAATCATGTCATATTTTATTAATTTAATTCTTAACATATGATTATTAAAAACATAACCTTAACATAAACCATGAACCAGATCGTGACTAGAAACCATGAACCGGACCCGTAATCAACACCATACCCCGAACCACTTCGGGGTTCTCCCCTGTTTGCTGCTGCCGTGGGACCCACACCACCAAACCGAGACCATGAGGTCTCGTTGGTGGTTCACACGCCAAGCCAAGACCCCTTAGGGGTTCGGTTTAGGCGTCGGCTAGACAAACACCCCTAAAAACCCTTGTTTTGATCTACCCCATAATCATAGACATGTTTAATAAATGTTTTTAATTAGTTTTTAAAACCATCAAGATCTTAGGTAATTTATTAAAGCAAAACATAAAAGAAAAAGGTTAAAAAGGTTATACCGAATGCGTGAATCAATCAAGGATGAACACGCACGAATGCTTGCCCAAAATCCAAGGTCAAAATCAACCCGAACACCCCTTTGGTGTTCCTACATGTGGCGGCCAAAAAGGAGGAGGAAGAAAGAATTAGGGTTTTTACTTTTTTGTGAAAATCTTAAATAATGCAAAGATATTTTCCCTTTTTCTTGTTTTGGTAAAAATAAACATGGGCTTGTCCCTTTTTCCTCTTCCTAATTTCGTGGGTAATGGGGCCCACATGGGGTAACCCGAATGTTTTCCGTGTCTAAAATATTAGTGTGTTCTCGTGTGTTCTCGTGTTCGTAATTTACGTGTTTTAATTAGTTATCGATCGTGACTTAATATATTTATTCGTGTTCGTAATAAATATATATACGTAATTAATATTAGCTCGTGATTAATTTACGTTCATGATTTCATGATCGCATGTTCGTGATTATAATTATTATTTGAATAATTATTTGTGTTCATACGTAATAAATACTTATCGTGTTCTAACACGTACGTAATATTCGAAATTCTTATACGTGAAACGTAAACATGTTATAAAAGGAAAGTTTTAATCTAGTACGTACGATCTTAAGGGTACTATTTATGGTAAAACCATGCGGGTTTTACAGTATGTGTATTAATAGAGAAAATGAAACGACCAACACCCCTTTCCATGGTGGAAAAGGGTTTATATACCCAAGTCCCTTAGTGGACTAATGTAAACTTTAATTAAACTTATACTACGAGCCTATAAATATATTGTTGGAGTGACCGAGACTTTCTAAATACGAAAAACGTATTTACAACATAACTCATTTCGAGTCAAAAGTTATGCTAGTTTTAGTATTCGTGTACCGGGAGACGCAAATCGACACAATCCGAAATTGTGGCTGATTTTAGGTCGACTCTCGGGGACTTTAGGCTTGGTTAGATTATGGATACTACTGATTTTCAAAGTTTATAAACTTAATTTGATGATTCTAGTAGTGGTTTTAAAAGACGGATTGTCAAGTTAGTACTTTTAAAGTGGTCTAAACGGTTTTATAAAATAAGTATACAATTTTGTCCCAAATTTTAGGGTCGAGTATAGTGTCGAGCTGATGGATTTTAAAGTGTAAACTTTGGCTCAAATTTTGGTGAGATCTTATACCGATTATAAGTGACCTTGACACCAAGTTTAATCTAAAACGGACATGTCTAGATAGGGTAGATCGGTGTGTACATTCGGGGTTACTTGCTGATTTTATTTTGGACACATAGTTCAATGCCTGTGTTGCGTGAGTTTGAATATTCACCATCGGACATGGTGACTTACTCAGATGCTTAGTCATTATATAAATGACTTAGCTACTGGTCCGAATAGGGTAAAGGGACAGTTTGACTTGCGTTGAATTGGCGTCGTATGACGGGTCAATTTCAAGTGCACAAGTGTTTAATCGTGTAGTGTTGGAATAAATGGGTTAGTATGGATTCTTTTGGTTCGTGTCATTGGTTTTGAAATATGAATACTTTGAAAACATTTGAGTCATATATATTTGGTAAATATCGATATTTGAGTTCGAGTCTTAATGCGCGCCTTATTTTGATAGGTTGCGGTTTTCGTGTTTCCCGGGCATCCATATCGTCGGTGATTGTCTCACTACCATTGTTTCTACTCAGTTGCTGAGTACCGTGATTGACTTACCATGTGGCTAAGGTGAGTTCATAGCCCTTTTTTACTTATACATAGCTTCTAAACATGGGGTGAGATTATACATGATGGAACACAACCATTTAAAAACTGTATGCTATCCAGAACATGTATGCTATCCAGAACTTGTATGCTATCCAGAACGTGTATGCTTTCCAGATTTTCGATATTATTATTGCTTTTTAGTCTAGCCTTGAGTTTCATCTCTCTGATCATGAACCGTTAATTGTCCTGTGTGCATTGCGTGAAGCGCGAATGTTGTGCGTAGATCCCTCGGGATTGACTATCCCCGTCCCATGTTGCGGTTGTTTAACCATGACGCACTAATATTTGTTTATACCTGAGTATTTAGGCTGAATACTTACATAAGTTAAGCTTTGGTTCATGAACTAAACAACAATAATAATGGTTTCGGACTATGGTTGACGTATATAACCATACTCCATACTACTTGTTTTACAAATGAATGCTTGTGTTCCACACCTTTACTGCTAAACCTATGAATATCACTCAACTTTGTGTTGACGATTTTACATGTTTAATCTCAGGTATTATTACTTAGCTTTGCTTGGATGGGAGCCCGCAGGATATTATCGCAGCTTGGAGATTTCTGTGATGCTTTTAAAAGACTGTTTTTAGTAAAAACTATCAGAAGCTTATTCTATCTTTTTAGCAACCATATATTATAAATCATGATGAAATAATATATTTCCGCTTATAAAACTCTGGGACCTTTGTAGTAAAACTCTGATCTTTTACGATGTAATGTACATGTTTTTATTACATCAGCTTTGTGTCAACTGTAATTCATTGTTTCTTGTACTATGACGTGTTACACCCTCTTTGCCTAGTTGTTCATGTTAGATTTTGGGGGTCTCACAAAATTTATATATAAGAATGTGGAAATCTGGTCATTTAATATTTCTTTTGAGATTGTTGTTGTTTTTGGTTTTCTAGTTGTGCAATACTTTGAGCACTAAGTATAGTTTGTATTATGAACAGTGATTTATTGTTTTATTATTTCTTGCAATTTGTTTTATTACTTTTCCCTTCCACGTGTTATTTTCCTACATAAAAATGCATAAACAAAACCACCCACCCACCTCTTCTCTTTCTAAAAAAAAGAGCTGACCACATCTTTCTTGGTTTATCTCTTTCTCTCTCTCTCTCTCAAATTAGATCTAGCCTTGCTGGGTTATTTTGATGATTTGGGCTATGTTTGATATAAATGATTAGAGATGAGTGAAGAAGGTTTATTTGTGTGTTGTGGTTTCGTGGTGGAATTATTCTGGGTGTTTGGATCTCGGTATTGTTGGTCGTTAACTTTTTCTCTTATTACCTTACGAATAAAGAAGGTATGTGTTCTATTTTTGCGGTGAATTTATGTATAAGAATGTGGAAATCTGATCATTTAGTATTGCTTTTGATATTGTTGTTGCTTTGGGTTTTCTAATTGTGCAATACTTGGAGCACTGAATATAGTTGCTAAAAATTACGATTTATGGTTCAAGATTACCTATACTTTCGGCTTATATGTTGGAAATACGTTTTACGTATTAAGAAGGATCGGTCACTCCAACGATAGTTCATGTAATAGCTCGTAGTTTAGTTAACTTTATTTGTTTATCAAACAACATCAAGCCTAGCCTACAACATGTGTAGGCCGGCCCAAAATGTAAGCCCAAGCCCATGACAAGGGCTTGGGTATATAAACCCTCTCCTTTAATGGAGAGGGGTGTGGTTTCATTATTTTACACATAGTTCTTTCTTAGTTTCTCTCTCTAAAGTGTGAAATCCACCATCTCTCTATCTCTTTCTCTCTCTAAAATCATAAGCATGGATTTACAAATCTACAAATGGTATCAAGAGCTTGGGATGAAATATAGGTTTGTTTTTGTGTTGCGTTTTGTTTTCAAAACAATTCGTGGAGTATAGGTTTGTTTTTGTCGAAATCTTCATAATTTTTTGTGTTGGATCGAAGTTTAAAGTAGTGTAACATAGGGATTCGTGCTTAAGAGTGTTCTTGGTATCTTGGTTTTCATTAAAACATCAGTTTTCTTGGATCAAAAGTGCGAAAAAAAAGGCTTTGTTCTTCATTCCGAAATTCTAGCAGAAAGATCCATCGGAAAGTACAAACTGTACTTGGGCCTCCATCGCAATAACTTAACCATCGGAAAGGGTTAGGTTTCTACATTGCGATCGTTGGATTTTTATCACTTATTCCGATCTGAATCATTCCGATAGCTATTGCGATCTGAGATTCCGACGGGTATAAGGAAGTATTTTAAGTCGTTACTCTGCTCGAATTTTGTCAGCCACTTTGCGATCTGAACATTCCGATAGGGCTTTGCGATCTGAACATTCCGATACCAACAACATTTCGACAGGGCTATATTCCGATCTGGTATTACGATCTGACATTCCGATCTGGTATTACGATCTGACATTTCGATCTGGTATTACGATCTGACATTCCGATCTGGTATTACGATCTGACATTCTGATCTGGCATTCCGATAATCACAATTTTTTTCCATAAATTTTGACTTGGAATTTTTGGTTTATCGAGAACATATTTTAGGGGATTTTAACATTGTTTCTCGATTATAACTCACAACAACACAAAAATACTTAACCTTATTTCATTGATTCGATCAACTTTGTAAATCTTAACTTATTGAAATGGAGTACACATCTCTTACGGATAAGTCCATCCTCTCGGGTACGGATAATCGTCCACCAATGTTGGTGAAGACTATGTATGAGGAATGGGCTTCCCGAATGGAACTTTATATGTTGAACAAGGAGAATGGACATCTTATTTGGGCATCGGTGCTCAATGGACCATTAGATTATGGTACTGTGACGGAAGGTACGACCACTCGTCCTCGCACAACGGGTGAGTTGACTGGAGATATGAAGATTCAAGATAAATGTGATAAGTATGCTACAAACATCATTCTCCAAGCCCTTCCTCCAGATGTCTACAAACTCGTCAGCAAACATAAAGTTGCCAAAGAGTTATGGGATAGAATCCGTGTTCTAATGCAAGGCACCTCGTTAACTAAACAAGAACGAGAGTGTAAGCTTTATGATACTTTTGATAAGTTTGCATATGTGCCAGGGGAGACTCTCAATGATTACTATCTGAGATTTACCCTATTGTTGAATGAGCTTAATATCTATGGCATGGCAATCCCTACCTTTCAATTGAACACCAAGTATTTGAACACTCTTCCTCCAGAATGGAAAAAATACGTGACGGATGTTAAATTGGCTAAGGACTTGCATAACACCAATGTGGATCAACTTCAAGCTTTTCTTCAACAACACGAATGCCATGTGATCGAGGCTCGGTTGTCTACACCTCAAGTTCATGATCCACTTGCAATGTATGCTTCTCAACAAAACATGGCTTATACTTATCAACAACCATCATACTTGCAGCAGCCACCACCACACATCTATCAGCAACCACAGCAACCATCTTATCAACCACCAATGATGCCACAGCAAGAATATCAACAAAGTGTTCATCAACAATCTTTTCCACAGCAACCACAATATCAGACATCACCATCACAAGCCAACACTTCTCCAATGGGCTATACTCCTCAGCAAGGATATTTTCCAATAGAAGCACAATCAGCACAGGCTTTTTACTCTAATGAACTTCCACCAATCCAAGCACCGGTCTTTACTCCAAATGATACGCCAGCTGATGTACTAAACCATCTCACTGCCTACTTGTCAAAACTTGTTGCAACTAGAGGATTTCCACCAACAAACAATCAGCTCCGCACCTCATCAAATCCTCGACAACAAGCCACTGTTCAAAATGGTCAAGTGACGGTGCAACCTATTCAGGGAAGGCAAAATTCATATGGACCTCCTACAAGGACTGGGAACAATCAAGCTGTGAATTCTCAAGCTAGTGGAAATGGAAGTCCTATTGGTCCTAAAAAGGTTATGACTTGCTACAATTGCCGAGGACAAGGTCATATGGCTAGGGAATGCACTCAGCCGAAAAGGAGAAGGGATGATGCATGGTTTCGTGAGAAGATGTATTTGGTTGATGCTCAGTCTAAGGGGAAGATTTTGGATTCAGAGGAGTTAGCATTTCTTGCAGACCCAGGGGCAGCAGATACTGAAGGCATTGCAGTCGTTTCCACTTCTAATGCAGCTTATCAAGCGGATGATCTTGATGCATACGATTCGGATTATGATGACATTCACTCTGCCCAAGCTGCTCTTGTTGCTAATCTCTCTCACTACGGTTCTGATGTCATCAGTGAGGTACCAACCACATCTAATAATATTGATGAAAACCAACATCAAGTTGGGCATGAAAATGACAACCTCGAACAGCATTCGGGAACTAGTAACTCAAATGATGTGGTACCCAATTCTATACATTTGAGTGAACCTCAACCAAATGCTACGACGGGTATGGAATCTTATGCTCCACATGATTTGGTCATGGTACCTAAACATATTATTGATCAAATGCATATGGCCCTCAGACAATCCGTAGATACGAATTCCACCCTAACTGCTGAGCTTGCGTTGCATAAAGAAAAGGTCAAAACTTTTGAAATGGTCCCTCAAGAAGAGAAAATAACATGTTCTGAATTTGACTAATTTCGTTTTGAAAAGATTGAACACTTGAAAGAAATAGAATCATTAAAAGCTAATCTTTCCAATGAATTAAAAGAAAAAGAGTCGGTTGTCAATGATTTTCAGAAACTTAAAATGGATTTCGAAACTCTCGAGTCTAAAAAGGTTGAATCGGAAATTAATGCTACCAAACTTCTTAAATTCAAAGAACAACAGCTTTTAAAACAATACGCTTCCACAGAAAAGGTTCATCTTTTAACTAAATCATTTAAAGAATTCGAACTTAAGCGTCTTCAAGATTTACCACCTAATCCCGGTTATGCAAAACAAGCTCAGGAATATATTCCCGGTCTTTATGACATGACCATAATTGGAAAATCGAAAGAAGCACCTTTTGTTCGTAGTACTGAGGAGACACAATCACTTGGGGATGAAACTCATTCTAAAATGCTTTCAAAATTCCATACAATTGATTATGATCAACATAACAAAGATCAATTTTCGAAAAAGACACGCATTCGCTTACAAAAGGAATTAGCAGAATTAACAGTTCTTGTGCCCCAAAGTTTGTCAAATGAAAACCTTCCTAGTGCGTCTCCTACACTCGTCAAAAAGGATTTAACGAAGTTAATTCCACCGGTAAGTAAGGCGTCCGTTAACTTAAATACGGTTCACCAACACTTGGCCGATTTTGACAAGGTCATTTTGGAACGTACGACGGCCACGGCCATAACAGAAGGTGAATGGAACTTTGAGCACACTAGAGCTGCGTTTTGAGATGAAATTGTTCCGTTTGTAAAGAATGTTAAAGCTTATCTTCGTAATATTGATCAAGATTTGTTTTTAGAAATAGAAGAAGTTAGACGTGTTTTTAATGAAATGGAAGATGCTTATGAAAACAGTTTACTTGAAAGAGAACGAGTTTCACGCCATAATGATCTGCTTCTGAATCAAGTGATGTCTCATGATGTAGTTTCTGTCTGTGTGAATACAAGTGTTGATAATGATTCTATTGTGCATAATGATGAATCTGTGGATACTGTGGTAGATAGTGCTTGTCACGAATCTGACGCTGAATTTTTAAAGCTTCAAGATTCATATTCTTCGCTTTCAAAACGTTTTGATGAGATTCAAACAAATTGTATTTCGCTTGAATGCAAGCAACAATTTATTCAAGAAATCTTTGAAACGTCATTCGAAGGTGTTAATATCGATGATGCAAATTTTGAAAAGAATTTTCGATTGAATTTACAATCAAAACAGCATCAGCCAAGTGACAAAGTTGCTAACTCTTTGCCGATAGAAATAGAGAAATCTAAGGAGCTTAACTGTGTGAACGTACTTGAGGCCGCTGAGAATCTTAAACTGGATCTAGATAATCGAGTTTCCAAGATTTTGTCCAAAGTTGATAACTTAAAACAGAAAAATACACGACTCTTCGATTCAGTACAGCCCGCATGTGTTGATACCACTGCACAGAATCAATCATTCATTGAACAATTGAATCGAAAGTCGATGGAAATATCTGATTTGAGGGAACAAATTTGTGATAAGAACCTGGTCTTGGCTGAGTTAAAGGAAACACTTCGTACTCTAAAAGGTAAGAATGTTGTGGATAACGCAGCCACTATCTCAGCTTCGTCCTCTAGTGCAATTAAAAGGAACCTAATAGCCGTCACACCACTTAACAAGGGCCCTAGGACTAAACCATCTCAAACATTGGTCACTAAAGATAAGGCGGAATCAAAACCAGCTTCTAATATTCCCGTGTTGCCTTCTACAGGAGTAAGCACCACTACTAAGGCTCAAAGATCTAAGCTTAAAAGAAACAAGAAGAATGATAGGATCTTGCCCCCATCTAGTAGTCAAGTGAAGAAGAAAGTAGAAGCCCATCCTAGGAATGTTATTTCTGTTTTGAATAAAAAGAATCATGTAGCTAAACCTAAAGGCTCTGCGGTTGTGCAGCGTTCTAAGCCTACTGTGAATTCTAATTTAAAATGTTGGAATTGCAATGAATGTATGTTTTCTAGTCATCATGATTCTTGCCTTATTGACCATGTGAATGAGATGCAGGCCCGGAAAAATGGATTAGAATGGAGACCGACTGGGAAAGTGTTAACCCAAGTTGGCTGGATGTGGCGCCCCACTGGTAGAACTTTCACTATAGTAGGAAATATGTGCCCTTTGACTAGGATCACTCCCACTACAGCGAAGAAAGCGTGCCCTTTAACTAGGAGTACCAAGGCTACCAAAACACAAGCGTGTCCTTTAACTAGGAACACCGACACTACTGTAGGAATCAAGTGCCCTTTAAATAGGTCTACTCCCACTGTAGTGCCCGCAAATAATCCAAAACCAAAGAAAGTTGGAACAGTAAAACCTGTTAGTGCTAAAACTCACATTAGAAAACGTAGGAAATCTAAGGGTCTCAAAAATGTTAGCAATTCTGATAATTCTATATCTGTATCTGCTAACACTCTGGAACCAATAGTTTCCAATGCATTGTCTACTGTTGTTATTGAAAACAGGTGGTCCAAATTGTACTCTGGTATTTGGACTCTGGTTGCTCCAAGCATATGACCGGAGATCGCTCTCAGCTCAGAAATTTCGTCAGCAAGTTTCTTGGTACGGTTCGATTTGGAAATGATCATATTGCAAAGATAATGGGTTATGGTGAATATCATATTGGGAATGTTATAATTTCAAGAGTGTATTACGTGGAAGGTCTCGGTCACAACTTATTTTCAGTGGGACAATTTTGTGATGCAAACCTAGAAGTTGCTTTTCGAGAGCATACCTGCTTCATTCGTAATTTGGAAGGGGTTGATTTATTGAAAGGTACTCGAGGGAATAATTTGTATACTTTGTCTCTACAAGACATGATGGCCGCTTCTCCCGTATGTCTTCTCTCCAAAGCATCGAAGACTAAGTCATGGTTATGGCATCGACGGTTATCTCATCTTAACTTTGACGCTATTAATCACTTGGTGAAAAACGAACTTGTTCGTGGTCTTCCTAAACTATCATTTCACAAGGATCATTTGTGTTCCGCGTGTACAATGGGGAAAAGCACTAAGAAGTCTTACAAACCCAAGACTGAAGACACCAACCAAGAGAAACTTTATCTGTTGCATATGGATCTTTGTGGGCCAATGCGTGTTGAAAGTCTTAGTGGCAAAAAGTACATCCTCGTTATTGTGGATGATTACTCTCGGTTTACATGGGTGAAATTTCTTAAAGCAAAAAATGAGGCACCTAAATTCATCATCAGATTTCTCAAGATGATTCAAGTGCGACTCAACACTACTGTCCGACGCATTCGTACAGATAATGGAACCGAATTTGTGAATCAAATTTTGCGTGATTATTATGAAGAAGTTGGCATTTCTCATGAAACATCCGTTGCTCGCACTCCACAGCAAAACAGTGTCGTTGAAAGGCGAAATCGCACACTTATGGAAGCTGCTCGAATGATGTTAATTTACGCAAAGGCTCCATTGTTTTTATGGGCAGAAGCAGTATCTACAGCAGTGTACACCCAAAACCGGTCACTAATTCGTAAACGCCATGGTAAAACACCTTATGAGCTTCTCCATGGAAAAGTACCAGATTTATCATATCTTCATGTATTTGGTTCTCTTTGCTATCCAAATAATGATGGTGACAATTTGGGAAAACTTCAACCAAAGGCTGATATTGGTATTTTCATTGGTTACGCACCCGCAAAGAAGGCATACCGAATCTACAACCGTAACTCTCGCAAGATCATTGAAACTATGAATGTTGATTTTGATGAGCTGACAGCAATGGCTTCTGAGCAAAGCAGCTCTGAACCCGCACTTCATGAAATGGGACCCAGTAATATTAGTTCTGGTCTTGTCCCAAACAACCCTACTTCATCATCATTTACACCACCTACTAGGAAGGAATGGGATACGTTGTTTCAACCGTTCTTTGATGAATTCTTTACTCCTCCAAGTATTGTTGCTCCAGAACCTGAAGTAATAGCTCCGGTAACCGAATTTGTCGCTCCAGCAACCGTTGCACAATCAGATACATCTGCACCAACAATTGGTCAAGATATACCTTCAACAAGTAATTCTCAACCAACACATGTTTCAACTACCCATGTCATGCCTATTGATGATGAAGAGGATGATGATGATCACGATTTGGAATTCGCTCAAATGCGTGAACTTCCATTCTTTGGTGTATCTATTCCCGACCCTAATCAAGCCGGGTCATCCACCTCAGAGGAAGCTCCTTCTACAGTTTACTCCAATCCACGGATTCGTGAACATGACAGCAAGTGGACAAAGGATCATCCTATAGATTCTATTATTGGTGACCCTAATCGTCCAGTATCCACACGAAGTCAGTTACAAGAAAGTGCACTGTTTTGTCACTTTGATGCTTTTCTCACTGAAGTTGAACCTAAGACATGGCAACAAGCTTTTACTTAATCTTGTTGGATAGAAGCTATGCAAGAAGAACTTAACGAATTCATACGTCTTGATGTTTGGGAACTTGTCCCATGCCCGGATCAAGTGCAGTTACTCACTTTGAAATGGGTTTACAAGGTGAAACTCGATGAGTTAGGCGGAATATTGAAGAACAAAGCTCGTCTCGTAGCTCGTGGATACAAGCAATTATTGGGCATCGACTTTATGGAATCCTTTGCACCTGTTGCCCGTTTGGAAGCTATTAGACTATTCCTCGCTTATGCAGCCCATATGAATATGATCGTTTATCAGATGGATGTGAAGACGGCATTTCTTAATGGTGAACTCAAGGAAGAGGTCTATGTTCAACAACCGGATGGTTTTGTGAATCCTAATTATCCTAATCATGTGTACAAGCTTAAGAAGGCTCTCTATGGGTTGAAGCAAGCTCCTCGCGCATGGTATGATCTTTTGTCACTATTCCTCGTTACACAAGGCTTCGCAAAAGGCAAGGTGGATCCTACGCTGTTCATTCAGAAACGAGGTAAAGATATGATTATGGTACAAATATATGTTGATGATATTATATTTGCAGCCACGACCCAAACCTTATCCGACGAGTTTGGGACACTCATGTCTTCCAAGTTTAAGATGTCAATGATGGGCAAGGTATCATTCTTCTTAGGTCTTCAGATATCTCAGAGTCCCAGAGGCATCTTTATCAATCAATCCAAATATGCCCTTGAATCACTTAAGAAATATAAGATGGAATCTTGCGACCCCGTGGACACTCCAATGGTGGAGAAATCTAAGCTTGATGCAGATCCACATGGAGTTGCCATTGATCCGACACTTTATCGTGGAATGATCGGTACTCTTCTGTATATCACAGCCATTCGACCTGATCTTCAGTTTGCTATATGTATGTGTGCCAGGTATCAAACTAGGCCTACTGAGTTACACTTAGCTACTGTTAAAAGGATCTTTCGATATCTTAAAGGAACCATTAATCGGGGACTTTGGTATTCGAAGGACTCTTCTATTGCACTAATGGCATATGCAGATACGGATCACGCGGGTTGTCAAGATACAAGGCGTAGCACGAGTGGAACTTTGCAACTACTAGGAGATCGATTAATCAGTTGGGCATCGAAAAGGCAGAAAAGCGCTGCAATTTCAAGTACGGAAGCAGAATACATAGCTATGTCCGGTTGCTGTGCTCAAATTCTTTGGATGAGATCGCAATTAACCGACTATGGTCTAGGTTTCAACAAGATTCCGATGTACTGCGACAACAAGAGTGCAATTGCCTTATGCTGCAACAACGTTCAATTCTCCCGGTCGAAGCATATTGACATTCGCTACCACTTCATCAAGGAGCAAGTGGAAAATGGAGTAATCGAGCTTTACTTTGTCCGATCTGAGTATCAATTGGCGGATATTTTCACGAAGGCTTTAGATCGCGCTAGAATTGAATTTTTGGCCGACAAGCTAGGAATGAGAACCTTCTCGCCTGAGACTCTTAAGGAACTAGCAGATGAAGCGAAAGAATAGTGATGGTAAAACTATTCTCCGTATCCTTGGTGATCATTTGTATATATTGTTTATATTTTTATCCTCAAAAGCAAAATACAAAATATAAAACCATATAAAAACCATAAAAATTGAAAAATTCATAAAAATCCAAAAATATTTTTACTTTATTTTTTTTCAAAGGCATGTCTTTTGGTACGATAATATTTACGGCCTTAGAAATGTTGATTAATATCGACACGGCGCCATAAATAGAGTTCGTACAAAAGTTGTAAATATTTCATAAAACATGCCTAAATGGCTTGTAGTTATTTCTGACTGCAACCCGGTTTTCATGTTAAAGTCAAGTATTTCTTATGAAAGCTTTGGCTTACAACGGGAATTAATTTTCTCGGGCAAGGTTTACTTTAAAACCTTGTAAGGGATCAAGTTTACTTTATAACTTGGTCTAACACAAATCTATGTACGCTTCAGTGCATTTATTTTTTAAAACAAGAGAAGTCTTGTTTTTATGAAGCTATCATCTCTACAACCATGCTATCTACAATTGGTATCTACATACTCGACGATGCGACTACTCAACCAACGACTACAGCTCTTTTAATAGAACACGGGTCAACAATTAAGGGGGAGCAATTGTCAAGCATTCAGAATCTTCGATGCCGAACGTGCCAAGTTCACAAGTTGGTGTCAAGACAACAATACCAATCGTACATGTGGTGTCAAGAGATGACTTCAGACGTGACGAGGCGACCAACATATGCTGACAAGAACCATTTGATCTTATCATATGATGTTCTCATCTATCAGGTCCAACCTTGTCAATTTTTTTTAATATGGTGAATATGTGATCATGTTACAAATCGATATCATATCTCATACGTTTGGTATCATGAAGATAAAACGGACTTGCATTTTTCTTCCCAAAACCTTTGTTAAAACTTCATTAAATCAATTGATATTAAAAACATCGATTGGGTTAATATTTTTAATATGGGGGAGAAAATGTGATTTAATATGGGATATTATCACAAATGGTTTGACTTAATGTGCTGGCTCATCCCGACATATGCGAAATGTTTTCGAATATCGTGGCATATGTTAAGGGGGAGCAAAATGGATTTGCTATATCAAAATGGATTTTCATGGTGACATATACTTACCCAAAACCCATTTATTTCACGACGATGAAGATTGTGGTGACATAAGGACGGTAGGATAGGTTAAGTCCTATGATTCTTCCAGAACCGGAGGAATCTTCCCAAGGACATTCCATAGCTAGAAATAGTAGTCCTTAGGAAAGTTGGAGAAAGATTGTGAACGTAGCTGAATGCCGACCAAGTACTTAAGTTAGCACTGGAACAATCACAACAAGGTGCTAGTTATGACGTATTGGTAAGCATTGAAGGGGTTGAAGAATGAAAAAGAATTGTAAAGATAAAGGGTGTAAAGAAAGAAGCCCTCCTTACAACTTTAGGCAGAATCCGGGTCAATACATATGCTATTGAGATCATTTTTAATGATGCTTGATATTGAAGATAAGACATCAAGGACCCAGTGATGCAATGCACAACCCATCCAAGCTAACTCAGATATCTCTTAAAAGATATTTGTTTTAATCACACGGAGACAACACGTTATCTATCGATTTATTCACTCCGAATAAAATGGTATTGAAAAGGTGGCACTCCTCTCCAGCCTCCGATCACTAAAATCCAAAATGCACGATCGAGTCTAGAGCCATTTGAGATCATCAAATATCTCATTAGGACACACTTTCATAATTCCTTGCTTCTTCACACACTGTGAAAAGTAAGAAAGATTTTAAGAGTCCTACGCAAAATCTTTATGATCTTGCCTGAACATCCGAGTAATACGAAAGTATTTACAATGAAGATGGAAATCCTTCTTGAGCGAATATCAAAAAGCTCATGGTAGGTGACTTGTGTGATTCTTTATGAATCAAACTTGTGATAACTGGAAAGCAACAGCTGTTTAATTCTTAACTGAATTTAAACACGTTCCAGGCCTCTACGCAATATCTTAGTGATCTTGCCAGAACACTCAGAGTGATACCTTTGTGTTCACGGTGATGAGTGGAAATCCTTCTAGTGTTAACCTCAAACAGCACTTGGTAGGTAACTTGCAAGATTCTATACGAATCAAGCTCGTGACAACTGGAAAGCAACGATGGTGCGGTTCTTAATTGAATTTCACTTGTTACAGGAACATGAATTGACGGCTTCAAATCATGCGGATATTATTATCTAAATGATTCACTCTTTATGTTCGCAGTCAGCTTTGGACGGTCGAATAAAGAGAACGGGTTTACCCGCGAAATCCTGTCAGGAAGTTACTTAATTGAAACTATCCGTCACGGGTACGATATCTAACATCGTCCAACGGTCTTCACCGACCGGAGGTAAAATGCTACCTATTTAGAATGAAATGTTCAAAGCCATTTCGTTCGTGTCTACTTATGTTGCGGCATTTGAAGACGGTGGCGTTGCGGAATCCCAGAAGAAGTCATCCCCGCATGCTTATACTTTATGCACTTAATACCTCATCTAATTCAAGAAAGCCTAAAAGTTAAGTCTTCCGCTGTATCGAACTCTGAAGCTTTCAAGAATTACGAAGGTATAAGTATGTGGGACATGGTGTCACGAGGAGGCGAAGATCACAAGTGATGGATGCACAAGATCAAGGCAAGAGATTAATGCTCAAAGATTGATATCAAAGATCACATCAGCATGTTCACCAGGAAAGAAAAAGAAAAAGAAAGACGAAGACTACGAGCTCAAGACAAGCATAATATGCTAGGTTTATTTTATTATTGTAACTTGGGTAACGCCCTTGTTTGGAGTGACCTCCCTTAGGGGGAGATTGTTGGAAATACGTTTTACGTATTAAGAAGGATCGGTCACTCCAACGATAGTTCATGTAATAGCTCGTAGTTTAGTTAACTTTATTTGTTTATCAAACAACATCAAGCCTAGCCTACAACATGTGTAGGCCGGCCCAAAATGCAAGCCCAAGCCCATGACAAGGGCTTGGGTATATAAACCCTCTCCTTTGATGGAGAGGGGTGTGGTTTCATTATTTTACACATAGTTCTTTCTTAGTTTCTCTCTCTAAAGTGTGAAATCCACCATCTCTCTATCTCTTTCTCTCTCTAAAATCATAAGCATAGATTTACAAATCTATATTATACACCTTCGATGCCACCGATACTTTCCTTGCCGCTGTCTATTGTTGGCGATGATAGTGACGGATGAGTGACGATTGTGATAGCCTCAGTTGTATCTTGAATGACAGCAAGTGAACGTGTTTGCAACGATGGTAGCTCAAAGGCTCTTAAAAATTGGCAGAATAAGTTATATGTGAAATTTTCCGACTGATATGCTAAACTGTTTACCCAAAAAATGGTATTGGTTTTGGCATTACAGCTTACCCAAAATTCACTGTTTATAATACACACAATGTGTATACCATAAACGTATATTAGTTATAAAGTATTTCTTCTTGAAGTTACGATTTATTATTCGGGATTACCTATACTTTTGGCTTATGCACCTGCGATGCTACCAATACTTTCGCTACCACGTCTAATGCGAGCGAGGATTATGGCAGGTGAGTGATGATGGTCATAGCTTCAAACATGTTGTTTGTTCCTGAATTTTTATCACCTGATGTACAGTAACTATATTTTTAGCTAAAGTATTACGCGGTTGTTCAAGCCATGGTGGCTAACCCGTGTGGACAAACAATACATGTTATGGTTGTTATGTGTTGGTTGAAAGCGTGTGTGAACTTGTAGTCACAATGTTTGTGGTTTAGAGTTCTTGCTCAGAATAGTGTGGCCTATTACTTGCTAAAATTGCAGGTACTTGGGTGTTTCTTCTGATGGGTATGCACTATTCCTTACCGGATTTGCAACCATGGGAAGGCAAATTCTTAGATTTGCAGCCATGTCGTGGCAATTGGGTATACTCATCTTTTTCAACTTTGTGTAGTCATGTGTCATATTTTTTTCCAGCAGTTGGGTGTTTTCCATGCGCTTAGGTGGGCTCAGCTTTTCAAATAAGAGCATTACCTTAGCTGTGCATCCTATGGTTACCGATCTTTGTTCTTATGAAACACACAACAGTTATCGGTGACGTTTCCAAAAGGCTATGTGCCTCATGGTGGGGCAAGCTTCACACGTTTGCAGCCACGACAACCATACCGTCATATCCGAACATTCCCTTATCTGAGCCTATAAGTAACAATTTTAAAATAACTAATATACGTTTATGGTAAACACATTGTGTGTATGATGAGCAGTGATTTATTATTTATTATTTCGTGCAATGTTTGCTAGTTTGTTTTGATGATTTGGGTTATGTTTGATATGACTGATAAGAGATGAGTCAAGAAGGATTATTTGTGTGTTGTGGTTTCGTGGTAGAATTATTCCGGGGTGTTTGGATCTCTGTATTGTTGGTCCTTAACTTTTACTCTTATTGATTTTCGAATAGAGAAGGTATGTATTCTCTTTTTCCGTTAAAATATATGTGTTAGAATGTGGAAATCTGATCATTTAATATTTGCTTTTGAGATTGTTGATACAAAAGTTGGGTGATCCTTGCTAGACCCGAATTAGGCTTAATTCGGTTGGCTGGACTCCGCCTCCTGCATCAAGTAAATTATCTGGTTAGGATCCTGCACACTAAAACAGCACGCGCTAGGCTTACCGTGGGAATGTATCCCACGATTAGACTCCAGCGTGAGAGTAAGTAATCGGTTAGGGTTATGGAATCGGATGAGTTGAGAGTATGAAGAATGTAATACCTTTGTGGAACCCTTGGGGGTTCCTTATATAAGCGGTGAAACCCTAATGGGCTGTCACCAATGCTTCGGCCCAAGGAAAGGATAAGCACCAGAATTAGATTGATTGTTATCTTCTAATTATGGTGAGTGAATATTTATGATTCTGTCTAACCCTGTACCGGACGTGATGAGCCTTGGGCCGCACACATGTATGCGGCTACTGTTCACTCGAAGCCCATAAGCTTTGAATGACATTAATCCAACCCATTAGTAACAGGCCGGATGCGGGTAGTACCCGTGGGCCGGGTTTATGACCCGGCTGGGGACTATACGTCATCATGTCCCCCCAGTCTAGTTGTTACAGTCGTAGGCGGAATATCTAGACTAATAAGATGCTCCCCGGACGTACCAAGAAAGATCTTTAGGAAATGATAAATTTTCAAATTTTTGTTTCGGCCGCACGTGGCAACCGCATTAGGATTTTATTCCAATCACACCTCAGCCGTACGTGACGACCGAGACAAATTAAATGCAGCATTGAAGAAGGTCTTACGTAAGACCGCATATCCCGACACAGTTGACTCTTCACCTGCCAATTGACTAACAAAGTGCAAACAGTCAGAACCTCGAGCGGCGTAAACTACCGAGTCAGAAGTGACCCGTGGGTCCCACCTGACTGTTCACTTGCCACTTACATCCTAACCACACGATTTAGGATAGTGGCAAACACGTGTCATGCATCCAACAAACCATGACTTCCAAGGCAACCCTATAAATAAGTTGCCCACACGGCTGTGTGTAACACACAGTCTTTTCCTTCATTTCTGCCATTAAAGCTTTCCTTCTTATCACCACCTTTCTTACGCACGAATCCCTTCCTACGCAGTTTAGAATACCACGCCCTTATCTTTTTTATTTTAGTAATGGCTCAAAGAAACAACCCTTCTATTAGATCCGTGCTCAACGTAATGACTCAGGAGAAATTGGAGCACTTCTACACTGATTTCTTCATTCCTAGCAACCTACACCCGTATCTCCCTGGTGCAGAGGACCTCATAACTGAGGCGCCTCAGGGAAAGATTGGTCTATACACTCGTATATTCTATGCGGCCAACTACCGCATTCCTTTCACTCGTTTCCTCGTAGATCTCTTAGGATATTATGACGTACATATCACACAACTACATTGTATAGGCGCATGTAAGATTAGCCAGTTTGAAATCCTTTGTCGCGCAAGAAGAATCCCTCCTACCGTAGAGTTATTCAGGCTATTTTATACCCCCAGTTTAGTAAATGGATGGCTCTCCTTTAAGAAACGATCCCCAAACAGCCCCACAGCTCATAATAAGGCCATGAATTCGCTAAAAAATTGGTACGGGCATTATTTTTTCATCGACTCAATAGTGTGGCCGACCGATTTCGTTTATAAACATAGATTATCTCCTGACCCTCCTCCGCGCACTGGTACATATAATCCCCAACATTCCCAAGAGATAGATAGGAATAGGATAGGGTTCCATAGGAACGTACCCAAATCATTCCTTTGTTTGCTAGGGATTAGCCGCAACTACTTCGGCCCGTCCAGCAGATATCCTGTGTTTTGGAGGAGGCGTGGTGAAGGTAGGTATAACATCCGCACATCAAAAGACACACATACACCTATTGACTATGACTAACATACTTTGTTTGTTTTGACAAAAATGAACTTCTTTGGAATCCTTCGTCAGGGTGATCCAAAACTTATACTAGAGGGAGCCCGTCCTAGACGTGAGAATGAGCTACCCCTCCTCGAGCATACCCGAGACGTGACAATCGCCCTAGCAGCCATACCAGGCCCCCAATCTGACGAAGAAGACACAACACTCTTGATGAACCCCGTGGATTTTGACAATGAAGATGGTGACAACCTGATGCTGGAGGATGAAGCCGGGCCCTCCTCTCCGCCTAAGACTGCCACCCCCTTACACGGGGAAGAGCAAGGTGACAACATTGAGAGGACCACCTCCAACCTTCGCCAAATGTTGGGCGACGACGAGGAGGAAGTGCAACAAGTAGAGGAGGAGGAAGAAGAAGGAGAAGCCCAACCCGCCCCCAAGCGTACCCGTAGGAAGAACAAGCGGGTAAGAAGAGTTGCTCAGGCTGAGGTCGAGGAACACAATGCCCCTGTGAAGAGACTGCGCGAGGATCACCCCCGCTATCAATCTATTGAGAGCACCACCCATGCCTCCGAGACGGCGCGGGCTGCACCCGTAGATCCGGTCGTGCCGTTAACAAATTCCGAGCCAGTCACTCAAGTTCCCCCCACTACATCAGAACTAGAAAGAACCAACATGTATGTCTACCGCATTCGTTCGGTCAAAATATCCATTATCCAAGTAAAAGGTACGGACTTCCACAGACAATATTTAATACTTATTCCAATTTTTGTTGCAGGGATGAACAAGTTGGTGCCGCACCTCCCCAAGAGGCACGGAAGAGGAAGGAGAAAGAGAAGGAGAAGGAGAAGGAACCTACCCCACACACGGCCGCGACCAGTTCTGGCCCCGCCTTTGAGGAAGGTACCCCCACAGCTTCACAAGAGGTCCCGGCGTCCGGCCCTCATACACAAATCAACCCTGACTAGAAGATCACCACCGCTTCACGGATGAGACAGGTCGAAGAATGCCGTGATTATCTTAATAACTGCATCCCTCTTGGTCTGGTAAGGGATGTAAATGCACTAAACCATGTGGATCTGGTGGATGAATACAATGGTGCCTTGGTTCATCAGATGGCCATGGGTACATCCATGCGGGTAAGATTTGAGGTCGCCTTAGAGCATGTTGATTCCTTAAAGAGAAAAGTTAGCCGTAGAGAGAAGATAATTGAAGATAATGAGGCTCAGATTGCCGCCCTCCAGTCCCAGCTTGCTACTGCCGAGGCTACTATTAACGAACAAGGAGCACACGCCAATGCTCATGATCAACGCGTAGCCGAGCTTGAGACTGAACTTGAGACTGCAACAACTAAGGTATGTATCCGTACCGCATCATGCCTACGTCACACTATCATTCATTCTAATACTTGATGTATCACATACAGGGGACCGCGGCAGAAGCCTTAGCCAATTCCTCCTCTGACCAAGTGTCCATTCTTACAAAAAAGCTTGAAGACGCACACGCATTGATCCAGGGTGAGGAGAAACTGAAAGAGGAGCTTGCTCATGAGAGGGTCGTGGCAGAACAGTTGAAGGAGGCGTCCACCCAAAAAGACATACTGGTGAATGCCCTTACCTCCGAGCGTGATGATGTGTTGCACCCCCAACTACTAGCAGCCATTGCCGGCCGCAGATGGATGGTTGGTCATGGGACGCGCTTGGCCGTCACGAAGGTGTTGGAGGCCCCACAATTCGTTCAACAGTTTGCAGACCTCGTGTTGGATGGAATCGATCACGACCGTCATGAGGGGATGGTCATGGACGTTGAGCTAATAAGGAAGAAACAAAACTTCACAAAGCATGACTTCTTCAACACTGGAGCCGCTGAGAAGATGACTGCCTCTATGGCCGCTATGCGAGATCTCAACTACCCCTTCTTGGCCGAGCTGGAAGCCACAAAAGATGCATCTAATAAGGAGATTATGGAGAAACTAATTTCTCATGATGAGGGACATTCCCGGACTCCCTTTACTCCCTCCCCCAGCCAACTCACTCTTATTATTTATGAAGACGTTACCAGGATCATAGTTGGTGAACAGCCATTAAGCGAGGTGCTGGAGATGAATGCGGCTCAAGCTCTGGAACGGAAGGAACGTGGTGAGTATTTGCCCCGCCTAGCTGAGGAGCAATAGGAGATAGGTAGGTTTCTCCCCCCCATGTAGGGTGCTCCTAAATTTGTTATAACTCCTGGATAATTTGGTCTGTAACCTAAATATTCATCCGTGGATGTCCACGGCATTTTATCCTTTTGTAACATTATTGTATACATTTAGAATAATATTTTTATGTCCGTGGTGGTCACGGCAATTTTGATAATTGGAAACTTGCTTATATTCTTTTTAGATATCATATATCTGTGTCGCATGACGTGTCATGTCTTACCTAGAAGAAAACCAAGTCTATATTTTACTAGACGTGCGGCGTACGTCTTTACCATGCAAAGCACTATGTGAGCGTAGAATATGGAAACTTATCACAACGTCTTGTGAGTAAGGTGTCTAGTAAGGATATATGATCTGCGTCACTGGGGTTGCATCCCTCTTATGCAAAAAGTTGAATTATTAGGTTCACTTAATCCTCTTACCCCGCCTGGAAACGCATAGTACATGTACGGTATTGAATGAATGCATATGAATAAGAGATAGCACATTATGGTAATAACAACTAAATCTATACGACAATAATTTGTTCATAGAATCTAAAAAGTAAGACAAAAATTTGCACAAGAACGAGCCGTGGAGCTAGCTAGGCACCACGACATTTTATTAGAACGTGTATGATTTTTGTTTTGACAAGAATGGGAAATCCTAAAAACAAAGGGAACCTAGAAAGCATAAAAAACAAAACAAAGAGAACACATGGATCTTCATTGAAGCCAGATATAGCGAAGTGTCCATGCGGAAGCCGTAGCTTTTCAAAGATAGCACCTTTTAAGAATGCAGATATTCCATATGCGTTCCAGGTCGCGGCCATCCATGTCACGCAACTTGTACGCGACCCGTCCTATGGCTTCCGTAACCTCATACGGTCCTTCCCACTTAGGGCCTAGCTTTCCTGTATTCTCCGCTCGACTTGCCTCGTTTGCACGATAAACAAAATCTCCCGGTCGAAAAGAAACACCTTTAACCTTGGCGTCATAATAAGGCTTCATCCGTGCCTTGGACTTGGCCTCGTTGATAGCCGCTATTTCTCTTTTTTCCTCCAACAAGTCCAGATTGATCCAGAGTTGCTCGTCGTTTGTGACGACATTAACCTTCGCTGTACGGATGGTCGGCATTCCGATTTCTACTGGTATAACAGCTTTAGTGCCGTAGGCCAGTGCAAATGGAGTGTCCCCATTGGTTGTTTTAATCATAGTCCTATGTGCCCATAGAACATGTGGCAGTTCGTCTACCCATTTGGCACTTTGTTCATCCAAGCGTGCCTTGATTCCTTCACCCAAGCTTCTATTTGCTCGTTCCACAAGACCATTTGTTTGCGGATGTTTAACAGATGTGAAGCGCCGCGTGATATTCAATGCCGCACACCATTCCTTGAATGGATTATCCGCGAACTGCTTCCCGTTGTCCGAGATGATTTCTCCTGGTAAGCCAAAACAGCACACGATGTTCTCCCAAACAAACTTTTTAACTTGTTTGCCTGTGATGGATTTAACTGCCTTAGCCTCTATCCAGCATGTAAAGTAGTCCATTGCGACAATCAAGAACTTAACACCCCCTGCAGCTACGAGAAAGGTCCTGCAATGTCAATCCCCCACTTATAGAATGGCCATGGGGATGTAATGGGTGTCAGTTTCTACTGCGGATGTCGTGGTACTGGTCTGTGCACTTGGCAATCACTGCATTTACGAATCATGTCGCGTGCATCCTTATGCATAGTAGGCCAATAATATCCTGTGCGTAGAGCCCGAGCTACTACAGATTGGGGGCCCGCGTGCATGCCACATAACCCTTCATGTATCTCACTGATCACATAAGTAGCGTGGTGTGGCCCAACACACTGCAACCACTGCTGTAAAAAAGAGCGCTTCTAAAGAATAACTTCTCGAAGCTCGAAGTGCTGTGACTTCCTTTTGATACATCGTGCCGCCTTTTCCTCGTCCAGAAGGGTTTCATTAGTCAAATAGTTGATGATCGGGGTCATCCATGTAGGTCCATCTTCCTCAACTATAGCTGCGACTTCCCCTTCCCTCATAGACTTTTCCTTTAGTATTTCTACCAAGACTTGCTTGGATAAGTGGGCAAAACTTGTAGACGCGATCTTGCTAAGAGCGTCCGCCTTCTTGTTTTCACCTCTTGGTATCTGCTTGATAGAAAACTTGTTGTAAGCAGCGATGAGTGACTTGACTTTCTCCAAGTATCGAACCATGTTATCCTCCTTGGCTACGTAACCCCCTAGAATGTGATTCGCGACAAGCCGTGAGTCCACATAGGCCTTAAGGTTGCGGACTCCCATTCTAGCGGCGATTTTTAAACCCGTAATCAACGCTTCATATTCTGCCTCATTATTGGTGGCTGTGAACTCAAAGCACAGGGCGTATATAAACTCCATTCCTTCCGGATTCGTAAGGATGAGACCAGCTCCTGATCTATCCGTGCACGAGGATCCGTCCGTAAATAATAGCCATGGTTCTGCTGGAGTTTCCTCTTGTTGTATGACCGGTCCATCCTCATCCAGCTTCTCTATCAAGAAATCTGCCAAGATTTGGCCCTTAACAGCCGTCCTTGGTCTATAAAGGATGTTATGCTCTCCTAGCAAGATGCTCCATTTTTGTAGTATGTCGGCCACGTCTGGTTTTGAGATGATTTGTTTTATTGGTTGATCAGTAATAACCGCAATTGGGTGCGCCTGAAAGTACCGGCGTAGCCGCTTTGTGGCGAATACTAATGCTAAAACCAGTTTCTCTATAGAAGAATAATTCAACTCCGGCCCTTGTAGTGTTCTATTTATGAAGTAGATCGGAGTCTGGACTGTGTCCCTATCCGTCATAAGTACTGCACTTATTGCTCCGTGTGTAGCCGACAGATACATGATGAGCTCTTCCTTGGGCCGGGGGGCCACTAGCATGAGAAGAGCTGCGAGGTGCTGCTTGAGCTGACTAAAAGCTTCCTCAGCTTCCTTTGTCCAACGGAAATCTCCCTTCTTGATGCACTTCTTGAGTGTTTTGAATAGGGGAAGTGACTTTTCCGCGGACTTTGACAAAAACCTGTTTAGCCCGGCCAACTTTCCATTTAATGATTGCACCTCTTTCCGTGTCTGAGGTGATGGTAACTGTATCACCGCGTCTGTCTTTTCCGGGCAAGGTTTGATCCCATTTGGATCGATCATGTATCCAAGGAACATCCCTTCAGTTGCCCTAAACGTGCATTTATTGGATTCAGTTTCATATTAATCCTCCTCAATGTGTCAAACGTCTCTTGGACGTCACGGAGAAGTGCATCCTCCGTATGACTTTTGATGACTAAATCATCAACATAAACCTCAAGTTTGCGGCCTATCTGTGAGTCAAAGGCTTGGTCAACAAGCCGCTGATATGTTGCCCCGATGTTCTTTAGTCCGAATGGCATTTTTGTATAACAGTATACGCCTTGACTAGTATGGAACGCCGTCTTCTCTGTGTCCTCTTCCGCCATCTGGATCTGTTGGTATCCCTTGTATGCGTCTAAGAAGCACTTAAAGGGATATCCACATAGGGATTCCACCTTCCACTCAATCTCCGATAACGGATAGCAGTCCTGCGGACAGGCTTTGTTCAGATCTGTGAAGTCCACGCACATGCGCCAGCTCCCATCATGCTTCTTGACCATGACCGGGTTGGATAACCACTCGTGGTAGTATACCTCGCGCATAATACCTGTATCCACCAATTTCTGTACTTCATCCAATATTACTTGGCTGCGTTCAGGTGCCTGACCGCGCTTCTTTTGCTTAACGGGAGGATATCCCTGGCGGATTTGGAGCTTATGTTCTGCTATCGCACGCGGTACGCCCGTCATATGCTTGGGCTCCCATGCGAATGCATCTAAGTTTTCTTTTAGGAGAGAGCACACGGCCCTCTTTCCGCTATCCGAGAGTGCTCCCCCTATGGATACCTCTTGTTCCAGATAATCAGGATGGATTGCCACCTTCCAATTGGGAGGTAGTGATCCGTCCTTGGGGGGGACAGGTGGAACTGGTGTTGTCACGGCATGAAATTCAGATGCTGGTATGATTGTGTTATAGATAGTGACAATTCCTCCTTCCACAGGGAATTTAATCATTTCATGAGCTGTGGAGGGTACTTCTCGTATAGCCAGGATACCTAGTCTGCCTATGATCCCATTGTATGGAGAGTGTGAACGTATCACCATAAAGTTCATCCACGCCGTGGTGGAATGCTCTTCATTCCCAATGGTTACAAGTAGACGCAGCTGTCCTATTGGCCAAATGGCGTCTCCACTAAAGCCGACGAGCGTGAAAATTTTTGGCTAATTTTCTGCCTTGTGCGGCGCTGCCTGGATTGGATCATGTATATAGTCGAAGGTTTGTCCTTTTGGGGATCCTTCTTTTCATACTTATTTTTGTCCTTTCCGTCCTTCCAATCCTTGACCAAATGTTTGAGTTTGACTGACTTGATCAGTGACTCAATGTGCTTCTTGAGCCGGATACATTCCTCCGTGCCGTGGCCCTTGTCGTTGTGGAATTCACAAAAGTGATTTACTTGACGACGGTCCACCGAAGTCGTCATTGGGGGAGGTCTCGGGAAGTTGGCCCCTTCTGTCAGCAAGATCTCCCGGTAGGACATCTTTAGAGGGGTAAATTTGTCCTCCGACCGCCCTCCTTTGTTTTGGCTCTTGTAGTCCGAGCTCCTTCCACTGCCCTGGTTGCTTTGACCACCCGACTGTCTCCTGGACTGGTCGTTCGATCGATAGTTGTTTCCTTTTGAAGGGTAGGCCGTGGCTACCGTGGTTTCTCCCTCTATGAAGTTCTTGACCCTTTCCATAAGGTCGTCATACTTCTCCGGTCGCTTGTCATCGAGACGTCTGATTAATTCCCTGTCCGTTATGGCGTGCATATAATCGGAAGTTTTAGAAGTTCCGGCATTGTCTTTGTGCGTGTGCACTCGTCATTGAAGCGTTCGGTGAAGGCCTCCGTAGATTCTCCAGGTCGTTGCTTGACAGTTGCCAATGAGACCGGGTCCCTATTATACTTCTTTCGCTGAGTATAATTGTTCTTGGACGCAGTACAAAGTTCAGTGAAGTTATCAATGCTTCAGGGAGGAAGTACCTCAAACCAATCACGAGCATTGCCGATCAAGGTTGAATTGAACATTTGACACCATGATAGGTGTGAAAACACCCATCCTTTTACCACTTATTTCTTACTAAAACAAGACCAAAACGCGTATTTAATGTCATTTGTTTGGAATTATGCGTGGTTTGTGTGTTTGTTGTGTTTTCAGAGCCAACCGGATAAATATTGGAGAAAACATGGGATTGCACGTGTTTTATCGAGGAAAAAGACGAAAAGACGAAGTCTATAGTCCAAGAGATGCAAAAGATTTGAAGTCAATGGGCCTATTTGAAGATTTATCGAAGAAAAGGACCAAAGATGGAATATTTACACATGTCGAAGAAACTCAAGTCTATTAAATGAAGAAATTAAAAGACGAGTTGAATTTATTCGTCGACAAATCCCGAATCGAAATCGAAAACGTCAACTTTTCTGAAAAGACGAGAAGACAAAAAGAAAGGGAGAAAGCCCACTCACCAACCAAGGAGGAAGCCTATAAATACTCCTCCCATTCACAAATTTCCACTAGTTTTTCATTCTGTTACATTTTTTTTCCTATTTCGTAGGAAGAACCATCTCCCTTAAGGAGTGGTTTTCATTTTCTTTGATTTCTTCCAATCTTGTAAGTTTAATCATTCCATTTTGTTTGTTGAATCTTAAATCATTAATACAAGTTTACTTTTAATCTTTCTATCATCTTGTTCTTCATCTCTTGGTGATTCAAAGTTCTTAAGTTTCATTTTATTGGTTTGATCATAAAAAGTAAGTGGGTTTTATGTTTTTTTTTTGTTGTTTTGGGTTGATGTTTACCTTAGGTGAATGATTAGTGGTGAAATTGGTTTAAGTTTTGATTAAAAACTTTGTGAATTTTGAGTTAAATTCGTGAGTAAAAGGATCCCCTGTTCTTCGCTATTTTGTTACTGTATTTGCCCAGATTCCGGATAGGGGTCTGTGTTTGTACTGTTGGTTCGGAATATCAAATATTCCGGATCAAGGTTGTGATTTTGTTGTTTACTCGGAATATCAAATTATTCCGAGTAGAGCCAATATTCCGCATAAACAAATTATTCCGAGTAGAGTACTTATTCCGGATAGATTAACATTCCGCATAAGCACATTTATTCCGGATAGAGCCGTTTTTCCGAGTAGAGCAATTATTCAGGATAGACTGTTATTCCGCATAGCCATGTTATTCCGAGTAGCACAATTATTCCGCATAGCCATGTTATTCCGAATAGAGTTTACTTTCTAAAATATTCCGCATAGCACAATATTCCGCATAGCCACAATATTCCGCATAGCCATAATATTCCGCATAAGCACAAACATTCCGAGTAGAGTAGACATTCCGGATAGCCATGATTCCGAATAGAGCTAAATTTCACTGATGTTCCGGATCAAGCATTCATTCCGAATAAGTTTTTTTATCCAAGTTTAGGTACTTACTGTTTGATTTAAATTCTAGTTTTATTCTTAGTAATTGCTTTTAGTTTAATTTTATTACTTCTAGCACTTATCATTTTAGTAGATTTAGACCAAAGCTCCCCCTTTCCATTCACCAATTACAACGATTCCACTTTTAACCGTGATCGATTCGAGAAGATACCGAGAACGAAACAACGACATATATCAATTGGGTACGAGCAACGCAAAGAAAGATCTTGCAAGCAAACCTTTTTTATTAACTAACCAAAAGTCAGTTATTAAAATGGCGCCGCTGCCGGCTCTTTTAGTAAGGATCAACGGTTTTTTGTGAGAAAAATTGGATTTTGGGATCCGTTCTTTCGGGAACGTTATTTTCAAGCACAAAAATTTTCAAAAACCCATAAAAATATAAAATTTTCAAAAATACAAAAAACATTAAAAAACCTATAAAAACCAAAAATATTTTCTCTTGCATTTTCTTTTTAGTGTATGCGTACTCGATCAACGTCTTATTCAGAGCCCGAGACTCTCGAAGATTTAGACATGGCCGGTGTACACAACAACAACAATAATAATCCACCCCTCCCAAACAACAACAATAATAATCCACCCCACCCAAACATGAATAATCCACCCTTACCCGACCTACGAACCATGGAGGAGCTATGTCAACCCACCATGAACGGACGTGGAGCCCCGATTGCGCCGATGCATGTCACGGCTCAGGAGTTTTCGTTGAAGCATCACATGATCCAACAAGTGCAAACTAACCCATTTCGCGGAATTCCGAATGATGATGCCAACAAACACCTCGACAAATTCATTACCATCACCCAAAGCATGAAGTCCCCCGATGTTTCTATGGATGACCTTCGCCTCCAAATCTTTCCTCACTCGCTTTCTCACCATGCCGAAAAATGGTTTGACCGTCTCCCAAAGAACTCTATTCATACTTGGGACGACATAACTCAACGCTTTTTGTCGCGCTACTTCCCACCATCCATGGTCACGAGCCTTCGTAACCAAATTAGTGGATTCATGCAAGACAATGATGAATCGCTCTTTGATGCTTGAGAACGATACAATGATTTGATCGACCGTTGTCCAAATCACAACATGCTCCCCGTCACTCTCATTGATACTTTCTACAATGGTATCACTTTTCGTGATCGTGACACGATCAACGCCGCCGCCGGTGGTACTTTTATGAAAAGGAGACCGGAGGAGTGTAGAGAGTTGATTGAAAACATGACTACTCACCACAAGAATTGGGATTCATCCGCATCCTCAAGATCTAATCAGAGAGTCAATGTTTCTTCTACTACTTCCAATCCCGAGATAACCGAACTTACCCGACAAATCGCGAATATGCACAAGGATTTCATGTCCATGGCCACAAACCACTTTCAACAAGCTAAAGCCGTTTCTATTTCTTGTGACACATGTGGTGGTCCTCATTCTTACAATGATTGTCCTTCTACTCAAGGCAATTTTTCTGAAAACATTAACGCATCATACGGTACTTATCCCACGGGAGGCTATCAAGCTCGTCCTCAAGGAGACCGTAGCTTGCTAAGTTATCGTTCAAACAATTATCTTGCTCCACCCGGTTTCCCTCCTCCAAACCAAAACCAACAACAAAGCTATAACCGAAACAACCAATCCCAACCTCGTGCTACCAATCAATATCAATCCCAAAGAAACCCATATCCAACTCAAGGAAATTCTCAAGCTTACCAAGCTCCACCTCTCAATCTACCGATGGCATTAAATCAAGACGCCGAGACGTTCATGAAGACTAATCGAGAGCTGGTGACGAATCTTCAGAGTCAATTTGTCAACTTGAAGAATGACATGGCGAAACAAGGGAGCGATATTAGAGCCGAGCTAAGGAATGACATGGCAAAACAAAGCAATGAGATTCGCGCAGACATGATAGACTCTTTCAGCACTCAAGCGGTTAACATTCGTGATATGATCGGTTCGCTCTTCCAAGGTAATCAACCCTCTTCTTCGGGTACTCTTCCGAGTAACACTGTTGCGAATCCAAGAGGGGAGATGAAGCAATCACCACTCGTAGTGGAAAAGGTTATACGGAACTCGAGCTTCCTACACCTCCACCCGTGATTGTGAACAAGGAAAAAGAGCAACTTTCCTTACCTCCTTCACCTTCTATCCCCATTTCCCCACCACCCGTGGTTGTGAGTGATCCTACTCCCCTAAAGCCTTCTTCTTCATCCAATATACCTTATCCTTCAAGGTTGAGGAAAGAGAAGCAAAAGAGCAAGGATGATATTCAAGTTTCAAACTTTCTAAAAATGTTTAATCAATTGAATTTTAATATCTCCTTTGCCGAGGCTCTCGCTCACATGCCTAAATACGTGAAGATGTTTAAAGATCTTCTTAGTGACAAGGAGAAGCTTCTTGACATTGATCAGACCCAACTTAATGAGAATTTCTCCGCCGTTCTCTTAAGGAAATTGCCCACCAAACTTGGTGATCCGGGTCGCTTCTTGATTCCTTGCAACTTCCCGGGAGTAGAGAATTGCATGGCCCTAGCCGATCTAGGTGCCAATATAAACTTAATGCCTTTGGAATTAGCTAGTCCCCACCAAAATGACTTTGGAATTAGCTAACCGTACGGTTGCTTATCCAGTGGGGATAGCCGAAGACGTCTTCGTTGGCGTTGACAAATTCACCTTCCAGGCGGATTTTGTTGTCGTTGAATACGAGATGGATCCTCGTGTTCCATTAATCGTTGGACGTCCATTCCTGAGGACCGGTCGCACTCTCATTGATGTAGCCGCGGGCGAAATAATCATGAGAGTTGGTGACGATAAAATTGTCTTCAACATGGGTAAGATTTCTAAGCAACCTTATTCATATGAGAGTGTTAATGCTATTGATGTTCTCGATGAGGCTTGTGAAGAACATTTTCATGATGCTTGCAAAAGTACTCTCTCTTCTCTACCCAATGTTGAGACCGTTGCCTCAATTGCTCCGACATTGACTCCTTTCGGAGAAAGTGACTTGGATGATTTCGAAGCTAGCTTGGGTCCTCTCGATCTTAAGTATGATGATTCTTCCACCGATTGGGATGAAGACATTCGTACTATTGAGAGACTTCTCAATGAACACCCGTTCTCTCCTCCTTCTCCAAAAGAGGTGACTAATGATGATCCATCGTTAGTTACACCATCTATTGAGGATCCTCCTACTCTTGAGCTTAATGACCTACCTCCTCATCTAGAGTACGTTTTCCTTGAAGACAACGAGAAGTTACCGGTCATCATCGCGAAGGACCTGAAAGAAGAAGAAAAAGCCCGACTTATCGCCGTGTTGTAGAAACATAAAAGAGCTATCGCTTGGAAAATCTCCGACATTCGCGGAATTGATCCTCACGTTTGCACACATAAAATTCTCATAGAGGACGACTTTAAGCCCACAATTCAAAGCCAACGAAGGGTGAATCCTAAAATCCATGAAGTCATCAAAAAAGAGGTTATCAAACTTCTTGATGCGGGTATGATTTACCCTATTTCGGATTCACCATGGGTTAGTCCAGTCCATTGTGTGCCTAAGAAAGGCGGAATCACCGTTGTGCCCAATCAAAACAACGAGTTAATTCCTACCCGTCTCATTACTGGGTGGAGAGTTTGTATAGACTACCGCAAACTCAATGATGCCACGAGAAAGGATCATTTCCCTCTTCCTTTTATGGACCACTGCTTTCTTGATGGTTTCTCGGGTTATTTCCAAATACCCATCGATCCCCAGGATCAAGAGAAGACAACATTCACTTGTCCCTATGGCACATTTGCTTACAAAAGAATGCCTTTTGGCTTATGCAATGCCCCGGGACTTTCCAAAGGTGCATGTTGGCTATCTTCCATGACATGGTTGAGCAAACCATGGAAGTCTTCATGGATGATTTCTCGGTCTTTGGGGATTCCTTCTCTTCTTGCCTTGCCAATTTGGAACGTATGCTTAAGCGGTGCGAAGACACTCGCCTTGTTCTGAATTGGGAAAAATGCCATTTTATGGTAAAAGAAGGCATTGTGCTAGGAGACAAAATCTCTAAAGCCGGTCTTGAAGTCGACCGTGCTAAAGTAGATGTCATAGCCAAATTACCTCCACCTTCAACAGTGAAGGGTGTGAGAAGTTTTCTGGGTCATGCGGGCTTCTATCGTCGATTCATTCAGGATTTCTCCAAAATCGCTCGCCCGATGACCCACCTCTTGGAAAAAGATACTCCTTTTATCTTTTCTAAAGAGTGTATCGAAGCCTTCAACCTTCTTAAGGATAAGCTAACTAAGGCACCGGTCTTGGTTAACCCTAATTGGGAGCTACCCTTTGAGTTGATGTGCGATGCTAGCGACTTTGCTATTGGTGCGGTTTTGGGACAAAGGATCAACAAACACTTCCAACCAATCCACTATGCTAGCAAAACAATGACGGGGGCTCAATTGCATTATACGACAACCGAAAAAGAGCTTTTAGCTGTTGTCTATGCTTTTGAAAAATTTCGCCCCTATCTTGTTTTATCCACCACCATCGTATACACGGACCATTCCGCGTTGAAGTACTTGATGACTAAACACGACTCTAAGCCAAGACTTCTCCGCTGGGTTTTACTCCTTCAAGAATTCAACATTGAAATTCGTGACAAGAAGGGTGCTGAAAACCTAGCCTCGGATCATCTTAGTAGACTTGAGGATCCATATCAAGGGGATCATCTGAACAAAGAGATCAATGACTCTTTTCCCCTTGAGACCTTAATGTCTATTAATCTCAATCTGGATGACACCCCGTGGTTTGCCGACATTGCAAACTACTTAGCGGGTGGTGTTCTCATCAAAGGGTTAACCTCCCAACAAAAGAAGAAGTTCTTGAATGATGTTAAGACTTACTTTTGGGATGACCCTTTTCTATTCAAACAATGCGCTGACTTGATTATTCGCCGATGTGTTGACGGACCGGCAGCTTTTGACATTCTCGAGGCTTGCCACAAAGGACCCACCGGTGGTCACTTTGGTCCCAACTACACCGCCAAAAAAGTGTTTGATTCGGGATTCTATTGGCCCACCATTTATCGTGATGCTCACGAGATGGTTAAACATTATGATTCTTGCCAAAAACAAGGCAAGATCACACATAAAGATGAGATGCCTCAAAACTTCATACAAGAATGTGAAATCTTTGATGTATGGGGCATCGACTTTATGGGGCCATTCCCTTCTTATAAAGGCAACAAATACATCCTTGTCATCGTCGACTACGTTTCCAAATGGGTTGAAGCCAAAGCTTTACCCACTAACGATGCGAGGGTGGTTAGTAATTTCTTGAAATAACTGTTTGCTCGATTCGGTGTTCCTCGTGCTATTATCAGTGACCGCGGGAATCATTTTTGCAACGATCAATTTGCAAGAGTCATGGCTAAGTATGGTGTCAATCACCGTCTTTCCACCGCTTACCATCCTCAAACCAACGGTCAAGCCGAGATATCCAACCGTGGATTGAAGAGAATTTTGGAACGTACTGTGGGAGAGCATCGTGCCTCGTGGGCCGATAAACTTGATGATGCTCTGTGGGCTTTCCGTACCGCCTATAAGACACCGATTGGTTGTACACCTTATCGTCTTGTGTACGGGAAAGCATGCCACCTCCACATCGAGCTGGAACATAAGGCATACTGGGCCTTGAAGTGGGCTAACTTCGACACCAATAAAGCCGGTGATCTTCGCAAGATTCAACTCAACGAGCTACATGAATTAAGGAATGAAGCTTACGAGAACTCATTGATCTACAAAGAGAAGACCAAGATTATCCACGATGCTAAAATCAAGAACCGAGAGTTCCACGTTGGTGATCAAGTCTTACTTTTTAACTCTCGGTTGAAGATCTTCTCGGGCAAGTTGAAGAGCCGCTGGTCTGGTCCATTCACCATCGCCAATGTTTTTCCCTATGGCACCATTGAGCTTTCTCAGCCAAATGGGCCTAACTTTAAGGTGAATGGCCAGCGTTTGAAATTGTACTTTGGTGAGGACATCTCTCATGAGATGATTCCATCCCTCACCACGTTTCCCTTGAATTAGTTCGGGACCGAGTCAGGCTCGTGACTCGGTGAACAAAAACAAGCGCTCCTCGGGAGGCAACCTGACTATCTATCACCCTTTCTCGTTTTTCATCCTAAGTGTAGGGGAAGCTATATAGTTTGCTTGTAATTGGATGGTGATGTGATTACAGGGATAAGTGAACTCTTGGAATCTTTTAAGAACCGTGCTCGCATGTTATCCGCAATACCGGTTCTATCTCTCAACTATCGTGATTCAATTATCTTCATACTCACATTTGCAATTGATCACTTTAGTCGTCCCCTCCTTAGCTTAATTTAACCAACGTGCACAATGTCATAAGTGTAGGGGAGATTTTTCCCACATGCTTAAACATTGAGGACAATGTTTATCTTAAGTGTAGGGGGGGCTTCTATCGAAGTTTTAAGTGGACTTTTCCATTAAAATGCCTTCATTTAACCGGAAAATCATCTTTTTCAGCATTTTTCAAATTTTAAATTAACTTTGGCCATTTAGTCGTAGTTTTTAAATTTTTATCGTTGCTTTCATATGTATATATCCTGCAATAAAGTCAAAAATATTAATAAAGTGGTGTAGCTAGTTTTGAAATCTTTGACATATTAGGCCCGTTGCGATTATTTTGACTCAACCCGAATAGACTTATCCAAGTTTATTCTAGCTAGTATCCTTAACCATGTAGACCTTAATTGGTTTATTAGGCTAAGCATCCACGAGTCTCATTACTTGAGATTTTAAATTGTGGAGGACGAGAAATGATAGAGTCAATTATAAGTCGGTATTCTTGCACTAGCTCACTTGGTGTAATTATTTGCCTATTCTCCCATCACTTGCTAATAATTTATCTGCAATAAGTAAGGTCGTACGATTTGAAAGGTTACTTAGCTTCTAGCCCAAGATCGTTTAAAAGTTGCTCGGTAATGATAAGAGTTCATAGCCAAGGCATAACTTATGAAGCGGGGCGCGAAGATTGGCGAGTCCAAAAAGGCCCTAACAAGGCATGAGGATTCCATTTTATTGTTAAAGATCAAAGGTGATGTGAAAAGCATTATTCCCAAAATCAATATGAAGGATCAAGACTCACGACGAAAAGCAATCAACTCCCATAAAGATCATGGTGAAGTCTATCCGAAAAGACCCTAACAAGGTATGAGGATAAATAGATCCAAGTCCGAAAAGGAGGCGGATCGTTGTATTTCAAAATCCCAATTAGAGATTGAAGAAATAATCATGAAGTCGTGGTCAACAATGTTGGAGTACCCCTCAAAAGTCTCCAAGTGAATAAACTCTATTATGAAGAGAAGACCATTATCTCAAGCACGTCTCTCAAGATATGAAGTATGAAGTACATGCCAAATATCGGCCCGAGAAAGGTCTCAAATCGTGAAGCGAGTTATGCCAAGATATGAACTTTTTGATATCCCGAGAAGCAGTTTTAAGAGATTTTGTCCTTTAGCTAACTATTGATCAATTCGTCCTACTTTGCTTTCAGCTTAAATAAACTATCGAAATAAGTCCAAAAATGCATCTTCATGATCATTCTAAGACTAAAATAAAATATAAGAGATACACCTAGGAATAAGGGAGTTTAAGCATGTAATTAAGCCATGTGTGTAAGTGTTTGATTGCTAACTTATAATAACAATGATCTCGTTTTTAAGCTTAGTTTGGGGAACGTGAAACTTGAGGGGGTGATAAATCTTCGCAGCACCAAAGCCCTAACGTAAGTCCTTGATCTCTTTGCAAGTTATTTCCATATAGCTATTTTCAAGTGAAAATGGTTTTCTATCCTTTTGTTTATTTTAAAGATTTTAATTTCTCTTAGTACTTTAATCTTTGTTTAGTAATGTTAATAAGGCCAAGGTTGATTGATTATGAGAAAAATGTAAAATTGCTTTATCACTAAGCATCGAAGAAACTCAAGTCTATTAAATGAAGAAATTAAAAGACGAGTTGAATTTATTCGTCGACAAATCCCGAATCGAAATCGAAAACGTCAACTTTTCTGAAAAGACGAGAAGACAAAAAGAAAGGGAGAAAGCCCACTCACCAACCAAGGAGGAAGCCTATAAATACTCCTCCCATTCACAAATTTCCACTAGTTTTTCATTATGTTACATTTTTTTTCCTATTTCGTAGGAAGAACCATCTCCCTTAAGGAGTGGTTTTCATTTTCTTTGATTTCTTCCAATCTTGTAAGTTTAATCTTTCCATTTTGTTTGTTGAATCTTAAATCATTAATACAAGTTTACTTTTAATCTTTCTATCATCTTGTTCTTCATCTCTTGGTGATTCAAAGTTCTTAAGTTTCATTTTATTGGTTTGATCATAAAAAGTAAGTGGGTTTTATGTTTTTTTTGTTGTTTGGGATTGATGTTTACCTTAGGTAAATGATTAGTGGTGAAATTGGTTTAAGTTTTGATTAAAAACTTGGCGAATTTTGAGTTAAATTCGTGAGTAAAAGGATCCCCTGTTCTTCGCTATTTTGTTACTGTATCTGCCCAGATTCCGGATAGGGGTCTGTGTTTGTACTCTTGGTTCGGAATATCAAATATTCCGGATCAAGGTTGTGATTTTGTTGTTTACTCGGAATATCAAATTATTCCGAGTAGAGCCAATATTCCACATAGGAACTTTATTCCGCATAAACAAATTATTCCGAGTAGAGTACTTATTCCGGATAGATTAACATTCCGCATAAGCACATTTATTCCGGATAGAGCAGTTTTTCCGAGTAGAGCAATTATTCAGGATAGACTGTTATTCCGCATAGCCATGTTATTCCGAGTATCACAATTATTCCGCATAGCCATGTTATTCAGAATAGAGTTTACTTTCTAAAATATTCCGCATAGCACAATATTCCGCATAGCCACAATATTCCGTATAGCCATAATATTCCGCATAAGCACAAACATTCCGAGTAGAGCAGACATTCCGGATAGCCATTATTTCGAATAGAGCTAAATTTTACTGATGTTCCGGATCAAGCATTCATTCCAAATAAGTTGTTTTCTCTAAGTTTAGGTACTTACTGTTTGATTTAAATTCTAGTTTTATTCTTAGTAATTGCTTTTAGTTTAATTTTATTACTTCTAGCACTTATCATTTTAGTAGATTTAGACCAAAGCTCCCCCTTTCTATTCACCAATTACAACGATTCCACTTTTGACCGTGATCGATTCGAGAAGATACCGAGAACGAAACAACGACATATATCAATTGGGTACGAGCAACGCAAAGAAAGATCTTGCAAGCAAACCTTTTTTATTAACTAACCAAAAGTCAGTTATTACACCATATAGGCATGTGCCATCGTTCAATTTTCGCCTGCGTGTCAAATATCTTTAGGTGATCGTCCGGATCACCAGTCCCATCATAAGTCTTGACGCACGCCAGCATGCGACGCTTTGTATCCTCGGAGTAATTCCGTATGCTGAGGGTAAAAGGATCTTCCCTGGGATCAACCCATGGACGGGTGAGATTAGGATCACTCCATTGGCGGGAAAGGTCTCCTGCTTCTGCCTCGCGATAATAGGGTCCGCTGTAGTACTCTTCATTGTCTGGTGGCGGTGGAGGAGTACGTCTGGGTCAGCGACGTTTGGGTGGATGGTCATCCGAATCCTCTCCTGATGGACCGGGAGAAGGGGGCGGTGCCCCATTCTTTGGCTGAGGATCGCTCTTGTGAGAAGAGCTAGGAGCCTTCTTCCCGGTATTCATCCTATCCCACACACTTGTGCGGCAATTAGTTCTAGTTAGCTCCAGATCTGGTCGTTTGGGTGAATCGTCGGACCTCTCTCCCTCCTCACGGGATTGTAGTAGTTCCTGCATAATACGATTCCTTATGCGTTCGAACACATTCCTAGGTTGGGGAGTTTCCTCAGAGAGGTTTCGCTCCTGGGGTCGTGTCCTTCGCTTCCTTTGAATTTGAGGAGAGGTGCCCGGTCCGGTACTGCCAAAGTTGAGCCTAGATTGGAGGTCCCTCCCTAGGTTCAACCTGGATGCGATTCCTGGGACAATCCTCTCGAAGTTCTGCGTGAGAACTCGAGTGAGATCTTCCTCACTAAGTGGTTCGACCTCCACTTCTTCCTCAGTCGATGGTCTGTGCGGCTCCTTGTTAGGGGGGTTAGGCGCACTCCCTAGATCAGGGTTGTCCAAGGTCGAAGTAGGTGGTGGGGTGATAGCGAACGTGCTTGTCACACCCGTGGACTGAAGAACACTTCGGTTATTCGGTCCGCTTGTTTGGTTACTAGGGGATCGATTGGGAATGAGTATCCCGTCCCCTGTGGACTTCCGGTTCGCATGATTCGTGTTCATGGGGTTTCCTTGCTGGTGTCCTTTCGTCATTGAAAGAGATTGAGATGAGGTTTGCTCTAGCTTAGTGTATTGGTCCCACGGATGGCGCCAACTTGTTGATACAAAAGTTGGGTGATCCTTGCTAGACTCGAATTAGGCTTAATTTGGGTTGGCTGGACTCCGGCTCGTGCACCAAGTGAATTATCTGGTTGAGATCCTGCACACTAAAACAGCACGCGTTAGGCTTACCGTGGGAATGTATCCCACGATTAGACTCCGGCGTGAGAGTAAGTAATCGGTTAGGGTTATGGAATCGGATGAGTTGAGAGTATGAAGAATGTAATACCTTTGTGGAAACCTTGGGGGTTCCTTATATAGGCGGTGAAACCCTAATGGGCTGTCACCGATGCTTCGACCCCAAGGAAAGAATAAGCACCAGAATTAGATTGATTGTTATCTTCTAATTATGGTGAGTGAATATCCTCTTCTTTGGGGTAAATCCTAATCATAATAAGATTATGATTCTGTCTAACCATGTACCGGCCGTGATGGGCCATGGGCCGCACACATGTATGCAGCTACTGTTCACTCGAAACCCATAAGCTTTGAATGACATTAATCCAACCCATTAGTAACAGGCCAGATGCGGGTAGTACCCGTGGGCCGGGTTTATGACCCGACTGGGGACTATACGTCATTAGAGATTATTGTTGTTTTGGGTTTTCTAATTGTGCAATACTTTGAGCATTAAGTTATGGTTCTGGATTACCCATACTTTCTGCTTACGCACGTAGATGCTACCGATACTTTTGTTGCCACGTCCAGTGCGAGCGAAGATTGTGGCTGGCGAGTGACGATGGTCATAGCTTCAAACATGTTGTTGTCTGTTCCTAAAGTTTTATGACATGATGTAAATTAACTATATCTTAAACTAAAGTTTAAGGGGTTGTTCTAGCCATTGTGGCTAACAGGTGTGGAAAACAATACCCGTCGCGGTTGTTATGTGTCGGTTGAACGCGTGTTGAGAACTTCCAGCCACAATGTTTGTGGTTTAGTGTTCTTGCTCGAAATTATTTGGCCTATTACTTGCTAAATTTGTAGGTATTGGGTGTTTGTTCTGATTGGTATGCAATATTCCTTACCGGATTTGCAGCCATGGAAGGCAGATTCTTAGATTTGCATACATGGCGTGGCAATTAGGTAGACTCATCTTTGTCAACTTTGTGTAGTCATGTGTCACAGTTATTTGCAACAGTTGGGTGTTTTCCATGCGCTTAGGTGGACTCAGCTTTTCAAATAAGAGCATTGCCTTAGTTGTGCATGATATGGTTACCGATCTTTGTTCTTCTTAAACACACAACGGCTATCGATGACGTTTCCAACAGGACATGACGATAGTATACGAGATTCGGATTATGTGCCTCCTGGTGACGCAAGCTTCACATGTTTGCAGCCACAACGGCCACACCCTCATATCCGAACGTCCCCTTATCTGAGCCTATAAGTAAGAATTTCAAAATTTTACGCAACAAGTTTTCTACTTAATCTGAATAACATGTGAAAATGTGGGATCCAAAAGCACTATACATAAAATGGTTTTTTCCCTGCCTTTTTTCATTTGTCATTTCTTTCGGTATCTTCTGTTGTGCTGTGCTTTTAGTTTGAATATGTTTCCCTATTACTTTTTCGTGTTTCTCTATTAGCTTTAATTATACCTGACGCAATTGCACCAGCTAAAGTTTTACATTAGTGTCCTGCTTTTTCTATAAAAATAAACACATTACACATTCCTTTAACACAAAAATGAACATTATAAAGCAAGTAAGCCTTAGGGCCATGCTTATTTTCAATCAGGTTAGTAGAATAACTATTTTCAAATTTGTTTTCAATTTTATTTTGGTCTTTAAGTTAGGGCTTGATAACGCCTCATTTATACATGTTTGTAATGATGCATTTGTCCTTGTTTGCTATGTAAACAAATAAGTTATGTGTTGAAATGTTACTAATAATGTGTATTGTTTTGATTGTAGTGAAGGAATAAACATATGAAGCAAAGATGTGAAGAAATAAGAAGAAAAGGACTACAGAATAAATTGTGCTGAAAAAGAACCAAAGTGCGACGCACATCTGAAAAGTGCGGCGCGCATTCAATGGAATAAGATTTTGGAAAACTATCCAAAGTGCAGCGCACAAAAGGGAAAGTGCGACGCACATTTACAAAACGAAAGTACGGCGCACATTTGACAAAGTGCGGCGCACATTTTGCTGCAGTTACATGTATTTAGTGCCATTATGCATGGCAATTATTGGGAAACTCTTGGCTTGCTCCAGGTCTTTCTAGTTACGAACTTTGGGATATATAATCAACCCTAGGGCAGGCTAAAAACACAGATTCCATAATCCATTGTCATTGCTATAAGGTTTTGATCTAAATCAAGGATTCTTTCATTCCTTGATCATTGTTATTAGAACAAATGTGAACCTTAATTGGTTCATACCATTGTTGTTGTAGCAAGAGACTAGAACTTGCTGTTGATTGTAATAAGTTGGCATAAGACTTATAAACACTTGGGAGCAAGTATTTATTTGATACTTTTGTTGGTATAATTCTCATTTCCATTATGTTATTCATTTCTTTTGATTTCCAGATTGTTAAAATGATTATTTGTACTGTTATTATGGAGTAGTGTGTTGTGCATATGTTTAACGATTAACATCCTTATGATTAGATAGATTTATTTGCTTTGCGAGAGCAAAGTGTGGTGCACAATTAGTTTTGTGCGGCACACTTTCTTCCTTGGCTCGTGATTATGAGTATGATTTAGATTCTTTTGTATTATATGCTATTATGTAAGATCATTGTTATATGTTGGATTTGTTCATGATCATGACTAGTACTCATGTGAATGGATGAATTTTATGTCATCTAGTAAATGAATCTTGTTATTCACTTTTGTCGCGATTAGTGGAATAAAACATATAACAACTCTTGCCTAATCTCATCTACTACTTTAGTTATCAAAATCAAGCATAGACCATTCTTAATGTTTTTGATATGACATGATCTTTAGTCGGATTTTTGTTATGTTAATTAGATGGTGCATGTACGACTAGTAATCGACATGTTGTTACATTGTTTATGTGCTCATATTCATCATTGCAATCTATTTTTCATATGTTTGTGACCTTAACCAAACGAATCTTTTAAACCATTTGATAAGTATATAATTAGAACTTGTGACACTCTAGATGTAATTATTTTATATTCTTTAGCATCAATCCCGTGGAACGAACTGGACTTTACCATTAAACTATGTTATACATGATAGGGTATACTTGCCCGTGTTCGTGTTTCTAGTCATTTGTGTGTGGTAATATCTTGTAAAAAATTAAGACTTACGATACGAACATCAGGGCTTCTTTCATAATTAATGCGGTTATATTTATTTAGTTTTTTTGATACATTTTTGCAGGTTACCTTGCCAAGTCCTTTCTTACATTTTTTGTAGCTAACGGTCTGGATAATCATTTCTAAATTACCCTGCTTATGCCGTTCGTATTCGGCTAGTATGGCGGCTGTTTTAGGCCATTTTATGGTGATATTATTTGCATTTTGGCGGGACACACTTCTTAAGCTTGCAATCATGCAAGTACATCTACTTTTTCCGACCTTTTACATAGCCACACCGTATGCTTATACATATATAAAATTATACAAACATGTTAACCATTTTTGCACGTTTTTAATATTTTTCTAGCTCATATAATCTGTCTGACTTAGTATGCAGATTTTCGACCCATTGAGGAGCTTTATTACAAAAAATGGCTCCACGGGTATTACAAAAAACGGCTCCACAGGTATTACAAAACACTTTTTTTGTATTTTTTTTATGGAATCGCTAAAAATGGCTTGTGTTTTACTTTTAGCGCCACTGTCGAGAAAGCACCTGCTAACATTTTACGATATATGGCTCGGGTATTTTGTCTTGAATGTTCGATTGTAACTATGTTTATATAAGTTTTTGGTGCGCTTAATTTAGTTACATACTCCACAGATAATCGAGTAATTTTTTTACATTTAACTTGCCTGCATATTGATATTGAGATGTAGATTCTATAAAACTAACTAGAGCGAAAGCTGAAGCTAAAGCTTGTATAATACTCTACATCAAGTACCTTTTAAATTTAGTAGCTTATAGGAGCTTATTCTATTATTATCTCTTATAAGCTTTGTTAGCCAAAGATATTAATAGAATTAATAGCTTAAGCTCTTATTGGCACCTAACCTTAAGCTACCTTATCTAATAAGCCAATAAAATCATTCTCATTTTCCTATTGTAGGTCCATGAGATGAAGAAGAGCTAACTATGAACTAGAGTAGGTGAACGAACTCAAATATACTTGATGTATTATTCTAGCTCACATAATTTGTTTGAATTAATATGGATATTTCTGACCCATTGAGGAGGTTTATTACAAAAAACGGCTCCATAGGTATTACAAAACACTTCTTTTGTATTTTTGATGGAATGGCTAAAAATAGCCTGTGTTTTAGGCTTGCTGATTGTAGCTTCCCCCTTCCGAGAAAGTACCTGCTAACATTTTACGATATATGGATTTGGGTATTCTGTCTTGAATGTGCGATTGCGACTATGTTTATATAAGTTTTTGTGCGCTTAATTTAGTACATATTCCACAGATAATCGAGTAAATTTTTTTACCTTTTAACTTGCGCGCACATTGATATTGAGATGTAGATTCTATAAAACTAACTGGAGCGAAAGTTGAAGATAAAAAGCTTATATAATACGCTACATCAAGTAGCTTATAGGAGCTTATTCTATTATTATCTCACATAAGCTTTGGTAGCTAAACATATTAACAGAATTAATAGCTTAAGCTCCTATTGGCACCAAACCATAATCTACCTTATCTAACAAGCCAATAAATTCATTCTCATTTTCTGTGTTCAGTTACATTTGCCTCATCTTAGCATAATGTAAAACTCACTTATCATCAAAATTACAGACTATTGTATGTAAATGATACATGTTTAAGTGATGTTAAAAGTAATAATTAAAATGAGTTCTATATACTACTCAATTACTCATTCATGTTGAAGTGAGTTAACAGTATGAACCTAATTTAGGAGTATCCCATATATTCCACAAGCTTTTATATTATTTATTACATGCATTTTGTCAACTCGAATTGTATCCTATATATTTTTAGCTCCGTAATACATGGCTTTTACCTAGTAAGAAAATTATATTCGTTGTTCCAGTCTCTTCGAATTTAAAAATGGATTAACGTGCGACTCAGTTGTCTTTTGGTGAAAAAGAATATTTGTCATTGTAGTGAAATAAAAAGTGCAAAACTTTAAAGTAAAAGGCAGGTAAATAAAGCTGAAAATGGTTAAAAAATAAATGACGAGAAATTAAAAGCATTTAAAGTAAATAACGTAAACTTAAAACGCAACTAAAAATAAACTAAGGCAAGACTTAAAACGTAAACTTAAACTTAAACTAGAGGCGAGTAAACTAAAAGTGCGACTAAGGAAAAAGACAGAAAAGTAAATGCTAAAAACTAGAAAAACTTAAGTGCGAAAAGTCCAAAAACTAAGCCTTATCCGGAATCCAAGATTGTCACTATCCGGAATCCAACATTAAACCTAATCCGGAATCTATGCTAATAATTTTATCCGTAAAACTAATTCTAATCACTATCCGGAAAACTGGCTAGCATTCTTATCTGGAATAATCCTTAAAAGCCATATCCGGAAAACATTCTAAAATCGTTATCCGGAAAACACAACTAAATGCTTATCCGAAAAGCACAACTAAATGCTTATCCGGAAAACAGCTATTGGAGCTTATCCGGAAAACGTAATAATTCTCTTATCCGGGATCCATGTTGTCAATACTTATCCAGAATATGAGTTTTATATGATTATCCGGAAAACGTCCTTAGTACTCTTATCCGGATTGTAGCCTTTTGAAGTCTTATCCGGAAAACGAATTGTAGCGCTTATCCGGAAAACGAATTCCAGGTCTTATCCGCAATAAAGAAGATTAGAAGTCTTATCCGGAATAAGGATAAAATCCTTATCCGGAAAAATCTGGGAAGCTTAAACAGTAGATGAACAAGGAGAAAAACTAAGGCACGAATTTAACCAAACACAACCATAACCAATCTAAAATATAAACCAAAATAGCCACTAATGATTACCTAACAATAACTAATCGAACCAAAGCAATAAAACTAACACTAATGATCAAATCAATTAAAACCCACTTGATCAAAACTATAAAAACTCAAGAACATAAACATAAAGATAAAGATTAAGATCAAACAAGAAAGGTAGATGAGAGATTAACAAATAAAAGTAAAGATTTTATGACAATTAAATAAAACTTACTTGTAATTAAAGGTACAAAGACAAGTATTAAAATTCCAAGAATTTAAGGTGCAAGAAAAATAAAATGGAAGAGCATAGTTTGTCAAACTAGCCAACAAAATGAAATGAAATGAACTAAGGCCTATTTATAGGAGGATTAGGGAGGTGCTTAGAGGAAGCTTCCTCCCCTCTTTCTTCTTTCTTTAATTGTCATTAAGTCCTTAATCTTCTTAATTCTTTGACTTTAACGACTTTGTCTCGGGATTTCTACTCTCGTCTTGTAATTTCTTCAATAAATTAGACTTGAGTTCTTCGGCTTTTAGTAAACTTCCGTCTTTTGACTTTTTCTTCGATAAATCTTCAGAATTGGTCTTGGACTTCCGTTCTTTTTGCACTCTTGATTTCTTGACTTCGTCTTTTGTCCTTTTCTTCGATAAAAGCCCGTGAATGCCCGTGTTTATCCCCTTTTCACATTTTCGTCCTAAATCACAACAAAAATACAAACCACGCATAATTCCGACATTTACGACATAATATACACGTTTTGGCTCGGTTATTATTGTAGTTAAGTGGTAAAAAGGATGGGTGTTTACACACCTATCAAATCCCCTACACTTGACCATTGCAATGTCGTCATGCAATGCATTAGTTACACAACACGATTACACTTTTCATCACAATCAATCCACATTGGCCTTTATTAAAGAGATAGAAAATTATAAACATTCAAAGGAAGAAAATAAAGAAATCAAAAACATACCTTAGGGTTTTGGAAATGTCATGAATAATCATCATCCTCAAGTTTTCACATTCTCCAAACCAAGCTTAAAAACGAGATCATTGTTATTATAAGTTAGCAAACTAACACGAACTCATATGGGCCAATTATTTACTTAGACTCCCTTATTCCTAGGTGTATCTCTTATATTTTATTATTGTCTTGAATGATCACGAGGATGCATTGTTGACTTATTTCGATAGTTATTTAGGCTGAAAATAAAGTGGGACGATTTAATCAATAGTTAGCTAAAGGACAAAATCTTTTAAAACTGCTTCTCGGGACCTCAAGTTCATATCTTGGCATAACTCGCTTCACGATTTGAGACCTTTCTCGGACCGATATTTGGCAGCGACTTCATACTTAAAATCTTGAGAGACGTTCATGAAATAATGGTCTTCTCTTCGTAATAGGAATTTCTTCACTTGAAGTTTTGAGAGATTCTTCATACTTGGACCACGACTTCTTCATTTTTCTCCAATCTTTATTTGGGATTTTGATATACAACGATCCGCCTCCTTTTAGGACTTGGATCTATTTATCCTCATACCTTGCTAGGGTCTTTTCGGATAGACTTCTCCATAATCTTTACGGGAGTATTTGCTTTTCGTCGCGTGTCTCGATCCTTCATATTGATTTTTGATAAATGATTCTTCACATCACTTTGGATCTTTAGCAACAAAATGTAGCCCTCATGCCTTGTTAGGTCCTTTTCGGACTCGCCAATCTTCGCATCTCGCTTCAATAAGTTATGCCTTGGCTATGAACTCTAATCCATACCGAGCAACTTTTAAACGATCTTGGGCTAGAAGCTAAGTAACTTTTAAAATCGTACAACCTTATTTATTGCAGATAAAATTTATTAGCAAGCGATGGGAGAATAGGCTTATAATTAACTCACACAAATTCGCGAAAGAATACCAAACTTATAATTAACTCTATCATCTCTCGTTCTCCACAATTTAAAATCTCAAGGAACGAGACTCGTGGATGCTTAGCCAATTAAATCAAAGTTTTGGGTTTTCGAGTCGCCTATAGGATCTTGCAAACTCATAGACTTTTTCAAGTTTAGAAATCGCATTTTAAAGTTCCCTTGATAAACGACTCTCTAGGATCAATTATAGGAACTTGCGAAAAGTTCTTGTTCTTAACCCGTGAGAGTTAAGACTTTCGCGTTTTAGAGCTCCCTATATAAAAGCCTAGCAAAACTTGACTTAAACACGTTAAGGATACTAGCTAGAGTAAACTTAGATAAGTAAACTCGGGTTGAGTCAAAAGATTCACAACTTTTGAAAATTAAAACCACTTTATTAAAATTTATTCTAATAAGGAAAGAAAATAACTATACAAAGGTAAAAACTAATACGCCAAAATAGATCAATATTTTTGAAAAATGTCGAAAAATTGATTTTCCGGTTAAAATGAGGACAAATACAAGAAAAAGACCACTTAACTTCGATAGAAGTCCCCCCTACACTTAATATAAACATTGTCCTTAATGTTTAAGCATGTGGGAGTAAACTCCTCTACACTTAGGACATTGTGCACGTTGTTTAAATCATGTTAATGAAAAGACAACCAACGAGATTCCTATTTTAATATTGGAAATATAAAATAGTGAATCGAAAAGAGTTTAGGATAGAACCGGGAAGATGGAAACACGGAATCACGGGTCGTCAAAAATCATCAAGAGTGGATCATTGAGCGCTCGAATCCCTGAATATGAGAAGAGAGGAAATAACAAACACCAACGGGTCTCCCCTACACTTATGATAAAGATAGCTAAAAGATAGATACATGGTTTGCCTCCCAAGAAGCGCTTGATTTTTGTTCACCGAGTTGTGAGCCTGACTCGACCTTGATTAGCATAGGAAGAAGCTTTAAAAACATCCACCGGGATCAAAAACATAGTTTTCGTCCATCAAATAACACAAACTTAAGGCGAACAAGGCAAGCCAAAGAAGAGTAGGCAAGGTTCCCTTAAGCAAAGATGGAGCACAGTGGGGGCAATGGTGAAGACGTGCAAGCATATCTTCAGTAGTTCCAAAAAATTTTCCTTTTATTTCATTAGATGGATACTGAGATGGCTGAAGAATATCGATACCGGGGTCGAACACCTTTTCCTTTAGGGGAAAATAGCACTCAGGCTCAGCAGAAATTGAAGATGATCCGCGAAGAAAATGCACAACCTCGTCCTCAGAAGGTGGACAAAGAGGTGTCAAAACATACGTGCTGCGGATGTTGGTGTCGTCCGGTTGCTTCTCCTTTGAAAGAATTTTTTTTCAAATCCGAAGTAGGATCAAGACCATAATCATCAAAGTCTAAAGGAGGGGCATCACTCTCATGAGGGAAGTATGTATTAAGAAAAGTAGAGAAGTCTTCCTCAAATGAGTAGTCATCCAAAGTAGGATCAAGTGATGTAGGCGGAGGATTTTCATCATGAGAAGAATCACTCAAAAGAGTATCGGCCTCATCAAAATCATCATAAGTGGGCATGTCGGGATACTCGGAAGTAAAATCATCATAATCATCCCCATCATCTTGAAACAGTGGATTATCATTGCATGTATCGAATAGAGGATTGTTGTAAACGACAAAATCATCGAGCACATTAATCATATTCGCCGATTCTCTTCCATAGGATTTGCTTGTAAGCTTCCTCATTTCAAAAACTTGTGCATCATCCCCGACTCTTAAGATGAGCTCACACTTATCCACATCGATTAAAGCTCTACCGGTTCTCAAAAATGGGCGTCCAAGTCTTAACGGAATACGAGGGTCCATTTCATAATCAACAACGACAAAGTCGACCGGAAAAGTGAATGTGCCAACTTTAATGAACACATCTTCGGCAATACCAACGGGGTAAGCGAGAGTGCGATTGGCTAGCTCAAGAGTCATTTTGGTGGGTGTAAGGTCGGGTAAGGATAACTCTTTCCAAACACTTAAAGGCATCAAATTAATACTGGCCCCGAGATCGTCTAAGGCAGTAAATTTGTCGGTTTGGTTAAAAGTACAAGGTAGCACAAAACGACCGGGATCTCCAAGTTTTTCCGGAAGTTCTTTAAGAAGGATTGCAGAGCAATTTTCATTCAAGCGAGTATTAACAAACTCGACCATCTTCTCCTTCTTATTAAGCAATTCCTTAAACATCTTGACAAATTGTGGCATTTGTGCAAGAGCTTCAACAAGGGTAAAGGTGATTTTCATTCCGGCTATCTTTTCCAAAAAGTTAGAGACCTGAATGTCATTCTTAGTCAAAATTCTAGCCTTGTTGAGTCGAGAAGGGTAAGGAATGCTGGGGTTGGGTGGTGGAGGTGTAACAGGTGAAGGTTGAGATGTTGAAGGGTTCTTCTTGGGTACTTCGTCATGACGAGGCGGAGACGGTAATGGTGTACTAATACTAGGTGTGGGAGGAGTAGGGATAAATGGTGGCGGAGGAGGTGTAGATGATGGGGGCGGGATAGGTGGTCCTACTAAAGTAACTCCACTACGAGTAGTAATAGCACTCACATTCGCTCTCGGATTGGTGACGGTGTTAGAAGGTAGAGAGCCCGAAGTAGAGGGTTGAGTGGTGGGTAAGAAACTAGCAAGCATATTCTTCAAATCATTCTTTTGATTGCTGAAGGAGGATTGTATATCATTTCGAAGCTCGGATCTAATGTCATTCCCTTGCTTGGTGATATCCCCTTTCAAATTTATAATTTGGCTCTGCAGATTCTTGATTTGCTCTCCTTGGGTTCTCATTAAAGCTTCAACATCTTGATTGATGGGAGGGGCTTGTTGAGCGGGTGGGTGATAAGGATTAGAAGCTCTAGGTGGGATTTGGTTGCTTCTATTGTAGTTGTTGTTTGGGTTTTGGTTTTGAGGAGAAAAACCGGGTGAAAGGTAGTTGTTTGACTGGTAACTCAGCAAATTTCTATCCCCTTGAGGCCGGGCTTGGTAATTTTCCGGTGAATAATTACCATAGGCTGCATACACATTTTTCGGATTGCCTTGAGTAGAAGGAAAATCAGTGTATGAGTGTGGACCACCACATGTCTCACAAGGATTGGCTACCGCTTTAACTTGTTGTTGGTTTGTAGCGAGGAGCAAGATATTTTTGTTCATTTCGGCCATCATGCGGGTGAATTCGGTCATGTCGGGGTTTGCTGAAGTAGAAGAAACATTGACTCTCAGGTTGTTCCTTGAAGAAGCAGAGGAATCCCAATTTTTGTGATGAGTAGTCATGTTCTCAATAAGCTCACTACACTCCTCGGGTCTTCTTTTCATAAATGGGCCACCGGCGGCTGCATTGATCGTATCACGATCACGAAAAGTCAAACCGTTGTAGAAAGTATCAATTAAGGTCACGGGGAGCATGTTGTGGTTTGGACATCGATCGATCAAAACATTATATCTTTCCCAAGCATCAAAGAGAGATTCATCAGGTTCTTGCATGAAACCACCGATTTGATTTCGAAGGCTCGTGACCATGGATGGTGGAAAGTAGCGCGACAAAAAGCGTTGAGTCATGTCATCCCAAGTATGAATGGAATTCTTCGGAAGACGATCAAACCATTTCTCGGAGTGGTGTGATAAAGTATGTGGAAAGAGTTGAAGGCGAAGAACATCCATTGTAGCACCGGGCAACTTCATGCTTTAAGTGATAGTAATGAAATTGTCGAGGTGCTTGTTGGCATCATCATCAGGCAATCCACGAAATGGGTTAGTTTGCACTTGCTGGATCATGTGATGCTTCAACGAAAACTCCGGAGCCGTGATTTGCATCGGCGCAATCGGTCCTCCTCGTCCAAACATAGTGGGTTGACAAAGCTCCTCCATTGTCCGAAGATCGGGTTGTGGAAGAACATTGTTGTTGTTATTATTGAGGTGTGGTGGATTATTGTTGTTGTTCACACCTGCCATAGCTAAATCTTCATGAGTCTCGGGCTCTTGATAATTTGAAGATCTAGTACGCATACACCTGCGAAACAAAAAGAAAACAATACCAAACACAAAGAGAATATATATACACTATAAAGATAAAAATAAAATCTTTTTGGATTTTTGAAATTTTTAATTTTTAATTTTTAATTTTTTTTGGGTTTTTAACAATTTTTAATTTTTATGGTTTTTTGAAGATTTTTAAGCAAGAAAAATAACTCTCACGAATGAACGGATCCCAAAAAGCAACGTGTCTCTCATAGAAAACCGTTAATCTTTACGAAAAGAGCCGGCAGCGGCGCCATTTAATACATGGCTTTTACCTAGTAAGAAAATTATATTCGTTGTTCCAGTCTCTTCGAATTGAAAAATGGATTAACGTGCGACTCATTTGTCTTTTGGTGAAAAAGAATATTTTTCGTTGTAGTGAAATAAAAAGTGCAAAACTTTAAAGTAAAAGGCAGGTAAATAAAGCTGAAAATGGTTAAAAAATAAATGACGAGAAATTAAAAGCATTTAAAGTAAATAACGTAAACTTAAAACGCAACTAAAAATAAACTAAGGCAAGACTTAAAACGTAAACTTAAACTTAAACTAGAGGCGAGTAAACTAAAAGTGCGACTAAGGAAAAAGGCAGGAAAAGTAAATGTTAAAAACAAGAAAAACTTAAGTGCGAAAAGTCCAAAAACTAAGCCTTATCCGGAATCCAAGATTGTCACTATCCGGAATCCAACATAAAACCTAATCTGTAATCAATGCTAATAATTTTATCCGGAAAACTAATTCTAATTGTTAGGATCATTATAATAGGTAAATGTAATAGGTAGACTAGGAGGTATGTAGTTCCTCCTGGTCCTAGTAGTAGTAGGAGCAAGTCGTGCTCCTGGTCCTGGTCAAAGTCAAACTTTATTATTTATTTATTATTCTGTTAGGATATGCATGAGATATGTTAGGAAAGGATATGCACATCAGTTTTACACGTTTTGTTTAATGTTGTATTAGGGTTTCCTTGTAGTATAAAAGGAACCTTAGGCAGAAGGGTTATGTACACCTTCACCAAACGTAGTTCTAGTGATTATCAATATTAGAAATCCTTAGAAAGGATCAAGTCTTTATAGTTATTCTGTTCTTCTTTATTATATTTGTATTCTACATTCATATTGTGTATAGAGTCTCTCTGTGGATTGACTTGTGATTACAGAAGTCATTCACCGTTCCTGACAGGCTGCAAGATCTACATCTAGTAGACCCAACAACTGGTATCAGAGCCTGGGAGGGTCTCTATACAAGAAGAATTAAGTTTTCTTATTACTGATAATTTTGTTTTATCATGTCTGCCTCAACTTCTACTCAAACAGGAGAAGATAGCACTCCTAAAATTGTGCAACCTCAGCAGATCATTGCTACGGTTTCCAACACGAATGGTAAATTCCCTCTTCTGAAAAAGGATGAATATGATAGCTGGGCAATGAAGATGGAATGGTGGATCACCAATACTGATCAAGATCTTTGGAAGATTATTCTGAATGGGAACACCAGGAAGCTAACTGGAAGAGACAAGAATGGTAATATTACTCTTCTTGACCCTAAATCTCATGAAGAAATCATAGCTATTCAGAAGGAGGTCAAAGCAAAAACGATTTTGCTTCAATCTCTTCCTGAAGATCACATGGGTGACTTCTACCATTTGGATGATGCCAGAGAGATCTGGAATGGTATAAAAGCAAGGTTTGGTGGGAATGAGGAGTCAAAGAAAATGCGAAGATCCATGCTGAGAGATGAATTCACAGAATTCAAAATCTCAGAAACTGAAGGTTTACATTAAGGGTATGACAGGTTTCAGAAGATATTGAGCCAATTGAATCAACTTCGGTCAAAGCCTGATGATGGTGATATTAATGCAAGGTTTCTTAAAGCCTTACCCTACTCATGGAATCAGGTGGTGATCTCTCTCAAAGCCAAAGGTGGGCTTGACTATCTCAACTTTGATGATCTGTTTCATAAGCTCAGAACTTTTGAACCTCATGTGAGAGGATTTTCAAGTGACTCTTTTCCCACTCCTGCTAATTCTGCCTTTTTGAGTTCTATGGCATCCAGTCCCATGTCATATGCTAGTAGCCCAAGCAATACTGTGTCCTCTCAACATACTTTTCAGCATCCTCCTGCTCCTGATCCTACTGCCAAGTCTGGTAGTATAGTAGAAGCTATTCTCCATTCTTTTGTGGCTGATGTTGATGCTCAACAACAACTTGCTTTTGATGACTTCGAACAGGTCGATAAACTTGACCTCGATGAAATGGATCTTAAATGGCAGATGGCCATGCTCACTCTTAGGGTTCACAAGTTTGAGAAGAAAGCAGGACGGAAATTTAATTACAACCCTCGGGAGCCAGCAAGATTCGACAGAAGCAAAGTTCGATGCTATAACTGCCAGCAACAAGGTCACTTTGCAAGGGAATGCCCTAGCAAGAATGACCAGGAGAAGAGCAGGTACTCAGCTTTTAAGGTTCAGGAGATAAAAGATGACAAGAAGGCATTGGTATCTGTTGACTCTATGGTCAACTGGAATGATCATTAGGCTTCTACTCTGGAATCAGCTGAGTCCTCGACTGACGTGTTTGCAATGATTGCTGGGAATCTCTCTGATGCAGAAGGAGCAGACGAGTTTGCTCTTATGGGCATCTCACCTCAGGTACAACATTGTCCTCTTGGTTGTCATGATAAATACTCAGAATTGTTGTCCCAATTTAATGAAGTAAATGATCAAAATGATAAGTACTTTTTAGAGGTTCAAGCCTATAAGGCTTCTTTAAACACATTGGAACAACAAAAGAGGTGGCTACAAGATACTCAACGTGAGTATGAGGATAAAATTCGGATACTAAGCATCGATTTAGAAAACACAACTAATATGCTTAAATATACAGAAAAAGTAAAAGATGCTAGTATCAAAGACAAACAGGAGATGCAAGAAAAATTAGATGCTACAATGCTGAGATTTGACAAATGGCAAAAGGCACCTAAAAATCTTTCAAAATTAATTGATAGTAGCATGTCTGGTAGAACTAAAAGAGGCTTAGGATTTGAAAAATATATTGATTCAGAAGATGTGTTTGATTTATCTTTTTCAAGTGTCTTTGATGCCGACAAAGAGGACGAGGGAAAACCTAGTTACAATAGGTTTAAACCAGCAGCAGAAATGCATGCTGTCCCTCCTCCTCTTACTGGAACTTTTATGCCCACTTCATGGCATAATGACTTGGATGGATCACAGATGCATGAGTCCCCAAAAAGTTCTACTAATTCTAATGACTTTGTCTCGTGTACTTTCAGTGACAAAGCCAGTGACTCTGCATCTCGTGGTTCAAGTGAAGAGTCAAGACCTACAAGTTCCAAGTTGAATGATCATGCTGCTACTGGTGCTAGGAAGTGTGAAGAAAGAGTTGCTGTTATGTCAAGTGTGTCTGGTCCTAGGTTATTGAGTCCTAGGAAGAATGTTACTCCTAGAATTGTGTGTAATAATGTTGGTAGTATGAAACAATCTCATTCTAATAAAAGGTCTTTTAAAACATGTTTTGTTTGTGGAAGTGCATTTCATTTAATTAAAGATTGTGATTTTTATGACACACATGCTTCTGGTCCACCAGGAGCTGCCCCATATACTTCTAGAAGACTCAATCCTAGTGCTCAATCGTTTTCTTCTTCTAGAAGGTCCTCTCCTTTAGTTTCTGATCATTGGAGACACATTGGATTACAAACCACTAGTAATTATTTTCAAAATTTTAATCCAGTTTATCCACATAATTTGGACCACACGTATTTTGGTTTGGGAAGTTTGGGAACTGCTGTTAAGCCCTCAGCAGGTTGTTCTTGGTCAAATAATAATACCCATATGATGCATTGGCAACCAAGGAACAACGGTGGATCTCATCAATCTTCTTGGCACTCTACTAAAGATCCACAAGGCAGACTCAAACCTGAAAAGGTTTGGGTCCCCTTAAGACACTAACTTTTGCATTTTTATTATCTTGTTGTTGTAGGTTACTCCATACCAAGATCCTAGTCTAGGCATTGTTGATAGTGGTTGCTCCAGGAGCATGACAGGAAATAAAAGTCTTCTCTCTAACTTTGTACCATTTCATGGAGGCAAGGTCTATTTTGGTGGGGGTGAAGGCAGGATCACTGGCAAAGGAACAATTAAGACGCCAAATCTAAATTTTGAGCAGGTCTACTATGTGGAAGCACTTCAGCATTTCAACTTGATATATGTCTCTCAGATTTGTGACAAGAAGCAGTTTGTTCTCTTCACCGATACTGATGCACTTGTGCTCTCCAAAGACTTTCAGCTTCCGGATGACTCACAAGTTCTCCTCAGAATCCCTAGAAGACACAATCTCTATAGCATCAAGCTGAATGAAGTCAATCTTACTGGTCAGCTAGCATGTCTAGTTGCTAAAGCCTCAGAAGATGAAGCCACTCAATGGCATAGAAGGATGGGGCATGTGAACTTCAAGACCATTCACAAACTTGCGAATCTGAATTTGGTCTCTGGTTTACCTCCCAAGTCGTTTAGAAATGATATAAATTGTATTGCTTGCAGCAAAGGCAAATAGCACAAAGCATCCTTCAAGGCCATTACTGCTCTTAGTCTTATTACTGAACCATTACAGCTACTACACATGGATTTATTTGGTCCTACTTTCACTAGGAGCATTGACCACAAACAATTCTGTCTGGTGGTAACTAATGGATATAGCAGGTTTTCGTGGGTGTTCTTCATGGCTTCCAAGAGTGAGACCTACTCAATTCTTAGAGATTTTCTTACCCTTATTGAGAACCAGTTGACCAAGAAGGTTAAAGGTATTCGTTGCGACAATGGAACCGAGTTCAAAAATAAAGACCTCATAGCACTTTGTAATGCTAAGGGCATCAAAAGAGATTATAGTGCAGCAAGGACTCCTCAACAGAATGGCGTGGCAGAAAGAAAGAACAGGACACTAATAGAAGCAGCAAGAACTATGCTTGCCGATTCCAAGCTTCCAACCATGTTCTGGACAGAAGCTGTTAATACTGCAAGTTACGTTTTGAATAGGGTTTCTATTACCAATCCTCACAAGAAGACTCCTTATGAGCTTCTAACAGGCAAAGTTCCAAATATTGCTCATTTGAAGCCTTTTGGGTGTCCAGTCACCATTCTGAATACTAGTGACTATTTGGGGAAGTTTGATGGCAAGGCAGATGAAGGATACATTGTGGGATATTCAGCTCACTCTCGGGCTTATCGTGTTTACAATCTCCAGGCCAAGCGGATCATTGAAACTATAAATCTCAGGTATTTTGAAGAGAAGCCAAACATCCAAGGCAAGGGTCCTGAATGGTATTTTGATCTTGATTATCTTAGTGATTCGTTAGGATATTTTCGCTTCAAAACTAACCATGATGCAGGCCCACAAGTGTTTGCAACTTCTAGTACTGGTGTTCCTTCTAATCTTTCTGATTCAGATGATGAGGATGACATTTTTGTGGTTCCATCCTACTCCACCACAGTCTCTCCTACTCCTCCTAGTGATGCAACTCCATTGGATGTACCGGATTCCCAAGTAGCTCTTGACACTCTACACAAACAACAACAAGAAGCTACTACAGCAGCTGCTCAAGGTGGTTTTGAGTTTCCCTTGGATAAGCCTACTGACAAAGTTGCTCCTGGTACCCCAGCTTCTGCTCCTAGTGCTAGCTTATCACCTACTGGTACTCCAGCTAGTGAGTCTGCTTCCAATACTCGTTTCTCCAGTCCTTTTAATTTGGGGAACCATCAAAAGAAGTCTTCTACCAAGCTGGATGACATTCATAAACAACCAGTAGATGGGATTTTCAACACTGCTTCATATGATGCTGACTTTGTTGGTGATCTCAATAACTTGGCACCAGAAGTGGAGGTCTCTTCCAATCCAGTCTTGCAATCACACAAAGATCATCCTACCACTCAAATCATTGGAGATCCTGGTTCTACTGTCAAGACACGCAGAATGCAGCAGAAGGCCTCGTCTGATCATCATGCTCTTGTGAGCTATATTGAAGATCAAAAGCGTAATAATCATACGGACTTTCAACACTGTTTGTTTGCTTGTTTTCTTTCACAGGTGGAACCTATGTCAGTTTCTCACGCTCTTGAGGATCAAAGTTGGGTGGAGGCTATGCAGGAGGAAATGCAGCAATTCTTGTTTCAGAATGTTTGGGTTCTGGTTGACTTACCAGATGGAAAGACAGCAATCAATACCAAATGGATTCTCAAGAACAAGAAGGATGCACGGGGTATTGTCGTAAGGAATAAAGCAAGGCTTGTCGCACAAGGCCACACTCAAATTGAGGGCTTTGACTACACTGAGGTTTTTGCTCCGGTTGCAAGGATTGAGGCCATTCGTCTGTTTTTGGCTTTTGCTTATTATGTGGGCTTTACGGTGTTTCAGATGGATGTCAAGAGTGCCTTTCTTTATGGCAAAATTGACGAGGAGGTGTATGTCACTCAACCTAAGGGCTTTGTAGATCCACTTCATCCCAAGAAATTTTACAAGGTGGTCAAGGCTCTTTATGGATTACATCAGGCTCCTAGAGCTTGGTATGAGCGTCTTTCAACTTTCTTGTTAAAGAATGGCTATAGAAGGGGTACTATTGACAAAACACTATTTCTTCGGAGGAATACCAAGGACATTATCCTTGTTCAGGTTTATGTGGACGACATTATCTTTGGTTCTACTAGGAAGGAATGGTGTGATGAGTTTGAACACTTGATGAAAGGCGAATTTCAGATGAGTGCGATGGGAGAGCTTTCTTTCTTCCTTGGTCTTCAAGTCAAGCAACAAACGGATGGGATTTTTATCAGTCAAGATAAATATGTTCATGAGATCCTTCAGAAGTTTGACATGGATCCTCTTAGACCAGCAGCAACTCTTTATGAAGTTGCTAAAGTCAAACTTAAGAATGAGCCAGACCCCCCGATCAATGTTCACATGTACAGGTCTATGATTGGCTCCCTCATGTATTTGACTGCATCACGTCCGGATATCATGTTTGCTGTAAGTGCTTGTTCTCGACACCAGGTGACTCCAACGGTTTCGAACTTAAATGCAGTGAAGAAGATTTTCAAGTATATCAAGGCTCAACCTAAACTGGGCTTATGGTATCCTAGAGAATCACCTTTTGTTCTAGAAGCATATAGTGATAGTGACTATGCAGGTGCTAATAATGACAGGAAGTCTACTACTGGTGGTTGTCAATTTTTGGGTCGTCGACTTATTTCATGGCAATGCAAGAAACAGACAATAGTAGCTACTTCTTCAACAAAAGCTGAATATGTTGCTGCTGCTAGTTGTTGTGGACAGGTTTTGTGGATCCAAAATCAGATGTTGGATTATGGTTTCAATTTTATGAACACCAAAATTTTTATTGACAATCAAAGCACTATTTGCATTGTGAAGAATCCTGTTTTTCATCAGCGAACAAAGCATATTGAAATTCGGCATCATTTTATATGGGATGCCAATGAGAAGAAGTTGATACAGGTTCTTAAAGTTCATACGGATGATAATGTTGTTGATTTGTTGACAAAGGCCTTTGATGGTCCTCGGTTTAACCACTTGGTGGTTCACATTGGGATGGTCAATCCTTGAGGTCTAGGATTGAGGGGAGGCTAAGCCTAAGGGGAGGCTTTGTGTACATATTCTTAGGACAGACTAACGTATTGATAGATTTTAACAATATATTAGATTGGTTCTGGTGGTGTGTGTTACTTCTGGTGGAGGATTTTGCTCACTTCTGGTGGTTATGGTATTACATGACTGGCTTCTGGTCCTCATTGGTCAGCTTCTAGTCATAATTGATTGGCTTCTGGTGGTTCGAAATCCTTCTTTGTCAAGTGGTGATTGGCTTCTGGTACTGGTCTGGGACACTGTTCATTCCTTTTGTCCTTTGTTGACCACATTTTGCTTCTGGTCTGACCATTGTGTGCTTTGACTTTTGGTCAACGCTCCCAATTCTGGTATTTACATTTTTAATTAACTATGGTAAATTGGGAGTTGGGAATTATGTTAAAAGGGGCAAGTGGTTATTATGCAATTATGTCTAATTTGAAGGGCAATCCCCCATTAATAGGGGTCAATGAACAGTTACTACTTTTCTATTAATGGTCAACTTAACCCCCTTGACTCAATTATTCCATTCATCACACACACAAAACCGATCCTACTCTCTCAACCCTAACCAAACACTTCCTTCATCTAATTGATCAAGATCCATGGCTGCCCTAGTATACCAACCTGCTCACAACAAAGTTGCCTATCTGGGTGATGGTCCATATCGTGAACATTTTGCTGACATTCTGGAATTCATTGAAGCTTCAAATCTTAGGTATGCTTTTACTGTATGTCCCACTATCTATGATAGTGTCATTCGTCAGTTTTGGGCATCTGCTCGTCTTGTGGTTGTGGATGGTCGTCCACGTGAACTCCATGCTACCATAGATGGACGTTCATATGTGGTGACTGAGGCTTCTATTCGATCTTCTCTTCATATTCAAGATGAAGGTGGTGTTGAGTCCATCCCCAATTCGGAGGTATTGGAGGGGATGGCTGCTATAGGGTACAATCATGGGGGAAGTTTAACTTCCAGAAAAATAGGTTTTCCCCCCAATGGAAGCTTCTGGTGCATTTTCTGATTCATTGTTTGAGTCCCAAGTCTGGGAGTTGGGATGCTTTTCCTACTCCTTTGGCTACTGGTCTTATTTGCTTGGCTCAGGGTAGAGTTTTTAATTTCTCTCATTATCTGTTTGAAGGAATGGTTAGTAATCTATCTACTGCTGGTTCTAGAAAGAAGTTTCTTATGTATCCTAGGTTTTTACAACAAATACTGGTTTGCATTCCTCGTGATAGGACTGAACATGTGTCGTCTAAGCTTACTGCAAAAGTGTATTATAATATGGTCCATGGGTTTACCAGGGAGTGGAGGCCACTTACTGAGGCCATGCTGGGGCTGGCTCAGGGTCCTATGAGTGAGGAGGAGGAGGCTCCTGAGTTTGTTGTGATTGATGATGACCCTATGGATGAGGAGGCTCCTACTGGTGGTGCCACTCATATGGTTGAGGAGGAGCTGGTTGCGGAGGTGGTGGTTGACAAACCATCCCCTTCCAAGGCTGGTCCTTCTTCAGTACCACAAAAGTCTCCATTTGTGGAGACTCCACCTCCTAGTCCTGCTCCACACTCTGCTGATACACCTTTTGGTGCTAGTACTCCACATGTTGACCCATCTGTTGCTTCGGGCTCCAATGACGCCTTCCCTGACCCAAGTCCTCTTGGTGGGCAGGCGGAGGAGCCTACTACACTTATGTCGTTACTTGATCTTATGCACAGGTATCATGCGCGGATTCTTTCTTTGGAAGCTGATTTGAACCAACACCGGAAACTTACTAGGGAGTTTGTTCTTCCTCTGGCTGATCGCATCAAAGCTTTGGAGACTCAGCAAAGACGACGAAAGAAGCATGTGATCCACTCTGATTCTGATGAGGAGGGTACGGAGCGTGTTGAGGATGGTTTGACATTGTTGGCAAAGGCTGCCTTTGCTGATAAATTGTATGATGATTTGCCGGCTCCTCCAACATCCTTCAGTGTTCCTTCTCCGGCTGGTGTGTCCACTTCTATGGCTGGTGCTTCTGGTCCTGCTACTGGTTCCAATGCTGTTCCATCCCATGATTCAAAGGGGAAGGCCCCAATGACTGATGCTCCCTCACCATCTCGCAAACGTACCCGCAGACAGCTTGAAGAGGATAGGCTAGGTGAGGAGGCTTCTCAACGGATCCAAGCCAAGATTGATGAAGCTGATAGGGCTGTAGAAGAGGCGCTTCAACAGCGGAGGCGTGAACAAGTTCAGCACGATGCAATGCATTGGAGTGATAGTGATTGGATGCAGGTATTGACTATTCTTACCAGGGATTATGCCCAGATCACTGATCTTTTGGGTGACGATGTGGATGAGCATAACTGTATTCCAAGAGCCATGGTGTTGATGCGCAAGCAACAGTTGGCCCTTGCTGCACAGCTTCGTGCGCAGAGAAAGAACAGACATTTATCAAGAACTGAGGAGCGTAAGCAGATGCAGCGATATGTGAAGTATCAGTCCGCTGCTCATTTTAATGCTCCTTGGAAGTGGGACAGGGTTCGGGCTTTATCTTTTGATGAGCTCAAGGCACTTTATGAACGTATGGTTAAGCGTCAGAGTCAACCAATTCCGGAACGATTTATCTACCATCCTCGTGTGGTGACCTCTTCTTCGCCTGCTGTTACTACTGGTCCTTCATCTGATCCTACTCCTGGTTCTGCTGCTAGTCCATCAGTTTTTGTTGCTACTTCAGTTGGTACCACTACTTCTCCTTTGGTTTCTCCTTTGGGTTCTTCTTCAGGTCATGCTACCACCACCACCTTTGCTACCACAACACCTACCACTGCTACACCTGATATGCCATCCCCATCACCACCGGTTCCTGGAACTCAACCTATTCCTACTTCTAGTGCAGCTCCTATTGAACCCACACCTAGTGATCCCACACCTAGACGTTCGCTTCGCTAGAAATCCGCTCGCCGTATTAGACGTGGCAAGACGGTCCCTTATGAGAAGCGTGATCCTGAAAATTTGATTGATGCCGCTTCTGACAGTGATTCTGATTTGCCTTTGGGAAATGGAAATATTACTGGTTGGACGGTTGAGCGTTCCACAACTCTTCCTGGTATGGTATCCCATAGAATTACTCTGAGTGATGGGTCTGTGCGATTAGCTTCGGGTTTGCAGGGTGTTTTGTCTTGGGCTGATCGTAAAGATCTTATGGCTTTATAAGGATTTGTGGATTCTGGCATGCCGTTTGATCCCATGGCTGTGTCTTCCTGGCCTGGTCTGCGCATATGGGCTGATCTTAAGCTGATGCTTGATGCACCTCCTCATGCTCCTGTTTCTGGTATATGGAAGGATCAGATGCAATGGGTGATTCAGCGCTGGAAGTTATATGCGGGATGTGGTGTGCATATGTTGGAGTTGGAATCTGGTCATATGGTTTTCATGCTCACAGATGTGGAGTATCCTTTGACGATTTCTTCGATGGAGGCTATGTTGGCTAGTCACTTGTAAATTTCCAATGCTCCATCAGGAAATGAGTCCTCTATGGCCACAACATTGGTGGAAGGCATTCAGGCACGTTTGAAGGCTGATAAGAAAGCTGCTTCTGGTCTGTGATTTGGTTGGGTTGTAAGTGTTTCTGTTTTTTATTTTTTGTTCATTTGTTCTTATTATCATTCTTTTCACCAATATGTAAAGTGATTGGTGAATTTCATTCTTTATAGTTAAAAAAATATACTTTTTATATAATATCTGCTTATACTTTTAACACATCTTGGATTTTATACTTGTGAATATGCTACCATTTGCTGCTTCACACTATGGGTTCTGGTTACTGACTTGTGCTTGTGCTGGTTACTGGTTTCACTTGGTGTTGGACTTGGTCCTCACAACAAATGGTCCTCAACTCACCATGTCTAATCGACAAGAAAGAGTTGATTCACCTTGAGGGTATGGCTCCTGGTGCGATTCTCAAATCCGTTGATGGTTGCCAGGTTACCCAAAACTGGATGGTTTTCACTTGCCATAGTCCTAGACTGAAAAGTGGCTAATCCAAGGGGGTACGGCTCTTGGTAAAGATTTTATCAAATCCGTTGATAGCTGTAATAGCTTGCTTAAAGCTATAGGGTTTTCAACTCACCGATGCTTCATTGCTGAGAGTTGGCGAGTCCAGAGGGGTACGGCTTCTGGTAAAGACATATCAAATCCGTTGACGGCTATGATGGTTTACCTAAAATCATCAGGGTACTCCCACTCACCATTGATTCACGTTTTAAGAGTTAAGCTGGGTTCTAGTCTCCCAGGGTGATGCTTATTCCATCAAAAAGACTGGCTAGCCCAAGAGCGAGCAGCTACTTGGTAAAGGCTCATCAAATCTGCTCATGTTGCTGAAAAGATTCAACACGATGCTGATTTGTTCCAAGCTTTGGAGAAGCTTCTAGTGTTTCATGTTGCGGCGGTTTTTCTGATTCTTATCTTGCTGATGCTGCTATTAGTTTTGCTGATACAATCCTCGGGCTTTATTTGCACATTTTCCAGGAAACTTGAACTCAACAGGTCAAATTCAAGTTTAGGGGAGGATTGTTAGGACCATTGTAATAGGTAAATGTAATAGGTAGACTAGGAGGTATGTAGTTCCTCCTGGTCCTAGTAGTAGTAGGAGCAAGTCGTGCTCCTGGTCCTGGTCAAAGTCAAACTTTATTATTTATTTATTATTCTGTTAGGATATGCATGAGATATGTTAGGAAAGGATATGCATATCAGTTTTACACGTTTTGTTTAATGTTGTATTAGGGTTTCCTTGTAGTATAAAAGGAACCTTAGGCAGAAGGGTTATGTACACCTTCACCAAACGTAGTTCTAGTGATTATCAATATTAGAAATCCTTAGAAAGGATCAAGTCTTTATAGTTATTCTGTTCTTCTTTATTATATTTGTATTCTACATTCATATTGTGTATAGAGTCTCTCTGTGGATTGACTTGTGATTACAGAAGTCATTCACCGTTCCTGACAGGCTGCAAGATCTACATCTAGTAGACCCAACACTAATCACTATCCGGAAAACTGGATAGCATTCTTATCCGGAATAATCCATAAAAGCCATATCCGGAAAACGTTCTAAAATCGTTATCCGGAAAACACAACTAAATGCTTATCCGGAAAAAACAACTAAATGCTTATCCGGAAAACAGCTATTGGAGCTTATCCGGAAAACGTAATAATTCTCTTATCCGGAATCCATGTTGTCAATACTTATCCGGAATATGAGTTTTATATGATTATCCGGAAAACGTCCTTAGTACTCTTATCCGGATTGTAGCCTTTTGAAGTCTTATCCGGAAAACGAATTGTAGCGCTTATCCGGAAAACGAATTCCAAGTCTTATCCGCAATAAAGAAGATTAGAAGTCTTATCCGGAATAAGGATAAAATCCTTATCCGGAAAAATCTGGGCAAGCTTAAACAGTAGATGAACAAGGATAAAAACTAAGGCACGAATTTAACCAAACACAACCATAATCAATCTAAAAATTAAACCAAAATATCCACTAATGATTAACTAACAATAACTAATCAAACCAAAGCAATAAAACTAACACTAATGATCAAATCAATCAAAACCCACTTGATCAAAACTATAAAAACTCAAGAACATAAACATAAAGATAAAGATTAAGATCAAACAAGAAAGGTAGATGAGAGATTAACAAATAAAAGTAAAGATTCAATGACAATTAAATAAAACTTACTTGGAATTAAAGGTACAAAGACAAGTATTAAAATTGCAAGAATTTAAGGTGCAAGAAAAATAAAATGGAAGAGCATAGTTTGTCAAACTAGCCAACAAAATGAAATGAAATGAACTAAGGCCTATTTATAGGAGGATTAGGGAGGTGCTTAGAGGAAGCTTCCTCCCCTCTTTCTTCTTTCTTTAATTGTCATTAAGTCCTTAATCTTCTTAATTCTTTGACTTTAACGACTTTGTCTCGGGATTTCTACTCTCGTCTTGTAATTTCTTCAATAAATTAGACTTGAGTTCTTCGGCTTTTAGTAAACTTCCGTCTTTTGACTTTTTCTTCGATAAATCTTCAGAATTGGTCTTGGACTTCCGTTCTTTTTGCACTCTTGATTTCTTGACTTCGTCTTTTGTCCTTTTCTTCGATAAAAGCCCGTGAATGCCCGTGTTTTCTCCCCTTTTCACATTTTCGTCCTAAATCACAACAAAAACACAAACCACGCATAATTTCGACATTTACGACATAATATACACGTTTTGGCTCGGTTATTATTGTAGTTAAGTGGTAAAAAGGATGGGTGTTTACACACCTATCAAATCCCCTACACTTGACCATTGCAATGTCCTCATGCAATGCATTAGTTACACAGCACGATTACACTTTTCATCACAATCAATCCACATTGGCCTTTATTAAAGAGATAGAAAATTATAAACATTCAAAGGAAGAAAATAAAGAAATAAAAAACATACCTTAGGGTTTTGGAAATGTCATGAATAATCATCATCCTCAAGTTTTCACATTCTTCAAACCAAGCTTAAAAACGAGATCATTGTTATTATAAGTTAGCAAACTAACACAAACTCATGTGGGCCAATTATTTACTTAGACTCCCTTATTCCTAGGTGTATCTCTTATATGTTATTATTGTCTTGAATGATCACGAGGATGCATTGTTGACTTATTTTGATAGTTATTTAGGCTGAAAATAAAGTGGGACGATTTAATCAATAGTTAGCTAAAGGACAAAATCTTTTAAAACTGCTTCTCGGGACCTCAAGTTCATATCTTGGCATAACTCGCTTCACGATTTGAGACCTTTCTCGGACCGATATTTAGCAGCGACTTCATACTTCAAATCTTGAGAGACGTTCATGAAATAATGGTCTTCTCTTCGTAATAGGAATTTCTTCACTTGAAGTTTTGAGAGATTCTTCATACTTGGACCACGACTTCTTCATTTTTCTCCAATCTTTATTTATGATTTTGATATACAACGATCCGCCTCCTTTTAGGACTTAGATCTATTTATCCTCATACCTTGCTAGGGTCTTTTCGGATAGACTTCTCTATAATCTTTACGGGAGTATTTGCTTTTCGTCGTGTGTCTCGATCCTTCATATTGATTTTTGATAAATGATTCTTCACATCACTTTGGATCTTTAGCAACAAAATGTAGCCCTCATGCCTTGTTAGGTCCTTTTCGGACTCGCCAATCTTCGCATCTCGCTTCAATAAGTTATGCCTTGGCTATGAACTCTAATCCATACCGAGCAACTTTTAAACGATCTTGGGCTAGAAGCTAAGTAACTTTTAAAATCGTACAACCTTATTTATTGCAGATAAAATTTATTAGCAAGCGATGGGAGAATAGGCTTATAATTAACTCACACAAATTCGCGAAAGAATACCAAACTTATAATTGACTCTATCATCTCTCGTTCTCCACAATTTAAAATCTCAAGGAATGAGACTCGTGGATGCTTAGCCAATTAAATCAAAGTTTTGGGTTTTCGAGTCGCTTATAGGATCTTGCAAACTCTTAGACTTTTTCAAGTTTAGAAATCGCATTTTCAAGTTCCCTTGATAAACGACTCTCTAGGATCAATTATAGGAACTTGCGAAAAGTTCTTGTTCTTAACCCGTGAGAGTTAAGACTTTCGCGTTTTAAAGCTCCCTATATAAAAGCCTAGCAAAACTTGACTTAAACACGTTAAGGATACTAGCTAGAGTAAACTTAGATAAGTAAACTCGGGTTGAGTCAAAAGATTCACAACTTTTGAAAATTAAAACCACTTTATTAAAATTTATTCTAATAAGGAAAGAAAATAACTATACAAAGGTAAAAACTAATACGCCAAAATAGATCAAAATTTTTGAAAAATGTCGAAAAATTGATTTTCCGGTTAAAATGAGGACAAATACAAGGAAAAGACCACTTAACTTCGATAGAAGTCCCCCCTACACTTAATATAAACATTATCCTCAATGTTTAAGCATATGGGAGTAAACTCCCCTACACTTAGGACATTGTGCACGTTGTTTAAATCATGCTAATGAAAAGACAACTAACGAGATTCCTATTTTAATATTGGAAAATATAAAATAGTGAATCGAAAAGAGTTTAGGATAGAACCGGGAAGATGGAAACACGGAATCACGGGTCGTCAAAAATCATCAACAGTGGATCATTGAGCGCTCGAATCCCTGAATATGAGAAGAGAGGAAATAGCAAACACCAACGGGTCTCCCCTACACTTATGATAAAGATAGCTAAAAGATAGATACATGGGTTGCCTCCCAAGAAGCGCTTGATTTTTGTTCACCGAGTCGTGAGCCTGACTCGACCTTGATTAGCATAGTAAGAAGCTTTAAAAACATCCACTGGGATCAAAGACATAGTTTTCATCCATCAAATAGCACAAGCTTAAGGCGAACAAGGCAAGCCAAAGAAGAGTAGGCAAGGTTCCCTTAAGCAAAGATGGAGCACGGTGGGGGCAAGGGTGAAGAGGTGCAAGCATATCTTCAGTAGTTCTAAAAAATTTTCCTTTTATTTCATCAGATGGATACTGAGATGGCTGAAGAATATCGATACCGGGGTCGAACACCTTTTCCTTTAGGGGAAAATAGCACTCAGGCTCAGCAGAAATTGAAGATGATCCGCGAAGAAAATGCACAACATCGTCCTCAGAAGGTGGACAAAGAGGTGTCAAAACATACGTGTTGCGGATGTTGGTGTCGTCCGGTTGATTCTCCTTTAAAAGAATTTTCTTCAAATACGAAGTAGGATCAAGACCATAATCATCAAAGTCTAAAGGAGGGGCATCACTCTCATGAGGGAAGTATGTATTAAGAAAAGTAGAGAAGTCTTCCTCAAATGAGTAGTCATCCAAAGTAGGATCAAGTGATGTAGGCGGAGGATTTTCATCATGAGAAGAATCACTCAAAAGAGTATCGGCCTCATCAAAATCATCATAAGTGGGCATGTCGGGATACTCGGAAGTAAAATCATCATAATCATCCCCATCGTCTTGAAATAGTGGATTATCATTGCATGTATCGAATAGAGGATTGTTGTAAACGACAAAATCATCGAGCACATTAATCATATTCGCCGATTCTCTTCCATAGGATTTGCTTGTAAGCTTCCCCATTTCAAAAACTTGTGCATCATCCCCGACTCTTAAGATGAGCTTACACTTATCGATTAAAGCTCTACCGGTTCTCAAAAATGGGCGTCCAAGTCTTAACGGAATACGAGGGTCCATTTCATAATCAACGACAAAGTCGACCGGAAAAGTGAATGTGCCAACTTTAATGACCACATCTTCGGCAATACCAACGGGGTAAGTGAGAGTGCGATTGGCTAGCTCAAGAGTCATTTTGGTGGGTGTAAGGTCGGGCAAGGATAACTTTTTCCAAACACTTAAAGGCATCAAATTAATACTGGCCCCGAGATCGTCTAAGGCAGTAAATTTGTCGGTTTGGTTAAAAGTACAAGGTAGCACAAAACGACCGGGATCTCCAAGTTTTTCCGGAAGTTCTTTAAGAAGGATTGCAGAGCAATTTTCGTTCAAGCGAGTATTAAAAAACTCGACCATCTTCTCCTTCTTATTAAGCAATTCCTTAAACATCTTGACAAATTGTGGCATTTGTGCAAGAGCTTCAACAAGGGTAAAGGTGATTTTCATTCCGGCTATCTTTTCCAAAAAGTTAGAGACCTGAATGTCATTCTTAGTCAAAATTCTAGCCTTGTTGAGTCGAGAAGGGTAAGGAATGCTGGGGTTGGGTGGTGGAGGTGTAACAGGTGAAGGTTGAGATGTTGAAGGGTTCTTCTTGGGTACTTCGTCATGACGAGGCGGAGACGGTAATGGTGTACTAATACTAGGTGTGGGAGGAGTAGGGATAAATGGTGGTGGAGGAGGTGTAGATGATGGGGGCGGGATAGGTGGTCCTACTAAAGTAACTCCACTACGGGTAGTAATAGCACTACATTCGCTCTCGGATTGGTGACGGTGTTAGAAGGTAGAGAGCCCGAAGTAGAGGGTTGAGTGGTGGGTAAGAAAGTAGCAAGCATATTCTTCAAATCATTCGTTTGATTGCTGAAGGAGGATTGTATATCATTTCGAAGCTCGGATCTAATGTCATTCCCTTGCTTGGTGATATCCCCTTTCAAATTTATAATTTGGCTCTGCAGATTCTTGATTTGCCCTCCTTGGGTTCTCATTAAAGCTTCAACATCTTGATTGATGGGTGGGGCTTGTTGAGCGGGTGGGTGATAAGGATTAGAAGCTCTAGGTGGGATTTGGTTGCTTCAATTGTAGTTGTTGTTTGGGTTTTGGTTTTGAGGAGAAAAACCGGGTGAAAGGTAGTTGTTTGACCGGTAACTCAGCAAATTTCTATCCCCTTGAGGTCGGGCTTGGTAATTCTCCGGTGAATAATTATCATAGGCTGCATACACATTTTCCGGATTGCCTTGAGTAGAAGGACAATCAGTGTATGAGTGTGGACCACCGCACGTCTCACAAGGATTGGCTACCGCTTTAACTTGTTGTTGGTTTGTAGCGAGGAGCAAGATATTTTTGTTCATTTCGGCCATCATGCGGGTGAATTCGGTCATGTCGGGGTTTGCTGAAGTAGAAGAAACATTGACTCTCGGGTTGTTCCTTGAAGAAGCAGAGGAATCCCAATTTTTGTGATGAGTAGTCATGTTCTCAATAAGCTCTCTACACTCCTCGGGTCTTCTTTTCATAAATGTGCCACCGGCGGCTGCATTGATCGTATCACGATCACGAAAAGTCAAACCGATGTAGAAAGTATCAATTAAGGTCACGGGGAGCATGTTGTGGTTTGGACATCGATCGATCAAAACATTATATCTTTCCCAAGCATCAAAGAGAGATTCATCAGGTTCTTGCATTAAACCACCGATTTGATTTCGAAGGCTCGTGACCATGGATGGTGGAAAGTAGCGCGACAAAAAGCGTTGAGTCATGTCATCCCAAGTATGAATGGAATTCTTCGGAAGACGATCAAACCATTTCTCGGCGTGGTGTGATAAAGTATGTGGAAAGAGTTGAAGGCGAAGAACATCCATTGTAGCACCGGGCAACTTCATGCTTTGAGTGATAGTAATGAATTTGTCGAGGTGCTTGTTGGCATCATCATCAGGCAATCCACGAAATGGGTTAGTTTGCACTTGCTGGATCATGTGATGCTTCAACGAAAACTCCGGAGCCGTGATTTGCATCGGCGCAATCGGTCCTCCTCGTCCAAACATAGTGGGTTGACCAAGCTCCTCCATTGTCCGAAGATCGGGTTGTGGAAGAACATTGTTGTTGTTATTATTGAGGTGCGGTGGATTATTGTTGTTGTTCACACCTGCCATAGCTAAATCTTCACGAGTCTCGGGCTCTTGATAATTTGAAGATCTAGTACGCATACACCTGCGAAAGCAAAAGAAAACAATACCAAACACAAAGAGAATATATATACACTATAAAGATAAAAATAAAATCTTTTTGGATTTTTGAAATTTTTATTTTTTAATTTTTTTTTTTTTGGGTTTTTAACAATTCTTAATTTTTATGGTTTTTTGAAGATTTTTAAGCAAGAAAAATAACGCTCACGAATGAACGGATCCCAAAAAGCAACGCGTCTCTCACAGAAAACCGTTAATCTTTACGAAAAGAGCCGGCAGCGGCGCCATTTAATACATGGCTTTTACCTAGTAAGAAAATTATATTCGTTGTTCCAGTCTCTTCGAATTGAAAAATGGATTAACGTGCGACTCATTTGTCTTTTGGTGAAAAAGAATATTTTTCGTTGTAGTGAAATAAAAAGTGCAAATCTTTAAAGTAAAAGGCAGGTAAATAAAGCTGAAAATGGTTAAAAAATAAATGACGAGAAATTAAAAGCATTTAAAGTAAATAACGTAAACTTAAAACGCAACTAAAAATAATCTAAGGCAAGACTTAAAACGTAAACATAAACTTAAACTAGAGGCGAGTAAACTAAAAGTGCGACTAAGGAAAAAGGCAGGAAAAGTAAATGCTAAAAACAAGAAAAACTTAAGTGCGAAAAGTCCAAAAACTAAGCCTTATCCGGAATCCAAGATTGTCACTATCCGGAATCCAACATAAAACCTAATCTGGAATCTATGCTAATAATTTTATCCGGAAAACGTTCTAAAATCGTTATCAAGAAAACACAACTAAATGCTTATCCGGAAAAAACAACTAAATGCTTATCCGGAAAACAGCTATTGGAGCTTATCCGGAAAACGTAATAATTCTCTTATCCGGAATCCATGTTGTCAATACTTATCCGGAATATGAGTTTTATATGATTATCCGGAAAACGTCCTTAGTACTCTTATCCGGATTCTAGCCTTTTGAAGTCTTATCCGGAAAACGAATTGTAGCGCTTATCCGGAAAACGAATTCCAAGTCTTATCCGCAATAAAGAAGATTATAAGTCTTATCCGGAATAAGGATAAAATCCTTATCCGGAAAAATCTGGGCAAGCTTAAACAGTAGATGAACAGGGATAAAAACTAAGGCACGAATTTAACCAAACACAACCATAATCAATCTAAAAATTAAACCAAAATATCCACTAATGATTAACTAACAATAACTAATCAAACCAAAGCAATAAAACTAACACTAATGATCAAATCAATCAAAACCCACTTGATCAAAACTATAAAAACTCAAGAACATAAACATAAAGATAAAGATTAAGATCAAACAAGAAAGGTAGATGAGAGATTAACAAATAAAAGTAAAGATTCAATGACAATTAAATAAAACTTACTTGGAATTAAAGGTACAAAGACAAGTATTAAAATTGCAAGAGTTTAAGGTGCAAGAAAAATAAAATGGAAGAGCATAGTTTGTCAAACTAGCCAACAAAATGAAATGAAATGAACTAAGGCCTATTTATAGGAGGATTAGGGAGGTGCTTAGAGGAAGCTTCCTCCCCTCTTTCTTCTTTCTTTAATTGTCATTAAGTCCTTAATCTTCTTAATTCTTTGACTTTAACGACTTTGTCTCGGGATTTCTACTCTCGTCTTGTAATTTCTTCATTAAATTAGAGTTGAGTTCTTCAGCTTTTAGTAAACTTCCGTCTTTTGACTTTTTCTTCGATAAATCTTCAGAATTGGTCTTGGACTTCCGTTCTTTTTGCACTCTTGATTTCTTGACTTCGTCTTTTGTCCTTTTCTTCAATAAAATCCCGTGAATGCCCGTGTTTTCTCCCCTTTTCACATTTTCGTCCTAAATCACAACAAAAACACAAACCACGCATAATTTCGTCATTTATGACATAATATACACGTTTTGGCTCGGTTATTATTGTAGTTAAGTGGTAAAAAGGATGGGTGTTTACACACCTATCACTCCGACATCATAAAACTTATTTATTGATGTTTGAAACATCTTTTGATAATTTTATTTGTCACTCCATGCTTCTAGTATCGGAACCCGAGCAAAAACAACGTACCATGCTTCGCATCATCAGATACAGGTGCGACACCTGCAAGTGGAGATGCGCATATGCCATGCATACCAGACTTCTATTTTCTCGTCATTTCAGAACAGTTGTTCCCACTGAGTTGAAAGAAGGTAGACAGTGTTTGATTTTCTTCTTTTAGGTTGTTTTAGATATGCCACAAACGTGTCTAACTGTATTGGGTTTCCTAGATCGAGTTACACTAATATTTAAATGAAACTCCTCAAATTCTGGATTAAAACAATGACTAGTGCTCAAATTATGTAAACTTATCATCGATTTCATTTAGTCAATAGTTATTATTTTTTGTGACTTAACAAACAAGTTATAATAGAGTATTTTTGTTGTAATGTGTGAAATTGAAACTTCGTTTGAGAACTACCATTTTGGGGTAAGATAAGTTGATGTGCATCAGTCTAAAATAGCACAAAGTTCAGCACCCGCAACGGTGCGTGGGCTAAATTTTTTGTTCATTCTAAAATAGTTATTTGAAAATGCAACTATAAAGTTACATATAACATAATAGTAATAATATTAAACTACATATTCTTATTCTCGTTATTATGTTGTCATTATTTAAAATAATTAGTAATAACAACAAAAGATAAATGGTTAACTTGTAACAACGAATCAAATTTATGATTATACGACTGAAATGTGTTTGACATCATGGGGTAGGTTTATTTATACTTCAGAAATGATTGTGTTGCGTGTTGATGCAGAGTTGAAAAATATTATTGTGGTGGCTATCCCTATACTCAAAGGTGAGGGTTTCTATTTAAGCACTATAAGCGTTGAATATGAGTGGAAACCTCCTAGATGCTCGAGTTGTAAGATTTTTAGCCATGTACTTGAGGATTGTCTTAAAGTAACAAGATCAACTAGGGTAAATAATGTGAACAAGCCTAAAAAAAATAGATACGGGTATAACGATTGACCCTAAGGTTAACTTTAAACTGGTTACTCATGAATATGAATGGTAGGCAAGCAGACTACTACTTCTAGTGCTAGGAAAAAGTAAAGAGGTTAGTAACTCAAATTCTTTTTTTTGCGCTTAATTCTGTTGAAGATTTGGGTACGCATGGTGAGACGTCTAAGTCGGTTGGTGTGGATGACTTTTCAGGTGGGTTTATGTCTGAGGATGGTACTTTTCATCCAAAATTTAGCTATACACCAATTATTGATATAACTGGCAAGATTGAAAAGAAGATCGTTCGAAGTATAATTACTCTTGTGGATGTTCAAGGGAATCTCGTTTCCATAAAAATGGGTTATCTTTCAGGTGATCTTAATGACGAGGATGTAATTGAACTTGTGGATAATGATATGACAAATTTTCTGCCTGCTAAAATGTATGATATGAGATATGGGACTAATAGTCTGTGAGAACAATGGAAAGATTCGTGAAAGAATGTTGATGATAACTACGACCCATATGATGATATGTATGATGATCAGAATGTTCTAGGCAATGTCCATTCTATTTCTCATAATCTTGGAATCAGAGTCCCTAAAAGTAAGAAATTTTAGTTTTCATTATTTTCTATGTGACTTTGTAATTGTTTAATGTGTTTCTTTTTTATAGGAAGTAGTTTGTCCAAGTAATGGATGAAGATGTAAGATTCACGTACATCCCATGTACTTGAATGGTTTTTGAAGTAATAAAATTTACCAAAAAACTCGTTAACTACAAAAATAGTAATTAGTAGTAACTCAAATTGTTGTTCCCATATTAATTCACTTCACCATTATAGATTTATTGAAATAAAGAAGAAAAGAGATGATTTCTAGAGAGAGAAATTAGATAGAGAAAGTAGAGAGAGATATGTGATAAACTATGTGAAATTAGATTAGAGAAAATGAGAACTTCCAACTCTCCTAACATGCTAGGAGGGTGCTTATATAGTCCACCCACATGCGGGCTTTCTATTGAACTATATTTGTTTTGGGTCGGGCTTGAATAAATGCTTAGTACCTTGAAAGAGGCCTTTTAAGCTAGCCATGAAGCCCGTAATGTGACGACTATTTTAACTAACTATTACAACGTTCTAATAAATGTTACAATATAAACCTATGACCGAACATTCTTGTTTGACTCAACATTTTGAGGCTAACAATCACCCCCAATGTGAGGTCATTCCTCTTCGAAATTTGGAGATTACGAATCTCGTCATAAATGAGTCTTGAACGTGTAATAGTAGTCTTGTTCCTTCATGCTGTGATCTTTGAGCCTTTGTCGTTGTCTTTCGACTTTGCCTTTAAACTTGATATCTTCAAATCATTCTTGACTTGTCTTTGCCATCTTGCGATCTTGTGTCTTTATCCACATGCTCATACTTTGCACTATCTTGAAAGCTTGCTAACAATCTCCTTTGAATAGAGGTCATTCCTCTACATTAACTGATAAGGAAGATTTTAATCATCATAGTTGCGGAAGTCTTTAGCTTTCTTGATTGTTGAATGTCTTTGGGCATGAGTATGTGGTTTTGAATCTTTGACTTTGTTGAGTACACCGTAACGTCACCTTCTCGAGACAAAACTTAGACACGGACTGAATGGCTTTGACATTCGTCCTAAATCGGTAGCGTTTTACCTCCGGTCGGTGAAAATCGTTACACGATATTAAATATCGTACCTGTGATTAGGTAGATTCAATTAAGAACCTCCTTGACAGGGTTTCGCGGCTGTACTAGCCGTTCTCTTTACTCGACCGTCTCCAAACAAGACTGCGAACATAAAGAGTGAATCAATTGGATTGACATTCGCTTGATTAAAGTCGTCAATTCAAATTCCTGACACAAGTTTGATTCTTTGAAGAATCTTACCATTGTTGCTTTCCAATTGACACAAGCTTGATTGATAAAGAATCTCGCAAGTTACCTACCGTAGCGCTATTTGATGTTGACGCTAGAATGATTTCCATTTGTCACTGTGAATAATGAATATCATTCTGAATGTTCTAGAAAGACCATAAAGATATTGCGTAGAAACCTGAAACGAGTTTGAATCGATAAAGAAACAAACCACTGTTGCTTTTCAGTTTACACATGTTCAATTCATAAAGAATCTTACACATGACCTACCGCAGTCCTGTTTGATGTTAACACTGGAAGGATTTCCACTCATCATTGTGAATACTTTGTAGTATCACTCTGAGTGTTCTATCAATATCGCAAGGATATGGCGTAGGACTCTCTTTGTCGTCATTTCGTGTGTCTTAACGAGATTTGATAGATCTCTTGGCTCTAGACTCGATTTGTGCACTTTTAGTAGTCGGAGGCTGGAGGAGATGCCACCTATTAAATATCAACTATCTCGGAGTGAGAAAGTCAATAGAAGTCGTGTTAATCTCCATGAAAATAAAACAAACTTGTTTTGAGAGAAGCCTGAGTCAGCTGGGAAGGGGTTGTGCATTACATCACTGGGCCCATGATGTGTTGTCTTCATGATGTGTTGACCCGGTTTCTACCTAAGTTGTATGGAGGGCTAGTTTCTTTACACCCTTTATTCTTACATTTCTTTTTCATTCTTCAACCCCTTCAGTATTACCAAGACATCATTACTAGCACCTTGTTGTGATTGTTCCAATGCTAGCATCAGTACTTAGTCGGTATTCAGCTTCGTTCACATTCTACTCCATCTTTCCCAAGGACTTCTAATAATCTATTGGATTGTCCCTGGGAAGATCCCTCTGGTTCTGGTTGGATCATAGGACTTAAACCTAACCACCTTTTGACACCAATAACGTCGTGGATTACAGATGTTGTGGGTATTTGATCATAACCATAAGTGCTTGAGTCTTTAGGTCACATTTTAATCATATTTTCTCCCCTATCTCTAATATATAAAATCGTTTGATATTAGAGATACCAAATTTGATTAAAATATATTTTGAATAATAGTCTTAAAAATCTTCGGGAGAAGAATGTGTCAAACTAGCATAAAATTGTTTGGAACGCTCTCCCTCAAAAATTGATCCAATTGAATTGTCATTGTGAGGATATGATCCACATTTCGCTTTTTGAGGATGGGAGTTGTTGAACACACAATTTTTGAAAGATTTTGAATAATCATTGAAAAACTCTTGAAAAAATTGTGTTCAACGCTTTTCGAAAAACTCTATTTCTTTTTTTTGGCGAAGAAGTTTTTCTAAAGCATAAACTTAAGTTCATAGACTTTGAATGTCTTGAAAAATCCACTCAAGTGTAAGAAGATTTCTCTTCTTTTGCTAAGGGTAAGCGCACTAAATCGTACACTCCCCCGTGAATATAGATTCTTTACAAGCCATTGTGTTAAGCTCAAAACGTTGAATGTTTTGTGACAAGCTCAACCCAAGATAGATTGCTCTACCCGTTGTGTGGAAAAATTGTCCAAATAGACATTTTCCTTTATAAAAAGTAGAAATGACATGTTTTGAAAAATATATACAACTTTCATTCGAGCTTCATGTACACACCCGTGTCGTTATTGAGCGACATTTCTAGGTACGTCCATATTATCGATACTGAAAGACATGTCGAGAAGAATATTTTTAGATTTTCAAAGATTTTTAATTTTGTATTTTGCTTTTTCATTAATATTTACAATTAGATGTTTGATAGATGAATCAAGCAGGCTTCTTTGCCAGAATCTCCAGTTCTACTGGAGTCAAACATCTCATACCAATTTGCCTAACTAGATACGCAAACCTCTCTTTCGAAAGAGCTTTTGTAAACAAGTCAACTAATTGGTAATCAGTTCCAACAAAGTATAGTTCAACGATACCCGTTTCAACTTTTTCCTTAATGAAGTGATATCTGACATCAATGTGCTTCGTGCGAGAATGCTGTACCGGATTGAAGGAGATGGCTATGGCAGACTTTGAGTCACAGTACATTGGTACTTTATCAAAGTGGAAGCCATAATCCGTGAGTTGTGTTCTCATCCAAAGAACTTGAGTACAACACGCAGATAGAGACACATACTCTGATTTCGCCGATGACATTGACGTGCAATCCTGCTTCTTGGAAGACCATCCCACGAGCTTATCTTGACCTAGAAATTGTGCACCACCAGAAGTACTTTTTTCTTGTATCAAGACACCCTGCATGATCAGAATCTGAATATGTCGTTAGAAAGAAACCGGTTTCCCTCGGATACCAGAGTCCCATGTGAATGGTATTCTTAAGGTACCGAAAGATCCGTTTAACCTCCTTGAGGTGCTTTTAAGTGGGTCGTGCTTGATATCGTGCACAATAACACGTAGAATGTGATATATCAGCTTGCTGTTAAGTACATGAGTGAGCCGATCATGGAACGATATCTTGTTTGATCTATGGCATCTCCCTCCAAATCAACATCTAGGGATGTGGTTGATAATGGTGTTCCAACTGGGTCACATGAGGTCATACCATGTTTTATGATTATCTCTTGACAATACTTAGCTTGGTTAATAAAGATACCACTTGGGGATTGGTGAACTTGAATTCCTAGAAAGAATTTTAACTCGCCCATCATTGACATTTCAAATTTGTTGTGCATTACTTTTTCAAACCATTTTAAAAGTTTAGGGTTTGTAGACCCGAAAATAATGTTATCAACATAAATCTGCACAAGCAAAATGTCATCCCCATATATATAAGTGAACAAACTTAGATCAATGGAACCTTTTGAAAAACCTTTGGAGACCAGAAATTTTGAGAGCTCGTCGTACCACGCCCTTGGAGCTTGCTTAAGTCCATAAAGTGCTTTGTGGAGACGATATACCTTGTCAGGATAATGAGGATTGACGAATCCTTCCGACTGTGTGACATAGAATTCTTCCTTCAAAGGACCGTTAAGAAACGACGTCTTTACGTTCATTTGATAAACGATGAATCCCTTATGTGTAGCATAAGCAAGGAAAATCCTGACCGCTTCCATTCGAGCTATTGGTGCAAATGATTCTTCAAAATCAATACCCTCTTTCTGTCCATACCCTTTAGCTACTAGCCTAGATTTATTCTTGATGATCGTGTTTTCTTCATCCATCTTGTTTTTCCAGATCCATCGAAGGTTTAATGGTGTTACATCGTATGGTCTGTAAACAAGTTCCCAGACTTTAAGTCTTTCAAATTGTTGAAGTTCATCCGTCATCGACTCAATCCAAGCGTGATCTGCCAAGGCTTCTTTAATATTTGTTGGTTCAGCTGTACTCACGCCGAGCGCGAACATACAAACATCACCATTAAGTTGTCGTCTTATACGAATGGGCTGTGAAGGGTTTCCAATTACTTGAACCAAAGGATGATCTCGGGTTGATAACGCCCAAATCCAATATGTTTTTGGGAGCGTTATCCGTACTTTTGTACATGTATATTGGTTATATCTATGATACTTTTGTGCATATTTGTGCCCAATTGTGTTTGCAAGTCTTTGTGTAGCTAATTGCAGGAATGAAGTGTAAAACAACACAAAAGTGAAGATTAATAAGAGTACGAAGAATCCGAGTCAAGTTTAAGACCCGTGTACAAGTTACAAGCCTTTGAAGATCAAGTTCGGGTGCAAGAACAACTATTTCCAAGGAGCATACAAGTCAATCAACATGAAGATGCCACCAACACCATCAAGTTGCCACTTACAATAATCATCAAAGAAGCCACCAACATGATGAAGAAGCCACCACTATTTGTGTAGGAAGAAATTATGTCTACATTCATACAAGATCATACAAGAAGTTTCTAGACTTGCTTTGGCTCCAAGCACTTCTCGTTGGCTCCAAGTATTTGTCTTTGGCTCTAAGCCATGCATTCACTCCATGCCATCAACTTTGCCTATAAATAAGACCCTATGGGTCATACCTATCATATATCTTTTCACAACTCAAATATCTCTTCATATCATCTCATAAAAAACTCTCTCAACCTTGTCCAAACCTCCATTCCCGGATTTGAGCAAGGTGGTGCAAGAAAAGTCACTTTTGGAGTCCGAAAAGCAAAGTTAACATCGCAAAACTCTTAGGGATCATTACCTAATCATTAGCAACATATTTCTACTTTGTAAGACTCTTGATTATGACTTGTAAGACTATTATTTCAGAGTTTATTTCATCATTTGTTATGAGTAGCTAAATCTCATTCTACACTTGGTAGGATGATGTTTGTGGTATGAAGTAGTGGTTGTGATTGTAATTTATGTTTATTTCAATGTCAAGCTTTCCTATGAACCATTAGTACTTATGTTTCATGTGACAATTGTTATCAAAACTTAATTTGTTGGTAAAGATTTCATAGGTCGAAAGGGTTATTTTCTGTCAACAAGTCATAGCCGGTTTGTCTATGATTGGCTATCTTTTGTATTGATCATTTCTTAGGAAGTTTTGATTATCAAGAAACATAATTATAAGATTTAGCAAATTCGTGAAACGACCATGAATCGAATGTATCGAAATTAGATTAAGTCTTGAATTGAGTGATTGAGTCTAATTCTTGTTTTCTTTAACCAAGGTCTTGACAAAGATTAAAGCTTTTGAAGACAATAGATTGGATTATCCATCTAATTATCATCATCATATTTGTTAAACGTGTCATCACAATCATACCACTACGGATGCCTAAGCTAGTCTTTACCAAGTGTTGCTTTTAATCTTATTATTAATCTCATCATTTTACTTGTTACTTGTTTGTCAACAATTGCTACAATCAACGATTATAGTTTTATTTTTGAATGATCATAGGTTTTACAAATCCCCGTGAACGATCTCGGTATTACCACATAAAAGCTATCCACAAACGAAAGGGTTATACTTGCCCGTGCATTTTTAGTCAGTCCGGTAATTCGTATTATAAATTTAAAACTTGTTCTACAAATCCATCACACGACAGACGCATCAAGTTTTTGGCGCTGTTGCCGAGGATTTGATTGTGTTCTTAGTCCAAAATCATCCTATAATCAAACCCATTGTAGCGTTCTTGTTGCCAAAAAGTCCAAAAATCAAAAAGTAAAAAAAAATTTTTTTTTTAGCAAAATCAACTTAGCCGACCAGCATCTTTACTTGCCGCCGGCTTCTGCCAAACAGTTCCCAACGTGCTGAACGGCACGGGTAGTTTCCGACCGACATCTCTCAAAAAGTCCGTAACTTGCCGACCGGCACCAATAGTTGCCGACCGGCTTCTCCAAAAAAAATTAAAAAAAATTATGTTTTTATTTTGTTTAGTTTATTTAATTTCTTATTTACTTATTTTCCTATTAGTTATATTTTGTTTGTTGTTATTTTTTTTACTTGTAGTCCTTTTCAGAAGTTCTTCAAGACTTGAATGAACACACGTTCTTCCGGTCAAGAATTACTTAGTCCATATACCGATCCCGAACGTTATATTCATCAATCCCGAAAGAAAAACCGCAAGAAACACCCTTGTTTCTCTCGAAAACCGAATTCCAAAAACCAAAAACCCACCATTTGATAATCTCTTAGATGCATTTATCGTCTATAACCCATTTAACGATCTACCATTCCTAATGGCCGACGATCAATCTATGTGGGCAGCCAACCGAGTAGTAGCACCTACCCCCGAAGCTGCTATTGTTCAAGTTGAGCTTGGAGAAAACTTCACCGTGAAAGGTCACCACCTTTCAATGATCAAAGACCGCCAATTTGACGGCCGTACGCGGGCCGATCCGCATAAGCACATATCCGAATTTATAGAAATATGTGGCATGTTCCGATATGGAGCCTACGTCGATGGAGACGCTATAAAACTCAAACTCTTCCCATCATCTCTATCCGGAGATGCAAGAGTTTGATATAATGAGTTGACGCCGGTACCATTGAAACATGGGAACAAATGAGAACCGCTTTTGTTAGCCGTTTCTTTCCACCCGCCATGTACGAAAGACTCATGGGAGAAATCCGAGGTTTCGCCCAAATTCCACAAGAAACACTCATTGATGCGTGGAACCGAATGAAATACCTACTTCGTAGTTGTGATGGACATGGTTTATTAAAAAGAACCATCATCCAAATCTTTTATCATGGTCTCAATGAACCGACGCAAGCAATCCTTGACACCGGTAGAATCTTTCTCTATAAGACTCCCAATGCAGCATATCAATTGCTCGAGGACCGAGTTCTCATAAAACTCGATTGGTCCAAAGATAACCGTTCCAAGCCTTTCAAGAAAACCGTTGCTTTCGCTGAAAGTAGCGAAAATTCTAAGCTCATGGAAAAGATGGACGCTCTCACATCTAAATTCGACTCGCAATTCAAAACTAATAAAGACAAATTGAAAGAGATGCAAGTCGAATGTACTCTTTGTGGAGGACCACACCCATCTATGGAGTGTGATGACACACCAATAAGAGAACCACCACAAGAAGCAAACTACGCCCAAGGATACCGAGTAGGTGGTTATCGAGGTAACTACTATGGTAGAAACCCCGGCACTTGGTGTGAGTACACCAAAAACGAAAATCGTAACTCACAACCTCGTGAGAACAATAATTCCTTTCCATCAAACGAAAAGAAACCCGAAGAATCAAACTTAGAGAAAACGTTGTTAGCTTTCATAGAATCTCAAAAATCAACAAACACATTCATTAAGAACCAATTCTTCGATCTCAAAGCCAACGTTGAAAGAGGACAAAGACACCATACCACCACTATTATTGATCTCGAAACCAAAATCGGTCGAATCAACGACCAATTGGCCAATCGTCCAAGTGGTTTGTTGCCAAGCAACACTCAAACAAACCCAAAACCATCTACGGATAAACCATACCGCCCACCCTCCTCCTGTAATGAACATGTGAATGCCGTATTCACAAGGAGTGGGTTGAGTTATGATCCACCACAAAACCCAAACACCAAAGCTCCCACTTTCGCCGATGAAAGTGAAGATGAAGCCGATGATCCCAAGAAGGAAGAAACCGTTCCTCCTTCCAAACCAAAACAAACCACACCCATTCCAGCACCAAAGGCGTATACACCAAAAACTCCATGTCCTCAACGCCTACGAAAGGAAAAGATGGAGGCTCGTAATGCCAAATTCCTTAAGATGATCAAAGAAGTTAAGATCAATGTTCCTCTTGTTGATATCTTAACTGGCATGCCCAACTATGAGAAATTTCTCAAAGATCTTGTGAGCAACCATAGTAAGACGGAGCAAATCTATGCTGCGTTTCTTAATAAAGAATGTTCTGCAGCCTTGCAAAGCAATATTCCACCAAAGCCCGGAGATCCGGGAAGATTTTTCATACCATGTACCTTAGCCAACAATGTTGAATGTCATGCCTTGGCCGATCTAGGCGCAAGTATCAATCTTATGCCATACTCATTATACAAGAATATTTCAAACAATACTTTGAAACCTACAAGTATGAGTATACGTTTGGCTAACCACACTTACCAATATCCCATTGGGATAACCGAGAACATGCTTGTTCAAGTTAGAAAATTCATATTTCCTGTCGACTTCGTAATCCTTGAAATGGAGGAAGACCATCACGTCCCTCTCATTTTAGGACGACCATTCTTGCACACCGCCGATGCTATCATTCGTGTGGAGAATAAAGAACTCAACCTTGGAGTTGGTGGCGATCGAGTCACATTCTTAGTCGATAAAGCTATGCAACATTCTCATTCCAATGATGAAACATGCTTTTGCGTGGATGTTATCGATGAAGTAACGAAAGAAGAGTTGGATGCATTGCTTGATGAAAATGCACCATTCCAAACAACTTCGGAAAAGATTAGCGATACCGATCGTGATCGTAACTTCGAAATATTCATGGCCGTTGATTCTGAAGTAACTCTCGAAGAAGAGGAAAACAAACTCTTCGAAGTTTTGCCTTCGAAGTCGAACTTTGTAGTTCACAAATCTATTCATGATCCACAGATGGATCTTGAATTAAAACCTCTTCCCAAACATCTCGAGTACGCTTAACTAGAGAAGGATTCACTCCTTCTGGTGATTATCTCAGCCTCACTCGAGGAAGATCAAAAGAAACGTCTTGTTTCTATGCTCAAAACCACAAAGAAGCGTTTGCATGGAAAACATCCGATATACCGGGAATTGATTCGCAATTTTGCAAACATAAGATCAATCTTGAAGACGATGCCAAACCCGTTATTGAGAGGCAACGTCGACTTAACCCAAACATGAAGGAGATTGTAAAAGCCGAAGTAATGAAACTCCTTGAGGCAGGAATCATCTTTGCCATAGAAGATAGTCCTTGGGTTAGTCCTATTCACTGCGTTCCTAAGAAAGGAGGAATGACTGTTGTGACCAACAAACATAACGAACTTGTTCCTACAAGAACCGTTACCGGTTGGCGTGTGTGTATTCATTACCGCAAATTAAATGATAGCACACAAAAAGATCATTTTCCACTACCATTCATGGATCAAATGTTGGAAAGACTAGCGGGGAACAAATTCTTTTGTTTTCTCGATTGCTTTTTCGGATATTTCCAAATACCTATCGAACCATCCGAAAGACAAAACCACTTTTACGTGTCCTTTTGGAACGTTTGCTTATAGGCGTATGCCTTTTGGTCTTTGCAATGCACCTGCGACTTTTCAAAGGTGTATGATCGCGATCTTTCAAGACATGATCGAAGTATCCATGGAAGTTTTCATGGATGATTTCTCAGTCTTTGGAAACTCATTCGAGTCTTGCCTTTTTAATCTAGAGCACATGCTCATTCGAAACAAGCTCATCTCATGCTCAATTGGGAGAAATGTCACTTTATGGTGACTGAAGGAATTGTGCTTGGACATAAAGTCTCTGGAGCCGGATTGGAAGTAGACAAGGCCAAGATCGAAGTGATATTCAAATTACCACCACCCACTAACGTTAAAGCCGTTTGAAGTTTTCTAGGTCATGCGGGATTCTACCACCGATTCATAAAAGACTTTTCCAAAATCATTAGACCGATGACCAAACTCCTTGAAAAAGACATAGTCTTTGATTTCAACGAAGAATGCATAAAGGCATTTGAAAAGCTTAAAGACAAGTTAACAAATGCGCCAATCATGGTATCACTAGATTGGTCGCGACCGTTTGAACTTATGTGTGATGCATGCGATTTCATTGTAGGAGCCGTATTAGGACAACGCGAAGGAAAACATTTTCGTCCTATACATTTTGCGAGCAAAACTCTAAATAGTGCGCAGCTCAACTACACAATCACCGAGAAAGAACTACTTGCCGTAGTTTTTGCTTTTGACAAATTTTGATCCGATCTCGTGTTGTCGAAAACGAATGTATTCACCGATCATTCCATGTTGAAATATCTATTCTCTAAACAAGATGCTAAACCACGTCTTATTAGATGGATTTTACTCCTCCAAGAATTTGACATCGAAATTCAAAACAAGAAAGGAGCTGAAAACATTGCAGCCGATCATTTGTCGCGACTTGAAAATCCAAACATGGAAGAGTTAAGGGACGAAGATATCGATGACTATTTTCCCGATGAAACTCTTATGAAAATTTCTATGGATGAATCTTCGTGGTTCGCAGATTTTGCAAACTACCTCATTGGAAGAATTAAGGTTTAACCTATCACCAACGATGTAAATTATTTTCCGACCTAAAACACTATTTCTGGGAAGATCCCTACCTTTTCAAGGTATGTCCCGATGGCATGATTAGGAGATGTGTTTATGGTGCGGAAACAAGAAAGATCCTTGATGAATGTCATCATGGACCTACTGGGGGACATTATGGTCCTTCCACCACCGCGAAAAAAGTGTTTTATGCTGGTTTCTATTGGCCAACAATTTTATAGAGGCCTATACTCTAGTCAAAAATTGTGATGCTTACCAACGTACTAGTAGCCTCTCACGAAGATATGAGATGCCTCAAAACAGCATCCAAGTTAGCGAAATATTTGACGTATGGGGAATTGATTTCATGGGACCCTTTCCCAAATCCCATAAGTTCGAATATATTTTAGTCGCTATTGATTACGTGTCCAAATGGGCCGAAGCCGAAGCTTTACCCACGAACGACTCACGAGCCGTAATCAATTTTCTGAAAAAACTTTTCTCTCGTTATGGAATGCTGAAAGCTTTAATTAGTGATCGAGGTTCCCATTTTTGTAACAAACAAATGGATAAAATCTTAAAGCGTTATGGAGTCATCTATCGCTTTGCCACCGCATATCATCCACAAACGAGTGGACAAGTTGAGAATACCAACAGAGCCTGAAAACGAATACTCGAAAAAACGGTTAAGGACAATCCTTCCATTTGGTCAAGGAAACTTGACGACGCTCTGTGGGCATTCCGAACAGCTTATAAGACACCAATTGGCACAACACCTTATCGTTTATTGTATGGTAAAACGTGTCACTTGCCCTTCGAGATTGAGCACCGTGCTTATTGGGCATTGAGAAGATGTAATCCCAATCTCAAGATCGCTGGAGAAAACCGATTCTTGCAATTGCATGAACTCGATGAATTAAGACTCCAAGCTTATGAGAATTCCAAATTATACAAAGCACGTACCAAAGCTTATCATGACAAGAAACTTCGAATCAGAAAAGAATTAAAGAAGGGAGACAAAGTTCTCTTGTTTAATATGCGATATAAATTCAAAGCTCCAAAGCTTAAACAAAAGTGGTACGGTCCTTTTATAGTAAAACATGGATACCCGTTCGGTTATGTTGAGTTATATGACAAGAATGGAGGAAGCTTCATTGTTAATGGACACCGTGTTAAACTATATCATGAGGAGTGGAGTGAACATTTTCCGCTCGATAAAAATAAAGAAAACTAAAAAGAAGTACGAGTCAGGCTGATGACTCGATAATAAAATAAGCGCTTCTCAGGAGGCAACCCCCATGTGTTTTAAATTTTTATGTGTGATTTTATTTTTTAAAATAAATTCATGCTTACACCCCACAATTTTTAACCAATGTTTTTCTTAAGTGTGAGGGGGCGTAGCATGTGTCGCTTTGATAAAAACAAAAAATAGATTGTTTTCGTATTTTTGTGTGTTTTATCTTTTTTGTAGGTACCGCAAGTTGAAGGCGAAGACAAGACTCTTGTATGATGCACGATATGCCCGTGATTCTGGATTTTCTCATTCCCTATACTTTTGTTCAGTTTCATCACACTGAGGACAATGCTAAACTTAAGTGTGAGGGGGTTGTAGGGAAATCGAGAAAAAAGATGCTTAATTGCCATATTTTTTGGCTATTTTAAAAATTTTGTTCTGTATTGCCCTTGTAAATAAAATTTTTCAAGCAAATGTATATAAATAATTAAGAAATTATCCAATCGGTAATTTTTGAAAATTTGGGATATATTTTTGTGTCAAACTTACCCAAGTTAAAGTCTCATATAATAGTAGAAGAAAAATCCAAAAATAGGAGAAAGTTGCAAGTTCCATGTTTGTCAATACAACATGAGCTTTGTAAGTATGTTGATCCATGGCTAGGAGTTTTAGCCAAGAAAAAAAATATATAAAAAAAGAGAAAAAGAAAGAAAAAAGTCAAAAAGACAAATAAATAGCCAATGAGGTATAATATTATGAATTTGAAGGAAGAAGAAGAAATAAAAGGTATCGATTAGCCAATGTGCTAAGTCGTAATACATGTTGCTTCAATTCATAAGTTATTAGTGTAGTAGAAATAAAAGACTTTCTAGATTTTTATGGGTATTGACTTTATATCTCAATTTTTAACCTTAAAAACTTAAGTCGATGAGTTTTATCTTGTACTTGTACTTTGTAGACTTGCATCGAATTGTTATAAAATACATGTACCTTTGGATTTAATTTTCTTTTCTTCTTGCTTGAGGGCAAGCAAAACTTAAGTGTGAGGGGATTTGATAACGCCCAAATCCAACATGTTTTTGGGAGCGTTATCCGTACTTTTGTACATGTAAATTGGTTATATCTATGATACTTTTGTGCATATTTGTGCCCAATTGTGTTTGGAAGTCTTTGTGTAGCCAATTGCAGGAATTAAGTGTAAAACAACATAAAAGTGAAGATTAATACGAGTACGAAGAATCCGAGTCAAGTTCAATACCCGTGTACAAGTTACAAGCCTTTGAAGATCAAGTTCGGGTGCAAGAACAACTATTTCCAAGGAGCATACAAGTCAATCAGCATGAAGATGCCACCAACACCATCAAGTTGCCACTTGCAATAATCATCAAAGAAGCCACCAACATGATGAAGAAGCCACCAACATTTGTGTAGGCAGAAATTATGTCTACATTCATGCAAGATCATACACGAAGTTTCTAGACTTGCTTTGGCTCCAAGCACTTCTCTTTGGCTCCAAGTATTTGTCTTTGGCTCCAAGACATGCATTCACTCCATGCCATCAACTTTGCCTATAAATAAGACCCTAGGGGTCATACCTATCATATGTCTTTTCACAACTCAAATATCTTTTCATATCATCTCATAAATAACTCTCTCAACCTTGTCCAAACCTCCATTCCCGGATTTGAGCAAGGTGGTGCAAGAAAAGTCACTTTTGTAGTCCGAAAAGCAAAGTTAACATCATGAAACTCTTAGGGATCATTACCCTAATCATTAGCAACATATTTCTACTTTGTAAGACTCTTGATTATGACTTGTAAGACTATTATTTCAGAGTTTATTTCATCATTTGTTATGAGTAGCTAAATCTCATTCTACACTTGGTAGGATGATGTTTGTGGTATGAAGTAGTGGTTGTGATTGTGATTTATGTTTATTTCAATGTCAAGCTTTCCTATGAACCATTAGTACTTATGTTTCATGTGACAATTTTTATCAAAACTTAATTTGTTGGTAAAGATTTCATAGGTCGAAAGGGTTATTTTCTATCAACAAGTCATAGCCGGTTTGTCTATGATTGGCTATCTTTTGTATTGATCATTTCTTAAGAAGTTTTTATTATCAAGAAACATAATTATAAGTGTTAGCAAATTCGTGAAACGACCGTGAATCGAATATGTCGAAATTGGATTAAGTATTGAATTGAGGGATTGAGTCTAATGCTTGTTTTCTTTAACCAAGGTCTTGACGAAGATTAAAGCTTTTGAAGACAATAGATTGGATTATCTATCTAATTATCATAATCATATTTGTTAAACGTGTCATCACAATCTTACCACTACGGATGCCTAAACTAGTCGTTACCACGTTTTGATTTTAATCTTATTATTAATCTCATCATTTTACTTGTTACTTGTTTGTCAACAATTGCTACAATCAATGATTATAGTTTTATTTTTGAATGATCATAGGTTTTCCAAATCCCCGTGAACGATGTCGGTATTACCACATAAAAGCTATACACAAACGAAAGGGTTATACTTGCCCGTGCGTTTTTAGTCAATCCGGTAATTCGTGTTATAAATTTAAAACTTGTTCTACAAATCCATCACACGACGGACGCATCACGGGTCCAATGATGTGTTGAAGGATGTCGTTGATTAAAGGTATGCATATTTGACGAATCAACATGGCGAGTAGAAGACTCTCCAGTTTCGTGTACCGGTGTACCAAATGGGTTGATAAAGTCGTCTTCGTCATTTAATGCATAGTCTGCTTGATTTGTGTTCTCTGTAGCAATGACAGTAGTTGTGGATGTTGTAGGAGCGGTTGTTGATGTGATATTCTGAGGAGGTAAATCTACAGCCAACCCGTGTTGAAGTAGATGAAGTTGTATCCTTTTGTTGACGATGATCGGTATCGTCGTTCTTATCATGAATGACAACGAAAGACTTCGATACAACATGTTTCTCCCCCGTGAAATATTCATCATACATTGGTCCATATAACATTTCCAACTCTTCAAATGTCGTGTTGATTGTCATATCTGCTCCTGGAACATTTCCTGGAACCAGCTTTGAACTTGACGGTTCATTGCTGTGGTCTTGAGTTCTGAGTTCCGTGCGGTTGTGAACGGAAGTCGTTTGTCGTTGTGGATCGGGACTTAAACTGTTTTCTTCAAGTTCCATTTCTTGCAATTCATCAAATCTGATATGAATAGTCTCGACTATCAATTTTGTTCTCTTGTTGTAAACTCTATATCCCTTTGACTGAGTTGCATATCCCACTAGAATACATGCATCACCTTTCTCTTTCATCTTATCCAAATTTTCACCATATCGTATAATGTAACAAGTACATCCAAAAACGTGAAGGTGTTTGAGTGAAGGTTTTCGATCATGAATTATGTGATATGGTGTCTTTTCGTGTCCTTGGGATAATTAAGGATTGGTTTAGTGTGTAGCATGCGGTTCACACGGCATCGGCCCAAAAGAATAGTGGAAGTTTTGAAGCGGATAATAATGTTCGAGCAGCCTCAACTAAAGTACGGTTTCGTCTTTCAACAGCGCCGTTTTGTTTGGGTGTTCGAGCAATAGATGTTTCATGTTCAATTCCTTCGGCTTCAAAATAGTTCCTCGGAGTTAAATTCAAAAATTATGTTCCTCTGTCAGTACGTACCACTTTTACTTGAGCTTGAAGACCACATTGTATCAGTTTAAGGAAGTTAATGACAACTTCGGGTGTTTCATCCTTGGTCCTCAAGAAGTGAGTCCATGTGTACCTTGAGTAATCATCAACAATTACCATAATGTATTTCTTCCCATTGATACTTTGAACACGCATGGGACCACACAAATCTATATGAAGAAGATCTAACCATTCTTTAGAGCTTGGTGTAGTCTTTGTCTTGAAGCTACTTCGTTTAGCTTTACAAAGCTCACAAGAAGAACAAAGATGATCTTTGATGAATTTCAAGCTTGGAAGGCCTCTCACAATATCTTTCTTGGAAAGCAAGTTGATGGTATAAAAATTGAGGTGAGATAAACGTTGATACCATAACCATGCCTAAGTCGTTGAAGCTTTAGCCATGAAGCAAATTAGAGTTGAGGAAGTTGTGTCTTGAAGTGAAATTGTGTAAAGATCGGTACCCCGTGAACCAGTGAGTAAATCATTCCCATCATAATCACGAACAAAACATGTCTTCTTTCTAAATGCAACCTCCAAATCTGCATCACAGAATTGACCAACCGAGAAAAGATTGTGATTGAGCCCTTCGACGTAGTATACCCGTTTGATCGTGATATTCCCCTGAACCAAATCTCCGTATCTTAGGATCGGTGCAAATTGATCCTTTCCGAATCGGACCGTACCCAGGAACTTCTCCACGAAGTTAATTAAAAGCTTGAGATTCCCCGTCATGTGCTTCGTGCATCCGGAGTCCAGTATGAAGAGAATTATTTGTATCACCTGCAGAAGAATTAAAACACGATGGAGCATTTGCTACACTGGATACCACGTTAGTTGTGATTTCAGAATCATTAGTGTCTGTAGCAACATTTAAAGGCATACTAACACTCATTGACACATTTTTTGTCCTAACTTTAGGCATCCATTGATATCCTGGAGGACATTGATTAGCAAACCATTATTTCCAAGACTTGCTAGCAGACTCATATAATTCCCTAATTCTGCTTCTAGGGTTCTTAGTGGTGGAGTCTGATGCAATACTTTTCTTAGTGGGGGTTTCACCAGAATGGTTCACTTTGTGTTTGGGTTTACTAGCACTAATAGGCATCGCAACTTGCTTCTTAGTTCTAGTATCTACGCCTTTGACATTAATCATAGCACACATAGAATGATTATCATTAGCACATTTTCCATATTTGACACAAACAAATTAAACATTCAAAGTATTCAAATCATTCAAAGCATTTAAATCGTCATTACACGCGATTACAGACGTTTTATTCTTAGAAACATTCAAATTCCTAGGGTGTTCTTCTACTTCCTTCATCTTCCTTTGACTCTTGTGTTTCCAAACCTTATCATTCAATTGAGTGTGCTTAAGTTGAGGCCGGCTAACACTAGCAGTGGAGACTACTCCTGTAGTAGAAGATACATGAGTATTAGTGTTTCTAGAAGTCTGAGGCGATTGACTAACTTTGTTTGTGGGTTTAGTGGTCATTCTATACATCCCGGGTTTAATTACATTATTGTGCTTAACGCTTGGTGCTATAGTATTCCTTATGGGTTGATATTGTGGTAACCTTTCCTTTCCATCCATCTTGGGGGCAAACACAGGTTTTGCAAACGAGGAATTTGAGAAAGCGGATGGTTTTCCCAAGATAGATGATCTATTCTCTTTATAGGCATTGGGTTGTCTAACAACAGGTTTCTTAACGCTAGGTTCCACAATTTTCCCACCCATCTTAGCTACGAGTTTCTTCAACTCTGCTATTGCTATGTCTTTTTCTTGTAACTGAGCTTTCAAATTCGAAATATCAAGACTCTTTTCGTTTAGTAATCGACATGACTCAGATAATTTTACTTCTAAAGGTGTATCATTTGAAAAGCTGCCAACTTTGTTTTGCAAAGCAAGTTCAAGTGAATGAAAATATTTTTGAAGATAATCATATATATGCTGAAGTAACAAAAACTCTTTTTGGTCAACTTTATTTGAAAGCTCAGTTTCAAGACGTTCACATTCTTTGACTTGATCAAGATCTTTGCATGCAACATCAGAATATTCATCAATATCAGCACAAGATGTAACATAAACACACATAATATCTTTTGAGAGGCATTCTTGCAAGAGTAGATCATATGCTATAGAAAATTCGTCTCTTTTAGGTTGATGGTCATTCACTTCTTGTTCAAGAGATTCCACATATTTCAAATCATCAAACATTTCTTGCTTAATTAATGTTTCAAATTCTAAAAAACGTTTTTGCATTCTTTCCGCACGTGGAATCAAAATACTTTTCACAAGCACATTTATATCGTGAGGAATTTCTTTGTTGCCTTTCAAACGTTCATGTTCTTTCCAATCGTCGTCAACAACCTTTTTGAAATTTTCAATGTTTTGTTTAAGAAAACTAAGTGTGTGCTTACTCTTGCTTACAGAAGCTTTATATGGAAAGTACTCAATAAATTTTGAAACATTAGTTTTCTAAGTGGCAAAAAGGTGTCTCCATTTAATTCTAATTTGTTCACATTCGTAAAATATTTGCTCACGAGACTTCTGTTTTTGTGGTTTCAAAATTTCATAAAGACTATTTTCATAAGCATAATTATATGGTTTCACAAAGTCTTTATTCACTAGTGATCTACTCTCTTCTTCAAAAATTAATGACTCATCACTATCGTGCCTAGCAATTAAACAATCAACATCGGTCCATTGGGACTCCTCAAGATATAGGCGTGGGTTCTCAGATTGAGCTTGCTCGAGGTACTTAGGACTAGAAAAACTAGTGTTGCCCTTGAAAAATGAACGAGGTGCCAACATTCGCATGGTTTAAATAGATTGATTTGTTTTATAAACAATTTTCTTATAAAAATCAATTTGCACTTCAAGTTCCATGACTTTGTCAATGTATTTAGCTTGTTTAATTTTGAAATCCTTTTTCAAGTTTGCAACCTCTTCCGTTTTCGCAGTGACTAGTTTAGTTTTATCCTCTTGAAGAAAATCAATCTTTTGACTTAACTCATTCACTTTGGTGGTAGCAAGATACGTTTTGTGTCGTTCCCTACTTAAAGAGGTGTTATAATTACGTTTCTCTTGTTCTAAAAGCTTAAGAGTTTCGTTGTATTTAGTTTCAAAAACATCCTTTACAGTAGTAACAACACCCTTGCAAGCTCTTTGTCTTTTTGAATAAGCTCAGCTCTGCAGCTTGGAAGAAGCTCACTAGATTTTATGACTGCAGCTTTGCTTTCTTCAAAATTTTGAGTGAGCGTAGCATTTTCCTTCTTTAACTGCTTTTGACTCTTTCTAGTTTCTTTGACATCTTTTTGTAAAGAAGCAATTAAGTTAGCAAGCGCAATACGCTCCTCATCATCATCATACTCATTTGCATGTTGATCATCCTCAGACTCATTATTGCACATGTCTGATGAATCGAGTGTGGTATTTCTATCAACCGTTTCCATCATACATGTGTTATTAATGGCTTTGGGTAGCTCACAATGCTCATGAATATTACCAAACACATTATATTCCTCTTGAGTGTGTACCTTTTTAATTGGCTCAGTATCAAAGATAGGACCGCTGTCATCTTTAATGATATTGAGAACTTCTTCAACCTTTTCCATGTACGAGTAATGTGCTTCAAGTTCTTTATCGGAGGTTTCATCATCAGTGTCATCAAGCATTGCTCCTTCCTCAGCCGACAGTTTAACCCCAGCTTCTATCTTATTACAAAGCAGCATCTTTTCCTTATGATAACCAAGATCCCTCACCTGTTTTGGCTTCCTACATTCCTTTGCCATATGCCCATAACCTTGATAATTAAAGCACTAAATCCCACTGCTGAACCACTTGAGTTCCAACAGTTTCCCTATTCCCAGCAACAGTAGCAATCCTCTGAGTATCATACTTAGCAGTTTGTCGATCATACCGTGCAGAACCCTCAACATGAGTTGGATTACGTCGATCATACCTAGGAGGACTTTCATCACGTTGACGTGTGTCATACCTTCAAGGACTCTCAACATATTGGTTCCTTGTATTAGATGATGTTCGAAGATTGTTGTTGGTGGGTTTGAAGATTTTCTTATAGGTCTTCATAATGAAAGCAATTTGTTGTTTCATCTCCCTATCCTTCTGAGCTAGTTTTTCATCACTGTCCTCTTCAGATGATGGCTCAGATGATGGTGATGGTGCTCTTGGTTCTTTGTCTCGTGATCTTGTAGGAGCTGAAGACCAAGATAAAGTGGAGTATCTTTGTGAGGAGGATGTAGTGGATGATCTTGGTGAGGAGGATGTAGTGGAGTATGATTTTGGAGCACGAGAGCGATGATCTTGGACATGGTGAGTGGTAGACACCAAAGCAAGTGGATTAGCTATCTTTGCTACCCATTCAGCTCGAAGTTCATTTATGTCAAAGAGCGTGTGATAGTTGATCTCGTCCAGCTTATTTTGTTGTTTCACCAAAGTTACAAATCGTGTCCACTCTGGTTGAAGTTTGTTTGGAATTATTTGTTAAGCGTCAAGTACCGTTAGTGTTATTCAAGTACTGTTAGTTATCTTTCAAGTACCGTTAGTATTAACGCGGTACATAGTAAGTACTGCTACTTATAAAGTAAGTACTGCTATATTGATTATGACGAATATATCTTTGTATAAGATATGTCATAGTTATAGTTAGAGTATATCTTATGTGATATACTTAAATAGTTAGAATAATATATCGTCTATGATATAGTTATCTTTATAGAATATTCTAAGGTTTCTAGGGTTCCTTAATCTATAAAAGGAACATAGGTACAATGTCATTCATGTACCTCATTCAAGTCGATTAATAAGAGAATCGAATAGTTAAAAGTAATTATGTTCTTCTATGCTTTATAAGTTAGATTCCGCATAACTTATTTAATTTGAGTAAGAGTTCTCAAAGTGTTTTAGTTTGATTACAAACTACTATACTAGTTCTTAACAGAATATAGATCCAATCAAAGGGATCAACAAGTGGTATCAGAGCTTGTTGAGAAACTCTGAAAAAGAAGAACACAACCCCATACACTCCACTCACACAAAAAAACTCAATGTCTCAACATGGTGATGACGCTCACTTGGATGATGTTCAAAATCCTGATCCAATACCACAGGGACAATCACAAGGTTTATGCATCATGCACCAGCACAAGGTGTTCAAGCCGTGAATGCTGTAGCTACCTCTACAACTACAACACCTTCTCATACTCTTTCTTCTGTCAAACTCCCAGTGCTCAAAGGTGACAATTATGAGACATGGGCTATGCAGATAGAACATTACTTGAATCATACAGATCACACTGTGTGGCAAGTTATCAAGAATGGGAATACACCTAAGAAGCTACACCAGTTTCCTGATGGTACATGCTATGTTATACCTGTTGTGACTGCTGAGGAGGTACAAGCAGAGATCAGAGAGAGAAAATCTAGAACTGCTTTGGCTATGGCTCTTTTAGAAGACATCTTACCCAGCTTTCATCATTATAAGGATGACAAAGCTATGTGGGATGCCATAAAACTTAGAGATGGAGATAATGACAAATCTAAGAAGATGAAGAAGATTGTTCTTAAGCAAGAACTTGATAACTTCTCAATTTCCAGTATAGAGGGAATACATGGTGGCTATGGAAGATTCAGTAAGCTGCTTATTCAATTGGCAGTTTATGGACAAGTAATTCCTAATGAAGAAGCTAATCTAAAATTCTTAAGGAGTGTTCCACAAGAGTGGAAAGCAATGGCTATGCACTTCATCACAAGAGATGATCTGGAAACAATTACTTTTGATCATCTCTACAACAATCTTAGAGCATACGAGATGGATATGAAAGGCATTGAGGTGACCAAGGCAACAACTACAACAAAGTCTAACTTGGCTTTTGTGTCAGAAGGAAACAGCGGTACTTATTTTCATAATACCGCTAGTGGATCAGGCAGCGGTACATACTTCACAAATACCGTTGGGGGACTTACAAGCGGTACTTACCCACAAAGTACTGGAGGCAGCCCCATAGTCTCTCAAAATCCACATGGAAGATCTTCACCATTGTTTAGTGACAATGATGCCTTCTCATTCTTTGCTGGACAAGACAACATGCCAAGATTAACACTCAATGACTTGTTTCAAATGGATGATGCTGATATTGAAGAGATGGATCTTAAATGGCAAGCTGCTATGGTGTCAGTAAGATCTAGCAGGTTCTTCAAGAAGACTAGAAGAAATATGACTGTTGATACTAATGAGCCATTAGGATATGACAAGTCCAAAGTTGAATGCTATAACTGTGGAAGGAATGGACACTTTGCAAGAGAATGCACTAGAGACAAAGCTGAGAGTAGTAGTCAAAAGTCCAAGAACAGCTATAGAACCAGTCCAAGAATAACTGAAAGTTTTCCAAAAGGAAACAACAGGAGTCCTAAAGGAACCAAAGCATTGGTGACTATAGATGGAGTGGTGAACTGGGCTGAAGATGAAGAAGAAGAAGAGCTTGGTTTAATGGCTCTCTCACATGAAGATACTGAGGTACATCCTTGTTCTAAATACCGTGTTCTTAAATTTAATAGCTTAGAAGTAGAACTAGAGGAACAGTATCAAAAACTCAACACATGCACTGTAGAACTAAATGCTTTTAAACAAGGTGTTGCTAAGTTAGAAGAAAATATAGTTTTGTATAAAAAGGGTCAACAAAACTATAAAGAGAAAATAAGAATTTTAACTTTTCAAATGAGGGAAAAAGATGTCAAAATTAAAGCCTTTGAAAGACAACTTTTGAAAGTGTTAGCAGAAAATGAAGCTTTAAAAGCCAGTCTTTATAATGAAAGGGAAGTGATTAATTAATGGCAAAAGTCCTCTAAAGGATTGGGAAAACTGATTAATTCACAAATGGGGTATTATGATAAGTCAGGCCTAGGATATATTGAGGACCAACTTAGGATAACTTTAACTGACAAGGACTTATCAAAGGGGATTTTTGATAGTTCTAGTGAGTCAGATAGTACACCTGAGAATGATAGATATGTTGAAGGAATGATGGTAGTTCCTCCACCACTATCAGAAATTTTCATGCCCCCTAGTAATGATACAAGTATAGAGTTAGAAGAACCAAAGGTTAAAAATACCTCAAACTCTAGTACTTTGTCCCAAGATAAGACTGTTGTGACCAAGAACATTGTTTATCCATCTTTAATGAAAAATTTTGTTTTTGAAGAATCTAAGACTAGTTCTGCTCCCAAGCAGGTAAAAACTCCTAGCAAGATATTGGAAAATGATGTAGAACATAATAAAACCAAGAAGGGTGGGTTAGGTTTTGAGAAAGTTAAGTCAAAACAACCTTTTGGGTCTTCTTTGAGAAGAAAAGGATGTTATGTTTGTGGTAGTCTAAGTCATTTTATCAAAGATTGTACTTTGCATGAAGAAAAATTGTGAAACAAAAGGCTGCACAAAAGGTCATGAAAAACAGTAATGGGAAAAATGCACAGGTTAATAGGAATAAAAAACTTAAAAATGACAAACCTAAGTTTGATCACTCAAAAAGGGTAGCTAAACAGGTTAAAAATAACTCTACCAAAAGTTTTGTTCCTAGAGCAGTACTTATGAAACAAGGTCTAATACCTTTGAAGTCTGGTAAACCATGTACCGGCAAGTCTAGACCTGCAAGTACTGCTAGACCAAACTTAAGTACTGTTGGTTCAAAGTTTGTCAAACCAAAGTTCTCTAAGACTTCTAAGAATGTTGTTGAAAAAACCAAAACATTTAGAAGTAAGTTTAATAACAAACCAGTGCAAATGTGGGTTCCTAAAAGAGAAAAATCATGTATTAAAGCAAGTACTACTAAAGCAGTATTTAAGGCAAAGAAGTCTGAGCACATAGAGTCACCCTATGTCTTTGACTACATAACTGAAACCATGAAGTATACGAGTAAAATCAGCATTACTAGGAATGCTTCGGAACAGACTCTTAAGTGTGTAGGTCCCATAAGATCCGAGCCAAATGTGGATTGGGTCCCTGTTAAAAACTAATAAGTTTTGTTTATGTCCAGGGGCATCTAATTGACGAATTGAAAGACAAAGGTATAGTAGATAGTGGATGCTCAAGACACATCACATGGAACAAAGATTTCCTTGCTGAATTTGAAGAATTCAGAGGAGGACCAGTAGCCTTTGGAGGTAGCAAAGGTAGAATTACTGGCAAAGGGAAAATCAATATAGGGAAGTTGGAATTTGAAGATGTGTTCTTTGTGAAAGAATTGAATGAGTTCAATCTCTTTTATGTATCACAAATGTGTGATAAGAAGAACAAGGTGTTGTTCACAGACAAAGACTGCTTGGTGCTGTCTAAAGACTTTGAGATGCCTAAAGAATATCAAGTGTTGCTTAAAGTACCCAGGCAAGAAAATATGTACACCTTTAATCTTCATACTATTACTCCAACAGGTTATAATTTGGCATCTAAAAAGGTTGAAGAAAATTCCCATGTTAATTTCTTAGAAAATAAACCCAATGTCCCAGGAATAGGTTATGCTTGGATGTTTGATTTAGATTATCTAACTAACTCCATGGATTACTATTTTGTGCAAAAGGATTGTCAAACTAACAATGCAGGTGAGGAGTCTAGTGCAACTAATGCAGGTACTCAAGAAGAAGTTTCTTCATCAGATGATAATGTTCATATCTATGTACCCAATATGCCTACTGTTACTCCCATGTCTGCTACTCCCAAGAAGCAAACCATGCCATCAACAGATGATCAAGCCACCCAAGAGCTTCAGAGTCTTCAAGATCAAGAAAAGAATGCTACATCTGCTAATATGCATTCAGGAGAAGAATCTTTTGAGTCACAACACTCAGTAGTACATACTACACCTAGCGGTACTTCATCTGCAAGTACTGCTAAGTCAAAATCTGCAAAGCCTACTGATTCATTAGAAGATATTTTACAAGCTATGGACGATGAAGATGTGTTTGCTAGTCTAGCTGAAGGAATCTTCTCCAAAGCTTCCTATGATGAGCAGGGTGCAGTAACTGATTTCAACAATTTGGAAACATAAATTCTAGTAAGTTCTATTCCCACTCATAGAGTCAACAACAACCATCCTACTACATAGATCATTGGAGATCTCAAGTTTGCTATACAAACCAGAAGACAACTTCAAGCCAATACTGAAACTCATGCACTTGTGAGTTATGTCAAACAACAACAGAGAACTAATCATAAAGATACTCAGCATTGTTTGTTTGCCTGTTTCTTATCACAAGTAGAGCCCAAAAACATTTCTCAGGCTCTTGATGAAGAAAGTTGGGTAGATGCCATGCAAGAAGAATTAGCACAATTTGAGCTACAAAAGGTTTGGATTCTTGTGGATCTTCCCTCAGGTAAGAGAGTAAGTGGTACTAGATGGGTTTTTAATAACAAAAAGGATGAAAGAGGAGTTGTTGTGAGGAACAAGGCAAGACTTGTTGCTCGAGGCTATAGACAGGAAGAAGGGATAGACTATGATGAGTTTTTTGCACCAGTGGCAAGGATAGAAGCCATTAGGTTATTTTTGGCCTTTGCATCATATATAGGTTTTATAGTCTATCAAATGGATGTGAAAAGTGCCTTTCTTTATGGTACTATTTCAGAGGAGGTATATGTCTCAAAACCTCCAGGTTTTGTAGATCCTAAATTCCCCAACAGATTCTACAAGGTTATCAAAGCACTTTATGGTCTGCATCAAGCTCCTTGGGCCTGGTATGCAACTTTAACCAATTTTCTATTAGAGCATGGATATAGGAGAGGGATCATTGAAAAAACTCTGTTCATCAAGAAGAATGCTAAGGATATTATTCTAGTTCAAGTCTATGTTGATGACATCATTTTTTGTTCTACCAAGAAGTTATGGTGTGAAGAGTTTGAGGCTTTGATGAAAGGAAAATTTCAGATGAGTTCTATGGGAGAACTAACTTTCTTTTTGGGACTGCAAGTCAAACAAAGGAAAGATGGAATATTTATCAGCCAAGATAAGTATGTTGCTGAAATCTTGAAGAAATTTTCATGTATGGATACAAGGAGTACAAGCACACCTTTTGAAGCTAATAAGTCTTTATCAAAAGATGAACATGGAGAAAGTGTTGATATTCATCTATACAGATCAATAGTTGGTTCATTGATGTATCTTACTGCTTCAAGGCCAGATATTATGTTTGTTGTGTGTGCCTGTTCAAGGTTCCAAGTCAATACAAAGGTGTCACATCTACATGCTGTGAAGAAGATTTTTAAGTATCTTAAAAGTCAACCCAATTTAGGATTATGGTATCCTAGAGATTCCACCTTTGAATTGGAAGCTTACTCAGACAGTGATTATGCTGGAGCTAATCATGATAGGAAATCCACAACATGAGGTTGTCAATTCCTAGGCAGAAGACTCATATCATGGCAATGTAAGAATCAAACCATTGTTGCTACTTCTAAAACTGAAGCTGAATATGTAGCTGCTCCTCATTGCTGTGGACAAATACTTTGGATTCAAAATCAATTATTAGATTGTGGGTTTAACTTCATGAACACCAAGATTTACATTGATAATAAAAGTACTATATGCATTGTCAAGAATCTAGTATTTCACTCCAAGACCAAGCATATTGAAATAAGACATCACTTTATAAGAGATGCCTATGACAAGAAGCTTATTCAAGTCTTGAAGATTCATACAGACAACAATGTAGCTGATTTGTTGACCAAGGTATTTGATGCAAAGAGATTTGATTTCTTGGTGACACATATTGGTATGCTCAACCAATAGACTACTGCATATGTTGAGGGGAGGTAATAGCTGTACAATTTTATACTAATTTTTATTGTATAGTCTATGTTTTGTGTTTTTGATGTGATTGCAAGTTTATAGAGAAAGATAAAAGAGGTTATAATAATGGTGGAATGCATGAACTGATCAAAATTGTGAGGTACCGTTATAACTCCAAGTACCGCTAGCACAAGTTCAAGTACCAAGTATGTTCCATGTACCGCTACATGTTCGTTGTACCGTTAAGGGTCTCTTTTGTAAATTTGGCGGTTTCTTCGCGCTTGGGTTTGTTATTTACTTAAATACTTACTCCAATTACACAATTGATTCCCCTAATCTTTTATTCTTATCTTTTGATTCTATAACTTTCTCTCTAATTTTTCGATCATCATAAATACTAATGGCTGCTTTACAAGTGATCTCTAAGCATAATTTGGTTGCGAATCTTGCTGTGAATGATGACTCTCTTGGATTCCATGAGATTCTTGGTTTCTTATCTCTAAGTCATGTTCGTTTTGCACTCACTGTAAGTCTCATTGTCTCTATTTCCATTGTTGAACAATTTTGGAACATTGCTATGTTAGGTACTCGGTTTGATCAACCATGCATTAGGGCTAGGGTGAATCATAGAAATATATATGTAACTGAGGTACTACTAAGGGCAAGTTTGAGATTAAATGATGAAAATGGACTTAGTATGCTTAATAACACAGAGAAAAAAAGATTCATGATGGCCTTGCAGCCATGGGCTATGAGGGTGGTAGGGAAAGTCTTACTTTCTTTAAAGCTTTATTTTCACCTCAATGGAAATTGCTTTTTCATGCTATTATTCACTGTTTAAGCTCTAAAAGTACATCTTTTGATCAAATTCCTGCTGCATTGGCATCAGCTGGTATTTGTCACAAATAACAGGGTTTTCAATTTTTCAAGATTAATTTTTGAAGGCATGACTAGGAATTTGGAAGGAACTAAAAAGTTTTTGATGTATCCTAGATTCATTAAGACTTTAGTTAGTGACCAAATACCTAACCTACCAGCGTTAACTGATACATGGGATGTTCCTATATTCACAAAGAGAACTTTCTCTTTTTGACCAAACAAGGCAATGCCTTTACATGAATAGTTACACCATTGTTTGCTCATATGTTAGCCCAACCTGCCAACCAAGAAGGTGAGGAACCTAGCAATGCTAGTGCTTCTCAGCAAACTCCTTCTCACCAGAGTTCCCATTCCCTAGAAGATTTAAAATCTTCTTCTCACAATGTTGGTGCTCCACCAAATACTGATGAGATGATCCATACACCTGTTGCTTCTATTGCTACTAGTGGTTCACCACCAGTACAAGCACCAGAGGTGGTGGATGTTGCAAATTTGACTGCTTTGTGTACTATTTTTTCCCAACATGTACAGGTGTTGCAAAAAGGAAAACTTGTTCAAGATAAGAATATTGCTGAATTGGAAGCTAGCCTAATCAGGTTGAGGAACAAAGTATCACCTTGGATGAGGCAACATAGATCTATTCAGAAGGCTGCACTCAAAAATCAAAGATTCAGAAACTACAAGAAAAGGCAACTGAATACAACCAAACATGGGAGGAATTATGAAGAACAACCACCTTCTTCTGATAATCAAACAAGGATCTCCAGAAATGACATCAATTTTGAGCTGGATGAAGATGTCATTGGGACTTATGAATATGGAACTGGTTTAGAGACTGGTGTGGATGAACCTACAAACATGAATTTTCAACAGGAAGAACCACAGCCTACTCATGAGGAGCCACAAGTTGAAGAAATGATGGTAACTCAGCATGCACCAACACCTCAATCACCACTTCAAGTGAAATGGAGTACTTTCTATGAGAAGTTAGAGGAAATAGATGTTCAATTTCCTGTCTCTTCAACTCCACGGCCACAAAGACAAATTTGGTTTCACAAGAAATAGTCTTTGCAAGTACTGTCCAGATCAAGAATGAGCATTGGATCAGACAAGACTAAAGAGGTACAAGTTGAAAAGATAGCTTCAGTAGAAGAAAGAGTATCTGTAGATACACAAGTGATTGAAGAAACAAATGTGTCTAATACTGGTGAAGTCAACATTGTTGAAGATCCAAGTACTGCTAAGCCAACTAAGCCGACTACAAGTACTGCTGACATTGTTGAAGACCCAAGTACTGCTAAGCCAACTAAGCCGATTGCAAGTACCGCTGGTAATCATCATTCACTAGAAAGTCAAACTCCTTTTGGAGAGGATGAGAATTTAGCCCAAATACTGCTTGACTTAAGAGAAAAGAATTCAGCTGAGAAAGCAAAACAAGCAGAGGCAGAGAAGAACACACAACAAGAAGTTCTTGGCAAAAAGGATCAAACTAAAGGTAAGAAAGTTCAAGCTTCACACCCTACTAAAGGTATAGTTATTCAACAGCAAGCTGATGAGGAAAGACCTTCCAAGCAGAAGAAGAAGCTACCTAAGATTAATCCAAAGGATAAGGGGAAGAAGCAAATACTATAAGAATCTGAAAATAAAAGTGATTCAGATTAAGATATAAGTAAAGTAATGTATAGATTTAATCAAACTGACCATGATGAGGAATATGCTCTTAGAATGCAAGCTCGGATTCGTGAAGAAGACTTACAAGAAGAACTTGAAGCTAAGCAGCATTTGCTAGAAGCTAAGAGAATACAGTAAGAACAGAACATACAAGAGTATGATAGGATTCAAGCTGAATTACATGCAAGTGAGCTTCTTGCAGACTCATTGATAGCTGAAGAGAGAGAGATGCTTATGATGAAGAAGAGAAATCAAAGTTGATTGATGATCTAGTAAGGGAGCAACAAAGATTCTTTCCTGAAAAGAGAAGAAGAGAAAAGATTAAGCCTCCAACTACCATGCAGATTAGGAATCAAATGATGAACTTTCTCAAAAAAGTTAAGGGTTTCACTCATATTCAGCTGGTCAAGAAGAACTTTGAAGAAATCAGGACTTTGTATGAGCAACACAAGAGAACTTAATTGAATTTTATTGAGATTGGATCTGAAGTAGATAGAATGGCTATTGAAAGACATAGAAGACATCTGCAACAACAAAGACAATTTGGAAGCACTCCTAGAATTAAGCCAAGTACTGCTGAACCTACAAATACATCTCCAACTATCAAGACCACTTATGTGAGTAAGAATAGAAAGGAGAAGGTAAGTTCAAAGGAGGAAGAGACTGCTCAAAGAATGAATGAAGGAGATAAAGCTCAAGATATTGCTTAGACTGAAAATGTACAAGCAGTACATACACAGTCAACAGTACATGCTGAAGGAACGGTACATACAAACTTGGAAGAGGGTTCAACAAAATTTGAGCGAACCTCCAAGGGTGTTAAAAGGAAAAGATCAACAAAGAGAAAGCAGAAAGCCAAGAGGGCTAAGTCAACAGCAGAAGATAGTGATAATGATGAGAGCTTGAAGAAGTACTTGAAGATAGTAAAATTTGAAGATCAATGTATTGATACAAAGATTTTTGGAAAGAGATCATCTATTGCTAGATGGATATACTCTATGGATCAAGGACTGGAAGCTCATGGAATTTAAAGAACTGATGGCACAACAAGAATATTCATATTTTTGGAAGATATTCTTCGCATTCTTGACAGACAAGATATTCAGGATCTTTTCAGGTTAGTTCAAGAAGACAGTGTAGGTAAAACTGAAGTATCACTATTGTATAGGGAAATGCTCTTCATGTATGAACCACACAACTATGATCAAGAAATGTTGAAGGATTTAGAGAATCAGGATCCTAGTTACTGGAGATATTATAGGTCATGTGGATTGCATATTTTGGATATAGATGATGTTACCTACTATATGCTACAAGATAAGATTTATCCATTCAAAAGAAGATTGTTGAAAAGAATGTTGGAACAACAATTGGAAGTTACAAAAGAATCTGTTGATGCATTGGAGTTGATCATAATGGTTAAACAATAAATCAAGGATTTGAAAGATGAGTAAGAAGCTGAGAAAGAGCCTTAAGTGTTTGACTTTCAGTCACACTTCACAAATGGTTCTCAGTTCACCATGTCTAACACACATAAGAACTGGCTAGTCCATAAGCAAACGGTTTATGGTAAAGACTTCTCAAATCCGTTGAAAGCTGGTAGTTTGCTAAAAACTATATGGTTCTGACTCACCTTGTTTCGAGACAAAGAGTTGGCTAGTCCTAGACAAACGGTACTAGGTAAAGACTTCATCAAATCCGTTGATGGTTGACAATTTACCAAAAATTGTAGGGTTATCAGTACACCTTATTCTTCATGAATAAAGTATTGGCTATTCCAGAGTGTACGACTAACTGGTAAAGAATATATCAAATCCATTGATAGCTGGTGATTTACTAAAAATCATGAAGCCAATACAGATTGGTTTTTGTTGTTAATTGTTTTCTTTCAGGTATGAAGATTGCAAGCAAAGAAGTATTCAAGAGGAAAATACTTAGAAGGTTTTGTCTCATCAAATCAAGACTAAAGTTCATGATTCAGAGTTCATAGATTTAACTCAAGAAGACAATTACTAATGCTGCAAAGATAAATGAATGTTTACAAGACACAAGAAGATCATAGTTTGAAGACAAAGATGACGTTCATGTTGTTTGAAGATTATCTTATCAGAAGAAGATCTACATTGAAGTGTTTGGCTACGTTCAGTTAGATACAAATACAAATTACCAAGTTCAATCCAAGGATGAAGGAAATACTGAAGACACGTATTCTAAATACATCTAGTACAAGAGAAACAAGAGAAACAAGAAGACAACAAGTTATTATTCTTGTTTATGGGAGGATTGTTGGGAACTATTTGTTAAGTGTCAAGTACCGTTAGTGTTATTCAAGTACTGTTAGTTATCTTTCAAGTACCGTTAGTGTTAACGCGGTACATAGTAAGTACTGCTACTTATAAAGTAAGTACTGCTATATTGATTAGGACGAATATATCTTTGTATAAGATATGTCATAGTTATAGTTAGAGTATATCTTATGTGATATACTTAAATAGTTAGAATATTGATATTATATCGTCTGTGATATAGTTATCTTTATAGAATATTCTAAACTTTCTAGGGTTCCTTACTCTATAAAAGGAACATAAGTACAATGTCATTCATGTACCTCATTCAAGTCGATTAATAAGAGAATCGAATAGTTAAAAGTAATCATGTTCTTATATGTTTTATAAGTTAGATTCCGCATAACTTATTTAGTTTAAGTAAGAGTTCTCAAAGTGTTTTAGTTTGATTACAAACTACTATACTAGTTCTTAACAGAATATAGATCCAGTCAAAGGGATCAACAAAGTTGTTGTAGAAATTGCACATTGACTTGCATGGTGGAGACTTCCAAGTTGTTTCTTGTCATGTCATTCATCATCTTATAGAATCTTTAATAATATGAATCAATTTATTCCCCATCCAAAGAAGTAAACTTACCAAAGTTCCAAAAAAAGTTTGTTTTGACATCTTGTTTGTTTAGTGATTCTCCTTTTTGCAGACGTTCGATGGCAAACCACATCTCTTTAGCAGTAGAACATGCATCAACCGTTGAGTAAATATCATCCCTAATCCCACTTAGAATCAGATAGATTGCTTCCTTCTCTGCATCAATCCAAGCACGGTTCTCTTTCGAAGTATTCTCATATGTTTCCTTAATAGTCTGCTCAGCGGCACCTGGAGTCGAGTCGGTTGCTGGAGTTACAGGAATGGTGATTGTAGTGGGAGTATAGGGTCCGTCAGTGATACAATGGCGAAGAACATCACCATTAGGTTTTGTGTCAAGATATCGAAGAAATCGTGATTGCCATTGTGCATATCGACCGGACACAAGCATTGGTGGTCTCTCTTTATTGCCCGCGGCCATGATGTTGTTGTTCGTCACACGATACTCTGTAGTAGAATCCATCTCGATTATCTTTGAAATGTAGAAGTGAATACAGATCTTAAGTAGATGTTTTTGTGATTGTTGTTGTCGATAAAACAATGTTAAAATCCCCTAAAAATGTTCTAGATAAACCAAAAAGTTCTAAGACAAACAAAAATGTGACCTTCGGAATATCTGGATTTTGAATGTTATCTTCGGAATGATTGTGATCTTCGGAATATTATCTTCAGAATGTTCGACTTCGAAATATCAAACAATTGACTTCGCAATATACCAAAAATCCACTTCGAAATGTACCCAAAAATCTACTTCGGAATCTACCAAAAAATCCACTTTGCAGTATACCAAAAATCCACTTCGGAATGTACCCATAAATCTAGTTCGGAATCTTGAACACTTCGGAATAAATGCACTTCGGAATAAATGTAAGTTCGGAAAAATGATCACTTCGCAAAATGCATTTCGGAATAATCCAACTTCGGAATAATAATGCACTTCGGAATAAGAATGCACTTCGGAATATGTTTTACTTCGGAATAAAATGCACTTCGGAATCCTAAGATTTATGAACTTCGGAATCTGAATAAACTTCTGAATCTGAATGAACTTCGGAATCTTAATACTTATTGACTTCAGAATGTGACTGTTTTGCACTTCGGAATAATGTTGAAACAAAGTTCACTTCGGAAAAATATTAAGGCAAAATTTACTTCGGAATAAAATTGTTCAGTTCGGAATAATGGTGTAAATTTTTTCAACTTCGGAATTTTTCAGTTTCTGGATTTCTTCACTTCGGAATCAAGTGAGCAATTAACTTCGGAATGTTAATATTACTTACTTACTTCGCAATACAGAAACCCTAGCCACTACTTCGGAATAACCCAATAATTCCGAAAAAGACAAGAAAAAAATAATTCTATAGCTTACTTGTTGTGTGTCTTCGAACAGAAATACCACCAAAATCCCTACCACGACTATGTACGAGCTTTATATGAAGATTTAGAGACCGAAAACACTAAAAAAATTCAATTCGAGATGATTTATAGATCAAATCACACGAATCAAATTTAAAACCAAACAACCAATCACTAATCTACCCCGTGGCGATTGATACCAATTGTTGTTCCTATATTAATTCACTACACCATTATAGATTTATTGAAATAAAGAAGAAAATAGATGATTTCTAGAGAGACAAAAGTAGAGAGAGATATGTGATAAACTATGTGAAATTAGATTAGAGAAAATGAGAACTTCTAACCCTCCTAACATGCTAGGAGGGTGCTTATATAGTCCACTCACATGCGGGCTTTCTATTGGACTATATTTGTTTTGGGACGGGCTTGAATAAATGCTTAGTACATTGAAAGAGGCTTTTTAAGCTAGCCATCAAGCCCGTAATGTCACGACGATTTTAACTAACTATTACAACGTTCTAATAAATGTTACAATATAAACCTATGACCGAACATTCTTGTTTGACTCAACATTTTGAGACTAACACAAATCATATGCCTTTGCAAACCAAGCAATCAAGTAATGTCATATGAATTACAATTCCTTCTATCACCAAATAGAATTGTAATGTGATTCAGATCACAATTTCAAAAGCGAATTCATATTACAATTATAAAGGCGAACCAAAAGCTCTCTTAGAGAACACTACCTTTTTCATGACGACGTATTTTAGGATCATAGATGGAGATATTAAGACTAGTTGTAGCGATATGCCCTTTAGATATTACAAGCATTTTCTATGATTGTTGTCACTTGAACGTTACATCATGATGCATTTTTATCATTCTCACCATTTTTAATAGCTTGTAATGCTTACTTATTGATGACGTATAGCCCCTAGCCGGGTCATGAACCCATTAGGGTTTCACTGCGTATATAAGGAACCCCCAAGGTTTCTACAAAGGTATTACATTCTACACACTCTCAACTCTCATCTGATTCCAATAACCCTAACCGAATACTTAATCTCACGCCGGAGTCTAATCGTGGGAAACATTCCCACGGTAAGCCTAACGCGTGTTGTTTAGTGTGCAGGATCCCAACCAGATAATTCACTTGGTGCAGGAGCCGGAGTCCAGCCAACCCGAATTAAGCCTAATTCGGGTCTAGCAAGGATCGCCCAACTTTTGTATGAAAAAGCATGACGGAAGCTGGCGCATGTGCGTGGATTTCATGGATCTGAACAAAGCCTGTCCACAGGATTGTTACCCGTTACCGGAGATTGACTGGAAGGTGGAATCTCTATGTGGATATCCCTTTAAGTGCTTCTTAGACGCATATAAAGGATACCACCAGATCCAGATGGCGGAAGAGGACGCAGAGAAGACGGCGTTCCATACTAGTCAAGGCGTATACTGTTATACAAAAATGTCGTTCGGACTAAAGAACGTCGGGGCAACATACCAGGGGCTTGTTGACAAAGCCTTCAACTCACAGATAGGCCGCAACCTGGAGGTCTATGTGGATGACTTAGTCATCAAAAGTCATACGGAGGATGAACTCCTCCGAGACGTCCAAGAGACATTTGACACATTGAGGAGGATTAGTATGAAGCTAAATCCAAAGAAATGCACGTTTGGGGAAACGGAAGGAATGTTCCTTGGATATATGATTGATCCAAATGGCATCAAGCCTTGCCCAGAAAAAACGGACGCAGTAATACAGCTACCATCACCTCAGACACGGAAACAGGTGCAGTCCTTAAATGGGAAGTTGGCCGGGTTAAACAGGTTCTTATCAAAGTCCGCAGAGAAGTCACTCCCCCTATTCAAAACACTCAAGAAGTGCATTAAGAAGGGATACTTTTGATGGACAAAGGAAGCTGAGGAAGCCTTTGGTCAACTCAAGCAACACCTCGCATCTCTCCCCATGCTAGTAGCTCCCCGGCCAAAGGAGGAGCTCATTATGTATCTATCAGCCACACATGGAGCAATAAGTGCGGTACTCATGACGGATAGGGACACGGTCCAAACTCCGGTCTACTTCATAAGTAGAACGCTACAAGGGCCGGAGTTGAATTACTCCTCTATGGAAAAATTGGTTTTGGCATTAGTGTTTGCTACAAAACGGTTGCGTCGATACTTTTAGGCGCACCCAATTGTAGTCATTACTGACCAACCAATAAAACAAGTCATCTCTAGACCAGATGTGGTAGGTAGGCTACAAAAGTGGAGCATTCTATTGGGGGAACACAACATATCTTATAGACCAAGGACGGCTGTTAAAGGCTAAATCTTGGCAGATTTCTTGATAGAGAAGCCGGATGAAGAGGGATCAATCGTACAACAAGACGAAACTCCAGCAGAACCATGGATATTATTTACGGAAGGATCTTCGTGTACGGATGGGTCAGGAGCTGGTCTCATCCTTACGAATCCGGAAGGAATGGAGTTTACGTACGCCCTTCGCTTTGAGTTCACAGCCACCAACAATGAGGCAGAATATGAAGCGTTGATTGCAGGTTTAAAAATCGCCGCTAGAATGGGAGTCCGCAACCTTGAGGCCTACGTGGACTCACGGCTTGTCGCGAACCACATTCCGGGAGAATACGTAGCTAAGGAGGATAACATGGTTCGATACTTGGAGAAACTCAAATCACTCATTGCGGCTTTCAGCAAGTTTTCTATCAAACAGGTACCGAGAGGTGAAAATAAGAAGGCGGACGCTCTTAGCAAGATCGCGTCCACAAGTTTCGCCCACTTATCCAAGCAAGTCTTGGTGGAAATACTCAAGGAAAAGTCTATAACAGAAGGGGAAGTCGTAGCTATAGTTGAGGAAGACGGACCTACATGGATGACCCCGATCGTCAACTATTTGACTAATGAAACCCTTCCAGACGAGGAAAAAGCGGCACGGCGCATTAGAAGGAAGTCGCAGCACTTCGAGCTTCGAGAAGGCACTCTTTACAAGCGCTCTTTCTTGTAGCCGTGGTTGCGGTGTGTTGGGCCGCGCTAGGCTACTTATGTGATCAGTGAGATACACGAAGGGTTATGCGGCATGCACGCGGGTCCCCGATCCGTAGTGGCCCGAGCTCTACGCACAGGATATTATTGGCCTACTATTCATAGGGATGCACGCGACATGATTCGCAAGTGCAGTGATTGCCAAGTGCACAGGCCAGTACCATGACATCCGCAGCAGGAACTTACACCTATTACATCCCCATGGCCATTCTATAAGTGGGGGATCGACATTGTAGGACCTTTTCCCGTAGCTGCGGGGGGGGGGGGGGGGGGGTTAAGTTCTTGATTGTCACAATGGACTACTTTACACGGTGGATAGAGGCCAAGGCAGTCAAATCCATCACAGGAAAACAGGTTAAAAAGTTTGTTTGGGAGAACATCGTGTGCCGTTTTGGCTTACCAGGAGAAATCATCTCGGACAACGAGAAGCAGTTCGCGGATAACCCATTCAAGGACTGGTGCGCAGCATTGAATATCAAACGGCGCTTTGGATCTGTTAAACACCCACAGACAAATGGTCTTGTGGAACGAGCAAATCGAAGCTTGGGTGAAGGCATCAAGGCACGCCTGGAGGAGCGAAGTGACAAATGGGTGGACGAACTACCACATGTTCTATGGGCACATAGGACAATGATCAAAACAGCCAACGGGGACACCCCATTCGCATTGGCCTACGGCACTGAAGCTGCTATACCAGCAGAAATAGGAATGCCTACCATCCGCACAGCGGAGGTTAATGTTGTCACAAACGACGAGCAGCTCCGGATCAATCTGGATTTGTTGGAGGAGAAAAGGGAGATAGCGGCTATCAATGAGGCCAAGTCCAAGGCGCGAATGAAGGCTTATTATGATGCTAAGGTTAAAGGTTTTTCTTTTCGACCGGGAGATTATGTCTATCGTGCTAACGAGGCAAGTCGAGCGGAGAATACAGGAAAGTTGGGCCCTAAGTGGGAAGGACCGTATGAGGTCACGGAAGCCTTAGGACGGGGCGCGTACAAGTTACGCGACATGGATGGCCGCGACCTAGAACGCTCATGGAACATCTGCAATCTTAAAAGGTGCTATCTTTAAAAAAGCTACAGCTTTCGCATGGACACTTCGCTATATCTGGCTTCAATGAAGATCCATGTGTTTTCTTTGTTTTATTTTTTATGCTTTCTAGGTCCTTTTTTGTTTTTTAGGATTTCCCATTCTTGTTGAAACAAAAAACGTAAACGTTCTAATAAAATGTTGTGGTGCCTAGCTAGCTCCACGACTTGTTTCGTACAAAGTGTTTTTATTCTTTAGATTCCGTTATAGTCATATGAATTTAATTGTTATTATTATAATGTGACATGTCTTATTCATATGCATTTATTCAATACCGTACATGTACAATGCGCCTCCAGGTGGGGTAAGAGGATTAAGTGAACCTAATAATTCAACTTGTCACATAAGAGGGATGCAACCCCAGTGACGCGGATCATGTATCCTTACTAGACACCTTATTCACGAGACGTTGTGATAAGTTTCTATATGTCGCGCTCACGTAGTGCTTTGCATGGTAAAGACGCACGCCGCACATCTAGTAAAGTATAGACTTGGTTTTATTCTGGGTAAGACGTGACATGTCATGCGACACAGATACATGATATCTAGAAAAGGATATAAACAAGTTTCCAAATCATCAAAATTGTCGTGCCTACCATGGACTTATACATAGCATGTCAAATGTTTACAATCATAAAGTGTCGTGGACATCCACGGACGAATGTTTAGGTTACAAACCAAATTATCCAAGAGATAACAAATTAAGGGCACCCTACATGGGGGGGAGAAACCTACCTATCTCCCATCGCTCCTCAGCCAGACAAGGCAACATCTCACCACGTTCCTTCCGCCCCAGAGCTTGAGCCGCATTCTTCTCTAGCACCTCGCTTAATGGTTGTTCACCAACTACGATTCTGGTCACATCTTCATAAATAGGAAGAGTGAGCTGTCTGGGTGAGGGGGTGAAGGGAGCCCGAGAATGTCCCTCATCCTGAGAAAATGCACCAAGACTTAGTTTCTCCATAATCTCCATGTTGGATGCATCTTTGGTGGCTTCCAGCTCAGCCAAGAAGGGATAGTGGAGATCTCGCATTGCGGCCATAGAAGCAGTCATCTTTTCAGCAGCTCCGGTGTTGAAGAAGGCATGCTTTGTGAAGTTTTGCTTCTTCCTTATTAGCTCTGGGGCCATGACCATTCCTTCATGACGATCGTGGCCGATGCCATCTGACAAGAGGTCTGCAAATTGCTAGACAAATTCGGGGGCTTCCAACACCTTGGTTACAGCTAAACGCGTCCCGTTACCCACCATCCACCTACGACCGGCAATGGCTGCTAGTAGTTGGGGGTGTAGCACATCGTCATGCTCAGAGATGAGGGCATTCACTAGCACATCCTTCTGGGTGGACGCCTCCTTCAGTTGTTCAGTCACGGCCCTTTCACAAACAAGCTCCTCCTTAAGTTTCTCCCCACCCTGGATCAGTGCATGGGCGTCCTCAAGCTTCTTGGTGAGTATGGATACTTGGTCAGAGGAGGACTTAGCTGAAGCTTTTGCCGCGGTCACCTGTATGTGATACATCACGTGTTAGAAAGGTGGTTATTATGGTATAGGTGTGATGCGGCGCGAATACATACCTTGGTTATTGCAGCCTCAAGTTTAGTCTCGAGCTCGGCTACGTGTTGGTCATGAGCATTGGCGTGGGCCGATTGTTCTTTAACAGTCGCCTCGGCAGTAGCAAGTTGGGACTGGAGGGTGGCAATTTGAGCTTCATTTTCTTCAATCATCCTCTCTCTTCGACCAACCTTCCTCTTCAGGGACTCAACATGCTCGAGAGCAGCCTCAAATCTTACCCTCATAGAAGTGCCCATCGCCATTTGATGAACTAAGGCACCATTGTACTCATCCACCAGATCCGCGTGGCTTAGTACATTTACATCTCGTACCAAACCAGGGGGATGCAGTTATTAAGGTACTCACGACACTCCTCGGCCTCTCTCATCCGCGACGCAGTTGAGATCTTCCAGTCAGGATTGAACTGTTGATGAGGGCCAGACATTAGGATCTCTTGGGAAGCTGTGGGGGTACCTTCTTCAAAGGCAGGGCCGGATCTGGTTGCGGCTGTATGCAGCACAGGTTCTCTCTCCATTTCCTTCCCTTTCCCTTTCTCTTTCCGTGCATCTGGGGGAGGCGCGGCACCAGCTTGTTCATCTCTACATACATACAATTGGAATAAGTATCAAGTATTGTTTGAGGAAAGCCGTGGCTCTTACTTAGATCATGGATGTTTTGAGTAAATAAAAGGGGTAGACTTACATATTATTCCCTTCTAGTTCTGATGTAGTCGGGGGAACTTGAGTGACCGGATCCACAGGTACGGCCCGCACCGTTTCGGAGGCTTAGGTGGTGCTCCCAACAGATTGATAACGGGGGTGGTCCTCACGCAGTTTTTTGGGTGGGGCATTGTGTTCACCAACCTCAGCTTGGGCAACTCTTCTCACTCGCTTGTTTTTCCTACGGGTACGCTTAGGGGCGGGCTGAGCTTCTTCCTCATCTTCTTCTTCATTTTCTTGATGCATTTCCTTCTCGTCATCGCCTAACATCTGGCGAAAACTGGAGGTGGTCCTCTCAAGGTTGTCACCTTGCTCTTCCCCGTGTGCGGGGGTAGCAGTCTTAGGCGGCGAGAAGGGCCCAGCTTCATCTTCAAGCATCATGTGATCACCATCCTCGTTGTCAAAATCTACGGGGGTTCTCAGGAGGGTTGTTTCCTCTTCGTTTGAATGGGGATCCGGTACGGCTTCTAGGGCAACTGTCACATTCCGGGTGTGCTAGAGGAGGGGTAGCTCGTTCTCACGTCGGGGACGGGATCCCTCTGGTATAAGCTTTGGATCGCCTTGACGTAGGATTCCAAAGAAGTTCATTTCTGCCACAATAAACGAAGTATATTAGTTATAGCACATAAGTGTACGTACGTCTTTCATGTGCGGATGCTATGCCTACCTTCACCATGCCTCCTCCAAAACACAGGATATTTGTTGGACGAGCCGAAATAGTTGCGGCTAATCCCTAGCAAACAGAGGAATGATTCGGGAAGGTTTTTATGGAACCCAGTTCTATTCCTATCTATTTGTTGGGAATGGGGATTATATGTACTGACGTGCGGAGGAGGGTCATGAGATAATCTATGTTTGAAGACATAGTCGGCTGGCCACACTATCGAGTCAATGAAAAAGTAATGGTCGTACCAGTTTTTCAATGAGTCCATGGCCTTATTATGAGACTGGGGGCTGTTGGGAGATCGTTTCTTAAAGGATAGCCAACCATTTACTAAACTAGGGGTGTAAAATAGCCGGAATAGTTCTACGGTTGGAGGGATTCTTCTAGCGCGACAAAGGATTTCAAACTGACTAACCTTACATGCGCCTATATAGTGCAGCTGGCTAATATGTACAACATAATATCCTAAGAGATCTATGAGGAAACGAGTGAAAGGAATGCGGTAGTTGGCCGCATCAAAAAGACGAGTATATAGGCCAATCTTTCCCTACGGAGCCTCAGTTATGAGGTCTCCTGCACCAGGGAGAGAAGGGTGTAGATTGCTGGGGATGAAGTAATCGGTGCAAAAGTGATCTAATTGCTCCTGGGTCATTACATTGAGCACGGATCCAATAGAGGGATTGTTTCTTTGGGCCATTACTAAATAAAAAGTTAAGGACGTGGTATTCTAACCTGCGAAGAAAGGGATCCGTGCGTGAGAAAGTGGTGCTAAGGAGAAAAGCTTTAATGGCAGTAATGGAGGAAAAGACTGTATGTTACACACAGCCGTAGAGGTAACTTATTTATAGGGTTGCCTTGTGAGTCATGGTCTGTTGGATGCATGACACGTGTTTGCCACTATCCTCAATCGTGTGGTTAGGGTGTAAGTGGCAAGTGAAAAGTCAGGTGGGACCCACGGGTCACTTCTGACTCAGTAGTTTACGCCGCTTGAGGTTCTGACTGTCTGCACTTTGTCAGTCAATTGGCAGGTGAACAGTCAATTATGTCGGGATATGCGGTCTTACGTAAGACCAAATTCAATGCTACATTTAATTCGTCTCGGTCGTCACGTGCGACTGAGGTACCATTGGAATAAATTCCTAAGTCAGGCAGCCATGTGCGGCCAAAACGAATTTTTGATAAATTATCATTCCCTCCAGGATCTTTTCTTGGTACGTCCGGGGAGCTTCTTGATAGTCTAGAGGTTACGCCTATGGCTGTAACAACTAGACTGGGGGACATGATGACGTATAGTCCCTAGCCGGGTCATGAACCCGGCCCACGGGTACTACCCGTATCCTGCCCATCACGAATGGGTGGGAATAATGTTATTTAAGCTCATGGGCTTGGATGAACAGCAATCGCACATACGCGTGCGGAACCCGGCCCGGCATGACCGGTGCAGGTTAGACAGAATCATATTCCTACCATGGTTAGGATTTATCCCAAAGGGGAGGATATTCACTCACCATAATTAGAAGATAACAATCAATCTAAATCTGGTGATTATCCTTTCCTTAGGGCCAAAGTATCAGTGACAGCCCATTAGGGTTTCACTGCCTATATAAAGAACCCCCAAGGGTTCCACAAAGGTATTACATTCTACACACTCTCAACTCTCATCCAATTCCTATAACCCTAACTGAATACTTACTCTCATGCCGGAGTCTAATCGTGGGAAACATTCCCACGGTAAGCCTAACGCGTGTTGTTTAGTGTGTAGGATCCCAACCAGATAATTCACTTGGTGCAGGAGCCGGAGTCCAGCCAACCCGAATTAAGCCTAATTCGGGTCTAGCAAGGATCACCCAACTTTTGTATCAACACTTATCACTAATTATTTTTAAAATTAAAAACAAAGAGGCATTATTTCTTCTTATTAAGATCACAAGCTCCTTGATCACAAACCAATTACCAAACTACCGTTATTGCGACCATTACTGGAATTCCATTACTGGAATTGAACCCGAGGCCTTTTACCATGAGTAGAAACTAGTGTTAATAAATGTTTAAAGAAATTCAACTTTTTTCACGAGATAAAAGATATTGGTGGATGAAGTTATGGAGAAAGTTTTTATAAATAGCAGGTTACGTATTGTGCATCAAAAATTCGTTTTAACGTCAATCTCATTCTCTGTAATACATAAAAAAAATTTAAAAGTTTGTGCATCGAAAAAATATTATGCATTACAAGTTTTTTTTGCATCAAATAGTCGTATACAACATTAAAAACATCTTTTAAAATTTATGCACCAACATCTTTTATCTTAGAGTAGAATTTCAGAATATTTTGAGAAAGTTTTATTTATTATTTATCTTTTTATTTGATTTCTTCTAAGGGTGCGGTTGTTTTGTTTGTGGATTTAAGATAAGATTAGTGTTTAGTTTACACTAAAAAGAAAATATTTGTGAGTAATTGAATGGTCATATTAGTAGTTATTTGTTTCATGTTATTGAGATTATAATTGGGAATATCATGTTTTTAATCATGTTATTACATAATTAATTAGTTAAAAAAAGATTACAATTAGGAGAAAATAATTTTATACATTATATAAATTAAAATTAAAATAATATGTGGTGGAGTCCACTTTTAAACCTTTTGTACATACATCAAATATGTATTATGATTTGACTCCAATTTTTTTTATGTAAAGACAGAAAACTAAACACGCCCAAAATATTTGTTAGAAACGTAAAATGGATTTCAAGTTCTTAAAATATTTTAAAAATTCTACAAGATAAAAGATGTTGTGGACAAATAAGTTGTGAAAAAAAATTTCAAAAAGTTATATAGTTTTGATGAAAAAGAATTCTGAAATATACGTTTGTGCATTAAAAGTTTAGAAACTGACACTTTATTCATAAAAAATTCATTAATACATTTGACCTTTTTTAGTATCATCATAACATCATAACATAGCAAAAACTAAAAATTTGTGCATAAAAGTATGCATTAAAAATAGGAAATGATTTATCCTCCTACTTGATATGCCTATATATCTTGATACTTTTATAATTATGACAAATAGATTGATTATTGGATGAAATTAAGAAAGAGAATTAGTGGATTAAACATGTTTAGTTTGATGTGGGTAGGTGGATATTATAGGATGATTTGGCATTGCTTTTAAAAGTATGTTATGCATTAAGAAAACGTATAAAAGCATCAAAATTCGAAAATTTCCGTTCACAACCATTTTTTTTATCAACATCCTTTGTCATAATGCATAATTGTTAAAAGCATAACATACTTTTAAAAGAATATAGATCCAATCAAAGGGATCAACAAACTACTATACTAGTTCCATAGCTTACTTGTTGCGTGTCTTCGAACAGAAATACCACCAAAATCAATACAAACGCCCCAAAATCTCGCGATTTTAACCACAATAACTAACCAAAATCCCTACCACAACTATGTACGAGCTTTATGTGAAGATTTAGAGCCCAAAAACACTAAAAAAGTTCAATTCGAGATGATTTATAGATCAAATCACACGAATTAAATTTAAAACCAAACAACCAATCACTAATCTACCTCGTGGTGATTGATACCAATTGTTGTTCCTATATTAATTCACTTCACCATTATAGATTTATTGAAATAAAGAAGAAAATAGATGATTTCTAGAGAGAGAAAGTAGAGAGAGATATGTGATAAACTATGTGAAATTAGATAAGATAAAATGAGAACTTCTAACCCTCCTAACATGCTAGGAGGGTGCTTATATAGTCCACCCACATGCGGGCTTTCTATTGGACTATATTTGTTTTGCGCCGGGCTTGAATTAATGCTTAGTACCTTGAAAGAGGCCTTTTAAGCTAGCCATCAAGCCTGTAATGTCACGACTATTTTAACTAACTATTACAACGTTCTAATAAATGTTACAATATAAACCTATGACCGAACATTCTTGTTTGACTCAACATTTTGACACTAACACAAATCATATGCCTTTACAAACCAAGCAATCAAGTAATGTCATATGAATTACAATTCCTTCTATCACCAGATAGAATTGTAATGTGATTCAGATCACAATTTCAAAGGCGAATTCATATTACAATTATAAAGGCGAACCAAACGCTCTCTTAGAGAACACTACCTTTTTCATGACGACGTATTTTAGGATCATAGATGGAGATACTAAGACTAGTTGTAGCGATATGCCCCTTAGATTATTTGGATGAAAATATGCTTGCCTTTAGAGCATCTGCACTAGTCATTACAAGCATTTTCTATGATTGTTGTCATTTGAACGTTAAATCATGATGCATTTTCATCATTTTCTCACCATTTTTAACAGCTTGTAATGCTTACTTATCACTAATTTTTTTAAAATTGAAAACAAAGAGGCATTTTTTTCTTCTTATTAAGATCACAAGCTCCTTGATCACGAACCAGTTACCAAACTACCGTTATTGCGACCATTACTGGCATTGAACCCGAGGCCTTTTATCATGAGTAGAAACTAGTGTTAATAAATGTTTAAAGAAATTTAACTTTTTTCACGAGATAAAAGATATTGGTGGATGAAGTTATGGAGGAAGTTTTTATAAATAGCAGGTTACGTTTTGTGCATCAAAAATTCGTTTTAACGTCAATCTCATTCTCTGTAATACATAAAAAAATTAAAAAGTTTGTGCATCGAAAAAATATTATGCATTACAAGTTTTGTTTTTGCATTAAATAGTCGTATACAACATTTAAAAAATCTTTTAAAATTTATGCACCAACATCTTTTATCTTAGAGTAGAATTTTAGAATATTTTGAGAAAGTTTTATTTATTATTTATCTTTTTATTTGATTTCTTCTAAGGGTGCAGTTGTTTTGTTTGTAGATTTAAGATAAGATTAATGTTTGGTGTACACTAAAAAGGAAATATTTGTGAGTAATTGAATGGTCATATTACTAGTTGTTTGTTTCATGTTATTGAGATTATAATTAGGAATATCATGTTTTTAATTATGTTATTACATAATTAATTAGTTAAAAAAAGATTATAATTAGGACAAAATAATTTTATACATTATATAAATTAAAATTAAAATAATATGTGGTGGAATCCACTTTTAAACCTTTTGTACATACATCAAATATGTATTATGATTTGACTCCAAATTTTTTTATGTAAAGCCAGAAAACTAAACGTACCCAAAATATTTGTAAGAATCATAAAATGGATTTCAAGATTTTAAAATATTTAAAAAATTCTAAAAGATAGAAGATATTGTGGACAAATAAGTTGTGAAAAAATATTTTCAAAAAGTTATATAGTTTTGATAAAAAAAACTCTGAAATATACATTTGTGGATTAAAAGTTTAGAAACTGACACTTTATTCATAAAAAATTCGTTATTACATTTGACCGTTTTTAGTATCATCATAACATCATAACATAGCAAAAATTAAAAATTTGTGCATAAAAGTATGCATTAAAATTAGGAAATGATTTATCCTCTTACTTGATATGCCTATATATCTTGATACTTTTATAATTATGACAAATGGATTGATTATTGGATGAAATTAAGAAAGAGAATTAGTGGATTAAACATGTTTAGTTTGATGTGGGTAGGTGGATATTATAGGATGATTTGACATTGCTTTTACCAATTAGCTTTTAGCATAATTGTTAAAAAGACTTGTTTAGTTAAAGCAATGAGAATTAACATTTATCATAAAAATAATATTCTTTCATATGCTCTTTCAAAGAGCATTTTTAAATGAGAATTATTGATCAAAGAGTTTTAGACTTACTAAATTACTTAAACATTCTCATTAATATAACACATTTAATTTAAAAGAGTTTTTTTATTTATATATGTATGTCATTTTATGTCTTTTCATACATTTAAATTACAGCTACTGTTAATTTATCAAACATTTTTATAAATCAACTGCTATTACAAGATTCTACTACTAACTACTTATGCTAACTATTACTGCTTCTGCTAATTGTTACAGTTAACTACTAGTGTTTGCTAACTACTAGTGTGACCAAACACACTCTTAATTTTAAATTTTGAATAATAAAAATTAATCCTTGTAAGTAAACAAAAGAAACAAAATAAATCAACTCAATACTAGAATTTGTCAATCTTGTTTTTGTTTTTCACCATGACTTTATCATTATAAGACAAACAACTTTGGGAAGTGTCTAAAGAATGTTTGTCTATATAATAACCATAATAAATGTATTAGAAAAAGAAAAGAATGAAGATAGATATTGTTTCTTTAAGGAAATTTACCTTGTGCAAAGTCATCAAGAAGATAGATATAATCTATAGATGTCCACATAAAGAAAAATGATTGAAGAAAAAGGGCCCAAACTATTTGACTTCATCCTCGAGGCATTGAATTAAAAACCAAGGTGAATTTGGACGTGTTTGATTCATAGTCATGAAATTATACTTTTTTGAAAACGTTGTTGTTTTCAAAAGAGAATACGTAGAATAAAAGACTGGATTAAGATTGCCACATTGGATGCATGCTAACTTTTGCCTTCACAAATTTAATTCTCAAGTTGCTTTCGTTTGGGGTATCATGAAATATAGCCGAACAATGTACCAGTAAAGCTTTAGTGACTTTTTTTTCAAAGTTAATCACATGTATTAATGGGCAGCTAATATATTGTTACAATTATAGGTTGTAGAGATATAACATAATTCACACTTACATGTAAAAGACAATATGATATGTATACGCTTAGACTTAGTGTAGCGGTGTAGTTCTGATCGATCATCATCATGTCAACGTCATATTAGCAATTTGACTGTTGCATGCTTGGCCAGTGGTCTACTTAACAAGCATAGTGCACGTATAAGTCCCCTCCGCACGTGAAATATGAAGCATAAGCAGATTTTACGAATTTTGTACGTATGCTGTGGTGTATGTTCGTGCGACAACAGAAAATAACTAGGAAAACAAGTTTTCATAACATATATGATCATTGGCCATGCATCTAGATTATCTTCATGTCTTCAAACCCAAAACTAAAGTTTTCATAACATATATGATCATTTAAGTTAGATTGATTGGCTTCAAAATCCGACTAGCACTATGTAATTACTACTTGTTTGTCTTTATTGATAATAAAATTTTCGCCATTAAAAAAATAACCAAAACCAAAAGTCAGTAATATTATATCCTTAATAAGAGGGGGGAATCTCGGTTCCCAATGAACAGTTCCCCCCTCACACACTGAATATTATAATAATCCCATCCTCCTCACACTACTATCATCTCTCTCACAAAAACTCACACTACTATCAACTCTCTCACAAAAACAGTTCCGTTTTTCCCGTCCCGTTGCCCCTTACGTCGCTAATTAATGATGGGTTAGTTGCCCTTTACTGTTTAAATCTGCCCTTTGATTAATTTTTGCCCTTTGGTGAGCAAATCCCTCTCCTTAATATTTACTTTTATTAATGATATAATTAAAGATATAATGTGTAGTGTGTGTTGTGTGACTCAATCTCTCTCATCTCATACTGATAAGATCTACCATTGCAACACTGTTTCGATATGATCTATGGATTCCATGTTTCAATATGATCTATAGATTCCATCACTGTTTTTATATGATGTGTGGATGTTTGGAACGCATATCCACAACTCTTTTTGTTGTCACCGGCTTCTTCGCTGCCGCCGTTGATGGTGTGTGGCGTTGATGGTCGGTAGGTGGCGTCGTTGGTTAAGTGGGTGTTTCTTGCGTGGCCATGGTGTTCCTGATCACTCGGAAAGCGAAAAAGGTTTGCCCCTACATATCAGGCGAAACAAACACCCCTTTATACCTTCACTATAATAATTGGGTTCGCGGATCAATAGAATCGGGGGCTGTGATGAATAATAACTCATCACAACGGCGTTTGAGTAACACTAAGTCGATAAAAATATTCGTGGTTTGGCGTGCCGAACTGTACAGTTTGCAGCCATGGTGAGTCTAGCCACTTGGCGTGGCGAACTGTTCTGTTTTGGGACACATGTGGTTGCGGGATGTGATGAGTACACGTGGCTGTGATGACCTTGAAACAGCCCAGGTTAAACCTGAGACTCCACGGACCTTGGCGGGGCAACCCTTGAGGATGCAGCCATGTCGTGTGTGTCCGGTTACCCCTCAAGGGTGTCATGTCTGAGCCTACTATATAACTGTCTACTGCTCTTGGAAAACTTATGCTTACCCCTAAATATTCAGTAGATTTGTTCCAATATAAATGTCCTGATGCTTGATGGTTCATCTATATGCACAATCAAGGTAAATAGATTTCTTAGGCTGTTTATTTCTTGGATTTCTTGATTTCTAATAATTTTCATTTTCATATTATTAGGTGACTCGCCAGCATATATAAATTTTTCACCAGTCATGTGTTGATATTGCAACCATATTAGGGAAGTAGTTAATTTTATATGGTAATTTATATAATCACTCCTTACAAAGCATATTAACCCGTATCTTTGTCTCCAGGTCACAATAATGCTTTGACACGAGCTGTGCATCGGCCTGCTTACCATTCACGTAACCGCTTGGTACATCTAATTGAAGTAACTCTAAACACACAAGCAAGGAGGATCATTGATTTGGTTTCGGCCTTTTTTTGTAAGTTCACTTTTTTGTGGCTATTTTCAAACATTTCAGCTTATATACGCTTATTATATGACATTACTTAAGGTAAAAAAATTAAGAATCAGACACAAAAACCAAGGTTATGAAACATAAACCCGAAACCAAGCAGAAAAAGAGTGTATGTCTCACACCGCTTATGCCTTTTTAGGCTTCGGGCTTATGTTTCATAAGCTTATTTTTTGCGGCTTATATTGAAAGTTTCCCGCTTATGTAAGCGATGACACGTGTACCACGTGGTAAGTGATTATTTGGGTTACATCCATTCATGAATGCACAAAACTATTTATTTTTCTTTCATATCTTGCTGTTGATGTTTACAATTTTTAGATAATGTACACACAATTATGGATAGTTGCGTGGTCGTTGATACTGATCCTTTGTTTTCCGTGTCGTCTTCAAGAGATGGTTGTCGTAGCAATATATTTAGTTGGATTTTATGGTTGTCCAAACAAGAACGTGTTTTCTGGCATATGTTACAGCTTTATATATTCTTACAATTTTTATGCAAAACAAATTAAATCGTACTTGCATATCAAATTTTAGAAGCGATAACAGTACCACGTTATACCTCGCCTCAGATAAGCGATCAAAGTACCACGTAAATTTAAACTGTAGTTGCATTATGTTTAAATGATACCAATATGCTCTGCCCTCTAAAAAATGAAACTTCTAAAAATGAGACAAAGACGTTCTTAGACAATATTGAAGCTAACATTTGAAAACTGTTGATATCGGATGTTTTTGGGTTCTTCATTCTTGACAACTAATTTGTGGGCCTATGATAATTTGATTTGTGCAAAAATGTTATAAATATGAGGTGATGTTAATTGCAGCTAATTACAGTAGCTAAAAAAGAAACCATAGTACGATGTAAGACTAAATTAGATGAAAGAAAACAGAGGGCTCTGATTGCCAACGTAAATTTCAGCCCCTAATCTTTTATAAGCTTTTGAAATATGAAACTAAATTTGAGTAGCCGATAGTTGTAATCGGAAAATGTTGGAGCTCCATGAAATCCACCGTTTGGTTTTGATTTTGGTGTTGCTGATTTTGGAGATGCACTTGCACCTGCTAGATTCACCTCCTCAATTCGTCAGATGGTCGAATGACAGAAATTTCCATATAGACGATCGTGCGACCCTTCTCAAACAAGGGTATGTGACTTCATTTGTATTCTTTAATTATTTATTCCTTAAATGGGTGGTTAGCATTTCGTTTCAAAAGTCTGGTTTTCTGCTGTAGAAGGAGTGTTTGGATGCTGTTATAACAGCAGCCAAACACCCCATCTGCTGTAGGAGTGTTTAGATACTGTGTCGAGTGTGGGTTTGAATACTTCCATTGTGTTTGCTTTTCCATATAATGCGAACCAGTTATGTTCGTTTGACTATCCAGGACTATTAGAATAGTTATTTACATGCAAGGAAAAATCTAAAAATGTGCGTGTGGATTCAGATTGCTCGACTAACATGTCTCAAATTGCAAAGGTATGCATATAAAATGAAGACTTAGTTCATTTGTCTCCTGAATACGTCATTATTACCAGTTTGTAACTATATGTGATCCTCAAATATACAAGCATATAGTGGAAGAGGTTCCGCTTATTCAAGCTCATTTATAATTTGAATAGTATAATAAGTGGATTTCTGTTGCATATTCTTCCCGCTTTCACCTTCGATCGCGAAGGGCTTTTTTTCGGTTTAGAATACCAAACGGTATGTATTTTGGTTTTTTTATATGATTACGTTTTTGTTGTTTATTAGTTGTAAAGATGAGAAACCAAGAGTATGCCCACCTGCATATACAAGGTACGTACTCAATTTCTGTTTCTTATGATTTTTTTTAATGTGCTCTTTTTAACCTTAAGCTTCAGGTATAATAGAACTAAGACATTGAAATCTGGATGGGTTGATTTGGGGTATGTTAGTTCATTTTTTTTTTGTCTTTAGCAAGATCGAGAGGAATTAGCAAAGGGCCGATAGGGTATCTATTATGTATACCCCATTACATTATCTCTCAGAAAAAACATTTCATGGAAAGCGCAGCAGATTACAAGAATTCCATAAATGTTATATGTTTGTTATCCACGAAAATTAGGTTTACTACTCAAAGTAGGTGCAATTTCCAAATGCTAAAAAAAGCCACTAATACTAATAATAGATTTTCACAGCAGCCTACAAATGATAATTAGGTGTTTGGGATTATTGTTCACTTTTTGGCGTCAACTTTTTGGGTGACTACATCAATAATCTTAAGCATGGAGTATAATACATTTCTTTCTACATATAAAATAGATAATTTAATCTTATTATGACTTGAGTTATTAGAGTTTGTACTAATGTTGCCACATTATTTGTGTATGATTATCCTAGAATCCTCCTAAACTGATGACTCATGTGTTTCGAACAGATTATATGCAACAACAGTGAGGGCGCCCATACACAAGCAGACGAAAAATGTGACAAGCTGCTCAATGATGAACTGTCCAGATGTTCCCACTGCCAAAAGTGGTGTAAATCTTGAAACTATTGATAATCATATGCCTGCCCATACACAAGTAATTGGTGCCACGACAAATGTGACAAGCCGCTCAATTGTTGAACTGTCCAGATGTTCCCACTACCAACAGCGTTGCAAATCTTGAAACTATTGATAATGACCTGCCTGAATCCAATTTGCACATGTTGGAAATCTTCGGAGTATTAATTATGAAATTCCTGAATCCTATTCTGCACGAAATCAAGGTACATAGCCTTCTTATGTTTTTTAATTCCTTACATAATCTTAACTATTTTGAAATAATCAGCTCTTATTTTTTCCTTAGAATAAGAAGATAAGAACAAGCATTTATCCTTTGAACCAGATAAAAACAAAAGATTTAATCAATCTGCATTTTCACAATGTGTCAACAACATTAAGATTAGTTAATAGAATTATTTGCAGCAACAGTACCATCTTCTCCAACCCCTTCTGATCTTGATATTTAGTGACGATAATATAAATAGTGTTTGTCATTCTTTTATTATCTGTTAGGAACAATCTTTGGCATTATATTCTTCCTAATATTGAAACTAAAGCTCTTATTTTACATCACTGTTCAGGTACCTACGGTGGAAGCTACAACAACTCTGCTCTCGGTTTGCAAGGAGGGACCTTGATAGCCAAAATGTCGTTGGAGTTGAGCAAGAAGTGTTTTTTAAGCTTTGTGTACATCTACACTGTGATTGCAATCAAAAAAAAGTACCAGACTACTTTTGTTAAAAACTGACGATCCAAACAACGTTAACATCTATGTAACGAAACATCTTAAACCTGGTCGTCGCTTTTGTACATCGTCTGTAACACATCTTTTGTAACCCAATTTATGTATAGCAAAATGGTTCCACCAGTTTCTGTAACGACCACATGTATAACATGATTTACATTCGCCTTCCCTACCGCCACCTAACAGCGTTAACATACACGAACACAGCCCGCCGCAGCGGAGCGCGGGCAAAAGCCCTAGTGTTCATGATCGACCAAAAAGTCTTGGATCACACATTTCAAGTTCTGCAGGTATTACATGAAGTAAGAACATGTCCACATGATGCTCCTTTACATCTTTAAATGAATAAAGTTTGTTTGAAAATGTAATGAAAAACCATAACATTATAAGACAAATTCCAGTAATACACAACTACGTACATAGTCAAAGAAGATTTTCTTTTTTTGTTTGGTGGCACACAAAGGACTTTTTATACATCTCATAAATCACAAAAAAAAATTTCTAAAAATGGCATCTGGCTTAGAAACGTGTATATTACATCCATATGATATGATCTTACATGCACACTGTTAAAATATTTGGACCTAATCAGATACCACACTCTAACTAGAGGGACTTATTTTGTTAACTTTGAATGTTTCAGGTTTACTTTGGACAAGTCTTGAAGAATGTTGGTGAGGTGGAGGACCAAATGTGGCTACTTGGACTCTTGAGGCACTACTTGCTAAATAACCAAGCGTACTAGAGACGCAACGTCTCTTTGTGGCTTTTGGGGATAAAGAGAGACGCTCCCCCATTTGTTGACTTATCTGGGTTATTTTCATCTGTGTGTTTTTGTGTGTTCTCTCTTGTTTTTTAAATCATGTAACCCAGATCATTTCTTGTTTATCTTTGTAAAACTATTATCATTTAGATAATAGGATCACACCAGATTAGCTGTGGTGATCTTTATCAGGTTTTGTTACTTTATCTTTGATTTATCTATGAAACGTTTGAGTTCAAGGTTTAATCTTGTTTAAATCATCCTTGTTAAGTTTTTCTTCATGGTATCAGAGTCTGGTTGCTCTGAAATCGTTAAAAAAAAAATTAGGGTTTCGAAAATTTTTGGGGTTTTCTTAAATTGATATGTTTTTTTGGAAAGATCTGCTATTGAGATAGCCAGATTCAAAAAGATTTACACTTTTTTTCGGTTTAATTGTTCTAAAATCGATTTTTAATTTTAGGGTTTCAAACTTTTTTGGGGGTTTCTTATATATACATGTTCTAACTTTGCTCGTGGTGCAGGGATGTTGGTTCTTTGATCTATTTCATAGATCTGTTGGCGATTTATCTATTCCCTATTTTTTCCTTAAAATAGGGTTTGGATAGGAGGTTCTATTTCTTCTAGACTAAGTGAATCTAGAGGAAATAGATCGATTGAGCTTTTGTGTTTGCACTGTAACACCTCTGCTCTCTCTTCTTTTTGTTTATTCTTTATTGCTTTACATATGTGGTTTCTTGGCTCTTTTTGTGGTTTGTTCATATTACTCTCTCTTATACGTGTTTGTGTTTTTTGTGTGGGGACTTCTTATATCTGGACCCTTAATCTTGGTCTTGCCCTTGACCTACCACCCTTGAGTGGTTTGGATTCCTGGGAACTTTGTTGACCTTGGTTAAGTTATTTTTGGTTTTTTGTGTTTATATCTGTGATTGTTCACCATGACTAGTGTTCATGGTGACACAGATACTGAACACCAAGATGATCAGATTGGGGAAGAATTTGTCACCTTGATTAGCAAACTTGACATTAGTGACCCTTTGCATCTTCACCCAAATGACTCTGCCACATTGAGTGTGATTTCTATAAAGCTTAAAGGTACTGAGAACTACCAAGTTTGGTCTAATGCTATGCTTTTGGCTTTGGAAGGAAAAAATAAAACTGGTTTTATCAATGGTTCTTGTAAAAGATCCTTAACTAACTATGTTTTGGGAAAACAATGGGACAGAGTCAATGCTGTTGTGCTTGGTTGGATTCTTAATTCTATATCTGAAGAGTTGTTTTTAGGTCAGATTTTCTCTAAAAAGGCTGAACATGTTTGGAATGACTTAAAGGAGACTTATCATAAGGTTGATGGGTCTGTGATCTTTAATTTGCATCATAAAATTAATACTTTGAAACAAAATGGTTCCAATCTATCTGATTACTATCATGGTTTGAATGCTTTGTGGAAACAGTATGATGCTATGGTTGAGCTTCCTAATTGTGTGTGTTCTGCTACTAATGAATTTAAGAACCATAACAATCTGTTGAAATTAATGCAATTCTTAATGGGTCTTGATGACTCTTACATGACCATTAGAAGTTCTATTCTTTCTAGGGAAGTTTTACCTGATGTCAAAGGGGCTTATGCCATTATCTCTAGTGAGGAGTCTCACAGAGTTGCCTCTGGCAATGTGTCTAGTTCCTCCCAAAGGAATCATACATCTGCTTTCTTTGCAAATGGGCCCACCAGAAATGTGGTTCAAAGAAATCAGAGTAATAACTCTGGTGGCTTTAGACCTAACTTCAATGCTACCCCCAACTACAATAGTAACCCTAGACCTAATGTGCCCAATGGTAATACCTATAGGCCCAATGGGAACACATACAGACCTAATGGGAATACCAATGGGAATTCTGAAGTGATTTGTGAAAATTGTGGGTATAATGGGCATACTATTGATAGATGTTTTAGACTCATTGGGTACCCTGCTGATTTTGGAAAAAAGAGACCTGGCCAAAACTCTAAAGGAAAAATTGTTTCTAACAATTCTGTGGGGACTAATCCCAACTCTGTATTTTCTGATGAACAACTTTCTGCTTTACTCTCTCTTATCAAAGAGAACAATGGGAGTGAGAAGGGTGTGTAAGCCAATATGGCAGGTACTTACCTAAACTCCAGTAAAGCCTTCAATGATAATTTTAGTAACTTTTTTTGTTTTAATATTCATTCTAAAGTTACTCAACATGGGAAAGTGCTTGACTCTGGGGCTAACCAACATATGACTAATGATGAAAAAGAACTGGACAATGTGTTTGACATTTCTCACTTAAAATTTAAAGTCAGTCATCCTAATGGGACTGAAGCTTTCATATCTAAGATTGGAAATCTGAAACTGGGAAATGGTCTTGTCTTGTTTGATGTGTTGGTTATTCCTGAGTATTGTGTTACTTTAATATTTGTGCATAAATTAGCCAAAGATAACAAGATATTTGTGGTTTTTGATGAAAATAAATGCCTTTTTTTGAATCAGGATTTGAATCTGAAAAACATTCTAGGGATTGGTAATCAATGTGGTGGTTTATACTACTTAGATACTAAAAGTATTAAGTGTAATGCTAGTCAAACTGTCCCTATTTGTTCTCTATCTTATTATGATTGGCATTGTAGACTTGGCCATCCTGGTGACCCTGCTTTAGACATCTTAAAAGCCACTTTGAAACTTGATAAACATGATAAGTATGACTATTGTGAAGTTTGTCAAAGGGCTAAGCAATCCAGAAAGCCCTTTCCTTTAAGTGACCATAATACCAAGTGTTTGGGGGACATTGTTCACCTTGATTTATGGGGTCCTTATAAGGTGACTAGTCATACTGGCCATAGATACTTTCTGACCATTGTTGATGACTTTACTAGAGCTTTTTGGGTATATCTCATTAAGTCTAAAGATGAAGTTGTCACTTTTATTGATGTGTTTTATAAAATGATTAAAAATCAGTTTAAAAGAAACATTAAGATCTTTAGAAGTGATAATGGTACTGAATTTGTTAACCAAACTTTCAATAAGTTTTGTAACAACAATGGCATACTTCATCAAACTTCATGTGCCTATACCCCACAGGAAAATGGGGTGGCTGAAAGGAAACATAGAAACCTGTTAAATGTGGCTAGGTGTCTTATGTTTCAGGGGGGAATTCCTTTGAAATTTTGGTCTGAATGCATTCTAACTGCTACCTTTCTCATTAACAGATTACCCTCTTCTGTGTTAAATGGAAAGTCCCCCTATGAAATGATTTACAATACTTGTCCTAATCTCTCTCTTATCAGAATCTTTGGATGTTTGTGCTTTGCTACTATTTTGAATAGTCATGATAAACTGTCTACTAAGTCTGAAAAATGTGTTATGATGGGTTACTCTAATTCTCAGAAGGGCTACAGGCTTTTTAGTCTTGATAGAAAACAGTTTTTTGTCTCTAGAGATGTGAGTTTTTTTGAGTCTATATTTCCTTTTAAGGATTCTGTCTCAAAAAACAAGCATGATGAGTCTAATGTTCCTAGTCTTAGTCAAGATAAAAATCTGTTAAACTTTTTTGATTTAGATAACCTTGAGCTACCTAATGATGATGAGAGAGTAATGTCTAGGCATAATAGTGACCATGAGTCACAAAGTGAGGGTAGCCACCCTTCTAATCATGGGAACAATATGGACACTGTTGATTCTCCTATTATTGGAGATGATGCTCATAACAGTGAGGATATTGAAGCTGGGTTGGAAGGGGAGGCTGCAACACTTGATGATAACAATGAATCTGAAGGTCACTTGGATCAAAATCCAAGTGCTCCTACTCAGGGTGTTGGAAGGTCTACCAGAACCTCTGTTTTTCCTAAAAACTATAATGATTATGTGGTTAACTCCAAAGTTAAATATGGTCTTGAAAAATTTGTGGGATACTCTAAGCTTAATCCTAAAAACTTTTGCTTTGTCACTCAACTTAATAAAAATAGTGAACCAAAAAGCTTTTTTGGAGCTTCTCAAAATCCTGATTGGGTCAATGCTATGAACACTGAACTTGCAGCCCTTCTTGAGAATGATACTTGGGACATTGTTGAATTACCAAAGGGTATAAAGGGCTTAGGTAGTAAGTGGGTTTGGAAACTTAAGTTTAAATCTAGTGGTGAAATTGAAAGATACAAGGCTAGGGTTGTTGCCCAAGGCTTTGGTTAAAAAGAAGGAATTGACTTTGATGAAACTTTTGCTCCTGTTGTTAAAATGGTTACTGTTAGATGCTTACTTAACATTGCTATTATACATTCTTGGCCTGTTTTCCAACTTGATATTAATAATGCTTTTCTTTATGGTGACCTTGATGAGACTGTTTACATGAAACCACCCCAAGGCTATCTTGCTGGTGGTGATAACATGGTCTGCAGACTAAAAAAGTCATTGTATGGGCTTAAACAAGCTCCTAGACAATGGAATGCTAAGCTTACAGCTGTGTTAAGTGAAAATGGTTTTGTTCAAAGTAAATCTGACTATTCTTTGTGCACTAAGTCTCTTGTAATATTTTTCTTGCCTTGCTTGTGTATGTTGATGATATCATTATTACTGGAAACAATGTTGGTGAGATTGAAAAATTTAAGATGTTTCTGAAAACTAAGTTTATGATTAAGGACTTAGGCAAGTTGAAATATTTCTTGGGTATTGAGGTTATTGATACTAATTGGGGCATTTGCTTAAATCAAAGGAAGTATGTTTTGGACCTTCTTTCTGAGTATGGTATGTTGGCTTGCAAACCTGCTAGCACTCCTTTGGTTACTAAACTTGTTGTTTCTAATGAGGCAACCATTGATGACCCTTTACTTGATAATATTGTTGACTTTCAAAAGCTGATGGGTAAGCTTATTTACTTAACCAATACCAGGCCTGACATATCTTATGCAGTTCACTGCTTGAGTCAATTCATGCACTCCCCTTTGAAATCTCATCTCAAAACAGCCTTCAAGATATTAAGATATCTTAAAGGTTCTCCAGGTTTGGGCATTCACATTAAGAAGACTTCTCGTATGTTTCTAAATGCTTATTCTGATGCTGATTGGGCTAAGTGTGTTGTTACTAGGAGATCAGTTACTGGCTATTGTGTATTTGTTAATAACAATCTTGTTTCTTGGAAGAGTAAAAAGCAAAACACTCTCTCTAAATCCTCTACTGAAGCAGAGTATAGAGTTCTTGCTTCAGTAACCAGTGAAGTCATCTGGATTCTAAAGATTTTGAAGGACTTAAAATGTGAAAATCTTTTGCCTGTTACTTTGTACTGTGACAGTAACTCAGCTATCAAGATAGCTGCTAATCCAGTATTCCATGAAAGAACCAAGCACTTAGAAATTGACTTACATTTTGTGAGGGAAAAAATTCTTAGTGGTGTTGTTAAAACTTGTAAGGTGGATTCTGCTAATCAAATAGCAGATATCCTCATAAAGGGACTGGGTACATTGCAACACAATGCTCTTGTTAAAAAACTTGGCATGTGTAATCTGTATTGGGTATCTGATTAAGGGGGGATGTTAAAATATTTGGACCTAATCAGATACCACACTCTAACTAGAGGGACTTATTGTCACACTCCCAAAATATCAGAGTATAATGGCAACAAGGGAGTGGTGACGTCATGATTATCATACACACAGTTACAAAGAACGACCTCTAAATGAGACGTTCGGAAAATTGATCACTTGCATTTGATAAAATAAAGAGTTTTAACATAGTGCGGAAGCATAAAACTGGTCACAGGTACAAAAACATAGTTTCCAAGTAGTACAAATGATCTTTATTTTCAATAGAAATGACGGCAGTGCATGAGACCTCACATAGCATCTTCATTCTTAATACCTGAGAAAAACATTCCTAAAGCGTCAACATAAAGTTGGTGAGTTCATAGGTTTAGTTAATTTGAAGTGTTTAATGAACCACAAGATTTTCCCAAACATGATGACAATATAACAAATACAAAGTCATCATAAAAGCATTTATTACAGTCTAAGCTCGTGACACTGAAGCGTTAACAACACCGGCAGTATAATCATACAAATGTAGCCAACTGGATGCCTAAACCCACGACATCCTATCTTAGACTCAAATGAAACTGTGCCCGCTTGTCCCCTGTTGGACCAAGACGGGCAGGGGTGTCAACCCCGATAGATCTATCCATAACATTCGCGCTTACACAAAGTAATTAACGGTTCACGATTCACGGGCCAAAGCAACTGGGTTTTTAGTGGGACTTAGACTAGTATATAAATCAGTAAATGCACTTGTGTTCATACGTTAAATCAAGCAATGTCTCACCCCAAAAAGCAGTAAAAGCAGTTAAAAAGTGAGGCTATAAACTCACCTCGTTAAATAAGCAAATTGACGGAAATGCAAATGTAACTCGAGAATACGATCACGTTATCCACAACCTATTTGAATATAAGGACCGTGTTACGACATCTAAAATTATACCAATAAAATGCATGACATCCTAGTTGTGCTTGACGGTATATTTTATTTACGGAAAAACGCGACATTTAAACTCGATTAGTTAACAAATGGGTTTTGTATTACACTTTATATTAAAATTTCAGTTTGGGCCTTATATAAACCCAACCCAAACCAAACGATTCCATTTCCCCCACACTAGATATGGGTTCGGCCCATTGTTTTTATGACCCAGCCCGGCCTCAGCCCATGAGGCGTTATAAACAAGGGAGAGGGGGTTAAATTGTGTTTATACGCTTCATTTATCCCAAAAACACATAGTCAACACTACTCTCTCTCCCAGATACACTCTCAACCGTCTCTTTCTCTCTCTCTACTCAAACGGATCTAACTTTATTCTTACAGCAAAAATAATACAAATCCGATTTATAATCATCTTGTGATGATGTTCTTGGTTCGGTTGGGGTTCGAATGATCTGGGTTTCATCTTTATGCATGTTTAATCTGATTATAGATGCGGGTTCCCTGTTTATCCATGATTTGTTCATCCAAAAGATAAGTTAAATCCCATTTTATTGTTCATAATCAAGGTCTTACGTTTCTTTGATATACTTTCGAAAGTTATATGATGTTCTTGGTTTAAAAACGCTTAAATTAATCTTGGATTTGATGTTCTAGTTTCGGGCCTAATTAAATCAAAAATTAGGGTTTTATAATATTTGGGGGTTTCGATAGATCTTGTGTTTTTACATGTTTAATTAACATTTTTGTTTATAAAAAACAAGTTAATTGTTACTGATGAACCAATTTGGGTGATTTAGGGTCTTGGTCAACATTAGGGTTTCGAAATAATTGGGGTTTTCATAAATCTAGTATTTTATTACAATTAATTAGTGTTTATGAGTACTAATTGGTATTAATTACATAATAAAATCATTTTATAAAAATTAGGGTTTCGAATTAATGGGGGTTTTCTTAATCTTGCGTTTTGTTCTAATTAATTAGTGTTTCTAAGTATCAGTTCGTATTAATTATATAATAAAATCAAGTTACAAAAATTAGGGTTTCGGAATAATTGGGGGTTTTCATACCCGAATGTTTGAATATAAATAACTAGCATTTTTGTAACATGAATCGGGTTTACTTTATGTCTTGACATGTTAATAGGGTGATTAGGGTTTCGGCAGGTTCGGGCATAGGGTTCGGTTAGAGGGATTTTGATAGTTACTGTTACCATTAATATTATTTTTAAACAAAATATGGTTAGTAAAGAAAAAAAACACAGCAAGGGGGTCTCGGTCTTGACAAAAAAATGGGTCTTGGGTCGTGGGTCCATAAAAACTAGTTATGGTCATTAGTTCAAGTCTCGAATAGGTCTAGCATTAAATTAGAATGGTTTCTGTATGACTAACTCATTTGGTTTGTTTTCGCAGGTTGTTTTTGAAACGACGAGCACAAACTAAATGTATGCAGCAAGTAAAAGAAAAGGTGGATAAACGACTCACAATGAAGGGGTTTTCGGCTTGGTGGATTCGGGCAGGAAAGGAATGGCTTGGCTAGAAACTCAGTAGCTTTGTTCAACCCAGATTTGTTTTGTGTTGTAATAATATTTTGTGTTTAAGGACTGTGTTGAGACTGTGAAAAATTGTGATAGTATTTAACTTGTAATAATTTGCTTAGGGTTAGTCTAAATCTGGAATTGGTATGCTTGTGACATACCCAAATGGGGTAATCTTGGCTTGTGTGCTGGATTTATCTGGTGAGTGGATTTATAAAATAAGTCAGTATATTGTAGGTTTGACTTGGGTTGACTGAGATTAACCAATTTGAAAATCTGAATAAAGACTTTACCAAGTTTGATTTTTATTCACTGTTTGTGTTAAATTAGCTTGTATCATTCGGCCCAGCAAGGGTTTTATGGCCAGTCTGGCCCATTAAGGCTCAGCCCATTAGTAACTCTCGGCCCAATAAGTTAGTAGTATTCGGCCATTAGGGGTTTATCAAAATGACATGAGTTTTAGACGCGTACACTTAACAACAAGAACTCATAATATGAGCGTTGAATCACATGACTTAGACAAACGTGGATACGATTGTTCTCGAAACGTAATAAATATTCCATAAACGGCACATACCGTTGACAAGTAAAACGTTTATAAATGAGCATGTCTTATTATAATAGATGCGAAAATTCAAGTTGTTACATTCGCTCTCCCTAAAGAGGGCTTTGTCCGCAAAGCAAAACAAGTAATATAATTTAAGTCGACACTACATTAGTAAACAACTGAGGATACTTCATAAATATGAGATAACTTCTCAATTTGTTAAATCCATAAGGTTCAAAGCTCACATTAAATAATTTCATGGAAAAATAAAGGTGAAAAATTTGACGGATGTCACAGTATCCCCATGTTTTAGAGATTTCGTCACGAAATCAAGACGTCGTTGTAGTAGGGTGATTAGCGAGAAGATGAGGATACTTGCTCTTGAATTGGTCTTCACGTTCCCTTGTGTATTCTGGACCTCTACGTGCATTCCAACGGATTTTCACGATAGGTATACGACTTTGCTTGAGCTGTTTGACCTGACGGTCCACAACCTCCACCGGTTCTTCTACGAAGTTGAGTTTGTCGTCGAGTTGGATCTCTTCTAAAGGAATAACGAGTGTCTCGTCGGATAAGCATTTCTTCAGATTGCAAATGTGGAACACATTATGCACTCGGCTAAGTTCTTGAGGTAACTCCAAACGATAGGCCACGGGGCCAATCCTCTCTATAATCTTGAATGGTCCAATGTAACGAGGATTCAACTTTCCACGCTTTCCAAAGCGAATCACACCCTTCCAAGGTGAGACCTTCAACATGACTCTATTGCCAACCTCAAACTCAAGGGGTTTGCGTCTCATGTCAGCATAACTCTTTTGTCGATCTCTTGCGGCTTGCATACGGCTCTTGATCTTAAAGATCTTCTCAGTAGTCTCATGTATGATCTCGGATCCAGTGAGTTGGGCCTCACCAACCTCTGCCCAACACACGGGTGAACGACACTTTCTACCATACAATTCTTCGAACGGTGATGCCTTTATGCTAGTGTGATAACTATTGTTGTATGAGAACTCCACCAGAGGCAGGTGCTATCCCATCTATTTCCAAAGTCGATCACACAAGCTCTCAGCATATCTTCTAGGGTTTGAATGGTCCTTTCACTTTGACCGTTAGTTTGGGGATGATACGCAGTGCTCATATCCAACTGCGTTCCCAATGCTTTCTGCAGCGACTTCCAAAACTGTGAAGTAAATTGGCTATCTCGGTCAGAGATTATAGACACAGGCACACCATGCCTCGTGACTACTTCCTCCAAGTATGTTCTTGCTAACTTATCCATTTTATCTGTCTCCTTGATTGGTATGAAGTGAGCCGATTTGGTGAGTCGGTCGACGATGACCCAAATAGTGTCAAATCCAGCTGAGGTTTTAGGTAGCTTTGTAATGAAATCCATAGTGATCCTTTCCCACTTCCATTCTGGCAGTTCGGGTTAGACCAATAATCCTGATGGTTTCATGTGTTTGGCCTTGACCTTGGCACAAGTCAAGCATTTGCCAACATATGTAGCAATGTCTGCCTTCATGTTCGGCCACCAATACAACATCTTAAGGTCATGATACATCTTGTCAGATCCCGGATGTATGGAGTATTTTGACTTATGCGACTCATGCATAATCAAAGGTCGTAGGTCACCATGGCACGGTAACCAACTCCTATTATCAAGGCACAATGTCCCATCTGGGCGAGCTTCTAACTTCTTTATCATGCCTTCAACGTCTTCAGTCTTGAGAATTTCCTCCTCGACTGCCTCCTTCTGAGCCTTGAGAATTAAGGATGGAAGATCTAAGCCAATGGTCATCACCAAGGCTTTCACTCTAAGAGTTCTCTCCTTTCGACTCAAAGCGTCAGCTACGACATTTGCCTTGCCCGGGTGATAACGGATCTCACAATCGTAATCACTGAGCAACTCTAGCCAACGTTGTTGTCTCATGTTGAGTTCTTTTTGATTCAAGATGTGTTGTAGACTTTTATGATCAGTGAATACAACACACTTTGTGCCATAAAGGTAGTGCCTCCAAATCTTCAGGGCAAACACCACTGCTCCTAACTCTAGGTCATGAGTTGTGTAGTTCTTCTCGTGCACTTTTAGTTGTCTTGACACATAAGCAATGACCTTAGTCCTTTGCATCAATACCGCACCCAACCCTTTTATGGATGCATCACAATATACTACAAAGTCTTCATTACCCTCGGGTAGGGCTAGTATAGGTGCTTCACACAACATCTGCTTCAATGTTTGGAATGCCAAATCTTGATCTTCTTTCCACTCAAACTTCTTGTCCTTTTGAGTTAACTCCGTCATTGGTTTAGCTATATTGGAGAAACCCTCAATGAATCTCCTATAGTAACCAGCAAGACCTAAAAATTGGCGGATCTCCGTGGGTGTTGTAGGAGTCGCCCAATCTTTCACAGCCTCGATCTTAGCAGGATCAACGTGAATACCACTGTTATCGATTACATGCCCAAGGAATTGCACCGTGTTTATCCAAAACTCACATTTGGAAAACTTTGCATATAACTTCTCCTTCCTCAGCAGCTCTAGTATGGTCTTGAAATGCTCTTTGTGTTCTTCTTTATTACGAGAGTAGATGAGAATATCATCGATAAATACAATCACAAACTTGTCCAAGTATGGTTTGCAAACTCGGTTCATGAGATCCATGAATACCGCGGGTGCGTTTGTCAAACCAAAAGGCATAACTTGGAACTCGTAGTGTCCGTACCGGGTTCTAAAAGCCGTCTTGTGGACGTCTTCTTCTCTAACCCTCAGCTGATGATATCTCGACCTTAAATCAATCTTCGAGTATATGCTAGATCCTTGCAGTTGGTCGAAAAGATCGTCAATTCTTGGCAATGGGTAGCGGTTCTTTATCGTCAGCTTATTCAACTCTCGGTAATCAATACACATCCTAAAAGATCCATCTTTCTTTTTGACGAATAGGACCGGTGCTCCCCAAGGTGAGGAACTCGGCCTAATGAAACCCTTGCCAGAAAGTTCCTTTAGTTGTTCAGCTAGCTCCTTCATCTCTGCTGGTGCTAAGCGGTATGGGGCTCTAGCGACAGGTGCGGCTCCTGGTGTAAGCTCTATGTGAAACTCCACTTGTCGTGTTGGTGGTAATCCCGGTAAGTCTTCTGGGAATACGTCTGGAAAATCTCTAACGATCGGTACATCTTCAATCTTCTTCTCATGATCTTCTTCTTCCTCCTTTCGCGTTACTTGAACCAAGAACACTGGACATCCCTTCTCAATGTATCTTTGGGTTCTAATACATGAGATGACTTCCAGTCTCGATCCATTCTTCACTCCACTTCTTTCGCCTTGTATGATTAGTACATCGTTTCCATAAGGAACATGGGACGCACTTCTCATGACATACAATTTCCGCGTGATGCTTCGACATCCAATCCATTCCAATGATGACATAAAAACTTCCCAATTCTATGGGGAGTAAGTCGATACTGAACGAACGATCTTGTAACCTTAGACTACATCCTTTCAGAATAGCATCGGTGGTCACTGACTTCCCATCGGCTAGTTCTACATTATACTTAATATCTAACGCAGTAGGGGTGATATTTAGGCGTTCACTAAATGCAGATGACACAAAACTCCTATCCGCACCAGAATCAAATAGTACTGAAGCATAGTTGTTATTGACTAGGAACGTACCAGTCACAACATTGTTGTCTTGCACCGCAGCCTCAGCACACAAATGATACACCTTGCTAGGTGCCGTGAATCCACTTGGAGCACTGGTTGTGGCTCGGTTATTTCCTCCACGATTCCCCTGGTTCTACTTCTGGTTCACTTGGTTGTGGTTTTGGTTGCCTCGAATTTGATTACCACGACCTTGGTTCCCACTGCTTGGACACTTATTCTTGTAATTCCCTTTCTCTCCACACCCAAAACAAGTGACATTCGCTCCTTGACCACCTTGAGTTCCCGGTCCTCTTTGGTTAGCAGGACGGGGTGGTGCTCGACACTCCTTTGCTTTATGTCCAGCCTTTCCACAGTTGTAGCATGTAGGGGGACATGCTCCCTCGTGGTGTCCGCCACACTTTCCACAGAAAGGAAATCTCCCAACATAGTTTCCAGCATTACTTTGCCCAGCAGTAAACACCTTAGCCACCTCTTGACGCTTGTTCTGACTGTAGTTATTAGTGTTGTTGTTGTTGTTATTGTTGTTGTAGTGATTGCCAGACCACTTCCTCTTGTCTCCAGTATTCTCCCCCAACTCTTGCACCACTTGGTACATCAAACTCTGAGCCATATCGATTGCCTCATGCAAGTCATTTGGCTTTGATGAGTCACATTCCCCTTGATGCTCAAAGGTAAGCCCTCAATGTATCGCTCCAACAATCGGTCATCGTTGGGCACCATTTCGAGACACAACAAGACTAGCTCTTGAAAGCGCTGATTGTAAGCAGTAAGGGTGGTACCCTTGACTTTCAAGTTCCATAGCTCAACCTCCATTTGCTTGACTTCATTTAGTGGGCAATACTTCCTAACAAACATAGCTTTGAACTCACTCCAAGGTTTTGCTTGGGCAACATCAATGGTCACTGCACGAGCATAGACATTCCACCAAGTCAAAGCACTATCCACCAATGTGCTTGATGCAAACTTCACCTTATCAGCTTCAGCAACATTGCTAATCCTAAATTGGGATTCCAACTTCTCAAACCATCTAGTCAAACCTACTGCACCTTCAGTACCATGGAAACTCACTTGTGTAACCGCACGGAATTCCTTGTAGGTGCAGGTCCGCGCATTGGCAACAGTGGCCCCTTGGTTTGTCTCCTCTTGCGTGCTCGCTGTACGGATCGCTTCAGCTGCTGCGAGTGCCTCAGCCACCCGTTCCGCGATCATTTGACTGAGCATGACTGGGTCAATCCCACCGGTAGAAGCTGGTGGATTCTGTGTCTCAGATCTTCTAACTGGTGCCATAATCTAAAAGGTAAACAAGACAATGAGTTTTGCCAGATGTAACATTCATGGCACGCATAATACAATTATGAAATGCTCAACGGTATAATAAACAATATATGAGGATCGCACAAATTTTGTAACCCAAATAAGATAATGTCATAACCTAACATCCATAGAAATGTTTTGAAATACATCACAATCCGACATACATAATAAGGAAAAAAAATGGAAAATGCCAACTAGCTGAGATAAACCTCATAGCTTAGTGGTCGTACAACAATGAGTCAACAGTACATGGTAAGTCTAACTAGTACCCTCACGACGCTGGTGAAGTGCTCTCTCAATCTCTGTCAGCCTCCTCTCAACCACGTCCTCGCGAGCCTGGGCATCTCTAAGTCTGACATCGGTATCATGGCAAGCGGCCCTAAACCTTCTATCCAAGTCAGCAATAGGGTCCTCAACAGGTGCCTCTAGTCCACCCACCTCAACCTGTGGCTCCACTCCCCAACGGGTCATCAGGCTCTCGATCTCCTCGAGGCGAGCATTCGGCATTGTGTCCATCTGGTCGAGAACAGTATGAAGCTGTCCTCGAAGACGGGTCACACAAACCGTCAATGTCATCTCATCCTCAACTGGACTATTCTTTGTCAATGCCTCCAGCTTATCCTGCATCTCCTCATACTCCTCACCCAAAGTCTCCACAGCATCCTCCAACCTATTCAAACGGGTCGTCACACATCCATCCGCTGCTCCAAGCATCACAACTGTTGATGTAGCTCTCCTAGGAAGAGGGGTCGCAGCTCTCGGTCCAGTAGAAATGCCAACATCGGCAAGCATCTCCTGATACACAGCACGTACAGTCTCTGGTGGTGGTGGTGGTAGTGACGCCTCTGGGGCAGGACTGGCAGATGTGCGGGCTGCATGCCTGTCAGTGGCAGAGAAAGGTATGAGGGGTCGGTAAGGTGAAGGTGGTGGCCAGGCGGCTCTCCCTCAGAGACGTCGCCTAACATAGTAGAAAGGCAGAGTGCCAGGTGCTGGGGTAGAGATGTCTGCCCCTTCCCCTTCGTCTTCAGACGAAGACGAGGAGATGAGTGCGATGGAAGCCTCAGGAGTAGCAGCATACGTAGCAGGTGGGTCCTCAGTGTCTGTGACCTCCATGGGTTCACCTTCTCCATCGGTGAACTCCGTATCATCATCCTCAGTATCTTTCATTGATTCGCCCCTAGTGATTGATGCCTGCCCTGGTGACTGCACCACATCAGCGGCTAGGTCGTCCTCTCCTCCGCCTTCTAGGCTATGTACGTCATCCGCTGATGCATCAGGGATATGGATCGGTGAACGGTAAACCTCCTCAGTCTCTCTCTGAGTCTCATCGTCTGAAGTCATCCGGTACCACGGATATCCTGATGGTGATCCTCTAGGTAATCCCATCGATGAACTGACAGTCGACTGTGAACTGCGGTTGTAGTATGCCGCTGTAGACGCTGAACCATCAGAAGAAGACATCGATGTAACATAAACAGAATAGATGTGTGTAAATATCTCATATAATTAGTCCGTGAAAGGGACATCGACATAACATATAGCAATCATTGTTCAAACCACATGTATCCCATGTAACATAACTAAGATTTTGTTGTTGCACATGTACCCCATGTAATTATATCTCGTAATTGTTAAATCACATGTATCCCATTTATCATAAATTATATAATGTTGAATCACTTGACTCCAATAATAATTGTTCATTACATATATATATATATCCATGTATATATATATACTTAATACTTAAAATCCGTATGAAAATCAACTAAACACATAACAGTTATAGTCTAGAGTTACTAAATGCAACCTAATTCTCTATAACCATGGCTCTGATACCAATCTGTCACACTCCCAAAATATCATAGTATAATGGCAACAAGGGAGTGGTGACGTCATGATTATCATACACACAGTTACAAAGAACGACCTCTAAATGAGACGTTCGGAAAATTGATCACTTGCATTTGATAAAATAAAGAGTTTTAACATAGTGCGGAAGCATAAAACTGGTCACAGGTACAAAAACATAGTTTCCAAGTAGTATAAATGATCTTTATTTTCAATAGAAATGACGGCAGTGCATGAGACCTCACATAGCATCTTCATTCTTAATACCAAACATTGCTAAAGCGTCAACATAAAGTTGGTGAGTTCATAGGTTTAGTTAATTTGAAGTGTTTAATGAACCACAAGATTTTCCCAAACATGATGACAATATAACAAATACAAAGTCATCATAAAAGCATTTATTACAGTCTAAGCTCGTGACACCGAAGCTTTAACAACACCGGCAGTATAATCATATAAATGTAGCCCAACTGGATGCCTAAACCCACGACATCCTATCTTAGACTCAAATGAAACTGTGCCCGCTTGTCCCCTGTTGGACCAAGACGGGCAGGGGCGTCAACTCCGATAGATCTATCCATAACATTCGCGCTTACACAAAGTAATTAACGGTTCACGATTCACGGGCCAAAGCAACTGGGTTTTTAGTGGGACTTAGACTAGTATATAAATCAGTAAATGCACTTGTGTTCATACGTTAAATCAAGCAATGTCTCACCCCAAAAAGCAGTAAAAGCAGTTAAAAAGTGAGGCTATAAACTCACCTCGTTAAATAAGCAAAGTGACGGAAATGCAAATGTAACTCGAGAATACGATCACGTTATCCACGACCTATTTGAATATAAGGACCGTGTTACGACATCTAAAATTATACCAATAAAATGCATGACATCCTAGTTGTGCTTGACGGTATATTTTATTTACGGAAAAACGCGACATTTAAACTCGATTAGTTAACAAACGGGTTTTGTATTACACTTTATATTAAAATTTCAGTTTGGGCCTTATATAAACCCAACCCAAACCAAACGATTCCATTTCCCCCACACCAGATATGGGTTCGACCCATTGTTTTTATGACCCAGCCAGGCCTCAGCCCATGAGGCGTTATAAACAAGGGAGAGGGGGGGTTAAATTGTGTTTATACGCTTCATTTATCCCAAAAACACATAGTCAACACTACTCTCTCTCCCAGATACACTCTCAATCGTCTCTTTCTCTCTCTCTCTACTCAAACGGATCTAACTTCATTCTTACAGCAAAAATAATACAAATCCGATTTATAATCATCTTGTGATGATGTTCTTGGTTCGGTTGGGGTTCGAATGATCTGGGTGTCATCTTAATGCATGTTTAATCCGATTATAGATGCGGGTTCCCTGTTTATCCATGATTTGTTCATCCAAAAGATAAGTTAAATCCCATTTTATTGTTCATAATCAAGGTCTTACGTTTCTTTGATATACTTTCGAAAGTTATATGATGTTCTTGGTTTAAAAACGCTTAAATTAATCTTGGATTTGATGTTGCAGTTTCGGGCCTAATTAAATCAAAAATTAGGGTTTTATAATATTTGGGGGTTTCGATAGATCTTGTGTTTTTACATGTTTAATTAACATTTTTGTTTATAAAAAACAAGTTAATTGTTACTGATGAACCAATTTGGGTGATTTAGGGTCTTGGTCAACATTAGGGTTTCGAAATAATTGGGGTTTTCATAAATCTAGTATTTTATTACAATTAATTAGTGTTTATGAGTACTAATTGGTATTAATTACATAATAAAATAATTTTATAAAAATTAGGGTTTCGAATTAATGGGGGTTTTCTTAATCTTGCGTTTTATTCTAATTAATTAGTGTTTCTAAGTATCAGTTCGTATTAATTATATAATAAAATCAAGTTACAAAAATTAGGGTTTCGGAATAATTGGGGGTTTTCATACCCGAATGTTTGAATATAAATAACTAGCATTTTTGTAACATGAATCGGGTTTACTTTATGTCTTGACATGTTTCTAGGGTGATTAAGGTTTCGGCAGGTTCGGGCATATGGTTCGGTTAAAGGGGTTTTGATAGTTACTGTTACCATTAATATTATTTTTAAACAAAATATGGTTAGTAAATAAAAAAACACAGCAAGGGGGTCTCGGTCTTGACAAAAAAATGGGTCTTGGGTCGTGGGTCCATAAAAACTAGTTATGGTCATTAGTTCAAGTCTCGAATAGCTCTAGCATTAAATTAGAATGGTTTATGTATGACTAACTCATTTGGTTTGTTTTCGCAGGTTGTTTTTGAAATGACAAGCACAAACTAAATGTATGCAGCAAGTAAAAGAAAAGGTGGATAAACGACTCACAATGAAGGGGTTTTCGGCTTGGTGGATTCGGGCAGGAAAGGAATGGCTTGGCTGGAAACTCAGTAGCTTTGTTCAACCCAGATTTGTTTTGTGTTGTAATAATATTTTGTGTTTAAGGACTGTGTTGAGACTGTGAAAAATTGTGATAGTATTTAACTTGGAATAATTTGCTTAGGGTTAGTCTAAATCTGGAATTGGTATGCTTGTGACATACCCAAATGGGGTAATCTTAGCCTGTGTGCTGGATTTATCTGGTGAGTGGACTTATAAAATAAGTCAGTATATTGTAGGTTTGACTTGGGTGGACTGAGATTAACCAATTTGAAAATCTGAATAAAGACTTTACCAAGTTTGATTTTTATTCACTGTTTGTGTTAAATTAGCTTGTATCATTCGGCCCAACAAGGGTTTTATGGCCAGTCTGGCCCATTAAGGCTCAGCCCATTAGTAACTCTCGGCCCAATAAGTTAGTAGTATTCGGCCCATTAGGGGTTTATCAAAATGACATGAGTTTTAGACGCGTACACTTAACAACAAGAACTCATAATATGAGCGTTGAATCACATGACTTAGACAAACGTGGATACGGTTGTTCTCGAAACGTAATAAATATTCCATAAACGGCACATACCGTTGACAAGTAAAACGTTTATAAATGAGCATGTCTTATTATAATAGATGCGAAAATTCAAGTTGTTACATTCGCTCTCCCTAAAGAGGGCTTTGCCCGCAAAGCAAAACAAGTAATATAATTTAAGTCGACACTACATTAGTAAACAACTGAGGATACTTCATAAATATGAGATAACTTCTCAATTTGTTAAATCCACAAGGTTCAAAGCTCACATTAAATAATTTCATGGAAAAATAAAGGTGAAAAAATTGACGGATGTCACACTTATTTTGTTAACTTTGAATGTTTCAGGTTTACTTTGGACAAGTCTTGAAGAATGTTGGTGAGGTGGAGGACCAAATGTGGCTACTTGGACTCTTGAGGCACTACTTGTTAAATAACCAAGCGTACTAGAGATGCAACGTCTCTTTGTGGCTTTTGGGGATAAAGAGAGACGCTCCCTCATTTGTTGACTTATCTGGGTTATTTTCATCTGTGTGTTTTTGCGTGTTCTCTCTTGTTTTTTAAATCATGTAACCCAGATCATTACTTGTTTATCTTTGTAAAACTATTATCATTTAGATAATAAGATCACATCAGATTAGCTGTGGTGATCTTTATTAGGTTTTGTTACTTTATCTTTGATTTATCTATGAAACGTTTGAGTTCAAGGTTTAATCTTGTTTAAATCATCCTTGTTAAGTTTTTCTTCACACACACCTCGTTTTCGATATTTTTCTTGAAAAGAATGTTAAAAGGTATATGATAATGAGTGTGAAGTCAAAGATGGTTTGGCGAATGGTCCATGCCATGCACACATCGTAAATTTGTCGGTTTTAATCAGAATGGAATAAGGAATTAAGAAAAAGGGGTATTTTGAATTATTGTTTTCGACTTTTCTAAAAGTATATGTTTCCAAAAGTTTTGTTCGCATACATAATTCTGAAATTAGTGTTGAGACATATGACTTTCGAGCTTGTTGAGTAACCAAAATTTACGAGTTAAATCTATTGGTTCGTAGATGCTCGAATACATGTTTTTACTTAAGGAAAGTATTCAAGTAAACATGATTATAATTAATTTACAAAAGCATTTTTTAAAAGTTATTTGGTTTAGTTTATATAACGTAAAGTTATTTTAACTTATATATTATAAGCTTCAATTTTATAGCTTATTTGGAGACTTTCTTATATACATTTATTATATCATTGTTAAACTTATATAAACCTCTCAATCTCAAAATAGACCACAACAAGTAAAAAATAAGTTATATTTTATAAACTTTATTTTTTAAGTTTATTCAAAGATTTATAAATTTATACAAGTTTATTATAATATAATAAACTCATATAAACTAATAAATCTTCAAATAAATCATAAAATTAAAACTTATATTATATTTGAAGAAAATCTCTAGTTTTCATATCATTAAGACTAATTAATGAATAAAAATTACTAATAATTGATAGGAGTATATAATATTGATAGAATCTATTCCCACATATGTGATTCGCCTATGTTTCCTTATATGACAAAATCCAGGATGTCAACTTTGACTAATAATACAATGATCAAGCTATTACGCTAATATATAAAATTTCTAATATAATCAAGTCATATGACACATACATTACTATATTTTTCTCGGTTAATGCAAGAAAAACTAGATTGAATTCTTATTTTAAAAATGCATTTACTTACATTTCAAAACAGTTTGTCAAGAAACAAATAACTAAATTCGAACATCTTGTAGATGTTGCATGGTTTAGTAATAAGGAATTTTAATTTGAAATTATCATACTACTTTAGTTACTATCAATTTCAATCAAAGCAAAACTATATCTTAAATGTGAATCTTAATTAGTTTATAAATAGAAAATGCTAATAATTAACCAATGATTGTTGAAATTTAGGACCCAGTTTTTGACTCTTGATCCTTTAAACCAACTGGACTACATGGTAACTGAAACGTGTTTAAATTGCTAATTTAAGAAGGTGGTTGATATGCTTCCAAGTCTCGTTCCTTATTTCAACTTTTGGGCTTTATGACAACACTATCTTTGTCCTTTTGTTGATAAATAAAAACACCTATTAGCTTAAGTTATGTTAAACTAAACTTATTTAGTATAGTGATTAACAACTAACAAAAGCATGCCATCATGGTTACAACGATGTTACATCATCTTTAACAAATTTCTTTTTTATTCTGATTGTCAAATTTGATCAAATCATTTCTTTCCGGCGGCGTTTCAAGGTTACATAAGGCGTAAGACGATTCCGCGACAAGGGCTTATGAAAGTATTAGTGCTTTTAAAGGTATCTAGCAGGATTGGTAGATTGCTGATATAATCATATAAGTGGGTGTTTGAGATTGCGTTTGTAACTAGATTATCTACTTATTTTATTTTAAAAATGAAGATAAGCTAAATAAGTGTTTGGATAATAAATGGAGAAAACTGATTATTTGCGTTTAGAAGCTTTCAAAATGGAATTTTGAAAAAGTAAGTGAAGAGGTACTTATTTCATTTTTAAAATAAAAAAAAGTTAAAATAAGTTTATTTTATTCATTTTACTTATCAAATAATCAAATAATCAAATTTGTCAACACTCAAAAAACTGATTATCTGATTATTACGATTTCAACAAGATAATGAAATCCAAACACTATTTTCTAAAATGACGTTTTTAAAATTATGATTATCTGATTATTCATTTTCAAAATAAATAATTTGTTTTTAATAATTAATCCCAAACAATCTAAATATATACTGTATTATTTATAATTTGACCCACGTATGTTTGTGATATAAGGGCTCTAAAGCCCACATGTTAGTATAGGTTACTAGGCTTGGACAATTGAGCCATTTTTGCCTAACACATGTTTGACTTTTAGTGTTTTCAAAAGTTATGTTTGACTTGTAGTTATTTTAGGGGTTTTAGCAGTTTCTTAAGGGAACTAGAAAATAGAAACAAACAATGTATACACACGTACTTTACTGGTAATAGTTTCGGTTTTTTATACGGGAGGTGATTTGAACACTCAAAGAATTTGATTGACACACTCAAAATATTTGTATGTAGACATTTATACTCTTACATTAGTGGAGTAGACAAATTTCAACACACATATTAAGGGTAGAAATATCTAACGCACAACATTTTGAGTATGTCAATCAATTTGTGCAAATCACCTCCTTTTTATACTTCTCAAGTTCAGACACTATGTTGAATTAGGCCGGTTTTAGGCCAGGATGGGCTGGGCTGGGCTGGTGCACAGGGGACAATGTTTTTTGAGGGGCACCATTTTACTAAAAGCCCACTATATATACATGTTCATATGAAGTCTTCTTTTATACAGAGCCCAACATAGTTGAGCTATATACGCCGAATAATTCTTTTGCTGCTGAGATGTGCAACTTTTAGCTTCTTTTAAACTTGTGTGAGTTTATAAGGTAAAAGCTAAACAATACCGACGTATTTTAAAAAATGTATCGACTTTAAATATTTACTTGTTTTTCTCGTGACATTAAATGAACTTTCAATTTTGTTTCGATTACATTAGTATAACCCTAAATTACTGTATTACCCATGTATCTTCTATTATATAATTACATCTTTTGCCATGTATTATTGTTTTTCTTCTTATTTTTATATATTTATGTTTTTCTCTCTAACATTATGTTTTCTATAACAATATATATTCTGAAAGATAACAAAGATACTAATATTGATCGAATGTTTTGTGTGCTTACATAATGAGAATTGTATATGTATTTATAATGAATACATAGGTTTGCAAATAAGCTACCTTAACCCTAAACCTAACGGGCCCTAAGCCTATAGGATTGGGTCTCATCTAACACTCCCAGCAGTTTGAACGGGAGGCTTCTCGACGGACAAACTGGAACACATGATGAAAGCTCTTTCTTCAATCATCTTCTTTGTCTTTGTTGAGACGGAAGTATAATTGTATTTGACGGCATAATTGTTAGCTGCTTGCGGCTTCCTCCTTTGCGTGGCTTGCTTTGCCTTTAGGTAGGAGCGGCATTATTTTACCAACTATTTTTGTAAAATGGCAATGATCTCCGACGGGAAAACAAAAAAATAATGGTGATTGAGAAAAAATATATTTGTTGATTGTATTGGAGATGTGTTATGACGGCTAGGGTTTTGGAAGCTATGATTTATTCGATAAAAAATAAACTAATGATGAAAAAGTGAAGAGAAAAAGGAATTAAGCGGGACCCCTCCGAATCATCGTCACCGATGATCGGAGGATAACTTTATTGTGATGGGTTATACCTAAATCCCCGACACCATGAAAGATAACAAAGATACTAATATTGATTGAATGTTTTGTGTGCTTACATAATGAGAATTGCATATATATTTATAATGAATATATGGCCCTTATGGTTTAAGAGTGTTATGACTTAAAGCCCTAAAGATAATGTGTATTTATATTGGTTTATGTTGCTAATAAAGATGATTGAAGATTATTAAACTTAATGCGGTAGTCAGAGCCAAACACCCATTAAAAAAACCCTAATGGTCCCTTTTCTTCTTTTTACAGCCGCAATACAATTCTCTTGTTAAGCTACATGGTTAGTAGCTTCCATTAATTCACGTGTGACAAAGATATTGTATGCACATACAATTATCAAATCGCACACCTTTTTTTTTCATTCCCCCCCGCTGCTTCTGATATGAGCTTAAACTCATATCCTTTTATCAACAAATAACCCTAAAACATGAAGTAAAATACCCTTTTATATTGTAAAAAGCAGTGTTATGTGGTATGTTTGTGTTTGTGTGATCTTATGTAGGTAAAAGGATACAATTTCAAGCAAACAAGGAAAAACCAAGCTCAAATGGATGAAAAAGACAAAAGAAGATCACAAGTGACAAGTTTTCAAAGTTCAAGGACCTATCTTGACAAGTCTTGAAAGTTGAGGGACTTAAAGTGCAAATACTGCAAAGTCAAGATCCAAGTCAAACCTGGTCAAACTACAAAGTCAATCAAGTCAAAGGGTCATTTTGTTGAAGAATCAAAGTTGAAGGGCCAAAATTGTCAAAGGAATGAAGTTTTTAGCCTTAACTAGCAATCTGCCAAGTACAAGGACCTAATTTGCCAAGATGAGAAAGTTATTCATGTTTAATCCATGTGCTTAGGCTATTAACCAATCAGAAACAAGGAATCAAGTCACACGGATCAAATAATTAAAACCCACTTGCAGCCACCACATTTATTGCCAAATCATAACAGTGTGATCCGCAACACTCTCTTTCCACCAATAAGAAGCTGCCACGTGTCTCTCTCTTTCACCAAAATATTTTCCAGGATCGCGTTTTTGATAGAATGCATTTCAGAAGAAGATCAAAACATCAAAGTTGCTCGTTTTGAAGAGACGAATCCAATGGTGCAACTTAATTAGCATATTATCCAATGGATCAAAAACACCCAAATGAGTTCATCACCTTCAAAGTGGGAATGCAGAATTCTTCCACGTGTCAAGCAATGATTGGCCTGAACACGTCACATCTCCAACAAACTCTCAATTCTAGCCTATAAATACTTAGTTTGTTCTTCATTTGTCATTGTAGCTTAATTCTGTAAACACATAGTTCTCTCAATTTCACTTTTCTTCTTTTCCCTCCTTTTCACCTAACAACTCAAGAGTCTGACAAACTCTTGAGTTTGTTAGTTAGTTAGAACCTTGTAACAACCATTTGTAACTGAATTCATAAATAAAATTTCAAATTCCAGTTTTCCCGCCAAATCTTGTTCTTCAATTCCTGCTACTTTACTGCTGTTGAGTGATTCATTTGTTGCTGTTAGAAGTTTGTTATGATCATACATTGATCATAACTGACTTTGTTGAAGATTTGTTGCTGTTTGATCAAAAATTCAGTTCATTCCTAGTTCTTGAAGTTTTCATGGCAGAATGATGAGTTTTAGCTGTCTTGGTGATTGATTTGAGTTGATAGCTAGTGATAGGTGGTGGTATCACTAGGGCAAGAGAGCTCAGCGCTCCTCTTCTACCCAAAGGATCTCTACAATAGGTTCTAAAGTTTCTGATTTTTGTTCCTCTAAACAGTTCTTGCCTGCTCATTTCTTAGTGTAAACTTTGATGGCTGCTTGATTATACTTGTTTAGTTGATGTTTGATTGTCTTTGAGTGTTGTAGTTTAGTTGTTTGATACTTGATTACTTGTGATCAGTCTTGTAGTTTTAGCTGAATTTCAGTACTTTTTAGTGCATTAGCTACTTGCAGTTCTAGTGTTGGTTATTACTTGTTCTTGGCTTGTATACATCTCATTTTGATCACTTAAACTAGTTTGTTATAGCTCTTTGTTCAGTCTTAATCAGAACTCAATAAGTTTTTGAAATAGTTTGATATAAATCAGATAAGGTGTGTTTGGGACTAGTTGTAATTCAGTTTTCAAGTGTTGTTAATTAGTGTTTAAGTGTTCATTTCTACTCATTAGAAGTTAACAAGTGTTTTTGAGTCATTTGCAAGTCCATAAAATAGTCAAACAGGCAATTGGTTGATAAAAAGTTTGGGTCATACTTGTTTTCAGTTTTAGTTCATAAACTTGCCAAATTCAATAGATCATTTCTCCTTCATTACTTGTTCAAATTTGCTCAAACCAGTTTCTAGTTATAGCTTATAACATAATCTTTCAGTATCTAGGAGGAAATTCTACAGTTTCAAGAAATAAGCTAGAAAATAGCTTATTAGTTAAGACCTGAGCAAATTGCATTCTCTGATATGAATTGCTTACTGTTTTACTAGTTCTAATAATCCACTTCATAAAAGTCCTTATTTTCTTTCACAAATCTGATTAGTAAGTGTTGGATATGAAGTTTTGAGATTTTGAGCTTTTTCAAAAATCTGGTCAACGTTGGGTCAACATAAGCTCATTTGAGCTTATTTTCAAATATCTGGCTTATTTCTGGATGAAAATTGTTCTAGTTTGATTTCCCCTGCTTTAAATCAAGTGCTTATTCATTTCCTTTACAAAAATCAAGTTGTGGATGTTTGGATTTTTCTGTAGCTTATTTTGAGCTTATTAATAAGCACTCTTTTGCTTATCTTTGACTTTTAAACAAAATCCTTAAATACACGTTTCTATAATTGGATTTGAAGTTGTTTGCAATTTGTTTCAGCTTATTTGGTTGAGTATTAAGCTCAAACGAGCTTATTGTTTCATTGAGCCCGTTTTTGGTTATTATTTTAGTTTAATTGCACTTTAGTCCCTATATTTCTAATCTGTTTTTAAACCTAGCTTAATTTTCCTAATTTTCTGGTAATTGCAATAATCAGTCCTTGCATTTGTTAGGTTGTTAAAATTCAGTTTAAGAGTTTGTTAGTTTGTTAGTTTTTGGTTATTTTGTTAAAGTTTTTACAAGTTAAGTCCTTTTAGTTTACTGCTTTACATTTTTAGTCCTTATAACTTTTAGGATTTACATTTTAAGCATTTTCATTTTATAGAAATTACATTTTCAGTCCTTATAGTTTTATATTTTGCATTTTAATATATTACTTGAATAAAATTTGGAATTTGCAATTTGTTTTACGTATAAGTAGGTTTATATTTTTCATTTTTAGATAGCTTTGTTTGAATTAGCAATAGATTACCAAGCAAGCTTGAACAACCAAAAACAATTATAAATTTGATATTGATTGGACTTTCTATTAGTTAAGAACTGAGAAAACGAACTTGCATTATACACATTTCAAATGGCGCCGCTGCCGGTTCTTTGACTACACGAGAGACTATCGATTGACGGTTTTCATTGGCTTTTGGGATCCGTTCACTTTGTGAACGTTATTTTTACGTATCATAAATCAAAAACAAATAAAAAAATCAAAAATATAAAAATATATAAAAACTAAAAAATTAACAAAACAATTCTTTTCCTAAAGAATTGACCAAAAAAATAAAAAAATCCAAAAAGCAATCTTTTTCCTAAGAGATTGCAACCAAAAATATATATTATTGGATTCTCTCGGTTTTTATGTACATATAGTATTTTCCTTTAAAAAACTCATAAATACAAAAATATTTTTCATATATTATTATAAGTAAATACGTATACGTATAAGAACAATCAATCTACATATCTTCCATAAGTATTGCCGAGGCAATACACCGTGTTGAGGGGCGCTCCGGTCCTTGACACGCGTATCGATCAAATAAAATAAAGCAAGAATAGATAAATACTCTCAATAAGCAATAATTCGAAGAATACGAACATTTAAGTGAATAGAAAGGCGATGTGCTATAAAATGCCATCTAAGGGTCAATAGGTACTTAAGTGCTTCGCGCCACCTAACCCCCCGTTCACTTGGGAGTATTCTAAGAAGGAAAGCTTCATTGAGGGTCTTGCACCCAAAGTAGTATTACATATATTGTTACTTTCTTGTGGATATTTAATATCGAAACTCGAAGAGGATAATCTTATTCTTTTCAAAGTCACACGAGAGCTTCTCTCTCATTCCTCGTATTGAGTTGCATGCTCACTCGCGGGCGTGCACAAATACCGATTGGTGTACAACCTCTTCCTCCGAAAAGGAAGAAGAAAAGAAAGAGTAAGACCACCATCGTCCACCAAGCCGATCACGAGAATCGTGCTTTGTCACCACCACGAGGAGCCATGGCTGTTGATAACCGTACTTTGTTTGAACGTATGCAAACCAACATTCATGGATTTGTTAGTGCCATTAAGATTCCCGACTATCCCGCTAACACATTTGAGCTACATACATCTATGATCAATATGGTTGCTGCATCACCTTTCTATGGAAAACAAAATGAGGATCCCCATGCTCATCTTAAGAGATTCCTTTCACTTTGCAATACCATTAAGCATAATGGGGTTCCACCGGATGTCATTAGATTGTTGTTAGTGTCATTTTCACTAGATGGGAGTGCTAAGCATTGGTTAGACACCCAACCACCCGATAGTATCACCACATGGGATGGTTTTACCACTAAGTTTTTGAACAAATTCTTTCCTCCACAAAAGACTATGGCTTTGAGAAATATGATTATGGGCTTTACACAAAAACCTAGTCAATCCTTTGGTGATGCTTGGGAAGAGTATAGTGAGTTGTTGAGGCGATGCCCTAATCATGGAATGGATGATCTAACCCAAATCAATACCTTCTACAATGGCCTCAAACCTCACCACCAAGATTCACTAAATGCTTCCGCGGGAGGGAGTATTCATTTCAAGACATACCAAGAGGCTTTGACCATTATTGAGACTAAGGCAATGGTTCAAACAAACGATCCATTTGAAGAAAGAGTTCATGTGATCCAAAATACTTCTAAAACCCCTTGTGAACTCCAAATTCTTCAAGAGATTCTTCAACAAGTCAAACAAGGACAAGAAATGACTCAAGGCATGATTCAAGATTTTAAGAGCATGACATTGAACAAGTCCTCAAACAATGTGAATGCCATCACCATTTCTTGTGTTACTTGTGGAGGCCCTCACTCTTATGAACAATGTGACAAGGTGCAAGGGTATCAAGGGGAATGCTATGCTTACCAAGAGGAACACCGTGAACACTTCAAGCCTAACATCAATCCAAATAACCTTTCTTACAAATCCCAAAATTACCTTACTCCACCCGGCTTTCCACCCCAACCACCCACCCAAATTCAACAAAATCCTCCTCAAATTTTAGCAAGGAATCAAGGGCAAAGACAACCATACCAAGGCAATAATTACAAAGCTCCCAATCAATTTCAACCTCAAGCTAATACCTTTTATCCACCACAACAAGGATTTAATCAACCACTTCCATTTATTCCCAATCAAGCATATGCTCCAATACCAAATCAAGCTTACCCTCAAAATCAAACTCAAGGATATGGGATGCAAGAGACTCAAGAGTATGTTGACAAGAAAATGCGTGACATTGAGAAGAGAATGAATGATCAAGTGAAACGTACAATAGAGGAACAAATCAATAGGGTTTTAGTGGCGGTAACTCAAAGACCACAAGGAGCTTTACCTTCCAACACACAAACAAATCCTAGGGCCAATGTCAATGCTATTACAACAAGGAGTGGTACAACAACAAAGGATCCTTCACCTCCTAAACCTACTATTGTTCAACCCACTTGTGCTCCTACTTATGATAAGCCTTCTACTTCTACTCCACCTCCTCAAAGTGCTCCTATTCACTCAAACACACCTTCTCAACAACCTCATACTTCTCCTTCACCTTCCACACTTCCCAATGAAGAGGCTAACAAAGACAAATCTTCCACTACAACACCTATTCCACCTACACCCAAACCTACTCTTCCATACCCTTCAAGGTTGAAAAAGGACAAGTTAAAGAACAAAGATGACATACAAGTCTCAAATTTCTTAAGGATGTTCAAGCAACTCAATATCAACATATCCTTTGCGGAAGCTCTTGCTTATATGCCAAAGTTTGCTAAGATGTTCAAGGATTTGCTCTCAAACAAAGAAAAATTGGTTGACTTGCCCAACACATCACTTAATGAAAATTGTTCCGCGGTGTTACTTAAAACCTTACCAACAAAACTTGGAGATCCGGGGCGCTTCTTGATACCTTGTAATTTTCCCGGTGTTGAAAATTGCATGGCTTTGGCGGATTTAGGGGCAAGCATAAATCTCATGCCTTTATCGGTTTGGAAACAACTCTCTCTTCCCGAGCTCACCCCCACTAGGATGACTCTTGAACTAGCCAACCGAACCATAGCTCACCCCGTAGGTATAGCGGAAGATGTGTTTGTAGGTGTGGATAAGTTTACCTTTCCGGCCGACTTTGTAGTGGTCGATTATGACATGGATCCTAGAGTGCCTTTGATTGTTGGTAGACCGTTTTTGAGAACGGGTCGTACCTTGATAGATGTGGCGGAAGGAGAATTAATTATGAGAGTAGAGGATGAGAAAGTGGTGTTTAAGTTAGGGAAAGTTTGTGATAGAAAAGAGGTTAAGGAGTCTAGACCTTGTGAGACGATTAACATTGTGGATGTGCTAGATGAAGTGTGTAATGAACACTTTCATGATGCATGTAAGAATGCTAGTGATGAGATTCCACATGTTGAAACCGTGGCCTCAATTGCTCCCTCTTTAACACCTTTTGGAGAGAGTGATTTCCTCTTGGAGGAATTTGAGTCCAACTTTCTTGGTGATGATGATTCTCCCATTAATTGGGAAGAAGATATTCTTACAATCCAAAAGTTGCTCAATGAGGACCCTATTCCTTCCCCTATTCCACAAGAGATTACTATTGAGGAACCTTCCATAGTGAAACCTTCCATAGAGAGTCCACCTCCCATTGAACTTAAGGAACTTCCATCCCACTTAGAATATGCTTTCTTAGAAGGACAAGACCAATTACCGGTGATTATTGCTAAGGAATTGAAAGAGGATGAGAAGGAGCAACTTATTGAAGTCCTTAAGAAACATAAGAAAGCTTTAGCATGGAAAATATCCGACATAAGGGGAATTGATCCACATTTTTGTACTCACAAAATCCTTATGGAGGATGATTATAAACCCGCCATTCAAAACCAAAGGAGAGTTAACCCTAAAATTCATGAGGTTATTAAGAAAGAAGTGATTAAACTCTTAGATGCGGGTATGATTTACCCCATTTCCGACTCTCCATGGGTTAGCCCGGTTCATTGTGTTCCAAAGAAGGGAGGAATCACCGTAGTGCCTAATGAGAACAATGAGCTTATTCCCACGAGACTTGTAACCGGTTGGAGAGTTTGCATTGATTATAGAAAACTTAATGAGGCAACTAGGAAAGACCATTTTCCGCTTCCCTTTATGGATCAAATGCTTGAACGCTTAGCGGGAAATGAGTACTATTGTTTTCTTGATGGCTTTTCGGGTTATTTCCAAATCCCAATTGACCCTAAGGATCAAGAAAAGACCACATTCACTTGTCCATACGGTACATTTGCTTACAAGAGGATGCCTTTTGGCCTATGTAATGCACCGGGGACGTTTCAAAGGTGCATGATGGCAATTTTCCATGATATGATAGAGCAAACCATGGAGGTTTTTATGGATGACTTTTCCGTATTTGGGAACTCCTTTAGCTCTTGCCTCACCAATCTTGAGAGAATGCTTAAGCGTTGTGAGGAAACACGTTTGGTGCTTAATTGGGAGAAATGTCACTTTATGGTAAAAGAGGGAATTGTTTTAGGACACAAGATATCCAATAAGGGATTAGAAGTTGATCGTGCCAAAATTGATGTGATTGCTAAGCTTCCCCCACCCACCTCGGTTAAAGGTGTGAGGAGTTTCTTAGGTCATGCGGGTTTTTATAGGCGCTTTATACAAGATTTCTCTAAGATAGCTAGACCAATGACTCATCTCTTGGAGAAAGAGGCTCCTTTCATTTTTGACCAAGCTTGTTTAGAATCTTTTGAGACACTTAAGGAAAAATTGACAAAGGCTCCCGTTTTGGTTTCTCCAAATTGGGAATTACCTTTTGAGCTTATGTGTGACGCTAGTGATTATGCGGTGGGGGCCGTCTTAGGACAAAGAGTTAATAAGCATTTCCAACCTATACACTATGCGAGTAAAACCATGACCGGTGCACAACTTCATTACACTACCACGGAAAAAGAGTTGCTTGCTATAGTATATGCTTTTGAGAAGTTTAGACCATACCTTGTGCTTTCTAAGACCATAGTGTATACGGATCATTCCGCTCTCAAGTATCTTATGACAAAACAAGATGCTAAGCCTAGGCTTTTGAGATGGGTTTTGTTGCTTCAAGAGTTTAAGATAGAGATTCGTGATAAAAAAGGGGCCGAGAATTTAGCGGCGGATCATTTGAGTAGACTTGAGCATCCTTTTCAAGGAGATTTCCCACATCAAGAAATCAATGAATCCTTTCCATTAGAGGAGCTCATGTCTATCTCTTCCCAAGAGGATGCCACACCTTGGTTTGCGGATATTGCAAACTATCTTGTGGGCAATGTGCTTATTGAAGGTCTTACTTACCAACAAAAGAAAAAGTTTCTTAAGGAAGTTAAGTATTACTTTTGGGATGATCCATATCTTTTTAGGCAATGTGCGGACCAAATCATTAGACGGTGTGTAGATGGGCCCGAGGCATTTAAAATCTTAGAGGCATGTCATAAAGGACCTACGGGTGGACATTTTGGGCCTAACTACACCGCCAAGAAAGTCTTTGATTCGGGTTACTATTGGCCTTCCATTTACAAGGATGCCCAAGAGATGGTAAAATTTTGTGATGTTTGTCAAAGACAAGGAAAAATTACACAACGTGATGAGATGCCACAAAATTTTATCCAAGAATGTGAGATATTTGATGTATGGGGAATAGATTTCATGGGACCTTTTCCATCCTCTAAGGGAAACAAGTATATACTTGTGGCGGTGGATTATGTGTCCAAGTGGGTGGAGGCTAAAGCCTTACCTACTAATGATGCTAGAGTGGTTGTAAAGTTCTTGAAACAATTGTTTGCTAGATTTGGTGTACCTCGGGCCATCATAAGTGATCGTGGTACGCACTTTTGTAATGATCAATTCACGAGAGTTATGAAGAAATATGGAGTGAATCATAGACTTTCTACCGCGTATCACCCTCAAACAAATGGCCAAACCGAGGTCACAAATCGTGGTTTAAAGAGAATTTTAGAGAGAACGGTGGGAGAGCATAGAGCTTCTTGGTCGGATAAGCTTGATGATGCTTTGTGGGCGTTTAGGACGGCTTTTAAGACACCAATTGGTTGTACTCCTTATAGGCTTGTCTATGGAAAAGCGTGCCACCTCCCATTTGAGTTAGAACATAAGGCATCTTGGGCTCTCAAGTGGGCTAACTTTGATTTAAACCAAGCTGGTTCACATAGGAAAGATCAAATCAATGAGATGGATGAGTTGAGAGCCAATGCCTATGAGAATTCTTTGTTATATAAGGAAAAGACTAAGAAATTGCATGATGCTAAGATTAAGAATCGTGAGTTCAAAGTTGGAGAGCCGGTTCTCCTCTTTAACTCAAGATTGAAGCTTTTTGCGGGCAAGCTTAAGTCGAGATGGTCCGGTCCATTCACTATTGCTCAAGTGTTTCCATATGGAACTCTTGAGTTGTCCCAACCCGATGGTCCAAATTTTAAAGTGAATGGTCACCGTGTTAAGCATTACTTTGGGGAGGACATTTCCGTTGAAATGGTCCAAGAGGTCCCCATTTTCCCCATGAATTAATTCATTGAGGGACGAGTCGAGCTAGAGACTCATTAACTCAAGCATCGTATAACTAGGTTAGAGTGTTGTAGGTTAGAAATAAAGGCATAGATTTGGAGATAAGTGTAGGGGAGACCTTCTTTTGTCTTCATGCTTGTTTGTAGGGTTGCTCACTCATCTCATGCTTTGGAGCTTATGGAGGAGGCCCTTGTATCCGGTTCACTTCGTTACTTTAGTGATTTTTCATTGACACGTTGTGCTTAAACTTGATTTCACTAATAGTAGTCCTTTCCTTAACTTGGGTTAAGCAACGTCTATTCATTGTCATAAGTGTAGGGGAGGTTTTTATACTTCCATGCTCTTAAACATTGAGGACAATGTTTAGCTTAAGTGTAGGGGGGTCTTCTATCGAAGTGACCTTACCTAGAACTTGTCATTGTCTTGCATGATAACATGGAAAATTGGATTTTCAACATTTTTCAAATTTTTGATCTACTTTGGCCAACAAAAATATGCATTCATAATTTTTGCATCAATCATTTTTCATTTTTGCATAACACATTTGCATTGTATATATTTCTTCTTTTATTTTTCATCAAAAATATATAAAAAAGGAAAATAAAATAAAACATGGTTTTAACAAGTTTAGATTTCTTTGACATATTAGGCCCGCCATGGATATTTTGACTCAACCCGAGTTTGCTTATTTTAGCACTCTCTAGCTAGTATCCTTAACCATGTAGTCCTTCATAGGTCTATTAGGCTAAGCTTCCACCAATTTCATTCTTTGAAATTTTAAATTTGTGGAGAATGGGAAATGATAGAGTTGAAGCAAGTGTAAAAGGGCTAGATAGACTTCATGGCAATTACTTGTGGCTAAACCCTTCTCTTCTTGACTTCTATTTTCTTCGCTTGTATATAATTGTTAATAAATAATCAAGTACGGTTTTAATTGGTTCGTAATCTCTTATGCATTTTTGGCTAATCATTCATGGTTAATATGAGTACGTCTTAAGATTCTAAGTTAGCACGTTTTATGTGTACTAGAATTGTGTCATGCTCCATATTTAGCGGGTGTTTTTCCTTTTCTTCTTTGCAAATTTCTTGGTGAGGAATAAAGAAAAATAAGAGCGGCTTATGAAAAAAATGAGTGGCTAGAAAAAAAAAAGAAAAAAAAAATAATGCAAGACTCCCAAGAGGGGCAGTGTGGTGTTAATTATAGTGACTATTGAGTTCCAATATTACCTTGACGGGTTGCGGGGATTCAATAGATTGCTCCAATCCAATATTACCTTGACGGGTTGCGGGGTTGAAGATCCAAAATCTCAAAAAGATGCGGATGTAAATTATTGCGTGAGTTTTATTTTTCTTTCCTTAGCGAGTGTGTAGTTACTTATGAAAGCATGACATGAGGATTTTACACATAAGGCGAATGACTTATTACTCTTAATACGGACTTGTATTAATTGTGAGCGGTTTTTCAAGTAATGGATGAGAAGATTACTTAGGATTAAAACCGTCCTTCCTTATTTTTGGATTTTACACTTCTTATATTTCACGCTTGAATAATGACAAATTTGCTCACAAGCAATTTGCTCAAATAATAACCGGTTTCACATTTAATTGTCATGAATAAGTTGATGCACTTTTTACTTGTGAATGCAATGATCCCATTTACTAGCTTGGTATGGGGAAAGTGAAACTTGAGGGTGATAAATGTTCATGGTATCCAAGCCCTAATCCAAGTCATTGAATTCTTTATGAGTTATTTCCATCGAAACCATTTCAAGAAAAATCAAAAAGATATAGATAAGATTGTATTTTAATTCATTGCATTATTAAAAATCAAAATCATGCATCATCTAGTTTAGAGTAGTGTAGATGAATCTCATATGGCCAAGGTGGATTAATTATGAGGGAAATGTAAATTTTTAAGCTTTGAAAGATAATATTGCATGAGGACATGGCAATGCTCAAGTGTAGGGGAATTTGATATGAGCTTAAACTCATATCCTTTTATCAACAAATAACCCTAAAACATGAAGTAAAATACCCTTTTATATTGTAAAAAGCAGTGTTATGTGGTATGTTTGTGTTTGTGTGATCTTATGTAGGTAAAAGGATACAATTTCAAGCAAACAAGGAAAAACCAAGCTCAAATGGATGAAAAAGACAAAAGAAGATCACAAGTGACAAGTTTTCAAAGTTCAAGGACCTATCTTGACAAGTCTTGAAAGTTGAGGGACTTAAAGTGCAAATACTGCAAAGTCAAGATCCAAGTCAAACCTGGTCAAACTACAAAGTCAATCAAGTCAAAGGGTCATTTTGTTGAAGAATCAAAGTTGAAGGGCCAAAATTGTCAAAGGAATGAAGTTTTTAGCCTTAACTAGCAATCTGCCAAGTACAAGGACCTAATTTGCCAAGATGAGAAAGTTATTCATGTTTAATCCATGTGCTTAGGCTATTAACCAATCAGAAACAAGGAATCAAGTCACACGGATCAAATAATTAAAACCCACTTGCAGCCACCACATTTATTGCCAAATCATAACAGTGTGATCCGCAACACTCTCTTTCCACCAATAAGAAGCTGCCACGTGTCTCTCTCTTTCACCAAAATATTTTCCAGGATCGCGTTTTTGATAGAATGCATTTCAGAAGAAGATCAAAACATCAAAGTTGCTCGTTTTGAAGAGACGAATCCAATGGTGCAACTTAATTAGCATATTATCCAATGGATCAAAAACACCCAAATGAGTTCATCACCTTCAAAGTGGGAATGCAGAATTCTTCCACGTGTCAAGCAATGATTGGCCTGAACACGTCACATCTCCAACAAACTCTCAATTCTAGCCTATAAATACTTAGTTTGTTCTTCATTTGTCATTGTAGCTTAATTCTGTAAACACATAGTTCTCTCAATTTCACTTTTCTTCTTTTCCCTCCTTTTCACCTAACAACTCAAGAGTCTGACAAACTCTTGAGTTTGTTAGTTAGTTAGAACCTTGTAACAACCATTTGTAACTGAATTCATAAATAAAATTTCAAATTCCAGTTTTCCCGCCAAATCTTGTTCTTCAATTCCTGCTACTTTACTGCTGTTGAGTGATTCATTTGTTGCTGTTAGAAGTTTGTTATGATCATACATTGATCATAACTGACTTTGTTGAAGATTTGTTGCTGTTTGATCAAAAATTCAGTTCATTCCTAGTTCTTGAAGTTTTCATGGCAGAATGATGAGTTTTAGCTGTCTTGGTGATTGATTTGAGTTGATAGCTAGTGATAGGTGGTGGTATCACTAGGGCAAGAGAGCTCAGCGCTCCTCTTCTACCCAAAGGATCTCTACAATAGGTTCTAAAGTTTCTGATTTTTGTTCCTCTAAACAGTTCTTGCCTGCTCATTTCTTAGTGTAAACTTTGATGGCTGCTTGATTATACTTGTTTAGTTGATGTTTGATTGTCTTTGAGTGTTGTAGTTTAGTTGTTTGATACTTGATTACTTGTGATCAGTCTTGTAGTTTTAGCTGAATTTCAGTACTTTTTAGTGCATTAGCTACTTGCAGTTCTAGTGTTGGTTATTACTTGTTCTTGGCTTGTATACATCTCATTTTGATCACTTAAACTAGTTTGTTATAGCTCTTTGTTCAGTCTTAATCAGAACTCAATAAGTTTTTGAAATAGTTTGATATAAATCAGATAAGGTGTGTTTGGGACTAGTTGTAATTCAGTTTTCAAGTGTTGTTAATTAGTGTTTAAGTGTTCATTTCTACTCATTAGAAGTTAACAAGTGTTTTTGAGTCATTTGCAAGTCCATAAAATAGTCAAACAGGCAATTGGTTGATAAAAAGTTTGGGTCATACTTGTTTTCAGTTTTAGTTCATAAACTTGCCAAATTCAATAGATCATTTCTCCTTCATTACTTGTTCAAATTTGCTCAAACCAGTTTCTAGTTATAGCTTATAACATAATCTTTCAGTATCTAGGAGGAAATTCTACAGTTTCAAGAAATAAGCTAGAAAATAGCTTATTAGTTAAGACCTGAGCAAATTGCATTCTCTGATATGAATTGCTTACTGTTTTACTAGTTCTAATAATCCACTTCATAAAAGTCCTTATTTTCTTTCACAAATCTGATTAGTAAGTGTTGGATATGAAGTTTTGAGATTTTGAGCTTTTTCAAAAATCTGGTCAACGTTGGGTCAACATAAGCTCATTTGAGCTTATTTTCAAATATCTGGCTTATTTCTGGATGAAAATTGTTCTAGTTTGATTTCCCCTGCTTTAAATCAAGTGCTTATTCATTTCCTTTACAAAAATCAAGTTGTGGATGTTTGGATTTTTCTGTAGCTTATTTTGAGCTTATTAATAAGCACTCTTTTGCTTATCTTTGACTTTTAAACAAAATCCTTAAATACACGTTTCTATAATTGGATTTGAAGTTGTTTGCAATTTGTTTCAGCTTATTTGGTTGAGTATTAAGCTCAAACGAGCTTATTGTTTCATTGAGCCCGTTTTTGGTTATTATTTTAGTTTAATTGCACTTTAGTCCCTATATTTCTAATCTGTTTTTAAACCTAGCTTAATTTTCCTAATTTTCTGGTAATTGCAATAATCAGTCCTTGCATTTGTTAGGTTGTTAAAATTCAGTTTAAGAGTTTGTTAGTTTGTTAGTTTTTGGTTATTTTGTTAAAGTTTTTACAAGTTAAGTCCTTTTAGTTTACTGCTTTACATTTTTAGTCCTTATAACTTTTAGGATTTACATTTTAAGCATTTTCATTTTATAGAAATTACATTTTCAGTCCTTATAGTTTTATATTTTGCATTTTAATATATTACTTGAATAAAATTTGGAATTTGCAATTTGTTTTACGTATAAGTAGGTTTATATTTTTCATTTTTAGATAGCTTTGTTTGAATTAGCAATAGATTACCAAGCAAGCTTGAACAACCAAAAACAATTATAAATTTGATATTGATTGGACTTTCTATTAGTTAAGAACTGAGAAAACGAACTTGCATTATACACATTTCAGCTTCCTTCGGTACTAGTATAGATTTACTAGTTTGCTACAATTTTATTCGCTTATTGCTTCTGCGCCATTTGTCTGCTATAATTTTTTTTATATTGTTGCCCCATGAATCAAGAAAAAACTTTTGGGAATTTTGCATATGTTGTGCCTACTGCCATCCCATCTCAAGCTGCCATGATTCCTCAAGCTTTTCAAGATATGACACCTCAAGCTTCCTTTTGGAATATGGACACCGGAGCATCTTCTCACTTGGCGGACAATACAGGTATACTTACTTCCTTTAGTAATTCGATCATTTATCCATCTGTATTTGTTGGCAATGGTAACTCTATTCCTGTCACTCATACCAGACATAGCTTATTGCATACATCTTGTAGAAACTAGAAGGGGGGGGGGTGAATAGTTTCTTATATTTACTTGTTAAAATGTGGTTTCCAAAAATCCTTTTTCAAAAACTTAGGCTTGAGGAAATATGTGAAATCTTCTTATGCACAATATGAACAATGATAGTGTAACTAAACTAATACTAACAAAAATATATCCACAAAGAATAAAGAATTAAAGTGTAACTAATCTAATACTAACACATGTATATGCATAAAGAATAAAGAATGTAAAGAGTTAAGGGTAAAGAAAGATCAAACCGAACACCAAGGATTTATAGTGGTTCGGCAACGAAGCTCACTCCTCGTTCCTACTCCACTCCTCGAGTACTCCTTACTCGAGAGTTCACTACACAACAAGCTCCTTATGGTGGAGAAAACCGTACACGTCGCTTAACCAATTTCCGACTCTAAGCTAAAAGTCGAGCCCTAATCGTAGATAGGACCAATCTACACAACTATACTTAGTACATACACAACTTCCAAATAGACACAACTACTTGGATCTTCACAACTATGACACAACTACAAATGTATAAAATTAGATCTTCAATGGATCTTTGGTGGTGGACTCAACACTTCACAAGGATAGTGTTCTTCTCTTTGCACTTGGAGAGGAAGGGATGGAAGAACAAGATTCACTTCTTAAACAAGTAATAATCAAACAAATGATCAAAGATTTGAGTGATTAAAGAAGGGGTTTGAATCTGGAAATAAATGTGCAAAAGAGGTGAGGTGAAAAGCTGAGAATGGTCCACTATTTATAGGACAAAGGATCCAACGGCTATTTCTGCCCGCGGTACCTTATCTTAGCCCGCGGTACCTTATCGATAAGGTACCGCCTAGGTGATAAGGTACCACCGGACTAGACTCCGCTCCTTTTTGTCCTTTAGTGGTGGAGGTCTTATCTGGATATAAAAAATATCCTGAAAGGATATTCTTAACCAAATAAGAATATGCCATTTTCAAATTTCAAATAATTAATTTAATAAAACATTTTCTTAAAAAGAAAGTTTAATAAAAACTTGTCACACTTAATAAAAAGTGAGTTTTAAGAAAAGATTAAATCACTTGATCACTTGATTAAGGTTAGTACTTTTTTATCCATACCTTAAGTGAAAATGGGTAAAATAAAAAATACTTGAACTCAAGAATTCTTTTTTCGTTGTTTTTATAAATGCTTGTTTTTACATATTGTCGTAATCAAAACAAAGCGAGACCGAAAAATGCAAGTAACGTTTTTAGGCATTTATTGCATTAATAATCTCCCCCTTTTTGATTCTGACAATACATAAACTCAATCACACAAAAAACAAGATTTTCGAAGACGAGTTTATTCATTTATCCCCCTTTGTCGAAGAAAAAAGGTTGCACAAGTCGGTGTTTGAAGAAACGGACTTCGCAAAGACTCCCCTTGGTGCTTTACTCCCCCTAGCTTGGGGCACCGAGGAATCGAGATATGGTGACAAGCTACATAGAAGGGTTAGTTGAACAAAAGAAACAACCAACAATATATAGCAATAGGTCACATAAAAAAATAAAAGATAAGAGAATACAAAGACAAAGATCCAAGATATGTTACTAAAAGAACATCATACAAAGAAGTATGGAAAAAGAAACAAGCCAAAAGCATAAATCTAATCCTAGTTATTCTAGAATTCTAAGATTTGCTTGAATTTGGTGCCTTGTGGATAAGCAATCAATGCTTATATGAAAGACAAGGTAATGGCGGAGGGTGGTTGTGGTGGTGGCTTGTTGGAGATCTCATAATCAAAGTGAAGAGGAGGCTTGATTAAGAGACTCTTGATGTAGCTCAACTCCTCATAGATGTGTGCCATAACAAGGTGTTGATATTGACAACATTGACAATATGTTCCATGATGCATGACATTATCATGAGAAGGAGGAAAAACACTAAAGGGTGGTGGTGGAAGAAAAGATGTTCTACAATCAACATTCTAGGTAGGAGACATGTGATTAAGAGTGTTCTTGGGTGGGTTTGGATTGTAATGGTTTTTGGGTGAGTTGGGATTGAAAGCAATTGGAGAAAATGGAGGAGATTCAAGGCTTTCATTGGGAGAATAAGACATTTTGGATGTGAAGTAATGCAAAATGCTTATGGTTTAAATAGGGAAGGCTTAGGGTATTTTTGGGGTGGTCAAAGGGTTTGAAACAAAGATTCTCAAAAATGTTGGAGCAAATCTGGAGTTTCAGACAAAAACCCGAAAAAGGAAGGTACTGTAGGTGGTTCCTTATCTAGGGTGGCGGTACCTTATCAATAAGGTACCGCGTTTCACATATGGAACCGCCTGTAGAGGCAGGGTTTGGTGTTTGGAGGAAGATTTTTCAGCAAATCTTATTTTTCTAGTCTAACTTATCATAGGGATATGCTTAAAAGCAAAGATAGACAAAGAAAACATATGCAAATTTACTAAATAGAGATTTGACCAAAATACATGGATTAAAAAATCGATGTAGGAGGTGTGTAAGACAAGACCTTAAGTCATGACACAATGATCCTCCATGATTCTATCTTGTTCTTGCTATGTTTGAGAGAATCATACATATGAATTATGTAAGCTCTAGATTAATATAGCGAGAATCTATGAAAAATCGTTTTTAGATTGAATTAACAATGTCAAACGAATTTCTCAACCATTTTCGAAAGAGACTTTGAGAATTTTGAAAAGGAGAAGAGAGGGTTTTTTCAAAAAGAGTTTGGAAGACTCAATGACTCAAAGTGGTAAAAGAAAACACACAAGAAGAAAAGAATTTAAGGAAGATGTTTCATTAATCCTAGACCTAGACGCAAGTAATTAAAAGGTTTCCTCTTAAGTGGCTTAGTGAAGATATCGGCTAAGTTGTCCTCGGAGGGCACCTTTTCAATAGAAATGTTCCCCTTTTGAACATTATCCCTAAGGAAATGGTGTCTAATTTCTATGTGTTTGGTTCGCGAATGTTGCACGGGATTCTTGCTTAGGTCTATAGCGCCTTTATTATCGTACATGATGGGAACATCATCAAGAGAAATCCCGTGATCAACAAGCGCCTGCTTCATCCATAGAGCTTGTTGGCATGCTTTTCCGGCACTCACATACTCGGCTTCCGTGATGGATATTACAAGAGCGGTTTGTTTCTTGGAAAACCAAGAAGTTAAACAACAACCCATGAAGGTACAAACTCCACTAGTGCTTTTCCGGTCCACATAGTCTCCCGCATGATCCGAGTCCGCGTAGACAATGGTTTCTACGCCGGTCCCTTTAGGATACCATAATCCTAAATGTATAGTGCCTTTAATGTATCGGAAGATACGCTTAACCGCTTCAAGGTGAGAGGTTTTGGGAGCCTCTTGGAAGCGAGCACAAAGGCAAACACTAAACATGATATCCGGTCGACTTGCCGTTAGGTACAACAAACTACCAATCATACCTCTATATTTGGTGTTGTCTACCGAATCACAATCATCATCTACGGTGAGTTTAGTATCCGAGGCCATAGGGGTCTTCATTGGTCTAGATTCTTCTAATCCAAATTTCTTTAGCATTTCTTTAGCGTACTTAGATTGACTAAAGAAAATACCATCGTCCATTTGTTTAATCTGGAGTCCTAAAAAGAAGTTAAGTTCTCCCATCATACTCATTTCAAACTCATCATGCATGATTTTTGCAAAGTCGTCACACAATTCTTGACAAGTTGAGCCAAATATAATGTCATCAACATATATTTGTACGATTATGAGGTGAGGACCTTTCTTCTTTGTAAAGAGTGTATTGTCTACCATTCCCATGGTATACTCATGTTTAAAAAGAAACGCTTTAAGTCTATCATACCAAGCTTTGGGTGCTTGTTTGAGTCCATAAAGTTCTTTCTTAAGCTTGTAAACATGGTCCGGTTTCTCAAAATCAATGAAGCCGGGAGGTTGAGCCACATATACCTCCTCATTGATCAAATCTTTACATCCATTTGTTGAAGCTTAAAATATAAGGCACAAGCGTAGGCTAAAAGGATTCTAATTGATTCTAATCTAGCTACCGGTGCATATGTCTCGTCATAATCAATCCCTTCTTGTTGATTATAGCCTTGTGCTATAAGTCTAGCTTTGTTACGAGACACAACACCATTCTCATCTAACTTATTCCTATATACCCATTTGGTTCCTATAATGGTAGAACTTCTAGGTGGAGGAACAAGTTCCCAAACATCATTGGCAATGAATTGGTTCAATTCTTCTTGCATCGCAATGACCCAACTCTCGTCCGACAAAGCTTCTTTAACATTCTTTGGTTCAATCAAGGAGACGAAACAAAAGAAGTTGCTTTGGTTTTGAACTTGAGATCTTAGGGTCCTTTGATTTAAGTCACCAATGACATTATTGAGAGTATGATCCCTAGACTCCTTAATGTTTACTTCCTTTTCAACACTAAGGTCTTCAACTCCTATTTTTCTAACCTCTTTGGCTTTAACTACTTCTAATTCATCCAAGTCATCATCAACCAATGGTGGTGTCTTGGGTGAAGGAGGGGTTTCATCAAAGGTTACGTTGAGTGATTCTTCAATAACCCCTGAGGTTCTATTTAGGACTATGTAGGCTTTACTAGTTTGGGAATAACCTAAAAGGATACCTTCGTAAGACTTTGGGTCAAACTTGGTAAGGTAGTCTTTGGTGTTGAGGATAAAGCACTTGCTTCCAAACACCCTAAAGTATTCTAATGAGGGTTTCTTACCTTTAAGAATCTCATAGGGGGTCTTTCCTAGGAAAGGTCGAATAAGAATTCAGTTGAGAATATAAGTCGATGTGTCCACGGCATTGCACCAAAACTTTTGAGGCAAAGATTGCTCGTTTAACATCGTCCTACTCATCTCTTGGAGAGTCCTATTCTTCCTTTCAACTACCCCATTTGATTGTGGAGTGGGAGGAGCCGAGAAGTTATGGGTAATACCATGAGCTTCACAAAAGGCACCAAATTGCACTTCATTACCAAATTCCCTACCATGATCCGTCCTAATAGAAACAATTGAACATCCTAGTTGATTTTGAATTCTTCGACTAAAGATTTCGAAGTGATCGAAAGCTTCATTCTTAGATGCCAAAAATCTAGTCTAAGTGAATCTAGAATAGTCATCAACTATAACTAGGGTATAAAGGTTACCTCCATAACTCCGTATGGCGGAAGGTCAAAAAAGATCCATATGTAGGAGCTCTAAGCACCGAGAGGTCGAAACCAAATTCTTGGCTTTGTGACTTGAGTGAACTTGCTTTCCAAGTTTGCAAGCATCACAAAAGTGACTGTCAAACTTAATCTTGGGGAGGTGTCTTACCAACTCCTTAGAGACTAAAGATTGAATTAAACGCATATTAGCGTGACCTAATCTCCTATGCCAAAGAGTAGAACTATCATCAATAGTCACAAGACATATGTTGTCTTTTGAGTTCTTATTAACCTTCGTGACATAAAGCCCATGCTTTCTAACACCTTTTCCAACGACTTTTCCATCTTTTATGATTTCACTGTCATGTTCTAAAAAGATGACCTTACACTTATTATCACAAATTTGACCTATACTTAAAAGGTTAAATCCTAAGTTATCTACGTGCTCAACATTTTCAATGGTCATGGAGTCAAGAGAAACCGTACCTTTGCCAATGATATTACTACGTAGACTACTAGCGAATGTGACGTTACCTCCATCATATGCTTTGTAATGCGAGAACAAACTTCGATTACCCGTCATGTGTTTAGAACATCCACTATCCTTAATCCACTCATCGGGCTCCAAATCAATTCCCAAGCATATCTAGGTAACAACACACAAGATCAAACATTTGGTCCCTAATATCTCATGGGTCCAAAATTGTTAGTTCCAAACATTGTAGAATAGTGATAATCTTATGAATCAATAAGGTGGGTTGAAGGTTTTTATAGAGAGAAAGTAGTGAGATAAAGTGAGAGAGAAATATGTGTTTTCTATTAAAATGGAATGAGAAAAATAACCAACAACCAACCCCTTTCCATGGTGGAAAGGGGTATTTATATCCAAGCCACTAATGGGCTTAGGCCGAACCATGACAAGCCCATGGGCCGGTTTTACTTAACAAACTAACCAAATATTAACTACGAGCTATACAACATTTAATAATATCGTGGAGTGACCAATACTTCTAATATACGTTAAAAACGTATTTCTAACAATCTCCCCCTAAGGGAGGTCACTCCACGTTACACAATTCTAAACCTAGCATACTATACTAAGTCTTCGTTCTTCAGCTCGTAGTCTTTTCTTCTTTTCTTTTTGTTGTGAATATGTTGATTTGATCTTTTAGGCTTTGGCTTGAGAGCATTGTTCTTTTGACCGATCACGTGCGATCTTTGCCTTCTTGTGAATCTTGCCTCCTCGTGACTCCATGTTCCACACACTTATGTTTTTTTTTTGTTGAATTCTTGAAAGCTTCAGAGTTTGGTAGAGCAGAAGACTTCATTTTGTACTTTCTTGAATTTTGCTGAACTTTGATGCAGAAAAAACATAAGCATGTGGGAACGACTTTAGCTGGTACACCGCAACGCCACCGTCTTCGCAGCAACATAATAAGACACGAATGAAATGGCTTAGAACATTTCATTCTAAATCGGTATCGTTTTACCTCCGGTCGGTGAAGACTGTTGGACGATATCAGATATCGTACCTGTGACAGATAGTTTCAATTAAGTAACTTCGTGACAGGATTTCGCGGGTAAACCCGTTCTCTTTATTCGACGATCACTAAGCTTGACTGCGAACATAAAGAGTGAATCACTTGGATAAATTATCCTTGTGATTGAAGCCGTCAATTCATGAAACCTGGAACAAGTGAATTTCAATTAAGATTTTCACCATCGTTGCTTTCCAGTTATCACGAGCTTGATTCATAAAGAATCTTGCACGTCACCTACCACGTGCTGTTTGATGTTAACACTAGAAGGATTTCCACTCGTCACTGTGAACACTAAAGAGTGTCACTCTGAGAGTTCTGGCAAGATCATACGATAATGCGTAGAGGCCTGGAACGAGTTTAAGTTCAATTAAGAATTAAACTACGGTTTCTTTCCAGTTTTTTACAAGATTGGTTCTTAAAGAACCGCACGTGTAACCTACCATGAGCTTGTTTGATGTTGGCTCAAGCAGGATTTCCATCTTCATTGTAATACTTGCGTATCACTCGGATGTTCTGGCAATATTACAAGAATACTGCGTAGGACTCATAAAAATCTCTTACTTTTCACAGTGTGTGAGAAAGCAAGGAATAAATGAAAAGTGTCCTAATGAGACTTTTGATGATCTCGTGGCTCTAGACTCGATAGTGTGTTTTGATTTAGTGAGCAATGGCTGGAGAGGAGTGCCACCTTTTCAATATCAGTCTATTCGGAGTGAATAAACCAATAGATAACGTGTTGATCTCCGTGTGATTAAAACAAATACCTTTTGAGAGATATTTGAGTTAGATGGGAAGGGTTGTGCATTGCATCACTGGGTCCATGATGTCTTTCTTCAATATCGAGAATCGTTAACAAATGATCTCAATAGCATATGTATTGACCCGGTTTCTGCCTAAAGTTGTAAGGAGGGCTTCTTTCTTTACACCCTTTATCTTTACATTTCTTTTTCATTCTTCAACCCCTTCAGTACTTACCAATACATCATTACTAGCACCTTGTTGTGATTGTTCCAGTGCTAGCATCAGTAATTAGTCGGTACTCTGCTACGTTCACAATCTTTCTCCATCTTTCCTAGGACTTCTAATTCTATCTAGGGAATTGTCCTTGGAAAGATTCCATCGGCTCTGATGAATCATTGGACTAATACCTATTCCTACCACCCTTTTGTCACCACATCCGTCGTGAATTAAGCGTGTTTTGGGAAAGTATAGTCACCATGAAAAATCCTTGAAAATCACCTAAGGTACTTGTGAATAAACACTTCATCCGGAATAAACATCTCATCCGGAATAAACCCTTCATCCGGAATAAACCCTTCATCCGGAATAAACCCTTCATCCGGGGTAAACCCTTCATCCAGAATAAACCCTTCATCCGGAATAAAGGGTTCATCCGGAATAAATGGTTCATCCGGAATAATGGTTCATCCGGAATAATGGTTCATCCGGAATAATGGTTCATCCGGAATAATGGTTCATCCGGAATATTTGTTTCATCCGGAATATTTTTGTTTCATCCGGAATGTTTGCTTCATCCGGAATGTTTGCTTCATCCGGAATGTTTGCTTCATCCGGAATACTTGCTTCATCCGGAATAAACGTTCATTCGGAATTAACGTTCATCCGGAATATTTCAAAAATCCTGTTCATCCGGATTAACCTAAATTCGTTCTATGATGGATTAATCTAAGAGCATGTGAGTGTTTTAAAGCATTCTAAGGCTACAAAAATCGTTCTAATCTCATTCCGAGTGAAACCCACTTAAAACCCTAATCAATTAAGGCCTAATTAGCTAAAAACCCTAATTACAGCACTTTAATTAAATCGAATTGATTAAGGGATTAACAATGAATTAGATGTGACGATTAATGATGTATGTACCTTGTTAATCGAATGGAACGGATTAATTGAGCAAAAAGCGAAGGATTGTGATAGCTTGTTTGTGTTTATGTATGTTTTAATGGCGGACAGAAAGAAGAAAAGAGAAATAGGGAAAGAGAAGACGGGCTGGGGTGGTCAAACCTTTTTAAAGTTTTGCCTTTGTCACTTCTAACCCTTTTACTTTAAAGTCTTTTAACTTTTCGTTTTTCTTTTCTTTTCCTTTTCTTTTCTAGTTAATAACAAGATTAGGTTAACAATCGTTAATAAATTAACACTCGTTAGACCTAAACATAGTATTAAACGTTCTAACCCTCACACAATTTAATTATTCACGACAAATCACGAACGAATACAAGACGTATACCAAAGCAATTCCAGTCCTTAACCAATTAGCCAATTAATTTTCCTCAAGAACTTTTGAAGACCGTTTTGATGACGAAGACGATTTAATATTTTCTCCCCCTTAAACGATGACCCATTTTCTATTTAAAGAGCTGTAGTCATTGTTTAAAGAGTCAAATATTGATGAAAACATTTTCCAATTAATGTCTTGAAAAGATTGATTCGTGGTGGCAATAAGATTTCTCTTATTTGGACAAATTAATGTACTGAGACGTACACTAACTCGTGTTAGACCAAGTTATAAAGTAAACTTGATCCCTTTGCATGATTTGGCTTGTAAATCATGCCCGAGAAAATTAATTCCCGTTGTGAGCCAACGTTTTCCAAGGAAATACGTGACTTTAATGCGAAAAGCGGGTTGCAGTCTGAAATAACTACAAGCCATAATGGGCATGTTTTAAAAATGTACAACTTTTATACGGACTCTATTTATGGCGGCGTGTCAATATTGATCGACATTTCTAAGGCCGTAAATATTACCGTACTAAAAGACATGCCCGATTTAAAAAGACGAAAATATTTTTGGGTTTTCTTGGTTTTATTGTTTTTATGGTTTTTCTTGGTTTTATATTTTTTATGGTTTTTCTTAGTTTTATATTTTTATGGTTTTTGTAGGTTTTATATTTTTTTATTTTTCTTTTTGTGGTTTATATATATACGATAATATACATGATCACGAACAAAGGATACGCATGAATAGTTTACCACCACTATTCTGCTGATTCTTCTGCCAACTCTTTGAGAGTCGCTGGAGAGAAAGATTTCATGCCAAGCTTGTCGATCAAAAACTCGATTCGTCCTTGATCTAAGGCTTTTGTGAACATATCTGCCAGCTGATACTCAGTTGTGACAAAGTACAGCTCGATCACTCCGTTTTCCACTTGCTCTTTAATGAAATGGTAGCGAATGTCGATGTGCTTTGCCCAGGAGTGTTGAACGTAGTTGCAGCAAAGGGCAATGGCGCTCTTGTTGTCACAATACATCGGGATTTTGTTAAATCCAAGACCGTAGTCGGTTAGTTGTGATCTCATCCAAAGGACTTGAGCACAACAACCGGACATGGCAATGTATTCAGCCTCCGTGCTAGAATATGCAGCGCTTTTCTGCCTTTTTGAAGACCAACTAATCAATCTATCTCCAAGGAGTTGCACAGACCCAGAAGTGCTACGCCTCGTGTCTTGACACCCAGCATGATCGGCATCTGCATATGATATTAAAGCAATAGAGGAATCTTTCGGATACCATAGACCACGATGAAGTGTTCCTTTGAGATACCGAAAGATCCTTTTAACAGCATGTAAGTGCTTTTCGGTAGGCCGAGCCTGATACCGGGCACACATGTATACAGCAAATTGCAAATCAGGCCTGCTAGCATTTAGATAGAGAAGGGTGCCGATCATCCCACGGTAGAGTTTCGGATCGACAATAATCCCATTTCTATCTTCGTCTAACTTGGATTTCTCCACCATTGGAGTATCCACGGGGTCACAATTTTCAAAGTTATATTTCTTTAGAGATTCTAGAGCATATTTGGATTGATTAATAAAGATGCCTCTGGGATTCTGAGAAATTTGTAATCCTAAGAAAAATGAAATTTTTCCCATCATTGACATCTGAAAGCGTGTGGACATTATTTTCTCAAAGCGGTTTGACAATTCTATGTTAGAGGCAGCAAATATTATATCATCAACATAAATTTGTACCAGTATCATGTCATTGTCTTCCTTGAGAGTGAATAGAGTGGGGTCCACCTTGCCTTTGGAGAAGCCTTCCGCTGCAACCAATCTAGCAACCAATCTAGCCTTATTCTTCAAGACTCCACCCATCTCATCGAGTTTAACCTTATAAACCCACAACAAAGTAAGGATGTTAACCTTGTCAGGGAGAGGAACTAATTCCCATACTTCAAGTCTTTGGAATTCATTTAGTTCCTCTTGCATGGCTTCAATCCAAGATGATTGAGTCATAGCATGTTGCCAGTTTTTAGGTTCAACTTCGGAGAGAAATGCATCAAAATAGCAATAGAGTGCACTCTCTTGTAATTGATGGCGTGTCGAGACTGGTCGATCGAGACCTCCAATAATATTCCTAATTGGGTGATCTTTTGTCCATTTGGTGCTGCGATTTTCAATCCGTGGTGGTCTGGAGTGAACGATTGTAGGAGCTTCTTCTGAGGTAGACGCGGCTGAAGGGTTTTCAGGTATCGGTATACCAAAGAGTGGAAGCTCTTGTAGGTGAGAATATTCCAAATCGTGATCAACAGAATCCTCTTCAACATCATTAGGCACAAGTAAGGGTGAAGATTCAGGTGTAGTTTGAGAATTACTTGGTAAAGGTGCATCTGGTTCAATGTTAATTGAAGATGCATTTGATGAAGCTTCATTAGCTTGAGCAACAACTTCAGGGATTGGAGCTATCACTACAGGTGCTGGAACTTCATCACTTGGGGGATCAAAGAATTCATCAAACAACGGTTGAAATAGTTTATCCCACTCGGGCCTTGTAGGTGGTATAAATGATGTAGAAGTAGGATTATTGGGAACTAATCCGGAACTAATGGCACCGGTTCCCATCTCGTGAAGCGTGGGTCAGAGCTGCGTTGCTCAGAAGCCATCGCTTTCAGCTCATCAAAATCTGTGTCCATAGTTTCTACTATCTTACCAAGACGACGATTGTAAATTCAGTATGCTTTCTTTGAGGGTGAGTAACCAATGAAAATACCTATATCGAATTTCGGCTGAAGTTTGCCCAAATTCTCACTATTAATGTTTGGATAACAAAGAGCACCAAACACATGAAAGAAAGAAACATCAGGTTTACGGTCATGTAGAAGCTCGTAAGGTGTTTTTCCATGGCGTTTCCGAATGATAGAGCGGTTTTGGGTGTAACATGTAGTAAATACAGCTTCTGCCCATAAGAATAATGGAGCGTTCGCATAAATCAGCATAGTCCGAGCAGCTTCCATAAGCGTACGATTCCGTCTTTCGTGGAGTACGTGCAGCGGATGTTTCATGTGAGATACCAACTTCTTCATAGTAATCACGAAGAGTCTGGTTGACGAACTCTGTTCCATTATCAGTACGAATACGACGGACAATAGTATTTATACGTACCTGAATGAATTTCAGGAAAGTGATGATAGCCTTTGGTGCTTCATCCTTTGTACGTAGAAATCTAACCCATGTAAACCTAGAGAAATCATCCACAATAACAAGAATGAATTTCTTACCGCTCACATTTTCGGTTCGCATTGGCCCACAAAGATCCATATGCAAAAGATGAAGTTTTTCTTGATTGGTGTCTTCAGCTTTGGGCTTGTATGACTTCTTGGTGCTTTTCCCCCTTGAACACGCGGAACATAAATGGTCCTTGTGAAATTTGAGCTTTGGAAGACCACGAACTAATTCGTTTTTAGCCAAATGATTAATAACATCAAAGTTGAGATGAGATAATCTGCGATGCCATAACCATGACTTGGTCTTAGATGCTTTGGAGAGAATACATACTGGAGAGGTGGCCATCATGTCTTGTAGGGACAAAGTATAAAGATTTGCACCACGAGACCCCTTCAACAAGTCTTTTCCTTCCAAGTTGCGGATGAAACAAGTATGTTGTCGAAAAGCAACCTCTAGGTTGGAATCACAGAACTTTCCTACTGAAAATAAATTATGACCAAGACCTTCTACATAGTATACCCTTGAAATCGTAACATTTCCAATCTGATATTCACCATACCCCATTATCTTTGCAATATGATCATTACCGAATTTAACCGTTCCAAGAAACTTGCTGACGAAATTTCGGAGCATCGAGCGATCTCCGGTCATATGCTTTGAGCAACCGGAGTCCAAATACCAGAGGATGATTTGGACCACCTGAAAATATCACCAGACGAGGACAATGTATAGGTTTCGGAATCTGAATATTCCTTGTTATTAGCGGGTACAGATTTAATGATCTTAGATTTGCTAACCTTAGGTTTCTTAGATTTCCTAGCCTTCTTCCTAGTTGGTGGTGTAGATTCAAGTTGGCTTAAATCCTGAGGTATTTCTTCACTGATAGGCACTATAGTGGGGGCTGACCTAATTAAAGGACGCTGAGACCTAACCTCAATGGATGCATTCCTAGTTAAAGGGCACATTTTTCCATCTAATGTAAAGGTCCTACCAGTGGGACGCCATTGCCATCCAACTTGGATACGAGTTCTCCCAGTTGGCTTCCATTCAAGATCATTCCTAATGGCATTCATTTCATTCACATGATCAATAAGACACAAATCATGACGTTGGGAAAACATGCATTCATTACAATTCCAACATTTCAAATTAGAATTCACAAATGGTTTAGGCTTCTGTACAGGCGCAGAGCTTTTAGTCTTAACATGATTCTTTTTATTTAAATCTGAAATAACATTCCTAGGGTGAGCTTCTACTTTCTTCTTGAAGGTACTACTAGTGGAGGGCTTGATCTTATCTTTCTTGAGTGGCGATCCTTTAGCCTCAGTAGACTCTTTTAATCCTGTAGAAGGCAAAGTGGGAACATTAGCAACATATTTTAAAGGTGCCTTAGTTGATGGTGCCAATGACGGTTTTGCTCCTGGGGTCTTATTGAATGGAGTTACAGCAATGGGTCGATTAGTGAGTAGTGCAGAACCCGGTTTACCTATGTATTGCAAATATGCTAAGCAATATTGAGCTCGCTGAATATATGCATGAGCTGAATAATAGTAACTGCTTGAGGGATCTAACGTATACAAATCATCTAAAATATCCCTAACAAGGTCCACGTGCTTAATTGCATTCATCATATAAACATCGTAAGTATCCGGATTTTGCTTATGGCGCGGGTTCTTATAGATCACTACTGAATTGGTTGATGGAGCACTAGAGGACGGTGCAGAGTTGGTAGCTAAGTTATTAACAACTTCTTGTCGGGTGAGAAGAAGTGTCTCCTTTAACTCGGCCAAAACCATGTTTTTGTCAATGAGCTGGATATTTAAGTCAGAGATTTCCTCACATTTTTGGTTTAAATGTTCAACATAATATTGTTGCTGTGCCGCATTAAAAGCGAAGCGTTCTTCTAGTGAACCATAAAGAGTGGACATTACCTGTCTTGCATGATCCATCTCCCCTAGAATAGACGAAAGTCTAGTTTCTAAGCACTGGTTTTTAGACTCTGCAGCCTCTAGTTCCAATTTTAGTGTTTCATTCGATGACTCATCTCTCTTTAATCTCATAATATCTTCCTCTAATGCCTTAACTATCTCAATCATCTTGTCACTCGTCTCAACACTGTTTTCAGAACCATTTGTTACCAAAAGATCCTCATTTTGAGTTTGCTGTTTTAATTCTAAAGATATACAATGTTGTTCGAGTTGATTAAAACGTTTTGTAAGTAAATTGTAAGAATCTTGAAGCTTTAAAAATTCAGCGTTAGACTCGTGACAAGAATGATTATCTACCTCATTTACAGTCTCAGCAATATATATTTACAGAGAGATCATGCACATCATCACATAAATTCACAGCATCACAGTTATTCATAGCGGATGTAAGCTCATTCGAATAATTAACATTCACAGTAGTAAGCACATCACACGATATTACTTGGGACAAGAATCGGTAATATTCGGATAAAATCTTTTCCTTTTCAATTAATTGTAGTTCGTAAGCGGTGTCCATTTCATAAAACACTTTTTGAACTTCTTTAATTTCAAACTCGAGATTTTCCGAAAGAGATGCAAAACTTCCTTTTAGACTTTCGACAAACGGATTGATCTCATTCTTAAACACCTCGTTCCTGTGTTCGAAAGCCCATTCTCCGGTGTTTAGACCATTTGAAGTCGTACATTCCCGGATGACCTTGTCAAAACTAGCAAAGTATTGATTAATCTCTTGCAATTTTATCAATACAGTGCTAACAGGTGGAAGATCCTTTGGAATTTCCTTAGGTCCTTCCATTTTGACAAGTGTAGGAAGTGTACTAGGGTTTTCTTCATTTAACATGTAGGTTGGTGCTGTGATGAGATCTTTATCAATATGGAAGCGAATTCTAAAGTCCGTTTTTGCAAGCTCCTGATTCATTTTAAAATAATCACACTGGGGATATTTTGCAAAGTTGTATGACCGATTCTCATCAACTAGATCCTTATTTGTGCGATCCTCGAAAATAACAATCGGATCTAAGACCAATCCTAATTGGGTTGCATTATAAAGTCTTGGGCTATGGATAAAAGCTTGTCTTGCATACCGTGGGTTAGGGGGAAGGTCTTTTTGACGCGATAAGTTAAATTCTCTAAACGATGAGTCAAATAAGTGCACTAGTTGAGAGGCAGCGTATTGTCTTAAAAGCAAATAATCTAAACTTCTAATCTTATTAGCCGCATTAATTTCCATTTCATTCTTTTTAGACTCGAGTAGTTCAAAATCTGTTTGAAGTTTGTAAAAATTAGTGACGACTAACTCTTTTTCTTTAAGTTCGTTAGAAAGATTAGCTCTTAAGGTTTCAATTTCTTGCAAATGACCCATTTGTTTGTTTCGAAAATGATCATATTCGGGATTTGTTAGAACATTGGACGAAGGAAATAATTCCAAAGTTTGAACTTTTTTGTTGCACAAAGCAAGCTCAGCCGACAGATTCTTATTCGTAGCTAGGGTTTCTAAAAGTGCAGTATTCATTTGGCTAAGTAACTTTGCAGGAACCATGACTAAATCTTGTTGAGCAGGAATATGCGTATGCGAAATAACTCCCGGTTGTGATTCACTCAAAGTCTGGGGACTTGCATTGATATTGCTATCATTGATTGTCTCCTCATTTGAAAGACTCACCACCGAAGACTCATTCGGATCAGCACCCTCTTGCCCAACTTGATGTGGTTGAATACTAGTATCAGTGGTATTAGTAAGTACCTCAGATATTTTATCTGACCCAAAGCTAGAGATGGTTGCCATAAGAGCTGCCTGAGCAGATTGAAGATCATCACAGTCTGAATCGTAAGCATCCAGATCATCTGCTTGGTATGCTGCATTCTGTGTAGTGAGAACTTCTTGTTCCGCAATCCCTGGATCAGCAAGAAATGCAAGCTCCTCTTCATCAAGTTCCTGTCCTTGTGCCTGAGCGTTCACCAAATAAATCTTCTCTGCAAACCATTGACCATCCCTTCTCCTCTTGGGTTTTGTGCAATCCTTAGACATGTGACCTTCTTCCTTATAGTTGTAGCATGTTATCATTCTCAACTTACCTGTGGAATTAGTCCTTGGAGCAGTGTTGACCATTGGAGCAGGATTGACCATTCGTGCATTGGTGGTTGATGTAGTAGGTCTCCCTTGATAAGGTTGAATAGGTTGAACCATTACCCTGCCATTCTCAATGGTAGCTTGTTGTCGAGAATTGGATGAATTCCTCAGCTGATTGTTAGTAGGAGCTGGTCTTCTAAATCCTCGTTTGCTCAATGTCCTTGTGAGATAAGCAGACATAGTGGCTAACACTTCAACTGGGTCAGTTCCTTATTTGAATTCGGGAATGGAAACCTCATCATTATCACAATACATTGCTTGGTCTTGTTGAGCGGCATAAGCACTAGAAGGAATACTTACATGGTCAGAATAGCTTGATGGATATGCTGCATTTTCTTGATATGAAGAATATGATGACTGAGCATAAGGTGCAATGCTTGCTGGTGAATATGCGTGAGGTTGTGAGGCATATTGTGATGCTTGTGGTTCTCTCTGAGACAAAGGTGCATTAAACCGATATTGTTGCTGATGTGAGGTGGGTGGTTGAGGTAGAATAGAATATTGGGGGAAGCTTGGAGTCAGGTACGGTGATGGATGATAAGCTTAGTGTCCCATGATATAAGGAGTGTTGTTATATGACAAGCTTGGTTGATTTTCCATCAAGGCTAGAGAATCAGGGTACATACCTCGAGGCGAACGGTGCATGATCACGTGTTTCTCATGCTGCTGGAAAAAAGCATAGAGTTGATCCAAATTGCACTTATGCAAATCCCTAGTTAACTTAACATCGGTAATATACTCACCCCATTCAGCTTGAGGTAAAGTATTCAAAAACTTGGTGTTAACCTGGAATGGAGCAATCACGAGATTGTATACATTCAAATCATTCATGAGAGTAGTGAATCTGAAGTACTAGTCGTGAAGCGTTTCCCCTGGACTGTACGTGAACCTATCAAACAGATCATACAACTGACATTCCCGTTCCTGTTTAGTAAGAGACGTACCTTGTAGCAAAACCTTTAGACGTTCCCATAAATCCTTTGCAACCGTATATTGACTTACCATTCGATAGATGTCATGTGGAAGAGCTTGGAGAATGGTTTGAAGAGCCTTTTCGTCTGCATCGGCAATAAGTTGTTGAGCTGGTGTAAGTTCTTCAAACTCCCGTGGTCGAGTCACATTGTTAACAACGATAGTACCATAATCAAGTGGACCATTTAGAATTGACTTGACCATAAGCCTCCCATATGTCGGTTTTCCCTTAATGTATGACATCATACGACCTTGCCATGCTTCAAAGACTTCTTTAATGAGCATTGGAGGGCGATTATCCGTTCCCGTAATGACAAAAATATCCGTAAGTGATGTCATTTGAGGCATTAATGAACTCGGATTCATTTTGATCACTTTAAAGACTCAAAGATTATCGGTTGATCGAGCAGTGAAGTAAGGTTGTAAATTGTGTTGTGTTGTTGAAGTAAAGCGTGTGTAAGAAGCTAAGATTAAATCCACTAAAAATCGTCGAAAAAACTCGTAAAATACCTCTTGATCCGGAATAATTAAGTAAAATACCCCTTGATCTGGAATAATTAAGTTGATTCGAAATAAATACCATAATGTGAAAAAGAAAAAGCCTTGGTTCGGAATATCTACCTTGATCCGGAATACTTGGTTGATCCGGAATGTTGGTTGATCCGGAATAACTTGATTGATCCGGAATAACCCACTCGTTCGGAATGATTAGTTGATCCGGAATAAACCACTCGTTCGGAATGATTAGTTGATCCGGAATAAACCACTCGTTCGGAATGACTAGTTGATCCGGAATATTTTGCTTCGTTCGGAATGCACTGCTTATCCGGAATAAACCACTCGTTCGGAATGCTTTGTTGATCCGGAATAAACGGTTGGTTCGGAATATTTTGTTGATCCGGAATAAACCGTTCGTTCGGAATGACTAATTGATCCGGAATATTTTGCTTAGTTCGGAATACTCAGTTGATTCGGAATATACTGGCAAGAATACTTCGAGACCAAGAAACCAACTTTTGAACGACTCTAAACCCGATTTTTGATCAAAAACCACAAAAAGTTTTGTGATTTCTACCAAAATAAGCTAAACCCAACACTTATCTACTAATCCCAACAACAAAAACACCAAAAATTACAAGATTCGAGGTTGATTTTCCTAAAAATCACTAATACATTCAAAAACTAAAAAACAACACTAATCCTTACCTTAAATCACCCCATGGCTCTTGATACCAAATGTAGAATAGTGATAATCTTATGAATCAATAAGGTGGGTTGAAGGTTTCTAGAGAGAGAAAGTAGTGAGAGAAAGTGAGAGAGAAATATGTGTTTTCTATTAAAATGGAATGAGAAAAATAACCAACAACCAACCCCTTTCCATGGTGGAAAGGGGTATTTATATCCAAGCCACTAATGGGCTTGGGCCGACCCATGACAAGCCCATGGGCCGGTTTTACTTAACAAACTAACCAAATATTAACTACGAGCTATACAACATTTAATAATATCGTAGAGTGACCGATACTTCTAATATACGTTAAAAACGTATTTCTAAGAAACATCCCTTGCATTTGGTTGGGATGCATGAATGAAGGAGGGGTTCCCCATGGAGAACAAAATGGAGGAGGGTAGTAATTCATGTAACCATTTTGTTTTTTATTATTTCTCCTAGGTGTATTTGATCTAGGTTTAGAGTTATGATTATTCCTTCTAGGTGTTGGAGTTTTACTTCTAGATCGTGAATTGTTTTGATTATCTCTTCTAGGCGTTGTCATTCTACTTCTAGGCTTAGACTCATTCCGTACTCTAGTTGGAGTAGAGGATAGTCTAGATAAACTTATATTTACCATGAGAGGTTTACTTAATGGCTTGTAGAACTTACCAATAGCATTGTCGTCAAGTATGGGTAATTTTACCTTATTAACAGTAAGATGCTTTAGTTTTTCATCTAACTAAGACTTTTCAGAAAGTTCAGGATTTTCACCAAAATCATCCTCTGCCCGCGGTAACTTATCTATGGCGGCGGTTCCATAGTGATAAGGAACTGCGCCATATAATTTGGAACCGCGTACAGTGGGCGTTTTTTGTGAAAACCTGACTTGTTTTGGTTCACTAGTTGAGGCTTTATTTGAGTTAAAACCTAGACCAAGTCTTTCCTTAGAATGAACTTGTTTGTTTAACATATCATCAAGAGCACTAGTACCTTTCATGAACTTTTCCAATTTAATGGAGGTGCTCTTGAGATCTTCATTCTCTAATCTAAGTTTCTCACAACTTAAGCAACTTAAATCAACCTCTTTATTTTTCTCAAGTTTAGCCAATTTCTCCCTAAGTTAATTGATCTCATTTTCAAGCTTAGTTTTGGTTGTTTTTAAGGTTTTATTCTTTTCTATGAATTTAAGACTAAGTTTGTGTAAACTATCATATTTGCCTTCAAGTTCAATATCATCACAAGTGGAACTATCATTGCTATAATATTCGGTTTCGGAATGTACCTCTTTAGAAGTGTGAGCCATAAGACATTTCTCCTCTTTGGGGTTGTCATCATCATCTTCACCGCTATCGCTCCAAGCGCCACTAACGAACGGCGTGTGGTTCTTATCACGAGCGGGCTTTGGACAATCACCAATTAAGTGATTTGGATCACCACATCTAAAGCAATTCCTATCACCTTTTTCGTTCTTGACAAACCGATTCTTTGACAATGGTTTCTTGTCATAGTTGGGTTGCCTAACGTGTTGACCTCGTCTCTTGAAGAACTTCTTGAAATCTCTCACCGCCAATGCATACTCCTCGTCATCGCTTTCCGAGGAACTATCATGGTCACTTTGTGCTTTCTTGGCTTTAAGTGCAAGAGATTTCCTTTCACTCTTGGTTTTCACTAATTCCGAGTCCTTCAAAATTATCATCTCATGAACCTTCAAGTTTCCTATGAGTTCATCGAGTGATAAAGTTGAGAGATCTTTCGACTCTTCAATCGCCGTGACTTTTGCTCTCCACTTTGGATGTAAAGCCCTTAGAAACTTCCTAACATTGTTCTTGCTAGAAAAACCTTCATCAAGTGCTTTTAGACTAGTAATAATGGTGTTAAACCTAGCAAATGCACTATCAATAGTTTAATCTTCTAAGATGACAAATTGTTCATATTGTTGGACAACAAGATCGATTTTGCTTTCTTTGACTTGGCTATTACCTTGGTGGGTTACTAAAAGAGTGTTCCAAATATCTTTAGCGGTTTCACACATAGAAATTCTTTCATACTCTTTCTTAGGAAAAGCATTATAAATCACCATTTTAGCCTCATTATTTTTTGAAAGTTTCTTTTTAGTATCGTCATTAGCTTTGTCAAAAGTGACCAATTCTTTTGTTTTAGAAACTTCATTAAATTGAAAGGGTAAAAAATCACCATTGGTAATAACATGCCAAAGATCTAAATCTTTTTATTTCACATAAGTTTCAAATCTATTTTTCCAATAAATAAAACTATCGGTTTCAAAAAGTGGTGGTCTTTGCATAGATTGCCCTTCTAGGTATTTGTTGGAATCCATAGATCGATTCAAGTTTTAAAATACAATATACTTTAAAAATTCTTGAGCAACCCTCTCTAATACCAATTGTAGAAACTAGAAGGGGGCGGGGGTTGAATAGTTTCTTATATTTACTTGTTAAAATGTGGTTTCCAAAAATCCTTTTTCAAAAACTTAGGCTTGAGGAAATATGTGAAATCTTCTTATGCACAATATGAACAATGATAGTGTAACTAAACTAATACTAACAAAAATATATCCACAAAGAATAAAGAATGATAGTGTAACTAATCTAATACTAACACATGTATATGCATAAAGAATAAAGAATGTAAAGAGTTAAGGGTAAAGAAAGATCAAACCGAACATCAAGGATTTATAGTGGTTCGGCAACGAAGCTCACTCCTCGTTCCTACTCCACTCCTCGAGTACTCCTTACTCGAGAGTTCACTACACAACAAGCTCCTTATGGTGGAGAAAACCGTACACGTCGCTTAACCAATTTCTGACTCTAAGCTAAAAGTCGAGCCCTAATCGTAGATAGGACCAATCTACACAACTATACTTAGTACATACACAACTTCCAAATAGACACAACTACTTGGATCTTCACAACTATGACACAACTACAAATGTATAAAATTAGATCTTCAATGGATCTTTGGTGGTGGACTCAACACTTCACAAGGATAGTGTTCTTCTCTTTGCACTTGGAGAGGAAGGGATGGAAGAACAAGATTCACTTCTTAAACAAGTAATAATCAAACAAATGATCAAAGATTTGAGTGATTAAAGAAGGGGTTTGAATCTGGAAATAAATGTGCAAAAGAGGTGAGGTGAAAAGCTGAGAATGGTCCACTATTTATAGGACAAAGGAGCCAACGGCTATTTCTGCCCGCGGTACCTTATCTTAGCCCGCGGTACCTTATCGATAAGGTACCGCCTAGGTGCTAAGGTACCGCCGGACTAGACTCCGCTCCTTTTTGTCCTTTAGTGGTGGAGGTCTTATCTGGATATAAAAAATATCCTGAAAGGATATTCTTAACCAAATAAGAATATGCCATTTTCAAATTTCAAATAATTAATTTAATAAAACATTTTCTTAAAAAGAAAGTTTAATAAAAACTTGTCACACTTAATAAAAAGTGAGTTTTAAGAAAAGATTAAATCACTTGATTGATTAAGGTTAGTACTTGTTTATCCATACCTTAAGTGAAAATGGGTAAGATGAAAAATACTTGAACTCAAGAATTCGTTTTTCATTATTTTCGTAAATGCTTGTTTTTACATATTGTCGTAATCAAAACAAAGCGAGACCGAAAATGCAAGTCACGTTTTTAGGCATTTATTGCATTAACACATCTCATAAGCCTCTTCACCTGAATCATATTCTTGTCACGCCTCACATAATTAAGAATTTAATTTCTGTTCGTCAATTTACCCGTGACAATGATGTTTCTGTTGAATTTGATGCTTATGGTTTTTCTGTAAAGGATTACCAGACATAAAATCTTCTTCTTCGCTGCGATAGTATGGGCGACCTTTACCCCGTCACTCAGCAATCTCCATTCACAACTCCTGTTGCTTTGCTTTCATTTAGTTCCACTACATGGAACAGACGCCTCGGTCATCCCGGGGAAGACGTGCTTCGTTGTTTACAGGTAGTAATTTAATTTTAATAAATCAAAATTTTCCTCTTTATGTCACGCGTGTCAATTAGTTAAACATGTTAAGCTTCTGTTTTATAGTTCTGAGTCTTCTGTTAAGTCTGTGTTTGAAATTATCCACTCGGATATATGGACATCACCGATTCCGAGTTTAAGTGGAATAAAGTATTATGCTATATTCTTAGATCATTTTTTGCACTTTGTTTGGGTCTACCCTTTGCATAAAAAATCTGATTTGTTTGATAGTTTTGTTGCTTTTCGTGCTTATGTTAACAAACAATTTCATGTCGACATAAAGGCTTTGCAATGTGACCATGGGGGTGAATATGACAACACCCGTTTTCATGACCTTTTTCGCCAAAATGGCATACAATTTCGGTTTTCTTGCCCGCGTACATCACAACAAAATGGCAAGTCCGAACGTATGTTACGTACCATCAATAACCTCATCCACACCTTGCTTTTTCAAGACCATCTACCTCCGTCATACTAGGTGGAAGCTCTTAATATGGCCGCTTACCTTTTGAATATTTTGCCTTCCACCGCCATTAATAATGAAATTCCATTCACCAAGCTATATCACCAAACACCTGCATATGACCATTTACGTGTTTTTGGATGCCTTTGTTATCCTCACGTTGATGTTACACATAAACTTCAACCCCGCTCAACCCGTTTCATATTCCTTGGTTACCCCGCAAACCATCGCGGTTATAGGTGTCTCGACATGTCTACTAATAAAATCATTATCTCACGATATGTTCGCTTTGATGAGGATGTCTTCCCATTCGGGACTGAGAAGCCTTCTACACAATCAAATTATGATATCCTTTTAATGTTACCTCCTCCTCAGCCTATGCCTACACCACCTGAGCCCATTACCCCCACTATACCACCTACCACTAGTTCCCAAAACCCTTTACCTGACCAGATCCAACACTCCTGACAACCGAGCTCACTCGCATCTACTTCTTCCACAAACATCGATATCGGCCCACTTCAATCTCCACCTCAAGCAACCCATACTGGACCCTCAATACAAACTGAACCGCAACCCATATCCACTCATCCCATGGTTACTCGTGCTAAAGCTGGAATTTTTAAACCTCGTAAGCCTATGAATTGTCATGTCACCACCACTTCACCACTTCCGCGCTCTCATATTCAGGCCCTTCGTGACCCCAACTGGCAAAAAGCTATGTTAAATGAATATAATGATTTAATTACTAATGGAACGTGGGTTCTTGTGCCCTGTCCGACTAACGTTAATGTTATTCGTTCTATGTGGCTTTTCAAACATAAGTTTCATGCAGATGGCTTATTAAGCAGGTATAAGGCTCGTCTTGTTACCAATGGACGAAGTCAATAGCAGGGTATTGATTGTGATGAGACATTTAGTCCGGTGGTCAAACCGGCTACCATTCGTACTGTTTTGAGTCTCGCAGTTTCTCGTGATTGGCCTATTCATCAGCTTGATGTGAAGAATGCGTTTTTTCACGGCCACTTATCTGAGACAGTTTACATGCATCAGCCTCTAGGGTTTGTTGATTTTGCACGCCCTGATTATGTTTGTCATTTGCAGCGGTCATTATATGGGCTTAAACAAGCCCCTCGTGCATGGTTTCAGCGATTTGGTAGCTTTATCACACGCGTTGGTTTCCAGCACAGCAAAACCGATGTGTCATTATTTGTCTATCGTCGGGGTTCAGATATTGCTTATTTATTGCTATATGTGGATGACACTGTTCTCACAGCTTCGTCTGCAGATCTTTTACAATATGTCATCACATTACTTCACAGTGAGTTTGCTATGACTGATCTTGGCTCCCTTAATTATTTCCTTGGTATACATGCACGACGCTCGAAGTCTGGGTTGTTCTTGTCTCAGTCTAAACTTGCAGAGGAAATTCTTGAGCGGGCCCATATGCAGCATTGTAACCCACGCAGGACCCCTGTGGACACTGAGTCCAAGCTTGGTTCCAAGGGTGACCCAGTTGGTGACCCTACCTTATATCGCAGTCTTGCAGGTGCTTTTCAGTATTTAACTTTCACTCGTCCGGATATATCTTATGATGTGCAACAGGTTTGTCTTTACATGCATGACCCTCGTGATCCTCATTTTACTGCTTTGAAGCGCATTTTGCGCTATGTTCGTGGCACTATAGATCATGGCCTCCAGCTTCATGTTTCTACAACTACTCAGCTTACAGCCTACACGGATGCTGATTAGGCTGGTTGTCCTGTTACCCGTAGATCTACTTCCGGGTATTGTGTTTTCTTTGGTGATAATCTTCTATCTTGGTCTGCCAAGCGACATGTTACATTATCTCGGTCTAGTGCCAAGGCAGAATATCGTTGTGTTGCAAATGTTGTTGTTGAGATTGCTTGGATTCGAAATTTATTACTTGAGTTGCATGCTCCGCTTTTTACTGCTACTCTTGTTTACTGTGACAATATTAGTGTCGTTTATTTGTCCTCTAATCCTGTTCAGCATCAGCGGACAAAACACATTGAGATTGACATTCATTTTGTCTGAGATTATGTTGCTTCTGGACAGGTTCGTGTGCTTCATGTTCCTTCTCGATTCAGTATGCGGATATTTTTACCAAGGGTCTCCCGAGTACTTTATTTCTTGAGTTTCGCTTCGGTTTTAACGTTCGAAGACGTCCTGTTCCAATTGCGGGGGAGTATTAGCATTATTATTTAGTTAGGCCCATGGCCCTTATGGTTTAAGAGTGTTATGACTTAAAAGCCCAAAAGATAAGGTGTATTTATATTGGTTTATGTTTCTAATAAAGATGATGGAAGATTATTAAACCTAATATATTCCATAAAAAATAGTAACAACTTTTTTTATGCCTAATTGATTCAGTGTTGTATCAACTATTTTTATAGCCAATAGTCCTTTTCTCCTCATATATCTTAGCCATTGATTGTAAGATTCAAACGCATATTTATTGGTTTCACATACTGGTTTCATAAAAAACTATTGTAACAATTTAGATGTGAATCTGTAACACTAGAACCAAACACTCTATTTTGTTTAAATCATTATAGATAAAATATAATCCAAGTCAACCCATGAAGTAAATGGGTCGAAATTACCACCTATACTTCTTATCATCAAATAATACGTGTTTTTGTAGGCTGAGAAGACTATGATATAGGAAAAGAAGAGGCTTGAAGATGTAGAGTTAGTTAGGTTAAGAAAAGAAAATGTAGAATGCAGTTTAGAAATATCAAAACTAAATCAGGAACTGGAAATGATTAAGGACACATATGAAAAACGTTGTCTAGATCTTGAAACACATGGCAATGATAAAAGATCTGAGCTAGAGAAGAAAATGGCGGATCTCGAGAAACTTCTCACGGATTCAAAGAAGAAGGTGAAAGAACTTGAAAAGTATACTGAATCGAAATTACGTAGATGGAAAAAGAAAAAACGTAGCTATAAGAAGTTCATGGATTTTCAGCAAAGATCTCGAAAGGTATATATGTGTTCAAAATCACGTTTAATAACATTTGATACACACAACATTCTTATTGTAAATGATATTGTCATGTAGGTTGAGGGTATTTTAGTCAATTAAAAAGATAATTTAGTCATTTCAGAATCATATTAGTATAGTCGGCTAAAATTTAAAAGTTCCTTGTTAATGTCACCAGAAAAACAAGTGTTTAAAGTCTGTACGTTTTAATAAGTATGTTGTTATTTTTTAGCTTTTACCTCAGTTTATATCTAATACCTGCTATAACTTATATTCAAAGACAATTATGTGTTATTTATCCAACAAACTATTATCAAGAAGATTTGTTTTGTATTATTTTGGTTAAGACGTTGATTTTTTAATGTTACTTTTATTTGTATGCATGTTGAGCTATGGTAGGATAGTGTTCATACATAATGAGTTTTAGTTGGTTACAATAAATCGATCAACTACTTTGGTTCAAAAAGTCTCAGATGATAACACTATTCAATAGTTTATTGCTTGATGTATAAGTAATCTTCTAATTATGATAGCCACTTTAAAGTCTACCTCTTTCCAGTTTTTATAAAGTTGAGTCTGTCATCCTAAGTCACTAATTTACTAGTCGCCAGTAAATAATCTACTGAAAGCAATTATATGTGTAAATATTAGAAATATTTATGATGAACATATTAAGCTATTATATTATAAGTATTTTAAAATAAGAAAACAACCACATAGATAAGATTAAAGAGTGTAACATCTTGGAATTCATAGCGAATGTTACATGATATGAAAAACAATTTAAGCATAAACTAGTTTATTTCCTTTTACCCTCTTTAGTATAGAAAGCTTGATGGATAACTTAATAAATCTATTTGTGTGTTTTTTAGGGTAGAAGTGGACTAGTTTATATAGGGCTTTTAAGTGTAAAACTTGTATAACGGTCTTCATATAATGAACCATTAATTAAAGACTTCCCGTGTGCGAGAAAAAATGTACATGAGAGAGAAAACTAGGTTTAGAGAGATAGAGATAAAATCTAAGGAAAATGATCAAAAGAGTCTACTTTTTTAGAGCAACATGTATTTTAGTCCAAAAAACATGTTTTTCCTCAAACAGTCCAGGGCAACAAAAGAATATAGGGCAACAAGCGTCAGATTTTGACAAGTGTCGTAAAAAGTAGGGCAATTCTGACAGATTGCCCCAAAAAATAGGGCAACAGAGGACACATAGCGCATTCTACACCCAGTTGCCCTAAGAAATAAGTCTTTTTTCGAAAAGAGAAGAATTAAGGCTCTTGTAGGAATTGTAAAAAAAGTTTTGGACTCTTTTGATAATTTTCCCAAAATCTATTTGTGTGTTTTTTAGGGTAGAGAGTGGACTAGTTTATATAGGGATTTTAAGTGTAAAACATGTATAACGGATTAACGGTCTTGAGATAATGAACCATTGAGTAAAGACTTCATGTGCGAGAGAAAATGTACATGAGAGAGAAAACTAGGTTGAGAGAGAGTACGACGAAAAGATTCTAGGGAGTAACTACACCGGTGGGAAACGTAACTCGGTGATTTCATTTATGTTTTTCAACTTCCTGGTTGATTGGGGGATGGGGAACCTTTGGATGGTCTTTAAGCAATATTGTACGATATTCGACATGTTCATGGAACAAAGTAAGCTTCGTAACGGAATGATATGGTTCTGTTCGGTATGTCACACCCCTAAATTATCAGAGTACGTGAATAAACTGGGGCATGACTTAATGACTTTCATAACACATAATAAAAAACAACGACTATTAATTAAGCCATTTCATTTCATTTAAAGGATGATAATAGGAAAACATAGTTTGGAAGCATTTTAGTACATCAATATAAATTAAATCAGAGTTTTTAATATCACAAATAAAAGTTCAAAACGCCAATTGATAGTCACATATTTATTATCTCCCATGACACAACCTAGTCACTCGTCCATCTTGATACCTGAGAAAAACATTGTTAAAGTGCCAACATAAAGGTTGGTGAGTTCATAGGCTTAAGTATAAATAAGTGTGATTAACCATAAGATTTTAATCAAGCAACCGAGATATTACCAAACAAGTCTATAATCACAAAATTATATGTTTACACCTATGTCTAAGCTCATGACACCGAAGCGTTAACCAAACCAATCATATATATTTGTAAATTTGCACTTATTGAATTGGAGTATACTTCTCTTACGGATAACTACATCCTCTCAGATACGGATAATCGTCCACCAATGTTGGTGAAGGAAACGTACGAGGATTGGACGTCTAGAATGGAACTTTATATGAAGAATCAAGATAATGGACATCTCATTTTGGCATCGGTTCAAAATGAACCATTATATTATGGTACCGTGACGGAGGGTGCAGTTACTCGTGCTCATACTATGGCCGACTTGACTGGAGATGCTAAAATTCAAGCTAAGTGTGATATTCAAGCTACAAATATCATTCTCCAAGCTCTTCCTCCAGATGTCTACAAACTCGTGAGTAAACACAAAATTGCCAAAGAGTTATGGGAGAGAATTCGCGTTCTAATGCAAGGCACTTCGTTAACTAAACAAGAACGAGAGTGTAAGCTATATGATACGTTTGATAAGTTTGCCTATGTTCCAGGGGAGACTCTTAAAGATTACTATTTGAGATTCACTCTATTGATGAATGAGCACAACATTTTTGACATGAAGATACTGCCGTTTCAGCTAAATACCAAGTTTCTGAAAACACTTCCTCCCGAATGGAGCAAGTTTGTGACGGATGTTAAATTGGTTAAGGATTTGCATCTAACCAACGTGGATCAACTTCAATATTTTCTTTAACAACACGAATGCCACGTGATAGAGGCTCGGTTGTCAAAATCTCAAGTCCATGATCCACTTGCCATGTATGCCTCTCAACAAAGGACTCCTGAACAAAACTTGGCTTACACTTATCAACAACCGTCATATCAGCAACAACCACAACACACCTATCAGGAACCACAACTACAACAACCATTATATCAACTACAAATGATGCCACAACATGCATTTCAACAACCAAGTGTTCCACAACAGCCGTATGTACCGCAACTAACTCATCAAGCCTCCTCATCTCAAGCTATCAATTCTCCTATGGGCTATACTACTCAACAAGGATATTTTCCAATTGAAGTACAACAATCATAAGCCTTTTATTCCAATGAACTTCCACCAATTGAAGTACACGTCCTTAGTCAAAATGATTCTCCTACAGATGTTTTAAACAATCTCACTACCTACTTGTCAAAACTTGTTGCAACTAGAGGATTTCCACCAACGAACAATCAGCTCCGGACTTTTTCAAATCCTCTCCAACAAACCACTATTCAAGACAGTCAAGTGATGATGCAATCCATTCAAGGAAGGTAAAACTCATATAGACCAACTACAAGGACTATGAATGCTCAAAACGTGAAAGCTCAAGATGTGAATTCTCAAGCTAGTGAAAAATGGAAGTTTCATTGGTCCTCAAAAGGTTGTGACTTGCTACAATTGTCGAGGACAAGGTCACATGGCAAGACAATGTACTCAGCCGAAGAGGAGAAGGGATGCATCGTGGTTTCGGGAGACGATGTTCTTGGTCGAAGCTCAATCTAAGGGAAAGATTTTGGATTTAGAGGAATTAGCATTTCTTGCAGACCCATGGGCAACAGATAATGAAGGCATTACCATCGTCTCCACTTCTAATGTTGCATATCAAGCGGATGATCTTGTTGCATATGATTCGGATTGTGATGAACTTCACTCAGCTCAAGCTGCTCTCGTTGCTAATCTTTCTCACTATGGTTCAAATGTCGTCAGTGAGGTACCAACCACAACCAATATTTTTCATGATAATCCACATCAAGTTGGGCATGAAAATATCAACCCCGAACAGCCTTCGGTAGATAGTAATTCAAATGCTGGGGTATCTAATCATTCACATTTGAATGAACCTCAACCAAATGCTACGACGGGTATGGAATCTTATGCTCAACACGATTTGGTAATGGTGCCTAAACATATAATTGATAATATGAATGTAGATGTCCGGCAAACCGTAGATATAAATGCCAACCTAACCGTTGAGCTTGCGCTATATAAGGAAAAGGTCAAAACTTTTGAAATGGTTCCTCAAGCATAGAAAATAACTTCAACTGAATTTGACCAATTTTGTTTTGAAAGGCTGTAACACTTAAAAGAGATAGAAACATTAAGAGCTAATCGTTCAAATGAATTAAAGGAAAAAGAGTCGGTTGTCAATAGTTTTCAAAAACTTAAAACGGATTTCAAAACTCTCGAGTCTAAAAAGGTTGAATCGGAAATTAATGCTACCAAACTTCTTAAAATAAAAGAATTTCAGCTTTTAAAACAACATGCTTCTACAAGAACGGTTCATTTATTAACTAATTCATTTCAGGAACTATAACTTAAGCGTCTTCAAGATTTATGATGTCCCAAATTATATGTGATGAATATACACGAATTATAGAAGAAAAATAGATAGAAAAGAGATTAATTTTAGAGAGAGAAAGTAGAGAGAGAAAAGAGAGAGAAGTGTGTGAAATTTTGGGAATATTAGACTGAGGAGAGAAAACAAAATGAACCACCACCCCTCCTAACATGCTAGGATGGGAGTTTATATAGTCCACCCACATGCGGGCTTTTATGGGCTATATAGGTTGGGCCGGGCTTGAATAAAATGCTTAGTACCTTGAAAGAGGCCTTTTAAGCTAACCATCAAGCTCGTATTGTTTCGACTACTTTACTAACTATTACAACGTTCTAATAATCAATACATAATAAACGTATGACCGATCATTCTTGTTTGACTCAATATTTTGAGGCCAACAATCTCCCCCAATGAGTGGTCATTCCTCTTCGACATTTGGAGATTTATAGAGATTACTAATATCGCCATAAATGAGTCTTGAACGTGTAATAGTAGTCTTGTTCCTGCATGCTGTGATCTTTGAGCCTTTGTCGTTGTCTTTCGACTTCGTCTTTAAACTTGAGATCTTCAAATCTGTGACCAAATCATTCTTGACGATACAATATTTTGAGACTGATATCTCACTGACTGAGAGGTCATTCCTCTACGACATACTAGTATTGATGGAGATAATTAATCTTTAGTATTGAGATTTTCAAAATAACTACTTCATTCTTACTGGTCACCATCCTTGACTTGTCTTTGCCATCTTGCGATCTTGTGTCTTCATCCACATGCTTACACTATGCACCATCTTGAAAGCTTGCTGACAATCTCCTTTGAAGAGAGGTCATTCCTCTACATTAATAGTTAAGGAAGATTTTGATCATCAAAGTTGCAGAAGTCTTTAGCTTTCTTGATTGTTGAATATGTCTTTGGGCATGAGTATGTGGTTTTGAACCTTCGACTTTGCTGAGTACACTGTAACGCCACCTTATTGAGACAAAACATGGACGCGGACTAAATGGCTTTGACATTCATTATAAATCGGTAGAGTTTTTCCTCGGGTCGGTGAAGACCGTTTGATCATATCAAATATCGTACATGTGATTAGGTATATTCAATTAACAACCTCTTTAACAGGGTTTCGCGGCTGTACTATCCGTTCTCTTTACTCGACCGTCTCAAAGCAAGATTGCGAACATAAAGAGTGAATCAATTGGATAAATATCCGCTTGATTAAAGTAGTCAATTCAAATTCCTGGAATAAGTTTGATTCATAAAGAATCTTACCATTGTTGCTTTCCAGTTGACACAAGCTTGATTCATAAGAATCTCGCAAGTCACCTACCGTAACGCTATTTGAGGTTGACACTAGAAGGATTTCCATCCGTCATTGTGAATATTAATGAATATCACTCTGAATGTTCTGGCAAGATCATAAAGATATTGCGTGGAAACCTGAAACGAGTTTGAATCAATAAAGAAACAAACCACTATTGCTTTTCAGTTTTGCACATGTTTAATTCATAAAGAATCTTACATATGACCTACCGTAGTGTTGTTTGATGTTAACACTGGAAGGATATCCACTCATCATTGTGAATATTCAGTAGTATCACTCTGAGTGTTCTAGCAATATCACAAGGATATAGCGTAGGACTCTATTCATCGTCATTCCGTGTGTCCTAACGAGATTTGTTTGATCTCAAGGCTCTAGACTCAATTTGTGAACTTTTAATGATCGGAGGCTGGAGCAGATGCCACCTATTAATATCAACTATCTCGGAGTGAGAAAGTCAATAGGAGTCGTGTTGTTCTCCGTGATAATAAAACAAACTTCTTTTGAGAGAAGCCTGAGTCAGCTGGGGTAGGGTTGTGCATTACATCACTGGGTCCATGATGCGTTGTCTTCATGATGTGTTGACCTGGTTTCTGCCTAAGTTGCATGGAGGGCTAATTTCTTTACACCCTTTATCCTTACATTTCTTTTTCATTCTTCAACCCCTTCAATGCTTACCAAGACATCATTACTAGCCCATTGTTGTGATTGTTCTAGTGCTAGCATCAGTACTTAGTCAGCATTCAGCTACGTTCACATTCTACTCCATCTTTCCTAAGGAATTCTAATAATCTATCGGATTGTCCCTGGGAAGATCCCTCCGGTTCTGGTTGGATTATAGGACTTAAACCTAACCACCCTTTTGACACCAATAACGTCGTGGATTAAAGATGTTGTGGGTATATAAGATCGTAACCATAAAACCATAAAATGCTCCCCCTTCACATATGCATCGATAATCGAAAGTGTTTCGCACATGTGGGTAAGAAATAAAAGTGATTGAGTCTTGCAAAATAGATCACATTTTAATCACATTTTCTCCCATATCTCTAATATATAAAATCGTTTGATATTAGAGATACCAAATTTGATTAAAATATATTGTGAAAAGTAGTCTTGAAAATCTTCGGGAGAAAAATGTGTCTAACTTAGCATGAATTTGGAAATCTCCCCCTCAAAAAATGATCCAATTGAATTGTCATTACGAGGATGTGATCCACATTTCACTTTTTGAGGATAGGAGTTGTTGAACACATAATTTTTGAAAGATTTTGAATAATTATTGAGAAATTCTTGAAAAAATTGTGTTCAAAGCTTTTCCAAAAACATTTCTTTTTGGTAACATAGTATTTCTAAAGCATAAACTTAAGTTCATAGACGTTGAATGTCTTGACGAATCCACTCAAGTGTAAGAATATTTTTCTTCTTTTGCTGAGGGTAAGCGCACTAAAGCGTACACTCCCTCGTGAATATAGACTCGGGTTGCTGAAAGTGATTACAAGCCGTTGTGTTGAGCTTAAAACGTTGAATGTTTTGTGACAAGCTCAACCCGTTGTTAGGATAGGTTATCTTCAAAGATACACTTTCCATTATTTGAAGTTCGAGTTACAGTCTGACATTTAACTATAAGTCGTTTACATGAGCTTAAAAACTTTGAATGTTTTTATCGAAAGCTCATGACCGAGAAAAAAATTAATTTTCCCGTTATTAAGGATAAGTTATCATCTGTGATCAACTTTCCTTTCTTTGAGGCACGAGTCACAATCTGAGATAATTGTAAATAATTTCGAGCTTAGTTGTAAAACTCCCGAGACACTTGTTTCTCAGATATCTTCTTCTTCAACAACTAAAGTCTGAGTGTGTCTTTTGTTGAACGGTATTCAAATATTGGACCTTTGGGTGTCCGTTGAGCCTTGACTTTGGTACGTGCACTTTCATCAGTAGTTTGTATGCTTGCATATTGGTTAGTGATATCTTTGTGAGAACCATGTGGGGGTTCATAGTGAACCTTTGTCTTGCTCGAGGGAAATATTTTTCCAGTAGGAACCCATTTAAGACCAATTGTTTTGAATATTCTACCCGTTGGTATCCACTTAAGACAAGGTCTAGGAAACATAGTTTTCTCATGCACAGCGGAAGCCTAAATTGGAGAAAATTTATTTCTCGCAGGGTTCTGTCTTTGAGATGCTCTAACTTTTTGGTTCACCTTCTTCAGGACTTTTGTGATGCAATCATCATGAATGGCATTAAACACGCATTTGTTACATTTCATGCAAACAAAGTGCTTAGCATCTGAGAAGGATCTAGAGTTCCTAAGGTTAGCGGATTTGAGCACATCTGAGAAGGGTCTAGAATTCCTAGATGTGTGAATAACGCTCCTAGGGTTAGATTTGGTCCTATCTCTTGGTTGTGTCTTTATCTTAGCATCCTCTAGATAGCTTATATGATTTGTACTACGTGTAGACATGTTCTTGGAGCTATTTCTAGAGTTGCTTGAAGAATTCATGTGATCGGGTTTAGCATAGGCAGCATTTCTTAAGGAGGATCTAGATTGTGGAGTGATTGTTTTTGGCAAATTGCTACGCACGTCAACTTGGGATGCAAACCTCGGGTTCGACGTTTTGGTTCGTTCAGATTTAAACGCATTCGGTTGTCTAGCAACCGAGCGGTTTTTGAATGGTTGAGTAGGAGGTTTCCCCAAGATTGACTGGTTTTCTAACTTAGTATCCACATTATTTCCTTTTAGCTTCCTTAATTCATTTTTCACAGCTGTCAATGCAAAAATCTTTTCCTGAATATGAGCTTTTAATTGCTCATTTTGTTGAAGTAATTGAGCGACATGTTGTTCTAACTTAATGTTCATATTATCAAATATGTCGTTATCAGCATTCACGTCATTACTATCTATAGTGCCGATAGGTTGCACATATATTTAACTTAATGAAGCAGGCGGAGGACTTGGATTTTGAGAAGCCAACATTCGCTTTTTCAAGTTTTTCGAAATAAACCTCAAATTTGTCATTTTTCTTTGAAAAATCGAGTTTGGCATCCTCAAAATGTTTTGTCTTTTGAGCTAACATAGTTTCGAGCTCATGAATCTTAGAATCATACATAGAAGTTAATTGTACCTCAGCCATTGGCTCATCATCATATATGGGTCTGATATCCTCATCATCGGGTGTTAGATCATTCCCTAAGCTATTGCTGGTATGCTGCTTTGTTGATTCTGTTCCGCTGCTTTCTGTGACAATCGAACAAGCATCCAATGTTTGACAATCATCGACATTGATCTCGTTCGTTTGCCTCAGTCTTTCATTCACCCTTCTTTCAATTTTCTGTTGATGACGTGTTCTTTCAGTAATGGACTTCATTACATTACTCATGTGTTGAAGAAATGTATCTTTGAACTCTTGAACTTTGAATCGAGTGTATTCAAAGAAGTATTTGTTAATGACTCTCGATCATAGTTTTTAGAGACTGTTGTATCAATGAACGACTGAAACTGATTTCCGAGAACCAAAACGGCATCTATGGAATCAACCTCTTGAAATTCATCGTTGGCAAGTTGTTGTAGAAGTTTATCCGCATTGAATAACATTATGCTTGTAAAGGTCTCAACATCTTGACCAAATAGTGACATGAATACCGGTTTTAATAAAAATTCAACGCCAGTGCCTCTTAAATCATTATTTGAAAGAATTTGAAGGTGTGACAAGAGTGATCTAAAGTTTGTCATGCATCGTTCTTTTACAACCGACATCTTGGATTTGTGTGCATGCACCTCTTGTGTTACAGAATCCATAATGGGTGTTTCAGTTGATGAAGGGACTTCGTATCCTAAGTAGATATGGTGTGATTGGGTTATGGTTAAAATTCCGAAAATTACGATTTTCTCAGTCCGACAATAAAATCTTCAGTCCGATATAATGGTAACCGAGAAAATTTTGAGTCACCAAATTTTGAAATCGAGTTAGAAATAGCCAAAAACTAGTTAGGAAAAAAAATGAAATATGGAAATTTTGGATGGAAAATAAAACATAAAATGGCCTAAAAATTTGAATTTTGGTCCGAATATTTGAATTTTTGATCGAAATTTTTTCGTATCGCCAAAATTTCAAATCGAAGCTTAAATGACCTAAAAATGGTTTAGGAAAAAATAAATTTTACCTGGGTTTTCCCGCCAAAAAACTCTTTTTTTTTTGGAGACAACGTTCCGAAACTAGTATAGATAGTGGCTAAGTTTAGAAATTACTCGAACAAAAATCTCGTAAAAAATAATCTCAGAATAATTTAAAGCAGATTTCGCAATGTTCAAGATTTCGCAATGATTTTGCAATAACTCAAATCTCGCAATAATCCAGATTTCGCAATAACTCAGATTTCGCAATAACCCAGATTTCACAATAACCAAATTTCGCAATAACCCAGATTTCGCTATAACCAAATTTCGCAATAACCCAGATTTCGCAATAACCAAATTTCGCAATAACCCAGATTTCACAGTAACCCAGATTTCGCAATAACTCAGATTTCGCAATAATCAAAATTTTGCAATAACCAATTTTTAAACCCTAATTATTGCGAGATGTGAAGGTAATGATTCCGCAATAACTTGTGAAGATTTCGCAACATGATGAAAAAACGTGGTTTTTTGCCAAAATCTAGCCAGACGCCCCAAAATTTCGTATTTTTGGACGATCCAAAGTGACCAAATCCCTAGCACAACTATGTATAAGATATTGGGAAAGATCAAACCATAAAAAACATGAAATTTTTTGGAGAATCGAGATGAAGATCAAGAAAAACTCACGAAATGTAGTATAAACCAAAACCAATCACTAATCTACCCCGTGGCGATTGATACCAATTGATGTCCCAAATTATATGTGATGAATATACACGAATTATAGAAGAAAAGTAGATAGAAAAGAGATGAATTTTAGAGAGAGAAAGTAGAGAGATAAAAGAAAGAGAAGTGTGTGAGACTTGGGGAATATTAGATTGAGGAGAGAAAACAAAGTGAACCACCACCCCTCCTAACATGCTAGGAGGGAGTTTATATAGTCCACCCACATGCGGACTTTTATGGGCTATATAGGTTGGGCCGGGCTTGAATAAAATGCTTAGTACCTTGAAAGAGTCCTTTTAATCTAACCATCAAGCCCGTATTGTTACGACTACTTTAGTATCTATTACAACGTTCTAATAATCAATACATAATAAACCTATGACCGATCATTCTTGTTTGACTCAGTATTTTGAGGCTAACAATTATCACCTAATCCGGGTTATGCAAAACAAGCTCAACAACATATTCCTAGTCTTTATGATGCGACCCTAATTGGTAAATCGAAAGAGGCTCCTTATGTTCGTGATGATGTGGAGACGATGTCATTTGCGGAAGAAGGTCGATTAAAAATGATTTCGAAAAATCTTAAGAAATTTGATTATGATAAGCATAATAAAGAGGATTTTGATTTTAATACACGTTTTAAAATACAAAAGGAATTAGATAACGTGCCAGCATGTGTGCACCAAAGTTTGTCAAACGAAAACCTTCCTAGTACGTCTCCTACACTTGTAAAAAAGGATTTAACTAAGTTAATTCCACCGCTAAGTAAGGTGTCTACAAGCTTGAATGAGTTGCACCAACACTTTGCCGCATTTGACAAGGTCATTAAGGAACGTATGACGGCTACGGCTATAACCGAAGGTGAATGGAACTTCGAACATACTAGAGCTGCGTTTCGTGATGAATTTATTCCGTTTGTGGACAATGTTAAAGCGTGTTTTAGCAATCTTGATCAAGATTTGATTTTGTAAATAAATGAACTTCAACGAGTTTTCAATGAAATGGATGATGCTTATGAAAACGGTTTAGTTGAAAAGAAACAAATTTCACGCCAAAATGATCAACTTCTGAGGCAAGTGATGTCGCATGATATTGTATCCGTTTGTATGGATAGTAGTGTTGATAATGATTCTATTGTGCATAATGTTGAATCTGTGGATAATGTGGTAGATAGTAATTGTCACAAATCTGACGCTGAATTTTTAAAGCTTCAAGATTCCTATAATTTGATTTCAAAACCTTTTGATGCTATTAAAAAACATTGTATTTCACTTGAATGTGAAAAATAATTTATTCAAGAGATTTTCGAAACGTCACACGAAGGTTGTTAATATAGATGATCCTAATTTTAAAAAGGATTTTTGATAAAAATATTTTACTCAGTTAAATTGTTCTTCGTTTCTATTCGAATTAATTATTGGTTATTAGTGCGATTCAGTTGTCTTTTGGTGAAAAGAAATAATTTGGTCGTTGTTTAAATTAAATTGCAAAACTTTAAAGTAAAAGGCAAGGTAAATAAAGCTATAAATGATTAAAAAGTAAATTACGAGAAATTAAAACGACTGACAAATAATAAAGAAACGATATTAAAACAAATATTAGAACGAAACAATTAATAAAAATAAAACTAAAAGAGAAATTAACTATCGACTCAAAAATAAAGTTTACTTAATGAAAAAGGAGAGAATAAAACTAAAATGGTACTTTAAAGCTAAACGAGGCAAAACCTAATGCGGGTACTAAATAAAAGATAAAACTTGAATTTTACGAAAAAATATTAATACTAAAAATCGACGAACAATTCAACCAAAAATACGTAACTTTCAAAATTAAAATCGGAACAACTTTCAGATTAAACTAAACAATTACGGAACAATACTAAATAATAAACAAGCTAGCAGGCTAGCTGCTGGAAGCAGCCAACACACCTCAATTTGGCGCCAAACTAGGAAGCAATGAAGCTGTCAGCTTATTTTCTTCGCAATTGCTACAGTTTTCTTCGGAATATGTTTTTCTTTGCAATAGTTGTTTTTTGGAACTTTGTTTTTTTTCGTAATTCTAGCTTCTTCGGAATAACTTGATTTCACAACTTTTTTTTTTTTTTGGAATAAATTTTTCAGAACTTTCTTCGGAATAAATTTTTTTAGAACTTTTTTCGGAATAATTGGTATATTCAGAAAAATGAATAATTTCGGAAAAATTAAGAAATTCAGAGAAAAACAAAATCTTCGGAAAAATTACTTTTTCGGAATATCAAACTTTTCAGAAAAACAAGATTTTTCGGATAAACTAAATTCAGAGAAATGCTATTTCAGAGAAAGATAATTTCAGAAAAAGTGAGATTTTCGGAATTTAAAACCCTAATCCGAAAACATGAAAACAGACACAGTAAATTTAAAAACTCACGAAATAAGCTAAAAATAAGCACAAATCAAATAAGCAATTAACTAAAACTTAATCTAAAACACTTTTAAGAAAAACTAATTAAACCACAAATTAAAAACTTGAAAAACACTAATAAAACTAAAAATTAAAAATCAACTTTTAATAAAATAAACTAATAAAAACACTTAACTAAAATCAAATCAAACACACAATAAGCTATAAAATCAATAAGCTAACACAATCAAACACATAAAAACATAACAATTAATCAAATAAGCATGACAATAAGATAATAAGCATAAAGATTAATAAAAAAATAAGAAAGGTAGAAGGAGAGATTAATATAAAACTTGATTAAAATTAAGTTCAACAACAAAATTAAGAGCAAGAATTAAAGAAACTTACAAATTTAAGGTGCAAGACAGGGAATGTAAATTGACAAGTAAATAAATGACATGAAAATAAAGGTGGAAAAACTAAGTTGTCAATTTAGCTAAGACCTCCTAATGACACATTAGGAGGGTATTTATAGGAGGATTAGTATGTCTTGATGCTTTCTTCCTTTTCTCGTCTTTTCGTCTTTATAAATTCTTCGACTTTTTCGACTTTTTCTTGGGATTAATTAAACTCGTCTTGTAATTTCTTCATAAATTAGACTTGAGTTCTTCGGATTTATTAAACTTTCGTCTTTAGACTTTTTCTTCGATAAATCTTCAGAATAGGCCTTGGACTTCCGTTCTTTCTGCACTCTTGATCTTTTGACTTCGTCTTTTGTCTTTTTCTTCGATAAAAGCCCGTGAAAGCCCATGTTTTCTTCCCTTTTCACATTTTGGTCCTAAATCACAACAAAAACACGCATAATTCCGACATTTACGACATAAAATACCCGTTTTGGCTTGGTTATTATTATAATTAAGTGGTAAAAGGATAAGTGTTTTCACACTTATTAAATCCCCTACACTTGACCATTGCAATGTCCTCATGCAATGCATTAATTACAAAGCAAGTTTTACATTTTTCATCATAATCAATCCATCTTGGCCTTTATTAAAGAGACAAAATATTTAAAGGAAGAAAAGAAGTAAAAAGATCAAAAACTTACCTTAGGGTTTTGGAATGTCATGAATGATTATCATCCTCAAGTTTTACGTTCCCCATACCAAGCTTAAAAACGAGATCATTGTTATTATAAGTTAGCAAACTATCACAAATTCATGTGGCCCAATTATTCACTTAGACTCCCTTATTCCTAGGTTTATCTCTTATATTTTATTGTTGTCTTGAATGATCACGAGGATGCATTGTTGACTTATTTCGATAATTTATTTAGGCCAAAAATAAAGTGGGACGATTTAATCAATAGTTAGCTAAAGGACAAAATCTTTTAAAACTGCTTCTCGGGACCTCATAAAGTTCATATCTTGGCATAACTCGCTTCACGATTTGATACCTTTCTCGGACCGATATTTGGCATTGACTTCATTCTTCAAATCTTGAGAGACGTTCATGAAATTATGGTCTTCTCTTCATAATAGGAATTTCTTCACTTGAAGTTTTGAGAGATTCTTCATATTTGGACCACGACTTATTCATTTTTCTCCAATCTTTATTTGAGATTTTGATATACAACGATCCGCCTCCTTTTAGGACTTGGATCTATTTATCCTCATACCTTGTTAGGGCCTTTTTGGATAGACTTCTCCATGATCTTTACGGGAGTATTTGCTTTTCGTCGTGTGTCTCGATCCTTCATATTGTTTTTTATAAATGATTCTTCACATCACTTTGGATCTTTAGCAACAAAATGTAGCCCTCATGTCTTGTTAGGACCTTTTCGGACTCGCCAATCTTCTCATCCCGCTTCAATAAGTTATGCCTTGGCTATGAACTCTAATTAATACCGAGCAACTTTTAAACGATCTTGTGCTAGAAGCTAAGTAACTTTTCAAATCGTACAACCTTATTTATTGCAAATAAATTTATTAACAAGCGATGAGAGAAAAAGCTCATAATCAACTCACATAAATTCATGACAGAATACCAAACTTATAATTGACTCTATCATTTCTCGTTCTCCACAATTTAAAATCTCAAAGAATGAGACTCGTGGATGCTTAGCCAATTAAATCAAAGTTTTGGGTTTTCAAGTCATCTATAGGATCATGCAAATTCTTAGACTTTTCAAGTTTAGAATTCGCATTTTAAAGTTCCCTTGATAAACGACTTTCTAGGATCAATTATAGGAACTTGCGAAAAGTTCTTGTTCTTAACCCGTAAGAGTTAAGACTTTGCGTTTTAAAGTTCCCTATATAAAAGCCTAGCAAAACTTGACTTAAACACGTTAAGGATACTAGCTAGAGTAAACTTAGATAAGTAAACTCGGATTGAGTCAAAAGATTCACAACGTTTAAAAATTTACAACCACTTTATTAAACTTTATTCTAGCAAATAAAGTAAATAACGATAACAAAGGAAAAACTACTAGGCCAAAATAGATTAAAAATTTTGAAAAATGTCAAAAAATTGATTTTCCGGTTAAAATGAGGACAAATTCAAGGAAAAGCCCACTTGACTTCGATAGAAGTCCCCCCTACACTTAATATAAACATTGTCCTCAATGTTTAAGCATGTGGAAGTAACCTCCCCTACACTTAGGACATTGTGCACTTTGTTTAAATCTTGCTAAGGAAAGGACAACTAAAGTGATTACTATTTCAATCATAATTGATAAAATAATGAATCAAAAGAGTTTAGGATAGAACCGGGAAGACGGGAACACGAAATCACGGGTCGTCAAAAGTCATCAAGAATGGATCTTTGAAAGCGCGAATCCCTGCACATGATTAGAAAGAAATCAACAAACACATACTAGGGTCTCCCCTACACTTATTATAAAAACAAAAGAAAAAGGATAGATATTACGGGTTGCCTCTCGAGAAGTGCTTGTTTTTGTTAACCGAGTCGTGAGCCTGACTCGACCTTGATTAGCATAGGAAGAAGCTTGAAACACATCCACCGGGATCAAATACATGGTTTTCATCCATCAAGTAGCAAAAGCTTAAGGCGAACAAGGCAAGCCAAAGAAGAGTAGGCAAGGTTCCCTTAAGCAGTTGTTGAGCACGGTGGTAGACATTATGATGCAGCACAAGCATATCGCCTTTGTTTCCAAAAGTCTTTCCTTTTATTTCATCAGATGGATACTGAGATGGCTTAAAAATGGCAATACCGGGATCGAACACCTTTTCCTTTAGGGGAAAATAACACTCGGGCTCAGTAGTCCTTGAAGAGGATCCGCTCATAAATCGCACAATCTCATCCTCAGAAGGGGGATAGAGAGGTGTCAAGACATAAGTACTGCGGATATCGGTGTCTTCCGGCTTCTTCTCCTTTAAAACGGTATTCTTCATATCTGAAGGAGGACAAAAGACCATAATCATCAAAGTCCAAAGGAGGAGAATCACTCTCATTTGGGAAGTAAGTGTTGAGAAAAGTAGCAAAATCTTCCTCAAATGAGTAGTCATCCAAAGTAGGATCAAGCATTGTTGTTGGAGGATCTTCATCAAAAGTAGGTGCAAGGTGAAGGTCTACGTAATCTTAGGATTTGGTAATTAATGGATTGATCTATTGATTAGAATGGTGGAGATGGGGAAGAAGGAGATGAGGTGTAGAGAGAGAAAGGAGAGAAAAGAAAAGTAGAGAGAGAAAGAGTTTTATTAAAATGAAAGATATGAAAATGAGAAGAACCACCCCTCCTAACATGCTAGGAGGGGTATATATAGCCCACCCTACATGTGGGCTATATGGGCTATACTTGGATCACGAGCCTAATACATTAATATATCGTTGGAGCGACCGATCCTTCATAAATACGTAAAACGTATTTCCAACAATCTCCCCCTAAGGGAGGTCGCTCCAAGTTACAAAGTTCTAAATATTTTATAGCTCGTGATCTATGCTAATAATGATGTGACCGAGACTTTCTTTGGGAAAACACATTTCCAACAATCTCCCCCTAAGGGAGGTCACACCATTTTACAAAATCTTAAACCTAGCATACTATGCTTGAGTCTTCGATCTTGTTCTTGTGAATATGCTTGATGTGATCTTTGACTTTAGTCTTGAGCATGTTTCCTTGCCTTGACCTTGTGCATTCGTCACTTGTGAAATTTGCCTCTTCGTGACTTCATGTTCCACATACTTATACCTTTAAATTCTTGAAAGCTTCAGAGTTTGATACAACGGAAGACTTGACCTTCAGACTTTCTTGAATTTGTTGAAGTACTAAGTGTATGAAGTACAAGCATGTGGTGACGACTTCTTCTGGATTATACACCGCAATGCCACCTTCTTGTTACGCTGCATAAGACAGTTAGCAACAAACCATATATACGGATGAAATGGCCTTGAACATTTCATTCTAATTCGGTAGCATTTTACCTCCGGTCGGTGAAGACCGTTGAACGATATTAAATATCGTACTTGTGGCAGGTAGTTTTCAATAAAGATCCTCCTTGACAAGATTTCGCGGGTAAACCCGTTCTCTTTACTCGACCGTCTAAAGCTGACTGCGAACGTAAAGAGTGAATCATTTGGATAAAATTATCCGCATGATTTGAAGCCGTCAATTCATGTTCCTGGAACAAGTGAAGTTCAATTAAGAACTGCACCATCGTTGCTTTCCAGTTGTCACGAGCTTGATTCGTATAGAATCTTGCAAGTTACCTACCAAGTGCTGTTTGAGGTTAACACTAGAAGGATTTCCACTCATCACTGTGAACACTAAGGTATCACTCTGAGTGTTCTGGCAAGATCACTAAGATATTGCGTAGAGGCCTGGAACGTGTTTAGATTCATTTAAGAATTAAACATTTGTTGCTTTCCAGTTATCACAAGTTTGATTCATAAAGAATCGCACAAGTCACCTACCATGAGCTTTTTGATATTTGCTCAAGAAGGATTTCCATCTTCATTGTAAATACTTTCGTATTACTCGGATGTTCAGGCAAGATCATGAAGATTTTGCGTAGGACTCTTAAGATCTTTCTTACTTTTCACAGTGTGTGAAGAAGCAAGGAAATATGAAAGTGTGTCCTAACGAGATATTTGATGATCTCAAATGGCTCTAGACTCGATCGTGCATTTTGGATTTTAGTGATCGGAGGCTGGAGAGGAGTGCCACCTTTTCAATACCAATTTATTCGGAGTGAATAAATCAATAGATAATGTGTTGTCTCCGTGTGATTAAAACAAATATCTTTTGAGAGATATCTGAGTTAGCTGGGATGGGTTGTGCCTTGCATCACTGGGTCCATGATGTCTATCTTCAATATCGAGAATCATAAATGATCTCAATAGCATATGAATTGACCCGGTTTCTGCCTAAGTTGTAAGGAGGGCTGCTTTCTTTACACCCTTTATCTTTACAATTCTTTTTCATTCTTCAACCCCTTCAATGCTTACCAATACGTCATAACTAGCACCTTGTTGTGATTGTTCCAGTGCTAACTTAAGTACTTGGTCGGCATTCAGCTACGTTCACAATCTTTCTCCATCTTTCCTAAGGACTACTATTTCTAGCTATGGAATGTCCTTGGGAAGATTCCTCCGGTTCTAGAGAAATCATTGGACTTTAACCTATCCTACCATCCTTATGTCACCACAATCTTCACCGTCGTGAATAGAGATGTTTTGGGTAAGTGTATGTCACCATGAAATCCATTTTGAAGTGCAAATCCATTTTGCTCCCCCTTAACATATGCCACGATATCCGAAAACATTTCGCACATGTCGGGATGAGCTAACACGTTAAGTCAAACCATTCGTGATTAATCATTTCCCATATTAAATCACATTTTCTCCCCCATATTAAAAATATTAACGCAATCGATGTTTTTAATATCAATTGATTTAATAGCATTTTAAGAAAATTTGGGAAGAAAAATGCAAATCCAATTATCTTCATGAATTACACAAGCTCCCCCTCAAATTAATGAGGGTGTACTTGAAACGTAAATTAAATACCTTTTAAACACAAGTGTAAGGTATTTATCACGTGCAAAGATCATATATGATAATGAATTCACAAGATTAGTAATTTACGAGGTAGGACCTGAATGTTGGAGAACATCATATGAAAGATTCACATGGTTCTTGTTCACGAATGTTGGTCACCTCGTCACATCTGAAGTTATCTCTTGACTCCATGTGTATGATTGATATCGTTGTCTTGACACCAATATGTGAACTTGGTACTCTCGGCATCAAGGATTCTGAATGCTGGACAATTGCTCCCCCTCAATTGTTGACCCGTGTTCTATTGAAAGAGCTGTAGTCATCGTTTGAGTAGTCGCATCGTCAAGTATGTAGATATCAATGGTAAGTTGCTACGGTTGGTGGAGATGATAACTTCGGATTTTGGAGTCAAAGCTTTCCGGTGAAATGCTTGACTTCAATGTGAAAAGCGGGTTACTATCGAAAATAATAGCAAACCATATGGAGCATGTTTTAAATGTTTTAAACTTCTGCTCGAACTTTATTTACAACCCCGTGTCATTATTGAATGAAATTTCTAGGTTCGTAAATATTATCGATTCCAGAAGACATGCTCTTTTTATCAAAACGTTTTTAAACACACAATTTTGAAAGATTTAGAAAAAACCTTTTGAAAAATTCTTGAAAAATTGTGTTCAAAGTTTTGAAAACCAATTACTTGAGCTTAAGATGTTGAATATCTTAAAGGCGAGCTCAAGTCCGAGAAGTTGTAAACTTCCCGTTGTTAAGGATAAGTTACCATCAGCGATAAACTTTCCTTTTATCTGAAGGACGAGTCCTAAGCTGACATTTACTTAGAAGTCGTTTTCATGAGCTTGAAAACTTTGTCTGTTTTAACGGAAAGCTCATGACCGAGAAAGGTTAATTTCTCGTTATGAGGAAAATTTCTCTTATTTAAAAGATACACTTTCCTTTCTGAGCTTAAAACTTCGAATGTTTTAATACAAGCTCATGACCGAGAAAGGTGAATTTCTCGTTGAGAGGATAAGTTATCATTAATGATAAACTTTCCTTTATTTGAAGCACGGGTTATCGTCTGAAATTTAACGATAAGCCATTGTGCATGAGCTTAAAAAACTTCGAATGTTTTTAATATTAGCTCATGCCCGAGAAAGCTTAATTTCTCGTTGTTAGGATAAGTTTACCATCGGCGATAAACTTACCTTTCTTTGAAGATCGAGTTATAGTCTGTGATGTGACTATAAGTCCTTGTGTAAGCTTTAACCATGAATCCCCTGAGATACTAGTTTCTCTGATATCTGCTTCTTCAGCAACCAAACTCTGAGAGTGTCCTTAGTTGAACAGTATACAATGATTGGACCGCTTCGTTCTTTTGGAACATCAACTTTGGTACCTGCATTCTCATTAGGAGTTTGTATACTTTTGCATGGGTTAGAGATATCTATTTTAGAGGCACGTGGGGGTTCACGGTTTTCTTTTCTTGTGTCAGAGGTGGCCTGAGGGGATGATTCACTTGTCTTAGTTGGCAAGCGTTTCCTTTTATAGAAAACCTTAAGTTCAGGCTTAAGTGATGTATCATCCTTTGCAATTTCCTCCCTAGTAGTCTTCGTAGAATCAGAGACTATCCTAGTTAAAGGGCACTCGTTTCCTACAAGAGTGAAAGTTCTACCAGTGGGGCGCCACATTTTGCCAAAGGGTTTGATTTTAGCTATCCACTGGGACTTAATTCTAGCACGGGAGTTCACCTCATCAAGTAATTTCTTGACACAAGAGTCACGATTTGCCGTAAAGACACATTTTCTACATGTTTTACAAGTAGCATATTTAATGTCCGAGTATTTCCTAAATGATTGATCGATGCTCCTAGGAGATGACATGCTACGGTTAGCAGTGTTGGGTAATCTAGAAGGTATCTGACTAGGTTGGACATTGCTATCTCTTACATGTGTCTTTTGAATAGCTTCCCTTTGACCAGATTTATGGCAAACGTCATTTGAACTAGTTCTAGACGTGGTCTTGGTATTTTTAGGGAAACTAGAGGCAATCATATGATTTGGTCTTGCTAAAGCTGGAGTGATCACATAGGGCATAGTTGCTGGAGTGACTGGTCTAGAAAGATGAACCAAATCAACTTGGGAGGCAAACCGCGGTCTCGAGGATTGTGGTCGCTCGGATCTAAATGCAGTAGGTTGTCTGACAATCGGTTGTCTGACGAACTGATTTGTAGGCGGTTTCCCCAAGATTGATGGTTTTTCAAGCTTAGTGTCCCCACTAGGTCCTCTATTTTTCCTTAACTCGTTTTTCAACGCGGCTATAGCAAAGACCTTTTCCTGTACTTGAGCCTTTAATGTCTCATTCTCTTTAAGCACTCTATCTTGGGATGCCAATTTAGACTCTAGTAACTGAATTTGTTTCAAAAGATTATCCTTTTCAGCTTTAGAATCTAACACTTTTTGATCCAATTTTCTTTCAAGAACAACATTTGATTTTTCAAGTTTTTCAAAATATGTTTCAAATTTGTCCGTTTTCTTAGAAAATTCAAGTTTGGCATCCTCAAGATCTTTTGATTGTTGAGCTACAATCGTTTCGAGCTCTCTAATCTTGGAATCAGAAGCAGTCAATGAAGCAATTATAGGATAATTATCATGATGTTTAGCATTTTGAACACTTTCTCCCCCATTATGACTCACATCGGATGAATCAGAAGTGGTATTTCTATCACTCTTTTCCATCCCATGTTTGGCATAATTAGGTTCAGAATGCTCAATATGCGACATGTCATCAGCATATACATCATAAACAACATTACATTGTACCATGTTTGTAGGCTCTTCGTCATAAACGGGTAAGGTGTCATCAAGAGAAATCGCGTGAACATTCCCTGACGTGCTACTGGTATCATGTTGTCCTCCTGATTTCGTGCTCTTGCTATCGTTAGGCTGCAAGTTGTCAACCGTATGACCATTCTCCTCTTGCATCTGCATCATTGATTCTTGCACTCCATTATCATACACTTGCTGAAGTTGTGATCTTTGATAAATCGAAGACGAGACCGATGACATGAGTTTCAAAATCGTATCACGGAAAACTCGAAGCTCGGTATGTGTATCTCGAAGAAATGATTGGCAAATCACTGAACTTTCAGGCTTGATGATATTGAATTGGAGGAAAGGTGTGAGGTGTGTCACAAGAGCCTTATATGCAAGTGTCGATGCAGAGTGATTAAAGTTGTTATGGTTGAGTTGCTCGGCGAGTTGTGTCAAAGTGGTGAAAATTGAGTCGATGAATATATGACGATCTTGTCCAAAGATTGTCACAAATTCGCTCCCTCCTTGAATCCCCGAAAGAGAAACTAGATGATACTGAAGCATTTGAAATGAAGTGATGCCATTATCACTAGCTTTGTCGTGCATTTTATGCGCTTCTCCCTTTTGACATGTCGAATCGAACGAATCCATTGAACCGGAGACCAAATCAAAGTCGGCTTATTCCAAAAATAAAGCCCGTCAACAAGTAAATCCAAACTACGATAAATATAATGATCGGCCCGTCATCAATTGACAAAATATTCAAAATTAATTTACCTAAAAAATTAACTTTAAAAATATATATAAAAAATAAAAAGGAAACTTAATCTTAAAAATGTTACTTTACTACAATTAAAAAATAAAATCTGATAAAAAATAAAATAAATGTTGACTTTAACAAAAAGAAATAAATTTGTCCCAAAACTTTTGTTTTCTCCGCCCCTTGCAGTCACCCACACAACTGGTAAATTAATTATTAAAGTGACACAAAAAATGGGGCTTGATAACGTGGCTGAGTTTTAATCCATTTACCCTTTCTTTGTTTTCTCCGTCACTTTACTATGTATAAAAAAACAAGAAACCTAATCTCAATATCTCTCTCTCTATAACTTGTTTCCACCGTCCTTTCAACTCTTTCTCTCCTCAACCGAACCAATCTTCTCAAATCCTCCCTCAAAGCATTCACATAATCACAGATCACACAATATCTCTCTCCAATCGCAACAAAATAAGCTATTTTTGATCTTTAAATGATATGTCCGCCGATTGCCATGAAGCATGAATCTTCAAGATCCTAATAAAAGAGGGTCTCGGGTAGGTATTTGTTGCATGTTGGTTAATTGAGTCCCTCTCTCATCTGTAGAGTCCTTCTTGTCGAGTGTCTAGAGTCCGAGAGTTGTTAGAGAGGGTTTGTTTGGTGATGTTGACAAGAATCAATGATGATTTTGTTCAAAGCTCGTAAAATCTTTAAAGATTTACTATATGAGTTGAATCTGAGATCGGTTTTATGTTTTGAGTCGAGATAGTTTTGGTGAAGTGTGAGGGAGTCAGTTTGGTGAGGTTGGGTGTTCGAGAGTGAGAGTCAGGGGATCTGACGAGAGTGTCTGTGGTGTTGGGGAATGTATGACCGAGAGAAGAGTGAGTCAATTAAGTCGAGTCTTTTGTTTGGTGTCGTGGAAGAGTCTGTTGGGAGTGATGAGTGGTTTAAAGTTTGTTGAGAGTTTGATGAGTTTGTTTTGAGATTAGTCGTTGGTGTGTCGAGAGAGTCTGATGAGGGTGTGAGGGTCAAATCTTAACGAGAGTATCTTTGAGTCGAGAGGTGTGGGTGAGTCCGTTTGGTTGAGTGATTGAGAGTTTGTTTCGAGGTTGATTTGTGTTGTGAGGGTCGAGAGATGTGAGGGTGTTCGTCTAGGGTTGGTTTCGAGTCAAGGGTCGAGTCTTGATTTGAGTCCAGTCGTTGGTGTGTCGAGGGTGGGTTATGTATTGCACTCAGTGTATAACAGGCGAGTTTTTGGTGTTCGAGTCTTGAGTCGAGTCGTGAGGGTAAGGGTCGAGTCGAGTGAGAGTTTGGTTTGATTCGAGAAATGGCTATGCGGAATAGTTCCTATACGGAATAAAATTCCTATACGGAATAAAATTCCTATACGGAATAAAATTCCTATACGGAATAAAACCTTACTCGGAATGATCTTTCTATTCGGAAAGATCTTTCTATTCGGAATATATGGCTTATTCGGAATATATGGCTTATTCGGAAAAAGAAATCGCTCGATCGGAAAACTCAAAAACTGATAGACGGGATGGATAAAAAAGGACTGATGACAAGAACAAAAAACTGAGACTTTTGACAGTTTTGACCGTTTCGATAGGGAAACTCAATCAACAGAAAAACTATAAAAAAACTGATAAAAAACTGATTGGACAAAATAAAATAAAAATAAAATGAAATAATAAAAAAAAACATAAAGTATTAAGACACTGATGATTTTGGAAACATGATAAAATTGATAGATTACTTTATAAAATTTAAAACTTTATAAGATTGTTAAAATAGATAAGAAAAAAACTGATTATAAAAAAATAAAATAAAAAAATGATGCTTTAAAAAGTTGAACTAAAAAAAAACTACGTGACATCAAAAACTCAACACCAAAAGAAATAGACAAAAGATTTTAGAAAGAAAAGATTTTTCAATCAAATCAATAGATAAAAAAAATATACAAATTCTAAGATTTAACCATGGCTCTTGATACCAATTGAAGGTCTACGTAATCTTAGGATTTGGTAATTAATGGATTGATTTATTGATTAGAATGGTGGAGATGAGGAAGAAGGAGATGAGGTGTAGAGAGAGAAAGGAGAGAAAAGAAAAGTAGAGAGAGAAAGAGTTTTATTAAAATGAAAGATATGAAAATGAGAAGAACCACCCCTCCTAACATGCTAGGAGGGGTATATATAGCCCACCCTACATGTGGGCTATATGGGCTATACTTGGATCACGAGCCTAATACATTAATATATCGTTGGAGCGACCGATCCTTCATAAATACGTAAAACGTATTTCCAACACAAGGTCATCATGTGAAGAATCACTCGAAAGAGTATCGACATCCTCAAAGTCATCATAAGTTGGCATGTCTTTATACTCAGAAGAAAAATCATCAGAATCATCCATTTCAGAACAAGAATCATCATCATAGTCATCATAGGTTGGTGGAGACTCATGAATTGGTGGAGGATCTAAATTGGAGAGAGAATCATCCACATAATCTTGGAAAAGTGGATTATCGTAGTAAGAATCGAAAAGAGGATTGTTATAGACGACAAAATCATCGAGCACATTAATCATATTCGTCGATTCTCTTCCATGGGATTTGTTTGTGATCTTCCCCATTTTAAACACTTGTGCATCATTCCCGACTCTTAAGATTAACTCAACTTCGGCAACATCGACTAAGGCTTTTCCGATTCTCAAGAATGGCCGACCAAGTATTAAAGGAATACGAGGGTCCATTTCATAATCAACAACAACAAAGTCGACCAGAAAAGTGAAGGTGCCAACTTTAATGAACACATCTTCGGCAATACCAACGGGGTAAGCGAGAGTGCGATTTGCTAGCTCAAGAGTCATCTTTGTTGGTGTAAGGTCGGGTAATGATAACTTTTTTCAAACACTTAAAGGCATCAGATTAATACTTGCCCCGAGATCGGCTAAGGCAGTAAATTCTTCGGTTTGGTTAAAATTACATGGTAGCACAAAACGACCGGGATCTCCAAGTTTTTCCGGAAGTTCTTTAAGAAGGACAGAAGAACAATTTTCATTCAATCGAGTATTAACAAACCCGGCCATCTTCTCCTTCTTATTTAGCAATTCCTTAAACATCTTAACAAATTTAGGCATTTGTGCAAGAGCTTCAACAAGGCTAAAGGTGATGGTCAGTCCTGAAATCTTCTTCAGATAGTTCAACACTTGAATGTCACCCTTGGTTTGCAGTTTGGCCTTGTCTAAGCGAGAAGGATAAGGGATATTGGGTTTATAGGTGGAAAGTGGGGTTGGTGAAGGGTTCTTCTTGGGTGCTTTTTCATGCATAGGTGGAGACGATAATGGAGAACTCGTACTAGGCGTGGGAGTAGGAGGGATAAATGGTGGTGGAGGAGGTGTAGATGGAGTAACTGGGGGAGGGATAGATGGTCCTACTAAGGTTGCTCCACTGCGTGTAGTAATAGCACTCACATTCGCTCTTGGGTTGGTGACGGTATTTGAAGGTAGAGAGCCCGAAGTAGAGGGTTGAGTAGTTGGTAAGAAACTAGCCAGCATATTCTTCAAATCATTTGTTTGAGCGCTAAAAGAGGTTTGTATATCATGTCGAAGCTCGGATCTAATATCATTACCTTGCTTAGTAATATCCCCTTTCAAGTTGATAATTTAACTTTGCAGATTCTTAATTTGCTCTACTTGGGTCCTCATAAAAGCTTCAACATCATGATTAATGGGTGGTGCTTGTTGCGCGGGTGGGTGATAAGGATTAGAAGCTCGAGGTGGGTTTGGGTTGCTTCTATTGTAGTTGTTGGGGTTGTGGTTTTGAAGAGAAAAACCGGGTGAAAGAAAGTCGTTAGAACGGTAACTTAGCAAGTTACGATCACCTTGAGGTCGAGCTTGATGGCTTTCCGTTGAATAGTTACCATAAGCTGCATACACGTTTTCCGGATTGTCATGAGTAGAAGGACAATCAGTGTATGAATGAGGACCGCCTTAGGTCTCACAAGAAAGTGCTACAGCTTTAACTTGTTGTTGTTGATTTGTAGCTAAAAGTTGCATATTCTTGCTCATTTCGACCATTGCGCGGGTCAATTCGGTGATATCAAGGTTTGAAGAAGTAGAAGAAACATTGACTCTCGGGTTTGATCTTGAGGATGCGGATGAATCCCAATTTTTATGATGAGTAGTCATGTTCTCGATAAGCTCTCTACACTCCTCGGGTCTTCTTTTCATAAATGTGCCACCGGCGGCTGCATTAATCGTATCACGATCACGAAAAGTTAAACCGTTGTAGAAAGTATCAATTAAGGTGACGGGGAGCATGTTGTGGTTTGGACATCGATCAATCAAAACATTATAGCGTTCCCAAGCATAAAAAAGTGATTCATCGGGTTCTTGAGTAAATCTACTAATTTGATTTCGAAGGCTCGTAACCATGGATGGTGGAAAGTAGCGCGACAAAAAGCGTTGAGTCATCTCATCCCAAGTATGAATTGAATTCTTCGGAAGACGATCAAACCATTTTTCGGCATGGTGGGATAAGGTGTGTGGAAATAGTTGAAGGCGAAGAAAATCCATAGTAACCCTGGGCAACTTCATGCTTTGAGTAACGGTAATGAATTTGTCGAGGTGTTTGTTGGCATCATCATCCGGTAATCCGCGAAATGGACAAGTGTTTTGAACTTGTTGGATCATGTGATGCTTCAACGAAAACTCTGGAGCCGTGATTTGCATCGGCGCAATCGGTCCTCCTCGTCCATTCATTGTGGGTTGACAAATCTCCTCCATCGTTCTAAGATCTGGTGGGGGAACATTGTTGTTATTATTATTGTTGAGGTGCGGTGGGTTATTGTTGTTGTTCACACCTGCCATATCTAAATCTTCACGAGTCTCGGGCTCAGAATAAGTTGAAGATCTAGTACGCATACACCTGCAAAAACAAAAGAAAAAGATACCAAAGAAATAGAGAATATATATGTACGTGTAAAAATAAAAATAAAAATCTTTTTGGATTTTTGAAAATTTCTAACTTTTATGGATTTTTAACAATTTTTTAATTTTTATGGATTTTTAACAATTTTTTAATTTTTATGGATTTTTGAAAATTTTTAAACAAGAAAAATAACGTTCACGAGTGAACGGATCCCAAAATTCAACGCGTCTCTCACAGAAAACCGTTAATCTTCACGAAAAGAGCCGGCAACGGCGCCATTTGATAACTGGAATTTACTCAGTTAAATTGTTCTTCGTTTCTATTCGAATTGATTATTGGTTATTAATGCGACTCAGTTTTTTTTATGAAAAGAAATAATTTGGTCGTTGTTTAAATTAAACTGCAAAACTTTAAAGTAAAGGCAAGGTAAATAAAGCTATAAATGATTAAAAAGTAAATTACGAGAAATTAAAACGATTGACAAATAATAAAGAAACGATATTAAAACAAATATTAGAACGAAACAATTAATAAAAATAAAACTAAAAGACGAAATTAACTATCGACTCGAAAATAAAGTTTACTTAATGAAAAAGGAGAGAATAAAACTAAAATGGTACTTTAAAGCTAAACGAGGCAAAACCTAATGCGGGTACTAAATAAAAGATAAAACTTGAACTTTACGAAAAAATATTAATACTAAAAATCGACGAAAAATTCAACTAAAAATACGTAACTTTCAAAATTAAAATCGGAACAACTTTCAGATTAAACTAAACAATTACGGAACAATACTAAATAATAAACAAGCTAGCAGGCTAGCTGCTGGAAGCAGTCAACCACACACCTCAATTTGGCGCCAAACTAGGAAGCAGGCAAGCTGCCAGCTTATTTTCTTCGCAATTGCTACAGTTTTCTTCGGAATATGTTTTTCTTCGCAATAGTTGTTTTTCGGAACTTTGTCTCGGGATTAATTAAACTCGTCTTGTAATTTCTTCATAAATTAGACTTGAGTTCTTTGGCTTTAATAAACTTCCGTCTTTAGACTTTTTCTTTAATAAATCTTCAGAATAGGCCTTGGACTTCCGTTCTTTTTGCACTCTTGATCTTTTGACTTCGTCTTTTGTCTTTTTCTTCGATAAAAGCCCGTGAAAGCCCATGTTTTCTTCCCTTTTCACATTTTGGTCCTAAATCACGACAAAAACACAAACCACGCATAATTCCGACCTTTACGACATAAAATACATGTTTTGGCTTGGTTATTATTATAATTAAGTGGTAAAAGGATAAGTGTTTTCACACTTATTAATTTTAAATTAAATAAACGATCAAAACAACGTTAGAAACGTGACAAAGTTGCTAAATCATTGTCGATAGAAAATGAGAATGTTAAGGAATCACACATTGAGAATGTGGAAAGGACACTAGAGGCCGCTGGCACTCAATCTTTGATTGAGAACCTTAATCATAAGTCGGTGGAAATCTCATATCTACATACGATTATTCGTGATAAGGATATGGCATGGCTGAGTAAAAAGAAATGCTTCGTGTAAAGAATACATCCGCCATTTCAACACTGTTCTCTTGTGGTTCTAAAGTGAAAACAACCAAGACTAATCTCAAAGCCGGCACACCAATAAACAAGGGATCTAGTACTAAAATATCTCAAACATTGGTCACAAAAGGTAAGGCAAAGTCAAAATTAGTCTCTAATGTTCTCGTGTTGCCTTCTACATGAGTAAACATCACTACTAAGGATCAAAGATCTAAGATTAATAGAAATATCAAGAAAGATAGGATCTTGCCATCATCTAGTAGTCAAGTGAAGAAGAAAGTAGAAGCCCACCCTAGGAATGTTATTTTTGTGTTGAATAAAAAGAATCATGTAGTTAAAACTAAAGGCTTTACGGTTGTGCAACATTCTAAGCCTACTTTGAATTCTAATTTTAGATGTTGGAATTGTAATGAATTCGTGTTTTCTACTAGTCATGATTCTTTCCTTGTTGACCATCTGAATGAGATGAATGCCCGAAAGAACAATTTAGAATGGAAACCGACTGGGAAAGTGTTAACCCAAGTTGGATGGATGTGGCGTCCCACTGGTAGAACCTTCACTATAGTAGGAAATGTGTGCCCTTTAACTAGGATCACTTCCACTACAGTGAGAATTCGTGCCCTTTAACTAGGAGTACTAAGGCTACCAAAACAAAAGCGTGTCCTATAACTAGGAACACCAACACTACTATAGGAACAAAGTGCCCTTTAAATAGGTCTACTCCCACTATAGTGCCTGTCACTAATCCAAAACCTCAGGAAGATGGAACCATAAAACCGGAAATTAAATAAACATATGTTAGAAAACGTAGGAAATCTAATGATGACATAAATGTTAGCAATTTTGATATTGTATCTTTCTTTGCTAACACTCCAGAACCAATAGTCTCCAATGCATTGTCTACTGTTGTTGTTTCAAACAGGTGGTCTAAATCGACTTGTGGTATTTGGACTCCGGTTGCTCCAAGCATATGATCGGAGATCGCTCTCAGCTAATAAATTTCGTCAGCAAGTTTCTTGGTACGGTTCGGTTCGGAAATGATCATATTGCAAAGATAATGGGTTACGGTGAATATCATATTGGGAATGTAATAATTTCAAGAGTGTATTATGTGGAAGGACTCGGTCACAATTTATTTTCTGTGGGACAATTTTGTGATGCAAACCTAGAAGTTGCTTTTCGAGAGCATACCTGCTTTATTCGCAACTTAGAAGGGGTAGATTTGTTGAAAGGTACTCGAGGGAATAATTTGTATACTTTGTCTCTACAAGACATGATGTCCGCTTCTCTCTTATGTCTTCTCTCCAAAGCATCGAAGACTAAGTCATGGTTATGGCATTGACGGTTATATCATCTTAACATTGACGCTATAAATCATTTGGCGAAAAATGAACTTCTTCGTGGTCTTCCTAAACTTAAATTTCACAAGGAACACTTGTGTTCCGCGTGTACCATGGGGAAGAGCACTAAGAAATCATACGAACCCAAGACTGAAGACACCAACCAAGAAAAACTTTATTTGTTGCATATGGATCTTTGTGGGCCAATGCGTGTTGAAAATCTTAGTGGTAAAAAATACATCCTCGTCATTGTGGATGATTACTCTCTGTTTACATGGGTAAACTTTCTTGCAACCAAAGATGAGGCACCTAGATTCATCATCAAATTTCTCAAGATGATTAAAGTGCGTCTCAACACTACAGTCTGACGCATTCGTACAGATAATGGAACCGAATTTGTTAATCAGACGTTGCGTAATTATTACGAAGAAGTTGGCATATCTCATGAAACATCTGTTGCTCGCACTCCACAACAAAACGGTGTCGTTTAAAGGCGGAATCAAACACTTATGAAAGCTGCTGGAACGATGTTAATTTACGCAAAGGCTCGATTGTTTTAATGGGCAAAAGCAGTATCTACAACAGTATACACCCAAAACCGTTCACTAATTCGCAAGCGCCATGGGAAAACACCTTATGAGCTTCTACATGGAAACTTACCCGATTATCATATCTTCATGTATTTGGTTCACTTTGTTATCCGAACAACGATGGTGAGAATTTGGGGAAACTTCAACCAAAGGCTGATATTGGTATTTTCATTGGTTATGCACCCGCAAAGAAGGCTTCCTGAATCTACAATCAAAATTCCCGTAAAATCCTCGAAACTATGAATGTTGATTTTGATTAGCTGACAGCAATGGCTTCTGAGCAAAGCAGCTCCGAACCCACACTTCATGAAATGGGACCCGATAACATTAGCTTTGGTCTGGTCCCAAACAACCCTACTTCATCATCATTTACACCAACTTCTAGGAATGAATGGGATATGTTGTTTCAACCGTTCTTTGATGAATTCTTTACTCCTCCAGGTTTTGTTGCTCCAGAATCTGAAATAACAGCTCCGGTCAACGACGTTATTGCTCCAGTAAATGTAGCACAGTTAGATGTGTCTACAACAACAATTGGTCAAGATATACCTTCAACAAGTAATTCTCAAACAACACATGTATCAATTACTGATGTCATGTCTATTGATGATGATGATCACAATTTGGAATTCGCTCAAATGCGTAAACATCCATTCTTTGGTGCACCAATTCCCGACCCTAATCAAGACGGGTCGTCCACCTTAGAGGAAGCTCCTACTACGGTCTACTCTAATCCACGGATTCGTGAACATGACAGCAAGTGGACAAAAGATCATCCTATAGATTCTATTATTTGTGACCCTAATCATCTAGTATCCACACGAAGTTAGTTACAAGAAAGTGCATTGTTTTGTCATTTTAATGCCTTTCTGAGTTAAGTTAAACCAAAGACGTAGCAAGAAGCTTTTATCTAATCTTGGGAGAGAAGCTACGCAAGAAGAACTTAATGAATTTGTACGTCTTGATGTATGAGAACTTGTTCCATGCCCGAATCAAGTGAAGTTACTCACTTTGAAATGGGTTTATAAGGCAAAACTTGACGAGTTAGGCTAAATTTTGAAAAACAAAGCTCGTCTAGTAGCTCGTGGGTACAAACAATTAGTATGCATCGACTTTATGGAATCCTTTGCACCCGTTGCCCGTTTGGAAGCTATTAGACTATTCCTCGCTTATGCAGCTCATACGAATACGATCATCTATCAAATGGATGTGAAGACAGAATTTCTTAATGGTGAAATCAAGGAAGAGGTCTATGTTCAACAACCGCATGATTTTGGGAATTCTAAATATCCTAATCACGTGTATCGGCTTAAAAAGGCTCTTTACGGGTTGAAGCAAGCTCCACGCGCGTGGTATGATCTATTGTCACAATTCCTCTTTACGCAAGGCTTCGCAAAAGGCAAGGTGGATCCAACGCTGTTCACTCAGAAACGAGGGAAAGACATGATTATGATACAAATATATGTTGATGATATTATATTTCCTGCCTCGACTCAAGCCTTATCGGATGAGTTTCGGACACTCATGTCTTCTAAATTTAAGATGTCAATGATGGGCAAGGTATCATTTTTCTTAGGTCTTCAGATATCTCAGAGTCCCATAGGCATCTTTATCAATCAATCCAAGTATTCCCTTGAATCGCTTAAAAAATATAAAATGGAATCTTTGAAAGTTTATGGACTTATATTTAATAGTCGTGTGATAGGATCGAACTCGAGATTACGGGATTGCACTCAATACGTAAAGAGTTTATTTATTTAATATATATTTATTAAATTAAATCGAGTCATTACTTAAATATCGTTAAATAATTAAGAGTTAAGTATTAACGAGCGTTGTGGAATAAAAAAGGAAAAAGAAAAGAAGGTTCCGGAACACCCCATAAGGGGGTGTTCGTCGGTCGGTCGGTTATGGAGACTAGGGGGAAGGAAAACTTTCCTTTCACTTGTTTTTACTTGGGCTACAAGAATTCCTAGGCCTATATAAACACCCCCCAACATCATAATTCTTAACTCCTTCCCTTCTATTCTCTTTGGCCGATCGCAATAAGAAACCCACAAAAGGTTTCGGTTGGTTTTCTTGTTCTTTCGGTTTTGCTTATAATCTAGTCCTAGCCCCTCTCTATGGTTGTTGGGTAGATTTTTCACAAGCGTTGAAGCTCGGTTTACACGTGCTAGAATCACGGTTAGCTCGTTGTATTACGTGTGTACAAGAACATAATATAGTCTTACTTTAGACTATATCTTGGTGGTGTTCGTTATAAACTCTAATTGGTGATTCGTTCTTTATCTTGTAGATTTACTTTAGCTAAAATGTGCGTAAGCCTAATTCGATTAATTATAATTGTGTTATTATAATCTTGTTAAATCGCTTCCGCTATATGTGTGCTTTGATGTCGTTTAGGGTTTTGTATAATTGTTATGATCTTTATAAACCTTCACTGGTATCGGAGAGCCGTTTTAGCATGTTATAATTATCGACAATATAAAGTTTTTTAATGAGTAAATTACACGGTTCGTCCTTATGGTTTGCGTTGACTGACGTCGTTCGTCCTTTGACCGAAAAATTGCACCGTTCAGCCTTAACTTTGAAACATTTGTCGTCGTTTGTCCCTCGATTTAACTGGGCCCACAAACGAGTGTTAACACATTTTGACACAGGGGTAAACTTGTCTTTTCATTAAATCATAAATAAATAAAATAAAATAATATCTTCACACCTCCTTTATATCATCTTCATCTTCTTTCTCTAACTTATCTTCATCTTCATCATCACAACAATTTTCATCTTATTTCCAAAAACACCACCTTTCTTTTAAAAACACCACAAATACATAAACCACAAATAATCCTACTTTTTCTACCGAAGACTAAAAAAATCAAAAACCCATATTCCGATATATAGTTAGAGATTGATAGGTAACCATATAAAACACTGAATTTTAATTAAATTTGCTTCATTCGTGCAAAAAGGCAACCAAGATATACATATTTGTTCTTGTTTTCATCCTCCTACTAATATCATCTTATGTCAGAAACTTTATAACTGCTGTATAAAGTTTTCAGGCCTTACTTTAGTCAAAAACATTTTTTTTACTCTCTTTATCCTCCTACTAACTTAACCTATTTTACTACTGTACTAATCTACTAGTATCATAAACCACCGTCTATAACATTTTACATCACAATTAGAACTCTTTCAAACCTAGCAAGTTCGATTAACACCACCTCTCGATATAAGTGGCTTCCGGCGCCACCAGCGGCTGGGGGTTAGGCTCAACGATCGATTCTCTCATTCACCCCCTGTTTAACTCATTCGGGCTCAACCTCTTTTTTATGAAAGGTTTGCTGACTTTGGAATAAGCTAACTTTGAGACAAACTCATTTTGATTAATGGTCGGTTCATGATTGGTGGTCGGATCTTAATTAATTACTGGCTAGATCTTTATTTGATGGCTAGATATTGAATATGTATGGTCGGGTCTGGAATATGTATGGGCGGATCTTGAATATGTATGGTCGGATCTTGAATATGTGTGGCCGGATTTTGATTATGTATTGCCGAATCTTGAGTAATGGCCGGAATGGTATTTGAGAAAATGGAGAGGAATATTATTTGGTGAGGGTGAATAGGTGAGAGAGAAAATAGAAAAAAGAAAGAGAATGGAGAATGTTTAAAATTTTCAATATTGGTTGCACAAATTCTGGAAATGTACAAAGAAAATTACCAGTGATTTAAAGTTAGATAGTGTAATTCGTGTGAAGATCCTAAGTGGGTGGTATGAGAACCCAACCAGCCTAATAATATTGTAAATGACTAGTGGTAGTGGTGGGACCCACATGTTTTTTATTTAAGAAAAGACAACTTTGCCCTTGTGGTTAAACAACTTAACTTCAGTTAGTGGGCCAAGTTAAATCGAGGGACAAACGACGGCAAAGGTTTTAAAGTTAAGGCTGAACGGTGTAATTTTTTCGGTCAAAGGACGAACGACGTCGGTCAATGCAAATCATAAGGACGAACCGTGTAATTTACTCTTTTTTTAATTAATAATTGTTTTGAGTTAAAACTACATGTTTTTAATTTTTCTTAAAAGTTAGGGTTTTGTCTTTTTAAAAATTAGGGTTTGGCCGATTTTTATATAAAAAAAGAATTGTTTTTAAAACATTACATGTTGTATAATTTTAGATTAAATTGCATGATTAATTGTTATGTCATGTAAATTAAAGGTTACGTCAGAAGTGATTTAATTGTTAAGAGATTTGGGTGGATCCATGATGAACGTGCATGTTTTCATGGATCGTAAAATTGTATGTTTATATGATTATATGTGCTACTTGCTTTATTTGATTCAATAAATCTTGAATTAGGGAAGACTTTTATATGAATATAAAAACCTAGATTTGAGGATTATTGAATAAATCGTATGCATGTGGCTATTTGATTTATTTATTGCACATATACATTGTAATTATGTGTTTATGATTTAGTTTTTTTACTTGTTTATGTTAAAATTGTACGTATTGTTGTAAACAAGGGTTTTTTTTAAAGAAAAACAAATATGGACTAAATCATATTAAAATCAAGATTTGTTTGAGATCTAAATTACCTAGAATTACGTTGATTGGTGAATTGCAATAATAATCTATCGGCCTACTCCTTTTGCCAAACTATAAAGTGGGTATAACGCACCACTGGTCATGTACCCGGTTAAAGAAGGAGGTGTTAAGCCATTAGTCGTTGACCAAATTCTTGGCTCGCCTGTGTGTCAGATTATTATTTGCATTATACCTTAAGGTTGATTTACCGCAATTTCACATCGGAATCATATTGAATAAGGTTATTGCTTTGTGCTTTAGCTATAAGTGCGTTGTGAATAGTTGTGGTTAAATTCTTTGATTGGTTAAACCAATACCTCAATATAATTTATGTAGAAATTTAGTCTCATGAAAAAGTTCATTAAATGTTTTATTAAACTTATGCTATGGAGTTGTATGCATGCTTCTCCATACATTGATTTTTACATCAAATTTATACCCTTAAAATTTAAGTCGAATGCTATCTAATTGACGAACACTTGAAATTACTACATCGTCATATGAGATTTTTGGACGATGTGATAATGGAGAGAAAACTTTTATAGAATGAGAATTCGTATGATGGTTTTACGTTATTTGGATTAGACGACTTAATTAAATTACTCAGTGAGATCTGGAAACTTAAGGCATTCAGAAGGGATGAAACATGTTTACAATGCAAAACGTTTTTTTGGAAATGTAAATCCCATAAATATCTAGAAATTGAAAATTGTTCGTCAATTGAATTGTTCGACAAGTCACTATGTTGAGTACATTCATTACTTGCAGATCAACTGATGTAATGAATCTATGTCAATATATGCTCTAGGATTCAAGGAAAATACTATGGTTTATATACTGGGGTAATTTTATTTTCTTGAAAGTATTTTATTATCGAAAATACTAATATTTGAAATTATTTCTGTAGAAATGGCTCAACCCGAAAATAACACTATAAGTTCTGTGTTCAAAACGTTTTTTGATCGTCCTGAACTTACTGGCCCAAACTTCAATGATTGGTACTGTGACACCCTAGGCAAATCCCACATCGGTTATGGCCAGGAGAGATCCATGGTTCATAAGATAACAGTCGCCTTCTCATGACACAACGCGTTTTGTGGTCTACTGCACGTGGGGTTCTTAGGAACTGGCAGTTAAGCGTGCTCATGTCAGAGTAGTACTAGGTTGGGTGAACAGCCGAGAAGTACTTACAAAAGGGCCACAAAGCAAAGTCGTGAGCCTTCGGGCAAAGCGGACAATATTATAGTCTGAGTAGGCAGGATGTTACAAGTGGTATCAGAGACACTCCTGAGCCATTCGGGATGATGGGGCAAACCTCATCGAGGACGATGAGTCCCGAAGGGAGGGGGTGATAGTTACACCCTAGGCAAATCCCACATCGGCTGTGGCCAGGAGAGATCCATGGTTCATAAGATAATAGTCGCCTTCTCATGACACAACGCGTTTTGTGGTCTACTGCACGTGGTGTTCTTAAGAACTAGCAGTTAAGCGTGCTCATTTCAGAGTAGTACTAGGTTGGTGACCATCCGGGAAGTACTTACAAGAGGGCCACAAAGCAAAGCCGTGAGCCTTTGGGCAAAGCGGAAAATAGTGTAGTCTGAGTAGGCGGGATGTTACAGGTATCGCTCACTAAGAATTGTCTTGAGAGTAGCGGGTACTAGTGATATCTTGACCACTCCTTATCTAGAGGATCTTGCTGAAGGAGCTTCTAAAGCCGAAAGGCTTGAACACGCTGCTACTATTAAGAAGCACTCGGATGTGGCTTGCTTAACGCTAGGAAAAATGGTCCCTCTACTTCAAAAGAAGTATGAGCTATTTTTGCCTAAGCGTATGCTTGATGAACTCAAGGATATGTTCGAGAAGCGGCAAGCTGTAGAGATCTACGACTTAGTAGATGCTTTGCATAGCTGCAAGCAAACTCCTGGAAAGTCTGTTAGAGCACATTACATGGAGATGAGGGGTTATATGGAAAAACTCATTGCACTAGGACAACCCTATGATCATAATATGGCTACCAACTTGATCAATAGGTCCCTTAACAAGAACTTCAATGATTTTGTTAGAAACTATAATATGCATTGCACGGGGAATACAAATAATGATTTGCATGCAATGCTCATTAACTACGAAGAGGGGTTAAAGGACAAGGCATCTACCTCTACTCCTCCTGTACTAACCATACAAAAGGGTAAAGTGAGTAAGCCAAAACCGCAAGCGAACAAAAAGAAAGGCAAAGGAAAGTGTGATAACGGAAAGCAAGTTGTGACTTATTCGAAACCTAAGCAGAACTTTGTCAAGAGAATCAATCTTAGAAGAATGAGACTTGTCACCATTGCAAGGCAAGTGGTCACTGGAAGTGGAATTGCCCTCTTTACCTCGAAGAGTTGCGAGAAACAAAGAAGAAGTCTGAGCAGAGCGTTGCAGTACTTTATTTATGATTGAATTATTTAATTTGACATACAAATTAAATTCATGGGTATATGATACGGGATTCGGTATTAACATTTGTAATACGCTGTAGGGATTTAATCTGGAAAGGAAGCTATCCTATGGGGAACAATTTCTGTAAGTGGGCAATGGCGCACAAGCAGCGGTTGAAGCTATAGGAACATTTAATTTAGTTTTACCTTCGGGTTTAGTATTGATTTTAAATGATTGTCATTATGCACCTACAATTGTTAGGGGTGTTATTTCCTTTTTCTTGTTTGTTGAATACTAGATTCGTTCACGCTATTAATAAAAATGGAATTTCTATTTGGAAAGATGACATTTTCTATTTTAATGAAATTTCTGTGAATGGTGTGTTTGAAATAGACATGCATGAAAATGAATCCAAGTATAATAATAATTTTGTTTTTAGCATGAATAAGAAGAGAAAGTTTGAGAAGAATTCTTCTTATCTTTGGCATTGTAGACTTGCCCAATTTGGGAAGACTCGTATACAAAATCTTCAACGTGAAGGTCTTTTGGAAAATATCAATGATGAATCATTTGATAAATGTGATTCTTGTATCTCTAGAAAGATGACCAAGAAACCTTTTAATAACAATAATGAAAGGGCTACTGATCTACTTGGTTTAATACACACTGATGTGTGTGGACCACTTAGACATGTGTCAAGGAAAGGTGCTATCTACTTCTTAACATTTGCGGATGATTATGACCGTTATGGTTATGTTTATTTACTTAAGCATAAACATGAGGTATTTGAAACATTCAAAGTCTTTAAAGCAGAAGTATAATTGCAACTAGGAAAAAAGATTAAAGCTCTTCGTTCTGATAGAGGTGGTGAATATTTAAGTCAAGAGTTTGAAGATTATCTAAGTGAGAATGAAACTGTTCAGCATCTTACTTCTCCCTATACTCCACTCTAAAATGGTGTATCTGAAAGGAGAAATCGTACACTACTAGATATGGTGCGATCTATGTTTAATCTTACAACTTTACCATTATCCTTTTGGGATTATGCCTTAGAATCCGCGGTTCGTATTTTAAATATGGTTCCCACGAATAAGGTGAATAAGACACTATATGAACTATGGCATGGCAAAAAGCCATATCTGTCTTATTTCAAGGTCTGGGGTTGCGAGGCGTTTGTGAAACGTGACTCGGGCGACAAACTGCAACAACGATATGTGAAATGTATCTTTGTAAGATACCCTAAGGAAACTATGGGTTACTATTTTTATTATCCACCTGAGAACAAAGTGATTGTTGCTAGGTATGGAGACTTCCTTGAAAGTGATCTTGTAAATCAAGAATTCAGTGGGAGAAATTATGATCTTGAAGAGAGTCATATAGATACATTACCTTCTAGAAACACTAGCGAAATAATTCCTATAGAACCAGAAAGTCTGGAGGTTCCACCGGAATTAGTTCTTCTGCGTAGATCTGAAAGGATTAAAAACGCAAATAGAAATATATGTCTTATTATAGAGGATGATGATGAAGTAGGGGATCTTGGAGAACCTACTAATTATAAATCTGCCATGCTTGATCCTGGGAAGGATAAGTGGATGGTTGCTATGGATGAGGAAATGAAATCCATGAAAGTTAATGATGTTTGGATTCTTTTAGATCCACCAACAAATGCTAAATTAGTGAGACATAAATGGATATACAAGAATAAAACAGACATGGAAGGAAAAATACATTCCTATAAAGCTCGTTTAGTTGCTAAAGGTTTTACTCAAACTTTTGGCGTAAACTACGAGGAGACGTTTCTCCTATGGCAGACTTAAGAGCTATTAGGATTCTCATAGCTATAGCAGCATACTATGACTATGAGATATGGCAAATGGATGTTAAAACTGGCTTCTTGAACGGTCGCTTAGATGAAGACATCTATATGCAACAACCGGAAGGGTATGTTGACCCAAAAATCCAAAGCATGTGTGTAAACTTCAAAGATCTATTTATGGTTTAAAGCAAGCATCACGTCAACAGAATAAACGATTTGATGAAGAAATCAAAAAGTTCGGATTTATTCAGAATCGTGATAAGCCATGTGTATATCGCAAAGCTAGTGGGAGTGATGTAGTATTTCTAGTCCTATATGTTGATGACATATTAATCATGATAAGTAACATTCCAAGACTTAAAGTTGTTAAGGATTATATTGGTAAATGCTTTTCTATGAAGGATTTAGGAGAAGTTGCATACATTCTAGGAATTAAAATCTATCGAGATAGGAAAAGACGGTTAATTAGTCTTAGTCAAGATGCTTATATAGATAAGATATTGAAGAAGTATGCATAATTCCAAGAAAGGTTTTCAACCTATGGAAGTTAAGCATAATCTAAGTCATGAGATGGATGCATCAACTCCTGAAGAGGAGGCATACATGCAGAGAGTGCCATACGCTTAGGCTGCAGGATCTATTATGTATGTTGTAAGATGCATAAGGCCTAATGTGGCGTTTGCTAAGATATTGGTCAGTCGTTACCAACAGAATCCAGGGAGGCTCCACTGGACTGCTATTAAACATATTCTAAAGTATTTTAGGAGTACGGAAGATATGTTTTTGGTATTTTGAGGGAAACCAGACACAGAACTGAATGTAACAGGTTTCTGTGATGCGTCCTGGCAATGTGATAAAGACGATACGAAGTCTCAGACGGGTTACGTGTTTGTTATGAATGGAGGAGCAGTTGACGGGAAGAGCAAGAAACAGACAACGATTGCAATGCATGCTACTCAATATGAGTACATGGATGCTTCAGAAGCTGCAATGGAATCTGTTTTGATTAGGAAGTTTATTGTAGATCTTGGAGTGATGCCTTCAATTAAAGAACCTATTGAATATATTGCGACAATTCTGCTGCAATAATATTCGCCAATGATTCTAGAGTCATGAAAGGCGCCAGACACTTTAAGCGTAGACATCAGTACGTTCAAGAACAAGTAGAAGCTCGTGAAATTAAATTAATAAATGTTCACACATATGATAAGGTAGTTGATCCTTTTACTAAGGCTTTGCCTAGACCAAAGGTAGTATAGCATGCCAAGGCTATTGGGCTGCAACTAGCTAGCGAACTAATACAATAAATCTGTAATTAGTATTTGGATAAGGATGTTAAGACATTATTATTTAATAAAATAAAGATTGGGTTTCGTTTATTCTTATTACTTAATTTTGTATCCTATTTTATATGTTTTAATCCATGAATAAATTGTTATGCTAAATGTCCGTTGTCGATTGATAATATGGGAATATTATTAAATTAAGATAAATCAAAATTGTGATAGAGTATACTTGAAAGTATATTGATCGATTTTGGATGATATTCGATGAATCGAATATTGGACTTACCCCAACAATATGATTTTACTTTATGGATCTTTGTCATCAAGTAAATCATAAATAGTTATCCTTAGACCTGAGATACCAGAAAATTGTTTTGAATCTAGTGTATTTTTTTGGAATAATCTAACGCAAACGTAACTGGTAGCTATAAGGATTATTTTCAAAAGTGTTGCAAAATTCATAAGTTTTGCTTGTAGTCAATATGGGATTTATTTCCTTCGATTTCATTTTGGAGTTTTAATACAGTTGGGCCCCTCGAGGGATTAGTAAGATGTTTGTGTGGCCACACCCAAATTTGTTTTGGTAATCTTGTTTAATCTGTGAACGAGAAACAGAATGGTTAATGAAAGGAATGACTGACATCCATATTCTTATTAACGTTGTATTAGAAATAAAAGGATAGTAATAATGATGAATCATTAAAAGGTTCTATACAAGAGACCTTACTCGATTTGTACTAGAGACATTGCTAGTGTAACTAGATGCTAGTCAATGTAATCACGATATTCGAAATATGTCCAAGTGGGTTGAAAGTTTATGGACTTATATTTAATAGTCGTGTGATAGGATTAAACTCGAGATTACGGGATTGCACTCAATACGTAAAGAGTTAATTTATTTAATACATATATTTATTATATTTATTAAATTAAATCGAGTTATTACCTAATGATCGTTAAATAATTAAGAGTTAAGTATTAACGAGCATTGTGGAATAAAAAGGGAGAAGAAAAGAAGGTTCTGGAACACCCCATAACGGGGTGTTCGTCAGTCGGTTATGCAGACAAAGGGTGTTGATCCCAAACTTAGATCGATTAGCTTTGTGTATACGAGATTAGATCAAGTATAACACGTAGAGAAACCTTTGTTATATGCTTTGTGAATCTAAGTATTATACGGAATTTAATACTTAAACAAGAACACAAGATGTAAACAAAACTTTCACTTTGATTATGAATGTCGAACTTGCTTACAATGAAAGATGTTTACGAATGAAAACTTAATGAAAAACTTGATACTAAACATTAACCTAAAGGCCTTCTTTTATAGACTAAGAAGCCTTGTACAATAAGCTACGTATCAACTATTCTAGGTAAAGATAAACATAGAAAATACATTGTCATTTCTATCCTTACTAGAAGTATTCTAGAACATAATAAACGTGTAGCTCACATCTTCCATCAGTGCTTGTCTTCAATCTGTCAACGCTTGACTTTAACTTGTCAACGCTTGAGCTGTCAGCGCTCACTTTGTTCTTGTCAACGCTTGAGTTGTTCTTGTCAGCGTTCAAGTGATCTGGCCTTAATTTATTCCCAACAATCCTCCCCTAAACTTGATATCCACTCTTATGATCAAGTTTCTGAATAATCATTAAGAACTTGGAGGAGTCTGACAAACCTTATCATATTGGTAATAAATAAATCTGATCAAATTCTTTGCCACGTCACTTGTATAATCTATCTCCAACTGGGTATCCTTCATCTTTTCCAAAACAGCCTTGGATATGAAATACTGAGCATCTACAAGTAGATACTCAGCAAACTTTGTAGAACTCAAATGGTATACACCAGCAGCTGAATATAACCTCCATTGAAGACCACTGAGATCATCTTCAAGATCCTTCCATACTTCAGGATCTTCCTCATTTGTCCCACACATTCTTTTGAATGTGGTCCAAAGTTTTATTCCATTAGCTGAAGTTGGTGCTTCAGCCTCATACTTGGTCTCTAGTAACCTCCAAAGGTCCACCAAGTCTTCTCTATCACAACTTGCAAATAAAGATATGAGAGTGGTAAAAGTGTGTACCTCCTTGCCATATCTTCCAATCTTCCAGAATCCACATTCATCCTCATCATAACTCACAATTGGATTCCTGGAATCTAATGGTAACACATGCACCATATCTAAAGCTTCTAATGGGGAGAGCTTGAGGCTCTTTCTAATAACTGCTTCACTTGGATATAGTAGATTCATATCTTTTGGAAATTCAAGTGTAAATCCCTTCTTCACTGGTCTGGGAACTATCATAGCTTTCTTGATTTCCATCTCTTATGCAAGTTGCTCCTTTCTTTCATCTGAAAGAAGTATGAAAGTGTTTTCTTCCTGCACTTTCACCCAAATAGGATAAGCTCTATGTTCTAACTCATCAAATGTCAAAGCCTTCAGCTTCTGATGTGTCCATCCAACTCCATGACATTTGAGCAACATAAAGTAGAGCTTCCTTCTATCCCTTTTCAACTCAGAGAGAATGTTGCTTGCCTTGTGCTTCAAAATCACCTTACAATCCTTCTGAACTCTAAGAAGAATCTCCAAACCCCATATTTGATCTGAAATGGTCAAGTCTGGATTATCCATGCAGCTTTCTTCCCAAGAATTGTACATCTGAACCACCTCTGGCATGTCAAAATCAATCTGCAACTTTAAATCTCTCAACTTTTCCCTAGCAAGCTCATCACCATACTCAAGCCTTTCTGGTTCAATAATCATCACACTTGAGTCTGAGCTAGCTCCATCACTTTCTTCTTCAGAAGTCACAACAAAAGCTGACTTTTCCTTTTCACCTTGTTCCATCAATTGTTCAGCCAGTCTTCTATCAAATTCAACCTGGGCTGCATTCTTTGGAACAATTTCTTCTACCAACTTACCCTTACCCTTATCTGATGGTGCAATGGTTGGTAAGGTAGATGGTAATACCTGAGTAGGAACATCCTTGATGATAGATGATGACTGGAATACATCACCTCCATATGCAGATCTGTCAACGCCCAAATTTCCTCTATCAGCGCCCAAAATACTTCTATCAGCGTCCAAACTCTTGTCAACGCTCAAATATTTTCCCTCAGCGCCTTGTGTAACCTCTCTCAACATATCTGTAAATGATAAATTTAAATTGGTTGGAGAGATTAAGTACGTATCAAAACCTGTTTGTTCCTTCAAAGTAGTAAGAGCTTCAGCAACATCCATTGATTGACCATCTTGACTGCTCTTATCACTCAGATTTCTTTGATCTTCCTCCCCTTTGGAAGACTCCTCCATACCCCTCCTAGCATGATCACTCTCCAAAACAACAATCCTCTCCCTCAATTCCTTGAGTTCAAGGCCTTGTGAGCTGACAATTTGTACTAAGTCTGCATTTTGCTTTTGCAAGCTAATGCAGACAGCCGTCAATTCCAAAAGAGTCATTGGTTCCAGTCTGCCCTCTTCTGAAATGGGGATTTGACCTCCCAAGTCAGATTCATTGGGCATGGATGAGGACTTAATTATGGTGGGACTGCCTTGGCCAGCTGCTAAGCCAGAACCAATAGTCCCAGCCTCATCCAGGTCACCAGCCACACTTGTGGTGGTGGTTCTCTCTGCTTCATGGCTAGGACCACCAGAGGAGAACTCTCCAGCAGTCCTTTGGCGTTTGATCAACCTATATTCAGGTGGTGTGGAAGATGGTGTGGAAGAATGGGTAGATGTGGGTTGGTTAAGGGGTGTTTGGGATTGTGATGGTTGGGTGTCAGCGTTGGAAATAGGCACATCAACGCCAACATTTGATGTGTCAGCGTCAAAGGGTTCTTGGTCTATTTGCATTTGTTCAGGTGAGGGTAAAGGTTCAGGAATAGGTTCAAGTTGTGGGTGAGGATCAATATGAGGTTTGGGGTTGTGCTGCTGCAATAACAGCAAGCATGGCTTGGGTTAAAGGTAAGTCTCTATGAGGTGGTGAATCCATCTTTGCAAAAATCGCTTTCTTTTGTTCAGGGATCTTATAAAAATCATTGTGATCCCTTGAACAATATCTTTGATCATCAAAAATCATTTGCAGAAAACGGGGATAAGCTAAAGTCATTTTTGTCCCCTTGTTTTTACACATTCCTTCAAAAATCATTTTAGAATAGTTATATTTTTGCCCTGTTGCAATGCACACAATAGCACTAGCAATAGATCTGTTAATCTCATTATGTGCAGTACATTTGGGACTCAAACATTGAAGGAGAATGTGAATGAGGTACTTCCAGGCTGGGGGAAATTCCTTCTTATGGTACTTATTAAGAGTACCTTCATCAGGAATAGGGTATCCCAAAGCCCTAAGCCCTTGTTCTATTTCAGTTATGGGAAGAATGGTTACACCATCAGCATCATCAAGATGCAAGGCCTGGCGTACCAAGGCCTCAGTAACCACCCAAGATCTCCCATGAACAATAGAAGTTAATGTGGTCACTCCATTAACTGTTGAGGAACTAACAGTGTTCCAAAACTGCTTAATGTGTGTGACTGGAATGAGTGGTGCATGAGAAAGAGCATACCTTAAGGGGGATGCATTCAAATACGCCACCATTTGTGTGTATTGAGGAAACAAATCATTATCAGCAACAAGATAAGCAATCATGTTGTGTTGAGACTTGAACCCCAAATCTAATTCTGCTGAGTTAAATCTTGGTGCCATTGATGAAAGCTGTTAATTTGAAGTGTAAAAGATGAAGGTTGATAAGAGAAAAGTGTTAGACAAGAATTATAGATACCCTGTTTAAAAATAGGAGCCAAATTTATAGGAGATAAAGAATGCATGTGATTGGCCCAAAAATAGGCAAAAATTTTCAAAAACGAATCATGAAAATATTGAAAAAGTTATAAGTTATCTCATGCATTTAATGAAAGTAACAACTCCTAAAATTACGGCTTGAAAATATGTCAAAAAGTAACAACTGGGTAGGTCCCATTGAGTGTCAACGGTCAAATATAACCCATCAACGCCCAACGGCTATAATCTTGTCAACGTTCGCCTAAAGCCATGTCAGCGTCCAATTTGGTCACAACAACGCTTGGAAAAATCTTGTCAGCGTCCAAAAATAAAATTGCTTTAAAAAGTGAAAAATGACCTTAACAAGTAATTTATCCTAGAGAAAATAACCAAAAGCTGATAATTATTATAGGGCGGCAAGCACTGTCTAGTTATGCACACTTGCATAAGCAAGATAGACATAACAGTCCTCTAGTGTCCCTTGCTAACCAAAATTCTTAACAACCAAGTTACCTTATAAAATCCTTGTTACTCCCAGGTATATCCCATATCAAAATGATTCCCAAGTCTCCCAACAGACCACAACCAATTCTAGGCCAAAAATGTCTTGGCAGCATGCAAAGTTGATATACTATGCATGCTACAGTGCCTCATGGTTTAGTAAAACTAACCCATACTCACCTGTGGACACAATCTAGAATTGTGATAAGAGTATCATATGGATACCCAAAAATCCTAAAGTTTCCTAAAACCTCCCCTTAAACAAAGATACAAAGAGTTTGCTAAAAAAAACATGCATGAACATAAAAAATTTATGTCAAGATAGGAATGAAACATTCCAACCATCATCCATAAATAAAAACTTGTCCAAATGCTTCTCCTTTGATCCATAAGCAACTCTGTATCCAATGGTATACTGCTAACACCATCTGCACATTTAGATTGAAAACCACAAAACTAACATTGTTGCTGACAACGCCCTGATAACACATAACAGCGTTGAAGGAAGCTTTGTCAGCGTTAGACAATTATATTGCTGACAACGTTGCAAAAACACTTATTAGTGTTCAAACAACATTTGTCAGTGTTAGAAAAATATAGTGGAAAATCTAAATCATCAATAAGACCAATAATAGTAATGCATCATCTTGTACATACTTTTACAAAAAGAATCCAAAACACATATTAAGTGAGATTAACCATTCCAATACTTGTTACCAAGTACTGAAATCTTCCAGTATCAAAAGGTTTAGTTAATAAATCTGACACATTTTTCTCAGTGTCAACCCTATCTGGTTGTATTAAACATTTCTCAAAGCAATCTCTTATAAAATGGTGTCTAATTTCTATGTGTTTAGTTTTAGAATGATGCACAGGATTCTTAATGATGCATAAAGTACTATTATTGTCAACAAATATCTTAGTATGCATGAAATTATACCCATAATCCAACAGCTGGTTTTGAATCCACAACACTTGACCACAACATGCTGCTGCAGCCACATACTCTGCTTCAGTTGTAGAGTTAGCCACCACTGTTTGTTTCTTGCATTGCCAAGATATTAATCTGCTCCCAAGAAACTGACATCCACCAGTTGTGGATTTCCTATCAAACTTGTCACCTCCATAATCACTATCTGAATATGCAATCAGCTCCAATGGTGAATCCTTTGGGTACCACAAACCAAGATTAGAGAAACATCTTAGGTACCTAAAGATCCTTTTCACAGCATAAAGGTGACATTCTTTGGGAGTCACTTGATGACGTGCACATGCACACACAGCAAACATGATATCAGGTCTGGAAGCAGTAAGATACATCAAGGATCCAATCATGGATCTATAATGCCTGACATCAACATCTTTCCCATCTCCAATCTTTCCCCAGGGGTGTTCTCTATCCATAGGAGTAGAAGCCCTCTTTTCATGTGGAGAAAAGCCAAACTTCTTCAAGATCTCAGCAACATATTTGTCTTGGGAGATGAAGATACCATCTTCTTTCTGCTGAACTTGTAAACCAAGAAAGAAGTTCATCTCCCCCATAGCACTCATCTTGAATTTATCTGTCATAAGCTTGGAGAAATCCTCACTCATCTTTGGATCAGTAGACCCAAAAATGATATCATCAACATAGACCTGCACAAGCAACACATCTTTGCCTTTCTTCTTTGTAAACAGTGTCTGATCTATGGTGCCCCTCTTGAATCCATTGTCCACCAAATAAGTGGACAAAGTACCATACCATGCTCTAGGGGCTTGATGAAGGCCATACATAGCCTTTTTGACTCTATACACTTTATCTGGATGCTCTGGATCCTCAAAACCAGGAGGTTGCATGACATAAACTTCCTCAACAATGGTGCCATACAAGAATGCACTCTTCACATCCATTTGATAGACTGTGAAGCCCATGCAAGATGCATAGGCTAGAAAAATCCTAATAGCTTCAATCCTTGCAACTGGTGCAAAGACTTCTTCATAGTCTATTCCCTCCTCTTGTGTATAACCTTGAGCCACTAACCTTGCCTTGTTTCTGACCACAATACCTCTTTCATCTCTTTTGTTCTTGAGAACCCATCTTGTCCCTATAGGTCTGACATATCTAGGACAATCAACCAGCTCCCAAACATCCTGAATAGCAAATTGGTGAAGCTCATCCTGCATTGCTTCCACCCAACTTGGTTCTTTGAGAGCATCAAATATCTTTTTGGGTTCTTCTTGTGACAGAAAACATGCAAACAAACATGCTTGCACAAGAGGGGTATCAACCTTCTTGTGTATATTGGCAATAAATCCACCAAGACTTTGATGGGATCTTCTTGTCTGAACTGGAGTCATAACATCACCAATGATCTGAGATGGGGGGGTGATTCTTCATTGTGGAAGTGAGAACTCCTCCTTCAAAAAGTCTGGTGTCCTCAACTTCACGCTCCATGTTGCCAATATCTTCTTCATCAGACTCTCTTTGAGCAACTGGAATCTCTTCATGGACATTGGAAGGTCTACCTTGTTCAAAACTGGAAGAGAAAAGATGCCCATAAGTGTTGTCAACGTTTGAATCTTGGTTGTCAGCGTCAGGGCTGACAGCGCCTGAAATGTTGTTGTCAACGTCTGAATTGGTCTTGTCAGCGCTAGATTTGCCTTTGTCAGCGCCTGAAGAACCATGCATGTTTGTATTTGGTGGTATTTGGAGACCACCATTATCTTGTCCAGCAGCAGCAGCAGCAAAAGCATCAGTCCAAATGGGAATTGTGACATATTCAAATGTAGGAGATGCCTTTTCTGCTTGTGATCCAACCCTCTCATCAACCTGTGTACCTGAAACATTAACAACTTGTTCTTCCAGAACATTTGAAGTTACCTTCACAATGTCTGGATTAGTGATAGGCATATAATTTAAAGTTCTAGATAAGGGTTCCAAATCAAATAACCAATTAGGACCACTTTCAGGATCACTAGGTTTATTTTCTAAGAACCTAACATGTACTCTCTCAACAATACGTTTGTCCTCCTTAAGATAAACCCTATAACCCTTGCTCTGCACTGAATACCCCATGAAGTAACCTTCATCACCTTTTGCACTAAATTTCCCTAAGGCATCACTAGTGTCTAGAACTACTACATGACATCCAAAAGGTCTGAGAAAACCAATATTAGGTTTTCTTCCCCAAAGTAACTCATAAGGTGTTTTGTTCTGAATTTTGTTAACTAATGCTCTATTTTGCACATAGCATGCTGTATTAACAGCCTTAGCCCAAAAGGCTATGGGAAAGTGAGCATCAGCCAACATTGTCCTGGCTGCTTCAATTAGGGTTCTATTTTTCCTTTCAGCAACCCCATTTTGTTGTGGGGTTCTAGCAATACTGAATTGTCTAGTAATTCCCTTGCTGGCACAAAAATCATCAAGCTTCTTGTTCCTAAATTCTCCACCATTATCACTCTTAAGCATTTTAACCTCATTATCAGACCTTTTCTCAATTTGAGTGATAAATTCAATAAGAACATCAGCTGTTTCACTCTTCAAAGCTAGAAAGAATGTCCAAGTAAACCTAGAAAAGTCATCAGTGACAACAAAACAATATGACTTTCCATTCAAACTTTCTATATTAGTTGGACCAAAGAGGTCCATGTGAAGCATATGAAGAGGTCTGGAACTAGTATGCACCTGCTTGGACTTGAATGAGACCTTGTGCTGCTTGCCTTTAAGACATGCAACACAAGAGTGGTCATTGTGGAAGGCCTTCTCTGGCAAACCATCAACTAAACCAAGCCTCACAAGTCTATTTATATTTTTAAAATTTATGTGCCCTAGTCTCCTGTGCCACAAATTACTTTCATCTACTGAGGCCTTAGCATAAAAACAAGACATATTCGTATTCACTTTAATCCCATTTAAATTCACATTGTATATGTCCTTATGCCTAGGTGTTCTATACTCAATATACTTCTCATCAGGGATCTTAAAATCCTTGCTTAACACCAAACACTCAGTATCAGTGAAAAGAACCTTATTTTTGTTATCACACACTTGTGATACACTAAACAGATTATAATCCAGTTCTTTTACCAGGAAGACGTTCTCAAAACGTAGATTATTGGTGAGAAGGGTTCCTTTGCCTGTGATGGTGCCGTAGCCCCCTCCAAAGAATACCTTATCACCATCTTTAATAGGAGAGAAGTTCGTCAGATAGTCTTCCTTTCCTGTCATGTTCCTTGAGCATCCACTATCCCAATATCCATAATCATTGATCTGCTTTTGAATGCCCTGCACATAAAGAAAACAAATTAGTTTTCTTTGGGAACCCAAGTCTCAGAAGACTTGGATTCATCTGGTTGTTCAATAAGAACAGACTTAGTTCTCACAACAACCCCATTCTCATCCCTTTTAGGATGAAAAACCCAGTTAACCCCAATTGGTTTTGTAATGACTTTTGAAATGTAATTAAACTTGTTGCAAGTCATTGAAATTCCATTATTGTTAGGGTTTTGATCTTTCTTGGGTCTCCATGTTAAGCTTGAAGAAGCTTTAGACCCCTTACCTTGTGGCTGTAGATATTTAGGTCTGGTCACGTTTCTGTCAGCGTTGGATTTTGTCCTGTCAACGCTGAAATTACCCTTGTCAGCGTTGAACCTAGGGTTTGCTACAGGAACCCATTGCCTATTTGACCAGGTATTTGTCTTTTGAAAAGGTCTTTGTCCATGAGTGTTAGACCTTCTAGAAAAGAATGGGGCAGGTCTAATCACTTGTGGACTTGGCTGCACACAAGGTCTGGGTCTGACAACGTTTGACTTCCTAACAACGTTGACTTTCTTCCTATCAGCGCTGAAATTGTTCCTATCAGCGCTGGCTTTGGGAGCGTTGACACACTTGTATGCCAAATGTGAAAAGCTACCACAAGTATAACAGGCTTTCTTAGACACACTCTTAGGTCTAGAAGCAAAGAAACCTGTTCCATGATTGTTAACTTGGCTCTTGGGTGACCTATTATTTCTATACATCTCTGCATATTTAATGGTAGGTCTTCTAACAGTGTTTGAGCCTAGGTCAACAGCTTCACCAGTAACTGGGTGAGTAACCTTAATGGGTGGTGATTCATTGGGACTTTCACATAGCAAACCTCCCTTAACAAATAAAGTAGGGTTAGCTTTCTTCCACTCATTTAGGTCAGTCAGTTTTTGTTGATACTCTTCTACTGGAGTGACAACTCTTGGTGGAGGAGAGAATTCATCTTCTTGGCATTCTGGTATACCAGTCCAAGATAAATCCTTTCTAAGGACACCATAGAAGTCACCAGCTGGTGGTGGAACCAGAGAGTAATGATTCATCCCAATCCCAGTCATATCCTTGGGATCCCTTTGTTTAGCTACACAGTCTCCTAGGGCTTGGGTGGCTCTATCAAATCTTTGAATCTTGAGGTCAACATTATCTTTATTCTTAATGGCCTCATCTAACTTAGCCTGTAGGTCTTTATTGACCTTTGACATGATATTTCTAATATCTATACTACCCTCTAGCTCATGTTTTAAGATATTTATCTTATCTTTTAAATCAAATTCCATTTTTTTGTATTCAGAAACGGTTTTCTCAGTTTCAGAAAGAGCTAGTTGGTAATTGGATAATTTACACCTTTCAGTGCTCATATCCTCTTTTAGTTTTAACACCTCTTTATTAAGTCTGTCAGTGTTTAACCTACAACCTTTGCTACAAAAAGCATCATCATATACCTCATTATCAGATGAAGAGGAGGAGTGTGCCATGAGAGCATATTCAACATGCTCTTCTTCTTCAATATCAGCAATCAAAGCTTTGTCCTCTTCAGCATCCTTAGCCAGATAGCTCCAATCCCATCCAGTACCATCAATTCCTTGAACTGCAACCATGGCTTTGGAGTCTTGAGCTTTAACAACCTGACTTGAGGGTTTACCAGCATCAGATCTTCTAGGAGATCTGCATTCCCTCATGAAGTGCCCCATGCGATGACAGTTGTAGCACTCAACTTTGGATTTATCAAATCCAGCAGTGTCTTTAGCATTGAAGGTCATCTTCTTCTTGAACCTTCTATTCCACCTATTTGCTCTTATACTAGCAAGAGCCATGTTCCACTTGATGTCCATCTCTTCCAAGTGTTCATCACTTATCTGCTCAAGGTTCTCATATGTAATCACTGAACCATTGGGCAAAGAAGCAATGTAAGCACACACAGTATCCAAATCCAAACCAGCAGGTTTAACTCTTGGGCAGTCATTCATGAATGTGTCAGCGTCTGAAAAAGAGACGTTGACAGGACTTGTTCCAGCGCTGACAAATGATGATCCAGTAACTGGATGCATAAAAGAGTCCTTCTGATTGAATTGACCTTCACTATGAGAGAAGAAGGCCATGTTGCTGGTGCTAGCTTTGCTTCCATGTGCTGAAAGAGTTTCATCTTCCAACAGTCTTAGTTTGTTGTAGATGTCATCAAACGAGGAGCTCTTGTAAGTATTATTGGCAAGAATAGATCTTGCCTCAATCTTCCATGCCTCACCAAGACTTTTCAGAAAAGTAGCATTGGTGTCAACATCACCAACTTGTGTCCCCATGAAGGACAACTTGCTTGTGATGTCAAGCAATCTGCTTCTCACACTACTCAGTTTCTCATTGGGTTGAGCTTTGAAGACAGCATAATCATGCAGAAGTTGCTTTTTCTTTTCTTCCTTAGTGTCTGCATTACCACCATATGCAACTTCAATTGCTTCCCAAAGATCCTTAGCAGATTCATAGCTTCTATATTTGTGCTGATTTTCTTGTCCCAAAGAGACTTTCAGAATATTTAGGGCTTTCATGTCAGCCCTTTTCTTTGCAATATCTTCAGCACTTACAGCTCTACCATCTCCAGGTTTTTCTTTCTTATCTTCATCAGGACATCCTTCAACAGCTGATCTTGCCGTAATGGCATCCTGAATCTTTTGAGCCTTATTGAATGAGTTTCCATATTCAATAATCTCCCAGAGTGTGTAGTCAAAGATCCCCAGATATTGTTCAAAGTTGAACCTCCATAAGTCAAAGTTGGTTGCATCAAGCATGGGAATTTTGATGTTTGGTAAGGGTGAGGAGGAGGAGGTTATCGCTTCAGACAAGATGTTTTTAGGGTTTTGAGAAAATTAGGGTTTTGGTGTTCGTATATCGTTCTGGTGTTCTTCAAAGATCAAAAGTTCCTCAACAAGCTCTGATACCACTTGTTGATCCCAAACTTAGATCGATTAGCTTTGTGTATACGAGATTAGATCAAGTATAACACGTAGAGAAACCTTTGTTATATGCTTTGTGAATCTAAGTATTATGCGGAATTTAATACTTAAACAAGAACACAAGATGTAAACAAAACTTTCACTTTGATTATGAATGTCGAACTTGCTTACAATGAAAGATGTTTACGAATGAAAACTTAATGAAAAACTTGATACTAAACATTAACCTAAAGGCCTTCTTTTATAGACTAAGAAGCCTTGTACAATAAGCTACGTATCAACTATTCTAGGTAAAGATAAACATAGAAAATACATTGTCGTTTCTATCCTTACTAGAAGTATTCTAGAACATAATAAACGTGTAGCTCACATCTTCCATCAGTGCTTGTCTTCAATCTGTCAACGCTTGACTTTAACTTGTCAACGCTTGAGCTGTCAGCGCTCACTTTGTTCTTGTCAACGCTTGAGTTGTTCTTGTCAGCGTTCAAGTGATCTGGCCTTAATTTATTCCCAACAAAGGGGAAAGAAAACTATCCTTTTACTGGTTTTTGCTTGGGCTACAAGAATTCCTAGGCCTATATAAACACCCCCTCACCCTCATAATTCTTCACTCCTTCCCTTTTCTTCTCTTTGGTCGATCGCAACAAGAAACCCACAAAGGGTTTCGGTTGGTTTTCTTGTTCTTTCGGTTTTGCTTATAATCTAGTCCTATCCCCTCTCTAGGGTTGTTGGGTAGATTTTCCACAAGCGTTGAAGCTCGGTTTACACGTGCCAGATTTACGGTTAGCTCGTTGTATTACGTGTGTAAAAGAACGTAATATAGTCTTACTTTAGACTATATCTTGCGGGTGTTTGTTATAAACTCTAATTGGTGATTCATTCTTTATCTTGTCGATTTGATTTAGCTAAAAGGTACGTAACCCTAATTCGATTATTTATAATCGTGTTATTATGATCTTGTTAAATCGCTTCCTCTATATGTGTGCTTTGATCTCGTTTAGGGTTTTGTGTAATTGTATGATCTTTAAAGACGGTGGCGTTGCCGTGTCCGAGAAGAATTCGTCCCCACATGCTTATACTTTCTACGCTTAATACTTCAACAAATTCAAGAAAGCCTAAAAGTCAAGTCTTCCGCTGTATCAAAATCTGAAGCTTTCAAGAATAACAAAGGTATAAGTATGTGGGACATGAAGTCACGAGGAGGCGTATATCACAAGTGATGGATGTACAAGATCAAGGCAAGAGATACATGTTCAAGATTGATATCAAAGATCATATCAACATATTCACCAGAAAAAGAAAAGAAAGACGAAGACTACGAGCTCAAGACAAACATAGTATGCTAGGTTTAATATTATTGTAACTCGGGTAACCCCCTTGTACTTTGGAGTGGCCTCCCTTAGGGGGAGATTGTTGGAAATACGTTTTTACTTATTTAGGAAGAATCGGTCACTCCGACAATATATTAGTTAGTAGCTCGTAGTCATTGTATAAGTTAAGTAAACAAAGGCAAAGCCCACCTATATTCATATGGCAGCCCATTGTAAGGCCTAAGCCCGTCTTGTGAGCTTGGGTATATAACCCCTCTCCTTAGTTGGAGAGGGGTGGTTGCTCATTTCATTTCACACACAGAAAGTGTGTTTCTCTTTATTTTCTCTCTCTAGAAGTGTGTGTGTGTGTGTGTGTGTGTAACCCTTTCTCTCTCTACTCTTTCTCTTTCTCTCTAGATCCAAGATTTACATAAACTAACTCGAGACATACACTCACATGTCATCACACTAAGGTATCGAAAAGGCCTTTGCATAGCAACACAACCAATCAGAGAAGTTGCTTGGGTAACAAGAGTTCGAAGCACCCCAATGCCTAAAACTTGGTTTTTTGAATATTAATTTGCAGCCCCGAAGCTAAAAAGAAGCACATAAGAATTGTAATTATGTTCTTCATATTAGAATCAGACCATTCACCTATAAAGACAACATCATCAACGTAAATACACGTTGTACCATCTAATTTAATGCCTTAATGTATCGAGAAAAGGAGATATGTAAGGACTCCATAATTAGGATAGATAGAAAAGGCGCCAACGGGTGTCCTTGTTTAAGACCACAAAAGAAAGGAAACTCAAATATTGGACTCACATTAACCAATATTGAAGCCATAACCGAGCTAAAAATACCTCGAATCCATCTGCACCAATTAGGATCAAAACCAAAAGCATGAAGAACATCTAATAAATAGTCCCAACGAACCGAACCGTATGCCTTAGAAAAGTTGAATTTGAAGATCATTGTAACACCCCAAAATGGATCAAAGGAAGCATTAAAGCTTAGGGGCTATTACGTCATAATACCAAAGTGCAAAGTAAAGGGAACGACTCTAAATGAGATGTTTTAAGAAAATACCTCGTTGCAAAGATAAAAAATAGTTAAAGTCTTACAATCATCCCAAGTTATAATAGTAATGAAGCGGAAAGTAAAATAGTTTAAGTGACAACGAGATATAAGGTTTTAATGCATAAGAAGGAACATCCACAAGATAGCCATGTATAAATGTTGACTCCTATCATCATATCGCAAGGCAAACCAGATCACACACCTAAGATAAATGCTTAAATACGTCAACATAAAGTTGGTGAGTGCATAGGTTTAAATTTAAAAGCATAGCAAGCATTGGACCGCAGAAACATAGTTAATGTATATACTTGACCATTATGGGAGGTATAATGTCAAGCATATTCGGTACCACTCAAAGTTTATGATAGCACTAAGCTCATGAAAAACAAACTATGACAAGTATGTCGAAATATCGCACGCATAATCGCACAAGTTGCCCCAATAGATGTCTAACCCAAGACCACCTAGCACATAAAAAATGGTATACATCCGTTTGGCAGTGGTGATTTATAAATCCCCGGACGGAGGTTGCCAAAACCTCAATAGATCTATCCATAACATATGGTTTACTTTACCGGTCATCCAGAAGTGATTAACGGTTCATGATGGGGACTAAAGCCCATGTGTTCAAAACTACTTAGGCATATCCATAAACTATCATCAAAGCATACAACAGAGCACATTTTGCGTCCAAGCAATTAAGAAGCATTATCTCATCCCAAAGGAATTAAACACATAAAGCAGTTTAATAAGGGACTATGACTCACCTTAGCAACGCAAGCTATCACGACAAGTAAATAATAATCACAGAATCAGATCACACACGATGCAACCTAAAATAATACTAGGTTGGATTACAATCTATAATGCAAGAAATAAACTAAATGTCATACGCATATGTCCACCCTTACCACGGATTTAAATTTTTAAAATAAACACGTGCTCAAACGCGTTAGCTAAAATAACATTTGTCCAAAACATAAAGTTAAAATATAACTTTTATTCTAGTGAGGTTTCAACAGCCTTTCGGCATCGCCTTAAATTAACCCATCTTAGAAAAACTAAAGTAACCAATACTAGACCGGCTCAACCCTCTTAGAAAAACTATTGTAACATGCATGCAGTTGTTTTTAGTATTTAGCCTATGCTACATTTATAAACCCTTTAACCAGCCCCACGTGACAGAACTAAAAATCAAGACAAAAGGTGGTCGGCTGAGTAAGGTATTGTCATATCAATATCCATCAAACGTCACCCTAAGCGACACCTACATACTCGAACAGTGCATCCGAAACACTTTTTCACTGTTAAACCTTACCAACTTTCTTCCTTACCATGCATGTATATAACCTCAACTTGGCCACACTTTTACTTTCATTCTCTCATGTTTAATATATGTATACTCCACCACTCTTACTTATCTCTTTTCTCTCTCGTTCAATCCCACACACAATATGAAACACCAACACACACCAGCTCAAACAGAGCTCTAAACATGGTTTGAATACAAGACACACGTGCACACACTTAGTTTCTGACTTGGTGACAAGCAATACTCTCGACTGGATCTCACACCATAGTGTTTAAACAAGACAGCTATGACAAAAGACATCGAATCGAGTACAGTTTTAACTACAAAGAACACCACCCTCGACTCAAGCCCCAACTTAATCTCGACACCAACAACACTCCACTCTCGACAACAACAACATTAGCTCTCACCAAAGTACTCACCTTGACTTAACACCAGAACACTAACGTATAATAAAACTCTCATTTTAAGCCAGAAACATAAGTTTGGAAACCACACACACGAAGCTTAAACAAAGTCTTAAAAAACAAAACCCAGTTTAGACGCATGGCATAGAACACAGTTTCGACCCGAATTCACACCACTCTCGACATCAACTTCACCATAACAATCTCTCGATAAGCTCTTAACCAAAATCAACACCCCATCTCTCTCGTTTCACCACAACGTTCACCAAAACTCACACCAAAATCCATAAATCTCATCTCACCATCAAACTCTCACAAAACCTCAACCAAACCCTTCGTCAATCTCACCACAACATCAACTCTCTCACTCTCGACTCACAAAAGGTCTCATCAAAACCCTCACCAAAACCCTCATAACAACAACACTTACCATTTAATCTTAACATGCTTGTGAAACAGTTACCAAAAATATATGTTAAAGACATAACATGAATGACGCTAAGCTTAAGATTTACAAACAAGAAACCTCATTGTTTAAAAACCCAGTTTAGAAAATCATGGTAAGGCGATGTATGAAGACATGCTTTACGTATGAAAGAAAATATGCAAGAAATGATATACAAGGGTGAAGGTTTAGACCTCGCGTTTCTTCTCGGCACGACGACGGTACAATCGACAGAAAGAGACTATGAAATCTTCTACAATATCAACCCGTGCTAAAAACAACAGCAAACCACTCGAACTATCTTCTCCCACGTACAACTAGTACTCACTTCGCGTCTTCGAAACTCTCGGATGAACAATAGCCCATAAATGAAATTTGAACAGTGATGTTTATAACTGGAGGCTTTTACTTGCGATTCGTACAAGTTTAATGAGGTGGTGGATTCATTTGTGTGGGTAAAATGAAGTTTCAAGGTTTAAAATGGAGGTTTGTTTTGGGGTAAGTAACGAGGAAATGTATGGATAATGTGTGTGTTTTAGGGTGTGTGTGTGTGTGTTTTTGCTACATCATACGCATGATCTGCTAGGGTAGAATGGTATGGTCACTTTCTATGGGGGACCAAAATGATCGCACGAATAAAATGTGAGGAAAGTGTGTACTTGGTAGCAGTGGGTATCATGTGGGTTGACTACAAATTTCAAATACTCTAGGCTTGTCGGGTAAGGAAAAAGAAATAAAGAAAAAGGTTTTGAGATCCTAAAAGTTGGCAGGTTATGCATTTATTTGTAGTAAATTAGATAAATGTGTATTTGGAGCAAAGTGGCATTTGACAAATCTTGTAGATGGTAGAATTAAAGGGGCGTGTACTCCGTCGATCGTGTCGTGGAAACGATATCGAGTATGTAAATAATGAGAATTTATTCGAGCAGGGGCTCGCGCGTTACCCTAATACTTACTATATAATTTACGTAAAGCAGACGACACATAAGTCCTAACACATAAGCGGTTAAATCTAACGGTAACTGGTACAGCTCGTGAGCGCACGAAGTCCAAATTTAACACGTGGAGTGTTCACATAGGCCTTGATTGAGCACAATCTGCAACTAAAATCAATTTAGCACATAAAATGACATATAGCATACTCGAGGGTAAGAACTGTAAATATAGCAAGGTCAGGAAAATTACCGAGTGTTACATTCTTCCCTCGTTAACAAGCTTTGTCCTTAAAGTTTAGGACGTGATAGCGACATGAGGGTCGGCAAATAAGTGAGGATACTTGATACGAAACTGATCCGCGTTCCTAGGTGAATTCAGGTCCATGCCTAGAAATCCACCTTACTTTGACAATTGGGATGCGACTCCTCTTTAGTTGTTTGACCTCACGGTCCATGATCTCAACAGGCTCCTCATCAAAATTCAATTTGTCATCAACTTGGATCTCGTCCAACGACATTGCAAGTGCTTCGTAAGAAAGGTACTTCTTCAAATTTGACACATGGAAAGTACTATGTACCCGACTGAGCTCTTGCGGCAACTCCAACCTATAAGCCACAGTACCAACTCTCGCTACAATTCTTAAAGGTCCAATATAACGAGGGTTCAACTTCCCTCGTTTGCCAAAACATATCATACCTTTCCAAGGCGATACCTTCAACATCACCTTATCCCCCACTTGAAACTCGAGAGGCTTACGCCTTACGTCCGCGTAACTTTTCTGACGGTCACGAGTAGCTTGAATCCTACTTTTGATTGGTACAATATTTTCAGTAGTTTCATGAATGATTTTCGGGCCAGTGAGTTGACTCTCACCGACTTCAGCCCAACACACAGGTGAGCGACACTTACTACCATAGAGGGCTTCAGACGGTGCAGCCTTAACTAGTATGGTAGCAGTTGTTATGCGAGAACTCCACTAGGGGGAAATTCTTGTCTCAGCCCTTTCCAAAATCCAGCACACACGCGCGTAACATGTCCTCTAATGTTTGAATGGTTCTCTCGCTTTGTCCATCAGTTTGTGGATGATAAGCCGTGCTCATATCCAACTGAGTACCCAACGCCTTTTGCAAGGACCTCCAGAATTAAGATGGAAATCTACCGTCTCGATTAGATATAATTGTGATAGGTATTTCGTGCTTAGAAACAACTTCCTTCAAATACAGTCTGGTGAGTTGAGTCATCGAATCATCTTCCCGCATCGCTATGAAACGTGCAGATTTCGTAAGTCGATCGACGATCACCCAAATGGTATCGTGACCACTCGCCGTCTTAGGTAGCTTAGTAACAAAGTCCATTGTTATGTTCTCTCATTTCTACTTGGGAATCACTGGCTACAGCAACAAGCCAGATGGCTTTTGGTGTTCCGTCTTCACTTTCAAACATGTCAAACATTTGCTAACATAGGTGGCAATATCCGCCTTCATATTGGGCCAACAATACATCTTCTTCATGTCATGGTACATCGTATCCGCTCCAGGGTGTATCAAATACTTCGTCTTATGAGACTCGTGCATAATTAAATCCCTTATCCCTCCAAAGTGTGGCAACCAAACTCTCCCTTCAAGACATTTGGTTCCATCGGCTCTTGCCTCAAATTGTTTGTCCATCCTACGTAAATTTTCCTTTCCAACGTTCTCGTCCTTAAAAGCTTCAACTTGTGCACCAAGAATTCGTATGTGTAAGTTCAGATTGATGGTCATCATTAAGGAGCTAACTCTTAGTGGTTTGATTTGTTCCTTCCGACTCAAAGCATCCGCTACCATATTTGCCTTCCCGGGGTGATAAGGGATCTCACATTCATAATCGTTGAGCAACTCGATCCATCGACGTTGCCTCATGTTTAGCTCCTTTTGGTCAAAAATGTGTTGTAGGCTCTTATGGTCGGTTTACACAACACACTTCGTCCCCTATAAATAGTGTCTCCAAATCTTCAATGTGAACACACATCTCCAAGCTCCAAGTCATGTGTTGTATAGTTCTTCTCGTGGATCTTGAGTTGTTGAGATGCATAAGCGATGGCCTTCTCCCTTTGCATCAACACGGCTCCCAACCCTTTTACTGACGCATCGCAATACACCACAAAGTCACCAGATCCTTCGGGCAAGGATAAAATTGGTGCACTGCACATATACGTTTCAATAGTTGGAATACTGACTCGGCTTTCTCTCCCCATTCAAATTTCACCTTCTTTTGAGTCAACTTGGTTAACAGTTTGGCAATCTTCGAGACTCCTTTGATGAAACGTCGGTAATACCCAGCAAGGCCTAAAAACTGTTGTATCTCAGTTGGGCTAGTTGGAGTCACCTAATCCTTGATTGATTTGATCTTGGCGGGTTCAATGTGTATTCCTCGACTATCAATGACATGACCGAGAAATTGCACTTTTGAGAGCCAAAAATCACACTTGGAGAATTTGGCGTACAACGCTTCCTTCTTAAGTAGTTCCAACACGGATTTGAGGTGTCCTTCATGCTCCTCCTTGTTCTTTGAGTAAATTAAAATGTCGTCAATGAACACGATGGCAAATTTATCCAAGTATGGTTTGCACACCCGATTCATGATATTCATAAATACGATTGGTGCATTAGTCAAACCAAATGGCATCACTTGGAATTCATAATGTCCATATCGCGTCCTAAACGTGGTCTTAGGGATGTCCTCCTCGCGAACCTTCAATTGGTGATATCTCGATCTGAGGTCGATTTTCGAGTATATGCTTGATAACTGGGCTTTTACCTAGTTAAAAAGTTCTTTGTCGTATGTCTAATCGAATTGATCCTGGTTAACTATGTGACTCAGTCGTTCTTTGGTGAAACAAAAGTTGTGTCGTTGTAGTAATTAAAAGTACGAAGACGTAAATGAAAGTTGTAAAGTAAATCTAAATCTAATTTAAAATAAATGGCGAGTATTTAAAAGCGTGACGAAAAGTAAATAGCACTAAAAGTAAATAACGCAAACTTAAATCTAACTAAGGCAAACTTAAAACGCAACTAAAACTTAAAACTAAGGCAAGGCTAAAATAAATCTAAGGCAAATAAACTAAAAGTGCGACTAAGGAAAAAGGCGGGAAAAATAAAGCTTGAAAATTAAAAACAGAAAGTTAAAAATAACCTGAACACAGCTTATACGGAATAATCCTTCGTTCGGAATAAACATTCATCCGGAATGTCACCTTCGTTCGGAATGTTCTTCTTCACTCGGAATATGTACCAAAAACCTTGATCCGGAATATCTCCTTGATCCGGAATAAAGCCTTGATCCGGAATGTTGAAGATTCCGGATGAAACTCCTTGATCCGGAATATTTGGTTGATCCGGAATGTTCTGTTGATCCGGAATGTTAAATTGATCCGGAATGTGGACTTGATCCGAAATATGTCACTTATTCCGAATGAAATGTTTGATCCGAAATAATAAATTATTCCGAATAAACGCCACTGATCCGGAATATCTAATATTCCGGATGAACACCCTTTGATCTGGAACTTCTTGAACAACACTTTGATTCGGAATATCTGGGGAAAACAGGAACAGCGAAGAACAAGGAAAAGGAAAAAGCTACGGATCTAGATAAAAACTAATCAAAATCAACCACAAGATTAAGCAAACTAATAACAAATGATCAACTAATGATAATCAAACAAACCAAATCAATCAAACTAACAAATATAACCAAAATAATCAAAACCCACTTTAATCAATAAAAACTCAAAACATAAACATGAACATAAACATAAAAATCAAAGACTAAAGAAAGGTAGATAGGAGATGAACAATAAAAATAAAGATTGACAAGAATTAAAAGGAAACTTACTTGAAATTAAAGGTATTTAAGGTGCAAGACAAGTATTTAAATGGACATGAATTTAAATGACAAGGTAATTAAATGTGCAAAAATTAAAGTGGAAGAGCATAGTTTGTCAAACTAGCCAACAAAAACTAATGAAATGAAATCCTAATCTATTTATAGGGGAGGATTAGGAGGTGCTTAGGAAGCTTCCTCCCTCTTTCTTCTTTCTTTAATTGCATGCATTAGTCCTTGATCTTCTTAATCCTTTGTTAATCTTCTTAATACTTGGACTTTAATGACTTTGTCTCGGGATTTCTTTAAACTCGTCTTGTAATTCTTCAATAAATTAGACTTGAGTTCTTCGGCTTTTAGTAAACTTCCGTCTTTTGACTTTTTCTTCGATAAATCTTCAGAATTGGTCTTGGACTTCCGTTCTTTTTGTACTTTTGACTTCTTGACTTCTTCTTTCGTATTTTTCTTCGATAAAAGCCTGTGAATGCCCGTGTTTTCTCCACTCTTCACCTTTTCGTCCTAAATCACAACAAAAACACAAACCACGCATAATTCTGATATACATGACATAAAATACACGTTTTGGTTCGGTTATTATTGTAATTAAGTGGTAAAAAGGATGGGTGTTTACACACCTATCAAATCCCCTACACTTGACCATTGCAATGTCCTCATGCAATGCATTAGTTAGAAAGCACGTTTACATTTTTCATCATAATCAATCCACATTGGCCTTTATTAAAGAGATAGAAAATTATAAAAAAATCAAAAACATACCTTGGGTTTTGGAAATGTCATGAATGATCATCATCCTCAAGTTTTCACTTTCTCCAAACCAAGCTTAAAAACGAGATCATTGTTATTATAAGTTAGCAAACTAACACGAACTCATGTGGGCCAATTATTTACTTAGACTCCCTTATTCCTAGGTGTATCTCTTATATTTTTTTGTTGTCTTGAATGATCACGAGGATACATTTTTGACTTATTTCGATAGTTATTTAGGCCGAAAAAAAAGTGAAAGATTTAATCAATAGTTAGCTAAAGGACAAAATCTTTTAAAACTGCTTCTCGGGACCTCATAAAGTTCATATCTTGGCATAACTCGCTTCGCGATTTGAGACCTTTCTCGGACCGATATTTGGCAGCGACTTTATACTTCAAATCTTGAGAGACGTTCATGAAATAATGGTCTTCTCTTCATAATATGAATTTCTTCACTTGAAGTTTTGAGAGATTCTTCATATTTGGACCACGACTTCTTCATTTTTCTCCAATCTTTATTTGGGACTTTGATATACAACGATCCGCCTCCTTTTTGGACTTGGATCTATTTATCCTCATACCTTGTTAGGGCCTTTTCGGATAGACTTCTCCATGACTTTTGGGGAGTATTTGATTTTCGTCGTGTGTCTCGATCCTTCATATTGATCTTTGATAAATGATTCTTCACATCACTTTGGATCTTTAACAACTAAATATAGCCCTCATGTCTTGTTAGGACCTTTTTGGACTCTCCAATCTTCGCATCCCGCTTCAATAAGTTATGCCTTGGCTATGAACTCTAATCCATACCGAGCAACTTTTAAACGATCTTGGGCTAGAAGCTAAGTAACTTTTCAAATCGTACAACCTTATTTATTGCAGATAAATTTATTAGCAAGCGATGGGAGAATAGGCTTATAATTAACTCACATAAATTCACGAAAGAATACCAAACTTATAATTGACTTTATCATCTCTCGTTCTCCACAGTTTAAAATCTCAAGGAATGAGACTCGTGGATGCTTAGCCTATTAAATCAAAGTTTTGGGTTTTCGAGTCATCTATAGGATCTTGCAAACTCTTAGACTTTTTCAAGTTTAGAAATCGCATTTTAAAGTTCCCTTGATAAATGACTCTCTAGGATCAATTATAGGAACTTGCGAAAAGTTCTTGTTCTTAACCCGTGAGAGTTAAGACTTTCACGTTTTATAGCTCCCTATATAAAAGCCTAGCAAAACTTGACTTAAACACGTTAAGGAAACTAGCTAGAGTAAACTAAGATAAGTAAACTCGGGTTGAGTCAAAAGATTCAAAACGTTTGAAAATTAAAACCACTTTATTAAAAATTTATTCTAGCAAAGAAAGAAAATAACTATACAAAGGTAAAACTAATAGACCAAAATAGATCAAAAATTTTGAAAAATGTCGAAAATTGATTTTCTGGTTAAAATGATGACAAATACAAGGAAAAGACCACTTAACTTCGATAGAAGTCCCCCCTACACTTAATATAAACATTGTCCTCAATGTTTAAGCATGTGGGAGTAAACTCCCCTACACTTAGGACATTGTGCACTTTGTTTAAATCTTGCTAAGGAAGAGACAACTAAAGAGATTCCTATTTTAATATTGAGAAATATAAAATAGTGAATCGAAAAGAGTTTAGGATAGAACCGGGAAGAAGGGAACAACGGAATCACGGGTCGTCAAAAATCATCAAGAGTGGATCATTGAGCGCTCGAATCCCTGAATAGTAGAAGAGAGGAGAGAGCAAACACCAACGGGTCTCCCCTACACTTAAGATAAAGAAAGCTAAAAGATAGATACATGGGTTGCCTCCCAAGAAGCGCTTGATTTTTGTTCACCGAGTCGTGAGCCTGACTCGACCTTGATTATCATAGGAAGAAGCATGAAACATATCCACCGGGATCAAAGACATAGTTTCCGTCCATCAAATAGCACAAGCTTAAGGCGAACAAGGCAAGCCAAAGAAGGATAGGCAAGGTTCCTTTAAGCAAAGATGGAGCACGGTGGGAGCAAGGGTGAAGAGGTGCAAGCATATCTTCAGTAGGTCCAAAAATCTTTCCTTTTATTTCATCAGACGGATACTGAGATGGCTGAATAATATCGATATCGGGGTCGAACACCTTTTCCTTTAAGGGAAAATAGCACTCAGGCTCAGCAGAATGTGAAGATGATCTACGAAGAAAATGCACAACCTCGTCCTCAGAAGGTGGACAAAGAGGTGTTAAATCATACGTGTTGCGGATGTTGGTGTCGGTCGGTTGCTTCTCCTTTGAAAGAATTTTCTTCAAATCCAAAGTAGGATCAAGACACTATTTATCAAAGTCCAAAGGAGGTGCATCACTCTCATGAGGGAAGTATGTATTGAGAAAAGTAGAGAAGTCTTCCTCAAATGAGTAATCATCCAAAGTAGGATCAAGTGATGGCGGAGGATCTTCATCATGTGAAGAATCACTCGAAAGAGTATCGGCCTCATCAAAATCATCATTAATGGGCATGTCGGGATACTCGGAAGCAAAGTCATCATAATCATATGTATCTGAGCTAGAATCATCATCATAAGCATCAAAAATCAGTAGAGAATCATATATGGGTGAAGGTTCCAAATTGGGGAGAGAATCATCCACATCATCTTGAAAAAGTGGATTATCAATGCAAGGCTCGAATAGAGGATTGTTGTAGATGACAAAATCATCGAGCACATTAATCATATTCGCTGATTCTCGTCCATAGGATTTGCTTGTAAGCTTCCCCATTTTGAACACTTGGGCATCATCCCCGAATCTTAAGATTAACTCACCTTCGGCAACATCAACTAGAGCTCTTCCGGTTCTCAAGAATGGCCGACCAAGTATTAAAGGAATACGAGGGTCCATTTCATAATCAACAACAACAAAGTCGACCGGAAAAGTGAAGGTGCCAACTTTAATGAACACATCTTCGGCAATACCAACGGGGTAAGCGAGAGTGCGATCTGAAAGCTCAAGGGTCATCTTTGTTGGAGTAAGGTCGGGTAATGATAGTTTTTTCCAAACACTCAAAGGCATAAGATTAATATTGGCCCCGAGATCAGCTAGGGCAGTAAATTCTTCGGTTTTGTTAAAAATGCAAGGCAACACAAAACGACCGGGATCTCCAAGTTTTTCCGGAAGTTCTTTAAGAATAACTGCAGAACAGTTTTCATTTAAGCGTGTGTTGGCGAGCTCAATCAGCTTCTCCTTCTTGTTAAGCAATTCCTTGAATGCTTTGACAAATTTCGGCATGTGGACAAGTGCTTCAACAAGGCTAATGTTGAAAGTCATTTGAGAGATCATCTTCAAATAATTTGACACTTGAATGTCATCCTTTGTGTGCATTTTGGTCTTGCCTAAGCGAGATAGATAAGGAATGCTGGGGTTGGGTGGTGGAGGAGTAGAAGGTAAAGGTTGAGATGTTGAAGGGTTCTTCTTGGGTACATCGTCATGACGAGGCGGAGACGGTAATGGTGTACTAATACTAGGTGTAGGAGTAGTAGGGATAAATGGTGGTGGAGGAAGTGTAGATGATGGGGGCAGGATAGGTGGTCCTACTATGGTTACTCCACTACGGGTAGTAATAGCACTCACATTCGCTCGCGGATTGGTGACGGTGTTTGAAGGTAGAGAACTCGAAGAACAAGGTTGAGTTGTGGGCAAGAAACTAGCCAGCATATTCTTCAAATCGTTGGTTTGATTGCTGAAGGAGGATTGGATGTTATCTCCAAGCTCGGATCTTATGTCATTTCCTTGCTTGGTGATATCCCCTTTCAAATTGATAATTTGGCTTTGTAGATTCTTGATTTGCTCACCTTGGGTTCTCATCAAATCTTCAACATCTTGATTCATGGGTGGGGCTTGTTGAGCGGGTGGGTGATAAGGATTAGAAGCTCGTGGTGGGATTTGGTTGCTTCTATTGTAGTTGTTGTTGAGGTTTTGGTTTTGAGGAGAAAAACCGGGTGAAAGGTAGTTGTTTGACCGGTAACTCAGCAAATTTCTATCCCCTTGAGGTCGAGCTTGGTAATTTTCCGGTGAATAATTACCATAAGCTGCATACACGTTTTCCGGATTTCCTTGAGTAGAAGGACAATCAGTGTATGAGTGTGGACCGCCGCATGTTTCACAAGGATTGGCAACCGCTTTAACTTGTTGTTGTTGGTTTGTAGCGAGAAGCAAGATATTTTTGTTCATTTCGGTCATCATGAGGGTGAATTCGGTCATGTCGGGGCTTGCTGAAGTGGAAGAAACATTGACTCTCGGGTTGTTCCTTGAAGAAGCGGAGGAATCCCAGTTTTTGTGATGAGTAGTCATGTTCTCAATAAGCTCTCTACACTCCTCGGGTCTCCTTTTCATAAATGTGCCACCGGCGGCTGCATTAATCGTATCACGATCTCGAAAAGTCAAACCGTTGTAGAAAGTATCAATTAAGGTCACAGGGAGTATGTTGTGGTTTGGACAATGATCGATCAAAACATTATATCTTTCCCAAGCATCAAAAAGAGATTCATCAGGTTCTTGCATGAAACCGCTGATTTGATTACGAAGGCTCGTGACCATGGATGGTGGAAAGTAGCGCGACAAAAAGCGTTGAGTCATGTCATCCCAAGTATGAATGGAATTCTTCGGGAGACGATCAAACCATTTCTCGGCGTGGTGTGATAAAGTATGTGGGAAGAGTTATAGGCGAAGAACATCCATTGTGGCACCAGGCAACTTCATGCTTTGAGTGATTGTAATGAATTTGTCGAGGTGTTTGTTGGCATCATCATCAGGCATTCCTCGAAAAGGATTTGTTTGCACTTGCTGAATCATGTGGTGCTTCAACGAAAACTCCGGAGCCGTGATTTGCATCGGCGCAATCGGTCCTCCTCGTCCAAACATGGTAGGTTGACAAAGCTCCTCTATTGTCCGAAGATCGGGTTGTGGATGAACATTGTTGTTGTTATTATTCAGGTGTGGTGGATTATTGTTGTTGTTAACACCTGCCATACTTCAATCTTCTCGAGTCTTGGGCCCTTGATAATTAGAAGATCTAGTACGCATACAACTACAAAGGTAAAAGAAAACAATACCAAACACAAAGAGAATATATACACAATAAAAATAAAATCTTTTTGGATTTTTGAAATTTTTTAATTTTTATGTGTTTTTTCTTTTTTTAACAATTTTTAAATTTTTATGGTTTTTTTGAATTTTTTAAGCAAGAAAATAACGCTCACAAGTGAACGGATCCCAAAAAGCAACGCGTCTCTCACAGAAAACCGTTAATCTTTACGAAAAGAGCCGGCAGCGGCGTCATTTGATAACTGGGCTTTTACCTAGTTAAAAAGTTCTTTGTCATATGTCTAATCGAATTGATCCTGGTTAACTATATGACTCAGTCGTTCTTTGGTGAAACAAAAGTTGTGTCTTTGTAGTAATTAAAAGTGCGAAGACGTAAATGAAAATGACGTTGTAAAGTAAATCTAAATCTAATTTAAAATAAATGGCGAGTATTTAAAAGCGTGAAGAAAAGTAAATAGCACTAAAAGTAAATAACGCAAACTTAAATCTAACTAAGACAAACTTAAAACGAAACTAAAACTTAAAACTAAGGCAATGCTAAAATAAATCTAAGGCAAATAAACTAAAAGTGCGACTAAGGAAAAAGGCGGGAAAAATAAAGCTTGAAAATTAAAAACAGAAAGTTAAAAATAACCAGAACACAGCTTATCCGGAATAATCCTTCGTTCGGAATAAACATTCATCTGGAATGTCACCTTCGTTCGGAATGTTCTTCTTCACTCGGAATATTTACCAAAAACCTTGATCCGGAATATCTCCTTGATCCGGAATAGAGCCTTGATCCGGAATGTTGAAGATTCCGGATGAAACTCCTTGATCCGGAATATTTGGTTGATCCGGAATGTTCTGTTGATCCAGAATGTTAAATTGATCCGGAATGTGGACTTGATCCGGAATATGTCACTTATTTCGAATGAAATGTTTGATCCGGAATAATAAATTATTCCGAATAAACGCCACTGATCCGGAATATCTAATATTCCGGATGAACACCCTTTGATCTGGAACTTCTTGAACAACTCTTTGATTCGGAATACCTGGGGAAAACAGGAACAGCGAAGAACAAGGAAAAGGAAAAAGCTACGGATCTAGATAAAAACTAATCAAAATCAACCACAAGATTAAGCAAACTAATAACAAATGATCAACTAATGATAATCAAACAAACCAAATCAATCAAACTAACAAATATAACCAAAATAATCAAAACCCACTTTAATCAATAAAAACTCAAAACATAAACATGAACATAAACATAAAAATCAAAGATTAAAGAAAGGTAGATAGGAGATGAACAATAAAAATAAAGATTGACAAGAATTAAAAGGAAACTTACTTGAAATTAAAGGTATTTAAGGTGCAAGACAAGTATTTAAATGGACATGAATTTAAATGACAAGGTAATTAAATGTGCAAAAATTAAAGTGGAAGAGCATAGTTTGTCAAACTAGCCAACAAAAACTAATGAAATGAAATCCTAATCTATATATAGGGGAGGATTAGGAGGTGCTTAGGAAGCTTCCTCCCTCTTTCTTCTTTCTTTAATTGCATGCATTAGTCCTTGATCTTTTTAATCCTTTGTTAATCTTTTTAATACTTGGACTTTAATGACTTTGTCTCGGGGTTTCTTTAAACTCGTCTTGTAATTCTTCAATAAATTAGACTTGAGTTCTTCGGCTTTTAGTAAACTTCCGTCTTTTGACTTTTTCTTCGATAAATCTTCAGAATTGGTCTTGGACTTCCGTTCTTTTTGCACTCTTGACTTCTTGACTTCGTCTTTCGTCTTTTTCTTCGATAAAAGCCCGTGAATGCCCGTGTTTTCTCCACTTTTCACCTTTTCGTCCTAAATCACAACAAAAACACAAACCACGCATAATTCCGACATAAATGACATAAAATACACGTTTTGGTTCGGTTATTATTGTAATTAAGTGGTAAAAAGGATGGGTGTTTACACACCTATCAACGCTCGAACCTTGTAGTTGGTCAAACAAATCATCAACTCTGGGTAAGTGTTGGTCCACTAATCTTGTGCACATATTGAATCTATGAAGATCTATGAAGAACAATGTATACAATTAACCAATTGACTAACTAATAACACAAGCTTGTACTTTTCATGGTTGTATATCTTATTAATTATGAATCAAAAAATATACAAGTGTTGCCCGGTTGTTTGCGGAATAACAACCGGGTGATGATGACAAACTAAACTCCCATTGTTACAAGAAAGGAAAGAACCAATGGGAGGAGGAAATCCTAACACTAACACTATGTGTATTTTGGTGGTGGAAATATCTGACCATCTCTAACCAATGAGACCACTATATATAGTGGGAAAGTGAAGCTTCTTTTGGAAGCTTCAATAAAGTCAAGTAACTACCTTGCACTTTATATACTTCCTTTTTCACCCAAGGAAGTTCCCACTATGTCTTCACTATAAATACTTTAGGTCTTCATATCAGAGATGGTTTTCGGGAGTTAGTGAGTCATTGTCATTACTCACTAACTCCATCATCCTGATCTTGATTCTTGTCTTCACTGGCTCAGATCCGCTGCAGTAGTGAAGGAGTCTCTGTGGACTTCTAAGAACATCTTGAGGATGACTCGGCAAACTTACTTGAGTTTACCGACCTATAAAATACTTAGGATATATTTCATTCAAATCAGTACAGGGACAATTTAGGCTCTAAATTGGCCCAACAATCTCTCCCTATTTGAATAGAAATATAGCCTAAGTCTTTTAGTAGTAAGTGAGCATAATGGCTTCTTCTTACATACTAAGATACAACACATGGATACAATAAATAACAACCTTCTGATGTGAAGTTTTACAACATGTGTTCATACCAGCTCTTAGTATTCATGAGTAAGTAAGTGTAGTCTCAGAAGAACATCTTGAGCTTTCTTCCTACGTTCAGTGGTAGCTTCAGAGACTTATTTCCAGTAGTGGTGATCAGGCACACCAAGAAAAAATCACTCAATGCTACTAAATACCCAAGTATATTAAAATCCCAGAACACTTGTTCACTTATGTTACGAACATCAGTAACATACCACACTTCTACCCCGAACACATCATTCTCTCTTTCAACAGAAACATCAACATGTATAAGCACATTACCAACAATAGCTGCTCTTCTTGGAAATTTAGATTTTTTTTGGTATGTGATTGGTTTGTTTGTATTGGTTTTGTAGTGGTGGGGTGGTGGTGTTGTTTGTGGTGTTATATGTGGTTTATCACCAGGTTATGAATACAAGTATACATGATTAATGTGTAAAGAATACAAGTATGTATAAGTATACCTGATGATGATCGATGAGTGTGTAAACACTTTCATAAGTGTGGTTCTCTCCCCCTCAAAAGTTGCTATACTAACATCTTTTGTATCTTTACACACTGTTCATCAATCCATTTTCAAACCCCTGAGCATTACCATATAAACTCCATCAATTGTGCTACAGAACTTTCAATCAACTGCCCTTGCATTACAAACGATCTCAAATCTTGGACTGCAATCTTTTGGGTAGTGTCGTGATTAAGGTCTTAAGAGTTCTGATTTGATGGGAGTCTGTGAGTCGGACCTCTGATGGTTCAGACCTGCTGATGGTTCATACCTGCTGATGGTTCATACCTGCTGATGGTTCAGACTTGCTGATGGTTCAGACCTGCTGATGGTTCAAGAACTGCTGATGAGTCAGATTTGCTGATGGTTCAAGAACTGCTGATGAGTGTCCAGTCTCTGACTTGGAGGTTCTGATATAGTCTTTGACCAGGGGTTCTGATCTGGTCTCTGGCTTGGGTTCGCTGGCTGGAGTGTCTATCAGAGGTTCATCAATCTTGGTGACTGGTTCAGTGACCTGTGTTGGTAAGGTCCAACGACATGGTTCGTTGTGGTCCCTCAGTGACAGAGGTCCATTTCAGAGGGGACAGGGGTCCATACCAGGGGTTCAATAGACTTCAAAGTCCAGTGACATGGTCCAACGAGGAGTATATTGACAGGTTCAGACCATGGCTCACAGGGATAGGGATCGCTGTGAGGGTTCAGCAACATAGGTTTAAGACAATCTTTGGGCTGGCAGGGTCAGATATGGTCTCCGACTTAAGGAGTAGCTGGGGTTCGAGTCAACGACAAGTTCAAAGACATGTCAACGGTTCATTGATAGAGGTTTGTAAACAGCGGTTCAGCGACCGATTCATAAATGTCCAATGACATGGGTCACGAGCCAAAAGATGAGGATACACTGATATAAGACTTTAACAATCAGCCGTAACAACAAATTCTATGACCACGACTTGATTTTTCTCAAACCCCATTAACTCACATCTGCTCAAACGTCATACCTTCAACAATGCTATTTTGATTCACCACATGACCATCAATTTTTGAATATGCTAACTACACATTCATGATTTGAAGATTCTTGCATCATAACCCACACTCACTGACCAAGTATATATATACTTGTTTCTTTCAATCTTACCCACCATCAGCATCTACTGAAGACATTCATTCCACCATCAACATCTGCTTCTAACAATTTTTTTGAATAGACACCAGCCTTTCAATAGCAGCTAAATCATCTGACCTTGACACACCAATGGGTAACCTATGTCACATCCACTGATTTTTAATCAGTTTTATCTTCAACCGGAACCGTTTCTTCCGTCAGTCACAATAACGAGGATCAACAACAAGGTCGAGCTCATCAATCATTAATCTTAACACTAAGATTCATTTGATTCCTTTCATATCAATCCATCCCTAAATTTCAAGATCATTATACCCATTACAACATCTTCACAAACCTATTTTCTAGTAAAAAATATCGATCATCTTATGCAACTGAAACCCATCTCGTGGCCACAAGAAATGGATTCACCAATATTCGAATCTTTTATTGAGTTGTCGGGTTGTGTGGGATTGTGATGTTGTAAGTTGTGTGGGGTTTGTATATGAATCTCGATCTGGGTTCTTGTAAGATATCTGATTGAAACATCACATTTCATAACCTGATAAAAGGAAGAGTTGTGTTTAATTATGGGACTTGGTGGTTGTTAGTTGATGTTGTTTTCAAGTTTTGAGGTGAGTGGCGGTGGGAGGTGAAGTGAAAAGAAACGGTTAGAAGAACACGTGGGATAGGGATGGTGGATTTGTATACGGAGTGATATGTTTGTGATTTTTTGTGTGAAGGAAAGTGTCGGTGGTGGGTGTTGAGAATAGGATAAGGTTTAGTTAGTATGGATATTGTTTTAGCAAAAGTCAAACAGCAGTGTATTTCTCCCCCTCAACAAACTGCTACTACATATGCAGTTTTTGAACCTACTGATGATTTTGACAGTGCAAAAAAACATGTTATTAGCAGCTATTCGAACAGATCTGGATAGAGAAAATCCAACCCGCTCTGATACTACTTGTTGGTCCACTAATCTTGTGCACATATCGAATCTATGAAGATCTATGAAGAACAATGTACATAATTAACCAATTGACTAACTAATAACACAAGCTTGTACTTTTCATCGTTGTATATCTTATTAATTATGAATCAACAAATATACAAGTGTTGCCCGGTTGTTTGCGGAATAACAACCGGGCGATGTGACAAACTAAACTCCCATTGTTACAAGAAAGGAAAGAACCAATGGGAGGAGGAAGTCCTAACACCAACACTATGTGTATTTTGGTGGTGGAAATCTCTGACCATCTCTAACCAATGAGAACACTATATATAGTGGGAAAGTGAAGCTTCCTTTGGAAGCTTCAATAGTGTCAAGTAACCACCTTGCACTTTATATACTTCCTTTTTCACCCAAGGAAGTTCTAACTATGTCTTCAGTATAAATACTTCATGTCTTCATATCAGAGATGGTCTTTGGGAGTTAGTGAGTCATTGTCATTACTCACTAACTCCATCATCCTGATCTTGGTTCTTGTCTTCACTGGCTCAGATCCGCTGCAGTAGTGAAGGAGTCTCTGTGGACTTCTAAGAACATCTTGAGGATGACTCGGCAAACTTACTTGAGTTTACCGACCTATAAAATACTTAGGGTATATTTCATTCAAATCAGTACAGGGACAATTTAGGCTCTAAATTGGCCCAACAGTAAGGGGTAGCGATTCTTTATGGTGAGCTTGTTCAATTCGCGAAAGTCAATGCACATTCAGAAGCTTCCATCCTTCTTCTTGACAAACAAGACCGGAGCTCCCCAGGGGGAAGATATGGGTCTTATGAATCCTTTATCCGCCAACTCTTGTAGTTGAGTGGCTAATTCTGGAATTTTGGCAGGGGCTAAACGGTATGGTGCGTGTGCTACCGGTGCAGCACCGGGCATCAAGTCAATTTGAAATTATACCGACCTTACGAGTGGCAAGCCCGGTAAGTCATCAGGGAATACTTCCGGATATTCCCTCATCACAGGCACATCCTCCAGTTTCCTTTCTTCCACAGTTTTCTCAGTAATACTTGCCAAAAATACATGACAACCTTTTAGCAAGTACTTATGAGTCTTAGTACATGAAATGATGTTCAATCGGGACTTGTTCCTTCCCTCGCTGCGATCGCCTTGTACCTCCAAAATGTCTTCACCGAATGTTATACGGAAGACTTTCTCCTCACATACAATCACCGCACGGTATTTCGATAACCAATCCATACCAATAATGAGCTCAAAACTTCCTAACTCAACCGTCATAAGGTCGATATTAAAGGGGTGTCTTAGTAAGTTTAATGTACACCCATGCAGTATAGTGTCGGCCCCTATTAGTCTTCCATTCGCTAGTTCAATCGTGTAGTTAGTGTCTAAGGTTGAGGGGGCATGATCAATTACAGCACAAAACGCACTCGACACAAAACTCTTATCGGTACCAATATCAAATAAAACAAAAGCATAGCGGTCATTGAGAAGAAATGTACCCGTAACGACATTTGTGTCGGGTTGCTCCCTTCCTCCCAAGACACACACTCTCCCACAAGCTTCTCCAACCTTGTTTACATTCCCTTGTCCATTGTTCTTCAGTTTGGGGCACTCCGGACGGATGTGTCCCTTCACACCACATTCATAACAGGTCGCATGGGCCTTTTGGGTCGTGTTTGATCCCTTCGTACATTAGCCCCCCCTTTGATTCCCATTAGTAGGCGACCTACAGTCCTTAACGATATGGCCAACCTTCCCACAATTATAACAAGTCACTAAGCAATCTCTAATGTGATGTAGCTTGCATTTCCCACAGAAAGGGTGTCCTCCAGCATAGTTCCTATTATTTCTGTCACCATTCCCAGTCCTAACAGTAGATGCCCTTGCATTTCTGTTTCTATTTCCATTCCTCTTGTTAGGTTGGCGCACATAGTTATTGTTTTGAGTATTCTCCCACTTCCTATTGTTGTCAGCAGCCTTAGCAGCATTTGTCCGCACCACTTGACCCATTAGGCTTTGAGACATGCGGATGGCATCACTTAGTGTTTGGCTCATTGGAAGTCACGTTACCTTGTATGTTCTCAGTTAAACCCTAGATATACCTTTCCACCTTGCATTCTTCATCAGGTACCATCCCGGGACATAGTAGGATCAGTTCTTGAAATAGCCGAGTGTAGCCACCAATGTTAGTTCCCTTCAAGGTATGGTTCCACAACTCGGTTTCCATTTTTTGAATCACGTTTCGTGGGTAGTATTCATTGGTTAGCAGACGTTTAAGCTCAGTCCATTTCATCCCAAAAGCTTCAACGATCCCAACGGACCGGACATGAGTATTCTACCATGTTAGTGCCCCAGTAGCAAGCGTACACGTGGCGAACTTAACTTGGTTCCCAACCGAGCATTCACTCACACGAAACAATGTCTCCATTTTCTCAATCCAACGTGCTAATCCAACATCTCTTTTAGTCCCACTAAAATTCAATGGGTCATAGCTTCAAAAGTCCTTGTGGGTGCACTCGAGATGTGCAACCCTTGCCATATTGTTTCCTTCAGCTGGCGGTGCCCCTTGACCATTATTGGGAGAATTACTATCGCAACAGCCACACGTTGGGAAATCATATCCTCAATTTGTTCATCGCTCATACTAGTCTGTATGTTCACCATTGTCTTCCTGGATTAAGATCAATAGGTATATCGTTAGGTTTGTATAAGTTTTCTATGATTTAAGATGATTGTGCAAAAGATGATAATAGGATGAAATAAATCACATAGTCGCAAATGAAGTCAGTCACATCGCAAATAGCAAAATCACATCTTCATTTCATCATAGAAAATTTCATACAAGATAAGTTAAACATAAATTTTGATTACATCCATTATTTCTTCATTACTAAGACTACTCAAGTTAATGGTCACAATACCCAAAATTGGACTAATCGAACCCTACTCTATTCCTAAACATGTGATTTGCTAAAAATAAAACAACTAAATCTGCTTGCGGTAATCACGACCCTAGAACTGCAGTGGGTCGCCTCTCATGGTGCTCAAACCAGCCTCTCGCTCTCCATACCTAACTCTCTCTAGTTCCCGCCCTATGGAGGCAGTCCTCTCTCGCTGAGTAGCCAACTCAAAGCCCAAAACATGCACTCTCCTAACTAAAAACCTAACCATATCCTCCAAGTAGCGGATACGACCATCCCCTGGCCCCTCAGTAAATCCCATGACATATGTGGGTGCCCTAGCGCTAGAGCTATCTCCATAGTGATAAGCATGAAATCCAAAAGGTGGTGTAGCGGCTATCCCAGCCGCACTCCTCCTAGCAAAAAGTGTCTATTAGTACGACCCATGTGCCGTGTCCTCTGAGATGGGGGCGGTGTGAATCCACCAGATGTGGAGTCTGACACATGAGCACGATGCCTTTTCTGGCCCCACAGTGGTGAATGAACACGCCTAGCATCTGAATCAATGTGTCTCATGGGCCTCTTACCGAGTGCCCTAGCTCTAGCAACAAGTGAAATAGGTGGTGAATCAGCAGATAATGAAGGATTAGTAGAGTCCCTCGATGCATCATCCCTCCTAGCTAAGACTATTGCACGTGGTGGTCTCACAGCTTTCCTAGCTGTGTGTGCCATCAAGGGACCTTCTGGGGTCCTACGAAACAAACGGCCCATCGACACTGGCTCTCCCTCAGGTATGATCAAGGCACACACACGTCGACGTCCCTGTGCTGGGATATCAGCTCCAACCAAAGCGGCCTCGGGTGCATCACCCTCGACTCCAACAACTCCAGCCTCATTAGCATCGTCCAATCCCTCAATCTCAGCTGGTGGGTGAACATCCACCTCGTCTTCAAAAGTCTCATCGTCCTCAGGATCCATATCCATGTCCTCTTCGGGATCCTCATCAGAATCCTCATCAGACCAATCAATTTGGCCATCCCCACGATAGGTGATGGTAGAATCTGATGATGCCATATCCATGCAACAACCATATATCTATAAGTACTCCATATATAAGGTTGTTGTAGGTTATGCATGTAGAATGTGCAAATAATAAGCAATGCAAATAGTAATCATGCAACTGGATTCTCACACAAGAGACAAACATGCCATGATATGCACCTATAGTACAACGCAATATGCTGATGAGTATATATAATATATCATAGTAACCATGTAGTTGAGACCTAACATAGCAAGGTAGTCAATACACGACATGCGCCTATAGTACAATGTAATATAATAGTTATACGTAATACTTATATCCATACGTATTCAAGTAGTAATTGATGGTTTATTAACATCATAACAATTATATAAAACCCTAAACGAGATCAAAGCACACATATTGCGGAAGCGATTAACAAAATCATAATAACACAATTATAATTAATCGAATTAGGGTTACATACCTTTACGCTAAAGCAAATCCACAAGATAAAGAACGAATCACCAATTAAAGTATATAACAAACACCACCAAGATATAGTCTAAAGTAAGACTATATTAAGATCTTGTACACACGTAATACAACGAGCTAACCGTGATTCTAGCACGTGTAAACCGAGCTTTAATGCTTGTGGAAAATCTACCCAACAACCCTAGAGAGGGGCTAGGACTAGATTATAAGCTAAATAGAACAAACAAGAAAACCAACTGAAACCCCTTTGTGGGTGTTTCTTGCGATCGACCAAAGAGAGAGAGAGATGAAGGAATGGGATAAAAATTATAAAGGCTAAGGGGTGTTTATATAGGCCTAGAATAAACTTGTAGCCCAAGCAAAACAAATAAAAAGCAAGTTTCTTCTCCCTTCCCCTTTGGTGTAGCCGACGGTCGAACACCCCCTATGGGGTGTTCCGAAACCTTCTTTTCCTCTCTTTTATTATTCCACAACATACTATATATTCTATAACGCTCGTTTAATACTTAACTCTTAATTATTTAACGATCATTAAAGTTATATAGTTATATAGCTCGCTTGAATTTAATAAATAAATATATTTATTAAATAAATTAACTCTTTACGTATTGAGTGAAATCTCGTAATCTCGAGTTCGATCCTATCACACGACTATTAAATATAAGTCCATAAAATTTCAGTAATCACATAAGGCACTTAGGTAACTAACGGCTATAGTCTAGGCTCTAAGGATAACTATTTCTTGGTATCTCAAGTATAAGGATAATTATTAATGATTTACTTAATGACAAATGTCCACAAAGTAAAATCATATAGTTGGGATAAGTCCAATATTCAAATCATCGAATATCATCCAAAATCGATCAATATACTTTCAGTTATACTCTATCTCTATTTTTATTTGTCTAAATTTAATAATATTCCCATATTATTAATTGGCAACGGACATTTAGCATAACAATTTATTCATGTATTAAGTAAAACATGTAAAATAGATACACAATTAAATAATAAGAATAAACGAACCCCAATCTTTATTTTCTTAAATAATAATGTCACAACATCCTTTATCCAAATACTAATCACAAATTTATTACATGAGTTCGCTAGCTAGTTGCAACCCAATAGCCTTGGCATGCTTAACTACCTTTGGTCTAGGAAAAGCCTTAGTAAAAGGATCAGCTACGTTATCATATGTGTGAACTTTTATTAATTTGATTTCACGAGCCTCCACTTGTTCTCGTACGTAGTTATGTCTACGCTTAAAGTGTCTGGCGCCTTTCATGATTCCAACATCATTGGTGAATATGATTGCGGCAGAATTGTCCCAATACATATTTATTAGGTTCTTTCATTGCAAGCATCATCCTAAGATCTCCAATAAAACTTCCTAATCCAAACCACCTTTAGTTATGTATATGGCTTCCCTTTGAATACCAAAAATATTCCTTTCGTATTCCTCAAATACTTTAGAATATGTTTTAACAGCAACCCAGTGGAGCTACCCTGAATTTTGTTTGGTAACAACTGACCAAGTTCTGAGCAAACGTCACATCAGGCCTTGTGCATCTAACAACATACATAATAGATCCTACAGCCGAAGCGTAAGGCACCTTCTGTATGTATTCCTCCTCTTCAGGAGTTGATGCATCCATCTCATGACTCAGATTATGCTTAATTTCCATAGGTTGAAAACCTTTCTTGGAATTATGCATGTTATACTTCTTCAATATCTTATCTATATAAGCATCTTGACTTAGACCAATTAATCGTATTTTCCTATCTCGAGAGATCTTAATTCCCAGAATGTATGCATCTTCTCCTAAATCCTTCATAGAAAAACATTTACCAAGATAATCCTTAACAACTTTAAGTCTTGGAATGTTACTTCCCACGATTAATATGTCATCAACATATAGGACTAGAAATACTACATCACTCCCACTAGCTTTGCGATATACACATGGCTCATCACGATTTTGAATAAATCCAAACTTTTTGATTTCTTCATCAAATCGTTTATCCATTGACGTGATGCTTTCTTTAAACCATAAATAGATCTTTGAAGTTTGCATACATGCTTTGAATTCTTAGGATCAACATACCCTTCTGGTTGCTGCATATAGATGTCTTCATCTAAGCGACCGTTCAAGAAGGCAGTTCTAACATCCATTTGCCATATCTCATAGTCATAGTATGCTGCTATAGCATTGATAATACTAATAGCTCTTAAGTCTGCTACAGGAGAAAAAGTCTCCTCGTAGTCTACGCCAAAAGTTTGTGTAAAACCTATAGCTACTAAACGAGCTTTATAGGATTTCACTCTTCCGTCCATGTCGGTTTTCTTCTTGTATATCCACTTATGTCTCACTACTTTAGCATTTTGTGGTGGAACTACAAGAATCCAAACATCATTAACTTTCATGGATTTCATTTCCTCATACATAGCAACCATCCACTTATCCTTCTCAGGATCAAGCATGGCGGATTTATAATTAGCAGGTTTACCAAGATCCACTACTTCATCATCATCCTCTATGTTAAGACATATATTGCTATTTGCATTTTTAATCCTTGCGGATCTACGTAGAGGAACTAATTTCGGTGGAACCGCCAGACTTTCAAGTTCTATAGGAATTATTTCCCTAGTGTTTTCAGAAGGTAATGTATCTATATGACTTTCTTCGAGATCATAACTTCTCCCACTGACTTCTTGATTTACTAGATCACTTTCAAGGAAGTATCCATACCTAGCAACAATCACTTTGTTCTCAGGTGGATAATAGAAGTAGTAACCCATAGTTTCCTTAGGGTATCCTACAAAGATACATTTTACAGATCGTTGTTGGAGTTTGTGACCCGAGTCACGTTTCATATACACCTCGCAACCCCAGACCTTAAATGAAGACAAATATGGCTTCTTGCCATGCCATAGTTCATATGGTGTCTTATCGACCTTCTTTCTGGGAACCATATTTAAAATGCGAACAACAGATTCTAAAGCATAATCCCAAAAGGATAAAAGGTAAAATTGTAAGATTAAACATAGATCGCACCATATCTAATAATGTACGATTCCTCCTTTCAGATACACCATTTTGTTGTGGAGTATAGGGAGAAGTAAGATGCTGAATAATTCCATTCTCACTTAGATAATCTATAAACTCTTTACTTAAATATTCACCACCTCTATCAGAACAAAGAGATTTAATCTTCTTTCCTAGTTGCAGTTCTGCTTCTGCTTTAAACACTTTGATTGTTTCAAATACCTCATATGTATGCTTAAGTAAATAAACATAAGCATAACGGCTATAATCATCCGTAAATGTTTAGAAGTAGTTAGCACCTTTCCTTGACACATGTCTAAGTGGTCCACACACATCAGTGTGTATTAATCCAAGTAGATCAGTAGCTCTTTCAATATTTCTATTAAAAGGTTTCTTGGTCATCTTTCTAGAGATACAAGACTCACATTTATCTAATGATTCATCATTGATATTTTTCAAAAGACCTTCACGTTGAAGCTTTTGTATACAAGTCTTCCTAATATGGGCAAGTCTACAATGCCAAAGATAAGAAAAGTTCTTGTCAAAATTTCTCTTCTTATTCATGCTAAAAACATAATTATTATTATATTTGGATTCATTATCTTGCATGTCTATTTCAAACAAACCATTCACAGAATATTGCATTAAAATAGAAAATACCATATTTCCAAACAAAAATTCCATTATTATCAATACTGTGAACGTATCCATTATTCAATAAACAAGAAAAGGAAATAGCACCCCTAACAATTGTAGGTGCATAATAACAATCATTTAAAATCGGTACTAAACTCGAAGGTAAAACTAAATTAAATGTTCCTATAGCTTCAACTGCTGCTTGTGCGCCATTGCACACTTGCAGAAATTGTTCCCCATAGGATAGCTTCCTTTCCAGATTAAATCCCTGCAGCGTATTACAAATGTTAATACCGCATCCCGTCTCATATTCCCAGGAATTTAATTTGTATGTTAAATTGAATAATTCAATCATAAATAAAGTACCTGAAGCTGCAGCGCTCTGCTCAGACTTCTTCTTTATTTCTCGCAATTCTTCAAGGTAAAGAGGGCAATTCCTCTTCTAGTGACCACTTTCTTGCAATGGTAACAAGTCTCATCCTTCTGAGGTTTATTCTTCTTGACAAAGTTCTGCTTAGGTTTTGAATAAGTCGCAACTTGCTTGCCCTTATCACCCTTGCCTTCGCCTTTCTTCTTATTCGCTTGCGATTTTGGCTTACTCACTCTAACCTTTTGTATGGTTAGTACAGGAGGAGTAGAAGTAGATTCCTTGTCCTTTAACCCTTTTTCATAGTCAATGAGCATTGCATGCAAATCATTAACTGTCTTCCCCGTGCAATGCATATTATAGTTTCAAAAAAAATCATTGAAGTCCTTGCTAAGGGACCTATTGATCAAGTTTATAGCCATATTATGATCATAGGGATGTCCTAGTACAATGAGTTGTTCCATATAACCCCTCATCTCTAAGTAATGGGCACTAATAGACTTTCCAGGAGTTTGCTTGCAACTATGCAAAGCATCTACTAAGTCGTAGATCTCCACAGCTTGCGGCTTCTCGAACATAGCCTTGAGCTCATCAAGCATTCGCTACTTAGTGAGCGGTACCAAGCATTGAAGTTTGGGCCAGTAAGTTCAGGACGATCAAAAAACGCTTTGAATGCAAAACTTATAATGTTATTGTCGGGTTAAGCCATTTCTACATAAATAAGTTCAAATATTTGTATTTTCAATAACAAAATACTTTCAAGAAAATAAAATTACCCCGGTATATAAACCATAGTATTTTCCTTGAATTCTAGAACTATATTGACATAGATCCATTACATCAGTTGATCTGCTAGTAATGAATGTACTCAACATAGCGACTTGTCGAACAATTCAATTGACAAACAATTTTTAATTTCTAGATTTTTAAGGGATTTACATTGCCAAAAGAATGTTTTGCATTGTAAACATGTTCATCCCTTCTGAATGCCTTAAGTTTCTAGATCTCACTGAGTAACTTAATTAAATCGCCTAATCTGAATAACGTAAAACCATCATGCGAATTCTCATTCTATGAATGTTTTCTCTCCATTACAACATCGCCAAAAAATCTCATTTGATGACGTAGTAATTTCAAGTGTTCGTCAATTAGATAGCATTCGACTTAAATTTTAAGGGTATAAATTTGATGTCAAAATCAATGTATGGAAAAGCATGCATACAATTCCATAGCATAAGTTTAATAAAACATTTAGTAAACTTTTTACGACACTAAATTTCTACATAAATTATGTTGAGGTATTGGATAAACCAATCAAAGAATTTTACCCACAACTATTCACAACATACTTTTTCTAGAACTCGGCTAAAGCACAAAGCAATAACCTTATTCATTGTGTTTTGGATGTGAATTTGCGGTAAATCAACCTTAAGGTATAATGCAAATAATAATCGTAGGTAATTTCAATTTGACACACAGGCGAGCCGGGAATTTGGTCAGCGACTAATGGCATAACACCTCCTTCCTTAACCGGGTACATGACCAGCGGCGCGTTATACCCACTTTATAGTTTGTCAAAAGGAGTAGGCCATTAGATTATTATTACAATTACCAATCAACGGAATCTTATGTAATTTAGATCTCTAACAAATCTTTATTTTAATATGATTTAGTCCATATTATTTCTTTTCAAAAAAACCCTTGTTTACAACAATTCAATAATTTTAATATAAACAAGTAAAAAAAACTAAATCATAAACACATAATAACGATTTATAAGTGCAATAAATAAATCAAATAGCTACATGTATATGATTTATTCAATAATAATCAAATCTAGGTTTTTTATATTCATATAAAAGTCTTCCCTAATTCAAGATTTATTGAATCAAATAAAGCAAGTAGCACATACTATCATATAAACATATAATTTTACGATCCATGAAAAGATGCGTGTTATCATGAATCCACCCACAAATATTAACAATTAAATCTCTACGGATCGTAACCCCATACATGGCATAACAATTAATCATGAAATTTAATCTAAAATTATCCCACGTGTAATTTAGGGTTTCAAAAACAATTTATTTTTTTTATTAAAAAAATTCGGCCAAATTCTAATTTTTAAAAAACAAAAACCTAATTTTCAAGAAGACCTAAAAACATGTAGTTTTAACTCAAAACAAGTATTAGTTAAAAAAACTTTAGATTTTCTATAATTATAACATGTTAAAACGGCTCTCGATGCCACTGATGGTTTATTAACATCATAACAATTATATAAAACCCTAAACGAGATCAAAGCACACATATAGCGGAAGCGATTTAACAAGATCATAATAACACAATTATAATTAATCAAATTAGGGTTACATACCTTTACGTTAAAGCAAATCCACAAGATAAAGAACGAATCACCAATTAGGGTTTATAACAAACACCACCAAGATATAGTCTTAAGTAAGATTATATTACGATCTTGTACACACGTAATACAACGAGCTAACCGTGATTCTAGCACGTGTAAACCGATCTTTAACGCTTGTGGAGAATCTATCCAACAACCCTAAAGAGGGGCTAGGACTAGATTATAAGCTAAATCGAACAAACAGAAAACCAACCGAAACCCCTTTGTGGGTGTTTCTTACGATCGACCAAAGAGAGAGAGATGAAGGAATGGGATAAAAATTATGAAGGCTAAGGGGTGTTTATATAGGCCTAGAATAAACTTGTAGCCCAAGCAAAACAAATAAAAGGCAAGTTTCTTCTCCCTTCCCCTTTGGTGTAGCAGACGGTCGAACACCCCCCATAGGGTGTTCCGGAACCTTCTTTTCCTCTCTTTTATTATTCCACAACATACTATATATTCTATAACGCTCGTTTAATACTTAACTCTCAATTATTTAACGATCATTAAAGTTATATAGTTATATAGCTTGCTTTAATTTAATAAATAAATATATTTATTAAATTAATTAACTCTTTACGTATTGAGTGTAATCTCGTAATCTCGAGTTCGATCCTATCACATGACTATTAAATATAAGTCCATAACACATAAGTCACTTAGGTAACTAACGGCTATAGTCTAGGCTCTAAAATACAACCTAGTTCCCTATAACCTTGACTTTGATACCAATCTGTAACACCCCTAAAATGGATCAACGAACCAGTGAAGCTTATGGGCTATTACGTCATAATACCAAAGTACAAAGTAAAGGGAACGACTCTAAATGAGACGTTTTAAGAAAATACGTCGTTTTAGAGGAGTCTATCCGGGCTTCTTACCCTCATTTCATGTTTTGAATTCGGGTATGTTCTTCTTTTCCAGTTTACTTTATCTATAATTCGGGGACGAATTATTCTTTTAGGGGGGAAGAGTTGTAAAACCCGCATGCTTTTACCATAAATAGTACCCTTACGATAGTACGTACATGATTAGGACTTTCCTTTTATAGCATGTTTACGTTTCACGAACAAGAATTCCAAGTATTACGTACGTGTTATAACACGATAAGTATTTATTACGTATGAAAACACGATAATTATTTCAATAATAATTACAATCACGAACATACGAACATGAAATCACGAACGTAAATTAATCACAAGCTACTACTACGTATGTATATAAATTTATTACGAACACGAATAAATATATTAAGTCACGATCGATAACTAATTAGAACACGTAATTTACGAACACGAGAACACACTATTATTTTAGACACGAGAAAGGTTCGGGTTACCCCATGTGGGGCCCCCTACCCGCGGCTACACAAGAAACATGGGCTTAGCCCATGTAAAAATTTACTAACTAGGGAAAAGGGGTAAAACATGTTTCATTTTTCACAAAATTTAGAAAATAATTAAAACCCTAGTTTTTCTTTTGGTGCTCCTTGGCCGCCGGGTTTACATCACCACAAGGGGTGATTCGGTATGATTTTGGTGTTGATTTATTGCAAGGAATCGTGTGTGTTCATCCTTCTTGATTTCACGTAATTGGTATAACCTTTAACCTTTTTCTTTTTATGTTTTGATTTATTTAATCACATAAAATCATGATGTTTTTAATAAACTAATTAAAAACAAGTAATATAAACATGTTCTTATCATGGAGTTTAAATCAAATCATGCCTTTAGGGGTGTTGTTGTTTGGCCGACGCCTAACCGAGCCCCAAGAGGGGTCTCGGCTTGGCTCAAACTCACACCACCGAGACCTTAAGGTCTCGGTTTGGTGATGGTGATGTCACGGCAGCAGCAAGGGCAAGAAACCCCGACTTAGGTCGGGGTATGGTGATGGTTACGGGTCCGGTTCATAGGTTTTTATCACGGGTCCGGTTCATAGGTTTTTATCACGGGTCCGGTTCACACATGTTTAAACTTAAAACACGGTCCGGTTCATGATTTATTTTTCAAGGTTGATTATTTTACAAGTTATATTATTTTGTTACAAGACTTAAAATTAAATTAATTAGAGCATGAACATGAGTAATTTAATTGACATGACTTAGGATATTAATTTAATTATTAATTCATGAATTTTAACCTAAGTATTTATCTTTAATTAGACTATATAATTAATTAATTATTAAAACCATGACTTATAATTAATTAATTTACATGACTTAGGTTATATTATTAATATATAATAATACATGTTAACCTAAGTATTTTACCTTTATTTATCATGTTATATTTAATTAAATACTTTAACATATAGTTTATTTAATTTACATGTAATAATTAATAAACTATACTATATAATCACATGACCTAGAATAATAATCAGTAAACACTTAAGCTTATATAATTAGCTTAATTATCCAGCTTATATCTGATTATGGAAACTTTCTATTTTTAGAAACTTATTTATTTAAGGCAGCTGATCTATTTATGGAAACTTTCTTTTTTTTGAAACTTATCTATTTTAAGCAGTAATTCTATTTTTGAAAACTTTCTATTTTTGGAAACTTTATATTTTTGGAAACTTTCTATTTTTGGAAACTTTCTATTTTTGAAAACTTTCTATTTTTGGAAACTTTCTATTTTTGGAAACTCTCTATTTTAGGAAACCTGCTATTTTTTAGAAAGTTACTTATTATTACACAACAAGTATAATAATATATGAAATACAAGTAATACATAATCAGAATAAAGAGAATATACGATAAACACAGTATAAAGCTTAAATCAGTAAAACATGACATGAACATATAAAACAAGCTAAGACGTGATATAAAACCAGTTACGTACTCAGTAATCATATACTTATACACGTATGTATTTATGTAGCATTAGTGATACCGAAGTAGGACTCTCTTCCGTTCGTCTTCTTCGTTGACTGGACATAAGGTACGGATTCTCCGTCCTTTCAGTATGGACATTCTTTCCTTATTAGGATTCCCCGTATGCAGCCAACTGTTTTCCCATTATATGTTTTATATGTTTTGATTGCTTATGTTTAATTAGAATACCTAAAGCCATATACATGCATGACCAGTTTCACCTAGTTATGGAGGTACCATAACCATAACACTAGAGGCACTGGTGTTATGACTTCACCACGACGGAGTGATAGCTCGTGGCGTCTCTTTCAACTTTTGGCCATTTATTATTATTATCAGGTAGGGCGTATGGGTGCATCCTAGTTACATGTTTTCAGCAAATTACTCAGTGTGAATGTGGTGTGTGCCTTGCATCCTTCACAAGGAGCTGATCCCTCCTACCCAAAACCAGTATATTAAATTAGAGGCAGCCCCTCTAATTTGCATGATGAGGTCACCCCTCCAAGTATTCATGCACGTTGATATTTCATGACCTATATTGGCTAATGGTAAAATATGTTAAACAGTTTTTACAAGATAAACATAAGGCTTTTCAATCTATAAAACCAGTTTTACCAAGATATAACCGGGTTATCCAGGACTTAGTTTATTCCGCTGTTTCATGCTTATATGCTTATATTATTCATGCTATATTTATATATCCGTGCACTGAGCGTATTGCTCAGTCGTTTTCCCTTTCATGTTCCCAAAACGGTAGGTACTCAGGGACGCTCGTTGACTTTAAGTGTACGTGCATATGGACTGGAAGCTTTCTAGCCTTCTTTACTTTATGCATTTATCTATACTTTGATACTCATTTCTATGGACATTGTTTAGTCCTTTCATTTACAGTACTTATGTTTGTGTGTGATGAGTTCTACTTTGGGACTACCGATGTTTGATTCCGGTATTTCCTTTATGGTCATGTAATGTTTAGACATTTTTCCTTGTATGCTTTGATAACACGCCACAAGCGTGACATTCCATTTATCAAAATAGGCTGTTACAATTATGGTATCAGAGCCAAGGCTTCGACTTGTAGGCTCTCAAAACATGACATGTGATTAGTGGGTAGTCACTATGGTCTTCCTAGAACTGACAGTCGGTTTTCATGCATTCATCATTTTCATGCATACATATATACGTCATTGTCGCAGGTTTATGACTAAGTAATGGTTGGTACAGGACTGGCCCTATTTAGTCGCATGTGTTTTATCGAAACTTTTAAATTTGGGACCGACCCATAGGCGTCCCCTCGCCATGTCTTTTGTTTTGGTTGAACTGACCATAGGCGTTCACTCTCGAGCATACAAAAGTTTTCATAAAACTGCATCATGCATACATGTAAAAATTTTCCTGCATAAAATTTTTCTCATGATTTATTGGTTTAAATTTTTTTCATGTATATAGTTTATGTTTTGATCAGTTATTCATGTATTTTATGTCATACTGTCAGATGGAAAACACAAACAATATCCGGGAGATGGTTGCAGCTGCCAATGCAGATTTGCCAGACATCCTTCATCAGAACGACAACTATCCTCCCCCGCCTACAATCTTCCCCACGGAAGGAAGGAATAGGCTCATGAGAGAGTACTACACCATTAGACAGCGACCTGAGGAAAACAGCAATGACTTCATGCAGCGTTTCCTTCGATTCGCCGGTGTCCTGAGAGCAGCTGCGGGCACCACTGAAGAGCAGGCACAACATTTTCGTTGGCCCTTTCTCTAATGATTGCCAATAACTTAGAAGGTGCTCCGTTGGATACGGTAGCAAAAGTGGCCGATGCAGCATGTAAGCTGGTGATGCTGCAGGAGAGAGATGAGTTCGGGGAAGTAGAGAGACCCGATAAGAGGTAAACATTCGTATTCGAGCGGTGACCAATCCGTATTCTTTCAGTATATGTCAATAATTCATCTCTTTAAATTGTATCTTCCAGGCAGAAGACTGGGGACCGGTCTCAGCCGGCTACTCAGCAGAGGGAAACGGTCAGACTAACGACCGTTCTGCTATGGATAGGCGTGGCGGTAATGATAATTACCGTAACAACGCTGGACACTCCAACAGCAGCAGGTCCTTATAATTACGCATTTTTTTTCTTATGATTACATGTTATAACTCTTAATTCTGACACATTAGTAAATCTTCTACCAGGAACCATGGAAACGGTAGGGACCAGAACCAGAGAGGTTCACAGCCTGGCCATCTAGCTATTACTGGTATTCAATCTTACGATTATATGTATTGTCCTTTGTACCCTATTTTCATGTCTCATGTATAAGTGTTCTTATCAGGTTCTCAGCCAGCCAGGACACCTGCTGGAGGATTTACTCATCCTCTTTGCTCTACTTGCCACCGTAGGCACCCAGGGCCATGTCGCCGCGACAGTGACGCATGCTTCAAGGGTGGTCTTCCTGGACATCGCATGAAGGACTGCCGTAAGGGCGAGATGAAGGGCACATCGGGACATGCTGATACCAAGCCGCCTCCTACTACTGGACGAATTTACACGACATCTCGCGATCAGGCCAACAAGTCTACAGGTACCATCACTGGAATCTTGTATATGTATGGTCAAGCTGGATGTGTTCTATTTGATACAGGTGCTACTCACTCAGTCATTTCTACTGCTTATGCCAAGAATATTAGGATACTCCCCATGCCACTAGAGATTAGACTCAGTATTTCCACGCCTTTGAGAGACTCTGTACTTATAACCCATGTGTACAAGAGCCTTCCCCTAGAGTTTGACGACAAGGTTCGTCCTGTTGACGCACTTACGCTGGACATGAATGACTTTGACATGATTTTGGGCATGGATTGGCTATCCAAGCATCATGCTACCATAGACTGCCATTCATATCGATTCATCTTCGGTGATGTTAATGCACCAGAGTACATTCATAACGGGTTCGTACCCGGCAGGTCTGTACAAATCATATCAACCCTGCAAGCACGTGCACTACTGTCACATGGCTGCGAGGGTTATCTAGCTACGGTTCATGACATGCATGCTGAATCCCCATCAATTCAGGATCAGCCGATAGTGTCAGAATTTCAAGATGCATTTCCAGAAGAACTTTCGGGCATACCACCTGCACGTGAAGTGGAATTTAATATCGAGCTCATCCTAGGAGCTGAGCCGATTTCCAAGGCTCCTTATCGCATGGCTCCCATAGAGTTAAAGGAGCTGAAGGATCAACTTCAAGAACTTCTGGAACAAGGTTTCATTCGACCGAGCGCATCTCCATGGGGCGCATCGGTCTTATTTGTTAAGAAGAAGGACGACAGTATGCGTCTTTGCATAGATTATCGCGAGCTCAACAAGATTACTATCAGGAATATGTATCCACTCCCACGTATAGACGATATGTTTGACCAGCTCCAAGGGGCCAAACATTTCTCCAAGATTGATCTAAGGTCAGGCTACCATCAGCTACGGGTTAAGGAGCAGGACATCGCCAAGACTGCCTTCCGTACACGCTATGGCCATTACGAATTTGTAGTCATGCCATTCGGCCTGACCAATGCTCCAGCGGTGTTCATGGATTTGATGAACAGAATCTTCCATGAATTTCTGGACAAGTTCGTCATTGTCTTCATCGATGACATCCTGATTTTCTCAAAGTCCAAGGAGGAACACGAAGACCCTCTTCGTACATTACTACAGATTCTTCGGCAGAAGCAGTTGTATGCTAAATTTTCCAAGTGTGAGTTCTGGTTAGACAAGGTGGCATTCTTAGGTCACGTTGTATCAACAGAAGGAATCACTATGGATCCAACGAAGGTTGAGGCTATTACTAAGTGGCCAAGGCCGACATCAGCGACTGAAGTCCGCAGTTTCCTAGACTTAGCTGGCTATTATCGTAGGTTCGTGGAGAACTTTTCCCGCCTAGCACTACCATTGACCAAACTGATGCGGAAAGGGGAGAAATTCGTCTGGACTGAAGAACGAGAGAAGAGCTTTGAATACCTGAAGCAGAAGTTAGTATCTGCACCTATTCTTACTCTCCCATCTGGTACGGGTGGATTTCAAATCTATAGTGATGCATCGGGGAAGGGACTTGGCTGTGTTCTCATGCAACTTGGGAAAGTGATCGCGTACGCTTCACGGCAGCTTAAGCCTTATGAGGAAAATTAACCTACGCATGACTTGGAACTTGCTGCAGTCGTGTTTGCATTGAAGATATGGAGGCACTATATGTATGGAGAATCATGTGATATTTACACGGACCACAAGAGCTTGAAGTATATCTTCACTCAGCGTGAATTGAACATGAGACAGAGGAGATGGTTAGAGCTGTTGAAGGATTATGACATTAACCTGCAGTATCATCCTGGCAAGGCGAATGTAGTAGCAGATGCACCTAGCAGAAAGTCCGGAATGATCAACGGCTTTGAGATTGAGGAAGAAATCATAAGAGACTTGGAGCGACTAGACATAGAGATCATGGTACGTGGACAACATGGTTACTGGGCTAATCTTAGAGTAGAACCCGAGTTACTCTCTAAGATCAAAGAAGCTCAGAAAGATGATGGAGAAATCTGGGCGATAATTCATAATTTGGAGAAGCAGACAGAATTTCGAGTAGATGTAGATGGTATCTTATGGCAGGGCATGAGACTTTGTGTTCCAGATGATCAAGAACTCCGGGAAGCCTTGTTAGCTGAGGCTCATAGCTCCCCATTCTCTATACATCCTGGTTCGACCAAGATGTACCATGACATCAAGCAGTACTTTTGGTGGAGTGGTATGAAACAGGATGTTGCCACTTACGCCTCCAAATGTCTTACCTGCCAGCAGGTTAAGATCGAGAATCAGCGATCTAGCGGTCTTCTTCAACCGTTAGATATTCCAGAGTGGAAGTGGGACAAAATCACCATGTATTTTGTTACTGGTATTCCGCCAACCAAGAGGAAGCACGATGCTATTTGGGTGATCGTTGATCGACTTACTAAATCAGCTCACTTCTTACCGATCCGCAAGGAAGATTCGGTCAATAAACTCGCCGATACGTACAGGAGGGAGATCATGAGACTTCACGGTGCTCCATCCAGCATCGTCTCAGACAGAGATCCTCGATTCACTTCGCGATTTTGGAAAAGTCTTCAGAAAGCTTGGGGTACACAACTTAAGCTTAGCACGGCTTTTCATCCTCAAACAGACGGGCAGTCAGAGAGAACGATTCAAACATTGGAAGACATGTTGAGGTCATGTGCGTTGGAATGGACGGGTTATTGGGACGATTACATCTGTTTGGTGGAGTTTGCATACAACAACAGTTGGCATGCAAGTATCAAGTGTGCTCCTTTCGGGATGTTGTATGGCAGAAAGTGTCGCGCCCCAATCTGCTAGGATCAGGTTGGTGAGCGAACACTTGAAGGACCAGAGATCATAGAGTTGACCAATGAGAGGGTCGCAGTAGCTAAGCAGAAACTTCAAGAAGCACGGTCACGTCAGAAGAGCTACGCAAACAAGCATCGTAGGGACATACATTTTAACGTAGGAGATCACGTTTTCCTTAAGGTTTCGCCGGCACGTGGTGTTAGACGTTTTGGAATTAAAGGGAAGCTCATTCCTCGATTCATCGGACCGTTTGATATCATTGAACGAGTCGGAGAAGTATCTTACCGGTTAGCGTTACCTCCGCAGCTTTCTCATGTACACAATGTTTTCCATGTATCCTTACTCAGAGGGTACCAGTATCATCCCCTTCACAAGGTTCAGTATCCACTGGAACAGATTCGTGAAGATCTCACTTTTAAAGAAGAACCCGAACGAGTTCTTGATAGACAAGAACTAGTCATGAGAAGGAAGACGATTCCATTCGTCCAAATTCTTTGGAGGGATCATACCGAGCGGGAAGCCACTTGGGAAACAGAGGAGTCTATCCGGGCTTCTTACCCTCATTTCATATTTTGAATTCGGGTATGTTCTTCTTTTCCAGTTTACTTTATCTATAATTCGGGGACGAATTATTCTTTTAGGGGGGAAGAGCTGTAAAACCGCATGCTTTTACCATGAATAGTACCCTTACGATAGTACGTACATGATTAGGACTTTCCTTTTATAGCATGTCTACGTTTCACGAACAAGAATTCCAAGTATTACGTACGTGTTATAACACGATAAGTATTTATTACGTATGAACACACGATAATTATTTCAATAATTATTATAATCACGAACATACGAACATGAAATCATGAACGTAAATTAATCACGAGCTAATACAACGTATGTATATATATTTATTACGAACACGAATAAATATATTAAGACATGATCGATAACTAATTAGAACACGTAATTTACGAACACGAGAACACACTATTATTTTAGACACGAGAAACGTTCGGGTTACCCCATGTGAGGCCCCCTACCCGCAGCTACACAAGAAACATGGGCTTAGCCCATGTAAAAATTTACTAACTAGGGAAAGGGGGTAAAACATGTTTCATTTATCATAAAATTTAGAAAATAATTAAAACCCTAGTTTTTCTTTTGGTGCTCCTTGGCCGCCGGGTTTACATCACCACAAGGGGTGATTCGGTTTGATTTTGGTGTTGATTTATTGCAAGGAATCCTGTGTGTTCATCCTTCTTGATTTCACGTAATTGGTATAACCTTTAACCTTTTTCTTTTTATGTTTTGATTTATTTAGTCACATAAAATCATGATGTTTTTAATAAACTAATTAAAAACAAGTAATATAAACATGTTTTAATCATGGGGTTTAAATCAAATCATGGGTTTAGGGGTGTTGTTGTTTGGCCGACGCCTAACCGAGCCCCAAGAGGGGTCTCGGCTTGGCTTAAACTCACACCACCGAGACCTTAAGGTCTCGGTTTGGTGATGGTGATGTCACGGCAGCAGCAAGGGCAAGAAACCCCGACGTAGGTCGGGGTATGGTGATGGTTACGGGTCCGGTTCATGGGTTTTTATCACGGGTCCGGTTCACACCTGTTTAAACTTAAAACACGGTCCGGTTCATGAGTTATTTTTCAAGGTTGATTATTTTATAAGTTATATTATTTTTTACAAGACTTAAAATTAAATTAATTAGAGCATGAACATGATTAATTTAATTGAAATGACTTAGGTTATTAATTTAATTATTAATTCATGAATTTTAACCTAAGTATTTATCTTTAATTAGACTATATAATTAATTAATTATTAAAACTATGACTTATAATTAATTAATTTACATGACTTAGGTTATATTATTAATATATAATAATACATGTTTTAACCTAAGTATTTTACCTTTATTTAATTAAAATCATGTTATATTTAATTAAATACTTTAACCTATAGTTTATTTAATTTACATGTAATAATTAATAAACTATACTATATAATCACATGACTTAGAATAATAATCAGTAAACACTTAAGCTTATATAATTAGCTTAATTATCCAGCTTATAACTAATTATGGAAACTTTCTATTTTTAGAAACTTGTTTATTTAAGGCAGCTGATCTATTTATGGAAACTTTCTATTTTTAGAAACTTATCTATTTTAAGCAGTAATTCTATTTTTGGAAACTTTCTATTTTTGGAAACTTTCTATTTTTGAAAACTTTCTATTTTTGGAAACTTTCTATTTTTGGTAACTTTCTATTTTTGGAAACTTTCTATTTTAGGAAACCTGCTATTTTTTAGAAAGTTACTTATTATTACACAACAAGTATAATAATACATGAAATACAAGTAATACTTAATCAGAATAGACAGAATATACGATAAACACAGTATAAAGCTTAAATCAGTAAAACATGACATGAACATATAAAACAAGCTAAGACGTGATATAAAACGAGTTACGTACTCAGTAATCAGATACTTATACACGTATGTATTTATGTAGCATTAGTGATACCACTGGACATAATATACGGATTCTCCGTCCTTTCATTATGGACATTCTTTCCTTATTAGGATTCCCCGTATGCAGCCAACTGTTTTCCCATTATATGTTTTATATGTTTTGATTGCTTATGTTTAATTAGAATACCTAAAGCCATATATATGCATGACCAGTTTCACCTAGTTATGGAGGTACCATAACCATAACACTAGAGGCACTGGTGTTATGACTTCACCACGGCGGAGTGATAGCTCGTGGCGTCCCTTTCAACTTTTGGCCATTTATTATTATTATCAGGTGGGGCGTATGGGTGCATCTTAGTTACATGTTTTCAGCAGATTACTCAGTGTGAATGTGGTGTGTGCCTTGCATCCTTCACAAGGAGCTGATCCCTCCTACCCAAAACCAGTATATTAAATTAGAGGCAGCCCCTCTAATTTGCATGACGAGGTCACCCCTCCATGTATTCATGCACGTTGATATTTCATGACCTATATTGGCTAATGGTAAAATATGTTAAACAGTTTTTACAAGATAAACATAAGGCTTTTTAATCTATAAAACCAGTTTTACTAAGATATAACCGGGTTATCCAGGACTTAGTTTCTTCCGCTGTTTCATGCTTATATGCTTATATTATTCATGCTATATTTGTATATCCGTGCACTGAGCGTATTGCTCAGCCGTTTTCCCTTTCATGTTCCCAAAACGGCAGGTACTCAGGGACGCTCGTAGACTTTAAGCGTACGTGCATATGGACTGGAAGCTTTCTAGCCTTCTTTACTTTATGCATTTATCTATACTTTGATACTCATTTATATGGACATTGTTTAGTCCTTTCATTTACAGTACTTATGTTTGTGTGTGATGAGTTCTACTTTTGGACTACCGATGTTTGATTCCGGTATTTCCTTTATGGTCATATAATGTTTAGACATTTATCCTTGTATGCTTTGATGACATGTCATAATCACGCGTGACATTCCATTTATCAAAATGGGGTGTTACAAAAACCCTCACCAAAACCCTCATAACAACAACACTTACCATATAACCTTAACATGCTTATGAAACAGTTACCAAAAATATATGTAAAAACATAACATGAATGACGCTAAGCTTAAGATTTACAAACAAGAAACCACGTTGTTTAAAAACCCGGTTTCGAAAATCATGGTAAGGCGACGTATGAAGACATGCTTTACGTATGAAATAAAATATGCAAGAAATGGTATATAAGGGTGAAGGTTTAGACCTCGCGTTTCTTCTGGGTGCGATGACGGTACAATCGACATAAAAAGACTATGAACTCTTCTACAATATCAACCCGGGCTAAAACCAACAGCAAACCACTCGAACCATCTTCTCCCACGTACAACTAGTACTCACTTCGTGTCTTCGAAACTCTCGGATGAACAGTAGCCCAGAAATGAAATTTGAAGAGTGATGTTTATAATTGGAGGCGTTTACTTGCGATTCGTACAAGTTTAATGAGGTGGTAGATTCATTTGTGAGGGTAAAATGAAGTTTCAAGGTTTAGAATGGAGGTTTGTTTTGGGGTAAGTAAGGAGGAAATGTATGGATAATGTTTGTTTTTAGGCTGTGTGTGTGTTTTTGCTACATCATACGAATGATCTGCTAGGGTAGAATGGTATTGTCACTTTCTACGGGGGACCAAAATGATCGTACAAATCAAATGTGAGGAAAGTGTGTACTTGGTAGCAATGGGTAGTAGGGGGTATCATGTGGGTTGACTACAAATTTCAAATACTCTAGGCTTGGCGGGTAAGGAAAATAAATAAAGAAAAAGGTCCTGAGATCCTAAAAGTTGGCAGGTTATGCATTTATTTGTAGTAAATTGGATAAATGTTTATTTAGAGCAAAGTGGCATTTGAAAAATCTTGTAGATGGTAGAATTAAAGGGGCATGTACTCCGTCGGTCGTGTCGTGGAAACGATATCGAGTATATAAATAATGAGAATTTATTCGAGCAGGGGCTCGCGCGTTACCCTAATACTTACTATATAATTTACGTAAAGCAGACGACACATAAGTCCTAACACATAAGCAGTTAAATCTAACGGTAACTGGTATAGCTCGTGAGGCACGAAGTCAAAATTTAACACGTGCAGTGTTCACATAGGCATTGAATGAGCCCAGTCTGCAACTAAAATGAATTTAGCACATAAAATGACATATAGCATACTCGAGGGTACGAACTGTAAATATAGCAAGGTCGAGAAAATTACCGAGTGTTACAATCATAGCCTATCTTTTATTTCTTTTACACCAAGAAAGTAACTCATTTAAAATGAAGGGCCTTCTAAAATTTGCCTATTAGCAACAAAAGCTGACTGGGTATCGGAAACAAGATCTGAGATAACCATAGGTAAGCGATTAGCTAGGATTTTCGTAATCACTTTATAGACCCATCCAATCAGACTTATGGGCCTAAAATTAGTGACAAATTTAGCATCCATAACTTTAGGAATCAAAGCTATGAAAGATGAATTGCTCCCCATCGGAAAAGCACCATTATAATAAAAACATTCCACGGGGGAAAAAATTTAGGACCAACGAACCTCCAATATCTCCTGAAAAATACAAATGTGTACCCATCGGGGCCATGAGACTTATTATCTCCAAAATCCCAAACAACATATCAAATTTCATCCCAGGAAACACCACTATCCAAATCAGCAACGTGCTCGGTGGACAGGCTATTATTGAACGAAATATTTAGATTTAACCTACCATTAATAGGTCGTTTAAAACGTTTTGCAAAAGGGACTTTAAAAGCCTCCTTAACTGCACCCGGATCGATTTTCCATTCGCCATCAACGAAAATTCCACAAATCGACATTTGTGAAAATTTCTTATTAATAATATCATGGAAGCATTTCGAATTTTCATCTCCTCAATCGCCCATTTAGTTTTAGATTTCTAAATATTATCCCTTGTTTCCATTTGTTTTGCATCATAAAGTTGTGACACCATCTCCATTCTTTTGAACGAAATCTCATCAGTGACGTTCCCCCTATCCAAAGCCTTATCAATATCGACCAGCTCACTTTTTATAGAATGAATGGCACCAGCATGTTATAATTTGTTTTCCTTAACCCAACTACGAATAATTTTGTTCAAGTATTGAAATTTTTTCTTACACCGAATTAGGCCATTAGCATCAGAATGGGAGAATGATTTACAGGCTTGTTCCACCATAACATCAAAATCAACCCAATTAAACCAAGAATGGTAAAAGCGAATGGAATCGGCCCATAATTTGTGCTTAACTCATGAAGAAGGATAGGCCTATGGTCCGACAGGTAACGATCAAGACATATAGCATTAAGGGATGGATATAAGAAGATAATGCCTTCTGAAACTAGAAAACGATCTAGTTTACTCATTTTAGAGGTCGTCGGGTGAGACAACGTAAAAGAATAACCTACCAGATTAACATCAACAAGCCTCGAAGACGTGATGAAATTGTTAAAAACTCTCGAACTAGAATGATTAAAAGTTGAGCCAAGTCTTTCAGCATAAGAACGCACCTCATTAAAATTACCCATTACAATAGTCTCGACATTCCATCGAGTAATGAAAATTGAAATATAATCCCATAAAACTCGTTTGTGAGAGGGGAGTGAAGAGCATAAACTACCACAATTAGAACTTTGGTATTCGTAGACATCCAAATCTTATAAATAGCAATGAAGTTATCTGATACCGTAGTATAAAGTTCTTGAAAGTTGTCGCCTTCCAAACACATAAGATTCCACCCGAATTACTCACTGAATCGCTTGACACATATTGGAAATTTGAATTACCCAACTTAACATTCATCTGAGTAACACGGTTCATCTTTGTTTCTTGTAACGCCAAAAAGTTAACTTTATGTTTAATATTTAACTTTTTTACCCCTCTTTTTTCGTCTTGTGACCAAGACCTTGGATATTTAACGAGATAATATATTTTCATTATCTTATAAGTCATAAGTGATGTATTAGATATATTAAATTTATGCATTGTTAACCGAAAAATTAAACATTGTAAACAAAAAACGGCAAAACTCACACTAATTATATAAGTAATAAGTAATCATGCGGTGCCGTTAAAAATCGCAAAACCCAAGTAAAAACTCTCCACAAAACTAAAATCACAAAATGTGATGTGACGTGATTTTTATTTTTATAAAAACCGCAAATATAATTACGGTTTAATTTTAGTAAAAACCAAACCAAATCGATGCTCACTCTTAACCACACTCGTGGAAAAAAACGGACGACACATCCCACACAAGTCAGTGCATTAGCCAAATCACGAATGGCATAAAGTATGACATAGCAATGGCGTGACATTGATTTTTTTTCGCCAATATGTGTCTATTACCCGGATTCTTGAGGCTGCATGGATTAAAAAAAACTGTCGGTACAAATAATAGCCCAATCCGTGACCAAAAAATTGCTCTTCAAAAGTTAAAAATTGCAGGGGCCTATCAATAAAGACCAAATAATGCTTTAACTTTTCAGTTTTCACTATCATAAAGTTCATAACTTCATATAATTCCATAACAGTACGCTCGAGTTGCAGCTTTTTTTATACTCTTTCATTATGATTGAAATGATTTCTTTAATACTACTAGTTATTGATACAAGTTACTCCACTATTTACAATCGTATATTTTTTTATTTGCATTTTAGTTCATTAACAACAAAATTCGCGATATTCTCTTTGGCTTGGGAGCGGTAAAGACTAAACCTATCCTTAAAATTTTAGCGTCATTTTAACTTTCTTTCTTTTCTTAGTAACTAATCAAAAACCTATCTTTTAAGAGTGTTAAAAAATACTCACTTTCATCTCATTTTCACATCCACCTTACTCTTACTTTCACCTCGTCTTTCAACTATCATTTTTATTTTTTATTAATAAATAATTTTTTTATTTTATCAAATAAAATATAATACACAGATAAATAAAAACTTTAAAAAAAATTAACAATGATATATGAGTAATAAAAAAAAACCCAAATTCCACCGATTCTTGATACCGCCCTGAATTGTTCATGGCATGCCAGTACAGGCCATTCCAAGTGATCGTAAGGAGCTATATAGAATGCTAAGTCTTTATGTTTTTGTCAGAGTTGTTCTGTTCTCTAACGCTCGACGTCAAGTTTCAGTTTTCGAGCTTGATTTGCCAAATGGGGCTTTTATAAGAGAATAAGGGTTTGTAAATTTTTCTAAAAAAATTACAACATTTGAAAAACAGGGCCACAATTGTTTTTTCAGAGTGGTAGAGAATTCACTAGCGGTGGAATTATATTGCCCTTGTACCAGACCTTTACACGTGGGTTTTTGATGAAGTTATTGGAGATATCACACATGACTTTTGTCATGTATAGCCCACGAGTGAGATTTAATCTCCATTTCTTTCCGTTTTAAATAAATTTTTCTTACTATAAAAAAGTAACATATAATCACAAAACTTTACTTATTAAAATTTGTAAAAAAGATGGTTACTTTTTTGAAATATGCTTGATGTAAAAGAAATAGCGTTTATGCAAATATAGTGTGAAAAGAGATTTTTAGTTATCACTTTGTTACTTACTATTTTATCAATTATATATATGTGTTAATTTCTTTTACATTAAAGGGATTTATTTTTACAAAAACTTTTGTAGTTAAAAGTTTTGTAATGAAACAACGTTTTTTATATATATAATAGATAAAAAAATATTCTTTTATGTGTTAATTTCTTTTGCATTAAAGGGATTTATTTTTACAAAAACTTTTGTAGTTAAAAGTTTTGTAATGAAACAACGTTTTTTATATATATAATAGATAAAAAAATTTAGAAAAGAAATGCTTTGAATTTTAATCCGAAAATAACTTAAGTGTGTTATATAATTAATAATTGATGCAAAATATAATTAAATTAAGTTTTAAATGTATTTTTTTAATATAATTTTTATCAAATATTATAATAAATAAAAGAATATTTAAAATAAAAACTATATTAAAATTGAACAAGTAAATTGAAATAAAAAATAAAATCTACTAAAATAATGAGAGGTGATTTGCACACCCACAATTTAATTTGCACACTCAAATTGTTTATATTTAGACATTTATACTCCTACATTATTTAATGGAGTGTACACATACAGTGGCGGAGCCAAAAAGTTAGGCCGTAGGGGCAAATTTTTTTTTCTCCGACGATAAAATATTAATGAGAAAACTTCAACAAAATATATTAGGACATCGAATGAGCAACAAAACGAAGCATACTAACAACCTTAAAAAGGCTTGGTAATTTTGTATGCAAGCAATAAAATAAAAACTTGCAGTTTATGAAATTTACTAGCAGTCAATAACATGATATTCTTGAGCTTGAATGGGCTTGTAGCTCGTTTTAAGTAGATTATCGAAGTGGATCAATTATTCATTTATATAGAACCAACTATGAATAGTTTGCTAGGAAAATAAATAACTATCGTAATTAATTAGTACTTTATTTCACATACTCCAACACGTGATCACAAACAAGTTCTCTCCATCATTCATCTTCTTTCTTATTTTGTTTCTCATCTTCACCGTTGCCACTTTAAAAACTTACAGTTAAAAATAAAAAAAACAGATTATTAAACCAGTTACGTCTTAATTTTTTTCCCGATCATCTTCTACGTTGAGGGCGTTTTCAGTTTCCAGTTGAGGACACCGCTATTAAAATTCAAAAATTAACATTAAAAAATGTGAGTATTAAAGAATCTATTGGGGGCAGTTGCCCCCTCTATTGTCTACATAGCTCCGCCCCTACACACATAGTCACATATCTTAAGGGTATATATGTCATGACACAATAATTTGAGTATGCAAATCATATTTTAGAGTGTACGAATCACCTCCGTAAAATAATTATGTTAAACATAAAGTAATGTTTATATTTATGCGGAAAGTTTTACCAAATTAAACATAACACAAACCAAACAAAAACATGTACTATTTGTGATTGCCATGGTGCATTGAGTTGTCAATTCTCATTTCCTCTAATGGATTTCTTTTTATTTATCTTTTAATTTAACTAGAAAAAAAATATCAGATAGATTTCTTTTCGGTTTATTGTATGAAAATAACAATAATGGTGCATGATTAATCTTAAAGACGCAGCCTCAAAAAACGTATAAACAAGCTATTTTAAACCAACTAGCTACTTTAGGAGTATGTCGATAAACTAAAACTATGTACGTGAAAGCTTGCTACTTTCTTTTTTCTTTTGCATTCATACCTCACCCAACTAGCTTTTCTTTTCATAAAATGAAATATTTAAGAGAATAAAATGTGCATGTTTTCGAAGAAAAAAGTCTATATAAACACCTACATATTGGCTATTACCCATGTACCACAATTTCTCTCTTCCAATATATCTCTCTCACACTTAAACAAACACAAGTGAAGATCATGAAGCCTTCAATGAAAATGTTTGCAACTCTTTTGCTTGTTGTCATGTGTCTCTTGGCCAATGGTACGAATCTATATCATATCTCCTAGATGCACACATGTTTAATTACCTTTTTATCTTTTGTAGAAACAAACTATCCTCAGAACTATTGTATCAAAACTTGTAACTTTATTTTGTGTTACTTTGTATATACATACAGAAATGGGTGGTCCGATGGTCGTCGAGGGGAGAACATGCGAGTCGCAAAGTCACAAGTTCAAGGGGACATGTTTGAGTGACACAAACTGCGGAAACGTGTGCAGTGGTGAAGGGTTTCATGGTGGAAAATGTCGTGGTTTACGTCGACGTTGCTTTTGCACCAAACATTGCTAGATAGATAGATCATCGATGAATCGATCTATCTAGCTGCTTGGTGTGTGTCCTTTAACTTAAGTGTTTGGTTCGAAGCGTTTTAGTTTATTGTACGCGTGCGTGTTATGTTGAATGTTGCATGAATAAGTCTGCTTGGTTGATAAAACCGCAATATGTATTGTGTGTTGGGTCGTTGTATCCATGTAATGTGATTTCTCAATCGCCTTTCTTTTAACTTTCTGTATTCTATCTACTCTATGCGTATACGTGGCTAATTTGCAACTTAGGTGATTTGCTCACGACAAAACTCGACACACAAGTATTGAATGGCTATACGGCGATCTAGCTATGTGATTTCAATAGCGGAATCAGAAAAAAAAATTACGGGTTTTCACTAAAAGAAATGGTACAACAACACACGTTTTACAAAAAGAAAATATCCACACACAATGACATGTCTTTAAAACTAATACCAGGAATCAACATTTCATCGGGGTCCCGACGCACGGGATGTACCGTACCCCTGGGGACTGGTGTCAATGTGCATACACTCTATTATTTGCATACACATGTATATTAGGTGGGTATACTATAAAACTCGAAACATCAAAAATTATACGAAAAAGCAAAAATTTCAACTACTTATTTTTTCATAAAACAATAAAAAAAACTTATATTTCATCTTTAAAAAGAAACACAACTTTCAAACTGTAAATCGTTAGAACACAAAAAAAATACACCATCACGACAAATACATTCTTATCTTTCAGTACAAGAGCACTTTAACATATTTTCGACCATTTTTTAGTGTTGAAATATTTTCGCCCAGAAAAATTACATGCGACTTTTTTTTAATTTTTAATTTTTAATTTTTAATTTTTTACATAACAAATAAATAACTTTTAGTATTATTTACATAATCGTGGAAGATAAACGAGTAACAAGTTGCGTCGCTAGCTTTTTCTAATTAAAAAACTAATTATTATGAAAATCACGTTTATGAATCTAGGTATCATAATACTAATGTTCATAACCCGTTGGACTCTATTAAATTGCTTTACCGCTACAATTTTAAAGAATATAAACAAATATTATTTTTTTTTGAACGGCAAGTTTATTAGAACTAGCAAGGGGCTAGAAACAAACAGTTACATGGAAATAAGTTGAGGGTTTTTAAGCCAATCGACCCAAGAGAAATTCCTATTACAACGACTATGACACCAATTAAAAGCACACAACACAATATCGTCAAAGATCGTAGAGCGTTTCGGCCGTTGCTCATCAAACACACACCGATTCCTGAAATTCCATATGGACCACCATGCAACCGAAAAAACTCCTTCCAAAAGATCTTTATTTTTAGGTGACAACCTTAAAGACGATAGCCAGAGCTGCCAATCCGCGAACGACCCCCAATTACAACTATCAAGCCCCCACCAATGACACACTCGATTAAGAACATAATGCGCCAACTCACATCGAAAACAAACATGAAGAAGGTCCTCGTCGTGGTTGTTACAGATCGGACAACTAGACGATTCAGTAGCTACCCCGCGGGTTACCAGATTGAGCCTTGTCAACAAGCCGTTACGTCTTGCTCGCCACATGAAAACGTTTACCTTAATAGGGACACACTTCACCCATTTTGTAGCCTCGTGATGTGAAGGAAGAAACTTGTCATCAATAAGATTACGGAACTCTTTAACTCGAAAATTGCCATCACTAGTCAAATCACAATACCAACGATCCTTGGTGGAAGAAATAATAGCAGAGTCAACAAGAGAAAGGAGCTCCGTCATCTGCTGCTGTTCACCACCACCTCTAGGTTCACGACGAAATGACATAGCCAAAGGAGAGGACAACTTCATTTCCACCGTAGCATCTTTAATCAACTCGAAAGCAAACAAGCGTGGAAATTTATCACGATGAGGCAGGTCCTCAGCCCACTTGTCGTGCCAGAAACTAGTGTCCATGCCATTACCTAGACGAATACGACAATGTGACCAGAAATCACAGCCTAAATCTTTCAGCGACTGAATTTCCTTCACAATAGTGCACCAAACCGAGGAATGATGGTACGATTGGACTTCAATTCTAGTACCATAAATAGCACGAATAACCCGATTCCAAAGGGTTCCGTCATAGGAGACAAAACGCCAAATCCACTTAAGAAGGAGCGCTTGATTGAGGGCAAAAAAAACTCGACACACCTAGACCCCCGTTCTTTTTAGAAGCTAGGATCTTATTCCAAGTGATCCAACTGATCTTGGAATCGTGATGCCCTATGCCATATTTTACTTCATTAAACAACTTATCATCTTAAGCATAATTGAAAATACAGATTACAGTATTTAAAAAACATTATAAAACTACAAAAAATTATGAAAAAAATACGATAATAAAACATACGAGAATAAAAAAACAAAAAAAGGTTTTACGCCCGACGACTAGTTTTCATTCAACATGTGTTTGTATTTTATTAGTTTTTTATTTTTGCAACTTGATATAATAAGCAGCGTGCTCATCCAAATCCTAGGTTGGCGTTGCGAGAAATTTGAACTCCTCCACACGCATCAATGTACGTTCTTTTTTTAGTGTGACCTCGAAAGCCTTTTCGGCGGCTTCCCGTTTGAGACAAAACTCGTTTTCCATAAACTCGCCGAATTGGGATGACGTGTTACTTCTAACGGTGCTTGTCGTGTTTTTGGATTTGACTTTTTTGGCGGGAGGTGGTTTGTCGGATGGATGTGGTTTTTCGTGGACGTATCCGGTTAAATCAACCAGATCGTGGGCATCGTATGTTAAAAAGATATATGGTTTATATGTTTGTAGTCATTTCTTTGTTAAAAAAAATAACGTGGGGTTTTCTTAAGGGTTATTGATGGAGGCGCAAGTATTGAGGAACGAACTGACTTGTTTCTGGAGGTGCATGATCGTGTGATGAAAATGAGTTTAGTAAAATGAGCATAACTTCGGCTCCGAGAGGAGTTAGAAGGCCTACGACCAGCAAAAACAAGAGGAACGCCTCTGTAACCATTTTTTAGCCGGTTAAGGATTTTTCAAGGCCCGAAATACTATGATTTATTTACATTTCTATGTTTTTTCATTTTTTGTTGCACTTTATCTTTGGGCTACAGTCCAGTCCATTGGTGATTTAGTGTTTTCTTTGATTCCTGTCAATTTAAAGAATCTGATGTAACCCTAGCAAGACAGATATCGGTTTAATAAAAGTTAAAGCATTGGCCGTTGTTTGCCATGTTTTTACACTAATAATCGAAATTCATTAGAATCAACGATTGTTGGACGAATTGTTTCAGGTATTCATTGAAATCAACAGATCCAAATTATTTATCTTATTTTTAGTTTACATCAGTTGGTATCAAGAGCCGAAGTTCCTGATTAAGATGCCTCTAAGGAAAACTAGGAATATTCAAGTTGTGAATGAACAAGAATTTGAGCAGCGTATTATGGACAAAATGGAGGAGCGACTCGATCAATTCGTTAATCAATTGACTGTTTAGATGAACAGTTTAATAAATAATAGGAGACCTCGTAACCACCGTCACGAGAATGAAGGTGAATGTGACACCCTAGGCAAATCCCACATCGGCTGTGACCAGGAGAGATCCATGGTTCAAAAGATCACAGTCGCCTTCTCAAGACACAACACGTTTTGTGGTCTACTGCACGTGGGGTTCTTAGGAGCTGGCAGTTAAGCATGCTCATGTCAGAGTAGTACTAGCTTGGGTGACCTGGCGGGAAGTACTCACACGAGGGACACAAAGCAAAGCCGTGAGCCTACGGGCAAAGCGGACAATATTGTGGTCTGAGTAGGCGGGATGTTACAAGTGGTATCAGAGCCACTCCTGAGCCGTTCGGGATGGTGGGGCAACCCTCATCAAGGACGATGAGTCCCAAAGGGGGGGGGGGGTGATTGTGACACCCTAGGCAAATCCCACATTGGTTGTGGCCAAGAGAGATCCATGGTTCATAAGATAACAGTCACCTTCTCATGACACAACGCGTTTCGTGGTCTACTGCATGTGGGGTTCTTAGGAACTGGCAGTTAAGCGTGCTCATGTCAGAGTAGTACTAGCTTGGGTGACCTAGCAGGAAGTACTTACACGAGGGACATAAAGCAAAGCCGTGAGCCTGCGGGCAAAACGGACAATATTGTGGTCTGAGTAGGTGGGATGTTACAGTGAAGATCTTGAAGAAAATCCGTTTGTTGGCGGTTCGTCTGTTGATGAACAATCGGTAGTGCGACAAAAGAGAGATCGAAGGAGTGATAATGATAGGCGTTGGGAGACTGGAATGAGGGTTAATATTTCTGAGTTTAATGGGGACACTTTGAATCCTGAGGGGTTCATTGAATTGCTTGTTGTTGTTGAATAAGTTTTTGAATTCAAAGAAGTTTCAAAAAACAAAAGGGTTTCATTAATCACTACCAAGCTACGTGGTAGGACATCCGCGTGGTGGCAACAACTGAAACTGACGAGGGACAGAGTTCGGATGCCAAGGATCACGAGTTGGCAGAAGATGAAGAAGGTCGTGAGGGATAATTTTATTCCTCATAACTACCAGCGCTTGATTTACCAGCGGTTACAGACTATGAAACAGGGGTCCAAGTCTGTTGAAGATAATACAATCAAAATTTACCAACTAATTGCAAGGAATGACATTCAAGAGACATAAGATCAATTTTTATCTTGATACATTGGTGGTTTAAGATTCTGAATCATGTATTCTATTAACATGATTGATCCAGTGACACTTTTTGATGCATATCAGCGTGCATTAACTTTTGAGAAGTAGAATCGACGAGTGGGAAGTTCGTCTTATCCTGCAATAACAGGTGCTTCTGGTTCATGTCAAATGACATCTCGTTTTACTCCTAGTCAAGCTAAGGTATTTGGTGGCAATATTGGACCAATTCCTAAATCGACCGGTAGTAGCGGGTTGAAGTGCTATAACTATGGTGAACCTCGTCACCGACAGCCGGAGTGTAAGAAGGTTGGGAAGAGGCAGTTATTTTTTGAACCTGAGGAAGATGATGACGTGGCTTATGATGATTACGAAGAAGCCGCGGTTTATGATGAAGAACCCGAGTATGAGGAGGAGTACGTGTCTAGAGATGTGGGGGTGAATTTGGTGGTAAGTAGATCTTGCTTAACACCTAAAGCTGATGCTGATTATTAGCTCAAACACAACATCTTTTAGTTAACTTGTACCATTATGGTAAGGTTTTCACCTTTGTATGTGATTCGGTTAGTTCTGATAATTTGATAGTTGAAGAAGCAGTCTAGAAATTAGGATTGAAACCTGAAAATTCTCCCAAACCTTATAAGTTACAATGGCTTAAAATGGTAGGGAAAAATAACAGTTTCCAAGCGTGCCCAAGTTTAATTTTCTATAGGAACAACTTATAAGGATAATCTTTGGTGTGATGTGATACAATGGATGTTTGTTACTTGTTGTTGGGTATGCCTTGGGAGTATGATCGTGATGTAACTCACAATGGGAGAACTAATAGTTATAATTTCCTGTTTGGGGGTGGGAAGATTACTTTGATGCCAAATAAACCATGAAGTATTTACTAAACCCACTGGTACTTTACTAACTCTTTCGCAGCTTGAAGACGAGCTGAAGGTAGGATACGATGTTTTTGTGCTAATTGTTAGATTTTAACAACCTAATGTATCTAAAATACATGCATCATGAGTAAACGCAGTGAATAGGATCAAACATATATGCACATAATGTAATTAACATAAAGATAAATAATGCATACATTTTCTTCCAAGAACAATAATCAAGAACACTTAAACCACCAAACAAAAAAACCCTAATCAAAAACCCGAATCCGATTCACTAATAAACCCAAAGATCAAGTTAGACCTGTAAGTTTATGGACTTATATTTAATAGTCGTGTGATAGGATCGAACTCGAGATTACGGGATTGCACTCAATACGTAAAAAGTTAATCTATTTAATAAATATATTTATTAAATTAAACCGAGCAAATAACTATATATAACTTTAGCGATCGTTAATTGATTAATACTAAAGTATTAACGAGTGTTAAATTAAAATATAGTAAGAGGATTATAAGGAAGAAGGACGGAAGGTTCCGAAACACCCCATGGGTGTTTTGACCGTCGGTTAGGGCTCCAAATAGGGGGGGGCAAAAGTTGCCTTTTATTTACTTGTGCTACAATGAGTTGAGGCCTATAAATACACCTCCTTATCCCTCATAATCAACATAACTTGAATCTCTCCTTCTCCTATCTCTCTTGGTTCGATCACAAGGGTAAACCCACGAAGGGTTTTCGGTTGATAGTCTTGGTTGATCAATTGTGTTAATAATCTAGTCCTAGCCCCTCTCTAGGGTTGTTGGGTAGATTATTTACAAGTGTTGTATCTAGGTTTTCACGTGCTAGAATCACGGTTAGCTAGTTGTATTACATGTAAACAAGATCGTAATATAGTCTTACTTTAGACTATATCTTGGTATATTACGGTATAAACCCGAATTGGTGATTCGTTCTTCGTCTTGTGGATTTGCTTTAGCGTAAAGGTATGTAACCCTAATTCGATTAATTATAATTGTGTTATTATTATGATCTTGTTAAATCGCTTTCGCTATATGTGCTTTGATCTCGTTTAGGGTTTTATATAATTGTTATGATGTTAATAAACCTTTAGTGGTATCAGAGTCGTTTTAACATGTTATAATTATCGAAAATCCAAATTTTTTTAACTAATAATTGTTTTGAGTTAAAACTACATGTTTTTTAGGTTTTCATAAAATTAGGGTTTTGTTTTTTAAATATTAGGGATTTGGCCGAATTTTTAATTAAAAAAAGAATTGTTTTGAAACCCTAAATTACATGTGGGATAATTTTAGATTAAATTGCATGATTAATTGTTATGTCATGTATGGTTACGATCCGTAGAGATTTAATTGTTAAGATTTGTGGGGAATCCATGATTACGTGCATGTTTTCATGGATCGTAAAATTATATGTTTATATGATTTTATGTGTTACGTGATTATTTGATTCAACAAAATCTAGAATTAGGGAAGACTTTTATATGAATATAAAGATCAAGATTTGATGATTATTGAATAAGTCGTATGCATGTGGATATATGATTCATTTATTGCACATATAAATTGTTATTATGTGTTTATGATTTAGTGTTTTTTTTCTTGTTTATATTAAAATTGTTGAATTGTTGAAAACAAGGGTTTTTTATGAAAATATATAATATGGACTAAATCATATTAAAACAATGATTTGTTAGATATTTATATTACATAAGATTACGTTGATTGGTGAATTGCAATAATAATCTAACGGCCTACTCCTTTTGACAAACTATAAAGTGGATATAACGCACCGCTGGTCATGTACCCGATTAAGGACAGAGGTGTTATGCCATTAGTCGCTGACCAAATTCCCGGCTCGCCTGTGCGTCAAATTGAAATTACCTACGATTATTAATTTGAATTATACCTTAAGGGTGATTTACCACAAATTCACATCCGAAACACAATGAATAAGGGTATTGCTTTGTGCGTAGCCGAGTTCTAGTAAAAGTATGTTGTGAGTAGTTGTGGTAAATTCTTTAATTGGTTTAACCAATACCGCTACATAATTTATGAAGAAATCTAGTCTCGTGAAAAAGTTTACTAAATGTTTTATTAAACTTATGCTATGGAAATTGTATGCATGCTTCTCCATACATTGATTTTGACATCAAAATTTATATCCTTAAAATTTAAGTCGAATGCTCCTAATTGGCGAACACTTGAAATTACTTCGTCATCAAATGATATTTTTGGATGATGTTGTTATGGACAGAAAACCATTTGTAGAATGAGAATTCATATGGTCGTTTTACGTTACTCAGATTAGACGACTTAATTAAGTTTCTCAGTGAGATCTGGAAACTTAATGCGTTCAGAAGGGATGAAACATGTTTACAATGCAAACTGTTTTTTTTTGCAATGTAAATCCCTTAAATATCTAGAAATTGAAAAATTGTTTGTCAATTGAATTGTTCGACAAGTCGCTATGTTGAGTACATTCATTACTACCAGATCAACTGATGTAATGGATCTATGTCAATATAGTTCTAGAATTCAAGGAAAATAATATGGTTTTTATACCGGGGTAATTTTATTTTTTTGAAAGTATTTTGTTATTAGAAATACTAATATTTGAACTTATTTCTGTAGAAATGGCTCAAACCACCAATAACACTATAAGTTCCGCGTTCAAAGCTTTCTTTGAACGTCCTGAACTTACTGGCCCAAACTTCAATGATTGGTATCGCTCGCTAAGAATTATCTTGAGAGCAGCGGGTACTACCGATATCTTGACTACTCCCTAACCGGAGGATCTTGCTGAAGGAGCATCTGATGCGCAAAGGCTTGAACACGCTGCTAATGTTAAGAAGCACTCGGAGGTGGCTTGCTTAATGCTAGGAAAAATGGCTCCTCCACTTCAACAGAAGTATGAGCTATTTTCACCTAAGAGAATGCTTGATGAGCTCAAGGCTATGTTCGAGAAGCCGCAAGCTGTGGAGATCTACGACTTGGTAGATGCTTTACATAGCTTCAAGCAAGCTCCAGGAAAGTCTGTAAGTGTCCATTACTTGGAGATGAGGGGTTATATGGAACAACTCATTGCACTAGGACAACCCTATGATCATAATATGGCTATCAACTTGATCAATAGGTCCCTTAACAATGACTTCAATGATTTCGTTAGAAACTATAATATGCATTACACGGGGAAGACAAATGATGATTTGCATGCAATACTCATTGACTATGAAAGAGGGTTGAAAGACAAGGCATCTACTGTAACACCCCATTTGGTAAAATAGAATATCACATAAATATATGGCGTGTCATCAAAGCATGCAATGTAAATGTCTAAACATTCATGACCATAAAAGGAAATACCGGAAATAAATATCGGTAGTCCAAGTAACTCAACACAAGCAAATATAAGTACTGTAAAGGGAAAGGACTAAACAAAGTCCAACATGAAATAAAGTAAGATAAAGTATGATAAATGCATAAGATATAGAAGGCTGGATAGCTTCCATCCGAATGCACATACTTTTGAGATCCTACTTGCGACCTTGGGTACCTGCCGTTTAGGAACATGGAAATGGAAAACGGCTGAGCATAACGGCCAGTGCACAGATATACAATAAAGCATGGAAATCATAGAATAATGAAAGCATAATAAGAGCATATAAAGCATGAAAGGCAGCGGAAATGAATAAGTCCTGGGAAACCTAGACGTATAACATGTTTACTAGCTTTAGTTCTGAAAACATAGCTTATGTTTAAATATGAAAATCAGTATTAGTTTAATATATCAAAAGCCAATATAGGTCATGAGGTCAACAATGTGCATGAATACTTGGAGGGGTGACCTCGTCATGCAATTATAGGGGATGCCTCTAATTAATATGGTATGGGTAGGAGAGATCAGCTCCTTGTGAAGGATGCAAGGCACACACCACATTCACCATTAAATCCTGACTGACACTATAACTAGGATGCACCCATACGCCCCACATGATAATATAATAATAAAGGCCAGATAAACTGAAAGGGACGCCACGAGCTATCACTCCGCCGTGGTGAAGTCATAACACTGGTGCCTCTAGTGTTATGGTTATGGTACCTCCATAACTAGGTGAAACTGGCATGTATGTATATGGCTAAGGTAAATAATAAAACATAAGCATTTACATCTGTAACTACTGGGAAAACAATTGGCTGCATACTGGGAATCCTAATAAAGGAAGAGATTGTCCTTACTGAAGGACGGAAAATCCGTACCTTGTGTCCAGTAGAAGCTAACGGAAACGCTGAAGAACCTACTTCGCCTTGACGGATGATACTACATAAGAATAGGTACGTGTATGAGTTGTCTAAGATACATGTGTTTTATTGGTTCTATATGTTCTTAGTTTATTATTCATGTTCTGTCATGTTTTAACTGTTTTAAGTGTTAATCTGTAGTTATTCTTGTATTCTGTTGTTTATTATTCATGTAGTATGGTATTATAATACTTGCATTGAAATACTAAGTAACTTTCTAAAAATAGCAGGTTCCCTAAATTAGTAACTTTCTCAAAATAGAAAGTTTCCAAAAATAGTAAGTTCCCGTAATTAGAAATAAGCTGGATTAAAAATGTAAAGTAACATTTATTAGTAAAAATACAAGTCATGGTTCAAGTATTATAGCTTATTAAATAATTAGCTTGGTTAATTTAATAAACTATAGATTATAAGAATTTCATTAAAATACATGTTTAATTAAATTAAGCTAAGTAAATACTTAGGTTAGTCATGAAATATTACTTTTAATATTTTTAACCTAAGTTATGTATTTAATTAAATTAAAGGGTCATGAAAATAATTTAATTAAATAAATTTTTTGATTTTTAATAATTTCCCGAACCCGAACCCGTGATTTAAAAATTATCCCGAGCTCGAAACTGCCTAGCCGACACCACATAGCCGGTGGCTAGTGGTGTCAGCCGACGGCTGAACATCAACCGCAACCCCACCAGTGGCTGGACCGGCTAGCCGGTTGCCACTGGTGGCCTTCGGTTCCCACTGCCGAGCCAAGCTAGCCACTGTCGAGCCCGATTCACCCCGGGTGAGGCCGGTTCCCACTGTTCTTGTTAACCCGAGCCACACTGAGACCCTAGTGGTCTCAGTTAGCTCAAAACCAAACCAAAAACCCACCCCGACTCGAGGTCGGGGTTTCCCTTGTCTTGCATCCGAGCCAGAACAACCTCACACCGAGACCTTAAGGTCTCGGCTGGGCGAAACAAACACCACCGAGAGCCTGGGGCTCTCGGTTTGGGTCTTTGCTGAACAAAAACCGACACCAAACAACCCTTAATCATGGTTTAATTAATCTTACATGTTTTACTTGATTATTTTTAAGATTAATTACATGAATTCATAAAAAATAATTAAAAAGAAAAGGGCTTAATGATTACCAAATACGTGGAGGAAAAAGGTTTATGATCAAGAACACGTACACACAAAATCAAAGAGCAAAATTGACCCGAACACCCCTTTGGTGTTGATGCTACCCGGCGGCAAGAGAGAGAAGGAGGCAAGGGTTTCTTGATTTTTTTTTCTGTAACCTAAATTATGATAAAACTTCCCTGTGTTTTACTTGTTATGGAATTAGTAATGGGTCATGGGCCAAAAGGCCCATCATCCCCTTTTCTTGCCCTCTAGCCGCGGCCAACATGGAGTCCACAAGGAAAACCCGTAGCTTTTCTAGTTAAGTTAAATACTCGTGTACATTCATGTTTTATTTGTCATGAATTAATATATCGTGAACACGTCACATTTATAATATACGTAAATACATGTTATTTAATGTTGTGTCACATGTAATATATTATAAATGGAAAGTTTTAATTTTATCGTACTTTCGTGTATTGACTGTTCATGTTTACTGTTCATGGTATTTTAATATGGGTTTTACAACTCTTCCCCTCTAAAAGAACAATTCGTCCTCGAATTAGAGAAAACATAAACTGGAAGAAACATACCCGAATCAGAACTGAAAATGAGGGTAAGATGTCCGTATAGACTCCTCCGTCTCCCAAGTGGCTTCCCGCTCAGGATGATCCCTCCAGAGGATTTTGATGAAAGAAATCGTATTCCTCAGCATGACACGATCTTGTCGCTCAAGAACTCTCTCAGGTTCTTCGACATATGAAAGATCCTCTCGAATATGATCTAGCGGATCTTGAACAACATGAACGGGATGATAGTTGTATCCTCTGAGTAAGGACACATGGAACACGTTGTGAACGTGTGATAGATGAGGCGGTAACGCTAAACGATATGACACTTCACCAATGCGTTCTATGATGTCGAACGGTCCAATGAAGCGAGGATTGAGTTTCCCTCTGATTCCAAAATGCTTAACTCCTCGTTCAGGTGATACCTTGAGGATAACGTTTACGTTGAAAGATACATCTCTACGATGTTTATCAGCATAGCTCTTCTGGCGAGCACGAGCTTCCTGAAGCTTCTCCTTAGCAACATCGACTTTCTCATTAGTCAACCCAATCATCTCTGGACCCTCAATTAGTTGTTCGCCCACCTGATCCCAGCAGATTAGGGCGCGACACTTCCTACCATATAACATCTTAAATGGTGCACACTTGATAGATATAATCATCCCAGCTTCCTGTCCATTCTAGAGCACACGCCCGCAGCATGTCCTCCAATGTCTGAATGGTATGCTCCGACTGTCCATCGTTCTGAGGATGAAAGGCAGTGCTGAGCTTAAGTCTGCTGCCCCAAGCTTTCTGCAGACTCTGCCAAAACCGTGAGGTGAAACGGGGATCTCTGTCAGAGATGATTTCTGATGGAGTACGATGCAGTCTGATGATCTCCTTCTGAAAAGTGTCTGCCAATTTGCTGACCGGATGCTCCTTGCGGATTGGCAGAAAATGAGCAGATTTAGTCAATCTATCAACAATAACCCAGATAGCGTCGTGTTTCCTCTGAGTCACCAGAAGACCAGTGACAAAATCCATGGATATTTTGTCCCACTTCCATTCTGGAATATTGAGTGGTTGCAGTAACCCACTAGCTCTCTAGTGTTCGATCTTAACCTACTGGCAGATCATACATTTAGAAACGAAGGTGGGAACATCTTGCTTCATACCACTCCACCAGAAATGCTGCTTGATGTCGTGGTACATCTTGGTGGAACCAGGATGTATGGTAAATGGTAAGCTGTGAGCTTCAGTCAGCACAGCTTCCCCGAGTGTAGAGTCATCAGGAACAACTAGTCTAGTGCCCTGCCATAAGATACCGTCATCATCAACACGAAACTCCGTCTGTTGATCAAGGTTCTGAATGATAGCCCAAATCTCACCATCGTCCTTCTGAGCTTCCTTGATCCTAGAATGTAAGACCGGTTCCACTCTAAGATTCGCCCAGTAACCATGTTGTCCTCGTACACAAAACTCGATATCAGTCATCTCTAGGTCACGGATGATCTCCTTTGCAATCCAGATGCCAGCAATCATACCCGACCTTCTGCTTAGAGCATCTACCACCACATTCGCCTTACCAGGATGGTACTGAAGGTTGGTGTCGTAATCCTCCAGTAGCTCTAACCATCTCCTCTGTCTCATGTTTAGTTCCTTCTGGGTGAAGATGTACTTGAGACTCTTGTGATCTGTGAAGATGTCACATGATTCACCATACAAATAATGTCTCCAGATCTTCAATGCGAAAACAACTGCCGCAAGCTCCAAATCATGAGTAGGATAGTTTTCTTTATAAGGTTTAAGTTGTCATGATGCGTATGCAATAACCTTCCCATGTTGCATGAGAACACAGCCTAGACCCTTTCCTGAAGCGTCACTATAGATCTGAAGTCCACCTGTACCAGATGGGAGAGTAAGAATTGATGCAGTCATTAACTTCTTCTTAAGGTATTCAAAGCTCTTCTCTCGTTCCTCAATCCAGACGAATTTCTCTCCTTTCCTCATCAACTTAGTCAAAGGTAAGGCTAACCGCGAAAAGTTCTCTACAAACATATGGTAGTAGCCAGCTAAACCCAAAAAACTTCTGACCTCTGTTGCAGATATAGGTCTCGGCCATTTAGTGATAGCTTCAACCTTTGTAGGATCCATGGTGATCCCCTCTGCAGATACAATATGGCCCAGAAATTCCACCTTGCTTAACCAGATCTCACACTTGGAGAACTTGGCATACAGCTGCTTTAGACGAAGAATCTTAAAAACTGTACGAAGGTGTTCCTCATGTTCCTCCTTGGATTTGGAGAAAATCAGGATGTCATCAATGAAAACAATAACGAACTTGTCCAGAAACTCATGGAAGACACGGTTTATCAAATTCATGAAGACTGTTGGAACATTAGAGAGTCTGAATGGCATGACTACGAACTCGTAGCGCCCATAACGTGTACGGAAAGCAGTCTTAGAAATATCTTGCTCTTTATGCCGTAACTGATGGTAGTTGGACCTCAGATCGATCTTGGAGAAATACTTGGCGCCCTGAAGTTGATCGAACAGGTCATCAATACATGGCAAAGGATAACGATTCCTGATCGTGATCTTGTTCATCTCACGATAGTCTATAAACAGACGCATGATGTCGTCTTTCTTCTTCACAAAAAGTACCGGTGCACCCCATGGTGATGCACTAGGACGGATGAAACCACGCTCTAGAAGTTCCTACAGCTGGTCTTTTAACTTCTTAAGCTCTATGGGAGCCATGCGGTAAGGAGCCTTGGAAATTGGCTCTGCTCCTAGAATGAGCTCAAATCAAAACTCGACTTCACGACAGGTGGTATGCCCGGAAGTTCATCAGGAAATACGTAAGGAAATTCTGACACAATAGGCTAATCTTGAATCGATGGAGACTCGGAGGTAATGTCATGAATATTGGCTATGAAGCCCTGACAATCGTGTATTAGTAATGCACGCGCCTCCATGGATGAAATAATTTATACAGACCTCCCTGGCAGAAAACCATGGTGTATGTACTCTGGAAATTTAATATCACCGAAGATAACCCGGTAAGTGTGGCAGTCTATAGTAGCCTGGTGTTTGGATAACCAGTCCATGCCCAATATCAAGTCAAAATCGCACATGTACAAAGGAAGTGCGTCAACTATGCGGATTTTATCATCAAGTTCTAGGGGAAGATCTTTGTACACCTGGGTGATTCGCACAGAGTCCCTAAGTGGCGTGGAAATGCTTAAGGCATTTTCTAATGGCATAGGGGAAATCCTAACACGTGTAGAAAAATTAGTGGATATGACTGAATGAGTCGCTCTAGTATCAAACAGAACGCATGCTGCCAAACTATTCATAAAGAGATTCCCAATTATGGTACCTAATCGCCTGATCTATGGTAGCAGTGAACACGCGACCTAAAGTAGGAGGTGGTTTGGAGTCGGCATGTCCAGATGTGCCTTCTATCTCACCTTGGCGGAAATCCTTCTGCTAATGGCCTTGCTGGCCATACTTGAAACAACCACCAGTACCTCGAAGACAAACACCAGAATGTCTACGTGAACAAGTAGGGCAGATAGGATGCGTGAACCCTCCAATAGGCGTCCTAGCTAGCTGAGAGCCTATTTCAGGATTACATGCATGAGACATGATCATGGAACATAAGATTGATTACATAGAAGGCTTAATAGTTACCAGATGAAGTAGAACGGTTAGGCTGCCAACCTCTGTGGTCCTAATCCCTTCCGTTGCTATTGTTCCTGAATATGAGTCGCTGGAGTGTCAGAATACCATAACATAAGACAGTTTAATCATGAAATAAGGTAAATGTAGGACCTGTTGTTGTTCGAATTATTGGCATTGTTACGGTATTTATCATTACCGCCACGCCTATCTGAACCAAAACGGTCATTGGTCTGACCGTTTCCCTTAGATGATTGTTGCTGAGCGATCGCAGGCTTCCGGTCTGTTGTTCCCTAATTTTATCACTTCACCATAGTTGATTTTATGAATTAAAAAAGAAAGAAAGAAGATTTATAGAGAGAGAAAGTAGTGAGAGAAAGTAGAGAGAGAATTGATTAACAATTTAAATTAGATTAAGAAAAATGAGAACTTCCACCCTCCTAAGATGCTAGGAGGGTGCTTATATAGTCCACCCACATGCGGGCTCTCTAATGGACTATATATGTTTTGGGTCGGGCTTGAATAAATGCTTAGTACCTTGAAAGAGGCCTTTTAAGCTAACCATCAAGCCTGTAATGTCACGACTATTTTAACTAACTATTACAACGTTCTAATAAATATTACAATATAAACCTATGACCAAACATTCTTATTTGACTCAACATTTTGAGGCTAACAATCTCCCCCAATGTGAGGTCATTCCTCTTCGATATTTAGAGATCAATGGAGATTATGAATTTCGTCATAAATGAGTCAAAAAACGTGTAATAGTAGTTTTGTTCCTTCATGCTGTGATCTTTGAGCCTTTGTTGTTGTCTTTCGACTTTGCCCTTAAACTTGAGATCTTCAAATTATCCTTGACTTTTCTTTGCCATTTTGCGATCTTGTGTCTGTATCCACATGCTCATACTTTACACAATCTTGAAAGCTTGCTAACAATCTCCCTTGAAGAGAGGTCATTCCTCTACATTAATTGATAAGGAAGATTTTGATCATCAGAGTTGCGGAAGTCTTTAGCTTTCTTGATTGTTGAATGTCTTTGGGCATAAGTATGTGGTTTTGAATCTTCGACTTTGCTGAGTACACCGTAACGTCACCTTCTTAAGACAAAACATAAACACGTACTAAATGGCTTTGACATTCGTCCTAAATCGGTAATGTTTTACCTCCGGTCGGTGAAGACCGTTACACGATATTTAATATTGTACCTGTGATTAGCTAGATTCAATTAAGAACCTCTTTGACAGGGTTTCGCGACTGTACTAGCCGTTCTCTTTACTCGACCGTCTCAAAGCAAGACTGCGAACATAAAGAGTGAATCAATTGGATAAATATCCGCTTGATTAAAATCGTCAATCCAAATTCCTGGAACAAGTTTGATTCATTAAGAATCTTACCATTGTTGCTTTCCAGTTGACACAAGCTTGATTCATAAGAATCTCGCAAGTTACCTACCGTAGCGCTGTTTAATGTTGACGCTAGAAGGATTTCCATTCGTCACTGTGAATATTAATAAATATCACTCTGACTGTACTGGCAAGACCATAAAGATATTGCGTAGAAACCTGAAACGAGTTTGAATCGATAAAGAAACAAACCACTGTTGCTTTTCTGTTTTACATATGTTCAATTCATAAAGAATCTTACACATGACCTACCGCAGTGCTGTTTGATGTTAACACTGGAAGGATTTCCACTCATCATTGTGACTACTAGGTAGTATCACTCTGAGTGTTCTAGCAATATCGCAAGGATATAGCGTAGGACTCTCTTGATCTTCATCCGTGTGTCCTAACGAGATTTGATTGATCTCATGGCTCTAGACTCGATTTGTGCACTTTTAGTTATTGGAGGCTGGAGCAGATGCCACCTATTCAATATCAACTATCTCAGAGTGAGAAGGTCAATAGAAGTCGTGTTGATCTCCGTAACAATAAAACAAACTTCTTTTGAGAGAAGCCTGAGTCAGCTGGGGCGGGGTTGTGCATTACATCACTGGGTCCATGATGCGTTGTTTTCATGATGTGTTGACCCGGTTTCTGCCTAAGTTGCATGGAGGGCTAATTTCTTTACACCCTTTATCCTTACATTTATTTTTCATTCTTCAACCCCTTCAATGCTTACCAAGACATCATTACTAACACCTTGTTGTGAGTGTTCCAGTGCTAGCATCAGTACTTAGTCGGCATTCAGCTTCGTTCACATTTTACTCCATCTTTCCTAAGGACTTCTAATACTCTATTGGATTGTCCCTAGGAAGATCCCTCCGGTTCTGGTTGGATCATAGGACTTAAACCTAACCACCCTTTTGACACCAATAACGTCGTGAATTAAAGATGTTGTGGGTTTTTGATCGTAACCATGAGTGCTTGAGTCTTTAGATCACATTTTAATCACATTTTCTCCCCTATCTCTAATATATAAAATCGTTTGGTATTAGAGATACCAAATTTGATTAAAATAAATTGTGAAAAATAGTCTTGAAAACTTTCGGGAGAAAGATGTGTCAAACTTAGCATGAATTTGGAACGCTCCCCCTCAAAAATTGATCCAATAGAATTGTTATTACGGGGATATGATCCACATTAAACTTTTGAGGATAGGAGTTGTTAAACACACAATTTTTGAAAGATTTTGAATATCATTGAAAAATTCTTGAAAAAATTCTGTTCAACGCTTTTTGAAAAATCAATTCTTTTTGGCGAAAAGATTTTTCTAAAGCATAAACTTGAGTTCATAGACTTTGAATGTCTTGACAAATCCACTCAAGTGTAAGAAGATTTCTCTTCTTTTGCTGAGGGTAAGGGCACTAAAGCGTACACTCTCCCGTGAATATAGATCCGGGTTGCAATCTAAAAGTGATTACAAGCCACTGTGTTGAGCTCAAAACGTTGAATATTTTGTGACAAGCTCAACCCAAGATAGATTGATCTACCCGTTGTTGGAAAAATTGTCCAAAATAGACATTTTCCTTTAAAAAAAATAGAAATGACATGTTTTTAAAAATATTTACAACTTTCATTCGAGCTTTATGTACACACCGTGTCGTTATTGAGCGACATTTCTAGGCACGTCCATATTATCGATACTGAAAGACATGTCAAGAAGAATCTTTTTGGATTTTCAAAGATTTTTAATGTTGTATTTTGCTTTTTCATTAATATTTACAAGTAGATGTTTGATAGATGAATCAAGCAGGCTTCTTTGCCAGAATCTCCAATTATGCTGGAGTCAAACATCTCATACCAATTTTCCTAACAAGATACGCAAACCTCTCTTTAGAAAGAGCTTTTGTAAACAAGTCAGCTAATTGGTAATCAGTTACAACAAAGTATAGTTCAACGATACCCCTTTCAACTTGTTCTTTAATGAAGTGATATCTGACATCAATGTGCTTCGTGCGGGAATGCTATACCGGATTACAGGAGATGGCTATGGCGGACTTTGAGTCACAGTACATAGGTACTTTATCAAAGTGAAAGCCATAATCCGTGAGTTGTGTTCTCATCCAAAGAACTTGAGCACAACACGCAGATAGAGACACATACTCCGCTTCGGCTGATGACAGTGACGTGCAATCCTGCTTCTTGGAAGACCATCCCACAAGCTTATCTTGACCTTGAAATTGTGCACCACCAGAAGTACTTTTTCTTGTATCAAGACACCTTGCATGATCAGAATCTGAATAGGCCGTTAGAAAGAAACTGGTTTCCCTCGGATACCAGAGTCCCAAATGAATGGTATTCTTTAGGTACCGAAAGATCCGTTTAACCCCCTTGAGGTGATTTTCAAGTGGGTCGTGCTTGATATCGTGCACAATAACACGTAGCATGTGATATATCTGGTCGACTTGCTGTTAAGTACATGAGGGAGCCGATCATGGAACGATATTTTGTTTGATCTATGGCGTCTCCCTCCAAATCAGCATCTAGGGATGTGGTTGATAATGGTGTCCCAACGGGGTCACATGAGGTGATACCATGCTTTTTGATTATCTCTTGACAATACTTAGCTTGGTTAATAAAGATACCACTTGGGGATTGGTGAACTTGAATTCCTAAAAAGAATTTTAGTTCGCCCATCATAGACATTTCAAATTTGTTGTGCAATACTTTTTCAAACCATTTTGAAAGTTTTGGGTTTGTAGACCTGAAAATAATGTCATCAACATAAATCTGCACAAGCAAAATGTCATCCCCATATCTATAAGTGAACAAAGTTAGATCAATGGAACCTTTTGAGAAACATTTGGATACCAGAAATTCCGAGAGCTCGTCGTACCACGCCCTTGGGGCTTGCTTGAGTCCATAAAGTGCTTTGTGTAGACGATACACCTTGTCAGGATAATGAGGATTGACGAATCCTTCCGGCTGTGTGACATAGACTTCTTCCTTTAAAGCACCGTTAAGAAACACCGTCTTTACGTCCATTTGATAGATAATGAATCCCTTATGTGCAGCATAAGCAAGGAAAATCCTGACCGCTTCCATTCGAGCTACTGGTGCAAATGATTCTTCAAAATCAATACCCTCTTTCTGCTCGTACCCTTTAGCCACTAGCCTAGCTTTGTTCTTGATGATTGTGTTTTCTTCATCCATCTTGTTGTTCCAAACCCATCTAAGATTTAATGGAATTACATCGTATGGTCTGTCAACAAGTTCCCATACTTTAAGTCTTTCAAATTGAAGAAGTTCATCTTGCATCGATTCAATCCAAGCATGATCAGCCATTACTTCTTTGATGTTTTTCGGTTCAGCTGTACTCACGGCGAAAGCGAACATACAAATATCGCTATAGGTGTTAAGCTTTCGTCTTGTACGAATGGGCTGTGAAGGGTTACCAATTACTTGAACCAAAGGATGATCCCGGGTCCAATGATGTGTTGAAGGATGACGTTGATAGAACGTATGCATATTTGATGGATCAACATGGCGAGTAGAAGACTCTCCAGTTTCGTGTACCGGTGTACCGAATGGGTTGATAAATTTGTCTTCATCATTTAATGCATAATCTGCTTGATTTGTGTTCTATGGAGCAATGACAGTATTTGTGGATGTTGTAGGAGCGGTTGCTGATGTGATATTTCGAGGAAGTAAATCTGTAGCAACCCGTGTTGAAGTAGATGAAGTTGTATCCTTTTGTTGACGATGATCGGTATCATCATTCTTATCATGAGTGATAGCGGAAGACTTCGATACAACTTGTTTCTCCCCCGTGAAATATTCATCATACATAGGTCCATATAACATTTCCAACTCTTCAATTGTCGTGTTGACTGTCATATCTGCTCTTGGAACATTTCCTTGAACCAGCTTTGAACTTGATGGTTCTTTGTTGTGGTCTTAAGTTCCGAGTTCTGTGTGGTTGTGAACGGAAGTCGTTTGTCGTTGTGGATGGGGACTTAAACTGTTTTGTTCAAGTGCCATTTCTTGTAATTCATCAAATCGGATATGAATAGTCTCAACTATCAATTTTGTTCTCTTGTTGTAAACTCTATATCCCTTAGACGGAGTTGCATATCCCACTAGAATACATGCATCGCCTTTCTCTTTCATCTTGTCAAGATTTTCACCATCTCGAATAATGTAACACGTACATCCAAAAACATGAAGGTGTTTGAGTGAAGGTTTTCAATCATGAATTATGTGATATGGTGTCTTTTCATGTCTTGGGATAATTAAGGATCGGTTTTGTGTGTAGCATGCAGTTGACACGGCTTCGGCCCAAAAGTATAATGGTAGTTGTGAAGCGGATAATAATGTTCGATCAGCCTCAACCAAAGTACGGTTTCGTCTTTCAACAACGCCGTTTTGTTCGGGTGTTCGAGCAATAGATGTTTCAGGTTCAATTCCTTCAGCTTCAAAATAGTTTCTCAGAGTTGAATTCAAAAATTTTGTGCCTCTGTCAGTACGAATCACTTATATTTGAGCTTGAAGACTACGTTGTATCAGTTTTAGGAAGTTGATGACAACTTCGGGTGTTTCATCCTTGGACCTCAAGAAGTGAGTCCATGTGTACCTTGAGTAATCATCGACAATTACCATAACATATTTCTTCCCATTGATACTACGAACACGCATGGGACCACACAAATCTATATGAAGAAGATCTAACTGTCCTTTAAAGCTTGGTGTAGTCTTTGTCTTAAAGCTACTTCGTTTAGCTTTACAAAGCTCACAAGAAGAACAAAGATGATCTTTGATGAATTTCAAGCTTGGAAGGCCTCTCACAATATCTTTCTTGGAAAGCAAGTTGATGGTATCAAAGTTGAGGTGAGATAGATGTTGATGCCATAACCATGCCTGAGTCGTTGAAGCTTTAGCCATGAAGCAAACTGGAGTTGTAGAAGTTGTGTCTTGAAGTGAAATAGTGTAGAGATCAGTACCCCGTGTACCGGTAAGTAAGTCATTCTCATCATAATCACGAAAAAAACATGTCTTCTTTCTGAAAGCAACCTCCAAATCTGCATCACATAATTGGCCAACCGAGAAAAGATTATGATTGAGCCCTTCGACGTAGTATACCCTTTTGATCGTGATATTCCCCTGAACCAAATCTCCATATCCTAGGATCGGTGCAAATTGATCATTTCCGAATCGGACCGTACCCAGGAATTTCTCCACGAAGTTAATTAGAAGCTTTAGATTCCCCGTCATGTGCTTCATGCATCCGGAGTCCAGTATGAAAAGAATTATTTGTATCACCTGCAGAAGAGTTAGAACACGATGGAGCATTTGCTAAATTGGATACCACAGTAGTTGTGATTGTAGAATCATTAGTGTCCTTAGCAACATTTAAACGCATACTAACACTCCTTGTCACATTTTTTGTCCTAACTTTAGGCATCCATTTATATCCTGGAGGACATTGATTAGCAAACCACCATTTCCAAGACTTGCTAGCAGACTCATATAATTCCCTAATTCTGCTTCTAGGGTTCTTAGTGGTGGAGTCTGATGCAATACTTTGCTTAGTGGGGGTTGCACTAGAATGGTTCACTTTACGTTTGGGTTTACTAGCACTAATAGGCATCGCAACTTGCTTCTTAGTTCTAGTATCTACGCCTTTGTCATTATTCATAGCACACATAGAATGAGTAGTATTAGAACATTTTCCACATTTGACACAAACAAATTTAACATTCAAAGCATTCAAATCATTATTACACGCGATTACAGACTTTTTATTCTTAAAAACATTCAAATTCCTAGGGTGTTCTTCTACTTCCTTCATCTTCCCTTGACTCTTGTGTTTCCAGACCTTATCATTCACTTGAGTGCTCTTAAGGTGAGGCCGGCTAACACTAACAGTGGAGACTACTCCTGTAGTAGAAGACACACGAATATTAGTGTTTCTAGAAGTCTGAGGCGAGTGACTAACTTTGTTTGTGGGTTTAGTGGTCATTCTATACATCCATGGTTTAATCACATTATTGTGCTTAACGCTTGGTGCTACAGTATTCCTTAGGGGTTGAGTATGTGGTAACCTTTCCTTTCCATCCATCTTGGGGGCAAACACAGGTTTTGCAAACGAGGAATTTGAGAAAGCAGATGGTTTTCCCAAGATAGAGGATCTATTCACTTTAGAGGCATTAGGTTGTCTAACAACATGTTTCTTAACACTAGGTTCCACAACTTTCCCACCCATCTTAGCAACGAGTTTCTTCGACTCTGCTATTGCTATGTCTTTCTTGTAACTGAGCTTTCAAATCCGAAATATCAAGACTTTTTTCGTTTAGTAATCGACATGACTCAGATAATTTTACTTCCAAAGGTGTATCATTTGAAAAGCTGCCAACTTTCTTTTGCAAAGCAAGTTCAAGTGAGTGACAATGTTTTTGAAGATAATCATATCTATGTTGAAGTAACGAAAACTCTTTTTGGTCAAGTTTATTCGAAAGCTCGGTTTCAAGACGTTCACATTCTTTAACTTGATCAAGATATTTGCATGTAACATCAGAATATTCATCAATATCAGCACAAGATGTAACATAAGCACACATAATATCTTTTGAGAGACATTCTTGTAAGAGTAGATCATATGCTGTAGAAAACTTGTCTCTTTCAGGTTGATGGTCGTTCACTTCTTGTTCAAGAGATTCCACATATTTCAAATCATCAAACATTTCTTGCTTAATTAATTTTTCAAATTCCAAAATATGTTTTTGCGTTCTTTCCGTAAACGGAATCAAAATACTTTTGGCAAGCACAGTTATATCGTGAGGAATTTCTTTGTCTCCTTTCGAAAGTTCACGTTTTTTCTAGTCATCATCAACAACCTTTTTGAAATTTTCAATGTTACTCTTGAGAATACTAAGTGCTTGCTTACTCTTGCTTACAGAAGCTTTAAATGGCAAGTACTCAATAAATTGTGAAACATTAGTTTTCTTAGTGGCAAAAGCTTGTCTCCATTTAATTCTTATTTGTTCACATTCGAAAAATATTTGCTCACGAGTCTTCTGTGTTTGTGGTTTGAAAAGACCATAAAGACTGTTTTCATAAGCATAATCATATGGTTTAACAAATTCTTTATTAACTTTAGGTCTACTCTCTTCTTCCACATCATTTGTCTCTTCACTATCGGGCCTAACAACAAGACAATCAAGATCGGTCCATTGGGACTCATCAAGATATAAGTGTTGATTCTCAGATTGAGCTTGCTCAAGGTACTTAGGATTTGCGAAATTAGGTCTATCCTTGAAAACGAACGAGGTGCCAACATTCTCATGGTTTGAATTTATTGATTAGTTTTGTAAACAATTTTCTTGTAAAAATCAATTTGAGTTTCAAGTTCCACCATTTTGTCGATGTCATTCGCTTGTTTAGTTTTGAAATCCTTTTCCATATTTTCTACCACAACTTCCTTTTCATTAACAAGTTTAGTTTTATCCTCTTGAAGAAAACCATTTACTTGAGTTAGCTCATTGACTTTAGTGGTAGCAAGATACGTTTTGTGACGTTCAGTACTCAAAGAGGTGTTATAATTACGTTTCTCTTGTTTTAGAAGCTTAAGAGTTTTGTTATATATCTGTTGAAAATCGTCCTTTTTGACATTAATTAAACACCCTTTGTACCCCTCAATCTCATTAGTCTTTTGAAGAAGCTGAGTTCTATAGCTATCAATTGTCTCACTAGATTTAATTAGAGCAGCTTTGCATTCTTCAAAATTTTGAGTGAGCGTAGCGTTTGCCTTCTTTAATTGCTTTTGACTCTTTCTAGTTTCTTTGACATATTTTTGTAAAGAAGAAATTAAGTTAGCAAGGGAAAATACGCTCCTCGTCATCATCATACTCATTCGCATGTTGATCATCCTCAAACTCATTATTGCACATGTCTGATGAATCGGGTGTGGTATTGCTATCAACCGTTTCCATCATACATATGTCATTAATGGCTTTGGGTAGCTTAGAATGCTCATGAATATTACCAAACACATTATAGTCCTCTTCAGTGTGTACCTTATCGATTGGCTCAGTATCAAAGATAGGACCATTGTCATCTTCAGTGACGTTGAGAACTTCTTCAACCTTTGCCATGTATGAGTAATGTGCTTCAAGTTCTTGGTCGGATGCTTCATCATCAGTATCATCAAGCATTGCTCCTTCCTCAGCCGACAGTTTAACCCCAACTTCCATCTTCTTGCATAGCAACATCTTTTCCTTATGATAGCCAGAGTCCCTAACCCGTTTCGGCTTCCTACATTCCTTTGCCAAATGCCCATATCCTTGACAATTAAAGCACTGAATCCCACTTTGCTGAACCACTTGAGTACCAACAGTTTCCCTATTCCCAGCAGCAGTACCAATCCTCTGAATATCATACTTAGCAGTTTGTCGATCATACTGTATAGAACCCTCAACATGTGTTGGATTACGTCGATCATACCTAGGAGGAATTTCATCACGTTGACGTGTATCATACCTTCGAGGACTCTCAACATATTGGTTCCTTGTATTTGATGATGTTCAAAGATTGTTGTTGGTGGGTTTGAAGATTTTCTTGTAGGTCTTCATAATGAAAGCAATTTGTTGCTTCATCTCCCTATCCTTCTGAGCTAGTTCTTCATCACTGTCTTCTCCAGACGATGGCTCAAGTGATGGTGATGGTGCTCTTGGCTCTTTGTCTCGTGATCTTGTGGGAGCAGAATACTTAGATGAAGTGAAGTATCTTGGTGAGGATGATGTAGTGGAGTACCTTGGTGAGGATGATGTAGTGGAGTATGACTTTGGAACACGAGAGCGATGATCTTGAACGTGTTGAGTGGTAGACACCAAAGCAAGTGGATTAGCAGTCTTTGCTATCCTTTCAGCTCGAAGTTCATTCGCCTCATTTTGAAATTGTTTCAAAATGTCAAAGAGCGTGTGATAGTTGACCTCGTCTAACTTACTCTGTTGTTTCACCAAAGTTACGAACCATGTCCACTCTGGTTGAAGTTGCTGTAGAAATTGCACATTGACTTGCATGGTGGAGACTTGCAAATTGTTTCTTGTCATGTCATTCATCATCTTGTAGAACCTTGAATAATATAAATCAATGGATTCCCCATCCAATGAAGTAAACTTACCAAAGTTCCAGAACAAGTTAGTTTTGACATCTTGCTTGTTAAGTGATTCACCTTGTTGTAAGCGTTCAATGGTAAACCACATTTCTTTAGCATTAGAACATGCATCAACCGTTGAGTAAATATCATCCCCAATCCCACTTAGAATTAAATAGATTGCTTCTTTCTCTGCATCAATCCAAGCACGTTTCTCTTTCGAAGTGTTTTCATATGTTTCCTCAATTTTTTGCTCATCGGAACCGGTCATCGAGTCGGTTGCTGGAATTGCAGGAATGATTATTTTAGTGAGAGTATAGGGTCCTTCTTTGATGCAACGTCGGAGAACATCACCATTGGGTTTAGTGTCAAGATATCGAAGGAATCATGATTGACATTGTGCATATCTACCAGTCACAAGCATTGGTGGTCTCTCTTTGTTACCCGCCACCATGATGTTGTTGTTTGTCACACGATACTCTTGAGTCGAATCCATTTCGAGAAACTTGAACTTGTTGAAGTGAAAAACGGATCTTAAGTAGATGTGTTGTGATTGTTGTTGTCGATGAAAAAATGTTAAAATCCCCTAAAAAATGTCTTCTCAAGAAACCGGAAATTCTAAGGCGAAAAATCACACGATGAGCAAACACACCACTTTTGTAAAAACTTTTATTTTCGGAATAATGGAGTTTTCGGAATAAGTGACTTTTTCGGATAATTGACCCTTCTTCGGAATAATGGTTCTTCTTCGGATAAAAGGACACCTTTTCGGAATAAGTGGTGAATTTCGGATAAATGAGGATTTTCGAGAAAATGGTGATTTTTTCGGAATATTGGTAATTTTCGGATAAATTCACTTTTTCGGAAAAATTGGATATTTCGAAAAAATTAAGTTTTTCGGATAAATGTAGTTTTTCGGAAAAATGAAGTTTTTCGGATAAATGGGGAATTTTCGGAAAAAGTGGATTTTTCGAATAAAAGATGTATATTCGGAATAATGTGGCTTTTTCGGAATCACATACTTTTTCGGAATAATGAAGGTTTTTCGGATAAAGCACAATCTTCGGAATAATTAACCTTTTTCGGATGAATGCAATTCGGATAAAGCACAATATTCGGAATAATTACCTATCTTCGGATAAATCTTCGGAAAAACAGCCAATCTTCGGAATACCAAAACCCTTTCCGAAACACCAATTTTCGGAATACCAAAACCCTTTTCCGAAGATATATTACTGTTCTTCGTACCGAGCCCCAAAAACACCCCAAAAACTTGCGGTTTGAACCACAAAAACTTAACCAAAACCCTACCAAATCTATGTAAGTGATTTACATCAAGATTTAGAACCTGAAAACACTAAAAAAAAATAATTCGAGATGATTTTGATGAAAAATCAACCGAACCAAACAATAAACTAAACAATCAATCACAAATCTACCCCGTGAAGATTGATACCAAATGTTGTTCCCTAATTTTATCACTTCACCATGGTTGATTCTATGAATTAAAGAAGAAAGAAAGAAGATTTCTAGAGAGAGAAAGTAGAGAGAGAAGTGATTAACAAATGAAATTAGATTAAGAAAAATGAGAACTTCCACCCTCCTAACATGCTAGGGGGGTGCTTATATAGTTCACCCACATGCGGGCTCTCTAATGGACTATATATGTTTTGGGTCGGGCTTGAATAAATGCTTAGTACCTTGAAAGAGGCCTTTTAAGCTAACCATCAAGCCCGTAATGTCACGACTATTTTAACTAATTATTACAACGTTCTAATAAATATTACAATATAAACCTATGACCGAACATTCTTGTTTGACTCAATATTTTGAGGCTTACACGGTCGTCAGTATTCTGTCTGAAATGTAAAGTTGAACAGAGGATGATATAAAATGAATATACTAGAAAACGAATGATCAACGGTTGGTGATTGAAGATACCTCTTCACTGCTCGGTCATCACCAAACTCCTCTCGTTCCTGAAGCATCTCAAGCTTACGGGCTGCATCGGCCAGCTGTACAACTATAGTGAACGTAGCACAAACCAAACTGTTGGCAACCGAAGTGCGAAGAACCCCACGAAACTTCTCAGCTTGCTCCTCAGCAGTACCAGCTGCTGCACCCAAGAATCCAGCCAAACAAAGAAACCTCTGCATGAATTCGTTGTTGTTCTCCCCAGCAACCTGTCGGATATTATGATAGTCCCTCTTAAGTTTCTCTTGCACAACATGTGGAAAGTACTAATTAAGTAAGAGCTCCTTAAACTGGTCCCGTGTCAGCAGTGTAACCCAATCATCACCACCGTTGGACTGCTTGACTGACTTCTACCACTACAGCATATCACCTTCAAACTTATAGCAAGCCAGCCTTGCCTTGAAAACACCGTCACAACCCATCGCATCAAATATCTTCTCAATGTGAGAAATCCAAGCTTCAGTATTAGAGGGGCTGTCAGTCTGCTCAAACGAACGGGGTCTCTGTTTGTTGAATCGCTCCAACAAAGTCATAAGGGTGGCAGGCGGTGGAAGTGGAGGATTGTTATGGTTCTGAGAATGAGGGCCGAACTGAACGCCCTAAGCCTGGACTTCAGCATGAACTTCGTCCCTGATTTCATTGTGAAGTTGGGGAAGGAGGGCTTGCAAAGCTGCATTGACAGCTACAGCCAAATCTTGAGCATTGCGTGTGTTCACCATCTGACAGTTTAAAACAAAATGCAACATAAATAATGAGTCTGATAAAATATGAAATGAATAGAAATGCATGAACAGTGTATAAAACATGAATTTATTTAGGATGCATAAAACGGTTTTAAAATGCATGATAAATTAAATATGATGATATCTCCATGAGTGAACGCCTATGGGTCGGTTCACAAAACAAAAAGGCAAGTGTGGACGCCAATGGGTCGGTCCACTAAACTAACAAAAATGTTTCGATAAAACACATGTGACTAAATAGGGCCGGTCCTGTACCAACCGTTACTTAGTCAAAATTCCTACGAGAATTAGAGGAAATGCATGAAATGAATACATGAAATGAAAATGAAATGAATGCATGAAAACCAACCGTCAGTTCTAGGAATACGCTGGTGACTACCCGTAAGTCACAGGTCATGTTTTACAGAGCTACAGGTCGAAACCTTGGCTCTGATACCGTAATTGTAACACCCCATTTGGTAAAATGGAATATCATATAAATATATGGTGTATCATCAAAGCATGCAAGGTAAATGTCTAAACATTCATGACCATAAAAGGAAATACCGGAAACAAACATCGGTAGTCCAAGTAACTGAACACAAGAAAATATAAGTACTGTAAAGGGAAAGGACTAAACAAAGTCCAACATGAAATAAAGTAAGATAAAGTATGATAAATTCATAAGATATAGAAGGTTGGATAGCTTCCATCCGAATGCACATACTCTTGACATCCTACTTGCGACCTTAGGTACCTGCCGTTTGGGAACATGGAAATGGAAAATGGCTGAGCATAACGCCCAGTGCACGGACATACAATAAAGCATGGAAATCATAGAATAATGAAAGCATAATAAGAGCATATAAAGCATGAAATGTAGCGGAAATGAATAAGTCCTGGGAAACCTATACGTATAACATGTTTACTAGCTTTAGTTCTGAAAACATAGCTTATGTTTACTTATGAAAATCTGTATTAGTTTAATATACCAAAAGCCAATATAGGTCATGAGGTCAACAAAGTGCATGAATACTTGGAGGGGTGACCTCGTCATGCAATTAGAGGGGATGCCTCTAATTAATATGGTATAGGTAGGAGGGATCAGCTCCTTGTGAAGGATGCAAGGCACACACCACATTCACCATGAAATCCTGACTGACACTGTAACTAGGATGCACCCTTACGCCCCACATGATAATATAATAATAAAGACCAAATAAACTGAAAGGGACGCCATCACTCCGCCGTGGTGAAGTCATAACACTGGTGCCTCCAGTGTTATGATTATGGTGCCTCCATAACTAGCTGAAACTGGAATGCATGTATATGGCTAATGTAACTAATAAAACATAAGCATTTAAATCTGTAACTACTGAGAAAACAGTCGGCGGTAAACACCAGAATGTCTGCGCGAACAAGTAGGGTAGATAGGATGCGTGAACCCTCCGACATGCGTCCTAGCTAGCTGAGAGCATGTTTCAGGATTACATGCATTAGACATGATCATGGAACATAAGCTTGATTACATAGAAGGTTTAATAGTTACCAGATGAAGTAGAACGGTTAGGCTGCCAACCTCTGTGGTCCTGATCCCTGCCGTTGCTATTGTTCCTGAATATGAGTCGCTGGAGTGTTAGAATACCATAACATAAGACAGTTTAATCATGAAAGAATGTAAATGTAGGGACCTACTATTGTTCGAGTTATTGGCATTGTTACGGTAATTATCATTAACGCCACGCCTATATGAACCAGAACGGTCATTGGTCTGACCGCTTCCCTTAGATGATTGTTGCTGAGCGACCGCAGGTTTCCGGTCGTCAGTCTTCTGTCTGAAATATAAATTTGAACAGAGGATGATATAAAATGAAAATACTGGAAAGAATGATTAACGGTTGGTGATTGAAGATACCTCTTCACTGCTCGATCATCACCAAACTCCTCTCGTTCCTGAAGCATCTCAAGCTTACGGGCTGCATCGGCCAACTGTACCACTGTAGTGAACGTAGCACAAACCAAACTGTTGGCAACCGAAGTGCAAAGAGCCCAGCGAAACTTCTCATCTTGCTCCTCAGCAGTACCAGCTGCTGCACCCAAGAATCCAGCCAAACGAAGAAACCTCTGCATGAATTCGTTGTTGTTCTCCCTAGCTACCTATCGAATATTATGATAATCCCTCTTAAGTTTCTCCTGCACAGCATGTGTAAATTACTGATTAAGGAAGAGCTCCTTAAAATGGTACCGTGTCAGCAGTGCAACCCAATCATCACCACCGTTGGACTGCTTGACTGACTTCCACCACTGCAGCACATCACCTTCAAACTTATAGCAAGCCAGCCTTGCCTTGAAAACACCGTCACAACCCATCACATCAAATATCTTCTCAATGTGAGAAATCCAATCTTCAGCCTCAAAGGGGCTATCAGTCTGTTCAAACGAACGGGGTCTCTGTTTATTAAATCGCTCCAACAAAGTCATAAGGGTAGCAGGCGATGGAGGTGGAGGATTGTTATGGTTCTGAGAATGAGGGTCGAACTAAACTCCCTAAGCCTGGACTTCAGCATGAACTTCGTCCCTGATTTCATTGCGAAGTTGGGGAAGGAGGGCTTACAAAGCTGCATTGACAGCTGCAGCCAAATCTTGAGCATTGCGTGTGTTCACCATCTGACAGTTTAAAACAAAATGCAACATAAATAATGAGTCTGATAAAATATGAAATGAATAGAAATGCATGAACAGTGTATAAAACATGAATTTATTTATGATGCATAAAACAGTTTTAAAATGTATGATCAATTAAATATGATGATATGTCCATGAGTGAACGCCTATGGGTCGGTTCACAAAACAAAAAGGCAAGTGTGGACACCTATGGGTCGGTCCACTAAACAAACAAAAATTTTTCGATAAAACACATGCAACTAAATAGGGCCAGTCCTGTACCAACCGTTACTTAGTCAAAATTCTTGGGACAATGAGAGGAAATGCATGAAATGAATACATGAAATGAAAATAAAATGAATGCATGAAAACCAACTGTCAGTTCTAGGAAGACGATGGTGACTACCCGTAAGTCACAGGTCATGTTTTAGAGAGCTACATGTCGAAACCTTAGATCTGATACCATAATTGTAACACCCCATTTGGTAAAATGGAATATCACATAAATATATGGCGTGTCATCAAATCATGCAAGGTAAATGTCTAAACATTCATGACCATAAAAGGAAATACGGAAAACAAACATCGGTAGTCCAAGTAACTCAACACAAGCAAATATAAGTACTATAAAGGGAAAGGACTAAACAAAGTCCAACATGAAATAAAGTAAGATAAAGTATGATAAATTCATAAGATATAGAAGGCTGGATAGCTTCCATCCGAATGCACATACTCTTGAGATCCTACTTGCGATCTTGGGAACCTGTCGTTTGGGAACATAGAAATGGAAAACGGCTGAGCATAACGCCCAATGCACGGATATACAATAAATCATGGAAAACATAGAATAATGAAAGCATAATAAGAGCATATAAAGCATGAAATGTAGCGGAAATGAATAAGTCCTGGGAAACCTAGACGTATAACATGTTTACTGGTTTTAGTTCTGAAAACATAGCTTATGTTTACTTATGAAAATTTGTATTAGTTTAATATACCAAAAGCCAATATAGGTCATGAGGTCAACAACGTGCATGAATACTTGGAGGGGTGACCTCGTCATACAATTAGAGTGGATGTCTCTAATTAATATGGTATGGGTAGGAGGGATCAGCTCCTTGTGAAGGATGCAAGGCACACACCACATTCACCATGAAATCCTGACTGGCACTGTAACTAGGATGCACCCATACGCCCTACATGATAATATAATAATAAAGGCCAAATAAACAGAAAGGGACGCCACGAGCTATCACTCCGTCGTGGTGAAGTCATAACACTGGCGCCTCTAGTGTTATGGTTATGGTACCTCCATAACTAGGTGAAACTGGCATGCATGTATATGGCTAAGGTAACTAATAAAACATAAGCATTTAAATCTGTAACTACTAGGAAAACAGTTGGCTGCATACGGGGAATCCTAATAAAGTATATATATATATATATATATATATATCAAATATCAAATATCAAATCAAATCAAATCAAAAACCCTTATATAGGAAGGATGGTGAAACAATGCCTTAAATACAAAATTCTATAAAAATGACACATGTAATTCATTAAAGAGTTTCCATAAAATTATTCAAAAAGAATTTTATATTTAAGGCATCATTTGTAGTTCATATTTTCTTTTTGAAGCATTTTATAGAAACACTTTCATGAACTACATGTGTCATTTTTATAGAATTATGTATTTAATACATTGTTTCATCATCCTTCCTTATTCATTTTTATAGAATTTTGTATTTAAGGCATCATTTGTAATTTCTATTTTCTTTTTTTAATCATTTTATGGAAACCCCTTATATATTTTTGTACAAATGATTCACAATAGTTTGACTTACTAAAATTAAAATATTTTTAGATATTCGGACTGTCAAGTTTTGGACTGGGCTATATATTGTTGTTATATTATACACGTGACAAAACAATAATACCAGAAATGAGCTTTTTGCCTTACTTTTTCTAGAATACACTTTACCACAAAACTTAAAAAACAAAATCATTTCTAAAAAATATTTAACTATAATGTTTTTGCTAACACAAAGAAACTTAACAATAATATTAATTTCAAAAAAAATAATGTAAAAAAGTTATTCATAACATTAAAATATACAAAATTTATTACCTCATAAAATTCAGAAATACATAAAATATTTATATAATATTATTAAAATTCTAAAAAAAAATTAATGTAACAAACTTATTCATAACGTTAACATATGCAAATTTAATTAACTCATAATATTCTTAAATAAACAAAATATCTTAAACTACGTTATTTTTGTCCATTCTATGCTATATTATTAAAATATTAATGTCATAACTAACACTATATATAATAAACTTCTAATACAAACAAACATAACTTCAATTTTCATTAAAAATATATACTTAAAGCTAGCCCGTTCATCAGACAGGTCTAAAGGCTAGTGTATATATATATATATATATATATATATATATATATATATATATATATATATATATATATATATATATATATATATATATATATATATATATATATATATATATATATATATATATATATATATATATATATATATATATATATATATATATATATATATATATATATATATATATATATATATATATATATATATATATATATATATATATATATATATATATATATATATATATATATATATATATATATATATATATATATATATATATATATATATATATATATATATATATATATATATATATATATATATATATATATATATATATATATATATATATATATATATATATATATATATATATATATATATATATATATATATATATATATATATATATATATATATATATATATATATATATATATATATATATATATATATATACATATATATATATATACATATATATATATATATATATATATATACTAGTTGCAAAACCCGTCCGATGGACGGGTATGACTTCTAATTATCCTTTATCTATTTTTTATTTAGTAAAACTAATGCTTATCATATTTAGTTCAAAATATTTAAACTTAGTCAACTTATCGTCGTTTCGGTGAATCACTTGAGCCCTGATACATTTTCGGTGCCATGGAGCTAGACCAGTGAGCTATTATGCTTTCTTCAAAGGATGGCTGCTTCCAAGCCCACCTCCTGGTTGTCATCGCATCAACAATAATATTAGCCGATTAACCTTTCATATGTAGGTATATTTTTATTTTATCATAATTTTTAAAGATAAACAAAACAAGTATTGAGACATTCATGTATATTATCAGCATTTGAATAAGAAATGGATAATTTCTACCAACCCATGTGCCTAAAGAAAGAACATTAATCTTTCGCAACATTAACTATAGTCCGTTGTTGAAAGATTAAGTGTGACATTGATGATTATGCTTTAAATTATTTACATTGTTGAGCGTATGACTATTGACGATCATTTATATTGCTTAATTATATAACAGTATTAACATTTTTTTACTTTGCTAATTATTGATGATAAGAGATTTGGTGTTTTTCCTTGATTTTTAGACATATTTGCCTTGTGAGTATTCGACACATAAATTAAGTGACGGTTAATAGCATATTAATGTTTTAGTCATTTCATATGTGTCTCAAAAGTTATCCAAGCATGATTTTTAATCAGTTTATTTACTTTTGATGAGTAGTTATTTTGTTCAATTACATGTCATCTACAATACATACAAAATTGTATAGTTCTACTTATTCATAAAATATAAGAAGTTTTTAGTAACTATAAAAACACTCTTAAGTTTTGTTTTCGCTATGTGAAATAGCCGATCCGCTTACATTTCTTTATGATAATGAAAACGTCCGCAATACAATAAAAAAACAAATAGATACAACAATAAGAAAAGGAAAAAGAGGGATTCACAGTTAACGTGTCTAGAACCAATTATTAGGGACCGAAGTTTTTTGCCTACGGAATCACAAAACAAACTAAATACTACTACCTCCAGGGGTGGATGTGCATGATAGGTACGGGGTGGCGGCGTTCCCCATAACTCGACCAAAAAGACGAGATTTTAGTGTATTTTTTCTTTAAATTTGAGCTTTTTTTAAATGCCCCACTCGAATTTTAAATTTCCCCCCACTCACACATTAAATTCCAACACTTAACACTAAAAAACCTAGAAATCGTTAATTTTTAAGTTATAATAGTCAATTTTTTATTCGAATTCTAGGTTTTTCGCCTTGTTATTGCCAAAAAAATAAATTTTGCCCCACCCCCCCATATTGAAATTTCCTGGGTCCGCCACTGACTACCTCCATCCTATAATTATTATCCAATATTCCATTTTGGTATGTCCCAAAATTATTGTCCACTTCCAAAAATTCTAAAAATAGATAGAGAACTTAGTTCAAGATTATCATATTACCCTCACTTGTATTTATTATTACAAATAATAAAAAAAGTATAAAATTAATTGATTAATGATAAAACTATCATTATTCAAAAAGTACGAGAAAAAAAGTTGTAAAAGTGATATTTTCTGTGAACAATAATTTTGAGACGGAGGGAGCAACAGGTAGTAAATAATAAACGTTCACTAACTCAACAGCCATAACCACAATCACGATCTAAAATGCATAATATAAAGGTATATTAAACCTAAAAAATATTACAATAATATAAATTATGTAAGATCATTTAACAACTTGTATGTGGAATGCAGTATACAAACTTGACGAATGTTTAACATATGGGCTTATATGGGATCTCGGTTTCTAAGATGGTTATTAAAAGATCAAAATCTTGCATAGATATTTTTTTCCCACATATAACTTGAACAAAATCTCAGCTTTTAAGGTGGTTCACACAACCACCATAAGTCCGCCTCTCCATATGTAACAACAAAAGTTATGACCAACATCACAATATTAATTAAAGTGAAAAATTTACTTTATTATCTTCTTTCTAATATATTGTACAAAATATCTTTTTCACCACAAAAAATATATTATGTTCAAAAAAAACCTTTAAACTGTGTTTTTATTATGAAAGTGTCACATTTAAATAGAGTTTAAAAATAATTAACGCCTATGTTATTCATGGCTTCATTCACAACGAAAAAACTTAGAAAAAGAGCGATGCTTTCAGGGGACATAAAGTGGTCAACTATGATGATTATCTGGTGCAATGTTTTGTTAGTTAGCTCAAATCATTGAACAAAAAAGAGATACATTTAATGGCCACAACTTTTGGTCATATGGTATGCGTGAGTTTAATGTTTTAGGACTTGTTACCAAGAACGACGTGTAATTGGATAATTAGTTTTTCTTGTTGAGAGATTGTGACTCTTTTTAAATCAGGTCTTAAGTTGTTTATCCATCTTAGCCCACAATGTTTGCCACATCCTTCAAGACCAGCAAGCTGAGGGATAGAACTTCAACAACAATGACCGAATTTAGTGATGGTTTTGATGAGTTTTTCATCTTCTTTAAGAGACCAAAGTTCTTTCTGTAGCTTTTGTTTATTATAACATGAATGCTTTCGCATGTTTATCTTTAAGGTTAATTTTGTTGGAATTGTCACCTGATAAGGAGGTCTTGATAGCTACTCACTTCCGGAATATGGTGTGTTGGAGAGAGAGAAGATTAAGAATTGAGATGTCATAAAAGCATAAAATTTCTCCCATTTATATAAAGGTAAGTACAAAAATCCAACCTCTTGGTTTTCAATTAAAACACAAAATTTTCAAGTTTTAAAAAAAGATATGTATTTTCTTGTCAACCGATCAACTTAGTTATTTTTTTACACCTATTCAGATGATTAACCTTTTTTTTTATAGAAAAGAGTACAAAAAAGTTCTAAAAAAAAATTTATCACTTGGACACATGTCAAAAGATAAGTAAGTTGATCATTTGACAAAAGTACATGTCTTTTTTTAGAAGTTAAATTTTTTTTATCTTATTTAGAGACCAAAAAATTGAATAATGTCTATTTTGTACTTAACCCTCTATATAAATTATATAGCTTTTCGTTTAAACTTTGCACTTCTTTTGAATGCTCAAGTGAAGCAAAACTTCAACATAAAAGGGAGAAAGGGTTATATGTCATAAATATCGAGTAATAAATACAGAGTAAAAAATGGCTAAACTTGAATGCTAATACTTCATGCATATGCCTACATTGGTTAATAATGAGCTACTATCTACGACCATGCTTATAATAAGGGATATCTACAACAACCTAAATGCATGACCTTTCAAAACATATAAATGAGATGCACCAATAGACGTACTGATTTCTGATACCGAGATTTGAGAGCTCAAATCATCCAACAAAGGTTGTTTCACAAGGGGTAGTATAATAAAATGCCCTATATGCCACATCGTAAGATTTTTTTGAAGCAATGGAAATAATTCACATAAACATCACCAGTCAACATATTTATCTGCAAACAAAAACTAAATTAATAAGCTTTTATTTTTCTCAAATAGTTCTTCTACCTGTTGACGAATTTCTGATATAGGGATATGTCTTATGCATGTTGCCTTATATCAAAAGTCATAGTTGGAGTAATAATTATAAGGTTTAATAAGGATATGAATTGCCTACTTGTTTCTCTGAAACCATGACCAGAGATCAAAATAATAAGTGCAAGTAAGAAGATAGATATTGTGTTGCCATGAATCATTCAACTTGTTTTCAGCTTTTCCTTCGTTGTTTATTTCCAATAAATGAAAGCAAACAATTTTAAAACTGAGCAACTTCTTCTAGAGGGGTGTTATATTTTATGGGTGGATCAAGTTGTGAAGGCTGAAGACTAAGAGCACTTGTTTCGGTCTTACTAAAGTTGTTATTTTTTAAGTCTTCAACTGTTGGGAATACTCATTACTCCAAACTTCTGTAATGAATCCCTGAAAATGATATGGCAAAATTAATATTAGTATTAATGTGAATCTCGTTAATAAAAACTACTACTACGTTACCTTAAACATACCATGCAATTAGGAATACTCTCTGCAGGGCTAAGTTACCCTAAACATACTATTTATGTCTACTATTATGACATATGTTCTGTTTACCACTCTTTTTTTAAATTCCATTGGCAGAATTTACGTGTCATTATTCTCACATAGGCTTGGAGGATCGTAATACTTTTTTCTCATTTTTAAGATGGTGTTCATACAATTGTCTAAAACTTAAACAAAGTAAATAAACATACATTCTGCCCACCATTATATATCGAAACATAAACGCTTCCTTCTCTCCAACCTCAAAGTTGTAAAGAAGCTATTGGTTTGTTATACTAAGAGGAACACTTACTTTTGACCAAAAATATACTACATCTATTCAGAAAAGGTCTAGCCCTTGCCTCCACCACATATTCATCCACATTAACTTCCAATTTGGCATTCATGTTGTATCTACACACTTACAAATAATGTATTAATTTAAGTTAAAACTCCCAGGTTAGAGTAATGTTTGTGAAACGTACCTCTCCTATTCTACGTGCACTGTCTTGAAGCTGTTGCAATGGTTTAGAAAGTTCATATCTTAATTGGATTTGCCCGATAGATTTATATCCTGAAATAAAGCAATTTGAAAGGCCTGCAGTGTGAAGATGATCGAGATCATTGAAGGTACATGAAAAGGTAAGAATGTAATCAGAATATAATACTCCCATCAAAGATATCAGTCATTTATATAACTTCAGAAAATGATAACCCCTGAAGGAAAAAGAGTACCACAATAGTTAGTTAACTAAATCTCTCTTTCTAAAAATATAATGTTTGGAGTTTTGGACCACGTATATATTAAAATAGCGTAGTCATAATCAGTTTAAACTAATGCACATCCAAACAACTCTTGACATAATGCAAAACATACAGTATACCTTTAGTTAATAGTAAGGTGAATATGGTCCTTGGTATTCATGTTTTGTGACTCCAGCCACTTGTGATGCCAAGATCATTCCCTTTATTTATATGCAGTCTCATTATCATAGATCAGCTCCGACATCCTCAAGTTTGCCTGATGCTCCTATCGGTAACTCTATGCATGATCCTAGCACCCATAATCCACAACTGGGACATCCTGGCTCCTTACTAAATTCATGTCAGGATATGTAACTAAGTTTTCTCATATATCCTACAAATATCGATTATCTAGACACTTAATATCCACAAACACATAACCATGTTGATGCGTATATTCTATTGTATTCGGAAATATAAAACTAATTGATATAGATTTTTCTCTATATGCAAATAACCATGAAGGTTCAAAATGATCCATAAGCAAAACTCACAAAAACACAAAATCAACTGGTGTTAATGATTAGATGAAAAGGACTGACCTCTTCAACAGCAAGCTGGCAAGAAGAGCATGGATATGAGATTGACTTCCCCACTCACTCTTGGATATAGAACAATTAGTTCATCACCCGGCCAGCATATGCAACAAAGATCCCTTTTATCAAATGATCTCATACAGTTACAAAGGAGATTTCCGAGTGACACTCTTGCAGAAAAAGGAGCCATGGGCCCTGAAAAAGATTTGAGATAATGTCAGTAATTTTAAAGGGAGGAAAATTAAAAAGGCGTGTCTTTAAAGCTGTATTGAACATACATTACATTAAAGATTTTTCCATAAGCTGATATTTTCGATAACCCGTCAATTGACAGACTATTTAGAGCGAATGCAACTTTTCGCATCATGTTCTGATTCCATCGACTTACTAATATCACCTTCCTCACAAACCACTATAAAAACCTCACTATAGCTTTCACTGTCACATAACTGGATCCTATTTCTCAGTAAAGAACTTCGATAATGACTATCTATGGTCATAACCCGAAGGAGGAACTGTTGACACACTTGCCAAGACTGGTACAGAAAGACTATTGTCACCGACACCACCACACGATCACCACATGATGATTTAGTATCTGATATCTCTAAAGATGCTGCTAATATCAATTAATAAAAAAATAAAGGAGAACTTTGGATAAGATACTTAACCTTAACATCAACTTATCCGATATCAGTCCACCACTTCTGCTCCAGGGTTTAGCATCAATGAAATCATCGTTATTCACAGAACATTCGTCCATTAGAATTTATGAATAAAAGAACGATATACACCAACGATACCTGCTCCAGAACGAAAGTTAATGTAAGATGAAAACTCGAAAGTTCGTGAGAAAATAAAGAACGAACCGCTAAAAGAATAAGCAATACAAAACATCTTAACACTAAACAGAAACTCAAATATAATCCAATATCATATATTTATATATAAATACTCTTTCACCCCACCCAACCAAACCTACGCACCTTAGCAATTGTTCTCAAAACCTGTTATTTTGTCTCATCACTAACCTTTCGGCTACAACTTCACGCCCTCGCTATCAAAGTCTCCCTCGCTACCGAACCCTTTACATCCTCTGGTTTATGATCGCCTTAGCTCCACACATCTATATTGATCTCTATAGATCTGTAACAGTTGGTGTCAATACATTTATGCTCGCCTTAGCTCTATCTGGTTTGACCTGTACAAAATCAAGATGATCCAAACTTGGAATTACGAATGGTTTGTTTTGTATCCAACTTATGTAAGTTTGGACAAAATATATAAGAAGCTAGTGTGTGCTCTATGAGATGTTTGGATCTCACTATTACCATGTGGCACCGCTTAGACCAACAGGAACCATGCAGATCATTTACCGTATATTCACGCTGCAATTTACATGCTTCATTAGACTGATTAAAACGACAAATGTAGAGTAAAAAAATATATAACATCTTTGAGTACGACTGAATAACAACCTGATAGAAAGCATTCAGGTTTTTAGCTGTGAACTGGACAAATGAGATCCTCAAATTTGGTTGTGTTGCTTATAATAAGATTTCCAGCACTTCCTGGTCTTTTTCCTTTGCTAATTGCAGCGGTAGTTGCTGCCCTATGATGACAGTCCCACCTACACATGTCATGTGTGGTTAGCGCATGCAAACAACTTACTAATACTATAAAATTAAGCAAGAAAATATCAGCAAACCTTCTTTATATGCAATACGGTGTAAATTCACTACCATTCAAATCATTCTACATTGGAGCAGTAGGTAGTAGCGGCATTATTAGATTTTTACATAAATACGGTGGTGGCATTTCCATAATTGGTATATCTGGTATGCCAAAGAAAGTTTCCTAAATAAAACAAAACTTTTTCAAAATCATAAGCTTTGAAGAGAGCAAAATCCAGAAAACATAAATCTTGTAAGTTCACATGTTCACTTCTTTGTATATATTTATTTGCAGACATACCTTAAAAAAGGAAGAATACATATCTCCTTTACAATATCATCCTTGCGACTCGCTCGATGTGTCTTTATGAATGAGACATGCTTATGATTGGCAGATAATACCACCATAGAAGTCTCGTGTGAAACCTCTTTTCAAACCTCAGATGTGCATACAATCTATTACATATTTAAGAAATTACTTCTCTGTGAATGCAGAATATGAAAACAGGAGTTGTTATATATGTTTTTCAACCCTCGGAATATAGGTAACTATTAAAACATACTGTCTTTATAGTCATGAATTTCAAAATTTTATCAGTTACTGTTCTGCATTCAAACTTGATTCTTGCATTCAAAGGTAAGTTGAACGGGAACACATTGAAGAAAATACCAAATGATGTTTGGACATAAACAGTTATATATAACTTGACCACTATAAAACTTGGTATACTAATATCCGAACCTGTTGTGAAAAAATAAATTTTTCGTTGATTGTAGCTGATGTAATAATCAGGCACAACTCATATTTAGGACGATGTATCTGTAAAGTTGGTAGTTACAAACAACTTTAATAGTCGTTACAAAAAAACTTAAAAGCATCGACAGCTTTTTCAGGAGACCGAAAAATATGTCTGTTTCTGGGATCTCTCGTGAGTTTCATTCTAAGCGGACAAAATCGTAGGTTTCTTAACTGTTCCAGGATCTTCTCCTTCAAATCGAGGTCGTATTTTCCTACTGAATTTATAACTTGACCATTAATATAATTCTTTTTATTAATTTTCTAACATGGTGTAAAAAACTCAGCTTTTATTAATTTTCTAACCTGGTGTAAAAAAACAACCATTTAGGGTTACTTTAGACCAAAAAGAGCACTCGCAGTCTTGCACCAATGAACTTGGTATCAGGAACCGCCTCATCAAAACCGGACCATCAACCCTCATATGTAAACGCGCCATTAGAAACACGTCATCAGAAAGGCGTCATGAGAAGGGCTTCATCAGAAACTCGTATACATAAACTATCTACCGAGTGTCATCAGAAACACGTAATAAGGTTTAAATAAATTTTTTCTATTAACTTTGAAAACTTAAGCTGCGATAAATCGTATAGATAACAAAAAAGCTGAAGACCTATCATCTATTAATACTTTAAGAAAACTTAGAGATATGACTGAAGTGAATAGAGCAGAAAAAAACAGAAGGGGCGTCGAGCTGATAGATCTCTTATTTACCTTATAGGGGACCTGCTTCTAACATTCTCATCATCATCATCATCATCATCATCATCGTCATCATCATCATCATCATATCGGGACCTCCGATGTTCCTTGCGATAATCTGGTTCATGCTGCGACATCTGTTGCGGCAGTGATCCTTATCAGATGCGGCAGTGATCCTTATCCATTTTTCTAGGCATGTCATGATCAAACCCCATAATTTATAGCTTATCTTTTTAATTATTTCATGCAATTTTCCTGGCAAAGATGGGCCATTATTGCTGCTCAAGCTTCATCAACTGAAGCTTCCTACTATAACATAAAAAATATAATTGGGGTTCGTTCTACCTCAAGTACTCTTCTTTTCTTTTTAGCATCTCTCTCTTTAGAATCTGACATTATTTAATTCGTTCACAAAAATAACCGGGGCTGCTCATAATCTATCATCCCAGGTAAAACAAAAGTACCTTCAATCATAATCAAAATATCATCCGAGGTAATCTCCATAAAAACGAACTCTACAATAAAAAATCAATCATGGTTGATGGATAAAAAACTAAAACTAAGTAATCCAATATACCTTGATTACGAAGCCTTAATCGAAACACTTATCATTAATTACGATAATTGAAAATCGATCGGGGTTGGGTTGGGTTGATTTCATGGAACTGTGTTTTTTGGTTAATCACAATACTTGATAATGGATCGGGGTTGGGTTGTTTTCATGGGTGATAAGAATGATTATATTTCCATGAGTTTTATTTTAAGCAAGTGATTAAGTTCGGAATTTGTAAGCCCAAAAACAAAGCCCGATTGCTGACTAGGATTAGTGCCCTGATAGATGACGTGGCAAATCCCTCCTCTTATATATAATGTAAAGATATATATATATATATATATATATATATATATATATATATATATGGTGCGATCTATGTTTAATCTTACAACTTTACATTTATCCTTTTAGGATTATGCTTTAGAGTGTGTTGTTCGCATTTTAAATATGGTTCCCACAAAGAAGGTCAATAAGACACCATATGAACTATGGCATGGCAAGAAGCCATATTTGTCTTATTTAAAGGACTGGGGTTGCGAGGCGTATGTGAAACGTGACTCGGGTGACAAACTCCAACAACGATCTATAAAATGTATCTTTGTAGCATACCCTAAGGAAACTATGGGTTACTATTTTTATTATCCGCCTGAGAACAAACTGATTGTTGCTAGGTATGGAGACTTCCTTGAATCTGATCTTGTAAATCAAGAATTCAGTGGGAGAAACTATGATCTTGAAGAGATTCATATAAATACATTACCTTCTAAAAACACTAGCGATGAAATTCCTGTAGAACCATAAAGTCTGGCGGTTCCACCAGAATTAGGTCCTCTGTGTAGATCTGCAAGGATTAAAAACGCAAATAGCAATATGTGTCTTAACATAGAGGATGATGATGAGTTAGGGAATCTTGGTGAACCCGCTAATTATAAATCCGCCATACTTGATCCTGAGAAGGATAAGTGGATGGTCGCTATGGGTGAGGAAATAAAATCCATGAAAGTAAATGATGTTTGGATTCTTATAGAACCACCACTGAATGCTAAATTAGTGAGACATAAGTGGATATACAAGAAGAAAACCGACATGGACGGAAAAGTACAATCCTATAAAGCTCGTTTAGTAGCTAAAGGTTTTACTCAAACTTTTGGCGTAGACTATGAGGAGACATTTTCTCCTGTAGCAGACTTAAGAGCTATTAAGATTCTCATAGCTATAGCAGCATACTATGACTATGATGTTGGGAATAAAATGAGCTAAGTCACTCAGACGCTGACAAGAGGAAATTGGACGCTGACAAGAGGAAATGAAGCGCTGACAGATCAAGCACTGACAAGAAATATCCAAGCGCTGACAAGAAGAAGTCCAACCGCTGATAGGAATACTTAGTCAACACGTTTAATATATGAAGTAAAGATATGCTCAATATTTTATTTTCTATATTTATCTTAACCTAGAATAGTTGATAGGTTATCCTTTGTACACGACTCCTTATGTTATAAAAGGAGGTCGTAGGGTTTGTAGTCTATATTCATTATTTAGTTTTCTCAACTTTCATTGTAAGTAAGTTCGATTTTTAATCTAAAGTGAAAGTTTGGTTTAACTGTTTACTTGTTCTTTATTCTAAGTGTTAATTCCGCATAACACTAGGATTGTTCATAACAACAAAGTTTCTCTACGTATTACTCTTGATTTATCTCGATAATACAAAGCTAATCGATCTACGTTTGGGATCAACAAGTGGTATCAGAGCCTGGTTGAGGAACTTTGATCTAAAAGAACAATAAACCCTAGAAACACCAGAAACCCTAAAACCAGACAAGATGTCTGCTACAGAATCCTCTTCCTCATCAAATCACAACCTAAAAATCCCTATGCTTGACCCTGACAACTTTGAACAATGGAAGTTCAATTTTGAACAATATCTTCAAATTCATGATCATACTATCTGGGAAATTATTGAATTTGGAAATCAATTTAATGAAGTTGCTAGGATTGCTGCTGCTATTGCAGCAAGAACCAATGTTGGTTCCTCTGCTGAAGAGCGAAGAGAAAGACCTGAAGATGGAAGAGCTATCTCAACTGTAGATATAGCCGCAAGAAGGAATGACATGAAAACTTTGAGCATTCTTAAACTCTCTTTGGGTCCAAATAATCAACACAAGTATAGAAGTTTTGAGTCTGCCAAAGAACTTTGGGCAGCTCTTCAAGTCACCTATGGTGGTAATGAAGATACTGCCAAAGAAAGGAAGAATCAACTTTTGCATGAATATGTTGTATTTAAAGCTCTTCCCAATGAGAAGCTAAGTGAGGTGAGAAGCAGGCTTCTGGACATCACAAGCAAGTTGTCCTTCATGGGAACAGAACATGATGATGTTGATATCATTACTACTTTTCTTAGAAGTCTTGGTGATGCGTGGAAAATTGAGGCTAGGTCAATCATTGCTACCAATGCCCATAAGAGTTCTACCTTTGATGACGTCTACAATAAGTTAAAGATTATGGAAAGTGAAATCTTACTTGATCATGGAAGCAAGTCAACATCTGGAAACATGGCTTTCATCTCACATAGTGAAACTCAAACCAGTGAAAGAGAGTCATATGTACATCCTGTTACTGGATCACCTTGTGTCAGCGGTGGATCAACCTTTGTCAGTGCCTCACATTTTGACGCTGACACATACAATGTTGACTCGCCAAAGCTTAAACCTGCTGGTATTGATTTGGATATAGTATGTGCATACATTATTGCATTGCCCAATGGTTCATTGATTACTTATGAGGATCTTGAGCAAATCAGTGATGAGAATTTGGAAGAGATGGATATCAAGTGGAATATGGCACTTGCAAGCATAAGGGCCAACAGATGGAATAGGAGATTTGGAAGGAAAATGACTTTCAATGCTAAAGACACAGCTAGATTTGATAAATCCAAGGTTGAGTGTTACAACTGCCATAGGATGGATCACTTTATGAGAGAATTCAGATCTCAAAGAAGATCTGATGCTGGAAAGACTTCAATCCAAATCATCAAGGTTGAAGATGCTAAGCCAATGGCTATGGTTGCCATGCAAGACATTGATGGTGTTGGATGGGACTGGAGCTTTATGACAAAGGATGTGGAAGAGAATCAGGCTTTGATTACTGAAGAAGAAGAGCATGTTCAATTTGCTCTCATGGCCAACTCCTCGTCTTCATCAAATAATGAGGTATATAATGATGCTTTCTAATGTAGGAGTTTTGTCAATTCTTTTAAAGTCTATTTTCCGTTCCTCGACTCGACTCGAATTGTAGCTATTTAATGTAGCTATTTTTATGTATTAGCAATTAATGTTCGTTTTCCTCGACTCACTCGAATTGATATCAAATTAAACGTAAGACTAATTGTTTTTGGTAAATAAAACTTTTTGGTATTTAAAACTAATTAAAAACTTTTTAATTAAAAGCTAATTGATTAACAAATGAGAAAACTATATTAAACTAATTTAAAGCTAATTTGAAAACAAAATTCAATTAAACTAATTTAAAAAAACTATTTTGAAACTTAAACAAAATTTAAAACTATTTTTTTTGTGAAACTAAATTAAAATAAAAACTTTTAATGAAATCTATTTAAATCTAAATTAATTGAAAACTATTTTAAAAACTAAATTTTAAAACGATTTAAATAAAATATATTTTTTTATCTTTTTATTTTTTATTTATACTTTGTAAAAGAAAATTTATATAAAACTTTGAATAAAAACTAATTAATAAACTAATTAAACTAAACTATATTAAACATAATTAATCAAACTGCCAGTAACAAATTTACCTATATTAATTAAATGATTAATAATCAAACACAAAAGAAGGTCTAGCAAAGTTGGTTATGACGTTGGCTTGTTAAACGAATGGTCACAGGTTCGAGCCTGGTTGGAGACCTTTTTGCTATTATTAATATTTTTTTTTTGGAATTTTGGTATTATGAAACAAACAGCTTAAACCAACAGACCAATTGGGTTTGTTGTATTAACTGATCAGCCAATCTCAAAACCAAATAAGCATAAAAAACTGAAAAGCAGATAAGCCAATCTACACTTTAAACTAAATCAAATAAGCAGTTATATTACACCCAAAGTAAGCAGTTCCAAACAAATCAGAACCTAACAAAGAAAATAAGAAATAAGCAAATATGAATTCCAAACCAACAAAATAGAGCAGATGTAACAAATCTAAAATAAGCAATCAACTTATGCTAAATAAGCAAACTAATACCAAATAAGTAAAACTAAAACAGGCATATTATATTATAACCAAAAATTAAGCAGTTCCAAACAACTTAAACAAATAAGCAAGCTAACCAAGCAGATCTAATCAAACCGAAACTAGTTACCCAAAAATCAAGCAATATCAATTCAAACTAACCCAATCTAAATAAAATTAAACAGACGATTCTAATAAGGCAGATCCAACAAAACTCAAATCCAAACACAAGCAGATTTAAATAACTCAATCAGATTAATAAACATAAACTAAATAATAAACTTAACAAAAAATAATAAAAAGAGATTAAACACCTTTTGATGATAACCTATGGGAATAAGGTGGGCGCTGAACCCCCTTAAAATGGAAACCGAAACGAACCTCTACCCAAATCGAATCATCATCATCAACTTCGAACCAAACACTATTCGAACCAGAAACAATCTTCGAACCAGTTTTATATATATTTTTTTAAATCTTCCCAGTGGGAGAAGATTAATACCACTTTTTATTTAATAATATTTTAATACAAAACAGATAAAAAGATAAATAGCAGTAAATTTATAAGAAATAAAAGACGAGATGAATTAAATCAAAAGGAAATTTTATTAATAACTTGAAAATTGATTACATTACTGGAAAAGAAACTTACAATTTTAAATCTAATCTATTTTGCATAAAAATAAAATTAAATAAAAATAAAAGGCGCACCTAAAATTACACAATGAAAGGGGTTTTTATAGAGAGACCCTAAAAACTTCTTAGTGAAACTTCTTGAGTAAGAAGTCAAATCCTGGCCACTCTTTTCTTCACTTCTCTTCTCTTTCTTCAATCCACGGCTGAAAATCATCTTGTATCACACAGATTGCCCTCGTGGCATGATTTGTGCTTGTTGTGTTTGTTTTGGGCTGATGTGGAGATAAATGATTGGATGGATTGGTGGTGGTGATTTGTTACATCCAATCAGGAAAGGGAGGGATGCCACGTCTGATGAGGACCACCATTTGTTGCTTCCGATAAACTTGGGGATTTAATCCCCAAGTGTGTGAATCACATGAATTAAATAAAACCCCCAAATAATTTGGTGAATTTCTTGATTAGGGTTTTGGAGGAATAGTAACTAGGGTTGGGGTAAAAAAGGTGAAAGGTGCGTCTGTGTTTATTTTTGAGAGAGAGATGAAAGTGAAAGGGTGAGGGGGGGTTTCTTATCATCGAATGGGTGAATGTGAGTGGGTAAAAAAAATCTTTTTATTAAACGTGTGTTGTTGTTGAGGGTTGACTAAGCCAAAGTTTTAACCGTTCACTTCTTTTGCAAAATGGGCTTGGCCCAAGTTTAAGTAAATACACTCCTTCCGTCTCTTTTGCATTATGGGCTTTTTGATCCGTCTCATCTATCTTTTAAATGGGCTTGTTTTGGGTCTTTTGACCCAAAAGTAAACACTTAAAAATCCATTAATAGGCTTTTGGGCACAATAGTCCAATGTTGGACCCACAAGCCCAAGTAATCTTTAATAATTAAAATCCACTAAAAACGAGCTCGATTTCGGCTTCCTTGATCATTTCTTCAAAGTCGTATCGATTTTGCCGGTTTTCATGATCTTCGGCACACTTTTGGTTCTTTGACTTTGTCTTTGTCTTTTTCTTGGACTTTTCTTCAACATTTGACCGTGAAATCCCGTGTTTTCTTTCCTTTTGATCTTTTGTACCTATTTCACACAAAAACACAAAACCACGCGTAATTCCGACTTTTATGATATTAAACACATGATTAGGTCTTGTTTTTCCTTGATTTTAGTGGTAAAAGGATAAGTGTTTACACACTTATTACTTTCTGTAGTAAAGGGTGTCGATTAAGTTAAAATCATATGTGTTTGATGTAGAATGCAGGCTATCAAATTATAAAATGGCACTTTCACAAACTGAAAAGACTGTAGAGGAATATAAGAAAATGGAATTTGACCTAAAAGATCAAATTAATGTTTTGTCTCATGATCTTAAAGTTAGTGTTGAACTTAGGGACACTCTGATGAGATCCAAAGGAGAGGTGCAACTTAAGTTAGATGAAGCCATTAAAGATAAAGAAAATGTAGGGCTTAAGATTGAAAAGTTTGATAAAGCTAGTCAAACCTTAGAAAAGTGTGTCAGTGAACAAAGAAACCCTAGGGACAATTCTGGGATTGGGATGAATGAATATGTTGTTGTTCCTCCACCTGCTGGGAACTTTTATGGTGTTCAGAGAAAATATCTCTCTTGGACTGGTATTCCAGAATTCCAAGAAGAGGAATTTATTCCTCCACCTAGAGTGCTCACCCCAGTTAAGGAATATCAACAAAAGGTGACTGACCTTGAGCAATGGAGATCAGACAACCCTTTTCTTTTTGTTAAGGATGGAATGCTTAGTGAGAGTCCATTTGCGCCTACACCCATTACTGTGACCAACCCCACTGCTGGAAAACCTGTTGACCTTGGCTCACCAGTTAAAAGAAAACCTAGTGTTAAATATTCTGAAATGTATAGAAAACCTAGGTCACCACAAAGCCAAGCTAGTGTTAATAGGACAGGTTTCTTTCAATCTAGACCTAAGGTTATGTCTAGAAAAGCTTGTTACACATGTTGGAGTTTTTCTCACCTAGCCTATAAATGTGTCAGTGCCTCAAAATTCAACGCTGACAATAGGTCAACCATGGTCAAACCCAGACCTTTTGTCCAACCAAGTCCACAAGTCATTAGTCCAGCTCCCTTCTTTACTAAAGGGACAAATGCTCATGGACAAAGGCCCTTTCAAAAGATCAACACATGGTCTAACAGACAATGGGTTCCTGTAGCAAACCCTAATTTGGGCGCTGACAAGAATAAATTCAGCACTGACGGTAACAAATTCAACGCTGACATGAACAATTCCAACGCTGACAGCCCTAGGTTTGGTATGAAAATGCCACAACAAGTTGGTGTTAGATCTTGTGTTAGACCAAGTAACAATAGGTATTTACAGCCTAATGGAAAGGGGTCTAAAGCTTCATCTAGTTTGACATGGAGACCTAAACAATACTAAAACCCTAGTTTAGATGGGATTTCTATGACCTGCAACAGATTTCGTTATCTTTCAAGGGTCATTACTAAACCAATTGGGGTAAACTGGGTGTTCAGGCCACAAAGGGATGAACAAGGGGTTGTTATAAGGACTAAGTCTGTTCTTTTTTAACAACCACATGAATCCAAGTCTGCTCAGTCTTGGGTTCCTAAAGAAAACTAATTTGTTTTCTTTATGTGTAGGGCATTCAAAAGCAAGTCAATGATCATGGATATTAGGATAATGGATGCTCTAGGCACATGACGGGGAAGGAAGATTATTTGTCAAATTTTATCCCCATTAAATATGGTGACAAGGTGTACTTTGGTGGAGGATATGGAACTATTTCAGGCAAAGGCACTCTTATCACCAACAATTTGCGTTTTGAGGAAGTTTTTCTGGTAAAAGAACTTGATTATAACTTGTTCAATGTGTCACAAGTTTGTGACAACAAAAATAAAGTTATTTTACTAATACTGAATGCTTGGTGTTGAGTAAGGATTTTAAGATTCCTGATGATAAGTTTATTGACTATAGAACACCTAGGCATAAGGACATTTATAATGTTAATCTCAACGGGATTAAACTGAACAAGAATCTATCATGTCTTTATGATAAAGCATCAGTTGATGAAAGTAATTTATGGCACAGAAGGTTAGGGCACATAAACTTTAAGAATATTAATTCACTTGTGAGACATGATTTAGTTGATGGTTTGCCCTCAAAAGCTTTCCACAATGATCACTCTTGTGTTGCATGTCTTAAAGGAAAACAACACAAAGTATCCTTTAAGTCTAAGATTGTGCATTCCAGTTCTAAACCACTTCACTTGCTACATATGGACTTATTTGGCCCAACTAATATAGAAAGTTTAAATGGTAAAACTTACTATTTTGTTATAGCTGATGATTTTTCTAGGTTTACTTGAACTTTCTTTTTTGCCTTAAAAAGTGATACTACCACAGTTTCGATTAACTTTATTACCCAAATTGAAAAGAAAACGGGTAATGAAGTTAAAGTACTTAGAAGTGATAATGGTGGTGAGTTTAGAAATAAACTGTTAGATACCTTCTATGTTGATAAAGGGATTACTAGGGAGTTTAGCATAGCTAGAACTCCACAGCAGAATGGTGTGGCTGAAAGAAAGAATAGAACAATTATAGAAGCAGCTAGGACCATGTTAGCAGATGCTAAATTTCCCATTGCTTTTTGGGTTGAGGCTGTGAAAACAGCTTGCTATGTGAAAAATAGAGCCTTGGTCAACAAAATCCACAATAAGACACCTTATGAGCTATTTTGGAATAGGAAACCTAATATAGGTTTTCTTAAACCTTTTGGATGTCATGTAGTTATCCTTGATACTAGTGATGCCTTAGGAAAGTTTAATGCAAAAGGTGATGAAGGCTACTTTCTAGGTTATTCTATGCAGAGCAGAGGGTATAGGGTTTACAAAAAGAAAGAAAAATGCATTCTTGAAAAAGTGCATGTTAAGTTTTTAGAAAGTAAACCTAGTGATCCTGAGAGTGGACCAGACTGGTTCTTGATTTGGAACCATTATCTAGGACCTTGAATTATATGCCTGTCACTAATCTAGACATTGTGAAAAGGGATTCAAATGTTGTAGAAGAACCTATTGTTGAAATTTTAGGAAAACAGGTTGCTATGGAAGAAGGATCACATGCACTTAAGTCAGACCCCATACTTGAGTATGTTACCATTCCTATATGGACTGATGGGTTTGTGCAAGCATCTGATGCTGCTGAAAAGGAGGAAGAAGGGCCACAAGAAAAGCCAGCTGATAAAAACATGCATGCATCTTCAAGTGCTGACAAAGCCAATTCAGACGCTAACAGGTTAAATTCAGACGCTGACAACCTGTTTGGAAATTTATTCTCCTCTTCCAATCGACACACTTTTGAACATGGTGAACCTTCCATAAGAGGTTCATTCAAGTGAGAATGGGAGTGGAAATGAAGATCATATTGGCAACATGGAATCTGATATAGAATATAATACACTATTTGGGGGAGGAATACTTATAAAGGTGGCCAAAGATCATCCTCCTTCCCAAATAATTGGTGACGTTCAGACTCCTGTTCAAACAAGGAGGTCTCATCAGACTCAAGGTGGTTTCATTGCCAATATTCACAAGAAGGAGGATACCCCTCTTGTGCAGGCATGTTTATTTGCTTGTTTTCTGTCACAACAGGAACCCAAGAAGATTTTTGATGCTCTTAAAGAACCAAGCTGGGTGGAAGCAATGCAGGATGAGCTTCACCAGTTTGCCTTCAAGATGTGTGGGAGCAAGTGGATTGTCCAAGGTATGTTAGAACTATTGGGACACATTGGGTTCTTAGAAACAAGAAGGATGAAAGAGGGATTATGGTCAGAAACAAGGCACGTTTAGTTGCTCAAGGCTATACACAAGAAGAAAGAATAGACTATGAAGAGGTTTTTGCACCTGTTGCAAGGATTGAAGCAATAAGGATTTTCCTAGCCTATGCTTCTTGCATGGGTTTCACAGTTTATCAGATGGATGTGAAGAGTGCTTTCTTATATGGCACAATTGAGGAAGAGGTGTATGTGATGTAACCTCCTGGTTTTGAAGATTTAGAGCATCCAGACAAAGTGTATAGAGTCAAGAAATCAATGTATGGACTTCATCAAGCCCCAAGAGCATGGCATGGTACATTGTCCACCTATCTGGTGGAAAATGGGTTTAAGAGGGGTACCATAGATCATACCTTATTTACCAAGAAGATTGGTAAGGATTTTCTACTTGTTTAGGTCTATGTGGATGATATTATCTTTGGTTCATCAAATCCAAAGATGAGTGAAGACTTTTCCAAGCTCATGACAGACAAATTCAATATGAGTGCAATGGGAGAGATGAACTTCTTTCTAGGGCTACAAGTCCAACAGAAAGAAGATGATATCTTTATTTTTCAAGACAAGTATGTAGCAGAGATCTTGAAGAAGTTTGTTTTTTCTCCACATGAAAAACGGGCTAGCACACCCATGGCTAGGGAACACCCTTGGGGAAAGACTGGGGATGGAAAAGATGTGGATGTCAGGCATTATAGATCAATGATTGGTTCATTAATGTATCTTACTTCATCTAGACCTGACATCATGTTTGTTGTGTGTGCATGTGCACGCCATCAAGTGACTCCCAAAGAGTGTCATCTTCATGCTTTCAAAAGGATTTTTAGATACCTTAGGTGTTATCCCACCTTAGGATTATGGTATCCTAAAGATTTTCCATTAGAGCTTATTGGCTATACAGACAGTGACTATGGAGGTGATAAGTTTGATAGAAAATCCACAACCGGTGGATGCCAATTTCTTGGGAGCAGATTGATATCTTGGCAATGCAAGAAACAAACAGTGGTGGCCAACTCTACAACTGAAGCAGAATATGTTGTTGCAGCTACATGTTGTGGACAAGTGCTATGGATACAAAACCAGCTGTTGGATTATGGGTATAATTTTACGCATACCAATATATTTGTAGATAATAATAGTACATTATGCATTATTAAGAATCTTGTACATCATTCTAAAACAAATCACATAGAAATTAGGCATCATTTTATAAGAGATTTTTTTGAAAAAGGTTTAATACATCCAGATAAGGTAGACACAGAAGAAAATGTGGCTGATCTTTTAACTAAACCTTTTGATGTTGGGAGGTTCCAGTACTTGGTAAAAAGTATTGGAATGATCAATCTCACCTAAATGTGTTTTTGAAATCATTGTATAGTTTGTACAGGATGTGTACTGTTATTAGTCTTTGTACAAGATTAGGTTTTCCACTTTATTTTTCTAACGCTGACAAAGGTTATTTGAACGCTGACAAGTGTTAAAATGGTCGCTGACAGCAATATGTTAGTTTTGTGGTTTTTGATCTAATCATGCAGGCATTATGAGCATTGTACAAATGGATACAGAGTTGCTTATGGATCTTTGGAGCTTACAGGGCATGTGTTAAAGTTTATGTATGATGGTTGGAATGTTTACATTCCTATCTTGACATAAATTTTTATCCCATACTTTTTACTTTGCAACTTTGTATATCTTAGTTTAAGGGGATGTTTAGGAAACCTTTAGGATTTTAGGTATTCTTAGAATGCTCTTATCACAATTCTAGATTGTGTCCACTGGTGAGTACGATTTAGTTTTCTAATTCGTAAGGCATTGTAGCATGCAAAGTTGATATACTGTGCACGCTGCCAAGACTTTTTGGCCTAGAATTGGGTATGGTCGGTTGGGAGACTTTGGAACGTTTTCATTGGGCTTACCTGGGAAGTTACAATGAGTTTATAAGAGGTAACTTCACTGTTAAGAACTTTGGTTAACAAGGGACACTTGAGGACAATTATGTCTATCTTGCTTAAGCAAGTGTGCATGATTGGACAGTGCTTGCCACCCTATAGTCATTTTCAGTCTAAGAGTTATCTTCACTAGGGTAAACTTCTTTGTTAAGGTCCTTTTTTTTATTTTTAATTATCTTTATCTTTGGACGCTCACATATTTTCTTTCCAAATGCTGATAAGACCAATTTAAACGCTGACATGGCAAAATTTCAACGCTGACAAGAATATAGCCGTTAGACGCTGATGTTTACTTTTTGATCGTTGAAAAACATTTGTCCTACCCAGTTGTTATTTTTGACTAAAATATGGGCCGTAATTTTAGAGAGTTGGTAACTTTTAATTAATGAATGAGATAAGTTATATATTTTTCAAGATTGTCATGATTACTTTTTGAATATAACTGCCTCATTTTTCAACCAATAGTATGTTTTTACCTCTCCTATAAATACGACTATTTTCTTTCAAACAGGGTAAATGCTATTTCTTGTCTAACTAAAATCTCTCAAACCTTCATATCTCCATTATTTTCATATCATACTTTTCTATAATCAATCTTCATGGCACCAAAGTTTAAACCTGCTCAAGTGGAATTGGGGTTCAGAGGCCAACACAACATGGTGGCTTACTTGGAAGCTGATAATACTTTGCATCCCCAATACACTCAGATGATTGCGTATTTGAATGTGTCTCCTTTAAGGTATGCAGTTTCACATACTTCACTCGTCCCTATCACACACATTAAGCAGTTTTGGAACACAGTCAGTTCCACAACAGTTAATGGAGTGATTACATTGACTGCTACTGTTCATGGGACTCCATGGGTGGTTACTGAAGCTTTGGTTCGCCAAGCTTTGCATCTTGATGATGTTGATGGTATAACCACCCTTCCCCTCACAGAGCTAGAGTTAGGACTCCAATGTTTGGGTTATGCTTTGCCCCCAGTGGGCCATTTAAATAAATATACCAAACAACAATTTACCCCATCTTGGAAGTTCCTTATACATGTCATCCTACAATGTTTGAGTCCCAAATGCTCTTCATTCAATGAAATCAACCGTTCAATCGGGAGTGCCATTGTTTTTATTGCAACTGGGCAAAGATATAATTTTTCCAAATTAATTTTTGATGGCATGTGTCACAACAAGGGTAACAAGATGACTCTTGCTTACCCTAGGTTTTTACAAACGGTTTTTGATATGAAAGGATACTGCAATAGGGACCATGACCACTTTTATGAGGTCCCTGTTCAAAATAAAATTGTTTTTGGGAATATAAATTCACCACCATATAGAGACCTACCACTCACCCAGCCATGCTTGCTGTCATTGAGGCAGTAGCACTCCCTCAACCTCAACCTCAAACTCAACCACAACCACAACCTGACCCACTACCAGGACACCCTCCATCACCCCAACACATGGACATCGACCCTCAACCATCAGGTGCTGACACTTAAAATGTGGGCGCTGACACATCCAACCCAAACGCTGACACCATTATTCCACACACCCAAACACCCCCTCACACCCAAACAGACCCTCAATCCACTTCCTCTTCTGAACAACCAGATTTTAGGTTTGAAAAATGCCAAAGGACTGTTGGAGTGTTCTCCTCTAGTGGTCCTAGCCATGTAGCAGAGGGAACCACCACCACAAGTGTGGTTGGTGATATGGGTGGGGCTAGGACTATTGACTCTTGCTTAGTAGCAGGTCAAGTCAGTCCCAACATCATTAACAGCCCATCCATGCCCGATGAATCTCTTTTGGGAAGTCAAATTCCCACTATAGAGGATGGCAGATTGGAACCTTATACGCTTTTGGAATTGACGGCGGTTTGCATTAGCTTGTAAAAGCAAAATGCAGACCTTGTACAAGTTGTCACAGGTCAAGGCCTCGAACTCAAGAAATTGAGGGAGAGGATAGTTGTTTTGTAGGCTGCCAATGCTAGGAGAAGGCAGGCTCAAGTCCTCTCATCAGGGGAGGATTCTTACAAAGGGGAGGAGGATGCACCAACAGATCCATTCAATTTAAGTGACAAGGGCTCACAAGAAGAATGTGGTTCTTTTGGAAGTAAACAGGTGGAGATAGCTGAAGCGTTGACTAGTTTGAAGGAGAAGCATTTTCTTGATGTTTCATTGATCACTCCAAACCAGTTATCGTTTTTAGAGATGATGGAACAAGCTACAAAGTCAACCGCTGACATTCCGAGTTTGAGCGCTGACAAGAGCAAAGCAAGCGCTGACAAACCTACAGGTATGATTAGTGTATCCCAACCACCAGTTATTATTAGGGAGGTTACTACACAGGTGCCAACCACTACTTTACCAGCCATTGGAGCAAAAGATAAGGGTAAAGGGATTTTGGAAGAGGTTCAGGTACCAAAGAATGCAGCCCAGGTACATTTTGATTTAGTTTTGGCTGCACAATTGCAAGAGGAGGATAGGATAGAAACTACCACATAAAAGGGTGGTAGTGATGGTGATGAGAGCTCTGGTTCTAGTGTTATGATTCTAGAGGAGCCAGAGAGGTTAGAGTATGGGGAGGATGACTTAGCCAAGGAAAGGTTAAGAGAGTTGAAGATGAAAGTAGACTTTGACATGCCTGAAGTGAGAGAAATGTATTTTGCATGGGAGTCTAAGATTGAAGAGAATCCAGATATGTCTATTACTGGACAGATTTGGGGATTGGAGATTTTGTTGAGAGTTTAGGAAGACTGTAAAGTGATTTGGAAGCACAAGGATAACAAGGTGCTTTCTGAACTCAAGAGGGATAGAAGAGAGCTGTACTTTATACTGCTTAGGTGTCATCAAGGTGGATGGACCTATGAAAGGTTAAGGAAGCTATCCTTTGAAGAAATAGAGTTTCATGCTTATCCAATTTGGGAAAGAATTTGTGAGGAAAACACAATGAGGCTTCTCTCAGATGAAAGGAGAGAAGAGATTGAGGAGAATATGCAGATCAAGAGGGCTTCTATTGTGCCAAGGCCAGTGAAGAAGGGAATTCCCATTGAATTTCCAGTCCTTGACAGGTTGAATCCTAGTAAAGCAGTAATCAGAAAGAGTATAAAGCTTTCACCATTGGAGGCTTCAGATGTTGTAGAGGTATTACCCTTGGATTTCAGAAACCCAATAGTTAATTATGAAGAAGATGCAAGTGGGCTCTGGATGATCACCAGATATGGAAAGAAGGTACATACTTTTACTACCTTGATCTCATTATTTACAAGCATGGATAGAGAATACTTGGTAGATCTTTGGAATCTGATGAAGACCAAGTATGAGGTTGAAGCACCTACTTCAGCCAATGGAATAAAGATCTGGACAACATTCAAAAGAATGATTACACCATATGAAGCATATCCAATATGGTTGGATCTGGATGATATCAGTAGGTTACAATGGCGTCTACATTCAGCTGCTGGTGTTTACCATCTAAGCACTACAAAGTTTTCAGAGTATCTTTTGGTTGATGCTCAATATCCTATGTCCAAGGATGTTTTGAAGAAGATGGTGTCTACACAGCTAGAGGTGGATTATACTAGTGATGTTAGCAAGGATTTAATTAGATTTATTTATTTTCTAATTAACAAGTAATTTGCATTTGTAAGAATCCTCCTTGTACTTAGTTTTTATTCAGAAACTTGATTACTATAGTAGATATCAAGATTAGGGGAGGGATTGTTGGGAATAAAATGAGCTAAGTCACTCAGACGCTGACAAGAGGAAATTGGACGCTGACAAGAGAAAATGAAGCACTGACAGATCAAGCACTGACAAGAAATATCGAAGCGCTGACAAGAAGAGTTCCAACCGCTAATATGAATACTTAGTCAACACGTTTAATATTTGAACTAAAGATATGCTCAATATTGTATTTTCTATATTTATATTTACTTAGAATAGTTGATAGGTTATCCTTTGTACACGACTCCTTATGTTATAAAAGGAGGTCGTAGGGTTTGTAGTCTATATACATTATTCAATTTTCACAACTTTTATTGTAAGCAAGTTCGATTACTAATCTAAAGTGAAAGTTTGGTTTAACTGTTTACTTGTTCTTTATTCTAAGTGTTAATTCCGCATAACACTTGGTTTGTTCATAACAACAAAGTTTCTCTACGTATTACTCTTGATTTATCTCGATAATACAAAGCTAATCGATCTAAGTTTGGATCAACATATGAGATATGGCAAATGGATGTTAAAACTGCCTTCTTGAATGGTCGCTTAGATGAAGACATCTATATGCAGCAACCAGAAGGGTATGTTGATCATGTGAATCCAAGACATGTGTGCAAACTTCAAAGGTCCATTTATGGTTTGAAGCAAGCATCACGTCAATGGAATAAAATATTTGATGAAGAAATCAAATAGTTTGGATTTATTTAGAATCGTGATGAGCCATGTGTATATCGAAAAGCTAGTGGGAGTGATGTAGTATTCCTAGTCATATATGTTGATAACATATTAATCATAGGAAGTAACATTTCAAGACTTAAGGCTGTTAAGGATTATCTTGGTAAATGTTTTTCTATGAGGATTTAGGAGAAGCTGCATACATTCTGGGAATTAAGATCTATCGGAATAGGAAAAGACGGTTAATTGGTCTAAGTCAAGATGATTATACCGTGAAGAAGTATAATATGCATAATTCCAAGAAAGGTTTTCAACCTATGGAAGTTAAGCATAATCTGAGTCATGAGATGGATGCATCAACTCCTGAAGAAGAGGCATACATGCAGAAGGTGCCTAATGCTTCGGCTGTAGGATCTATAATGTATGATGTTAGATGCACAAGGCCTGATGTGGTGTTTGCTCAGAAGTTGGTCAGTAGATACCAACAGAATCCAGAGAAGCTCCATTGGACTGCTGTTAAACATTTTATGCAGTATTTGAGGAATACGAAAAGAAATGTTTTGGTATTCAAAGGGTAGCCATATAGATAACTAAATGTGGTTTGGATTAAGAATTTTATTGGAGATCTTGGGATGATGCTTGCAATAAAAACCTAATAAATATGTATTGGGACAATTCTGCCGCAATAATATTTGCCAATGACCCTAGAGTCATGAAAGGCGCCAGACACTTTATGTGTAGACATCACTACGTCCGAGAACAAGTTGAAGCTCGTGAAATCAAATTGATAAAAGTTCACACAGATGATAACGTAGCAGATCCTTTAACTAAGGCTTTGCCTAGACCAAAGGTAGTTAAGCATGCCAAGGCGATTGGGCTGCAACTAGTTAGCGAACTCATGCAATAAATATGTGATTAGTATTTGGATAAAGGATGCTATGACATTATTATATAATGAAATAAAGATTGGGTTTCATTTATTTTTATTATTTAATAAGGGTATCCTATTTTACATGTTTTGATCCATGAATAAATGTTATGCTAAATGTCCGTTGTCGATTAATAATATGGGAATATTATTAAATTAAGACAAATCAAAATAGTGATAGAGTATACTTGAAAGTATATTGATCAATTTTGGATGATATTCGATGGATCGAATATTGGACTTATCCCAACTATATGTTTTTACCATTATGGATATTTGTCATTAAGTAAAACATAAATAGTTATCCTTAGACTTGAGATACAAGGAAACTATTGTGAATCTAGTGCATCTCTGTGGAATAATCTAACGCTAAACGTAACTGGTAGCTATAAGGATTATTTTCGGAAGTGTTGCAAAATAAATAAGTTTTTCTCGTAGTCGATATGAGATTTATTTTCTCCAATTTTGTTTTGGAGTTTAATACAGCTGGGGCCCTTGTGGGATTAGTAAGATGTTTATGTAGCCACACCCAAATTTGTTTTGGTAATCTTGCTGAATCTGTGAACAAGAAACAGAATGGTTAATGGAAGAAATGACTGAGATTCATATCCTTATTAACGTTGTATTGGAAATAAAAGGATAATAATAATGATGCAGAATCGTTAAAAGTTTTTGTCCAGGAGACCTTACTCGAGTTGTACTAGAGACATTGCTAAGTGTAACTAGACGCTAGTGAATGTAATCACGATATTCGAAATATGTCCAAGTGGGAGCTGTAAGTTTATGGAATTATATTTAATAGTCGTGTGATAGGATCGAACTCGAGATTATCGGATTGCACTCAATACGTAAAGAGTTAATTTATTTAATAAATATATTTATTATATTTATTAAATTAAACCGAGCAAATAACTATATAACTTTAACGATCGTTAATAAAATAATAGTTAAGTATTAACGAGTGTTAAATTAATATATAGTAAGAGGATTAAAAGGAAGAAGGACGGAAGGTTTCGGAACACCCCACAAGTGGGTGTTTCGACCGTCGGTTAGGGCTCCAAGGGGGGGGGGCAAAAGTTGCCATTTTTTACTTGGGCTAAAATGGGTTGATGCCTATAAATACACCTCCTTATCCCTCATAATCAACATAACTTGAATCTCTCCTTCTCCTCTCTCTCTCTTGGTTCGATCGCAAGGGTAAACCCACGAAGGGTTTTCGGTTGGTTTTCTTGGTTGATCGATTGTGTTAATAATCTAGTCCTAGCCCCTCTCTAGGGTTGTTGGGTAGATTATTTACAAGCGTTGTAACTCAGTTTTCACGTGCTAGAATCACGGTTAGCTCGTTGTATTACGTGTGTACAAGATCGTAATATAGTCTTACTTTAGACTATATCTTGGTATATTACGGTATAAACCCGAATTGGTGATTCGTTCTTTGTCTTGTGGTTTTGCTTTAGCGTAAAGGTATGTAACCCTAATTCGATTAATTATAATTGTATTATTATTATGATCTTGTTAAATCGCTTCCGCTATATGTGCTTTGATCTCGTTCAGGGTTTTATATAATTGTTATGATGTTAATAAACCTTCAAGATCTTCTCTAAGATAGTGCACAATACACTTCAATCAATCACCTTTGATTGCTAGATCTTGAATAAGTAGATTACTTAACAACGAACGAAGTACGAAACCCTTGTTTGGGTTTGGGGTGGCCATCGACTACAAAGAACAAGGGGAGATGATTTTTGACTTTCAAAGTTATGAAAAAGTGAATCACGTCCATTTGTTTATATACTAGAAGGTTAAGCTAATTAAGAAAAAGATCGCATCTTTCTTAACAAGCAATTAACCTTCTAGATAATCTTTCACCTCCTTCTTTCTTTAAGTTTGGCCGATTACCCACTATAGTACCATTGGGTTGACTTTTTGACTTTCTAGATTATTAATAACTAATTTTTGTTTAGTTAATAAAAAGGTTTGGTTGCAAGATCTTTCTTTGTGTTGCTCGTACCCAGTTATATTTGTCGTTGTTTCGTTCTCGGTATCTTCTCGAATTGATCACGGTTCAAAGTGGAATTGTTGTAATTGGTGACTAAAAGGGGGAGCTTTGTGTCTATATCTACTTAAAAGGTAAATGCGTGAAGTAATGAAAATAAAGCCTGGATTAAACTTAAAACTTAAAACAGTAAAATACCTTAACTTAGAAAAACAGTTGATTCGGAATAAGTCTTTGATTCGGAATAATCAGTTCATGCGGAATAACTTGTGTTCATCCGGAATATTGCTTCATTCGGAATGAAAGCTTGACTCAGAAAGATTGATTGATCCGGAATAAAACCCTTCACTCGGAATATCACTCATCCGGAATAACTTGGTTCGGAATAAAAACCCTTCATTCGGAATAATTTCTTTATCCAGAATAAAGACTGATCCGGAATACTTGCTTCATCCGGAATAATACACTGATGCGGAATAACAAGTTTATTCGGAATACTATGCTGGTTCGGAAAAGGAGCTTGATCCGGAATAAATCTGTTTATTCGGAATATCTAAAACAAAAATGTTCGTTCGGAATATACCTTCATCCGGAATATTCTTTTATCCGGAATGTTGCTTCATCCGGAATAATCTAAAAAAAGGCTCATTCGGAATGTATGCTTCGTTCGGAATAATTAGAAGAAAAAGCTTAGTTCGGAAAATTTTGCTTATTCGGAATAATTTTAACAAAACGTTGATCCGGAATATTTTAGCTCATTCGGAATAACTGACAAAAACCCTTGGTTCGGAATCTGGGGAAATTAAAGACGCGAAGAACAGGGGATGTTTAACAACACGAATTTAACCAAAATCCACCTAGTTTTTACCAAAGATAAAACCAAACTAACCACCAATCATCTACTAATGATAAACATCAAACCAAATCAACAAAAACTCAAAACCCACTTGTTTTTAGGAATCAAAATCAACAAAATAAAACTTAGAACTTAGAATCAATAAGAAAAGGAAGAACAAGATTAAGATGAAACTTGATATTGAAAGATTAAGGTTTAACAAACAAAAGGAAAGATTAAACTTACAAGATTGAAGGAATCAAAGAAGAATAAAATCACCAAACACCTTAAGGGTGTTGGTTATTTCCTACGAAACAGGAAGAAAGAACACAGAAAATGAAAAGCTAGTTGAAAAATGTGAAAGAGGTCTCTATTTATAGGCCTTGGCTTGGTTGGTGAGTGGGCTTTCTTCCTTTCTTTTTGTCTTCTCGACTTTTCAGTAAAGTTGACGTTTTCGACTTCGATTCAGGATTTGTCGACGAATAAATTCAACTCGTCTTTTAATTTCTTCATTTAATAGACTTGAGTTCTTCGACATATATATATATTCCATCTTTGGTCCTTTTCTTCGATAAATCTTCAAATAGGCCCATTGACTTCAAATCTTTTGCATCTCTTGGACTATAGACTTCGTCTTTTCGTCTTTTTCTTCGATAAAACCCGTGCAATCCCATGTTTTCTTCAATATTTATCCGGTTGGCTCTGAAAACACAACAAACACACAAACCACGCATAATTCCAAACAAATGACATTAAATACGCGTTTTGGTCTCGTTTTAGCAAGCAATAATTGGTAAAAGGATGGGTGTTTTCACACCTATCAAATCCCCTACACTTAACCATTGCCATGCCCTCATGCAATGCATAGATTCAAAGCAAGATTTACATTTCTCATCATAAATAACCTACATTGGCCTTTATTAAATACTAAACTCTAAGGAGACAAAAAGAACAAAACAAGTAAAGAATTCAAAGACTTACATTGGGGTTTTAGTTGTCATGAATGTTCATCACCCTCAAGTTTCACGTTCCCCATACCAAGCTTAAAAACGAGATCATTGTTATTATAAGTTAGCAAACTAACACAAACTCATGTGGCCCAATTATTCACTTAGACTCCCTTATTCCTAGGTGTATCTCTTATATTTTATTTTTGTCTTGAATGATCACGAGGATGCATTGTTTGACTTATTTCGATAGTTATTTAGGCTGAAAATAAAGTGGGACGATTTAATCAATAGTTAGCTAAAGGACAAAATCTTTTAAAACTGCTTCTCGGGACCTCATAAAGTTCATATCTTGGCATAACTCGCTTCACGATTTGAGACCTTTCTCGGACAGATATTTGGCAGCGACTTCATACTTCAAATCTTTGAGAGACGTTCTTGAAATTATGGTCTTCTCTTCATAATAGGAATTTCTTCACTTGAAGTTTTGAGAGATTCTTCATATTTGGACCACGACTTCTTCATTTTTCTCCAATCTTTATTTCGGACTTTGATATACAACGATCCGCCTCCTTGTAGGACTTGGATCTATTCATCCCCATACCTTGCTAGGGTCTTTTCGGGTAGACTTCTCCATGATCTTTTAGGGAGTACTTGCTTTTCGTCGTGTGTCTCGATCCTTCATATTGATTTTCGACAAATGATTCTTCACATCACTTTTGGATCTTTAGCAACAAAATGTAGCCCTCATGCCTTGTTAGGGCCTTTTCGGACTCGCCAATCTTCGCATCCCGCTTCAATAAGTTATGCCTTGGCTATGAACTCTAATTAATACCGAGCAAATTTTAAACGATCTTGTGCTAGAGGCTAAGTATTTTTTCAAATCGTACAACCTTATTTATTGCAGATAAATTTATTAGCAAGCGATGGGAGAATAGGCTTATAATTAACTCACATAAATTCACGAAAGAATACCAAACTTATAATTGACTCTATCATCTCTCGTTCTCCACAATTTAAAATCTCAAGGAATGAGACTCGTGAATGCTTAGCCAATTAAATCAAAGCTTTGGGTTTTCGAGTCATCTATAGGATCTTGCAAATTCTTAGACTTTTTCAAGTTTAGAAATCGCATTTTAAAGTTCCCTTGATAAACGACTCTCTAGGATCAATTATAGGAACTTGCAAAAAGTTCTTGTTCTTAACCCGTGAGAGTTAAGACTTTCGCGTTTTAAAGTTCCCTATATAAAAGCCTAGCAAAACTTGACTTAAATACGTTAAGGATACTAGCTAGAGTAAACTTAGATAAGTAAACTCGGGTTGAGTCAAAATATTCACGACTTTGAAAAATTAAAACCACTTTATTAAACTTTATTTTAGCAAGGAAAGAAAATAACCATAACAAAGGAAAATACAACTATAAAACTAGGCCAAAATAGATTAAAAATTTTGAAAAACGTCGAAAAATCAAATTTTCCTGTTAAAATAAGGACAAGTTAATGGAAAAGTCCACTTAAAACTTCGATAGAAGTCTCCCCTACACTTAATATAAACATTGTCCTCAATGTTTAAGCATGTGGGAAAAGTCTCCCCTACACTTATGACATTGTGCACGTTGGTTAAATCAAGTTAAGGACGAGACAACTAAAGTGATCAATTTCAAAAGTGAGTATGAAGAAAATTGAATCACGATAGTTGAGAGATAGAACCAGATTTGCGGATAACATGGGAGCACGGTTCTTCAAAGATTCCAAAAGTGCACTTATCCCTGTAATCACATCACCATACAAACACAAGCAACCTATATAGCTCCCCCTACACTTAGGATGACAAACGGAAAAGGGGATAGAAACTCGGGTTTCCTCCCGAGGAGCGCTTGTTTTTGTTAACCGAGTCACGAGCCTGACTCGGTCCCGAAACTAGTTCATGGGAAACGTGGTGAGGGAATCATCTCATGAGAGATGTCCTCACCAAAGTACAACTTCAAACGCTGGCCATTCACCTTAAAATTGGACCCATTTGGCTGAGAAAGCTCAATGGTGCCATAGGGAAAGACTTTGGCGATGGTGAATGGACCAGACCATCGGCTCTTCAACTTGCCCGAGAAGATCTTCAACCGAGAGTTAAAAAGTAAGACTTGATCACCAACGTGGAACTCTCGGTTCTTAATTCTAGCATCATGGATGATCTTGGTCTTCTCCTTGTAGATCAATGAGTTCTCGTAAGCTTCATTCCTCAGTTCATTTAGCTCGTTGAGTTGAATATTACGAAGATCACCGGCTTTGTTGATGTTGAAGTTAGCCCACTTCAAGGCCCAGTATGCCGTATGTTCCAGCTCGATAGGGAGGTGGCATGCTTTCTCGTACACAAGACGATAAGGTGTACAACCAATCAGTGTCTTATAGGCGGTACGGAAAGCCCACAGAGCATCATCAAGTTTATCGGCCCATGAGGCACGATGCTCTCCCACAGTACGTTCCAAAATTCGCTTCAATCCACGGTTGGAGATCTCGGCTTGGCCATTAGTTTGTGGGTGATACACGGTGGAAAGACGGTGATGGACACCATACTTGCGAAAAAGAGCTTTTAGCTGTTGTCTATGCTTTAGAAGAAGGGAATGGCCCCATAAAGTCGATGCCCCATACATCAAAGATTTCACATTCTTGTATGAAATTTTGAGGCATCTCATCTTTATGTGTGATCTTGCCTTGTTTTTGGCAAGCATCACAATGTTTAACCATCTCATGAGCATCACGATAAATGGTGGGCCAATAAAATCCCAAGTCAAACACTTTCTTCGCGGTGAAGTTGGGACCAAAGTGACCACCGGTGGATCCTTTGTGGCAAGCCTCGAGAATGTCTAAAGCTGTCGGTCCGTCAACACATCGGCGAATATTCAAGTCAGCGCATTGTTTGAAGAGAAAAGGGTCATCCCAAAAGTAAGTCTTAACATCGTTTAAGAACTTTTTCTTTTGTTGGGATGTTAACCCTTTGATGAGAACACCACCCGCTAAGTAGTTTGCAATGTCGGCAAACCACGGGGTGTCATCAAGATTGAGCTTTATAGACATTAAGGTCTCAAGGGGAAAAGAGTCATTGATCTCTTTGTTCGGATTTCCCCTTGATATGGATCCTCAAGTCTACTTAGATGATCCGCGGCTAGGTTTTCAGCACCCTTCTTGTCACGAATTTCAATTTTAAATTCTTGAAGGAGTAAAACCCAGCGAAGAAGTCTTGGCTTAGAGTCGTGCTTAGTCATCAAGTACTTCAACGCGGAGTGGTCCGTGTATACAATGGTGGTGGATAAAACAAGATAGGGGCGAAATTTTTCAAAAGCATAGACAACAGCTAAAAGCTCTTTTTCGGTTGTCGTATAATGCAATTGAGCCCCCGTCATTGTCTTGCTAGCATAATGGATTGGTTGGAAGTGTTTATTCACTCTTTGGCCCAAAACCGCTCCAATAGCAAAGTCGCTAGCATCACACATCAACTCCAAAGGTAGCTCCCAATTAGGGGTGACCAAGACCGGTGCCTTAGTTAGCTTATCCTTAAGAAGGTTGAATGATTCAATACACTCTTTGGAAAAGATAAAAGGAGTATCTTTTTCCAAGAGGTGGGTCATCGGGCGAGCGATTTTAGAAATATCTTTGATAAATCGACGACAGAAGCCCGCATGACCAAGAAAACTTCTCACACCCTTCACGGTTGAAGGTGGAGGTAATTTGGCTATGACATCCACTTAGGTCGACTTCAAGACCGGCTTTTGAGATTTTGTGTCCTAGCACAATGCCTTCTTTTACCATAAAATGGCATTTTTACCAATTGAGAACAAGGCGAGTGTCTTCGCACCGCTTAAGCATACGTTCTAAATTGGCAAGGCAAGAAGAGAATAAATCCCCAAAGACCGAGAAATCATCCATGAAGACTTCCATGGTTTGCTCAACCATGTCATGGAAAATAGCTAACATGCACCTTTGGAAAGTCCTGGGAGCATTGCATAACCAAAAGGCATTCTTTTGTAGGCAAATGTGCCATAGGGACAAGTGAATGTTGTCTTCTCTTGATCTTGGGGATCGATGGGTATTTGGAAATAACCCGAGAAACCATCTAGAAAGCAGTAATATTCATTACCCGCTAAACGTTCAAGCATTTGGTCCATAAAAGGAAGAGGAAAATGATCCTTTCTCGTGGAATCATTGAGTTTGCGATAGTCTATACAAACTCTCCACCCAATAACAAGGCGTGTAGGAATCAACTCGTTGTTTGCATTGGGCACAACGGTGGTTCCGCCTTTCTTAGGCACACAATGGACTGGACTAACCCATGGTGAATCTGAGATAGGGTAGATCATGCCCGCATCAAGAAGTTTGATAACCTCTTTTTTGATAACGTCATGGATTTTAGGATTCACCCTTCGTTGGCTTTGAATTGTGGGCTTAAAGTCGTCCTCCATGAGAATTTTATGTGTGCAAAAGTGAGGATCAATTCCGCGAATATCAGAGATTTTCCAAGCGATAGCTCTTTTATGTTTCTTGAGAACTTCAATGAGACGAGTTTTCTCATCGGCTTTTAAGTCTTTAGCAATGATAACGGGAAGTTGATCAATATCTTCTAAGAAAACATACTCGAGATGAGGAGGTAAGTCCTTAAGCTCAAGAGTAGGAGGATCCTCAATAGATGGTGTAACTAACGATGGATCATCATTAGTCACCTCTTTAGGAGAAGGAGGAGAAAAAGGGTCTTCATTGAGAAGTTTCTCAATTGTACGAATGTCTTCTTCCCAATCGGTGGGAGAATCATCATACTTAAGATCAAGTGGACCCAAGCTAGCTTTAAAATCATCCAAAAGAAAGTCACTTTCTCCAAAAGGAGTTAATGACGAAGCAATTGAGGCAACGGTCTCAATATTGGGTAGAGAAGAAATATTACTTTTGCAAGCATCATGAAAGTGTTCTTCACAAGCCTCATCGAGAACATCAATAGCATTAACACTCTCATATGAATAACGTTGTTTAGAAATCTTACCCATGTTGAAGACAATTTTATCGTCACCAACTCTCATGATTATTTCGCCCGCGGCTACATCAATGAGAGTGTGACCGGTCCTCAAGAAGGGACGTCCAATGATTAATGGAACACGGGGATCCATCTCGTAGTCAACGACAACAAAATCCGCCGGGAAGGTGAATTTGTCAACGCCAACGAAGACGTCTTCGGCTATCCCCACTGGATAAGCAACCATACGGTTAGCTAATTCCAAAGTCATTTTGGTGGGGACTAGCTCGGGGAGAGATAATTCCTTCCAAACACTTAAAGACATTAAGTTTATACTAGCACCTAGATCGGCTAGGGCCATGCAATTCTCTACTCCCGGGAAGTTGCAAGGAATTAAGAAGCGACCCAGATCACCAAGTTTGGTGGGCAATTTCCTTAAGAGAACCGCGGAGCAATTCTCATTAAGTTGGGTCTGAGAAATGTCAAGAAGCTTTTCCTTGTCACTAAGAAGATCTTTAAACATCTTCACATATTTAGGCATGTGAGTGAGAGCCTCGACAAAGGAGATGTTAAAATTCAATTGTTTAAACACTTTAAGAAAGTTTGAAACTTGAATATCATCCTTGCTCTTTTGCTTCTCTTTCCTCAACCTTGAAGGATAAGGTATATCGGATGAAGAGGAAGGCTTTAGGGGAGTAGGATCACTCACAACCACGGGTGGTGGGGGAATGGGGGTAGAAGGTAAAGGAGGTGAGGAAAGTTGCTCTTTTTCCTTGTTCACAATCACGGGTAGAGGTGTAGGAAGCTCGGGTTCCGTATAACCTTTTCCACTACGAGTGGTGATTGCTTTCATCTCCCCTCTTGGATTAGCAACGGTGTTACTCGGAAGAGTACCCGAAGAAGAGGGTTGATTACCTTGGAAAAGTTAACCGATCATATCACGTATATTATCCGCTTGAGTGCTGAAAGAGTCTCTCATGTCTGCGCGAATATCATTGCTTTGTTTTGCCATGTCATTCCTTAGCTCGGCTCGAATATCACTCCCTTGTTTCGCCATGTCTCCCTTCAAGTTGATGAATTGACTCTGAAGATTCGTCACCATCTCTCTATTAGTCCTCATGAACGTCTCGATGTCTTGATTCAACGTCGTTGGTTGATTGAGGGGTGGAGCTTGGTAAGCTTGAGAATTTCCTTGAGGTGGGTATGGGTTTCTTTGGGATTGATATTGATTGTTAGCACGAGGTTGGGATTGGTTATTTTGGTTATAGCTTTGTTGTTGGTTTTGGTTTTGAGGAGTAAAACCGGGTGGTGCAAGATAGTTGTTTGAACGATAACTTAGCAAGTTACGGTCTCCTTGAGGACGAGCTTGATAGCCTCCCGTGGGATAAGTACCGTATGCCGCATTAACGTTTTCACAAAAATTGCCTTGAGTAGAAGGACAATCATTGTAAGAATGAGGACCACCACATGTTTCACAAGAATTAGCAACGACTTTAGCTTGTTGAGTATGGTTAGTAGCCAAAATTTGCATATTTTTGCTCATTTTGATAATGGCTCATTCCATGGCGGACATGTCGGTGGTGGAAGAAGTAGATGAAACATTGACTCTCGGATTTGATCTTGAGGATGCGGATGAATCCCAATTCTTGTGGTGAGTAGTCATGTTTTCAATCAACTCTCTACACTCCTCCGGTTTCCTTTTCATAAAAGTACCACCGGCGGCGGCGTTTATCCTGTCACGATCACGAAAAGTGAGACCATTGTAGAAAGTATCAATGAGAGTGACGGGGAGCATGTTGTGGTTTTGACAACGGTCGATCAAATCATTGTAGCGTTCCCATGCATCAAAGAGCGATTCATCATTGTCTTGCATGAATCCACTAATTTGGTTACGAAGGCTTGCGACCATGGATGGTGGAAAGTAGCGCGACAAAAAACGTTGAGTCATGTCGTTCTAAGTATGAATAGAATTCTTTGGAAGACGGTCAAACCATTTTTCGGCATGGTGAGAAAGCGTGTGGGGAAAGAGTTGAAGGCAAAGTACATCCATAGAAACACCGGGCATCTTCATGCTTTGAGTCATGGTAATGAATTTGTCGAGGTGCTTGTTGGCATCATCATCCGGCAATCCACGAAATGGATTAGTTTGCACTTGTTGGATCATGTGATGCTTCAACGAAAACTCCTGAGTCGTGATTTGCATCGGCGCAATCGGGCCTCCGCGTCTATTCATTGTGGGCTGGCATAGCTCCTCCATGGTTCGTAGGTCGGGTTGGGGTAGATTATTCATGTTGGGGTGGGGTGGATTATTATTGTTGTTGTGTACACCGGACATGTCTAAATTATCGAGAGTCTCGGGCTCGGGATAAGACGTTGATCGAGTACGCATACACTAAAAAGAAAATGCAAGAGAAAATATTTTTGGTTTTTATAGGTTTTTTAATTTTTTTGTATTTTTGAAAATTTTATATTTTTTATGGGTTTTTGTAAATTTTTGTACTGTAAAATAACGTTCCCGAAAGAACAGATCCCAAAATCCAAATTTTCTCACAAGAAACCGTTGATCCTTACGAAAAGAGCCGGCAGCGGCGCCATTTTAATAACTGATTTTTGTTTAGTTAATAAAAAGGTTTGGTTGCAAGATCTTTCTTTGTGTTGCTCGTACCCATTTATATTTTTTGTTGTTTCGTTCTCGGTATCTTCTCGAATTGATCACGGTTCAAAGTGGAATTGTTGTAATTGGTGACTAAAATGGGGAGCTTTGTGTCTATATCTACTTAAAAGGTAAATGCGTGAAGTAATGAAAATAAAGCCTGGATTAAACTTAAAACTTAAAACAGTAAAATACCTTAACTTAGAAAAACAGCTGATTCGGAATAAGTCTTTGATTCGGAATAATCAGTTCATGCGGAATAACTTGTGTTCATCCGGAATATTGCTTCATTCGGAATAAAAGCTTGACTCGGAAAGATTGATTGATCCGGAATAAAACCCTTCACTCGGAATATCACTCATCCGGAATAACTTGGTTCGGAATAAAAACCCTTCATTCGGAATAATTTCTTTATCCGGAATAAAGACTGATCCGGAATACTTGCTTCATCCGGAATAATACACTGATGCGGAATAACAAGTTTATTCGGAATACTATGTTGGTTCGGAAAAGGAGCTTGATCCAGAATAAATATGTTTATTCGGAATATCTAAAACAAAAATGTTCGTTCGGAATATACCTTCATCCGGAATATTCTTTCATCTGGAATGTTGCTTCATCCGGAATAATCTAAACAAAAAGGCTCATTCGAAATGTATGCTTCGTTCGGAATAATTAGAAGAAAAAGCTTGGTTCGGAAAATTTTGCTTATTCGGAATAATTTTAACAAAACGTTGATCCGGAATATTTTAGCTCATTCGGAATAACTGACAAAAACCCTTGGTTCGGAATCTGGGGAAATTAAAGACGCGAAGAACAGGGGATGTTTAACAACACGAATTTAACCAAAATCCACCTAGTTTTTACCAAAGATAAAACCAAACTAACCACCAATCATCTACTAATGATAAACATCAAACCAAATCAACAAAAACTCAAAACTCACTTGTTTTTAGGAATCAAAATCAACAAAATAAAACTTAGAACTTAGAATCAATAAGAAAAGGAAGAACAAGATTAAGATGAAACTTGATATTGAAAGATTAAGGTTTAACAAACAAAAGGAAAGATTAAACTTACAAGATTGAAGGAATCAAAGAAGAATAAAATCACCAAACACCTTAAGGGTGTTGGTTATTTCCTACGAAACAAGAAGAAAGAAAACAGAAAATGAAAAGCTAGTTGAAAAATGTGAAAGAGGTCTCTATTTATATGCCTTGGCTTGGTTGGTGAGTGGGCTTTCTTCCTTTCTTTTTGTCTTCTCGTCTTTTCAGTAAAGTTGACGTTTTCGACTTCGATTCGGGATTTGTCGACGAATAAATTCAACTCGTCTTTTAATTTCTTCATTTAATAGACTTGAGTTCTTCGACATATATAAATCTTCCATCTTTGGTCCTTTTCTTCGATAAATCTTCAAATAGGCCCATTGACTTCAAATCTTTTGCATCTCTTGGACTATAGACTTCGTCTTTTCGTCATTTTCTTCGATAAAACCCGTGCAATCCCATGTTTTCTTCAATATTTATCCGGTTGGCTCTAAAAACACAACAAACATACAAACCACGCATAATTCCAAACAAATGACATTAAATACGCGTTTTGGTCTCGTTTTAGCAAGCAATAAGTGGTAAAAGGATGGGTGTTTTCACACCTATCAATTGTCTATTTAGTAATTACATTAATTACCCTAAATTCATAAGTCTTTTTAATCAATCCTTGTTAAATCTTTTAACTTATTAGTTAATTACAGTTAAGTATATACTTTTATCAAACTAAGATTATACAATAAATATTTCCATATTATATCGTATCTCTTAACAAAAGATGATCTTGATGGTCTAAATGTGTGACCCATTAGGACCACGTAGTTGCAACCATATAAAATATTATGTATAACTTACACACATCCCAACATTAATAGGGAAGGAGGTTTCTAAAGATGGTAAATTTTCTGAAGCCATGATCCCCTTACTTGAGGAATTTATGATGTTTTCCCTGATGAATTACTTGATGGCTTGCCACCATTACGTGACATAAAACATCATATTGATATAGAGTCGAGGTCACAATTGAATAACATGCCACATTACAGGATGAGCCCGGGAGAACATGAGGAGTTGCGTAGGAATGTTGAGGAGTTGGTTTCTAAGGGTCAGGTTCACGAGAGCATGAGCCCGTGTGTTGTTCCTGCCATATTGAAACCAAAAAAGGATGGTACTTGGCGTATGTGTGTTGATAGTCGAACCATCAACAAGATCATTGTAAGGTACATGTTTCCTATTCCTCGCCTTGATGATTTGCTTGATCGGATTAGTGGTGCTACTATTTTTACGAAATTAGATTTGAAGAGTGGGTATTACCAGATTCGTCTTAGACCTGGTGGTGAGTGGAAGACCCCTTTCAAGACTCGTGAAGAGTTGTATGAGTGGTTGGTAATGCCTTTTGGTTTATCAAACGCACCAAGTACATTTATGCGTGTGAAGAATCAACTGTTCAGGCCTTTTATTGGCAAGTTTGTGGTTATTTATTTTGATGACATTCTTATTTATAGTGCTTCATATAATGAGCATGTCACTCATGTGAGGCGAGTCTTGACCTTGCTTCGAAAGGACAGTTCTTATGCAGCTACAAAGAAGTATGTGTTCATGACCCCTAAATTTTTGTTTTTGGGGTATGTTGTTTCTGGTGATGGCATACAGGTCTGAGTCTAAGGTAGCAGTTGTTCAGGAGTGGCCAACTCCAACTACCATTACTGAACTTCGGAGTTTTTATGGTCTTGCTTCTTTCTAAAGGCGGTTTATCCCTAATTTTAGTTCCATTATGGCCCCTTTGACATATTGTATGAAGGGAAAGTCATTTTTATGGACGGATGAAGAACAATTGGCTTTTCAAGTTGTCAAGGAAAAGCTTACTAGAGCGTCAATCCTGGTATTACCTAATTTTTCTAAAGTTTTTGAGCTTCATACTGATGCTTCTAAGGTTGCAATTGGTGGTCTCTTAGTCAAAGTGGGCGACATGTTTCCTATTTTAGTGAGAAGCTAACAGGGCCAAATTCTAGGTACTCTATTTATGACTTGGAGTTTTATGTAGTAGTCCAAGCTGTAAAGCATTAGCGCCATTATTTGTTTCATAAAGAGTTTGTTTTGTTCACTGATCATGATTCCTTAAGGCTTATTCGTACTCAAGATAAGGTATCCCATAAGCATGGGCGTTGGTTGGCTTTTCTTGAGAAGTTTACTTTTGTGGTGAAACACAAAACTGGTGTTTCCAGTCGTGTTGTTGATGCCTTAAGTAGGAGGAGTACTTTAATTGTAACCATGCATGTTGATGTTCCAGGACTTGATGTCATTCATGCATGGTGACTGTGGACCCATATTTTTTGGTTGTTTAGCAGGGTGTGCAATCTGGGGAGAAACAGATTTTGTTCTGCATGATGGGTTCCTATTTAAAGGGAATCAATTTTGTATTTTTATTCAATTTTTTGCCTGCAAATGATTAACAAGTTGCATGGTGAAGGTCATGTTGGTCGTGATGGCACTTTACAGTTATTTCAAGCTTCTTACTTTTGGCCTACTATGAGGAAGGAAGTGGATCGTTACGTCAAGAGGTGTCGTATTTGTCAAATTTCAAAGGGCACGACTACTAATGCAGGACCTTATATGCCTTTGCTTGTTCTTTTGCAGCCTTGGGTTAATATTAACATGGATTTTGTGTTGGGGCTACCTCATACTCAAAGGGGTAATGATTCAATATTTGTTATTGTTGATCATTTTTCTAAAATGGTTCATTTTATTCCTTGCAAAGAGACAACATGTGTAGTAATGTAGCCCAAATTTTCTTTGTGAATGTGTACCGTTTATATGGTTTACCTTCCTCTATTGCTTCTGATCGGGACACTAGGTTTTTGAGTCATTTTTGGCGTAGTTTGTGGAAGATGATGAATACTTGTAGGTCCTTAATTTCTTAGGATTGTAGATGTGTTTGATAGATCAAAAGAAAGGAGAGGAATAAAGAACTAGAGAGAGAGTTAGAGAGAGAAAGAAGAGAAAGAGAAGGTTGATTAAGTGAGAAGTGAAAACATAAATGACCAACCCCTCCTAACATGTGGGCTATATGGGCTATATAGATTACATATAGGATCACGAGCCCATTACTTGAATATATCTTTGGAGTGACAGATCCTTTCTAAATACGTAAAAACGTATTTCCAACAATCTCCCCCAAAGGGAGGTCACACCAAGTTACAATGTCCTAAATAGTCTATAGCTCGTGATCTATGCTAACAATGATGTGACCGAGACTTTCCTTGGAAAAACGTATTTCCAATAATCTCCCCCAAAGGTAGGTCACACCATTTTACAAAATCTTAAACCTAGCATACTATGCTTGAGTCTTCGATCTTGTTCTTGCGAATATGATTGATGTGATCTTTGACTTTAGTCTTGAGCATGTTTCCTTGCCTTGACCTTGTGCATTCATCACTTGTGATATTTGCCTCCTCGTGACTTCATGTTCCACATACTTATACTTTTATAAATTCTTGAAAGCTTCAGAGTTTGATACAGCGGAAGACTTGACTTTTAGACTTTCTTGAATTTGTTGAAGTATTAAGTGCAGAAAGCATAAGCATGTGTTGACGACTTCTTCTGGATTGAACACCGCAATGCCACCTTCTTGTTACGCTGCATAAGACAGTTAGCAACAGAACATATACACGGATGAAATGGCCTTGAACATTTCATTCTAATTCGGTAGCATTTTACCGCCGGTCGGTGAAGATCGTTGGGCGATATGAAATATCGTACTTGTGACAGGTAGCTCTAATTAAAGATCTCCTTGACAAGATTTCGCGGGTAAACCCGTTCTCTTTATTCGACTGTCCAAAGCTGACTGCGAACATAAAGAGTGAATCATTTGAATAATAATATCCGTATGATTTGAAGCCGTCAATTCATGTTCCTGGAACAAGTGAAATTCAATTAAGAACCGCACCATCGTTGCTTTCCAGTTGTCACGAGCTCGATTCGTATAGAATCTTGCAAGTAACCTACCAAGTGTTGTTTGAGGTTAACACTAGAAGGATTTCCACTCATCACTGTGAACACTATAGAGTGTCACTCTGAGTGTTCTGGCAAGATCACTAAGATATTGCGTAGAGGCCTCAAACGTGTTTAAGTTCAGTTAAGAATTAAACCACTGTTGCTTTCCAGTTATCACAAGCTTGATTCATAAAGAATCGCACAAGTCACCTACCATGAGCTTTTTGATATTCGCTCAAGAAGGATTTCCATATTCATTGTAAATAATTTCGTATTACTCGGATGTTCAGGCAAGATCATGAAGATTTTACGTAGGACTCTTAAGATCTTTCTTACTTTTCACAGTGTGTGAAGAAGCAAGGAATTATGAAAGTGTGTCCTAATGAGATATTTGATGATCTCAAATGGCTCTAGACTCAATCGTGCATTTTGGATTTTAGTGATCGGAGGCTGGAGAGGAGTGCCACCATTTCAATACCAATTTATTCGGAGTGAATAAATCAATAGATAATGCGTTGTCTTCGTGTGATTAAAACAAATATCTTTTAAGAGATATATGAGTTAGCTGGGATGGGTTGTGCCTTGCATCACTGGGTCCATGATGTCTGTCTTCAATATCAAGAATCATTAAACAATGATCTTAATAGCATTATGTATTGACCCGGTTTCTGCCTAAGTTGTAAGGAGGGCTTCTTTCTTTACACCCTTTATCTTTACAATTCTTTTTCATTCTTCAACCCCTTCAATGCTTACCAATACGTCATCACTAGCACCTTGTTGTGATTGTTCCAATGCTAACTTAAGTACTTGGTCGGCATTCAGCTACGTTCACAATCTTTCTCCATCTTTCCTAAGGACTACTATTTCTAGCTATGGAATGTCCTTGGGAAGATTCCTCCGGTTCTAAATGAATCATTAGACTTTAACCTATCCTACCATCCTTATGTCACCACAATCTTCATCGTCGTGAAATAAATGGGTTGCGGGTAAGTATAAATCACCATGAAATCCATTTTGAAGTACAAATCCATTTTGCTCCCCCTTAACATATGCCACAATATTTGAACACATTTCGCACATGTCGAGATGAGCTATCATGTTAAGTCAAACCATTTGTGATTAATCATTTCCCATATTAAATCACATTTTCTCCCCAATATTAAAAATATTAACCCAATCGATGTTTTTAATATCAATTGATTTAATAGCATTTTAAGAAAATTTGGGAAGAAAATGTAAATCCAATTATCTTCATGCTTTACATAAGCTCCCCCTCAAATTAATGAGGGTGTACTTGAAACGTGAATGAAGTACCTTTTAAACACAAGTGTAAGGTACTTATCACATGCAAAGATCTTATATGATAATGTATTCACAAGATTAGCAATTTATGAGGTTGGACCTGAATGATGGAGAACATCATACGAAAGAAGCACATGGTTCTTGTTCACGAATGTTGGTCGCCTCATCACGTCTGAAGTTATCTCTTGACTCCATGTGTACGATTGATATCGTTGTCTTGACACCAATATGTGAACTTGGCACTTTAGGCGTCAAAGATTCTGAATGCTGGAAAATTTCTCCCCCTCAATTGTTGACCCATGTTCTATTTAAAGAGCTGTAGTCGCCGTTTGAGTAGTCGCATCGTCGAGTATGTAGATATCAATTGTAAATTGCTACGGTTGATGGAGATGATAACTTCATAAAAACAAGATTTCTCTTGTTTTAACAAATAAATGCACTGACACGTACATATATTCGTGTTAGATTGTGTTATTACGTAAACACAATCCCTTACATGGTTATAAAGTAAACCATGCCCGAGAAAATTAATTCCCGTTGTTGAGTCAAAGCTTTCTGGTGAAATACTTGACTTGAATATGAAAAGCGGGTTACTATCTGAAATAATAGCAAACCATTTTGAGCATGTTTTAAAACATTTGAACTTCTGCTAGAACTTTATTTACAACCCCGTGTCATTATTGAATGACATTTCTAGTATCGTAAATATTATCGATTCCAGAAGACATGCTCTTTTTATCAAAACATTTTTGAACACACAATTTTGAAAGATTTAGAAAAAACTTTTGAGAAATTCTCGAAAATTGTGTTCAAAGTTTTGAAAACCAATTACTTGAGCTTAAGATGTTGAATATCTTACAAAACGAGCTCAAGTCCGAGAAGTTGTCAACTTCCCGTTGTTAAGGATAAGTTTATCATCGGCGATAAACTTTCCTTTTAACTGAAGAACGAGTCCTAAGTTGACATTTACTTAGAAGTCGTTTTCATGAGCTTGAAAAACTTTGAATGTTTTAATGTAAAGCTCATGACCGAGAAAGATGAATTTCTCGTTATGAGGTAAAGTTCTCTTATTTAAAAGATACACTTTCCTTTCTGAGCTTAAAACTTGGAGTGTTTTAATACAAGCTCATGACCGAGAAAAAATAATTTCTCGTTTCGAGGATAAGTTATCTTTAAAGAAAAGCTTTCCTAAAATTAAAGTCCGAGTTACAGTCTGATATTTAACTGTAAGTCATTGTGCATGAGCTTAAAAACTTCGAATGTTTTTAATATTAGCTCATGCCCGAGAAAAAATAATTTCTCGTTGTAAGGATAAGTTTATCATCGGTGATAAACTTTCCTTTTTTGAAGTCCGGGGCATAATCTGAAATATAATTATACGCCATTTACACGAGCTTAAAACTTTTGAATAGTTTTAATGTAAGCTCGCGTCCGAGAAAATTTAATTTTCTCGTTAATGAGGATAAGTTTATCATCGGCGATAAACTTTCCTTTATTTGAAGATCGGGTCATCATCTGATATTTAATGATGAGCCTTATACACGAGCTTAAAACCTTTGAATGGTTTTGGGATAAGCTCGTGTCCAAGAAAACTTAATTTCTCGTTAAGAGGGAAAGTTATCGTTGCGTAGATAAACTTTCCTGTCTCTGAAGTCCGGGTCATCGTCCGTTATTTAACGAGGAGCCATATACACGAGCATAAAACCTTTGAATAGTTTTAAATTTTTCTCGTGTCCGAGAAAAATTAATTTCTCGTTTTCAGGGTAAGTTATCGTTGACGGGATAAACTTCCCTTTCTTTGAAGAGCGGGTCACTGACTGTGATTTGACTGTGAGCCATAGTGCATGAGCTTAAAAAACTTGGAATATTTTTTGATATAAGCTCATGCCCGAGAAAAGTTAATTTCTCGTTGTAAGGATAAGTTTATCATCGGCGATAAACTTTCCTTTATTTTAAGATCGACTTACAGACTGTAATGTGACTGTAAGTCCTATATTAAGCTTAACCATGAATCCCCTGAGACACTTGTTTCACCGATATCCGCTTCTTCAGCAACCAAACTCTAAGAGTATCCTTAGTTGAACGGTATACAATGATTGGACCGCTTCGTTCTTTTGGAACATCAACTTTGGTACCTGCATTCTCATTAGGAATTTGCATGCTTTGATATGGGTTAGCGATATCTATCTTAGAACCAAGTGGGGGTTCACAATTGTCTTTTCTTGTGCCAGAGGTGACCTGAGTAGATGAATCACTTGTCTTAGTTGGCAAACGTTTCCTTTTATAGAAAACCTTAAGTTCAGGCTTAAGTGATGTATCATCCTTTTCAATTTCCTCCCTAGTAGTCTTAGTATAATCGGAGACTATCCTAGTTAAAGGGCACTCGTTTCCTACAAGAGTGAAAGTTCTACCAGTGGGGCGCCACATTTTATCAACGGGTTTGATTTTAGCCACCCACTTGGATTTAAGTCTAGCACGGGAGTTCACCTCATTAAGTAATTTTTTGATACAAGAATCATGATTGGCTTTAAAGACACATTTCCTACATGTTTTAAAAGTAGCATATTTAATGTCCGAGTAAGATCTAGAATTCCTAGATGATTGATTAATGCTCCTAGGATGTGACATGCTACGGTTAACAATGTTGGGTAAACTAGAAGGCATCTGACTAGGTTTGAAATTCCTATCTCTTACTTGTGTCTTTTTCTTAGCTTCCCTTAGACCAAATGTATGGCGAACGTCATTTGAACTAGTTCGAGACGTGTTCTTTGGACTATGTCTAGGGAAACTAGAGGCAATCATGTGATTAGGTCTTGCAAAAGCTATTTTAGTCGCATTAGGCCTAGTTGCTGGAGTGACTGGTCTAGAAAGATGAACCAAATCAACTTGGGAGGCAAACCGCGGTCTCGAGGACTGAGGTCGCTCGGATCTAAATGTAGTAGGTTGTCTGACGAACTGATTTGTAGGCGGTTTCCCCAGCAGATGCCAATTCGAAATATCACCAACATAGTATCAGGAGTGGATCTAGCTTGAAGCACAAATATGCACGTGTATACTATGCAAATCTGTAGTAGTGTAAAAAATGTTTTTTTCGAATGTGACTATTGATAGGTGTGAAAACACCCATCCTTTTACCACTTAATTATAATAATAACCAAGCCAAAACGTGTATATAATGTCGTAAAAGTAGGAATTATGTGTGGTTTGTGTTTTTATTGTGTTTTAGGACCAAAAGATGAAAAAGGAAGAAAACACGGGCTTTTATCGAATAAAAAGACAAAAGACGAAGTCAAAAGATCAAGAGTGCAAAAAGAACGGAAGTCAAAGGCCTATTATGAAGATTTATCGAAGAAAAAGTCTAAAGACGGAAGTTTAACGAAGTCGAAGAACCAAGTCTAATAAAAGAAGAAAATTATAAGACGAGTTCATTTCATATCGACAAATCCCGAGACAACGTCGAGAAAGACGAAGAATTTAAAAGACGAAAAGACGAGAAAGAGAGAAGAAAACAACACTCCTTCCATTTCCTCCTATAAATACCCTCCTAATGTGTCATTAGGAGAGAGTTATCTAGTTGTTCATTTTTAGTTTTCCTTAAGGTAAGTAGGAGTAGGAGTATTTACTTTCTCTCTCTAGTTTTAATTTCTCTCTCTAAATTTTATTTCAAGTTTGCTTAAATCTTTCATATTTAAATCTTGTAATATTTCATCTTTAATCTTTATCTCAATTTTAAGCTCTTCATAATCAATCTTATTCTTCCTTTCTTAATTTAATCTTTTGTTTGATTCGGTATAAGTATGTAGTTAGTTTCATCTTGATGCTTATTTGATTAAAGTGTTTATCTTTGTGTTCTTATCATTTTCATGTGATTGATGTTCTTCCCTTAATGTGCTTTTAGCTTATTTCGTGTTTAACTTATTTTCATTTAAGTATTTTTAAAAGTTTAATCTTTTTCTTTTAGCTCATTTTATAAATTTTGCTTATTTTGTGTTTTGAAAGTTTTTAAATTCGTGGCTTAAGTTCTTCTTATTATTGATTTGGGGTAAGTTTTTGGTAAGTTCTTATTTGGTTATTGCTTAATTCCCTTTTCTATTCCATCGTAATGTCTAAGGGTTTTAAAGGTTCCGATCGGATATTGTGATCGCATAAGCCTTAGGGTTTCTACTTGCGACCAAATACTGCTGTAGTGATTCGTTCACTACAACCTGGTCAACTAGATGCGGATAACTTCGATCTAAGAAGCCATCGACAGAAAAGAACACACAAGGTACGAATCTCTAATCTTCCCGATTAGTTTATTGATAAAGAATGCGTTGTGAATCTCGTCCCCCCCTCATCTCCTTTTATAGAGATGAGGGGGAACCGACTGTTACATACACTACGGGGTCGGGTTGGGCTTTGACACAACCAACCGACCTTTACTGCTATAGGCTATTTAGGACACTCGATAACTATCCCCTGGACGCGACTTAGGCTAATAAAGACTAATACATAACAATTTCCACCTTAGGATTATATTAGCCTATCCCAACACTCAGCAGCTCCAAGCAGTGTTGTAACTTGCGTCCAGGTACCACCTTCGTCAAGGCATCCGCAGCATTGTGTTCAGTACTCACCTTCAGAACTTCAACCGTCTTTGCCAAGACTTCTCTGATAAAGTGATAACGCACATTGATGTGCTTAGTCCTATCATGAAAAACATGATTCTGTGATAAATGAATCGCGCCCTGATTATCACAATTAACTGCAACAGTGTTAAGCTTCACGCCTAACTCTTCCAAGAATCCCCTTAGCCAAATAGCTCCTTTCACAACCTCCGTAAGTGTCATATAATCCGCTTTGGTTGTCCACAAAGCCTCCGTGTGATGCAACTTAGCTTCCCAGCTCCTCGCACATCTATGTATCAGCAACCCATACCCTGTGATTGATCTACCCATGACAGTGATCGATCTACCCATGGTGTAAGTCAAAATCCACAAAAACTTGTACGTTTGTCTGTAATCCACGATCAAACCCATCCAACATACCCACATCTGCCGATGCTATGTCGAGTCTCGTGCAGACCACCTGATACGCCTGGCTTCCAACTGCATATACATATGACCACTTTCTATTCTTTTTTCACATCACAGTCCCCTGATAGACTATCCTTTAACGACAGTATGGAGTGTCCCTTCAACAAAGTCTGTACCAACTTTCTGTTGTAAAACCTGGACTGTAACACCCTCAGAGTATTACCACTCCGATTCCTGATGATCTTAATACCAAGTATATTTCCCTTTGCTTTAACCAGCAAACCTTTGGTAACCGAGATCTCAGCCTTGCATCCGCAAGAAAATACCATACAATCTATATAGAGAAATAGATGTATGAACATACCTGGTGTATCCTCCCAGTAATAACCGTATCTGTCGTCACTGCTTTTCTTGCAACCGTTGCTGAGCACATGCACATCTAACCGAGTATCCATTTCTTCCTTCAATCCAGTCATCCACTTGGAAAGAACCTCACAAGCAACTATATCATTGAAAGTCAATGACTCGTGTGCGTATATCTTCTTCACTGCAGCAACTGCAAAAGTAGTATCATTACTGTCTTCTCTATACTTGAATAGTTCCCGTGCTAAGTGTTGCTCTCTATCACGTGCTAGATGATAGTATATCAAAACTTGAGTTTGTACTTTCTTTGAAACATCTACATGATCAACATTCCCCTGAGGTTCCACCTCAAATGCATGATCCTCCCGATATTCCACCTCAAACTCAACTCCTTGCAACACCTACACTGAACTTGTACACCAGAACCAATGAAAAGTTTTCTTGTATTGCCCACTTTCATTGAAACCCATATTCCTGTAAAGCACTCCCTTTGAAGTAACGTCATCTAACCTCCAAAGTTGATAAACATTCATACCTTTACGGTATCCCAGGAATATGTACTTGACCTTAACCGGTTCAAGCATCCCTTGTTCAATACTAGCAAGCCAACCAAAAGAACCCAACATATCTATAGTCTTCTTGAATCCAATCGCTGCTGATGGTGACCTATTATCTAGATATGTAGACATGGTTGTATCCTCTGTCCAAAAAACCTTGGACAGACCAGACTGAATCAGAAAACAACGTACCTTATCCAAGAGTGTCATGTTTGTCTTCTCAACCAACCCATTCTGCTGCTGTAACCCTGCAACATCCAAATGTTTGGCGACCCCACTCTTCATACATTGTTGTGTAGACTTCTGATTACAAGAATCAAGAACATCACCTGTTTTGATCTTCCACCCAGTCTGAAATTTTCCTAACTGCTTCCTACCCTTCATTGTCTTCCCGGTCATAGCCTGACCGTTCAGGGTATATACGCAATTAGCCCTTCTGGTTCCTGATAGTACCACCAGTGAACCCTTTATAACCTTGATCTTTCCCGACTGCATCTTCACGGTAAAACCCTCTTTTTCAAGAGTGCCCAGCGATATCAAGTTTCGTCTTAATTCCGGAACATACCTGACGTTGTCCAATACGAAACTTGACCCATCCCTCATTCGTACTCGAACCTTTCCTGTCCCCCGTACACGGCATTCCCTGCCATCACCTAGCAGTACATTACCACCGTCATACTCCTTAAAATCAACCAAGTAATCTCTTTTGTATGTCATATGGTATGAGACTCCTGAATCCATGATCCAGTCCAAAAGTTCATCAACACTCATAGCCATCATAACATCAGCATTGTCATACCTATCAGCTCTAGAACCGGATACTTGATCTTCATTCTTGACAAAACCTTGAGATTTCTTGTGATTATACCTGCGACAATCCCTCTTCAAATGATCCTCAGACTGACATATATAACACCTGAGTTTGTCGCTCCTTCCTTGTGACCTTGACCACGAACTATTTACACCCTGCTCCATATCTCTCTGACCGGATCTCTCCCTGACATACAACCCTTCACCACTATCACCCTTTGCTTCCGTCATCTTTTGAAGTTCCCTATAATTAAGTGTCGCGAGCACGTCTTCTAGCTTCAAAGTATCCCGACCATATAGCAAAGTCTCCACGAGATTATCGTAAGACGATGGTAAAGATGTGAGTAATAATAATGTCTGATCCTCATCCGATATAGCAGTATCTATAGCCGCTAAGTCACCTACGAGCTTGTGAAACTCATCAATATGTTCAGATTGACTCTTACCTTGATGCATTTGAAAAGTATATAACTTTTTCTTCAAGTACAAACGATTAGCTAAAGACTTTGTCATGTATAAAGTCTCTAACTTTTTCCAAATCCCCGCTGCAGTCGTCTCTTTGGTGATCTCCCGTAGGACCCGATCATCCAAACACAAGATCAATGCGCAGTAAGCCGTTTTCTGAATGACGTTATCGTAAGCCACTATTGTGTTGGCGGGTAATTCTTCCAATGCTGCATCTAATTCTAGATGTTCCAGCAAAGCCTTCATCCTTACCTGCCATAACCCAAAGTCATTCTTCCCATCGAATTTCTCGATGTCAAATTTGCTCAGCGTCATCTTATTTTAACCCTTTGCTAACCGTTTAACCTTTTGTGAATTTACCTACACAAAAACCACGATCTAGCAAAGTATCCCGTGTATAAAACACCCCTTGATTTATCGATATAACCCTAAGATAAAAATCTTAGTAATCGATCAAACCAAGTAACCCTTCAAAGAAAACCCCTTTCTTACTCAAATATCGACTGAACCTTGGAAATTTACCTATCCAATAAATCGACAATCCTTGAATCAAGAAAGTACCCGGTGCCTTTTGAAGGAACCCTTGTCGTACTTTTAATTTTGCAAACCGATCTCTAATAACCTAAGAAATCTTGTAACCTCGACAAGTCTTGAACGCTTCTTTATCCCCTTTGTTAATTTGCTAAACCTTGTGATAAACCCTCACAATCACAAAATAACAAAATCACTTCGATAATTCGCTAAACCTTGTGATATATTAACCCTCACAATCACGAACTACGAAGTCCCTTGTGTAATCCTTCAAAGTAATATAATATCTTCTTGTATTATATCAAGTAAAACAAAAGAAATATAATCAGATTAGCCCAATAGACTTTAGTCCAACTCTTTGACTAATAAACTTTAGTCCATACTAAATAGAGCCTTGGTCCAATATGTCTCTTCTATTATATTCAACCCTTTGAAGTAATGTGTTTGACACAGTCGTCTTTTCCTGTTTCTTGTTTCTATCAATGGCGGCAAACCAAAAAAAACAAGAGTCGACACCAAACTTTCAATCGATGCAAAAACAATCACACCGAACCTTTTTGTGTCGAAACTATGTTGCTCCTTCGATGATGTCCACGATCCCTGAACACCACCACCTTCGATTGATCCTAGATAACCAGCGCTCGAAGAACCTGCGAACCAGGGCTCTGATACCACTTGTAGTGATTCGTTCACTACAACCTGGTCAACTAGATGCGGATAACTTCGATCTAAGAAGCCATCGACAGAAAAGAACACACAAGGTACGAACCCCTAATCTTCCCGATTAGTTTATTGATAAAGAATGCGTTGTGAATCTCGTCCCCCCCCCCCCCCCCCCAACTCCTTTTATAGAGATGAGGGGGAACCGACTGTTACATACACTACGGGGTCGGGTTGGGCTTTGACACAACCAACCGACCTTTATTGCTATAGGCTATTTAGAACACTCGATAACTATCCCCTGGACGCGACTTAGGCTAATAAAGACTAATACATAACAACTGCGACCACTACTTGCGATCGTGTATCACGATCCAAGCTACGATATATGGTTACGATTGTTAGCTACAATCCGTGGCTGCGATCCAAGCTAGATTGTCAGCTACGATCAGTGGCTGCGATCCAAGCTACGATTGTCAGTTGCGATCGCTTGATTGCGATCCAGGTCACGATCCAAGCTGTGATCGCTTGGTGCGATCTGACCACAGTTTTGTTTTTATTTCCTGTTTTTATTTTAATTTCAAATTTAACTTTTCCCGCCATTTTTGCTTAGTGTTATTTTAAACTTGTTTTGTCTTAGTTTAATTTTAAAGTTTTCAAATTTACTTTTTGTCGAGTTTTAATCCTTCGTCATTTATTTTAAAGTCTTTATATTTAGTTTTATATTTTCAAGCTTTCATTTTTATTTTAACTCAACGACATTTTCTCTTTAATTTTAAAATAGATAATCATTTCCTTTCTTTTCACCAAGAACAACTGAGTCGCGCTTTCAACTGTAATCAATTTGAATAGAATCGAGAGAAACGGTAACTATTTTTAACCTAGTAAAATCGAGTTATTAAATGGCGCCGCTGCCGGCTCTTTTCGTGAAGATTAACGGTTTTTTGTGAGAGACGCATTGGATTTTTGGATTCGTTCACCTTCGAACGTAATTTTTCTTGCTCAAAAATATTCAAAAACCCATAAAAATAAAAAAATTCAAAAATCCAAAAACATTAAAAAATCATAAAAAACATTTCTTTTTCAAAGTTTTGCACCAAAAATATTTTCTTTTCACGTTAACCATTCTATTTCCTCTATTTCTTTGCTATTCTTTTCTTTTGTAGGTGTATACGTACCCGTTCACACAAAAGGAAGTCCATTCAATCTGCTGTCATCGAGCCTCCTATTGTTAACACAATGGATAACCGTCCAATGATCAAGCTCTTGTAGTCACATGTTGAAGGCAATGAAGATGCGATTGTGGTTCCGGCTATTGATGCAAATAACTTCGAGCTCAAGACCGGTTTTATACAAATGGTTTTCGCAACACCTTTCTTAGGCCGTACTCATGATGATCCACACGATCACATAAAAAGGTTTGTTCACTTAACCAATACCGTGAAATACAATAGGGTGTCACAAGAGGCAATCCGTTTGCTCCTCTTTCCCTTCTCCCTCGAGGGACAAGCCCGGACATGGCTTGATAAGGAACCACCCCAAAGTATTACATCATGGGCGGACCTACAGACCAAGTTTATCAATTACTTTTTCCCACCCTCACGTACTACCGCTTTGCGGAATGACATCATTAATTTTGAACAAAAGTACGGTGAGACGTTTAGTGAATCTTGGGATCATTTTAAGGAACTTTTGAGAAAGTGTACAGAACACGGTTTTACAAAGGTACATCAAATTAATACTTTTTATAATGGATTAAGTTTGAATGACCAAGATTCACTAAATAGTGCTTCAGGGGGTAATATTCTTGTCAAATCTATGAATGAGGCTTGGGCAATCATATAAAACAAGGCCAAAGTCCAAACCAAGAGTGTTAGGGCTACTATGGCTAGTGCAAGTGAGAGTGAGTTGACCAATCATCTTAAGGAACTTACTTCAGCTGTAAAACAACTTGTTTTAAGAGATAACCCTCCTATTCAACATGCCCATGCTCTTAATATATCTTATGAAACTTGTGATGGACCACACTCTTATGCTAATTGTGATAAAGCTTATGATCAATCTCACAGGGAAGTGTATGCTTACAACAACACCGAGAGAGTTCATTTCAAGCCTAATGTCGATGTTAATCAATTTTCTTACAACTCGACAAATTACTTGGCTCCACGCAGTTTTCAAAAAAGACCACACCCACCCACCCATAACAACCAAGGGCCACCAAGAACAAATGTTCAACAAAATGCGAATATGAGGGGCGACAATGCAAACCAAGGTAATTAACCAATGCAAAATCATGGCTTTCAAAACCAAGGTTTCAATCCTCAAGGTTTTCAACCATATAACCAATACCCAAACCAAGGTTTTCAACAATAAGGATTCAATTTACCTCATCCGCACATGGACTTGATTTTACAAAATATAACGGATCATGAGAAAACCATGAAGGATATGTAAGAGTCCACGGATAGGAAATTCGTTCAAATGTTTCAAACCCTTCGTCCCAAGGTGCTCTTCCTTCTACAACCAAAACAGACCCTAGAGCGAATGTGAGTGATATTACTACACGCAGTGGAGCAACTCTAGTAGGACCATCTATCTCATCCCTAGTTACTCCATCTACACCTCCTCCACTCCCATTTATCCCTCCTACTTCCACGCCTAGTACTAGTTCTCCATTACCGTCTCCACCTCTTACGGAAGAAGTACCAAAGACAAAACCTATATCATCCCCACCTTCCACCTCTAAACTTTCTACCTCTCAACCATCAACATCTCAACCTTCACCTTCTACACCTACACCACCTAAACCCAATGTTGGGAATTATTTGTTAAGTGTCAAGTATCGTTAGTGTATTCGAAGTACTGTTAGTGTTATGTAAGTATCGTTAGTGTTAACGCGGTACATAGTAAGTACTGCTACCTATAAAGTAAGTACTGCTATGATGATTAGGACGAATATATCTTTGTATAAGATATGTCATAGTTATAGTTAGAGTATATCTTATGTGATATACCTAAATACTTAGATTATTGATAATATATCGTCTGTGATATAATTATCTTTATAGAATATTCTAAGGTTTCTAGGGTTCCTTACTCTATAAAAGGAACATAGGTACAATGTCTTTCATGTACCTCATACAAGTCGATTAATAAGAGAATCGAATAGTTAAAAGTAATTATGTTCTTCTGTGCTTTATAAGTTAGATTCCGCATAACTTATTTAGTATTAGTAAGGGTGCTCAAAGTGTTTTAGTTTGATTACAAACTATTATACTAATTCTTAACAGAATATAGATCCAACCAAAGGGATCAACAAGTGGTATCAGAGCTTGTTGAGAAACTCTGAAAAAGAAGAACACGAACCCATACACTCCACACATACCAAATCTCAATGTCTCAACCAGATGGTGTTAATGCTCACTTGGATGATGTTTAGAACACTGATCCTGTTCTACCACAAGGACAACCACAAGTTGTGCATCCTGCACCAGCACAAGGTGCTCAGGTTGTGAATGATGTAGCTACCTCTACACCAACACCTTCTCATACTCTATCTGCTGTTAAACTCCTAGTTCTCAAAGGTGACAATTATGAGACTTGGGCTATGCAGATGGAACATTAATTGAATCACACAGATCATACTGTGTGGCAAGTTATCAAGAATGGGAACACTCCAAAGAAGCTACACTGGTTTCCAGACGGTACATGCTATGCTTTACCTGCTGTGACTGCTGAGCAGATACAAGCAGAGATCAGAGAAAGAAAAGCCAGAACTGCTTTGGCTATGGCTCTTTCTGAAGACATTCTACCAAGCTTTCACCATTATAAAGATGCCAAAGCTATGTGGGATGCTATAAAACTTAGATTTGGAGGCAATGACAAATCTAAGAAAATCAAGAAGATTGTTCTTAAGCAAGAATTTGATAACTTCTCAATTACCAGTATGGAGGGAATACATGGTGGATATGGAAGGTTCAACAAGTTGCTTATTCAGTTAGCAGTTTATGGACAAGTAATCCCTAATGAAGAACCTAATCTAAAATTCTTAAGAAGTGTTCCACCAGAGTGGAAAGCAATGGTTATGCACTTCATCACAAGAGATGATTTGGAAACAATTCCGTTTGATCATCTCTACAACAATCTTAGAGCATATGAGATGGATGTGAAAGGCACTGAAATAAAGACAGCAACTGCTTCAAAGTATAATTTGGCTTTTGTGTCAGATGGGAACAGCGGTAGTTACTTTCAAAATACCGCTAGTGGATCTAGCAGCGGTACTTACTTCATAAATACCGCTGGAGGACTTACAAGCAGTACTTACCCACAAAGTATTGAAAGCAGTCCTATGATCTCTCAAAATCAACATGGAAGGTCTTCACCATTATTTAGTGACAATGATGCCTTCTCATTCTTTGTTGGACAAGACAACAGGCCAAGATTAACTCTCAATGACTTGTTCCAAATGGATGATGCTGATGTTGAAGAGATGGATCTTAAATGGCAAGCTGCTATGGTGTCAGTAAGATCTAATAGGTTCTTCAAGAAGACTAGAAGAAAAATGACTGTTGATCCTAATGAGCAATTAGGATATGACAAGTCTAAAGTTGAATGCTATAACTGTGGAAGGAATTGACACTTTGCAAGAGAATGCAATAGGGATAAAGCTGAGACTAGCAATCTGAAGTCCAAGAACAGCTATAGAACCAGTCCAAGAATAACTGAAAGCTTTCTAAGAGGAAACAGCAGGAGTCCTAAAGGAACCAAAGCATTGGTTACTGTAGATAGAGTGGTGAATTGGGCAGAAGAAGAAGAAGAAGAAGAGCTTGGATTAATGGCTCTCTCACATGAAGATATTGAGGTACACCCTTGTTCTAAAGATTGTATTCTTAAATTTAATAGTCTAAAAGTAGAACTAGAGGAATAGTATCAAAAGGTTAACACATGCACTGTAGAAGTAGAGGCTTTCAAACATGGTGTTGTTAAACTAGAAGATAATATAGTTTTGTACAAAAAGGCTCAACAAAACTATGAAGAGAAAATAAGGATTTTGAATCTTCAAATGAGGGAAAAAGATGTGGAAATAAAAGCTTTTGAAAGACAACTTTTAAAAATAAATTCAGAAAATGAAGCTTTAAAAACCAGTCTTTGTAAAGAGAGGGAAGTGATTAGTCAATGGCAACAATCCTCTAAGGGATTGGGAAAATTGATTAATTCATTATGATAAAACAGGCCTAGGATATATTAAGGATCAACCTGGGATAACCTTAACTAAAAAGGATTTATCAAAAGGGATTTTTGATAGTTCTGGTGAGGTAGATGATACACCTGAAAATGATAGGTATGCTGAAGGAATGAAGGCAGTTCCTCCACCAGTATCTGGAATTTTCATGCCCTCTTGTAATGATACTAGTATAGAGTTAGAAGAACCTAAGATTAATAATGTCTTTAACTCTAGTACTGTGTCTCAAGAAAATACTGATGTGACCAAGAATATTGTTTATCCACCTTTAATGAACAACTTTGTTTCTGAGGAATCTAAGACTAGTTCTGCTCCCAAGCAGGTAAAAATTCCTAGCAAGATATTGGAAAACAATGAACAACATACTAAAACCAAAAGGGCTGGGCTAGGTTTTGAAAAAGTAAAGTCAAAACAACCTTTTGGGTCTTCTTTAAGAAGAAAAGGATGTTATGTTTGTGGTAGTCTAAGTCATTTTATCAAAGACTGTACATTACATGAAGATAAAATTGTTAAACAGAAGGCTACACAAAGGGTCATGAAAAACAGTAATGTGAAAAATGCACAGGGTTATAGGAAACAGAAACTTAATGATGACAAACATAAGTTTGATCACACAAGGGTAGTTAAACAGGTTAAAAATAATCCTACCAAAAGTTTTGTTCCTAGGGCAGTACTTATGAAGCAAGGACTTGTATCCTTAAAGTCTGGTAAACCAAGTACCGGCAAGCCTAAATCTACAAGTACTGCTAGACCAAACTCAAGTACTGTTGGTTTAAAGTCTGTAAAACCAATGTTCTCCAAGACTTCTAAGAAAGTTTTTGAAAAAGTTAAAACATCTAGAAGTAAGGACAAGAACGAACCAGTACAAATGTGGGTTCCTAAAAGAGATATACCATGTGTTAAAGCAAGTACCGCTAAAGCAGTACTTAAGCCAAAGAAGTCAAAACACATAGAGTCACCCTATGAATTTGACTACATAAATGAAACCATGAAGTATAAGAGCAAAAGTAGCATTACTGGGAATGCTTCAGTACAAACTCTTAAATGTGTAGGTCCCACAAGATCCGAGCCAAATGTGGCTTGGGTCCCTGTTAAAAACTAATAAGTTTTGTTTCTGTGCAGGGGCATCTCATTGATGAATTAAAAGATAAAGGAATTGTAGATAGTGGATGCTCAAGACACATGACAGGGAACAAAGATTTTCTTGCTGAATTTGAAGAATTCAGAGGAGGTCCAGTAGCCTTTGGGGGTAGCAAAGGTAGAATCACTGGCAAAGGGAAAATCAACACAGGAAAGTTGGAATTTGAAGATGTTTTCTTTGTAAAAGAATTGAATGAGTTCAATCTCTTTTCTGTATCACAAATGTGTGATAAGAAGAACAAGGTGCTATTCACAGACAAAGACTGCTTGGTGTTGTCCAAAGACTTTGAGATGCCCAAGGAATCTCAAATACTGCTTAATGTACCCAGGCAAGAAAATATGTACACCTTTAATCTTCATACTATTACTCCAACAGGTGGTATTACATGTTTGCTAGCTAAGGCTTCTTTAGATGAGTCAAACTTATGGCATAGAAGGTTAGGTCATGTGAATTTCAAGAATCTTAATAGATTGGTAAAAAGAAATTGGGTTAGAGGTCTACCTAAAAAATCTTTTCAAAATGATTTCACATGTGCTGCTTGTCAAAAAGGTAAACAACATAGATCCTCTTGTAAGACCAAGACTGTGAACACTGTGACAAAACCTTTGCATCTCTTGCATATGGATTTATTTGGTCCAGTTTCTATCAGAAGCATTAGCCATAAGACCTTTTGTCTAGTCATAACTGATGATTATAGTAGATTCCGTTCGGTTTTCTTTTTAGCCCTTAAAAGTGAAACAAGTGAATTACTAAAGGATTTTATAACTTTAGTTGAAAAGTAGTTCACTAAACAGGTTTTAATCATTAGGACTGATAATGGAAAAGAATTTAAGAATGCTGATTTTGATGAATTCTGTAGGTCTAAAGGAATTAAGAGGCAATTTAGTAATCCTAGAACTCCACAACAGAATGGAGTAGCTGAAAGGAAGAATAGGACATTAATTGGGGCTGCTAGAACTATGCTGGCTGATTCACTTTTTCCAAATACCTTTTGGGCAGAAGCAATCAATACTGCATGCTATGTGTTAAATAGAGTCCTAGTAACTAAGCCTCATAACAAAACACCTTATGAACTCTTGACTAATGTAAAGCCTAATATAAGTCATTTAAAACCTTTTGGGTGTCATGTGTCCATACTAAATACTCTTGATTATTTGGGAAAGTTTAATGGAAAGTCTGATCCAGGATATCTTGTAGGATATTCATTGCAAAGTAAAGCATATAGGGTTTACAATTTGGCAACTAAGAAAGTTGAAGAAAATGCTCATGTCAATTTTTAGAAAATAAACCCAATGTTCTAGGAATAGGTTATGCTTGGATGTTTGATTTAGATTATCTAACCAACTCCATGGATTACTACTCGTTGCAAAAGGATTGTCAAACTAACAATGCAGGTGAGGAGTCAAGTGCAACTAATGTAGGTACTCAAGAAGATGTTTCTTCATCAGATGAAGATGTTCATATCTATGTGCCAAACATGCCTACTGTTACTCCCATGTCTGCAACTCCCAAGAAGCAAACCATGCCATCAAATGATGATCAAGCCTCCCAGGAGCTTCAGAGGCTTCAAGATAAAAAAAAGAATGCTACATCTGCTAATAAGCATTTAGGAGAAGAGTCTTTTGAGTCACAACACTCAGCAATACATACTATACCTAGCGGTACTTCCTCTGCAAGTACTGCTAAGTCAAAATCTGCTAAATCTGTTGACTGACTAGAAAAGATTTTGCAAGCATTGGACGATGAAGACTTATATGCCAGTCCAGCTGAAGGAATCTTCTCCAAAGCTTCCTATGATGAGCAGGGTGCAGTAATTGATTTCAACAATTTGGAAACTGAAATTCCAGTCAGTTTTATTCCCACTCATAAAGTCAACAACAACCATCCTACTACACAGATTATTGGTGATCCAAAATCTGCTGTACAAACCAGAAAACAAATGCAAACCAATATTGAAACTCATGCACTAGTGAGTTATGTCAAACAATAGCAGAGAACAAATCATAAAGATACTCAACATTGTTTGTTTGCCTGTTTCTTATCTCAAGTAGAGCCCAAAAATATCTCTCAGGCTCTTGATGTAAAAATTTGGGTGGATGCCATGCAAGAAGAATTAACACAATTTGAGCTACAAAAGGTTTGGATTCTTGTGGATCTTCCCTCAGGTAAAAGAGTCATTGGTACTAGATGGGTCTTTAGGAACAAGAAGGATGAAAGAGGGGTTGTTGTGAGGAACAAGGCAAGACTTGTTGCTCAAGGCTATAGACAGGAAGAAGGGATAGACTATGATGAGGTTTTTGCACCAGTGGCAAGGATAGAAGCCATTAGGTTATTTTTGGCCTTTGCATCATATATGGGATTTATAGTCTATCAAATGGATGTGAAAAGTGCCTTTCTGTATGGTACTATTTCAGAGGAGGTATATGTCTCACAACCTCCAGGTTTTGTAGATCCTAAATTCCCCAATAGAGACTACAAAGTTATCAAAGCACTTTATGGTCTGCATCAAGCTCCAAGAGCCTGGTATGCAACTTTATCCAACTTTCTTCTAGAACATGAATATAGGAGAGGAACCATTGACAAAACTCTGTTCATAAAAAAAATGCCAAAGACATCATTCTATTTCAAGTCTATGTTGATGACATCATTTTTGGTTCTACCAAGAAGACATGGTGTGAAGAGTTTGAAGCTTTGATGAAAGGAAGATTTCAAATGAATTCTATGGGAGAACTAACTTTCTTTTTGGGACTACAAGTCAAACAAAGGAAAGATGGAATATTTATCAGCCAAGATAAATATGTTGCTGAAATCTTAAAGAAATTTTCATGTATGGATACAAGGAGTACAAGCACACCTTTTGAAGCCAATAAATCTTTATCAAAAGATGAACATGGAGAAGATGTTGACATTCATCTCTATAGGTCAATGATTGGTTCATTGATGTATCTTACTGCTTCAAGACCAGATATAATGTTTGTTGTGTGTGCCTGTTCAAGATTCCAAGTTCATCCAAAGGTGTCACATCTTTATGCTGTGAAGAAGATTTTTAAATATCTTAAAAGTCAACCTATTTTAGGATTATGGTATCCTATAGATTCCACCTTTGAATTGGAAGCTTACTCAGATAGTGATTATGCTGGAGCAAATCATGATAGGAAATCCACAACAGGAGGTTGTCAATTCCTAGGCAGAAGACTCATATCATGGCAGTGTAAGAAGCAAACCATTGTTGCTACTTCTACAACTGAAGCTGAATATGTAGATGTTGCTCATTACTGTGGACAAGTACTTTGGATTCAAAATCAATTGTTGGACTATGGGTTTAACTTCATGAACACCAAGATTTACATTGATAATGAAAGTACTATATGCATTGTCAAGAATCCAGTATTTCACTCCAAGACTAAGCATATTGAAATAAGACATCACATTATAAGAGATGCTTATGACAAAAAAGCTTATTCAAGTCTTGAAGATTCATACAGACAACAATGTAGCTGATTTGTTGACCAAGGCATTTGATGCAAAGAGATTCGAATTCCTGGTAACACACATTGGTATGCTCAACCAATAAAATGCTGCATATGTTGAGGGGAGGTAATAGCTGTACAAGTTTTATATAAATTTTATTGTATAGTCTATGTTTTGTGTTTTTGATGTTATTGCAGGTTTATAGAAAAAGATAAAAGAGGTTACATGTCTAGTGGAAAGCATGAACTGGTCAAAATTGTGAGGTACCGTTGTCACTCCAAGTACCGCTAGCACAAAACCAAGTACCTCTTATGTTCCATGTACCGCTACATGTCCGTTGTACCGTTAAGGGTCTCTTTTGTAAATTTGGTGGTTTCTTCGCGCTTGGGTTTGTTATTTACTTAAATACTTACCCCAATTACACAATTGATTCACCTAATCTTTTATTTTTATCTCTTGATTCTATAACCTTCTCTCTAATCTTTCGATCATCAAAAATACTAATGGCTGCCTTACAAGTAATCTCTAAGCATAATTTGGTTGCGAATCTTGCTGCGAATGATGACTCTCTTAGTTTCCATGAGATGCTTGGTTTCCTATCTCGAAGTCATATTCGGTTCGCACTCACTGTAAGTCCAGTTGTCTCTATACCCATTGTTGAACAGTTTTGGGATACTGCTGTTTTAGGTACTCGTTTTGATCAACCTTGCATTAAGGCTAGGGTTAATCATAGGAATATATATGTCAATGAAGTACTGCTACGAGCAAGTTTGAGACTTAATGATGAAAATGAACTTAGTATGCTTAATAATACAGAGATTCATGATGGCCTTGCAGCCATGGGCTATGGGGGTGGTAGGGAAAGTCTTACTTTCTTTAAAGCATTATTTTCACCTCAATGGAAATTGCTTTTTCATGCTATTATTCACTGTTTAAGTTCAAAAAGTACATATTTTGATCAAATACATGCTGCATTGGCATCTGCTGGTATTTGTCTAGCCAATAATAGGGTTTTTAATTTTTCAAACTTGGTTCGTGCCAATTCGAAGTACAAGCAGGATGCGGAGATTTTGACGTAGGTTACTTTGTATGGGTTGTCTTGACTAAGGATCATTTTCAGCTGGTGAGTGTAATAAGTTACAGTATCTGTTAAAAAGATTGGTCTATTGGAAATTGTGGAGAAGATGAACTAGAATACTTATCGTTTGAAGTTACCAAGTCATAATCGATGATCTGATGTTTTTAACGCGAAGCACTTGTTTCCTTACCATGGTGATTCTTCTGATGATGATACTCCTAGGAATTCGAGGACGAATTTTTCCTATCCAATGATGGAGGCCCAAGTACTGAGGAACTAACTTGTTTCTGGAGAACCAGGATCGTGTGAAGAAAAAGAGTTTAGTAAAATAGGCATAACCAAAACGAGCGTATAAACTAGAGGAACGACGCTGTAACCACCTTTTAGCTGGTTAAGGATTCTTTGAGGCATGAAAAGTCATTTTACTATGATTTGTTTATATTTTTATGTTTTTATCGTTTTCTGTTTTTATAAAGTCTTCCTTTTTTAAGGGCTTGCGGTTTATTACACCAAATTCAGTGAACTATTGAAGCTATCGAGAGAGTACCCAATGCTGACGGTAACGAAGGTTACCGGGCTGATGCGGCCGATTATCTTTGGACTTTATCTCTGAGTTACAGTCTAGCCCCATTGGTCTTTTAGTTGTTTCCTTTCATTATTTAAATAATCTGTTGTAACCTACCAAGACAGTTATTAGTTTAATAAAAATTAAATCATCGGCCCATTATATAAGCTAAGATCCAATTTATTTATATTGTTTGAGTATTCATTGGAATTAATAGATGCAATATATTTATATTGTTTTTAGTCTATATCTTATTTAAGAAAAAATAATAATTTAAAGTACAATAGTCGTTGCAATGTCAAAAGGCCAAACTCTAAAATTGGATGGGTTGGTTGATGAAGGAGGAGGGGCAAAATGATTTCTTTTTTCAAAAATCGTTTATGGATGTGATAACAACGGTCAACGTTAAAGGCGGTGTTATTTCACCGTGCCCTCTAAATATGATAATTTTAAGTTTTAACTATGGGGGTGTTTGTCTAAGCTTATAGTGGGCTTATAAGTTTATTAGTTTATACTATAAGTTTATAATTCGAAATCAAATGTTTGATTAAATTAAATAAGTGAACTTATAAGTTTATATAATAGTACTTCCGTCTTATAATTATTGTTCATGTTTGACTTTCTTATCTTTTTTTTGTCAATTTCGACCTTAAATATTTTCGTTTATGATATTTAATATTTGATTCATAATATAAGAATGGATTGTATTTTAAGTGTATTTTTCATTTGTATAATTTTTGTTAAGTATTGTATAATAATAACAAAATTATTTAAGATTAAAGTTAACAAATAAATACCCAAAAAGTTGAAAGTAGACAATAATTATGAGAAAAAGATAAACAAAGATATAAGATTTAATAACACAAAATTTGTAACTTATATAAAAGTATTATATAAAAAAATATACATATTCTCATTTAATAATTTTGAGCTTTTTTATAAATTTATTTTATTAATTATAAAAACTAAACTAAACACTTAATAAATACTTATAAGTTTTTTATATATAAACCCATAATACAGATAAGCACAATTTACACTCTTTATCTTATCACGATAAAAATTGAATCATACGATAATTTAAGGTATCTTAGAGCACAGGTACGGGAAATTTTCAGCTCGCGTCGTCCGAAAACGCCACCCAAAAATGCAATCAACCACACCCAGTCTAGAGTTTTCGTGTCTCGCGCCTAAGGCACGGCGCACGTTTTCGAAAACGCGAGAACCGTATCAGGTCTCGCGTTTTCGTGCATTTAAAGTTATTTTTTTTTTAAACGAATAATTTCTTGACACGTGAAAATTTAAGGGTCAGCTTGTTTCCCATGACTTAAGCCGATTAAGAAGGCTTAATTTTAGTATTGTGAAGATTTTGGTGTTGTGCAAATATTTACACAAAACTTACCATACCTTGTAAAATTTTTGGTGTTGTTACAGTAATTAGGTGGATGTCTTAATCTAAAATCTATTAACTTTATGCAAATATCATGGTTTAAATTATAAAACTTGTTAACAAATGTATGAGGTGTTTCACGATAAATGGACATTAAGAGACCATTTATCAGGATAGCCACAAATATGAATCTGGCGTTCAAGCCATTACACCGTGAGGAACTGTTTTTAATCCTCCGGAATTGGTAAACGGACGCCTTTTGCAAAAAGTAAATAAATGGAATGATATAAAAAATCTCAGTGGAAGGAGAAGTCGTTTAAAATAGAGATCACGGCAAGATTATTTATCATACCATTTATTTTACTAAATCAAAAAGAAAAAACAAGAGCCTCAGTGTGTGTAACATGAGATCATTGATTAAAAATCTCACTGAAATCCGCTAAGATAATTAATTTTTTCATCATAAGCTCTATAAAAGAAAAACAAATTTATAAAAAAAAATGTGCTCAGACAGCCAAGGGTTTTGTCGTCAAACTTTAATGGGAAGAAGAGCCCAAGATCAGAAACTCTAGTCCACAAATTTCTTCATCACCGCACAGTTTTCATTTTATAAAAAGATATATTATACGAAAGTTAGCTATTGAAAAAGATAAAGATGAGATAACACAACCTTATGAAATAATGGAGAGAATGAAAAAGTGGTGGCTGAATGAAAAGAGGCGCATGTGTTTATCAATTTATAAGGTCTTCAGTGTTCTAAACCTAATTTGTGTTTTACAGGATTTGTTGGGTTTTTATGGGCTTTTGTGGAATCAATGTTTTCTTGGGCTCCATATACAAAGTATTGGCATTGAGAATTTGAGATTTAAGGCTCGAGGGGTGTTTAGAATTCGGGTAATACCCGAACGAACCCGAACTAGTATTTGGTTTCAGTTAAATACACGATTTAAATTGGAGAATCTTTTATATAATAAAAGAATTAGATTTTTGGAGAATTTTAGTGAAAAGCGAGGTTTTGAAAAAATAATTAGACCAATCAAATGATTTAATTTTGACACATAAGCAAAATCGAGCGATGTGATTGGTGGAAAAAAGTCAAAATTGAATTAAAGTTAGTCAAAATTAAAAAATTTAGTGAAGGAATTTGATAAAAACACATAAAGATATATGTGTCAAATTTATAAAAATAAAAACTTAAAAAAAGAGGAGGGATTAATAAAACTTTATTGGTTAAATTTTAAATAAATTAGATATATACTCAAATATAAACATATAATTTTCCATATTTTTTAGTAACTTTCTAAAATAAACAAAATACACCCTTAAACTTTATACCGTCTAGACTTTATATTTTAAAAATACAACATATATGTCATATTAAAAAATCAACGAATTACAAAATTATAAATATTCAAACAGAAATACAAATTATTGTGTATTTTTATTTTGACACTTAACAAAGTCAAACAATACAATGTACGTAATTATTATTTACATGAATATAAATGTCAAAAAGAACGCATGACCTGAGACATCGGTATGAGAAGAAACTAAATAGATGCGATTCTACAAATTACAAAAACATATTTTTTTTCAAAGTCATTATGTGTTAATAAACACACAATTTCTAGAAAAGGGTAGCTAACATTTGAGTTAAATAAAGTCAAATCCTTAACCAATTGACTAGCTCAGTTGACCACCAAGGTTCCACTAAGTGGTTTGGGGGAGGTTTCCTGGAGGTCTTGGGTTCAAGACCTGTTAAGGGCCTTTCAGGCGAAGCGGATAAGGAGTCTAACATAACTAGACGAGGATTCGAATAAGACATTCTTCCGCTTGAATGTCATTGCACGATTCGACCCACTAACCACTCACATTTTCCGTTCTAAAAAAAACAAAGTCAAATCCTTTGTGAAACAAATGTTTATACAAGATATCAATTAAAATTATTACATAATGAAAAATCATGTAAAACTTGAGGGTCCATAAGCATTGTAGCTATTTAAGTATTAAAATTTAATATTGTTTTATAAAATAATATTAAGCATTATAAAATCATGAATTTATAAATCGTATACGTGTAAGTTTGATGTAAATCGTTTGTTAATTAATAATTATGATACAACTCTTTAGAATAAAAATATATCAAAAATAAAAAAATATGAAATTCAAAAAATAAAAAATGAGGTGAGTTTTATTAATTTATACGATTCACGGTAAAATAACAAAATAATCAAACATATAAATATTAGATGTTAAAAAAACATATATAATATATATAAAATTGAAATAACAAAATTATTACTTAATTTAACCTTTATGCTCAAATCTCGTGCGTGCACGGGCATTAAAACTAGTAATTATTTTGACATATTTAGTTTGGATATAAAAAGACTATCTTTATTATTGATCTTCATTTTAATTCAATAAATAAAATTAAAAATATTTTATTATTTAATCATATTTTTATATTTTAAATATGAGAAAAGTTATTTTAAATTGAATACTAAATGAACATCATCACCATCATCTCTATCACAATCTAATAGATAAGATTAAAAACATTTAATTAATTTACCTATTTTTAAAATTTAAATATCTCTTAAACCGTTAATGGTTAAACGAAAAAAATATACCATTGCGAGGAGCGTTTAATTATCTTTCTACCAATATAAATTATGTTATACTTTTGAAAAAAAAGATCGGTTTTTTTCTTATTGTTTAAATTTACGTAAAATATCATATATGATAATAGTGTTTCATCATATATGATAACAATGTTAAATTATATATGATATTGGTTTATATCAAATATGATAAGTTATACCATATATGATAAGTTATATCATATATGATAATAGTGTTTCATCATATATGATATCAGTGTTAAATCATAATTTGTTATTAAATCATCCATGATATTGGTTATATTATATATGATACTGGTGTTACATCATATATGATATTAGTATCATATATAATAATTTTCGACAACGAAAAAAAACGCGAAGAAACGAAAAAAACATTTTGTCAAAAGTGTATCATATAGCATATATATATATATATATATATATATATATATATATATACTAGTTGCAAAACCCGCCCAATGGGCGGATATCACTTGTAATTCTCGTTTACATTGTTTATTTATAAAAATATTTGTTTATATTTTTCAAAGAAATGAGTCTACACACGTCTAGGTTGAAATGGGTATATACTATATAACTGTTTGATTGGTTGAAATGCATGCATTACAATAAATCTAGCTTTTGTTTATATTTTTTTCTTCGTACTTTAAAAAGTGTGAACTTTTTTGTCAAATATCTACACTCATAAATGTGAAATATTAAAAAGTGTGAAGTAAAAAAAGTTCACATATAAACTACTAAAAAGTTCACACATAAAAATATAATTTATTATAATATTCACACTTAAAAGTATGAAATTATTTGTTACACCAAAAATACTGATAATAGGATGAATTTTTTAAATTCTCATATTTTAAATTGTAAAGAATTGATATTATAAGTGTGATAAATCAATCTATGTGGTGTAGCGGTAGAATGAAAAATTTAGTATAGTAATTCGAATTACCTATCAGACAAACTTAGGACAACGACCAAACAAATGACCAACTTACATGTCACGTCATCGTCAATTTCTTTGCATCGTTTAGTTGTTGTGTATCATTTTGTGTTATCATGATAGTTGTCATACTTACCATTGTACGTAAGACATGTGTAGTGATTTTTTTTGGTAACGGATAAGATCATCACTCTACTATATAAGAGCTACACAAGCCATATAACTTTACATTAGAGATAAATTTTCATCATAAAAACCAAATTTGATGGCAAGCTAGTCAAATTATACAAAACCCTGTTTTATTTCATGTTGCCATTGGCTATATCGTTAATTGTAATAACGTACATATCAAGTTTTTCCCACAAACTCTATTTTTGTATACGTGAGAGACATTAGTGCCATCTTGTTAAATTTGCCAATTTAAATATCAATAATAAAAAATATCACTGAAAAGTACTTAGTAGATAAATTAAGAATTTAATATTTAATTAATAAAGTAAGAATTTAATATTTCATAAATAAATTAAAATTTTAATGGTCTAAAGGAAACTTATGACTGGATCATATATTTTATTGTAACATCGTGGGGCTATGAATAACTCAATTGTATATATGTGCTCTTTACATCATCAGGCCTACATAGTGAAGATATTTTAAACGAATAAACAAAATGAAGATTATGCTAAATAAACATTAATACTACATTAGCTACTGAATGGTTTTAGTTCTTCTACATATATACATAATACAACAAGTTGTTTCCTCTTTACTTGCTTGCCATAAATGCATAGGTGTCATGTGCCTTGTAGAAAAAACCATAAATCTGTTTGGCCCAACAGAAACCTACTAAGATGCACAAGAAACAACATCAACCAAACTTTGATTATTTAAATTAACTCAGCTAAATATTTGAAATGAGGTCCAACTAATAATTGTTAAAAGACATAGTGACACTATGGCTAAAAGTGCGCTATAAAAGTCAGTTAATCGTTGGAGATTAGTGTCGACTTTTACTGCATTCACAGCTCATAACATTCATAGAAGTGAGTGTGCACCTTAATGAGCTAATGACAAAGTGTGATCACTCTAATATTTGGAACACAGATGATTCCCCTTGATGATAAGTCTAGTGACAAAACACGCATATGAAAAAATGTTGCAGGAGTCACCATATATTCAAGGGTTAAAAGATACGCCACAAAGTAGTTTTTAAAGAGTTAGCGACATCAATAACAAATCTATAACAGACATCAGCTTTGTCAAGACGTTCCATTGCCGTATCGATATAGTCAATGTTGATCTTTATTGTGTCTCCTTTATCCCTCCAATCAAACTTCCTCCCACCAGCTTCCTACCTGATATCACAAAACTTTGTTTGCACGCGTCATGCTGTAAAATTTCTGTACAAATATGATGTAGTTTTAAAGGTGCACACACATGGCTCATATAACATAAAAATGAGTACAAAGGACATCGATCAAATCCAATGTTTTGCCTATTCGTCCATTAAGCATAATGAAAAGTTTAACTACAACTCAATTTACTCCATCAATAAAGCTAACCAAACAAATCTCAACTTAGAAAATCAGTTAACAATTATGGTGTAATTATGTTCCTTAAAAAACAGATGTGACTGTATGGCTCTTTACTAAATCCATACGTTAATAAACTTATGCATAGACACGGGAATTTAGCAATTACCTACCCATAACTTTGTTACTAAATCCGTACATTATATGAACTTTGCTTATTAGAATCTTCAAACCCTATTCTACAAAACCTATTGGTGATGATAAGGCTCAGCCAATCGGAAATTGATTTTCATTAACGGGTTAAGCTAAGCTTCTTCCCTTTAATTTCTGCCTCTTGGCAGATTGCTTAGCCTGAGCAAGAAGGTGAGCATCAAAAATCCTATCAGCTTATTTGTAACAAAAGTGTAGAGTGTGTTTGGGATTATTTACTAAACTTTTGTATCAATAACCAATCACAAACAGCCCAGGCTCAAACTTCATATATAGAAACAAAAATATATATCAGAAATTATATATGCGTAGGGTGTTAGACAACACATTTTGGTAGTTAGGGTGTTAAACAACACATTTTGATAGTGATTACGTGATTTTTAGGTATATATGGTGAATCTGATCCGTTCAATTGAGTAAAATAAATCAAGCTGTTGAACAAAAAGAGAATTTAAGTCAACACCTGACCATCTATCAGATGACGATTTTACTTTCCAAAGAAACTGACCATTCGATTTCCTCGTGTGTTCTCTAACCCTGAACTCATAGGCGTAAAATAAAAATATTTTTCTGATATTGTATATTACATCTCTAAAGAAAAAGTTGTCACAAAATAAGGAAGCCGAAATACCCCTGGGCCCTGGCATGAATATTCCAGCATGATTTGGTGCATGCTCATCAAATTCAGTACTATATACCCTTTTCCATCCCAATATCAGTACGCATTGGTAAAAAAATAAAATAATACAGTAATGTTTAAAATTCACGGTTGAAAACAGACGAACTCAAGCATTGTATATAACCTTAAATTTATACTTACCTCCAATGGCTTCTTTGACTTCTAGCGAAACTTCTTGAATCAAATCTTGTTATCAAAGTAGAAAAGAACCAAGTGAATGATGTTGATATTTCTATCTGCTGCTATTTCTCTTGCGAAGACTGATAATAAGAAACCAGACCGCTTTGACCAAGTAGACCACCAGGTGGCTTGACCTTGACCTTAATCTACTTGGAGCCATATATGCAACATTCTTAACCGCGTCGCTTCGACCAACAGGTGAACTCGACCTTGACCTGGACCGGGAGTTGGACTGGATTGGGGCTTTGGACGTGAGATAGAGCTACATACTGGGCTTTGGCTTTGATGCCAAGTTCTGTTGCAAGGGTTTTAGCTGCGACCCCATTTCAGGTGAGTGTGACGCTCCTGTTACGAATCCTCCACATGTACCTGTATAAGGGCAAAGTTAGGGGAATGATACATTTCTAATTACGCCTCCTTAAAAATTATCATATCTAGTCACAAGTTTCCATTTTATTGGCAAGAGAGGACCTTGGAGGGCACCTACCTCTTGGTGGGCTTCTGTTTTGTCGTGGCGGGAACCGCTCAGAAAGTTTTGATAGTTTCGATATCTAAAATAAATCAATTTTTATAAGTAATAATTAGCAACTAAAAATCATAAAGATGCAGAGATGCAGAACAAACAGGTAAAAAACGGTTGCTCAACTCCAACACCACATCGTCAGCTACACGACCTAGAGAAGGCTGGTTTGGTGCATGCCTTTTCTGACACCAACCTTGGGTTTGTGGACTTTTTGTTTTCTGGCCAACGGAGGATGGTTCCATTCAAGCTGCATAAACAAAACCCGAATGTTAAACAAATAATCTGTAACGGTGACCAAAGGGAAAACATTGAAGCAGCAAATCATAGGAGCATAAAAAAGCAGGCTCGGTTTTGCTTACCCTGAGTTTCGGTGACCCTGATTGCTGGGAAAGACCGAAGCAGGCAGCATCCCGAGGAGAATCACTTACTCCATGTGTACTGACCCGAGGAGGTTTGGTTGAGATATACATTCCTCTTAAATATTCTTCTATATAAGGCAACCAAACCACATATCCTTTAAAATCTAGCACAACTGGACCACCATCAATAGGAGGGCAAAAAAATAGCATGTCTACAACAACAGGACATCATGTTGGACAAAAACATGCTGCACGGACACCGCTATCATCAGATGTAGGACCAACCTCAAAAGGCCAAGCAGTGTGCTTATGACCATGCCATACAAACCTGTAACAGGATAATAAAAACACAGCACAAACTTGAAAGCGTCACCGACTGCACTATGATTCGATAATTATTGTTTACAAAAACGCCCATAAAGCCACCACACTGATCCATCAAACTTTTTTGTGATTGCAAACTAACCGTGTTACACAAAAAAGATATTAGGCCTAAGTTCACTAACTTTATATGTAAAGCACATGTTTCGACAAACAAATATGTTAATGTGACACTATCAAGAAGTGTTTACTAATTACTTTTTTAACAGCCGAGCATATACTAACCTGACACCAGTTTTTGCAATACTTCAACAACATGGATATTCGAAGTTACAAAAAAGGGGTTATTTATCATTAAAAACCTGTTATAAAAACTTTAAAGAACATATGATGTCTTTTTGTAATATCCTTCAAATATGCTAATCGACATTAAAACCTGAGTTGCTTAGTTATTCTATGGGTAAAAAATTAAATATTAGAAAGAAAGAAAATTATAATAAAAAAAATAAAAAAATACCTTAAAAGATGTTAATTACAGAGATGGTTTTGGTCGTGGTGTGATAGAGGTGATTTTGAATAATACGAATCGTAGATAATGTTGTGATATAAATACAGGTTTTATGATTTCAATATCAAATTTTGAAGATCATCACCTCTACAATAAAGCTGTGATAATATCAGTTCCTAATTTTGCGATAATGGTGTTAGGTTTTATCAATCGGTTTTTATGAGTGTTCGATTTGAAGTTTTGATTGTGGTTTTCTAGGGTTCGATTAAGGGTTTGGAGGATTTGTAAAGAGTGGCGTACCAAACAGAGTTTATGTTAGTAAGCCCATAACAGAACGTAAGCCCAGAACGTGTGCTGACTGGGATTAGTTCCCTGATTGATGACGTGGCAAATCCCTCCTCTTATATATAATGTAAAGATATAGGAAGATAATTACATGCTCTTCGTAACGGTATTTTTTTTGGTATAACGATTAACGGTTTAAAAGATATTAATATTTGAAAAAAGAGGGTGAAAATAAATTTTGTGTTTAATCTCATCCATTAGATTAAAGTGGATATGGAAGTTGAGAGTTTTTTCTTTGTATCGAAATAAAGTTTAGTACTAAAAGAACTTAAATCATATATCCTCAAAAGCGTTAAGTGTTAATTGAAAAAAAATACCAACACGAGTATTAAATTATGTTTCTATAGATATGCACTAAGATATACTTTTGAATAAAAAAAATCGTTTTTTTTTTCTTTATTAAAATTTGCGTGAAATATCATATATGATAATAGCGTTTCATCATATATTATACTTGTGTTAGATTACAAATAATTATTATATCATATATGATATCGTTTTATATCATATATGATAATAGTGTTACATCATATATGATATTATTATCATATATGATAGTTTTCGACAAAAACAAGAAAATAAAAAAATGAAAAAAAAATTGTCAAAAGTATATCATATAGCTTATTTATAAAAAGATAATTAAATGCTTGTCGTGGTGGTATATTTTTCTCCGCATATAGTTTCAAATACATTTTGTAAACATCGTAGCGTCGACAAAAAGGTTAATGAACGAAAAAAGTGTAGGAAACTTTACCTGCTTATATTTGACTGTGTGACTTTGTATTTGAGCAGGTGGCGATGCCTCGAGATACTTTGCATTACGAGAGTTGCGTAATGCTTATGGTTGCTGCTTCCATATGACTACATATGACGGAATTCTGAAAATAAGAGGAGGAAACGATAGGCATTTTGTTATATCGAGAGCATTCTTTCCTTGGTCCCAGATGTATGGGTCAGTTTTGACTGAAGATAAAACAGCAGAATGGGAGTAGCTTTGGATTTCTCTCCAAATGCTTCTAACACTTGGCTTGATCATTTGAGCTTTCTTACTAAAGGTAATAATGCTTTTGGGTGTGTTTGTGAAGGTTACACGTTAGTGACGTATCAGACTACGCTCATTGGTAGCGATTTCCTATATGCATATACAAAAATAAAGGGCTGTTTGGATTTGGTATATCATTTCTCTCACTATGGGGCTGTTTGGAGTTGTTATTTTATAGTGTCACCTTTTCAATCATAAATTGAAAAGGTTAAACACATAGTACTGCTGACATGTTGCCACAAAAAATACAAATACTTACACATATTCATTATTTGACATAATTCTAGGTAGAATCGCCTCTTTAGGTTGTTGTCGATTCAAAATAGCCATAAAAAAAACATCTATACGTGCTTATGGGGTATTCATAACTTAACGTTGTTTCATTATAAAGTCTGGTAGTTCATGAATGTCCCAATGCCATGAGGAACCCTTTATAAAGTTGCATACATATTATCAGCTGAGTGATTCCTTTTTTCATCCGTTTACTTCTCATGCTGCTTATTTGATATTTGCCCTTAGAGAGTTGAACATTTGATTCCAGGTAGTGTTTCATGTAGTTAATTATGCTAAATCAATAAGAGAACTTGGTAATCAAATTTCAACAAGGATATGGATTAAACGAATGTTTCATAAATGATACACGTTTACAAGTAAAGACTTTATGCAAGATGTGGATTATGTTTGTGTAATATTCATGTTCAAGTTTTATACTAGGTACAAAAGTGAAACAAACAGTTATGTATGGTTTTATTGCCTTTCCTTTGAGCTTATAATGTTTTAGGCAAGTGTGTACTTCCATCTTACATAAAAAGAAGACCCCCGCAGCGAAGCGCGGGTCTTCCATTCTTGTTCAAACTATTCAATGAAGACTAATATTCAAAATTATTTAGTTGAATAATCACATGCTAAATCATTTTGTACATACATTTTGATTTATTTCACGTTGTATTTTGAACCTTAGTCAAAACACTTATCACGATATCGCATGTTACAACCCTTTCCAATTAACGTTTGATCTTACCATAATATCACATATCGTTAATTATTTGTCGTGAGGTAATTTCTGCCGCTATGCGCGAGTACTAGCCTAGTAAATCTATAATTGGTGGATATTTTTCAAATATTTTATTTAGTATAATACGTAACTAGCTTTATAAATAGTGGCCTTATGTAACAATTGATAAATCATTTCATAATAAGAACTTGTCCTACTCGTTCATTCTTTTCTTGTTCTTTATATTCGCAGAATGTTATCAACACTAAATTTTCTCCAAACAAAATTGATTTAGGCGACAGAAACTTTGAATCGTTATCAAGGTGCGTTTTCAATTCCATTTGATTACCATTATTAAAAGATCTGGTTGTGGATAATCAATTTAAATAATACTAGGCGAGTATCCGTGCATAGCAACGAAAAATCTTAGCAGCAAATAATTTACGATATGTGTTATTGTGATAAAATTTTTGTGTAACGTATAAAATAAAACATGAAGAGTCTTTTATGGGTGTAGAATGATTATGTTACTGGTGTACGATATTTTTTATTGAATAACCATAGTGCCTTATAAGTTAGGGTGAAAGATCACAGTCAACCGACTTATCAAGAAAAAATACTTTCTTTTGGTAAAGGGGTTGATAGTGATATCTTAAAAGAATCGTTTTTCCTCGATACCTAATATAATGCATGAAAGGATCTTTGAAAAATCATAGAGTTTTTTTAAAAGACTTCTACAAGATGCTATATCTTTTCATATAATTCAATTTGTTCAATAAGGCTCCAGAAGATGTTGATCGTAAGTGAGAGGAAGCTAAATTCATATTCGCATACATGAAAAGTATATGTGAAGTAGAATAATCGCTTTTAGTAACATGGTTCAAGGTCGACCTGTGGGTTTGCTATAACATAAGATCCGATGGTCTAGGGTGGTGGAAGAAGGTGGTTGTCATTGTTGAGATAGAGAGAGAGAGAGAGAAGTGTGTGTTTCTAGAGAGAGAGAGGCAAATTGATAAAAATGAAAGAGAAAAACACAAACAACAACCCCTCATTGGAAGTCTTGGAGGGGTATATATAGTCACTCACGTATACATACTATACATCGTTTCCTAGTATAGTCCTTGCGTGAGTGACTATGATAACAAATGGGAATTCTTAAATGTCGTCACATAAAGTGAATTTCCAACAATCTTTCCCCATTGGACGACGTGTAAAGTTCCTTACAATATTTTTCCTAACAAGTACATAATGATTAAGAACAAAAGCTTCCATGAAGCGTCCAATGTTGATGAAGTCTTTTGAGGCATTTGACTTCAAGTCTTCACTCCAGATAGACTCATCTTTGTAGTAACTTGTAGTAGAAATACTGTAACGGCACGAGCTAAGTAACTCATATACTTTTAGTTAAGGAGAACCTTCTAAATTAACTTCCCCCTAATTCATGCCATATAATCTTGATGTATAAGCTTTTAATAGCTTCCCCCTAAACCGACAATCCTCGTAAGCAGTTTCAAAGCTTTCAATAAAGCTTTGAATGATCAAGCGCACAGCGGAATCTAACAAGCAAACCCCATCATATGAAATGATAATGTGGCTATGAGTGACTGAAAGTTTGGGGCACACCAATTAGATCAACAACATATCTTCTCACGCTTGAATAATTCTTCTGAATTTTTCTTCTCCCTGAGAGTTCAAGTCATGCATACTAGAAAGAATCAAGACATTTCTTCCCCCACGTAGTTGAAGGGAGGAAATCAATCTCATGTATGAAGCCCAAAAACTGAAGTACACACTTTATCCCATTCATGAAGTTGACATCATAACACCTAAGTCATTTAAGTCCCGGAAATGCACATATCTTCTTCCGGAGATGTACCAAAGTCAATTAAGTCCCGGAAATGCATATCTCTCCATATAGAATAATGATGATGTATAATTGCAACATCAAAACAATTAAACATCATCGAACAATAGTGTACCTCTTTTACAAATCATATACTATTTCTTTCATTCCCCCCCCCCATGTAAGTTGAAATATGCACCAAACGCCACGAGTTACAACACTGACTTTCTTTGTGGTTATGACATTTGTCTTCCCGAAATACCTTCAAATAAAAAGACGGTGTAAAGTTCATCATGTGTACTCGTTGTTCGTTCAGTATGTCTTCTTCTTCCCCCTTGATGGTTTCGAATCCTCGGAACCAGCAATAAATCGTACGCACATGTACCTAAAATCTCGTGAAAGTAATAAATTAGCTTAAATATATTCGGCGAGAATCGTGTGATACCCAGAACCCACGGTCATTATTTAACCCTAATTTACGTATATTTTTTAAATTTTTAAGAAATTTTGTTGTTAATATGTTTGACAGTTTAAGTTGAAACCAATGTTGGAGGTCATGATTTTAACGTTTGACAATTTAAAAGAACCGATAGCGACTACGATACCGACGTATGCCCAAAAATTTATCTTTTATTATCGATTGATCGATATTTAAGTTTTTCGAAGTTTTTATTTTATTTACGTGTTAAGTCGATTCGGAACCATTTTTATTCCATTTTGTGTGAGTTTATACTTTTAAAAGCATTTTGAGGTAGCCGGGACGAACCCTGACTCCCGCAAAAATTCAAAACCGACTAGTATGTCATATTCTCGCTCTTTAAAAAGTTGTTTTATGATGAGGCCAAAAGATAGCTAGCTTGTCAAAATTGACCCTCCCATTTTTACAAAAGGGGAAAACACAACACACACACTCTCATTTCACATTCAAAAATTTCACCATCTTTCTCCCTCTCTCTCTTTGACCGCCGGAACCACCACTATAAACCACTACCACCATTGATTTTTTTTTAGTTTTTGAAGAAGGTAATCAAAGTCCCATCTCTCATTTATCTTTACAAGTGTTTTAATCAAACAAAAACACACATGCATTGTTTTGATTTTTACAAAAATTATTTTTCAAAATCAAGTGGGTTTTGATCTAATTTTCTTTTATGCATGTTTGAATCTAGTGTTTATAAACATGGGACGTTAATTAAAAAGCTTGATTTTTTTTATTCATTAAACCCCACGGCCAAAGGGGGTGTTTGTTTGATTTTTGATTTTGATCTATTTTGTTAGTGGGTTTATGTTTATGATGATGTTTACAACCTTTTAAAGTTATTTAATCATATTAAAAGGATGATTTATGAAATGGGTTTTTATTAAATATTATTCATACAAGTGATTAGGCATGTTTGGATTAGTTTAGGATGTTTTAATGATGTTATAATAGGTCTAGGAAGTGATGGAATTGATTGGAAAGATGTTTTAGTGTGGTTTTGAAAGAGGTGATTTAGACCAGATTGTTTAAGTGTTATTTTCGTGGTCTTAAGTCTAATTCCAGGTTATTATCATAGGATATAGTTGTAGAGCTTCTTTCAAGCTTCGTTTTGGTATAAGATAGAGCTTCTAGGTCAAAACGAGTCAAAAGTTACGTAGGTTTGAATATTCGTGTACTGGGAGGCGAGTATCGACACAATCCGAATTTGTGTTCGATATGAGGTCAAATCTCGGGGACTATAAGTGGAGTTTTAAAAATTATTGAGGGCTGTTCTTTAGCTCTAAACCTGGATTCTTGAGTCTATTTTCAAACTTAGGAGTCAGATTTACAAATGGTATTGGTTAAGTGAGTCAAAATGGTTTTACAACGTAAGGGTACAAATCTGCCCGGATTTTCAAGGTTAAAAATGTGTTGGGCAGCGAGACTTAAAAGTAAAATCTTTTTATGAAATTTTTTTTGATCTTTCTACATGATGTAAGTGATACCTACAACGAGTTTCGTGAAATTTCGTGGTGTTTAAGTATGAGAATTCAGTCCGTACATTAGGTATGTACCGGCAGAATTGTTTTAAGAATGTTTGTTCTAATAAGATAGAAAATGTACGTGTCTAGTAAATATCACTTGTTTGGATTTTTGGCGTGAGTTTATACAAGTTTTGAGAGAATTTAATTATTAATATTCAGTACATGATGGTACTTGAATGTGTTGAGTCATTTCGCGTTTGGTTGTTAGGTGCTGTCTTTGATTTCCCGGGGCATCCTCATCGTCGGTGATTGTTTTCGTCTACGTCTTCGTTACTACTACTACCATTACTACTTATGGTGATTATATAGCCTCGCTTTCTACTGTTTTTAAATGGTTTTACCCGCGAGGGGTATACATGCTATTTAAATAAAAAGGAACATGAGTCGTGAATGATTATTGGACCCGAATGATGCCTTAAATTATGTTAAGTAGCTAGTTGCTAAAAGGCCCTAAATTCATGAACCGTTAACTATTGTTTAATCCTTGTGTGGATTGGAAATATCCTCTTAAACAATTGATAGTACCATTGGATTGACGACCCTATCCTAGACGAGAGCTAGTATGTTGAGTACCCTCTGCGTATGGATAACTTGTGTTATGAAAAAGGTATAATTTGCAACGAATACCTAAGAGGGGCAATGACTTTAACTAAATCACGCCGGCAAATTGGCGCGGGTGATTAGTTTATGGGGTCGGTGTCATGAGCTTAAACATAATTAATTAGCTTATGCTATAACGAGAAATGCCAGAATAATAGTTTGTAATGATCAACATTCTATTGAATAACCGTGAATGATTTTTACACTTATGTTCAAACTGTGATTTATAAACCTATAGATTTCGCTCAACATTATTTGTTGACGATTATAAGCATGTGTTCCAGGTAATCGAGGCTGAGTGTGGCGGAGCATGCTATGGATTGTTGTTGTGGCTTGGGCAGTCTAAACTTGTTTTCCTCCCTTTCACTTATAAACAATTTATGTTTTAGTATGTGTTGTTGAACAAAATAGTTTTGTGGTTGAGATTCATAGGGATCTAAATGCTACTCTGTTATGAATTTTGGGGTTGGAAACATTTGGACATGTTGTTGTAATTTAACTTTGTTTAAATTTTCTTATAATGAAACGTCTCTTTTGAGTCGTTCGATATGGCTTGTGTGATGATTCTTTGACTAGAACCCAAATGTGGTATTCCGCTGTGTGGTAAATTTGGGGGTGTTAGAGATTGGTAATCAGAGCCACAAGTTATAGAGAACTAGGTCGATTTTGGAAAAGTCCTAAACTATAACTTTTGGTGTCGTAAATATTTTTCCCAAAGCACGCAACTATCCCGCATGGCTCCGGTAAGATTTCTATTAGCATTGTTTTATAATTAGATGTATCCCTTTGAAACTGAAATGATTTTTCGAGTATTTATTAAGTAAATACTATGGTATTATATCGAGATATTGTGAATGTACATTGAGTACTTGCTATCGTAATTTTTGCATTGCATTTGCATGGCTATCATTTTGTTGCATATTGTCATACGTACTTCATTTGCATTGCATGTGCATGCATGTATATATAATTTTTGAATAATGACCTTATATACCCTCGAACTTTCTGTATTTGTAGAAATTGCTGAAGTACCGCCATATGGAAATGGAGACGAGTACGTTGTGAGAGTTGAGGGAGGAGTTAATGCACCAAACCCGCAAGGCGACAATGATGGGATAGAACCGGAAGGAGAAACGAACGAGGTTGTGAGGAATAGCGATGACAGTGATGTTGACAATTTTAGTGGGAGTGACGATAGCGATGAGGAACCTGAAGACGAGGATCCCGTGGATGATGGAATTCCTGCGAATGTTGTTGGTCACACTGAGTCGGATGTGGTGCAACCTAATAGATCACCAAGAGGACCTGATGTGCCATCGACTGGCCGTTATGATCAGCGACATGTTCGTTCTACCATGCCCACATGTGAAGCTTATTTGAGTGGTTTACCAAGAGTTTCTCGTGACAGTGATGACTTCCATGCAGAATCCAGTGCACGTTATCTCCATGAGAACATTGCAAGGGTTTATTGTCCTGGACCAAGGCCTTATAGTAACACTTTGCATTTCTTGAACAAGTTTGATAGATTGATGTATGAAAGGTATGTGGTGGAGACAAGGGTGATTAGGCGATTTGAGGAGAATAAGAAAGCATTTCAGAGATTTAATTCTGGTTGGATGAGGACTAATTATGCTAGAGATTTTGAAAGAGCATAGTTGGATAAATTGAAGATGATTGTGGGAAAATTATATGCTGAGTTTGAGGAGATCAAGGAAGATCGTATTATGTATGATCGTCTGCGAAGTTGGGAAGCACATGTGAGACCTTTTTTGATGGATGCATGGAAATTCAAGACTGACCCTAAGTATGCGGACACGCATTTTATAATTCAACCACCAGAGGTGGGCGAGTATATAAATTTTGAAGATAAGTCGTATCTTGCCAAGAATATGATTCCATCGGGTGAAGGATCGACATCGAAAGGCAAAAGGAAGGTGGATGAGGGATCTACTTTCAGGGACACGAGAAAGATTGATGATAGTGATGAAGAGCCCGAGGAGGATAGTGATGATGAGGACGAGCCGCCATCCAAGAAGTCATTTGGATCACCACGTGATTAATTATTAGTATTTTATTTTATTTCCTCGTTGTAATCGAACTTATTCAGACTTCTGTATTATGGCATTGTGATGGAACTTGATGACTTTAAGTTTCATTTGGTGGATGATTTTAGTGACATGACTTGTCATAATTTTGTCGATTTATCAATGCAATTGATACACGGCTTTTAACACCCCGTATAAAAATTAGTTCGTTGGTGTATGTCTCTTCGAATTGAAAACTGGTTTTAATGTGCGACTCAGTCTTTCTTTGGTGAAACAAATATGTGTGTCGTTGTATTATAATAAAAAGCAAAGACTTAAATGTAAAATGACGTAAAAGTAAAATGGCGTTAAAATAAATCTAAGTCTAATTAAAAGAAAGGGTGCAAAATTAAAATATTGAAAAGTAAAATAATTAAATGAGGGAAATTTAAAAGCGTGACGAGAATTTAAATGTGACGAAGAATTAAAATGAGAACTTAAAATTAAACAAGACAAAATAGTAAAACACCCACCATCTGAATATATTCCGATCAAACTATGATCGGAATGTACCTCGTCGGAATATCAAACCCAACATATCGGAATATGAACTCACCTCTTGATCGGAATGAGAGGAAACTCCTGATCGGAATACTGTCACTAGACTGATCGGAATAACCAACTTACCTTTGATCGGAATGTTACAAGCCTCCCAATCGGAATGTTGAATAGACTACCCTGATCGGAATGTAGATTGGAATACCCAATCGGAATATGTCACCTTTTCAGATCGGAATAACCAACTTACCTAGATCGGAATATGTCAAACCCTCCAATCGGAATATCATAAACCCTTTTCCGACCAAGCCAGTGAGCTATGGTCGGAATAATAAACCCTTTTCCGACCTGTATGGTCGGAATACAGTAAAGGGAATGAAAAATAAGCTATAAATCAAATAAGTACTAGACTAAAATCCTAAGCAAACACGTATAAGAAAAAGCCACTAAACTGAAATTTAAAGACTTTTGAAACACGAAAAGAAAAAGGTTTACGAAAAACAAACTTTTATATAAAAATAACTTTTATAAAAACTTAAGAAACTTTAAGATGAAAACAAATAAGCTATAAAATCAATAATCCAAAACAATCAAAAGCATAAAAACGTAACCTTTAATCAAATAAGCAAGATAATAAGCATGTAAACAAAGATTAAAGCATAAAAAGAAAGGTAGAATGAGAGATTAAAACAAGAAAATTAAAGAACACTTACTTGGAATTAAAAGGTATTAAAAGTGTAAGACAAGTATTTAAATTGACATGTATTTAAAGAGCAAGTAATTAAAAGGTGGAAGAACTAGTGTCACTCTAGCCAACAAAAACTAATGAAATGAATATGAAGGCTATTTATAGGGGATTAGGGAGATGGTTAGAGGAAGCTTCCTCCCCTCCTTCCTTTCTTCTTAATTGCATGATCAAGTCCTTAAGCTTCTTTAATCTTCTTAAATCTTCTTAATACTTGGACTTTGTCTTGGGATTTCTTCGAACTCGTCTTTTAATTCTTCAATAATTAAGACTTGAGTTCTTCGGCTTTAAGTAAACTTCCGTCTTTTGACTTTTTCTTCGATAAATCTTCAGAATTGGTCTTGGACTTCCGTTCTTTTTTCACTCTTGACTTCTCAACTTCGTCTTTAATCTTTTTCTTCAATAAAAGCCCATGAATGCCGTGTTTTCTCCACTTTTCACAATTCCGTCCTAAATCACAACAAAAACACAAACCACGCATAATTCCGACATAAAAGACATAAAATACACGTTTTGGCTCGGTTATTATTGTAATTAAGTGGAAAAAAGGATGGGTGTTTACACACCTATCAAATCCCCTACACTTGACCATTGCAATGTCCTCATGCAATGTATTAGTTACAAAGCAAATTTATATTTTTCATCATAATCAATCCATGTTGGTCTTTATTAAAGAGATAGAAAACTATAAACATTCAAAGTAAAGAAATCAAAAGCATACCTTAGGTTTTGGAAATGTCATGAATAATCATCATCCTCAAGTTTACACTTTCTCCAAACCAAGCTTAAAAACGAGATCATTGTTATTATAAGTTAGCAAACTATCACGAACTCATGTGGGCCAATTATTCACTTAGACTCCCTTATTCCTAGGTGTATCACTTATATTTTATTTTTGTCTTAAATGATCACGAGGATGCATTGTTGACTTATTTCGATAGTTATTTAGTCCGAAAATAAAGTGAACGATTTAATCAATAGTTAGCTAAAGGTTAAAAACTGCTTCTCGGGACCTCATAAAGTTCATATCTTGGCATAACTCGCTTCGCGATTTGAGACCTTTCTCGGACCGATATTTGGCAGCGACTTCATACTTCAAACCTTGAGAGACGTTCATGAAATTATGGTCTTCTCTTCATATAGGAATTTCTTCACTTGAAGTTTTGAGAGATTCATACTTGGACCACGACTTCTTCATTTTTCTCCAATCTTTATTTTGGACTTTGATATACAACGATCCGCCTCCTTTTATGAATTGGATCTATTTATCCTCATACCTTGCTAGGGTCTTTTCGGATACACTTCTCCATGACTTTTGGGGAGTTTTTGCTTTTCGTCGTGTGTCTCGATCCTTCATATTGATTTTCGATAAATGATTCTTCACATCACTTTTGGATCTTTAGCAACAAAATGTAGCCCTCATGTCTTGTTAGGACCTTTTTGGACTCGCCAATCTTCGCATCCCGCTTCAATAAGTTATGCCTTGGCTATGAACTCTAATCCATACCGAGCAACTTTTAAACGATCTTGGGCTAGAAGCTAAGTAACTTTTCAAATCGTACAACCTTATTTATTCCAGATAAATTTATTAGCAAGTGATGGGAGAATAGGCTTATAATTAACTCACATAAATTCACGAAAGAATACCAAACTTATAATTGACTCTATCACCTCTCGTTCTCCATAGTTTAAAATCTCAAGTAATGAGACTTGTGGATGCTTAGCCTATTAAATCAAAGTTTTGAGTTTTCGAGTCGCCTATAGGATCTTGTAAACTCTTAGACTTTTTCAAGTTTTAGAAATCGCGTTTTAAAGTTCCCTTGATAAACGAATCTCTAGGATCAATTATAGGAACTTGCGAAAAGTTCTTGTTCTTAACCCGTGAGAGTTAAGACTTTCGCGTTTTATAGCTCCCTATATAAAAGCCTAGCAAAACTTGACTTAAACACGTTAAGGATACTAGCTAGAGTAACTTAGATAAGTAAACTCGGGTTGAGTCAAAAGATTCACAACGTATGAAAATTAAAACCACTTTATTAAACATTTATTTTAATAAGGAAAGAAAATAACTATACAAAGGTAAAAACTAATAGGCCAAAATAGATCAAAAATTTTGAAAAATGTCGAAAAATTGATTTTCCGGTTAAAATGAGGACAAATACAAGGAAAAGGCCACTTAACTTCGATAGAAGTCCCCCCTACACTTAACATAAACATTGTCCTTAATGTTTAAGCATGTGGGAGTAAACTCCCCTATACTTAGGACATTGTGCACTTTGTTTAAATCTCGCTAAGGAAGAGACAACTAAAGAGATTCCTATTTTTAATATTGGAAAATATAAAATAGTGAATCGAAAAGAGTTTAGGATAGAACAGGGAAGAAGTGAACACGGAAACACGGGTCGTTAAGAATCATCAAGGTGTGACTATGAAGCTCGAATCCCTGATTAAGAGGAGAGGAAATAGCAAACACCAACGGGTCTCCCCTACACTTAGGATAAAGAAAGCTAAAAGATAGATGCATGGGTTGCCTCCCAAGAAGCGCTTGATTTTTGTTAACCGAGTCGTGAGCCTGACTCGACCTTGATTATCAACGGAAGAAGCATGAAATATATCCACCAGGATCAAAGACATAGTTTTCGTCCATCAAATAGCACAAGCTTAAGGCGAACAAGGCAAGCCAAAGAAGAATAGGCAAGGTTCCCTTAAGCAGCGATGGAGCATGGTGGAAGAAAGGGTGAAGTGGTATAAGCATGTCTTCAATAATTCCAAAGATTTTTCCTTTTATTTCATCAGGTGGATACTGAGATGGCTTAAAGATTTCAATACCGGGGTCAAACACCTTTTCCTTTAAGGGAAAATAGCACTCAGGCTCAGCAGAGTGTGAAGAAGATCCGTGAAGAAGCACAACCTCGTCCTCAGAAGGTGGACAAAGAGGTGTTAAATCATATGTGCTGCGGATATTGGTGTCGACCGGTTTCTTCTCCTTTGAAAGAATGTTCTTCAAATCCAAAGTAGGATCAAGACGATAATCTTCAAAATCATAAGGAGGAGCATCACTCTCATGAGGGAAGTAAGTATTGAGAAATGCAGAGAAGTCTTCCTCAAATGAGTAATCGTCCAAAGTAGGATCGAGTGATGGCGGAGGATGATCTTCATCATGTGAAGAATCACTCGACAGAGTATCGGCCTCATCAAAATCATCATATGTGGGCAGATCGGGATACTCAGAAGTAAGGTCATCATAATCATCCGAATCTGAGCTAGAATTATCATCATAAGCATCGAAGATCGGTGGAGAATCATAAATGGGAGAAGCGTCTAAATTGGATATATAATTATCCACATCATCTTGAAAAAGTGGATTATCAATGCAAGAGTCGAATAGAGGATTGTTGTAGATGGTAAAATCATCGAGCACATTAATCAAAGGTGTATGATGGCTATCTTCCATGACATGGTTGAAGAAACTATGGAAGTCTTCATGGATGATTTCTCGGTTTATGGCGATTCATTCTCTGCTTGCCTTGCCAATTTAGAACGTATGCTTAAGCGGTGTGAAGACACTCGCCTTGTTCTTAATTGGAAAAAATGCCATTTCATGGTAAAAGAGGGCATCGTGCTAGGACACAAAATTTCCAAAGCCGGTCTTGAAGTACACCGTGCTAAAGTCGATGTTATCGCTAAGTTGCCTCCACCTTCAACAGTGAAGGGCGTGAGCAATTTCCTTGGTCATGCGGGCTTCTACCGTCGATTCATCAAAGATTTTTCTAAAATCGCTCGCCCGATGACCCACCTCTTGGAAAAAGATACTCCTTTTATCTTTTCCAACGAGTGTATTGAAGCCTTCAACTTGCTTAAGGATAAGCTAACTAAGGCACCCGTCTTGGTTACCCCTAATTGGGAGCTTCCCTTCGAGTTGATGTGCGATGCTAGTGACTATGCTATTGGAGCGGTTTTGGGCCAAAGAGTGAATAAACACTTCCAACCGATCCATTACGCTAGCAAGACAATGACGGGGGCCCAATTGCATTACACGACAACCAAAAAAGAGCTTTTAGCTGTTGTCTATGCTTTTGAAAAATTTCGCCCCTATCTTGTCCTTTCCACCACAATCGTTTATACCGATCATTCCGCGTTGAAGTACTTGTTAACTAAACAAGATTCTAAACCAAGACTTCTTCGCTGGGTTTTGCTACTTCAAGAATTTAAAATCGAAATTCGTGATAAGAAGGGAGCTGAAAACCTAGCCGCGGATCATCTCAGTAGACTTGTGGATCCTTACCAAGGGGAACATCCGAACAAAGAGATCAATGACTCTTTTCCCCTGGAGACCTTAATGTCTATCAACTCGACCTCTGATGAAACCCCGTGGTTTGTGGACATTGCAAACTACTTGGCGGGTGGAATTCTCGTTGACGGGTTAACATCCCAGAAAAAGAAAAAGTTCTTCAAAGACATTAAGACTTACTTTTGGGATGACCCGTATCTATTCAAACAGTGTGCTGATTTGATTATTCGCTGATGTGTTGATGGACCGACAACTTTAGAAATCCTTGACGCTTGCCACAAAGGACCCACCGGTGGTCATTTTGGTCCCAACTACACCGCCAAAAAAGTGTTTGATTCGGGATTTTATTGGCCCACCATCTATCGTGACGCTCACGAGATGGTTAAACGTTGTGATGCTTGCAAAAAACAAGGCAAGATCACACATAAAGACGAGATGCCTCAGAATTTCATTCAAGAATGTGAAATCTTTGATGTTTGGGGTATCGACTTTATGGGGCCATTCCCTTCCTCTAAAGGAAACAAATACATCCTTGTAGCCGTTGACTACGTTTCCAAATGGGTTGAAGCCAAAGCTTTACCCACTAATGACGCAAGGGTGGTTTGTAACTTTTTGAAATCGTTATTCGCTAGATTCGGTGTGCCTCGTGCCATTATTAGTGATCGCGGGACTCATTTTTTCTATGACCAATTTGCAAGAGTCATGGATAAGTATGGTGTAAATCATCGTCTTTCCACCGCCTACCACCCACAAACTAATGGCCAGGCTGAAATCTCTAACCGAGGATTAAAGCGAATTCTTGAAAGAACCGTGGGAGAGCATCGTGCCTCATGGGCTGATAAACTTGATGATGCTTTGTGGGCTTTTCGTACCGCATACAAGACTCCGATTGGTTGTACACCATATCGTCTCGTGTACGGGAAAGCGTGCCACCTCCCCATTGAGTTGGAGCACAAGGCTTATTGGGCCTTGAAGTGGGCTAATTTCGATATCAATAAAGCCGGTGACCTACGCAAGATCCAACTCAATGAGCTGAATGAACTCCGGAATGAGGCTTATGAAAATTCTTTGATCTATAAGGAAAAGACTAAGCTCATTCACAACTCTAAGATTAAAAACCGAAAGTTCCAAGTTGGAGACAAAGTTTTGCTCTTTAACTCTCGGTTGAAAATCTTTTCGGGCAAGCTGAAATCTCGTTGGTCCGGCCCATTCACCATTGCCCAAATTTTTCCATATGGTACTCTTGAGCTCGCTCAACCTAATGGACCTAATTTTAAGGTGAATGGCCAACGAGTGAAGTTGTACTTTGGTGAGGACATCTCTCAGGAGATGATTCCATCCCTTACCACGTTCCCCATGAACTAAGTTTGGGTCGAGTCAGGCTCGTGACTCGGTTATCAAAAACAAGCGCTCCTCGGGAGGCAGCCCGAGTATCTATCCTTTTCCGTTTTAACCTCCTAAGTGTAGGGGGATCTCTATAGGTGTTTTTGTTTGTGTGGTGATGTGATTACAGGGATGAATGCACTTTTGGAATCTTTGAAGAACCGTGCTCCCGTGTTATCCGAAATCCGGTTCTATCTCTCAACTATCGTGATTCAATTTTCTTCATACTCACATTTGAAATTGATCACTTTAGTCGTCTCTTCCTTAACTTGATTTAACCAACGTGCGCAATGTCATAAGTGTAGGGGAGACTTTTTCCACATGCTTAAACATTGAGGACAATGTTTATCTTAAGTGTAGGGGGACTTCTATCGAAGTTTTAAGTGGACTTTTCCATGAAAATGCCTTCATTTAACCGGAAAATTATCTTTTTCAGCATTTCTCAAATTTTTAATTAACTTTGGCCATGTAGTCGTAATTTTTAAATTTTTATCGTTGCTTTCATATTAATAAAGTGGTGTAGCTAGTTTTGAAGTCTTTGACATATTAGGCCCGTTGCGTTTATTTTGACTCAACCCGAATAGACTTATCCAAGTTTATTCTAGCTAGTATCCTTAACCATGTAGACCTTAATTGGTTTATTAGGCTAAGCATCCACGAGTCTCATTACTTGAGATTTTAAATTATGGAGAATGAGAAATGATAGAGTCAATTATAAGTCAGAATTCTTGTGCAAGCTCACTTGGTGTAATTATCTGCCTATTCTCCCATCACTTGCTAATAATTTATCTGTAATAAGTAAGGTCGTACGATTTGAAAAGTTACTTAGCTTCTAGCCCAAGATCGTTTAAAAGTTGCTCGGTAATGATAAGAGTTCATATCCAAGGCATAACTTATGAAGTGGGGCGCGAAGATTGGCGAGTCCAAAAAGGCCCTAACAAGGCATGAGGATTCAATCTTATTGCTAAAGATCCAAGGTGATGTGAAAAGCATTATTCCCAAAATCAATATGAAGGATCAAGACTCACGACGAAAAGCAATCAACTCCCATAAAGATCATGGAGAAGTCTATCCGAAAAGACCCTAACAAGGTATGAGGATAAATAGATCCAAGTCCGAAAAGGAAGCGGATCGTTGTATATCAAAATCCCAATTAGAGATTGAAGAAATAATCATGAAGTCGTGGTCAACAAAGTTGGAGTACCCCTCAAAAGTCTCCAAGTGAAGAAACTCTATAACGAAGAGAAGACCATTATCTCAAGAACGTCTCTCGAAGATATGAAGTATGAAGTACATGCCAAATATCGGCCCGAGAAAGGTCTCAAATCGTGAACCGAGTTATGCCAAGATATGAACTTTTTGATATCCCGAGAAGCAGTTTTAAGAGATTTTGTCCTTTAGCTAACTATTGATCAAATCGTCCTACTTTTCTTTCAGCCTAAATAAAGTATCGAAATAAGTCCAAAAATGCATCTTCATGATCATTCTAAGACAAAAATAAAATATAAGAGATACAACTAGGAATAAGGGAGTTTAAGCATTTAATTAAGCCATGTGTGTAAGTGTTTGATTTGCTAACTTATAATAACAATGATCTCGTTTTTAAGCTTAGTTTGGGGAACGTGAAACTTGAGGGTGATAAATCTTCGCAGCACCGAAGCCCTAATGTAAGTCCTTGATCTCTTTGCAAGTTATCTCCATATAGCTATTTTCTCGTTTTTAAGCTTAGTTTTTGTGTTTATTGTGTTTTCAGAGTCAACCGGGTGAATATTGAAGAAAACATGGGATTGCACGGGTTTTATCGAAGAAAAAGTCTCAAGACGAAGTCTATTGTCCAAGAGATGCAAAAGATTTGAAGTCATTGTGCCTATTTGAAGATTTATCGAAGAAAAGGGCCAAAGATGGAAGATTCATATATGTCGAAGAACTCGAGTCTATTAAACAAAAGATTATAAGACGAGTGGAATTATTCACCGACACTTCTCAAAATCCAAAGTCGAAAACGTTTATTTAAAGAGACGTAAAGACTAAAGAAGAAAGAAGAAAAGAAGCCCAAAAATAAAGACCATTCACAAGCCCACAAGAAAACGCCTATAAATAGGACTTCACTTCACAATTTTAGAGGCTAGTTAGTTTTTAGTGTTTAGTTTCACTTTTCATTTTTTCTTCTCTAGTTTTAGAGAGAGAAAGTTCTCAACTTTCTCTCACTAAGTTTTCATCTTTCCTTCTTTGAATCTTTCAAAGATTAAACCTTTTGTATTGTTGATTTTATTAGTCAAGTTTAAGTTTAAGCTTTTAATCTTTCATCTCTTTCTACCTTTCTTTGATTTTGGTTCACTTTTGGTGCGAATTTCTTATGATCCGTGTTGTTCATCAATGTTTTCGTGCTTAAAAAGTTAATTTTTTATGTTTATTTAAGTTTTCATACGAATAAGCTTTAAGATCTTTGTGCTTATTGGCTTATTTGTAAGTTTAGCTTATTTACTTTTTAAAAGTTTTCTTAAAAAGTTCATCTTTTTATAGTTTGATTTAAAAGGTTGCTTATTTTAAGTTTGGATAAGTTGTTATTTGAGCTTATTTAGTCTTTTTCACATTAGATTCGTTAGAGTTGTGGGTATTAGCTTATTTCAAATAGCTTATCACCCTAGCTTAAATTTCGGATCAAAAGGGTAATCGGAAAGGGTAAACCCCTTTCCGATTTGGTATTCCGATTACACCCCTTTATTCCGATCACATAGATCAGAAAAGGGTTTCCAAATATTCTGATTTGCTTCCCCATATTCCGATCACCTTGGATCGGAATAGGGTTTTAAGGATTCCGATTGTGAGCTTTGTTAGTATTCCGATTGGATGTTTTCCTGAACATTCCGATTGTGTTCTCTTACGATATTCCGATTGGCTCGATTTGGGGGTATTCCGATTGAATCTCGTTTGCACATTCCGATCAGGGCCATTCTCCCATATTCCGATCACCATCATTTCCCAGCATTCCGATTAGTGATTGTTTCAAATATTCCGATCTTACTTTCCGATAGCATATTCCGATGGTTTTAGTTCTTGTTTTTTATAAAGTTTCCAAGTGTTAGTTTTTATTAAGTGTTCTATCATATTTCTAAATCTTGTCTTTAAGTTTTCAAACATTTATTGTTAATTTGTTATTTTTAGTTAATCTTTAAAGCCTTCACTTTACTCAACGCCATTTAAATTTATTTACTATTAGTTTAAAATAGATAAACAAACCAACACATTTTTAGTAACCAAGAACAACTATTCCACTTTGAACCATGATCAATTCGAGAAGATTCCAAGAACAAATCTGAACCCAATGAAATCCTTTGTATCATCAGGTGTTAACAACAATAATAATCCACCGCACCTCAACAATAACAACAATGTTCTTCCACAGCCCGATCTTCGGACAATGGAGGAGCTTTGTCAACCTACCATGTTTGGACGAGGAGGACCGATTGCGCCGATGCAAATCACGGCTCCGAAGTTTTCGTTAAAGCACCACACGATTCAGCAAGTGCAAACTAACCCATTCCGTGAATTGCCCTGATGATGATGCCAACAAACACCTCGACAAGTTCATTACAATCACTCAAAGCATGAAGTTGCCCGGTGCCACAATGGATGTTCTTCGCCTTCAACTCTTCCCACATACTTTATCACATCATGCCGAGAAATGGTTTGATCGTCTCCCGAAGAATTCTATTCATACATGGGATGACATGACTCAACGCTTTTTGTCGCGCTACTTTCCACCATCCATGGTCACGAGCCTTCGTAATCAAATCAGCGGTTTCATGCAAGATCCCCATGAATCTCTCTTTGATGCTTGGGAAAGATATAATGTCTTGATCGATCGTGGTCCAAACCACAACATGCTTCCAGTCACATTGATTGATACTTTCTACAACGGTTTGAATTTTCGAGATCGTGATACGATTAATGCAGCCGCCGGTGGCACATTCATGAAAAGGAGACCCGAGGAGTGTAGAGAGCTAATTGAGAACATGACTACTCACCACAAAAACTGGGATGCATCCGCTTCTTCAAGGAACAACCCGAGAGTCAATGTTTCTTCCACCTCAGCAAACACCGACATGACCGAATTCACCCGCATGATGACCGAAATGAACAAAAATATCTTGCTTCTCGCTTCAAACCAACAACAACAACAAGTTAAAGTGGTTGCTAATCCTTGTGAAACATGCGGCGGTCCACACTCATACACCGATTGTCCTTCTACTCAAGGAAATCCGGAAAATGTGTATGCAGCTTATGGTAATTATTCACCGGAAAATTACCAAGCTCGACAACAAGGGGATAGAAACTTGTTGATTTACCGGTCCAACAATTACCTTTCACCTGGTTTTTCTCCTCAAAACCAAAACCCCGCCAACAACTACAATAGAAGCAACCAAATCCCACCAAGAGCTTCTAATCCTTATCACCCACCCGCTCAACAAACCCCACCCATTAATCCCGATGTTGAAGCCATAATGAGAACCCAAGGTGAGCAAATCAAGAATCTGCAGAGCCAAATTATAAATTTGAAAGGAGATATCACCAAGCAAGGGAATGGGATAAGATCCGAGCTTCGAGATAATATTCAATCCTCCTTCAGCACTCAAACGAATGATTTGAAGAATATGCTTGCTAGTTTCTTGCCCGCCGCTCAACCCTCTTCTTCGAGTTCTCTACCTTCAAACACCGTCACCAATCCGCGAGCAAATGTGAGTGCTATTACTACCCGTAGTGGAGTAACCATCGTAGGACCACCTATCCCGCCCCCATCATCTACACCTCCTCCATCACCATTTATCCCTACTCCTCCTACACCTAGTATTAGTGCACCATTACCGTCTCCGCCTCGTCATGTCGATGTTCCCCAGAAGAACCCTTCAACATCTCAACCTTTACCTACACCTACACCTTCACCACCCAAACCCAATATCCCATATCCTTCTCGCTTAGGCAAGACCAATGAGCTAACCAAGAATGACTGTCAAGTGTCAAGCTATGTGAAGATGCTCTCTCAAATGAACATCAACATGAGCCTTGTTGAATCACTTGTCCACATGCTGAAATTTGTTAAAGCATTTAAGGAATTGCTTAACAAGAAGGAGAAGCTGATTGAGCTCGCCAACACACGCTTAAATGAAAACTGCTCTGCAGTTATTCTAAAAGAACTTCCGGAAAAGCTTGGAGATCCCGGTCGTTTTGTGTTGCCTTGCATTTTCAACAAAACTGAAGAATTTACTGCCCTAGCTGATCTCGGGGCCATTATTAAACTTATGCCTTTGAGTGTTTGGAAAACACTATCATTACCCGACCTTACTCCAACAAAGATGACTCTTGAACTTGCAAATCGCACTCTCGCTTACCCCGTTGGTATTGCCGAAGATGTGTTCATCAAAGTTGGCACATTTACTTTCTCGGTCGATTTTGTCGTTGTTGATTATGAAATGGACCCTCGTATTCCTTTAATACTTGGTCGACCATTCTTAAGAACCGGACGCGCTCTAGTTGATGTTGCCGAAGGCGAGTTAATCTTAAGAGTCGGGAATGATTCACAAGTTTTTAAAATGGGGAAGCTTACAAGCAAATCCTTTGGACGAGAATCTGTGAATATGATTAATGTGCTTGATGATTTTGTCGTCTACAACAATCCTCTATTCGAGTCTTGCAATGATAATCCACTTTTTCATGATGATGTGGATGATTCTCTCTCCAATTTGGAACCTTCGCCCATTGATGATTCTCCATCGATCTTTGATGCTTATGATGATGATTCTAGCTCAGATTCGGATGATTATGATGACCTTACTTCCGAGTATCTCGACCTGCCCACATATGATGATTTTGATGAGGCCGATACTCTTTCGAGCGATTCTTCCCATGATGAAGATCCTCCGCCATCACTCGATCCTACTTTGGACGATTACTCATTTGAGGAAGACTTCTCTACGTTTCTCAACACTTACTTCCCTCATGAGAGTGATGCTCCTCCTTTAGATTTTGAAGATTATCGTCTTGATCCTACTTTGGATTTGAAGAACATTCTTTCAAAGGAGAAGAAACCGGTCGACACCAACATCCACAATACATATGATTTAACACCTCTGTGTCCACCTTCTGAAGACGAGGTTGTGCATCTTCTTCGCGGATCTTCTTCACATTCTGCTGAGCCTGAGTGCTATTTTCCCTTAAAGGAAAAGGTATTCGACCCCGGTATTGATATTCTGCAGCCATCTCAGTATCCACCTGATGAAATAAAAGGAAATATCTTTAGAACTTATGGAAATCTGTTTGCACCACTTCACCCTTGCTTCCACCGTGCTCCATATTTGCTTAAGGGAACCTTGCCTACTCTTTTTTGGCTTGCCATGTTCGCCTTAAGCTTCTGCTTCTTGATGGACGAAAACTATGTCTTTGATCCCGGTGGATATGTTTTATGCTTCTTCCTATGATGATCAAGGTCGAGTCAGGCTCACGACTCGGTAATCAAAAATCAAGCGCTTCTTGGGAGGCAACCCATGTATCTATCTTTTCGCTTTCTTTATCCTAAGTGTAGGGGAGACCCGTTGGTGTTTTCTATTTCCTCTCCTCTCTTAATCAGGGATTCACGCGCTCAATGATCCACTCTTGATGATTCTTGACGACCCGTAATTCCATGTTCCCTTCTTCCCGGTTCTATCCTAAACTCTTTTCGATTCACTATTTTATATTTTCCAATATTAAAATAGGAATCTCGTTAGTTGTCTTTTCCTTAGCGAGATTTAAACAAAGTGCACAATGTCCTAAGTATAGGGGAGTTTACTCTCACATGCTTAAACATTGAGGACAATGTTTATATTAAGTGTAGGGGGGACTTCTATCGAAGTTAAGTGGCTCTTTTCCTTGTATTTGTCCTCATTTTAACCGGAAAATCAATTTTTCGACACTTTTCAAATTTTTTGATCTATTTTGGCCTATTAGTTTTTCCCTTTGTATAGTTATTTTCTTTCTTTGCTAGAATAAAAGTTTAATAAAGTGGTTTTAATTTTCAAACGTTGTGAATCTTTTGACTCAACCCGAGTTTACTTATCTAAGTTTACTCTAGCTAGTATCCTTAACATGTTTAAGTCAAGTTTTGCTAGGCTTTTATATAGGGAGCTATAAAACGCGGAAGTCTTAACTCTCAGGGGTTAAGAACAAGAACTTTTCGCAAGTTCCTATAATTGATCCTAGAGAGTTGTTTATCAAGGGAACTTTAAAATGCGATTTCTAAACTTGAAAAAGTCTAAGAGTTTGCAAGATCCTATAGGCGACTCGAAAACCCAAAACTTTGATTTAATAGGCTAAGCATCCACGAGTCTCATTCATTGAGATTTTAAACTGTGGAGAACGAGAGATGATAGAGTCAATTATAAGTTCGGTATTCTTTCGTGAATTTATGTGAGTTAATTATGAGCCTATTCTCCCATCGCTTGCTAATAAATTTATCTGCAATAAATAAGGTTGTACGATTTGAAAAGTTACTTAGCTTCTAGCCCAAGATCGTTTAAAAGTTGCTCGGTATGGATTAGAGTTCATAGCCAAGGCATAACTTATTGAAGCGGGATGCGAAGATTGGCGAGTCCAAAAAGGTCCTAACAAGACATGAGGGCTACATTTTGTTGCTAAGGATCCCAAGTGATGTGAAGAATCATTTATCGAAAATCAATATGAAGGATCGAGACACACGACGAAAAGCAAAAACTCCCCAAAAGTCATGGAGAAGTGAATCCGAAAAGACCCTAGCAAGGTATTAGGATAAATAGATCCAAGTCATAAAAGGAGGCGGATCGTTGTATATCAAAGTCCAAAATAATGATTGGAGAAAAATGAAGAAGTCGTGGTCCAATTGTGAATCTCTCAAAACTTCAAGTGAAGAAATTACTATATGAAGAGAAGACCATTATTTCATGAACGTCTCTCAAGGTTTGAAGTATGAAGTCGCTGCCAAATATCGGTCCGAGAAAGGTCTTAAATCGCGAAACGAGTTATACCAAGATATGAAGTTTATGAGGTCCCTAGAAGCAGTTTTAAAAGATTTTGTCCTTTAGCTAACTATTGATTAAATCGTTCACTTTATTTTCGGCCTAAATAACTATCGAAATAAGTCAAAAATGCATCCTCGTGATCATTCAAGACAATAATAAAATATAAGAGATACACCTAGGAATAAGGGAGTCTAAGTGAATAATTGGCCCACATGAGTTCGTGTTAGTTTACTGACTTATAATACCAATGATCTCGTTTTTAAGCTTGGTTTGGAGAAAGTGAAAACTTGAGGATGATGATCATTCATGATATTTTCAAAACCCAAGGTATGTTTTTGATTTCTTTACTTTGAATGATTATAATTTTCTATCTTTTTAATAAAGGCCAACGTGGATTGATTATGATGAAAAATGTAAACGTGCTTTGTAACTAATGCATTGCATGTGGACATTGCAATGGTCAAGTGTAGGGGATTTGATAGGTGTGTAAACACCCATCCTTTTTACCACTTAATTACAATAATAACCGAGCCGAAACGTGTATTTTATGTCTTTTATGTCAGAACTATGCGTGGTTTGTGTTTTTGTTGTGATTTAGGACAAATTTGTGAAAAGTGGAGAAAACACGGCATTCACGGGCTTTTATTGAAGAAAAAGATGAAAGACGAAGTCAAGAAGTCAAGAGTGCAAAAAGAATGGAAGTCCAAGACCAATTCTGAAGATTTATCGAAGAAAAAGCCAAAAGACGGAAGTTTACTTAAAGCCGAAGAACTCAATTCTAATTTATTGTAGAATTACAAGACGAGTTCAGAGAAATCCCGAGCCAAAAGTCATTAAAGTCCAAGATTTATTGAAGATTAAAGGCTTAAGGACTAATGGTGCAATTAAACGAGGATTATAGGCTTGAGGGACTTAATCATGCAATTAAGAAGAAATGAAGGAGGGGAGGAAGCTTCCTAAGCACCCCTTAATCCTCCCCTATAAATAGTCATTAGGATTAATCTTTTCATTTTTGTTGGCTAATAGTGGCAATTAATTCTTCCACTTTTAATTAGCTTGTCATTTAATTACTTGTCTTGCACCTTAATTACCATTTAATTTCAAGTAAGTGTTCTTTTAATTCTTGTTAATCTTTATCTTTATTGTTTGTTCTCATCCTACCTTTCTTTAATCTTTGATTTTTATGTTTATGTTCATGTTCTTATTTTGATCAAAGTGGGTTTTGATTATTGTGGTTAGTTTTGTTAGTTTTATTGATTTGGATTGTTTGTTTATGATTATTAGATGTTTTGTTATTAGTTTGGTTTAATCTTGTGGTTGATTTGATTTAGTTTTGGTTAGATTCGTGCTATCTTGTTCCTCCGTGTTCTTTGTTTGTTGCTGTTACTGATCTTTTCCCAGGTAAGTTCCGGATCAAGACAAAGTATTCCGGATCAACACCTTTATTCGGAACATAGAAAGTTCCGAATCAAGGCTTGTTCAGTCGGAACTTTTTGATACAAACATTTTTCCCGTATAAAAATTTATCGTTCTAGTGTTCTAATCGAATTGATCTAGGTTCTCTATGTGACTCTGTCGTTCTTTATGGAAACAAATAGTTGTGTCGTTGTAGTATTTAAAAGTGCAAAACAATTAATGTAAATGACTTTAAAAGTAAATCTAACTCTAATTTAAAGTAAAGGGCGAGTATTTAAAACGTGACGAGAATTAAAGGGCACTAAAGTAAATGACGCAAACTTAAATCTAGCTAAGGCAAACTTAAAACGTAACTAAAACTTAAAATTAAGGCAAGGCTAAAATAAATCTAAGGCAAAATGAACTTAAAGTGCGACTAAGGAAAAAGGCGGGAAAAATAAAGCTTGAAATTAAAAGTCAAAGACAAAAACGAAAAAGAACCTGAATACAGCTCATTTGGAACAATCCTTCGTCCGGAACAATCACTCATCCGGAATGTCACCTTCGTTCGGAATGATTCTTCTTCGCTCTTAATATTACCAAAATCCTTGATCCGGAACAAATTTTCTATTCTGAATATGTCACTTATCCAAGACAATCCTTCGTTCGGAACTTCTGCTGATTCAAAACTTCAATTGGTTCGGAACTTCTAGCCTTGATTCAAAAGTTCTTGAGTCGGAAGTTATTGGTTCGGAACCTTTCCAAAAGTCTGGTTCGGAATACTTCCGGATGAACAATCCTGGTTCGGAACTTCTTGGTTCGGAACTGAATGTTCCGAATGAAAGAGTGATCAACTGGTTCGGAACTTCAATCGGATAATATACTTCCGAATGAGCAAGAAGCCTTGGTTCGGAACTTTCTGACTCGGAAGTTTCCTGGTTCGGAACTTTCTGATTCGGAAGTTCTGGCCTTGGGAACCTTGGTTCGGAAGTTTTCCGAATGAGCAAAGAGTCGATCCGGAACTTCTTGGTTCGGAATTCCTTGGTGTTGATCCGGAACTTACCTGGGAATCACAATAACAGAAACGAACCGAAGAACAAGGAAATACAGTAACACACGAATCTAATCACAATTTAACAAAATTAAACACAAGATTAAACCAAACTAATAACAAAACATCCAATAATCATAAACAAACTATCCAAATCAATAAAACTAACAAAACTAACCACAATAATCAAAACCCACTTTGATCAAAATAAGAACATGAACATGAACATAAACATAAACATACAAATCAAAGATTAAGAAAGGTAGATAGGAGATTAACAAGATAAAGTAAAGATTGACAAGAATTAAATGAAAACTTACTTGAAATTAAAGAAATTTAAGGTGAAAGACAAGGTAATTAAATTTGACAAGTAATTAAATGACAAGGTATTTAAAAGTGGAAGAACTAATTGTCACTATTAGCCAACAAAGAAAAATGATTAACAACTAATCTATATATAGGGGAGGATTAGGAAGCTTCCTCCCCTCCTTCATTTTCTCTTAATTGCATCATTAGGCCCTTCCTTCTTAATCTCTTTGTTAATTGCACATTTAGTCCTTAAGCCTTTAAATCTTCTTTAATCTTGGACTTTAATGACTTTTGGCTCGGGATTTCTTTGAACTCGTCTTTTAATTCTTCAATAAAATAGACTTGAGTTCTTCGGCTTTAAGTAAACTTTCGTCTTTCGACTTTTTCTTCGATAAATCTTCAGAATTGGTCTTGGACTTCCGTTCTTTTTGCATTCTTGACTTCTCGACTTCATCTTTCATCTTTTTCTTCAATAAAAGCCCGTGAATGCCGTGTTTTCTCCACTTTTCACAACTTCGTCCTAAATCACAACAAAAACACAAACCACGCATAATTCCGACATAAAAGACATAAAATACACGTTTTGGCTCGGTTATCATTGTAATTAAGTGGTAAAAAGGATAGGTGTTTACACACCTATCACTTTTTCCGAACCAGTGAGTTCCGAACCAAGAAAGTTCCGAACCAGGGAGTTTAATTCAGAAGTATTTCGAACCAGTGGAAGAAGTGTTTTATTCGGAACATTCAAAAGTTCCGAACCAGCAAGTTCCGAACCAATTGAAGTTCCGAACCAGTGAGTTCCGAACCAAGGATTTCGTTCAAGAAGTTCCGATTCAGCAAAAGTTCCGAATGAAGGATTTATTCCGGATAAGTGACATATTCCGAATAGAGAATTTGTTCCGGATCAAGGATTTTGGTAAATATTCCGAGTGAAGGAGAATTATTCCGAACGAAGGTGACATTCCGGATGAGTGATTATTCCGATCGAAGAATTATTCCGAATGAGCTGTTTTAAGGTTCTTTTTAGTTTTTGTCTTTGATTTTTAATTTTAAGCTTTATTTTTCCCACCTTTTTCCTTAATCGCACTTTAAGTTTAATTGCCTTAGATTTATTTTAGCTTTGCCTTAGCTTAAGTTTTAGTTGCGTTTTAAGTTTGCCTTAGTTAGATTTAAGTTTGCGTTATTTACTTTTAGTGCCTTTTAATTCTCGTCACGTTTTTAAATACTTGCCATTTACTTTAAATTAGACTTAGATTTAAATTAACGCCATTTACATTTAAGTTTTGCACTTTTAAATACTACAACGACACAACTATTTGTTTCACCGAAGAACGACTGAGTCGCACACTAAACTCCTTTTTCAATTCGAAGAGACATACTTAAACGAATCTTTTTACCTGGCCAAAAGCCAGTTATCAAATGGCGCCGCTGCCAGGCTCTTTTCGTAAAGATTAACGGTTTTCTGTGAAAGACGCGTTGCTTTTTGGGATCCGTTCACTCGTGAGTGTTATTTTTCTTGCTTGAAAATTTCAAAAACCATAAAAATTAAAAAAAATCGTTAAAAATCCATAAAAATTAAAAATTTTCAAAAATCCAAAAAGATTTTATTTTTATTGTGTATATATATTGTCTTTGCGTTTGGTATTGTTTTCTTTTGTCTTTGTAGGTGTATGCGTACTAGATCTTCTAATTATCAAGAGCCCGAGACTCGAGAAGATTTAAGTATGTCAGGTGATAGGTGTGAAAACACTCATCCTTTTACCACTTATTTCTGGCTAAAACAAGACCAAAACACGTATTTAATATCATTTGTTTGGAATTATGCGTGGTTTTTGTGTTATTGTGTTTTCAGAGTCAACCGGGTGAATATTGAAGAAAACATGGGATTGCACAGGTTTTATCGAAGAAAAAGACTCAAGACGAAGTCTATTGTCCAAGAGATGCAAAAGATTTGAAGTCATTGTGCCTATTTGAAGATTTATCGAAGAAAAGGGCCAAAGATGGAAGATTCATATATGTCGAAGAACTCGAGTCTATTAAACAAAAGATTATAAGACGAGTGGAATTATTCACCGACACTTCTCAAAATCCAAAGTCGGAAACGTTTATTTAAAGAGACGTAAAGACTAAAGAAGAAAGAAGAAAAGAAGCCCAAAAATAAAGCCCATTCACAAGCCCACAAGAAAACGCTTATAAATAGGACTTCACTTCACAATTTTAGAGGCTAGTTAGTTTTTAGTGTTTAGTTTCACTTTTCATTTTTTCTTCTCTAGTTTTAGAGAGAGAAAGTTCTCAACTTTCTCTCACTAAGTTTTCATCTTTCCTTCTTTGAATCTTTCAAAGATTAAACCTTTTGTATTGTTGATTTTATTAGTCAAGTTTAAGTTTAAGATTTTAATCTTTCATCTCTTTCTACCTTTCTTTGATTTTGGTTCACTTTTGGTGCGAATTTCTTATGATCCGTGTTGTTCATCAATGTTTTCGTGCTTAAAAAGTTAATTTTTTATGTTTATTTAATTTTTCATACGAATAAGCTTTAAGATCTTTGTGCTTATTGGCTTATTTGTAAGTTTAGCTTATTTACTTTTTAAAAGTTTTCTTAAAAAGTTCATCTTTTTATAGTTTGATTTAAAAGGTTGCTTATTTTAAGTTTGGATAAGTTGTTATTTGAGCTTATTTAGTCTTTTTCACATTAGATTCGTTAGAGTTGTGGGTATTAGCTTATTTCAAATAGCTTATCACCCTAGCTTAAATTTCAGATCAAAAGGGTAATCGGAAAGGGTAAACCCCTTTCCGATTTGGTATTCCGATTACACCCCTTTATTCTGATCACATAGATCGGAAAAGGGTTTCCAAATATTCCGATTTGCTTCCCCATATTCCGATCACCTTGGATCGGAATAGGGTTTTAGGGATTCCGATTGTGAGCTTTGTTAGTATTCCGATTGGATGTTTTTCTGAACATTCCGATTGTGTTCTCTTACGATATTCCGATTGGCTCGATTTGAGGGTATTCCGATTGAATCTCGTTTGCACATTCCGACCAGGGCCATTCTCCCATATTCCGATCACCATCATTTCCCAGCATTCCGATTAGTGATTGTTTCAAATATTCCGATCTTACTTTTCGATAGCATATTCCGATGGTTTTAGTTCTTGTTCTTTATAAAGTTTCCAAGTGTTAGTTTTTATTAAGTGTTCTAGCATTTTTCTAAATCTTGTCTTTAAGTTTTCAAACATTTGTTGTTAATTCGTTATTTTTAGTTAATCCTTAAAGCTTTCACTTTACTCAACGCCATTTACATTTATTTTCTATTAGTTTAAAATAGATAAACAAACCAACACCTTTTTAGTAACCAAGAACAACTATTCCACTTTGAACCATGATCAATTCGAGAAGATTCCGAGAACAAATCTGAACCCAATGAAATCCTTTGTATCAAATGGCGCCGCTGCCGGCTCTTCTCGTTAAGATTAACAGTTTTTTGTGAGAACTTGGATTTTAGGATCCGTTCGCCGTGAACGTTACTTTTTCATAAAATTTTCAAAAACCCTAAAAAATATAAAAATTTTAAAAATCCTAAAAATTAAAAAACATAAAAACCAAAAATATTTCTGCTTTCTTGTTTGCTTTGTTAGTTCTTTTGCAGGTGCATGCGTACACGATCGACGTCTTATCAAGAGCCCGAGCCTCTCGAAGACTTAGACATGGCCGGTGTACAAAACAACAACAATAACCCACCTTAAAATAACAACAACAATAACAATCCACCTCTCAACAACAATAATAACAACAACAATGAGCCTCTACCGGACAATCGCCCGATGATTGAACTTCTGCAAGCACATGTAGACGGCAACAATGATCCAATTGTCATACCTGCGATTGCTGCCAACAACTTTGAGCTCAAATCCGGTTTTATCCAGATGGTCTCTGCTCAACCATTCTTAGGGCGTACCATTGATGATCCCCATGACCACATCAAGAGATTCCTGCAACTCACGAATACGGTCAAATTCAATGGTGTTCCACAAGAGGTAATCCGTTTACAACTTTTTCCCTTTTCTTTAGAGGGACAAGCCCGGCATTGGCTTGCTAAGGAACCGCCACAAAGTATTCTGACGTGGACGGATTTGGAGACCAAGTTCATAAACTACTTTTTCCCACCCTCTCGTACTACCGCTTTGCGGAATGAAATCATTAATTTTGAACAAAAGTACGATGAGTCTTTTAGTGAATCTTGGGACCGTTTTAAAGATCTTTTAAGAAAGTGCCCACAACATGGTTTTACCAAAGTGCACCAAATTAATACTTTTTATAATGGTTTAAGCATGAATGACCAAGATTCACTAAACAGTGCCTCGGGGGGTAATATTTTGGTTAAGACTTCCAATGCTGCTTGGGATATCATTGAGAATAAGTCTCGTGTGCAAACCAAGAGTGTGCGGACCAATGCCCGCTAGTGCTAGTACTAGTGACAACGACAAGCGACTTGACAAAATTACTACACTTCTTGAATCGCTTGTTACCCACACCGCTAACAACACCAACAGCATCAATGCTAAAAACGCTCAAGTCAATGCTGTAAGCCAACCATGTGAAATATGCGGGGGTCCTCACTCTTACACCACTTGTACCACCACCCAAGACTACCCTTCTGAGAATGTGAATGCAGCATACGGTACCTATCCTCCGGCCGCTTATCAAGCTCGTCCTCAAGGTGACCGCAACTTGCTTAGCTACCGCTCTAACAACTTTCTTTCCCCACCCGGTTTTCCTCCTAACAACCCAAACCAATAACAAAACATCAATCGCCCTCCTCAACAACAATAACAACCTCGTGCACCATACATACCACCTCACAAACAACCATATCCACCTCAACGAAACAACCAAGTTAACCAACAACCTGCTTATCAACCACCCACTTACCATGCTCCCCCTCCCAACCAACCAACCGCATTACACCAAGATGTTGAAACCTACATGCGGACCAATGATGTGATTGTGGAAAATCTCCAGCGGGAAGTGCTCAACTTGAAAGCAGACATGGTGAAACAAGGAAACGATCTGAGAGCTGATATGAGAAACACTTTGGCAAGTCAAACGACTGACTTACGGAACATGATGGCTGGTTTCTTCCAAGGTAATCAATCCTCTTCTTCGGGTACTCTTCCGAGTAACACCGTTGCGAATCCAAGAGGGGAGATGAAAGCAATCACCACTCGCAGTGGCAAAGGTACCAAGGAACCCGAGCTTCCTATACCTCCACCGGTGATTGTGACTAAGGAAAACGAGTCACCTGCTCCTATTCCTCATCCTTCTATTTCCCCAATTCCTCCACCTCTTACTTCTACCCCCCCTCCACCCAAGGATGTGAGTGATCCTATTCTCCAAAAGCCTTCCTCTTCTTCCGACATACCTTATCCCTCAAGGTTGAGGAAAGAGAAGCTCAAAAGAAGGATGATATTCAAGTTTCGAACTTTCTCAAAATGTTTAAACAATTGAATTTCAACATCTCCTTCGCTGAGGCTCTCGCTCACATGCCTAAGTACGCGAAAATGTTCAAAGATCTTCTTAGCGACAAGGAGAAGCTTCTTGATATTGCTAACACCCAACTTAATGAGAATTGCTCTGCAGTGCTCTTAAGGAAATTGCCAACCAAGCTTGGTGATCCGGGTCGTTTCTTAATCCCTTGCAACTTCCCGGGAGTAGAGAATTGCATGGCCCTAGCCGATCTAGGTGCCAGTATTAATCTAATGCCTCTAAGCGTTTGGAAGCAATTATCTCTCCCCGAGCTAGTCCCCACCAAAATGACTTTGGAATTAGCTAACCGTGCGGTTGCTTATCTAGTGGGGATAGCCGAAGACGTCTTTGTAGGAGTCGACAAATTCACTTTTCCTGCCGATTTCGTTGTCGTTGACTACGACATGGACCCTCGTGTGCCATTGATCGTTGGTCGTCCATTCTTAAGGACCGATCGCACTCTCATCGATGTTGAAGCCGGTGAGCTTATCATGAGAGTGGGTGACGATAAAATCGTTTTCAACATGGGAAAGCTTTCTAAACAGCCTTATTCATACGAGAGTGTTAATTGTATTGACGTTCTTGATGAGGCTTATGAAGAACACTTCAAAGATGCTTGTAAAAGTATTCCTACCTCTTTTCCTAATGTTGAGACCGTTTCCTCTATTGATTCATCACTATCTCTATGTGGAGAAAGTGATTTCCTTTGGAAAGATTTGGAAGCCACCATGGGAGATGTGAACTTAGCAAATGACGATTCTCCCACCGATTGGGATGAAGATCTTTGCCTCATTGAGAACCTTCTTAAAGAAGACATAATTTTTCCACCATCTCCCAAGGATATTGCTATCGATGAACCGACTTTGAATACGCCTCCCATCGAAAATCCTCTGGATTTAGAACTTAAGGAGTTGCCGCCCCATCTCGAGTACGTGTTCCTTGAAGATAAGAAGAAGTCGCCTGTCATCATTGCGAAGGACTTGACAGAAGCAGAGAAAACTCGCCTCATCGCCGTGCTTAAAGCTCATAAGAAGGCAATTGCTTGGAAAATTTCTGATATCCGCGGAATTGATCCAAACTTTTGTACTCACAAGCTTTTCATGGAAGATGACTTTAAACCCGCAATCCAGAAGCCAAAGAAGGGTTAATCCTCGCATTCATGACGTCATCAAACAAGAGGTTATCAAACTTCTTGATGCCGGCTTGATTTACCCTATTTCGGATTCGCCATGGGTAAGTCCCGTCCATTGTGTGCCCAAGAAGGGCGGAATAACCGTTGTTCCCAATGAATACAACGAGTTGATTCCCACTCGTCTCGTTACTGGGTGGAGAGTTTGCATCGATTATCGTAAGCTCAATGATGCCACGAGAAAAGACCACTTTCCTCTTCCTTTCATGGATCAAATGCTCGAGCGTCTTGCGGGTAATGACTATTACTGCTTCTTAGACGGTTTCTCCGGGTATTTTCAAATTCCCATCGATCCCAAGGACCAATAAAAGACCACATTCACTTGTCCCTACGGAACATTTGCCTACAAACGCATGCCTTTTGGTTTATGCAATGCTCCTGGGACGTTCCAAAGGTGTATGATGGCTATCTTCCATGACATGGTTGAAGAAACTATGGAAGTCTTCATGGATGATTTCTCGGTTTATGGCGATTCATTCTCTGCTTGCCTTGCCAATTTAGAACGTATGCCTAAGCGGTGTGAAGACACTCGCCTTGTTCTTAATTGGGAAAAATGCCATTTCATGGTAAAAGAGGGCATCGTGCTAGGACACAAAATTTCCAAAGCCGGTCTTGAAGTAGACCGTGCTAAAGTCGATGTTATCGCTAAGTTGCCTCCACCTTCAACCGTGAAGGGCGTGAGAAGTTTCCTTGGTCATGCGGGCTCCTACCGTCGATTCATCAAAGATTTTTCTAAAATCGCTCGCGCGATGACCCACCTCTTGGAAAAAGATACTCCTTTTATCTTTTCCAACGAGTGTATTGAAGCCTTCAACTTGCTTAAGGATAAGCTAACTAAGGCACCCGTCTTGGTTACCCCTAATTGGGAGCTTCCCTTCGAGTTGATGTGCGATGCTAGTGACTATGCTATTGGAGCGGTTTTGGGCCAAAGAGTGAATAAACACTTCCAACCGACCCATTACGCTAGCAAGACAATGACGGGGGCCCAATTGCATTACACGACAACCGAAAAAGAGCTTTTAGCTGTTGTCTATGCTTTTGAAAAATTTTGCCCCTATCTTGTCCTTTCCACCACAATCGTTTATACCGATCATTCCGCGTTGAAAAACTTGTTAACTAAACAAGATTCTAAACCAAGACTTCTTCGCTGGGTTTTGCTACTTCAAGAATTTAAAATCGAAATTCGTGATAAGAAGGGAGCTGAAAACCTAGCCGCGGATCATCTCAGTAGACTTGAGGATCCTTACCAAGGGGAACATCCGAACAAAGAGATCAATGACTGTTTTTCCATGGAGACCTTAATGTCTACCAACTCGACTTCTGATGAAACCCCGTGGTTTCCGGACATTGCAAACTACTTGGCGGGTGGAATTCTCGTTGACGGGTTAACATCCCAACAAAAGAAAAAGTTCTTCAAAGACATTAAGACTTACTTTTGGGATGACCCGTATCTATTCAAACAGTGTGCTGATTTGATTATTCGCCGATGTGTTGATGGACCGGCAGCTTTAGAAATCCTTGACGCTTGCCACAAAGGACCCACCGGTGGTCACTTTGGTCCCAACTACACCGCCAAAAAAGTGTTTGATTCGGGATTTTATTGGCCCACCATCTATCGTGACGCTCACGAGATGGTTAAACGTTGTGATGCTTGCCAAAAACAAGGCAAGATCACACATAAAGACGAGATGCCTCAGAATTTCATTCAAAAATGTGAAATCTTTGCTGTTTGGGGTATCGACTTTATGGGGTCATTCCCTTCCTCTAAAGGAAACAATACATCCTTGTAGCCGTTGAATACGTTTCCAAATGGGTTGAAGCCAAAGCTTTACCCACTAATGACGCAAGGGTGGTTTGTAACTTTTTGAAATCGTTATTCGCTAGATTCGGTGTGCCTCGTGCCATTATTAGTGATCGCGGGACTCATTTTTGCAATGACCAATTTGCAAGAGTCATGTCTAAGTATGGTGTAAATCATCGTCTTTCCACCGCCTACCACCCACAAACTAATGGCCAGGATGAAATCTCTAACCGAGGATTAAAGCGAATTCTTGAAAGAACCATGGGAGAGCATCGTGCCTCATGGGCTGATAAAATTGATGATGCTTTGTGGGCTTTTCGTACCACATACAAGACTCCTATTGGTTGTACACCATATCGTCTCGTGTACGGGAAAGCGTGCCACCTCCCCATTGAGTTGGAGCACAAGGCTTATTGGGCCTTGAAGTGGGCTAATTTTGATATCAACAAAGCCGGTGACCTACGCAAGATCCAACTCAATGAGCTGAATGAACTCCGAGATGAGGCTTATGAAAATTCTTTGATCTATAAGGAAAAGACTAAGCTCATTCACGACTCTAAGATTAAAAACCGAGAGTTCCAAGTTGGAGACAAAGTTTTGCTCTTTAACTCTCGGTTGAAAATCTTTTCGGGCAAGCTGAAATCTCGTTGGTCCGGCCCATTCACCATTGCCCAAATTTTTCCATATGGTACTCTTGAGCTCGCTCAACCTAATGGACCTAATTTTAAGGTGAATGGCCAACGAGTGAAGTTGTACTTTGGTGAGGACATCTCTCAGGAGATGATTCCATCCCTTACCACGTTCCCCATTAACTAAGTTTGGGTCGAGTCAGGCTCGTGACTCGGTTATCAAAAACAAGCGCTCCTCGGGAGGCAGCCCGAGTATCTATCCTTTTCCGTTTTAACCTCCTAAGTGTAGGGGGACCTCTATAGGTGTTTTTGTTTGTTTGGTGATGTGATTACAGGGATGAATGCACTTTTGGAATCTTTGAAGAACCGTGCTCCCGTGTTATCCGAAATCCGGTTCTATCTCTCAACTATCGTGATTCAATTTTCTTCATACTCACATTTGAAATTGATCACTTTAGTCGTCTCTTCCTTAACTTGATTTAACCAACGTGCACAATGTCATAAGTGTAGGGGAGACTTTTCCCACATGCTTAAACATTGAGGACAATGTTTATCTTAAGTGTAGGGGGGACTTCTATCGAAGTTTTAAGTGGACTTTTCCATGAAAATGCCTTCATTTAACCGGAAAATTATCTTTTTCAGCATTTCTCAAATTTTTAATTAACTTTGGCCATGTAGTCGTAATTTTTAAATTTTTATCGTTGCTTTCATATTAATAAAGTGGTGTAGCTAGTTTTGAAGTCTTTGACATATTAGGCCCGTTGCGTTTATTTGACTCAACCCGAATAGACTTATCCAAGTTTATTCTAGCTAGTATCCTTAACCATGTAGACCTTAATTGGTTTATTAGGCTAAGCATCCACGAGTCTCATTACTTGAGATTTTAAATTGTGGAGAATGAGAAATGATAGAGTCAATTATAAGTCAGAATTCTTGCGCAAGCTCACTTGGTGTAATTATCTGCCTATTCTCCCATCACTTGCTAATAATTTATCTGTAATAAGTAAGGTCGTACGATTTGAAAAGTTACTTAGCTTCTAGCCCAAGATCGTTTAAAAGTTGCTCGGTAATGATAAGAGTTCATAGCCAAGGCATAACTTATGGAGCGGGGCGCGAAGATTGGCGAGTCCGAAAAGGCCCTAACAAGGCATGAGGATTCAATCTTATTGCTAAAGATCCAAGGTGATGTGAAAAGCATTATTCCCAAAATCAATATGAAGGATCAAGACTCACGAAGAAAAGCAATCAACTCCCATAAAGATCATGGAGAAGTCTATCCGTAAAGACCCTAACAAGGTATGAGGATAAATAGATCCAAGTCCAAAAAGGAGGCGGATCGTTGTATCTCAAAATCCCAATTAGAGATTGAAGAAATAATCATGAAGTCGTGGTCAACAAAGTTGGAGTACCCCTCAAAAGTCTCCAAGTGAAGAAACTCTATAACGAAGAGAAGACCATTATCTCAAGAACGTCTCTCGAAGATATGAAGTATGAAGTACATGCCAAATATCGGCCCGAGAAAGGTCTCAAATCGTGAACCGAGTTATGCCAAGATATGAACTTTTTGATATCCCGAGAAGCAGTTTTAAGAGATTTTGTCCTTTAGCTAACTATTGATCAAATCGTCCTACTTTGCTTTCAGCCTAAATAAAGTATCGAAATAAGTCCAAAAATGCATCTTCATGATCATTCTAAGACAAAAATAAAATATAAGAGATACAACTAGGAATAACGGAGTTTAAGCATTTAATTAAGCCATGTGTGTAAGTGTTTGATTTGCTAACTTATAATAACAATGATCTCGTTTTTAAGCTTAGTTTGGGGAACGTGAAACTTGAGGGTGATAAATCTTCGCAGCACCGAAGCCCTAATGTAAGTCCTTGATCTCTTTGCAAGTTATCTCCATATAGCTATTTTCAAGTGAAAATGGTTTTCTATCCTTTTGATTACTTTAAAAGTTTTAATTTCTCTTAGAACTTTAATTTTTATTTAGTAGAATGTTAATAAGGCCAAGTTTGATTGATTATGAGAAAAGTGTAAAATTGCTTGATCACTAAGCATTGCATGAGGGCATGGCAATGGTTAAGTGTAGGGGATTTGATAGGTGTGAAAACACCCATCCTTTTACCACTTAGTTCTGGCTAAAACAAGACCAAAACACGTATTTAATATCATTTGTTTGGAATTATGCGTGGTTTTTGTGTTTATTGTGTTTTCAGAGTCAACCGGGTGAATATTGAAGAAAACATGGGATTGCACGGGTTTTATCGAAGAAAAAGACTCAAGACGAAGTCTATTGTCCAAGAGATGCAAAAGATTTGAAGTCATTGTGCCTATTTGAAGATTTATCGAAGAAAATGGCCAAATATGGAAGATTCATATATGTCGAAGAACTCGAGTCTATTAAACAAAAGATTATAAGACGAGTGGAATTATTCACCGACACTTCTCAAAATCCAAAGTCGGAAACGTTTATTTAAAGAGACGTAAAGACTAAAGAAGAAAGAAGAAAAGAAGCCCAAAAATAAAGCATTCACAAGCCCACAAGAAAACGCCTATAAATAGGACTTCACTTCACAATTTTAGAGGCTAGTTAGTTTTTAGTGTTTAGTTTCACTTTTCATTTTTTCTTTTCTAGTTTTAGAGAGAGAAAGTTCTCAACTTTCTCTCATTAAGTTTTCAATATTCCTTCTTTGAATCTTTCAAAGATTAAACCTTTTGTATTGTTGATTTTATTAGTCAAGTTTAAGTTTAAGCTTTTAATCTTTCATCTCTTTCTACCTTTCTTTGATTTTGGTTCACTTTTGGTGCGAATTTCTTATGATCCGTGTTGTTCATCAATGTTTTCGTGCTTAAAAAGTTAATTCTTTTATGTTTATTTAAGTTTTCATACGAATAAGCTTTAAGATCTTTGTGCTTATTGGCTTATTTGTAAGTTTAGCTTATTTACTTTTTAAAGTTTTCTTAAAAAGTTCATCTTTTTATAGTTTGATTTAAAAGGTTGCTTATTTTAAGTTTGGATAAGTTGTTATTTGAGCTTATTTAGTCTTTTTCACATTAGATTCGTTAGAGTTGTGGGTATTAGCTTATTTCAAATAGCTTATCACCCTAGCTTAATTTTCGGATCAAAAGGGTAATCGGAAAGGGTAAACCCCTTTCCGATTTGGTATTCCGATTACACCCCTTTATTACGATCACATAGATCGGAAAAGGGTTTCCAAATATTCTGATTTGCTTCCCCATATTCCGATCACCTTGGATCGGAATAGGGTTTTAAGGATTCCGATTGTGAGCTTTGTTAGTATTCTGATTGGATGTTTTCCTGAACATTCCGATTGTGTTCTCTTACGATATTCCGATTGGCTCGATTTTGGGGTATTCCGATTGAATCTCGTTTGCACATTCCGATCAGGGCCATTCTCCCATATTCCGATCACCATCATTTCCCAGCATTCCGATTAGTGATTGTTTCAAATATTCTGATCTTACTTTCCGATAGCATATTCCGATGGTTTTAGTTCTTGTTCTTTATAAAGTTTCCAAGTGTTAGTTTTTATTAAGTGTTCTAGCATTTTTCTAAATCTTGTCTTTAAGTTTTCAAACATTTATTGTTAATTCGTTATTTTTAGTTAATCTTTAAAGCCTTCACTTTACTCAACGCCATTTACATTTATTTGCTATTAGTTTAAAATAGATAAACAAACCAACACCTTTTTAGTAACCAAGAACAACTATTCCACTTTGAACCATGATCAATTCGAGAAGATTCCGAGAACAAATCTGAACGCAATGAAATCCTTTGTATCATCAGGTGTTAACAACAATAATAATCCACCGCACCTCAACAATAACAACAATGTTCTTCCACAGCCCGATCTTCGGACAATGGAGGAGCTTTGTCAACCTACCATGTTTGGACGAGGAGGACCGATTGCGCCGATGCAAATCATGGCTCCGAAGTTTTCTTTAAAGCCCCACATGATTCAGCAAGTGCAAACTAACCCATTCCGTGAATTGCCTGATGATGATGCCAACAAACACCTCGACAAGTTCATTACAATCACTCAAAGCATGAAATTGCCCGGTGCCACAATGGATGTTCTTCGCCTTCAACTCTTCCCACATACTTTATCACATCATGCCGAGAAATGGTTTGATCGTCTCCCGAAGAAGTGTATTCATACATGGGATGACATGACTCAACGCTTTTTGTCGCGCTACTTTCCACCATCCATGGTCACGAGCCTTCGTAATCAAATCAGCGGTTTCATGCAAGATCCCGATGAATCTCGCTTTGATGCTTGGGAAAGATATAATGTCTTGATCGATTGTTGTCCAAACCACAACATGCTTCCAGTCACATTGATTGATACTTTCTACAACGGTTTGACTTTTCGAGATCGTGATACGATTAATGCAGCCGCCGGTGGCACATTCATGAAAAGGAGACCCGAGGAGTGTAGAGAGCTAATTGAGAACATGACTACTCACCACAAAAACTGGGATTCATCCGCTTCTTCAAGGAACAACCCGAGAGTCAATTTTTCTTCCACCTCAGCAAACCCCGACATGACCGAATTTACCCGCATGATGACCGAAATGAACAAAAATATCTTGCTTCTCGCTTCAAACCACCAACAACAACAAGTTAAAGCGGCTGCTAATCCTTGTGAAACATGCGGCGGTCCACACTCATACACCGATTGTCCTTCTACTCAAGGAAATCCGGAAAATGTGTATGCAACTTATGGTAATTATTCACCGGAAAATTACCATGCTCGACAACAAGGGGATAGAAACTTGCTGAGTTACCGGTCCAACAATTACCTTTCACCCGATTTTTCTCCTCAAAACCAAAACCCCGCCAACAACTACAATAGAAGCAACCAAATCCCACCAAGAGCTTCTAATCCTTATCACCCACCCGCTCAACAAACCCCACCCATTAATCCCGATGTTGAAGCCATAATGAGAACCCAAGGTGAGCAAATCAAGAATCTGCAGAGCCATATTATAAATTTGAAAGGAGATATCACCAAGCAAGGGAATGAGATAAGATCCGAGCTTCGAGATAATATTCAATCCTCCTTCAGCACTCAAACGAATGATTTGAAGAATATGCTTGCTAGTTTCTTGCCCGCCGCTCAACCCTCTTATTCGAGTTCTCTACCTTCAAACACCGTCACCAATCTGCGAGCAAATGTGAGTGCTATTACTACCCGTAGTGGAGTAACCATCATAGGACCACCTATCCCGCCCCATCATCTACACCTCCTCCACCACCATTTATCCCTACTCCTCCTACACCTAGTATTAGTGCACCATTACCGTCTCCGCCTCGTCATGAAGATGTTCCCCAGAAGAACCCTTCAACATCTCAACCTTTACCTACACCTACACCTTCACCACCCAAACCCAATATCCCATATCCTTCTCGCTTAGGCAAGACCAACGAGCTAACCAAGAATGACTGTCAAGTGTCAAGCTATGTGAAGATGCTCTCTCAAATGAACATCAACATGAGCCTTGTTGAAGCACTTGTCCACATGCCGAAATTTGTTAAAGCATTTAAGGAATTGCTTAACAAGAAGGAGAAGCTGATTGAGCTCGCCAACACACGCTTAAATGAAAACTGTTTTGCAGTTATTCTTAAAGAACTTCCGGAAAAGCTTGGAGATCCCGGTCGTTTTGTGTTGCCTTGCATTTTCAACAAAACTGAAGAATTTACTGCCCTAGCTGATCTCGGGGCCATTATTAAACTTATGCCTTTGAGTGTTTGGAAAACATTATCATTACCCGACCTTACTCCAACAAAGATGACTCTTGAACTTGCAAATCGCACTCTCGCTTACCCCGTTGGTATTGCCGAAGATGTGTTCATCAAAGTTGGCACATTTACTTTCCCGGTCGATTTTGTCGTTGTTGATTATGAAATGGACCCTCGTATTCCTTTAATACTTGGTCGGCCATTCTTAAGAACCGGACGCGCTCTAGTTGATGTTGCCGAAGGCGAGTTAATCTTAAGAGTCGGGAATGATTCACAAGTTTTTAAAATGGGGAAGCTTACAAGCAAATCCTTTGGACGAGAATTTGCGAATATTATTAATGTGCTTGATGATTTTGTCGTCTACAACAATCCTCTATTCGAGTCTTGCAATGATAATCCACTTTTTCATGATGATGTGGATGATTCTCTCTCCAATTTGGAACCTTCGCCCATTGATGATTCTCCACCGATCTTTGATGCTTATGATGATGATTCTAGCTCAAATTCGGATGATTATGATGACCTTACTTCCGAGTATCCCGACCTGCCCACATATGATGATTTTGATGAGGCCGATACTCTTTCGAGCGATTCTTCCCATGATGAAGATCCTCCGCCATCACTCGATCCTACTTTGGACGATTACTCATTTGAGGAAGACTTCTCTATGTTTCTCAACACTTACTTCCTTCATGAGAGTGATGCTCCTCCTTTAGATTTTGAAGATTATCGTCTTGATCCTACTTTGGATTTGAAGAACATTCTTTCAAAGGAGAAGAAACCGGTCGACACCAACATCCGCAGCACATATGATTTAACACCTCTGTGTCCACCTTCTGAAGATGAGGTTGTGCATCTTCTTAGCGGATCTTCTTCACATTCTGCTGAGCCTGAGTGCTATTTTCCCTTAAAAGAAAAGGTATTCGACCCCGGTATTGATATTCTGCAGCCATCTCAGTATCTACCTGATGAAATAAAAGGAAATATCTTTGGAACTTATGGAAATCTGTTTGCACCACTTCACCCTTGCTTCCACCATGCTCCATATTTGCTTAAGGGAACCTTGCCTACTCTTTTTTGGCTTGCCCTGTTCGCCTTAAGCTTCTGCTTCTTGATGGATGAAAACTATGTCTTTGATCCCGGTGGATATGTTTTATGCTTCTTCCTATGATGATCAAGGTCGAGTCAGGCTTACGACTCGGTAATCAAAAATCAAGCGCTTCTTGGGAGGCAATCCATGTATCTATCTTTTCGCTTTCTTTATCCTAAGTGTAGGGGAGACCCGTTGGTGTTTGCTATTTCCTCTCCTCTCTTAATCGGGGATTCGCGCGCTCAATGATCCATTCTTGATGATTCTTGACGACCCGTAATTACGTGTTCTCTTCTTCCCGGTTCTATCCTAAACTCTTTTCGATTCACTATTTTATATTTTCTAATATTAAAATAGGAATCTCGTTAGTTGTCTTTTCCTTAGGGAGATTTAAACAAAGTGCACAATGTCCTAAGTGTAGGGGAGTTTAATCCAACATGCTTAAACATTTAGGACAATGTTTATATTAAGTGTAGGGGGACTTCTATCGAAGTTAAGTGGCTCTTTTCCTTGTATTTGTCCTCATTTTAACCGGAAAATCAATTTTTCGACACTTTTCAAAAATTTTGATCTATTTTGGCCTATTAGTTTTTCCCTTTGTATAGTTATTTTCTTTCTTTGCTAGAATAAAAGTTTAATAAAGTGGTTTTAATTTTCAAACGTTGTGAATCTTTTGACTCAACCCGAGTTTACTTATCTAAGTTTACTCTAGCTAGTATCCTTAACATGTTTAAGTCAAGTTTTGCTAGGCTTTTATATAGGGAGCTATAAAACGTGAAAGTCTTAACTCTCACGGGTTAAGAACAAGAACTTTTCGCAAGTTCCTATAATTGATCCTAGAGAGTTGTTTATCAAGGGAACTTTAAAATACGATTTCTAAACTTGAAAAAGTCTAAGAGTTTGCAAGATCCTATAGGCGACTCGAAAACCCAAAACTTTGATTTAATAGGCTAAGCATCACGAGTCTCATTCCTTGAGATTTTAAACTGTGGAGAACGAGAGATGATAGAGTCAATTATAAGTTCGGTATTCTTTCGTGAATTTATGTGAGTTAATTATGAGCCTATTCTCCCATCGCTTGCTAATAAATTTATCTGCAATAAATAAGGTTGTACGATTTGAAAAGTTACTTAGCTTCTAGCCCAAGATCATTTAAAAGTTGCTCGGTATGGATTAGATTTCATAGCCAAGGCATAACTTATTGAAGCGGGATGCGAAGATTGGCGAGTCCAAAAAGGTCCTAACAAGACATGAGGGCTACATTTTGTTGCTAAGGATCCCAAGTGATGTGAAGAATCATTTATCGAAAATCAATATGAAGGATCGAGACACACGACGAAAAGCAAAAACTCCCCAAAAGTCATGGAGAAGTGAATCCGAAAAGACCCTAGCAAGGTATGAGGATAAATAGATCCAAGTCATAAAAGGAGGCGGATCGTTGTATATCAAAGTCCAAAATAATGATTGGAGAAAAATGAAGAAGTCGTGGTCCAATTGTGAATCTCTCAAAACTTCAAGTGAAGAAATTACTATATGAAGAGAAGACCATTATTTCATGAACGTCTCTCAAGGTTTGAAGTATGAAGTCGCTGCCAAATATCGGTCCGAGAAAGGTCTTAAATCGCGAAACGAGTTATACCAAGATATGAACTTTATGAGGTCCCGAGAAGCAGTTTTAAAAGATTTTGTCCTTTAGCTAACTATTGATTAAATCGTTCACTTTATTTTCGGCCTAAATAACTATCGAAATAAGTCAAAAATGCATCCTCGTGATCATTCAAGACAATAATAAAATATAAGAGATACACCTAGGAATAAGGGAGTCTAAGTGAATAATTGGCCCACATGAGTTTGTGTTAGTTTACTAACTTATAATACCAATGATCTCGTTTTTAAGCATGGTTTGGAGAAAGTGAAAACTTGAGGATGATGATCATTCATGACATTTTCAAAACCCAAGGTATGTTTTTGATTTCTTTACTTTGAATGATTATAATTTTCTATCTTTTTAATAAAGGCCAACGTGGATTGATTATGATGAAAAATGTAAAAGTGCTTTTTAACTAATGCATTGCATGTGGACACTGCAATGGTCATGTGTAGGGGATTTGATAGGTGTGTAAACACCCATCCTTTTTACCACTTAATTACAATAATAACCGAGCCGAAACGTGTATTTTATGTCTTTTATGTCGGAATTATGCGTGGTTTGTGTTTTTGTTGTGATTTAGGACGAAATTGTGAAAAGTGGAGAAAACACGGCATTAACGGGCTTTTATTGAAGAAAAAGATGAAAGACGAAGTCAAGAAGTCAAGAGTGCAAAAAGAATGGAAGTCCAATACCAATTCTGAAGATTTATCGAAGAAAAAGTCAAAAGACGGAAGTTTACTTAAAGCCGAAGAACTCAATTCTAATTTATTGAAGAATTACAAGACGAGTTCAAAGAAATCCCGAGCCAAAAGTCATTAAAGTCCAAGATTTATTGAAGATTAAAGGCTTAAGGACTAATGGTGCAATTAAATGAGGATTAAAGGCTTGAGGGACTTAATCATGCAATTAAGAAGAAATGAAGGAGGGGAGGAAGCTTCCTAAGCACCCCTTAATCCTCCCCTATAAATAGTCATTAGGATTAATCTTTTCATTTTTGTTGGCTAATAGTGACAATTAGTTCTTCCACTTTTAATTACCTTGTCATTTAATTACTTGTCTTGCACCTTAATTACCATTTAATTTCAAGTAAGTGTTCTTTTAATTCTTGTTAATCTTTATCTTTATTGTTTGATCTCATCCTACCTTTCTTTAATCTTTGATTTTTATGTTTATGTTCATGTTCTTATTTTGATCAAAGTGGGTTTTGATTATTGTGGTTAGTTTTGTTAGTTTTATTGATTTGGATTGTTTAATTATGATTATTAGATGTTTTGTTATTAGTTTGGTTTAATCTTGTGGTTGATTTGATTTAGTTTTGGTTAGATTCGTGCTATCTTGTTCCTCCGTGTTCTTCGTTTGTTGCTGTTACTGATCTTTTCCCAGGTAAGTTCCGGATCAAGACAAAGTATTCCGGATCAACACCTTTATTCGGAACATAGAAAGTTCCGAATCAAGGCTTGTTCAGTAGGAACTTTTTCCGAACCAGTGAGTTCCGAACCAAGAAAGTTCCGAACCAGAGAGTTTAATTCGGAAGTATTTCGAACCAGTGGAAGAAGTGTTTTATTCGGAACATTCAAAAGTTCCGAACCAGCAAGTTCCGAACCAATTGAAGTTCCGAACCAGTGAGTTCCGAACCAAGGATTTCGTTCAAGAAGTTCCGATTCAGCAAAAGTTCCGAACGAAGGATTTATTCCGGATAAGTGACATATTCCGAATAGAGAATTTGTTCCGGATCAAGGATTTTGGTAAATATTCCGAGTGAAGGAAAATCATTCCGAACGAAGGTGACATTCCGGATGAGTGATTATTCCGATCGAAGAATTATTCCGAATGAGCTGTTTTAAGGTTCTTTTTAGTTTTTGTCTTTGATTTTTAATTTCAAGCTTTATTTTTCCCGCCTTTTTCCTTAATCACACTTTAAGTTTAATTGCCTTAGATTTATTTTAGCTTTGCCTTAGCTTATGTTTTAGTTGCGTTTTAAGTTTTCCTTAGTTAGATTTAAGTTTGCGTTATTTACTTTTAGTGCCTTTTAATTCTCGTCACGTTTTTAAATACTTGCCATTTACTTTAAATTAGACTTAGATTTAAATTAACGCCATTTACATTTAAGTTTTGCATTTTTAAATACTACAACGACACAACTATTTGTTTCACCAAAGAACGACTGAGTCGCACACTAAACTCCTTTTTCAATTCGAAGAAACATACTTAAACGAATCTTTTTACCTGGCCAAAAGCCTTGTATCAGTCTACTCCGACTTCACGGATACTACATAAATAAGAGACGTGAAATGAGTTGTCTGAATACTGTTTACTGTTTATTATTGTTATTAATTCATTTAGTGTGCTCTCGTATTATTTTACTGGTTGCGTATAAACTGATTAATCTGATTGTCCGGTGTATTTCTGGTAAATCTGATTGTTCTTTAAACGTTTACTGATTAGTATATATCATGTATTTCTGTTTACTGTGTAGTATAGTGTGTTATGATATTTACAATATTACTATAAATAGTAGTTTGTTATAAATAGAAAGTTTCCTAAAATAGAAAGTTCCTGAAATAGAAAGTTTTCCAAAAAGGTTTCATGAATTATTAAATCATTTAAAATAAAAACAAACATTTAATTTATAATTAAATAAAATCGTCTCAATTTAATTTGCTAATTAAATTAATGAAGACGTTTCTAATATTGTTAATTCCGTAATATATCTTAATTTAAAAAATGATTTAATAAACATTTAAGTAAAACCTTTGCATTTTATATTGACTTGTACTCGGAAATCTGAGCCAAAAACCTTTCCCTGAGACACCCACGTCTCGGATCAACCCAAACCGAGTCCACTACAGCCCACGCTGTGGGCCCCCTTATGCTGGCGTCACAAACAGTGGCCACCGACCTTGTGTCGGTTGCCACTGTTGGCTAGAGAGTTCCCACTGCCTGGTTATTATTTCCCACTGTTTGTATTGTAAGTTCCCACTGTTGATGCAGTTGTTCCCACTGCTATTGTTTTTGTTCCCACTGTTCGCTATCCCAAACACCCCTCTTTCTGCGAGTTAAACCCAAACACCCCCTGTTCGTGTTTGATTAAGGTCTGGGCAAACAAACCACCATCGAGCCATTTTTTTTCCACTGCAAACGAACCAAACACCCCTATTTTAAGATCTTGGTTTCGGTTGGCCACCACAACACATCACCGAGACCTTATGGTCCCGACTGTACACAATCAAACGCCCACCGAGAGTTTCCAAACTCTCGGTTTTCGAGTTTAACCCCCAAAACCCGACTAGTTCCTATTTTAATTACGTTTTTAAAACTGATTACCTTTTGTGATCACGAAGATCAAAGGTAGATTCTAAACAAAATGAGGAAGGAAGTGATTACCTTTTTTTCGTGAATGAGGTGGCTTAAGAACCCACAAACTGAATCAATCCCAAATCAAAACTCTTTTTTTATCTTGTTCAAGCCGGCTATTCACCCAAAGGAAAAACCCTAGTTCGTTTTTTTATGTTTGTGTCGAGTAGTGAGTTAACCATCCCCCGTTTTGTTTTATTTTGGTAGAAAGGTCGGGCTTAAGGCCCATGTCTCCTTTTTTTTGTAATAACAAACGCACTTCAACCAAAGTATACACACTTTCTAATTTCAGTGTCGCGTTTTATTTTTAGTTTTTTTCTCGCAAGCGTGCTCGTGTTTGGATCCTAACAAGTATTTATTTATTTTTCTGAATAATAATACTTACATAATACTTGACTAATTACTATTAATTATTTTTCAGAAATAATTAATTAAGTAACGTTTTAAATAAAACTGAGGCTGCGTAATTAATGTTAACATTTAATTATTTCTGTATAATAAATAATACATATGTAATATTTTCTGAAACTTAATAATTATTTTCTGAATAATTATTTTGTTGTAGTATTTAAATAAACCGAGACTGCGTATTTACTGTTTACGTTCAATTAAAGTTAAAGCTGAGACTACGCGTATTTAACATTCGAGGATTTTAAATACGGGTTTTACAATTCTTCCCCTCTAAAAAAATAATTCATCCTCGAATTAGGGACGCGATAATGCTGTGGTTTTACAATTCTTCCCCTCTAAAAAGGAGAAATTCGTCCTCGAATTAAAGGTAATAAGCTGATGAAGTTATAAAAGCTGGAAAGGACACATAGGCTGAATGAATATGAAAGCTGAAAGGACATATAATACATAATGCTGCTGAAAGAGTATAGCATGACCTGACTGAAGAGAACGTGGAACATAATATGACTGAAAGAACTTAACTGATTTATTGATGGAAAAGGATGAGGGGTCCGGATGGTCTCCTCTGTTCCGAGTAGCTTCCCGCTCGAAACGACTCCTTCAAGGTCTAAATACAATGAAAATATTGGTCCTGATGATTTTGTCCTGACGATGCTGAATAGTTTCTGGGTCCATACTTAAGATGGATTTTCTGAATCTGATAGAATGAATAAGTTATAGCATGTAGTATACATGAAACGGTACGTACAAATATCCTGAAAAGGTAACAATTATATCTCTGAGCAAGATGCTGAAACATATAGGGACGAACTACGTGAAAAATTGTGAACGTGCTACGTGAGCAATTGTGAACGTGGTTCGCGATCATCTAATGAATGTTGGGCATGGAATATGTCGTGAACGTGATCTGTGGAACATACTATGAACGTGATACTAGACATATCATGAACGTATGCTGACTGAGGAAGGAATGCCAGACGATACGGCCTGAGACTCAAACATCTGCCTGAATATGGAAAAGATGTGCTAAACTTGAGTCTGGTTTCTTAAGCTTTCTATAACCGTATTCGGTAATCTGTGAAACGTGTATCACAGAACGGAACACGAACTTGAACGTGAACAATATTATGAACGCAAACGTGAGCTTAAATCATGAGATAGCATAAAACATGAACTGAAACAGCATCATACTGCGAATGAGACGTAAACGTGAAAGTGAAAATAAACGTGAACGTAAAGTGAACGTAAACATACACGTGATCTTGAACATGAATTTTGTCTAATATGATGGTCGATGGAATGCCTTGAAATCGTACGATTTACTGCTGAATTTTCTGCAGGTCGGCTACTGCGTAATCCTTCTGGATGAAAGAAAACGCGTAGGTTGATTACATGGTCGACAATGACTTAGATAGTATTATACTTTTTCTGAGTCTGTGGTAAACTGATAACAATCTCCATAGAGTCTTGTCTCCTTTCGGTCCAAAATTTCTACTAGTAGTAATATCTCGATAGCATGACGGCGTTCTATTTTAAACCTACTGGAATGGTAGGCATTAGATATGAACATAGTTGCCTCAACGTGTTATACTGTTTCTATCAAAATCCTGCCTGGAATTTTGGTACATTCTGGTGGAACCTGAGTGAATATTCACGGAAAGGTATGAGTCCCGGTAACTAGACATTTACTAGCGTAAGGTCTTGTGGAATACATAATTCGGTGTAGGTTACCTTCTTTATGCGTAAGCTTAGTCATGGAAGGCTGGTCGTGAGAATTGTCAGGAATTTCTACGGTAGTAGTTTTTTTAGTTCTAGAAATTTTGTATGTTTGTCACCGACGTCGGTCTTGACCATTTGGTGATGGCCTTCACCTTCGTAGTATTGTCTGAAATTTCCTTCTGTTGAAGTAGGATGGCTCATAAATGCCACTTTGTAATTGGAATTCATATCTGGAAAGATGTGTATAAAATTTTCTCCTATCGAAGATTCTGTACAACTGTGAGAAGATGATTCTCGTGTTCTTCTCTAGAATTTAGCAGATCATAATGTGATCAATGAATATACTAACGATTTTGTTTGAGAATTATGGGAAAATTTTTATTAATAAATTTCATAATATAGCTGGAGCATTAGGGAGCTCAGAAGTATAAAATCAAAATTTTATTAGAAAGACTATAATATGTGCAACAGCAGTCTGGAAAACATCATGATCTTTCTCTCACCACTGATGGTAGCTGATAGTGAGATTTTACTTGGTATAAAAATTAAGTTCGTTGAATGTGTCTAATCGAATTGATTACTGGTTTAAGTGCGACTCAGTCGTCTTTTGGTGAAAAAGAAATATTTTTTGATCGTTGTTTAAAATTAAAATTGCAAAACTTAAAAGTAAAAGGCAAGGTAAATAAGCTAAAAGTAATTAAAAAGGAAATTGTGCGAAATTAAGACTTTGAAAGTAAATTAATAAAAAAACGAGAAATTAAAGCTTGACGAAAAGTAAATAAACGATATTAAAAACAAATATGAAAACGAAACAATTAATAAAAATAAAACTAAACGAAGAAATTAACTTTTGACTAAAAAATAAAATTAACCTAATGAAAAAGGAGAGAATAAAACTAAGATGGTACTTTAAAGCTAAACGAGGCAAAAGCTAAAGCGGGTGCTAAATAAAAGATAAAAATTAAACTTTACGAAAAAATATTAATACTAAAAATTGACGAAAAATTCAACTAAAAATACGTAACTTTCAGAATTAAAATCGGAACAACTTTCAGATAAAATTAAACAATTACGGAACAATACTAATAAATAAACAAGCTAGCAGGCAAGCAGCTGGAAGCAGCCAACCAGACACCTCAATTTTTAGCGGGAAACTAGTTAACCAGGCAGGCAGCCATGTCATTTTTCATGAAATCTTCGGAATAAATGTTTTTTCGGAGAATTCTTCGGAATGTTGTTTTTTCACTTTTTCGGAACTTTTAGTTTTCAGAACTTTTTTTTTCGGAATCCTTGTTTTAAAATTGAAATCTTCGGAATAATTTTTGTTTCAGAACATTTTTCGGAATAAATGATTTTCCGAACATTTTACTTTTTCAGAGTTTTTACTTTTTCGGAAAAATCAACTTTTTCAGAGAAATGGCATATATTCGGAAAAGCAATAATTTCGGAAAAAATGACAAATTAGATAAAAGGGAATCTTCGGAATAAAAGGTAATTACAGAGAAAAAATTTCAGGAAAAAGTGAATCTTCGGAATAATAAACCCTAATCCGAAAATCCTAAAGATCAGAAAAAAAAATTTACAGTAACTACTAAAAATCAGAAAATAAGCCACAAATAAGCAAAAATCAAATAAGCAATCTACCAAAACTTAATATAAAACACTTTTAAGAAAAACTAATTCAGTCACAAATAAAAAACTTCAAAAACACTAATAAAACTAAAAATTAAAAATCAACTTTTAATAAAATAAACTAATAAAAACACTTAACTAAAATCAAATAAACACACAATAAGTTATAAAATCAATAAGCTAACACAATAAAAAACATAAAAACATAACAATTAATCAAATAAGCATGACAATAAGATAATAAGCATGAAGATTAAGCAAAACAAGAAAGGTAGAATGAGAGATTAATATATAAAATTGATTAAAATTAAAGATTCAACAACAATTAAAAGTAAAAATTAAAGGACTTACAAATTTAAGGTGCAAGACAAAGAATGTAAATTGACAAGTAAATAAATGACATGAAAAATAAAGGTGGAAAGACTAAGTTGTCAATTTAGCTAACACCTCATAATGACACATTAGGAGGGTATTTATAGGAGGATTAGTATGTCTTGATGCTTTCTTCCTTTTCTCGTCTTTTCGTCTTTATAAATTCTTCGACTTTGTCTCGGGATTATTTGAACTCGTCTTATAATTTCTTCATTTATTAGACTTGAGTTCTTCGACTTCATTAAACTTCCGTATTTAGACTTTTTCTTCGATAAATCTTCAGAATAGGCCTTGGACTTCCGTTCTTTTTGCACTCTTGATCTTTTGACTTCGTCTTTTGTCTTTTCTTCGATAAAAGCCCGTGAAAGCCCGTGTTTTCTTCCCTTTTCACATTTTGATCCTAAATCACAACAAAAACACAAACCGCGCATAATTCCGACATTTACGACATAAAATACACGTTTTGGCTTGGTTATTATTATAATTAAGTGGTAAAAGGATAAGTGTTTTCACACTTATTAAATCCCCTACACTTGACCATCGCAATGTCCTCATGCAATGCATTAATTACAAAGCAAGTTTTATATTTTCCATCATAATCAATCCCATTGGCCTTTATTAAAGAGATAGAAAATTACAAAATATTTAAAGGAAGAGAACAAGTAAAGAAATCAAAGACTTACCTTCGGGTTTTGGAAATGTCATGAATGTTCATCATCCTCAAGTTTCACGTTCCCCATACCAAGCTTAAAAACCAGATCATTGTTATTATAAGTTATCAAACTATCACAAACTCATGTGGGCCAATTATTTACTTAGACTCCCTTATTCCTAGGTGTATCTCTTTTATTTTATTCTTGTCTTGAATGATCACGAGGATGCATTATTGACTTATTTCGATAATTTATTAGGCTGAAAATAAAGTGGGACGATTTAATCAATAGTTAGCTAAAGGACAAAATCTTTTAAAACTTCTTCTCGAGACCTCATAAAGTTCATATCTTGGCATAACTCGCTTCACGATTTGAGACCTTTCTCGGACCGATATTTGGCAGCGACGTCATACTTCAAATCTTGAGAGACGTATAGGAATTTCTTCACTTGAAGTTTTGAGAGATTCTTCATATTTGGACCACGACTTCTTCATTTTTCTCTAATCTTTATTTGAGATTTTGATATACAACGATCCGCCTCCTTTTAGGATTTGGATCTATTTATCCTCATACCTTGTTAGGGCCTTTTTGGATAGACTTCTCCATGATCTTTATGGGAGTGTTTGCTTTTCGTCATGTGTCTCGATCCTTCATATTGATTTTTGATAAATGATTCTTCACATCACTTTTGGATCTTTAGCAACAAAATGTAGCCCTCATGCCTTGTTAGGGCCTTTTCGGACTCGCCAATCTTCACATCTCGCTTCAATAAGTTATGCCTTGGCTATGAACTCTAATTAATACCGAGCAACTTTTAAACAATCTTGGGCTAGAAGCTAAATAAATTTTCAGATCGTGCGACCTTATTTATTGCAATTAAATTTATTAACAAGCGATGGGAGAAAAAGCTCATAATCAACTCACATAAATTCATGAAAGAATACCAAACTTATAATTGATCCTATCACCTCTCGTTCTCCACAATTTAAAATCTCAAAGAATGAGACTCGTGAATGCTTAGCCAATTAAATCAAAGTTTTGGGTTTTCAAGTCATCTATAGGATCTTGCAACTTCTTAGACTTTTTCATGTTTAGAATTCGCATTTTAAAGTTCCCTTGATAAACGACTTTCTAGGATCAATTATAGGAACTTGCGAAAATTTCTTGTTCTTAACCCATAAGAGTTAAGACTTTCGCGTTTTAAAGTTCCCTATATAAAAGCCTAGCAAAACTTGACTTAAACACCTTAAGGATACTAGCTAGAGTAAACTTAGATAAGTAAACTCAGGTTAAGTCAAAAGATTCATAACGTTGAAAAATTAAAACCACTTTATTAAAATTTATTCTAGCAAAGAAAGAAAATGACAATACAAAGGAAAATACTAATAGGCGAAAATAGATCAAAAATTTTGAAAAATGTCGAAAAATTAAATTTTCCGGTTAAAATGAGGACAAATACAAGGAAAAGCCCACTTAACTTCGAAAGAAGTCCCCCTACACTTAATATAAACATTGTCCTCAATGTTTAAGCATGTGGAAGTAACCTCCCCTACACTTAGGACATTGTGCACTTTGTTTAAATTTTGCTAAGGAAGAGACAACTAAAGTGATTCCTATTTTAATATTGAAGAATATAAAATAGAGAATCAAAAGAGTTTAGGATAGAACCGGGAAGACGGGTACACGGAATCACGGGTCGTCAAAAGTAATCAAGAATGGATCTTTGAAAGCTCGAATCCCTGCACATAATTAGAAAGAAGACAACAAACACATACTAGGGTCTCCCCCTACACTTATTATAAAAATTAAGAAAAAGGATAGATATTGCGGGTTGCCTCCCGAGAAGCGCTTGTTTTTGTTCACTGAGTCGTGAGCCTGACTCGACCTTGATTAGCATAGGAAGAAGCTTGAAACAAATCCACCAGGATCAAATACATGGTTTTCGTCCATCAAGTAACACAAGCTTAAGGTGAACAAGGCAAGCCAAAGAAGAGTAGGCAAGGTTCCCTTAAGCAGATGTTGAGCACGGTGGTAGCAAGGGTGATGAGGTGCAAGCATATCTCCATGGTTTCCAAAAATCGTTCCTTTTATTTCATCAGATGGATACTGAGATGGCTTGAAAATTCCAATACCGGGATCGAACACCTTTTCCTTTAGGGGAAAATAACACTCAGGCTCAGTAGACCTTGAAGAGGATCCGCTCATAAATCGCACAATCTCATCCTTAGAAGGTGGATAGAGAGGTGTCAAAACATAAGTACTGCGGATGTTGGTGTCTTCTGGTTTCTTCTCTTTTGGAACGGGTTTCTTAATATCTGAAGGAGGATAAAGAGCATCATCAAAGTCCAAAGGAGAAGAATCATTCTCATTTGGGAAGTAAGTGTTGAGAAAAGTAGCAAAGTCTTCCTCAAATGAGTAGTCATCCAAAGTAGGATCAAGCATGGTTGGTGGAGGATCTTCATCAAAAGTAGGTGCAAGGTCATCATGTGAAGAATCACTCGAAAGAGTATCGACATCATCAAAATCATCATAAGTTGGCATGTCTGGATACTGTGAAACAAAATTATCATAATCATCCCCATCGGAACTAGAATCATCATCATAGTCATCATAGATCGGTAGAGACTCATGAATTGGTGGAGGATCTAAATTGGAGAGAGAATCATCCACTTCATCTTTGAACAGTGGATTATCATAGCAAGAATCGAAAAGAGGATTTGTTGGGACTTATATATCTTGAGTTGATATGACAAAAGAAGATAAAGAACTTAATAATAAATAGTTAGCTTAGTAAGTAAGCTAGGGTTGTGATGTAACCCTAGTACCTCTATTATATAAAGAGGGTTAGGCACACATGGTTATTCACTGATTCATATACAATGTAAACTAAAGATGTGTGTGTGTTCCTCCTAGTGTCAAGCCTATTAGGCACCAGGAGTAGTTAGTAGCTTATTAGTATTTTATGAATAAGAAAGCCTTGTTCATAACTTCGATTGTGTTCTTTATTATGTTCTGCTGTGCATTATAATCATTGTTATATATCCCAGATGAGTCTAGATCCTAAGACTCAACAAGTGGTATCAGAGCTTATTGGCTCTCGATCTGGTTGATCTACAAGGTTTTCGTTGTTATGTTATTTTCTGTTTTTGAATAAATAATGTTCCTGCTGATCCAGGGTTTTTCCCAACAAACCCTAGATGATTGTTGATGTTCATCTGATGTTGTTACTATGATGTTGCTGCTATTACTGTTATGTTGATTATACAAGATTTGGTGAGTTGATTTCCAATCAATGATGAACCCTAGTATATTTAATGATGAATGATGGTGGTTGCTACTGTGAATAATACCTAGGTGTTTCGTGACTACTGGTGGTTGAAGGTGATATGGTTGCTGTACGGATCTTAAATTCGTTTAGGGTTGTAAAACCCTAGATTCGTTTCTATAAAGCAGCAGGTTATCATGTGATGGGATAAAAGGCGATGACAAATAAATCACCAAGAAGGTATTATTCATGGTCACGTGTTTATTTGTCTTATGAACTCTATTACTTTGTTTTGATTTGCTGCGTACTATTCACTGGTCCAAGATGTACTATTCTTCTCGTTGCCTTTGCTGTTCACGTTAGGTTAGCATTCACAAGAAAGGGTTTATGTTACGTATCATATATTTATTCAAGATACTGTAATATTCATATATGCAAAGAATAAATCACAACGTGTGGGCCAGGGCAGTTATGAGGAGTAGTGTTGTTTTGTCGGTACTATATAAATGGGTAAGTCTTGATATTGCACGTTTATAGTAATATGGTTATTTCCTTTTTGGACGTAAATATTGTTACAAAGACGTGTGATGAATATCATGGGCTGATTTTGTGGAGTTTCTTTATGAGATAAATAAGTTATGACGTGTGAATATTGAGCAAATATGGGAAGTTGTTTAACTTTTCATAAACAATAGTTAGGTATGGGATATTCAGTTTCCCTTTTATGACCGTGATATGTGGGATTGATATGTTGAACATAATTATGGGAGTGAATATGGTTGGTCATACGAGGGCAAAGAACATAGTACTGGTCCCGTGATGGTTTATTTGTCTCCCATTACAACAGACGTCGGACTACTGATTGGCCAAGAGTAAAGATATGCAGGACGAATGCCTTGCTGATTTACACGAATAAAAGATACTCACTTCATGCACATTGTTTATGGTATTATGGGTATGCGATGTAAATCTTTGGGATATGGTGTTGATATTCACGTGTGGTAAATCCCGTGATTTATGGGAGTTATATATTCTCCTAGGTTTAACTTTATATTCAATGCATGATATTATGGGGTGATAGGTGAGAGATTTTGGTTACCTATTTTATGGGGACTATGTTTCTCTTGGACGTGATTTATGGGATGACAAAGTCACAACGTGTGAACGCCGTTATTGACCATGATGCTGATGTGAGTTGTATCCTATTCTCAATACTAAAGTCAAATACGTGTGATTATACTCTCATTCCATAAATATGGTGGCATTTATCATCAAAGACTACGTGAGATTGTGATATGGACGTGTTTTCATTCGTTGGTATTTTTTGTAAGAAGAGGCAAAACACTTAATCGTCTATATTATCCACGTATTTTCTAGTATTTGCAACAGCTCAGCAACAGTATAGCGACAGTGGTGACAGATTGTGAAAAAAAAGGAGAAAAAAAAGAAAAAAAAAGGAAAAAAAAGAGAAGGGTTTGGTTATTTCTTGCTACTGGTCGGTTCCTCCTGGACAGATTCTACTGGTCGTTTCCTCCTGGTCGTTCCTACTGGTGATCTTGCACAATGAAGAGGTATATGGTTTATTTCCAAAGTTCAGTTTATGCTATAATTCTTGATTGGAACAGTTACACGCTCTTTTACAAATATTTGGGGGGCATATGATACCATACAGTTCATGATATGATCATCACAAAATTAGCATGATCATAAGCATCGAGTGGTTTCTGGTTGATCCGTCAGAGCTCACTGAGACTATCGGCCATTGCATGTGATCGCCAGGCATATATTGATTACAAGAATTATACAAAGACATTTTATTACATGTTATTGTAATAAGCATGTCTTTTTCACACTGAAGGAGTGGATGATCTAAACTACTGAGTTCAAGATGCAAGAGATGGTTAGCTTATGGTTCCTACTGGTGAGTTATGGTTTCTTGACGAAGACAGTTGACAATTGCTTATTTGATGTTGGAGTTGATTTTTACAAACTTGTTTTCTTCTTATATCTCAATTAGGTGAGCAATACACCTTGTCTTTGGACTAAATATATTGTTACAGCTTACAACTGGCTCATAGTTGTGAAGGTTACCAGGTCCCATGTACCAAAAACTGTTGGTGAGCAATACACCTTATCGTTGGATTAAATATATTGTTATAGCTAACAGCTGGCTTATAGTTGTGGGGGTTATCAGTCCCATGTAATAAAAACTGAGATGATATAAGACACAAGTTTTAGATATTTCACTTCTTCATAAAATTTGTTATATTTGATTTTCTTCATCAGTGATCACTCCAAGGAAGCCTACTGGATTCGACATGCACTTCTTAAGGGGAAGACGATCCTTTTTGAGTTGATGTGACAAAAAGGGGAAGAATGCATGGATCAAGGGGAAGCTTAGCCTTCATCTATATTAGCTTCAGGGGAAGCTCGTGCTTACTGGTTTTGTCAAATCAATTAGGGGAATATTGTTGGGACTTATATATCTTGAGTTGATATGACAAAAGAAGATTAAGGACTTAATAATAAATAGTTAGCTTAGTAAGTAAGCTAGGGTTGTGATGTAACCCTAGTACCTCTATTATATAAAGAGGGTTAGGCACACATGGTTATTCACTGATTCATATACAATGTAAACTAAAGGTGTGTGTGTGTTCCTCCTAGTGTCAAGCCTATTAGGCACCAGGAGTAGTTAGTAGCTTATTAGTATTTTATGAATAAGAAAGCCTTATTCATAACTTTGATTGTGTTCTTTATTATGTTTTGCTGTGCATTATAATCATTGTTATATATCCCAAATGAGTCTAGATCCTAAGACTCAACAGGATTATTGTAGACGACAAAATCATCAAGCACATTAATCATATTCGCTGATTCTCTTCCATTTCATTTGGGTGTGATCTTCCCTATTTTAAAAACTTGTGCCTCATTCCCGACTCTTAAGATTAACTCACCTTCGGCAACATCGACTAAGGCTTTTCCGGTTCTCAAGAATGGCCGACCAAGTATTAACGGAATACGAGGGTCCATTTCATAGTCAACAACAACAAAGTCGACCGGAAAAGTGAATGTGCCAACTTTAATAAACACATCTTCGACAATACCAACGGTGTAAGCGAGAGTGCGTTTTGCTAGCTCAAAAGTCATCTTTGTTGGTGTAAGGTCGGGTAATGATAGTGTTTTCCAAACACTTAAAGGCATCAGATTTATACTTGCCCCGAGATCAGCTAAGGCAGTAAATTCTTTGGTTTTGTTAAAAATGCAAGGCAACACAAAATGACCGGGATCCCCAAGTTTTTCCGGAAGTTCTTTAAGGAGGATTGCAGAACAGTTTTCATTCAATCGAGTATTAACAAACTCAACCATCTTCTCCTTCTTATTAAGCAATTCCTTAAACATCTTAACAAATTTAGGCATTTGGGCTAGAGCTTCAACAAGGCTAAAGGTGATGGTTACTCCCGAAATCTTCTTCAAAAAGTTTGACACTTGAATATCATCCTTGGTGAGCAATTGGCACTTGTCTAAGCGAGAAGGATAAGGGATGTTGGGTTTAGGTGGTGTAGGTGTAGCAGGTAAAGGTTGAGATGTTGAAGGTTTAAAGGTGGAAGGTGGGGTTGGTGAAGGGTGTTTCTTGGGAACTACTTCAGTAAGAGGTGGAGACGGTAATGGAGAACTAATACTAGGCGTGGGAGTAGGAGGGATAAATGGTGGTGGAAGAGGTGTAGATGGAGTAACTGGGGGAGGGATAGATGGTCCTAGTAAGGTTGCTCCACTGCGTGTAGTAATAGCACTCACAATTTCTCTCGGGTTGGTGACTGTATTTGAAGGAAGAGAGCCCGAAGTAGAGGGTTGAGTACTTGGGAGGAAACTAGCCAGCATATTCTTCAAATCATTTGTTTGATTGCTAAAAGAGGTTTGTATATCATGTCGAAGCTCGGATCTAATATCATTACCTTGCTTAGTGATATCTCCTTTCAAATTGATGATTTGGCTTTGAAGATTCTTAACAAGCTCTCCTTGGGTCTTCATGAAAGTTTCAACATCTTGATTAATGGGAGGAGCTTGTTGAGCGGATGGATGATAAGGATTAGAAGCTCGAGGTGGGTTTTGATTGCTTCTATTAAAGTTGTTGGGGTTATGGTTTTGAGGAGAAAAACCGGGTGAAAGAAAGGTGTTAGAACCGTAACTTAGCAAGTTACGATCACCTTGAGGTCGGGCTTGGTAATTTTCCGTTGAATAGTTACTATGAGCCGCATACACGTTTTCCGGATTGTCATGAGTAGAAGGACAATCAGTGTATGAGTGAGGACCCCCGCAAATCTCACAAGAAGTTGCAACAGCTTTAACTTGTTGTTGCTGATTTGTAGCCAGAAGTTGCATGTTTTTGCTCATTCCGACCATTGCGCGGGTCAATTCGGTGATATTAGGGTTTGAAGAAGTAGAAGAAACATTGACTCTCGGGTTATTCCTTGAAGATGCGGATGAATCCCAATTTTTGTGATGATTAGTCATGTTGTCTATAAGCTCTCTACACTCCTCGGGTCTTCTTTTCATAAATGTGCCACCGGCGGCTGCATTAATCGTATCACGATCACGAAAAGTTAAATCATTGTAGAAAGTATCAATTAAGGTGACGGGGAGCATGTTGTGGTTTGGACATCGATCGATCAAAACATTATATCGTTCCCAAGAATCAAAAAGTGATTCATCGGGTTGTTGAGTAAATCCACTAATTTGATTCCGAGGATGATGGAAAGTAGCGTGACAAAAATCGTTGAGTCATCTCGTCCCAAGTATGAATTGAATTCTTCGGAAGACGATCAAACCATTTTTCGGCATGGTGGGATAAGTTGTGTGGAAATAGGTGAAGGCGAAGAAAATCCATAGTGACCCCGGGTAACTTCATGATTTGAGTAACGGTAATGACTTTGTCGAGGTGTTTGTTGGCATCATCATCCGGTAATCCGCGAAATGGACAAGTGTCTTGAACTTGTTGGATCATGTGATGCTTCAACGAAAACTCTGGAGCCGTGATTTGCATCGGCGCAATCGGTCCTCCGCGTCCATTCATCGTAGGTTGACACAGCTCCTCCATCATTCGAAGGTCTGGTTGAGGACCATTGTTGTTGTTATTCATGTTGGGGTGGGGTGGATTATTGTGTTTGTGCACACCAGCCATATCTAAATCTTCACAAGTCTCGGGCTCTAAATAAGATGAAGATCTAGTACGCATACACCTGCAAAAGCAAAAGAAAAAGATACCAAAGAAATAGAGAATATATATGTACGTGTAAAAATAAAAATAAAAATCTTTTTGGATTTTTAAATTTTTTTAATTTTTATGGATTTTTAACAATATTTAATTTTTATGGATTTTTGAAAATTTTTGAGCAAGAAAAATAACGTTCACGAGTGAACGGATCCCAAAATTCAACGCGTCTCTCACAGAAAACCGTTAATCTTTACGAAAAGAGCCGGCAGCGGCGCCATTTGATGGTGAGATTTTACTAGGTATAAAAATTAAGTTCGTTGAATGTGTCTAATCGAATTGATTACTGGTTTAAGTGCGACTCAGTCGTCTTTTGGTGAAAAACAAATATTTTTTGGTCGTTGTTTAAAATTAAAATTGCAAAACTTAAAAGTAAAAGGCAAGGTAAATAAGATAAAAGTAATTAAAAAGCAAATTGTGCAAAATTAAGACTTTGAAATAAATTAATTAAAAAAAACGGGAAATTAAAGCTGGACGAAAAGTAAATAAACGATATTAAAAACAAATATAAAAACGAAACAATTAATAAAAATAAAACTAAACGAAGAAATTAACTTTTGACTGAAAAATAAAATTAACCTAATGAAAAAGGAGAGAATAAAACTAAGATGGTACTTTAAAGCTAAACGAGGCAAAAGCTAAAGCGGGTACTAAATAAAAGATAAAACTTAAACTTTACGAAAAAATATTAATACTAAAAATTGATGAAAAGTTCAACTAAAAATAAGTAACTTTCAGAATTAAAATCGGAACAACTTTCAGATAAAACTAAACAATTACGGAACAATACTAATAAATAAACAAGCTAGCATGCAAGCAGCTGGAAGCAGCCAACCAGGCACCTCAATTTTTGGCAGGAAACTAATTAACCAGGCAGGCAGCCATGTCATTATTCATGAAATCTTCGGAATAAATGTTTTTTCGGAGAATTCTTCGGAATGTTGTTTTTTTCACTTTTTCGTAACTTTTAGTTTTCAGAACTTTTTTTTTCGGAATCCTTGTTTTAAAATTGAAATCTTCGGAATAATTTTTGTTTCAGAACATTGTTCGGAATAAATGATTTTCAGAACATTTTACTTTTTTAGAGTTTTTACTTTTTCGGAAAAATCAACTTTTTAAGAGAAATGGCATATATTCGGAAAAGCAATAATTTCGGAAAAAATGACAAATTCAGATAAAAGGGAATCTTCAGAATAAAAGGTAATTTCAGAGAAAACAATTTCAGGAAAAAGTGAATCTTCGGAATAATAAACCCTAATCCGAAAATCCTAAAGATCAGAAAAAAATTTACAATAACAACTAAAAATTAGAAAATAAGCCACGAATAAGCTAAAATCAAATAAGCAATCTACCAAAACTTAATCTAAAACACTTTAAAGAAAAACTAATTCAATCACAATTAAAAAACTTTAAAAACACTAATAAAACTAAAAATTAAAAATCAACTTTTAATAAAATAAACTTATAAAAACACTTAACTAAAATCAAATCAAACACACAATAAGCTATAAAATCAATAAGCTAACACAATAAAAAAACATAAAAACATAACAATTAATCGAATAAGCATGACAATAAGATAATAAGCATAAAGATTAAGCAAAACAAGAAAGGTAGAATGAGAGATTAATATAAAAACTTGATTAAAATTAAAGATTCAACAACAATTAAAAGTAAAAATTAAAGGACTTACAAATTTAAGGTGCAAGACAAAGAATGTAAATTGACAAGTAAATAAATGACATGAAAAATAAAGGTGGAAAGACTAAGTTGTCAATTTAGCTAACACCTCCTAATGACACATTAGGAGGGTATTTATAGGAGGATTAGTATGTCTTGATGCTTTCTTCCTTTTCTCGTCTTTTCGTCTTTATAAATTCTTTGACTTTTTCGACTTTGTCTCGGGATTATTTGAACTCGTCTTATAATTTCTTCATTTATTAGACTTGAGTTCTTCGAATTCATTAAACTTCCGTCTTTAGACTTTTTCTTCGATAAATCTTCAGAATAGGCCTTGGACTTCCGTTCTTTTTGCACTCTTGATCTTTTGACTTCGTCTTTTGTCTTTTTCTTCGATAAAAGCCCGTGAAAGCCCGTGTTTTCTTCCTGTTTCTTATTTTGATCCTAAATCACAACAAAAACACAAACCACGCATAATTTCGACATTTATGACATAAAATACACGTTTTGGCGTGGTTATTATTTTAATTAAGTGGTAAAAGGATAAGTGTTTTCACACTTATTAGTAGCATGATCGGAAATTGTTCTGGGAAAATGTTTAAGACATCATAGCAGATCAGATAAACCTGCTATTCATGGAATGAACATTGATTTAGAATGGTGATCTTGTAAAAATTTTCAGTGGTCGATACATGACCTCTTGATACCGGCCTTCTTCCTGATAGACAGAAACGATGCACTTCCTGGTGGTGCGCCATGGCGAATAAAGCCTCGTTCCGGTAATTCTTGCAGCAAATGCTGCAACTCTTTTAACTTAGTTGCAACCCTGTAATAAGGAGTTTTGAAAACAGGTTCTGTTCTTGAGACAAGCTCGATGTAGAATTCCATCTCGTGGTTAGAAAGGAATTTCTGAAAAAAATAATTTCTGAAATTACGTCTGGGAACTCTGGAGTAATCTACTGGTCATGAATTTAAGGAATTTCAGAAGTGAATTTATAACTGGTAGCTGAAAGGTCTTCGTAGCTTTGGAATAATAAGTCACTTGCTGTAAAGTATAACAACTTGTACTGATTTTCTGGCAGAAACTAAAATGACTATATTTGGGATTTAGTAAGACGGATCTCGTCGTTAACTGAAAGGAAAACCTTAATAAATATGGGTGATACTGTGGAGTCTTTCTAGCTGGGAGGTAGGTAATACCTGATTTAAGATAAAGCTGACATATGAATACGTGAAGTAAACGTGGCGACTTTGAATACTGAGTGTCTAACCTGAATAATACTCCAGTGGTGGTAACTGAGTTTCTAATGGTCTGATTTATACGTGGCACGGCCAAAAACGGGTGTACCCCATTGGAAGGTACCCTGAATTTCCGAGTGCCTGGTTTAGAAAACATGCGGAGTTATGAGTTCTGACTCGTACTTTGAGAAGATACTCGTATGACGTGTACAATGACTGGTGTCCTGACATGTGTCTTCTGAATTGATACTTGAGACCCGTGTCTTGACTGTTGTCTAGACATGTATTTTAATGGGTGAGTCTGAATAAGGTTAAGAATTTCTGGTAACTGCTAGGGTTTGCAGACCGGTTAGACTGCTGACCTCTGTATTTCTGGCCACATCCGTTCCGGAGTTCGACGGCTACTGACGGATAATTATAAGTAATACAAGGAATTTCCAAGTATAAAATAATTTCGTTCCAAGTCTTTTCGAATTGATTACTAGTTAAAAGTGCGACTCAGTCGTTCTTGGTGGAAAAGAAAATGGGTTGGTTATCTATTTTAAACTAAAAGAAAATAAGAAAATGTCGTTGAGTAAAATAAAATCTTTAAAAGTTAAACTAACAATTACTAGAATTCAAAAATAAGCAATTAACCCCGTCGGAATGCCCTATCGCAATCCTGTCGCAATGTCAAAAGAAATCCTATCGCAATGTAACCATCGGAATCCTATCGCAATGTAACCAAAAGAAATCCTTTCTCAATAATGAAACTAGGTCCTATCGCAATACAACCAAAAGGAATCTCATCGGAATACCAATCGCAAAACGCATCTGAAAACAAAACCATATTGCGATGCTGTGATCGCAATGTGCATCGGAATCCCAATCGCAAAAGGGTTTACTTTGCGATGGCTTTGTGATTCGAAATAAGCTAAGATTTAAGCTATTTTCAATAAGCTCAAACCAAGACTTAACCAACTCAATAATAAGCCGAACTAATAAGCATGAAATAAGGACTTTTTAAACTTTAAATAAGCAAAACTTTTAAATCAAACCATAAAAAGATTAAAACTTTAAGAAAACTTTTAAAAAGTAAATAAGCTAAGTACCAAATAACCCAATAAGCATAATAAGCTCAAAGCTTAATTTGCACAAAAACTTAGATATGATCAAAAAGATAAAATTTTTAATCACATAAACATCAAGATGAAGCAATATGAAAAATGATACGAATCAAAAGTAAATAAAATCAAGAAAGGTAGAAGGAGATTAAAGATAAAAAGCTTAACTTGAACTTGTGATTAATGAATTCCAAATACAAGGATGAAATAAGCTTAAACTTGAAAGAAAAATGAAGAAAAGATGAAAACTTAGTGAGAGAAAGTTAAAACTTTCTCTCTCTAAAAACTAAGAAAGGAAAAAATGAAAAATGACTAAATTCATTAACTAACACCCTCCTAATGTGTCATTAGGAGGGTATTTATAGGAGATTGGGAGGTGCATGTGCTCCCTTCTTTCTTTCTTTTTTCTCGACTCGATTTTAATTCTTTGTCTTTCTCGACGTCGTCTCGAGATTTGTCGACGTAAATTGAACTTGTCTTGTAATTTTCTTCTATTAGACTTGAGTTCTTCGACTTCATTAAACTTTCGTCTTTAGACTTTTTTCGATAAATTTTCAGAATAGGCCTTGGACTTCCGTTCTTTTTGCACTCTTGATCTTTTGACTTCGTCTTTTCTCGTTTTCCTCGATAAAAGCCTGTGATAGCCCATGTTTTCTTCCTTTTTCATCTTTTGGTCCTAAAACACAATAAAAACACAAACCACGCATAATTCCGACTTTTACGCAATAAAATATACATTTTGGTCATGTTATTATTGGAAATAAGTGGTAAAAGGATAAGTGTTTTCACACTTATTAAATCCCCTACACTTGACCATTGCAATGCCCTCATGCAATGTATTAATTTCAAAGCACATATTACATTTCTCATCATAAATAACCCACCTTGGCCTTTATTAAATACTAAATTTTAAGGAAACTAAAAAGATAGAAATCAAAGACTTACATTGGGGTTTTGGCCATCATGAATGTTTATCCTCCTCAAGTTTCACGTTCCCCACACCAAGCTTAAAAAAAGATCATTGTTATTATAAGTTAGCAAACTAACACGGACTCATGTGGGCCAATTATTCACTTAGACTCCCTTATTCCTAGGTTTATCTCTTATATTTTATTGTTGTCTTGAATGATCACGAGGATGCATTGTTTGACTTTTTTCGATAGTTATTTAAGCTGAAAATAAAGTGGGACGATTTAATAAATAGTTAGCTAAAGGACAAAATCTTTTAAAACAGCTTCTCGGGACCTCTTAAAGTTCATATCTTGGCATAACTCGCTTCACGATTTGAGACCTTTCTCGGACCGATATTTGGCAGCGACTTCATACTTCAAATCTTGAGAGACGTTCTTGAAATTATGGAAAATAGGAATTTATTCACTTGAAGTTTTTGAAAGATTCTTCATATTTGGACCACGACTTCTTCATTTTTCTCCAATCTTTATTTTGGACTTTGATATACAACGATCCGCCTCCTTTAGGACTTGGATCTATTTATCCTCATACCTTGTTAGGGCATTTTTGGATAGACTTCTCCATGATCTTTAGGGGAGTATTTGCTTTTCGTCGTGTGTCTCGATCCTTCATATTGATTTTTGATAAATGATTCTTCACATCACTTGGGATCTTTAGCAACAAAATGTAGCCCTCATGCCTTGTCAGGGCCTTTTCGGACTCGCCAATCTTCGCATCCCGCTTTAATAGGTTATGCCTTGGCTATGAACTCTAATTAATACCGAGAAACTTTTAAACGATCTTGTGCTAGAAGCTAAGTAACTTTTCAAATCGTACAACCTTATTTATTGCAGTTAAATTTATTAGCAAGCGATGGGAGAAAAAGCTTATAATCAACTCACATAAATTCATGAAAGAATACCAAACTTATAATTGACTCTATCATCTCTCGTTCTCCACAATTTAAAATCTCAAGGAATGAGACTCGTGGATGCTTAGCCAATTAAATCAAAGTTTTGGGTTTTCGAGTTATCTATAGGATCTTGCAAATTCTTAGACTTTTTCAAGTTTAGAAATCAGATTTTAAAGTTCCTTTGATAAACAACTCTCTAGGATCAATTATAGGAACTTGCGAAAAGTTCTTGTTCTTAACCCGTGAGAGTTAAGACTTTCGCGTTTTAAAGTTCCCTATATAAAAGCCTAGCAAAACTTGACTTAAACACGTTAAGGATACTAGCTAAAGTAAACTTGGATAAGTAAACTCGGGTTGAGTCAAAAGATTCACAACGTTTGAAAAATTTAAAACCACTTTCTTTAAAGTTTTATTTTAGCAAGGAAAGAAAATAACCATAACAAAGGAAAATACAACTATACAACTAGGCCAAAATAGATTAAAAATTTTGAAAAATGTCGAAAAATCAAATTTTCCGGTTAAAATGAGGACAAATTCATGGAAAATCCCACTTACTTTGATAGAAGTCCCCCTACACTTGATATAAACATTGTCCTCAATGTTTAAGCATGTGGGAGTAAACTCCCCTACACTTAGGACATTGTGCACGTTGGTTAAATCTTGCTAAGGGAAGGACAACTATAGTGATTTCAGTGTGAACATATAAGATATGAAATATTGAATCACAACAGTTTAGGATAGAACCGGGAAGACGGGTACACGGGATCACGGTTCGTCAAAAGTCATCGAGAATGGATCTTTGAAGCTTTAATCCCTGCACATCATAAGAAACAAGACAACAAACACATACGGGGCTCCCCCTACACTTATTATGAAAACGGTAAAGGATAGATCAACGGGTTACCTCCCGAGAAGCGCTTGTTTTTGTTAACCGAGTCACGAGCCTGACTCGACCCAGAACTAATTCAAGGGAAACGTGGTGAGGGATGGAATCATCTCATGAGAGATGTCCTCACCAAAGTACAGCTTCACACGCTGGCCATTCACTTTAAAATTAGGACCATTTGGCTGAGAAAGCTCAATGGTGCCATATGGGAAGACTTTGGCGACGGTGAATGGACCAGACCAACGGCTCTTCAGCTTGCCCGAGAAGATATTCAACCGAGACTTAAAGAGTAAAACTTGATCACCAACGTGAAACTCTCGGTTCTTAATCCTTGCATCATGGATGATCTTGGTCTTCTCCTTGTAGATCAATGAGTTCTCATAAGCTTCATTCCTTAGTTCATTTAGCTCATTGAGTTGAATCTTCCGAAGATCGCTGGCTTTGTTGATGTCGAAATTGGCCCACTTCAAGGCCCAGTATGCCTTATGTTCCAGCTCAATAGGGAGGTGGCATGCTTTCTCGTACACAAGACGATAAGGTGTATAACCAATCGGCGTCTTATATACGGTACGGAAAGCCCACAAAGCATCATCTAACTTATCGGCCCACGCGGCACGATGCTCTCCCACAGTACGCTCAAGAATTCGCTTCAATCCACGGTTAGATATCTCGGCTTGACCATTGGTTTGGGGATGATAAGCGATGGAAAGACGGTGATTGACACCATACTTAGCCATGACTCGAGCAAATTGATCATTGCAAAAATGAGTCCCGCGGTCATTGATTATAGCACGAGGAACACCGAATCGAGCAAAAAGCTGCTTCAAAAAGTTCACAACCACCCTCGCATCCTTCGTAGGGAGAGCCTTAGCTTCAACCCATTTGGATACGTAGTCAACGGCTACGAGGATGTACTTGTTCCCTTTAGATGATGGAAATGGCCCCATAAAGTCGATGCCCCATACATCAAAGATTTCACATTCTTGTATGAAATTTTGAGGCATCTCATCTTTATGTGTGATCTTGCCTTGTCGTTGGCAAGCATCACAATGCTTAACCATTTCGTGAGCGTCACGATAAATGGTGGGCCAATAAAATCCAGAGTCAAACACTTTCTTCGCGGTGTAGTTAGGACCAAAGTGACCACCGGTGGGTCCTTTATGGCAAGCTTCGAGAATGTCTAAAGCTGCGGGTCCATCAACACACCGACGAATAATCAGATCAGCACATTGTTTGAAGAGATAAGGGTCATCCCAAAAGTAAGTCTTAATATCTTTAAAGAACTTCTTCTTTTGTTGGGATGTTAACCCTTAGATGAGAATACCACCCGCTAAGTAGTTTGCAAAGTCCGCAAACCACGGGGTGTCATCAAGATTGGAATTGATAGACATTAAGGTCTCAAGGGGAAAAGAGTCATTGATCTCTTGATTCGGATGATCCCCTTGATAAGGGTCCTCAAGTCTACTTAGATGATCCGCGGCTAGGTTTTCGGCTCCCTTCTTGTCATGAATTCAATTTTAAATTCTTGAAGGAGCAAAACCCAACGAAGAAGTCTTGGCTTGGAATCTTGCTTTGTTAACAAGTACTTCAACGCGGAATGATCGGTGTAAACGATGGTGGTGGAAAGGACAAGATAGGGGCGGAACTTCTCAAAAGCATATACTACAGCTAAAAGCTCTTTTTCGATAGTGGTATAATGCAATTGAGCCCCCGTCATTGTCTTGCTCGCATAATGGATTGGTTGGAAGTGTTTGTTCACTCTTTGGCCCAAAAACGCTCCAATAGCAAAGTCGCTAGCATCACACATCAATTCAAAAGGGAGCTCCCAATTGGGGGTAACCAAGACCGGTGCCTTAGTTAGCTTGTCCTTAAGAAGATTGAAGGATTCAAGACACTCTTTAGAAAAGATAAAGGGAGTATCTTTTTCCAAGAGGTGGGTCATCGGGCGAGTGATTTTAGAAAAATCTTGAATGAATCGACGATAGAAGCCCGCATGACCAAGGAAACTTCTCACACCCTTCACGGTTGAAGGTGGAGGTAATTTGGCTATGACATCCACTTTAACACGGTCCACTTCAAGATCGGCTTTGGAGATTTTATGTCCAAGCACAATGCCCTCTTTTACCATGAAATGGCATTTTTCCCAATTTAGAACAAGGCGAGTGTCTTCACACCTCTTAAGCAAGCGTTCCAAATTGGCAAGGCAATTAGAGAAGGATTCATCATAGACCGAGAAATCATCCATGAAGACTTCCATGGTTTGCTCAACCATGTCATGGAAGATAGCCAACATGCACCTTTGGAATGTCCCGGGAGCATTGCATAAGCCGAAAGGCATTCTTTTGTAAGCAAATGTTCCATAAGGACAAGTGAATGTTGTGGATTTGCTATTATGGATCCGGTGGTCTAATATGGTGGTAAATGGTGGTGGAAGCCATTGTTGAAAGAGAGAGAGAAGAGAGGTTGTGTGAAAGAAAGGAAAAATATATTAAAAGTGAAAAATGAACACAAGCAACACCCCTCCTTGGAAGCTAAGGAGGGGTATATATAGTCACACACGATACACTTAACTATACATGAACCTAGTCTAGTCTAAACGTGTGTGACTATGATAACTAATGGGAATTCTTAAATGTCGTCACATAAAGTGAATTTCCAACAATCTTCCCCCATGGGACGACGTGTAGAATTCCTTACAATATTCTTCCTAACAAGTACATAATGATTAAGAACAAGAGCTTTCATGAAGCGTCCAATGCTGATGAAGTCTTCTGAGGCCTTCGTCTTCAAAACGACTCATCTTTAAAGTAACTTGTAGAAGAAATACTGTAACGACACGAGCTAAGTAACCCATACACTTCTGCTTAAGGAGAAGCTTCTGAATTAGCTTCCCCCTAATTCATGCCACATAAACTTGATGTAGAAGCTTTTAAATAGCTTCCCCCTAAACCGACAATCCTCGTAAGCAACTTCAAAGCTTTCAATAAAGCTTAGACTGATTAAGCGCACATCGGAATCTAACAAGCAAATCCCATCATATAACATGATAACGTTGCTAAGAGGGATTGAAAGTAAGGGGTACACCAAGTAGATCAACAACTTCTCTTCTCACGCTTGAATAATTCTTCTGAATTTTTCTTCCCCTTGAGAAATCAAGTTATGCATTCCAGAAAGAATCAAGACATTTCTTCCCCCACATAGTTGAAGAAAGTAAATCAATCCCAATTATGAAGCTCAAATACTGAAGTGGACACTTTATCCCATTCATGAAGTTGACATCATAACACCAGAGTCAATTAAGTCCCAGAAATGCATGTATCTTCTTCCGGAGATGCACCAGAGTCAATTAAGTCCCGGGAATGCATATAGGATAATGATGATGAATAATTGCAACAATCAAACAATTAAACCTCGAATCAGTAGTGTACCATTTAGAGATTGATAACGCCACAAGTTAAAACACTGATTTTCTCTGCGGCTATGACAAATGTCATCCCGGAATGTCTTCAAATCAAAAGAAGGTATGAAGTTCATCACGTGTACTCGTTGTGCGTTCAATGTGTCTTCTTCTTCCCCCTTGATGGTTTCGAAACTCGGAACCATCAATAAATTGTACGCACATGAACCTGAAATCTCGTGAGAATAATAAATAAGCTGAATTATATATTTTGTGAGAATCAGCTGCTGATCGAAATTCTCTTCTCATAATCCATGGCTACCTTTACCAACCCACGTGAAAGCAATTTGAAGTGACCACTGATTGAATGAACCAGATACATCAAACGTGAAACTGAATAAGAATCCTTCGATCTTGTGACTTAAGCTTGCACTATTGTTGAATGAAGAACGGTGGAGAAATCTCTAAGTACTCAATGCATCACTGAAGAAGTCTATAAGCACAACACCTCTTGAAATTATCCACGTCGACTAAGCGCGTGACACAGAGTACAACAATGTAACCCCTTTAAGTGATAGTTATCCGAGTCATCAACCATCCACCCCGAACCCGGAAACTAGATAAACAAGTCTTCATTCTAAGATTAAGCACGAGCAAGTTATCTATGAAAGATAAAATAAGTACACGCCTTCAAAAAATCCGTCTTCAACGTCACATAATTAATACCCGATCAAACGAAATCTGTAGTCACTAAAAAATCACCCATTTTTTCTTGGTCTCGTCTCAAATAAATTCTCGTCACATTTGTCACGTCACTTTGTCTCGTCACTTTGTCACTTTGTCACGTCATTTTTTTGTCTCGTCAAAACCCCGGTTATAACCAACAATGCAATATTTTCCAAAAATTATCCAAAATAAAAAAAATTCGGATAAATTTACAACTATTGGCCCTTGTTTCTACTTCTTGTTGTCCATACACACAGCCCATCATATGTTGAATAGACGAGAGTCCATGGCCCATCAATTTTTCTCATAACCCGGTCCATCAAATTGGATATAACTCACTCCCCAACTAATTTCACTCACAGTCAACCCTAAACTCAGCTTCGATCTAAATACACAGCATACATTCTTTTCTATATCAAATTAACCAAACGCATCTCGTAAAATCATTAATCCCATATCTCCATCTCACAATTAATCACCTAGGATGTGACCTCGAGTTGAAATCAGAAAACACACGTTTGTGTATCAAACGCACGACCACAAGATCTGTTGAAGGATCTCGGGTAGGAAAAAACTTGATGCATGTTTGATTTCGTTTGAGAAATCGAAACAAAGAAAAGATAATAACAAACTTGTTATAAATCTTTCTTTATTTTCGTAGATGAAGGACAGTTTTATGATGCATGTTCGGTTTTACACTCGAAAAAAATGAGAGACTGTAACAATCAATGTTACGAATCTCTTATAATTTTCGTATATAAAAAGATGGGTTATCCCCAACAAAGATCTATGATGAGTGGATTCATTCGTGTACCATATCTTGATATATCTTGGCATGCAAGTGCAAACACGAAAAACTGAATCTGAGATCTTTTGATGTTAATTTCTATTTCGAGTGATTAGATGGGATAGGTGTCGATGGGTGTAGGTTTAGATTGTGTTGGTGTTGGGGAGAAATAAGGTTGGATTGTTAAGTCGGACCCAGGGAGTTAACTGAGTCAACTCGGTAATTACCGAGTTGACTCGGTTGAGTTGGTTTTGGTTTTGGTCACATTTTTGGTCCACTGATTTTAAAAAAACAGTCCATCGGAATGTTTTAGAAAAACCCATCGCAAAGTCAAAGACTTGCAACGCAATGGTTTTGAATCTCAGTCCATCAGAATGTTTTTGTTTTTGAGTCAAGGTAATGTTTTCAGAAAAAATTAGGCACCATCGGAATGATTTGTAGTCTCCATCGGAATGTTTTTAAGTATTCATCGGAATCAAACAAACACCCTATCGGAATGGCTATCCGAATAGCCATCGGAATAACCATCTGAATAACCATCGGAATAAGCATAAATGGAGTCCCCATCGGAATCCCCATCTGAATCCCCATCGGAAAAGGGTTTTGACCCTTTTTCATGTTTTCCCAAAAAAAAGGGAAATGTTATCTGGAACTTATCAATCTGCATAAATAGGAATAAAGAAACCCAGAAACAAGAACATAACTTAGCAGACTTTGACCATGAGAAAATAAGAAACTTGGACCAATGACTATTCAATGATAGCTGTATCTTGTGACAATGACATGGTGAAAGATAGTAACAAAAAATTTGACCATCGTGACAAAAAAATTTAAATAGATCGAGACATAAAAAATATAGACCACCAAAATCGAAAACAATAAACACGAACACGATCCAAGGATGGAACCGAGGCTCTGATGCCAATTGTGGATTTGCTATTATAGATCCGATGGTCTAACATGGTGGAATATGGTGGTGGTAGCCATTGTTGAAAGAGAGAGAAGAGAGGTTGTGTGAAAGAAAGGAAAAATGTATTAAAAGTGAAAATGAACACAAGCAACACCCCTCCTTGGAAGCTAAGGAGGGATATATATAGTCACACACGATACACTTAACTATACATGAACCTAGTCTAGTCTAAACGTGTGTGACTATGATAACTAATGGGAATTCTTAAATGTCGTCACATAAAGTGAATTTCCAACAATCTTCCCCCATGGGACGACGTGTAGAATTCCTTACAATATTCTTCCTAACAAGTACATAATGATTAAGAACAAGAGCTTTCATGAAGCGTCCAATGCTGATGAAGTCTTCTAAGGCCTTCGTCTTCAAAACGACTCATCTTTAAAGTAACTTGTAGAAGAAATACTGTAACGGCACGAGCTAAGTAACCCATACACTTCTGGTTAAGGAGAAGCTTCTGAATTAGCTTCCCCCTAATTCATGCCACATAAACTTGATGTAGAAGCTTTTAAATAGCTTCCCCCTAAACCGACAATCCTCGTAAGCAAATTCAAAGCTTTCAATAAAGCTTAGAATGATTAAGCGCACAACGGAATCTAACAAGCAAATCCCATCATATAACATGATAACGTTGTTAAGAGGGATTGAAAGTAAGGGGTACACCAAGTAGATCAACAACTTTTCTTCTCACGCTTGAATAACTCTTCAGAATTTTTCTTCCCCCTGAGAGTTCAAGTTATGCATACCAGAAAGAATCAAGACATTTCTTCCCCCACATAGTTGAAGAAAGTAAATCAATCCCAATTATGAAGCTCAAATACTGAAGTGGACACTTTATCCCATTCATGAAGTTGACATCGTAACACCAGAGTCAATTAAGTCCCGGAAATGCACATATCTTCTTCCGGAGATGCACCAGAGTCAATTAAGTCCCGGGAATGCATATAGGATAATGATGATGTTTAATTGCAACAATCAAACAATTAAACCTCGAATCAGTAGTGTACCGTTTGGAGATTGATAACGCCACGAGTTAAAACACTGATTTTCTCTGCGGCTATGACAAATGTCATCCCGGAATGTCTTTAAATCAAAAGAAGGTATGAAGTTCATCATGTGTACTCGTTGTTTGTTCAATGTGTCTTCTTCTTCCCCCTTGATGGTTTCGAAACTCGGAACCATCAATAAATCGTATGCACATGAACCTGAAATCTCGTGAGAATAATAAATAAGTTGAATTATATATTTTGTGAGAATCAGCTGTTGATCGGAAATCTCTTCTCATAAACTCTCCATGGCCACCTTTACCAACCCACGTGAAAGCAATTTGAAGTGACCACTGATTGAATGAACCAGATACATCAAACGTGAAACTGAATAAGAATCCTTCGATCTTGTGACTTAAGCTTGCACAGTTGTTGAATGAAGAACGGTGGAGAAATCTCTAAGTACTCAATGCATCACTGAAGAAGTCTATAAGCACAACACCTCTTGAAATTATCCACGTCGACTAAGCGCGTGACACTGAGTACAACAATGTAACCCCTTTAAGTGATAGTTATCTGAGTCATCAACCATCCACCCCGAACCCGGAAACCAGATAAACAAGTCTTCATTCTAAGATTAAGCACGAGCAAGTTATCTTTGAAAGATAAAATAAATACACGCCTTCGAAAAATCCGTCTTCAACGTCACGTAATTAATACCCGGTCAAACGAAATCTGTAGCCACTAAAAAATCGCCCATTTTTTCTTGGTCTCGTCAAAATAATTTCTCGTCACATTTGTCTCGTCACGTTGTCACGTCATTTGTTGTCTCGTCCCGATGATGACCGAAGTAAACTTAATACACACAAAATTTATAAAAAAAATACAAATTTGTTTTAAAAACTTGTGTGTATAAAAGCAAGATCATGCGGCCCAAATCAAATTGATTTAAAAAAAATGGAGTCCAAGGCCCGTGAGTCATGGCCCTTATCAAAAGTGATATACCCGGTCCATCAAAGTGAATATATCTTACTCACTCCAACCCTAATCTCATTCACAGTTAACTTAGCCCTTCACATAGATACATCCGCCTCCCATTTTCACTCCCATCTGAAACCAACTACACATAGATAACAACGCCCCTCACCAAACACTCATCTCATCCCCAACCTCGAAACCTCCGTCCCCCATCATTACACTTCATCTCATGTCATCATATCATCTATCATCCTTACATTCTGGAAACTCTTCACACCAGGAAATCAAACCCACGAATCAAATAAACGCAACCATTAACACAAATCAAACTCACATCCTTCTCGAAATCACCGAACCTGAATCGAATCAGGTTGCAACAAACCTGTGATGAACCTTCAAGATTTTTATTTTCTTCAAGATCATAAGGATGGTCTCGGGTAAGGTTGTAATGATTGCATGTGGGTTTGGTCTGGTTAATTCGAAACCAAGATATGGATTATAACAGATTGTTGTTATAAATCCTTGATTGATTTCGTACATGAAAAGTGGTTTAACACCAAACACGGATCAGTGAAGAAAAAATAATTCGTGAATAGATCTTATTAGATCTTGACTTGCATGAGCAACCACGAAAATTTTTATCTGAGATCTAAAAAAATTAAGTTTTGAGTCATGTTCTGATTTAGATGGGTTAGGTGACGATTGGACTAGGTTAGTTATGGATGATGTTATGGTGATATAAGGTTGGAGGTGTTGAGTCAGACTCAGTGAGTTAACTGAGTCAACTCGGTAATTACCGAGTTGACTCGGTTGTGTTGGTTTTGGTTTTGGTCACATATTTGGTCCACTGGTTTTATAAGAACGATTCATCGGAATGTCAATAGAAGTCCCATCGGAATGTTTTTGTGTTTGAGTCAAAGTAATGTTTTTAGAAAAAAATAAGGCACCATCGGAATGATGTGTCGTCTCCATCGGAATCTTGTTAAGTCTCCATCGGAATGTTTTTCTTAAGTCTCCATCGGAATGATTAAGTATCCATCGGAATCAAACAAACACCCCATCGGAATGGCTATCCGAATAGCCATCGGAATGGCCATCTGAATAACCATCGGAATAAGCATAATTGGAGTCCTATCAGAATCCCCATCGGAAACTCCATCTAAATCCCCATCGGAAAATGGTTTTGACCCTTTTTCATGTTTTCCCGAAAAAAAATGGATCTATAAACTTTTGTCCTTTTCCCAATGAAAATAGATTTGTTAGATGTAAGGAACAAAAAACGTGTAAAAGATTGACCAAGATTTGATGAAACCGAGAATGAATATTGATTAATAAATGGATACCACAAACACAAAACATCGTGACAAAGATTGAACACAGATTGAAACTGTTTGGACTGTTTGGACAAAAATAAGAAGACGTGACAAAAAGTTGTGACAGATTGGACCAAAAATATTATAGAACGCGACACACAGAAACAATTATAGACCACCAAATCGAAAACAATAAACACGAACACGGTCCAAGGATGGAACCGAGGCTCTGATACCAATTGTGGATTTGCTATTATGGATCCGGTGGTCTAATATGGTGATAAATGGTGGTGGAAGCCATTGTTGAAAGAGAGAGAGAAGAGAGGTTGTGTGAAAGAAAGGAAAAATATATTAAAAGTGAAAAATGAACACAAGCAACACCCCTCCTTGGAAGCTAAGGAGGGGTATATATAGTCACACATGATACACTTAACTATACATGAACCTAGTCTAGTCTAAACGTGTGTGACTATGATAACTAATGTGAATTCTTAAATGTCGTCACATAAAGTGAATTTCCAACAAATGTGGTTTTCTCTTGGTCTTGGGGATCGATGGGTATTTGAAAGTAACCCGAGAAACCGTCTAAGAAGCACTAATAGTCATTACCTGCTAGACGTTCAAGCATTTGGTCCATGAAAGGAAGGGGAAAATGATCCTTTCTCGTAGCATCATTGAGTTTGCGTTAGTCTATACAAACTCTCCACCCTGTAACGACACGAGTAGGAATCAACTCGTTGTTTTCATTGGGCACAACGGTGATTCCGCCTTTCTTAGGCACACAATGGACTGGACTAACCCATGGTGAATCCGAGATAGGGTAGATCATTCCCGCATCAAGAAGTTTGATAACCTCTTTTTTGATAACGTCATGGATCTTGGGATTCACCCTTCCTTGGATTTGAATAGTGGGTTTAAAGTCTTCCTCCATGAGAATTTTATGTGTGCAAAAGTGAGGATCAATTCCACGAATATCGGAGATTTTCCAAGCAATCGCTTTCTTGTGATTCTCCAGCACGGCGATAAGTCGAGATTTTTCGTCTTCTTTCAAATCCTTTGCAATGATGACGGGTGACTTCTTATTGTCGTCAAGGAAAACGTACTCGAGATGAGACGGCAGATCCTTAAGCTCTAAATCCGGAGGATTTTCGATGGAAGGCGTAGTCAAATTCGGTTCATCGATAGAGATATCCTTAGGAGATGGTGGAGACATATGGTCCTCATTGAGAAGTTTCTCAATGGTACGAATGTCTTCATCCCAATTGGAGGGAGAATCGTCATATTGTAAGTCCACATCTCCCAAAGTTGTTCAAATTCTTTCAAAATGAAATCACTTTCTCCAAATGGAGTTAGTGATGGAGCAATAGAGGCAACGGTCTCAACAATGGGAAGAGAAGAAGAACCACTTTTACAAGCGTCTTTGAAATGTTCTTCACAAGCCTCATCAAGAACGTCAATGAAATTAACACTCTCGTTTTCAGAAGGCTGCTTAGAAAGTTTACCCATGTTGAAGACGATCTTATCGTCACCAACTCTCATAATTAATTCGCCCACAGCTACATCAATGAGAGTGCGACCGGTCCTCAAGAATGGACGTCCAACGATTAATGGAACACGGGGGTCCATCTCGTAGTCAACGACAACAAAATCCGTCGGAAAGGTGAATTTGTCGACACCGACGAAGACATCTTCGGCTATCCCCACCGGATAAGCAACCGTACGGTTAGCTAATTCCAAAGTCATTCGTGTGGGGACTAGCTCGGGTAGAGACAATTGTTTCCAAACGCTTAGAGGCATTAAGTTGATACTAGCACCTAGATCGGCTAGGGCCATAGAATTCTCTACCCCGGGGAAGTTGCAAGGAATGAGAAAACGACCCGGATCACCAAGTTTGGTGGGTAATTTTCTTAAGAGCACTGCGGAGAAATTCTCGTTAAGTTGGGTCTGAGCGATGTCAAGAAGTTTCTCCTTATCACTGAGAAGATCTTTAAACATTTTAGCATATTTGGGCATGTGAGCGAGAGTCTCGGCAAAGGAGATATTGAAATTCAGTTGTTTAAACATTTTGAGAAAGTTAGAAACCTGAATATCATCCTTGTTCTTCAATTTCTATTTCCTCAACCTTGAGGGATAAGGTATATTGGGTTGAGATGAAGGCTTTGGAATGGAATTCTCACTCACATCCTTGGGTGGTAGAGGGGTGGAAGTATAAGGTGGTGGAATTGGTGAAGTAGAAGTTGGAAAATTGGGGAAGGGGACTCGTTTTCCTTTGTCACAATCACCGGTGTAGGTGTAGGAAGCTCGGGTTCCTTTAAACCTTTTCCACTTTGAGTGGTGATTGCTTTCATCTCCCCTCTTGGATTAGCAACGGTGTTACTCGGAAGATAAACCAAACCAGAGGCTTGATTACTTGGGAAGAAAATAGCCATCATGTTTCTTAAGTCATTCGTTTGACTTGCCAAAGTTTCCGCATATCGGCTCGAAGATCATTCCCTTGTTTCACCATATCTGCTTTCAAGTTGGCCATTTCCCGCTGAAGATTTTGCACTATCACATCATTAGTCCTCATGTAAGTGTCAACCTCTTGATTAAATATGGTGGGTTGGGTGAGAGGAAGAGCATGGTAGGCAGGTGGTTGATAAGCGGGTGGTTGGTGAACTTGATTGTTTCTTTGAGGTGGATATGGGTTTCTTTGGGTTTGATATTGATTTGGAGCTCGAGGTTGGTTTTGATTGTTGCGATTGAGGTTGTTTGGGTTTTGTGGGGCAAAACTGGGTGGTGAAAGAAAGTTTTTTGAGCGATAGCTGAGCAAATTGCGGTCACCTTGAGGACGTGCTTGATAGCCTCCCGTGGAATAGTTATCGTTGGCGGCATACACATTTTCCGGATTGTCATGAGTCGAAGGACAATCGGTGTATGAATGAGATCCCCCGCATATTTCACATGATTGACTCATAGCATTAACTTGAGCATTGATAGCTTTGGTGTTGTTAGCGGTTTGGAGAGCAAGTGTTTCAACAAGCGTAGTAAGCTTATCAATTCTCTTGTCGCTCTCATTAGTGCTAGCACTAGCCACATTAGTCCGAACACTCTTGGTTTGCACTCTAGACTTGTTCTCAATAATATCCCAAGCGGCATTAGAAGACTTAACCAAAATGTTACCCCCCCCCCCCCTGAGGCACTATTTAGTGAATCTTGGTCATTCATGCTTAAACCATTGTAAAAAGTATTAATTTGATGTACTTTTTTGAAACCATGTTGTGGACACTTTCTTAAAAGTTCCTTAAAACGGTCCTAAGATTCACTAAATGTCTCACCGTACTTTTGTTCAAAGGTAATGATTTCATTCCGCAAAGCGGTAATACGTGAGGGTGGGAAAAAGTAGTTGATAAATTTAGTCTCTAAATCCGTCCATGTAAGAATACTTTGGGTTCCTTATCAAGCCAATTCCGGGCTTGTCCCTCTAAGGAGAAAGGAAAAAGTTGCAAGCGAATCACTTCTTGTGAAACCCCATTATACTTAATCCTATCGGTGAGTTGAAGAAACCTTTTTATATGGTCATAAGGATCATCAGGTGAACGCCCCAAGAAAGGTTGAGCAGAGACCATTTGAATAAAGTCGGATTTGAGCTCAAAGTTGTTGGCTCCAATCTCGGGTATGACAATAGCATCAGTGTTGCCCTATACGTGCGATTGCAAAAGCTCGATCATTGGTTGATTGTTCATGGTGACAATAGGTGGAGTAATGACTTCGGCTTGAGCTGCTTTCTTCTTACGAGCACGGGTACGCATACACACCTACAAAAAGAAAAGAAAAATAGACAAGAAATATTTTTGGTTTTTTATTGTTTTTCTATTTTTTTGAACTTTTTGAAAATTTTTAATTTTTATGGATTTTTGAAAAATTTTAAGCAAGGAAAATAAAGTTAAAAAATGAACGGATCCCAAAATCCAACGCATCTCTCACTAAAAACCGTTAATCTTAACGAAAAGAGCCGACAACGGCGCCATTTAATACAAGGAATTTCCAAGTATAAAATAATTTCGTTCCAAGTCTTTTCGAATTGATTACTAGTTAAAAGTGAGACTCAGTCGTTCTTGGTGGAAAAGAAAATGGGTTGGTTATCTATTCTAAACTAAAAGCAAATAAGAAAATGTCGTTGAGTAAAATAAAAGCTTTAAAAATTAAACTAAAAATTACTAGAATTCAAAAATAAGCAATTAACCCCGTCGGAATGCCCTATCGCAATCCTGTCGCAATGTCAAAAGAAATCCTATCGCGATGTAACCATCGGAATCCTATCGCAATGTAACCAAAAGAAATCATGTCGCAATCATGAAACTAGGTCCTATAGCAATACAACCAAAAGGAATCTCGTCGGAATACCAATCGCAAAACGCATCTGAAAACAAAACCCTATTGCGATGTTGTGATCGCAATGTGCATCGGAATCCCAATCGCAAAAGGGTTTACTTTGCGATGGCTTTGTGATTCAAAATAACCTAAGATTTAAGCTATTTTCAATAAGCTCAAACCAAGACTTATCCAACTCAATAATAAGCCGAACTAATAAGCATGAAATAAGGACTTTTTAAACTTTAAATTGGCAAAACTTTTAAATCAAACCATAAAAAGATTAAAACTTTAAGAAAACTTTTAAAAAGTAAATAAGCTAAGTACCAAATAAGCCAATAAGCATAATAAGCTCAAAGCTTAATTTTCACAAAAACTTAGATATGATCAAAAAGATAAACTTTTTAATCACATAAACATCAAGATGAAGCAATATGAAAAATGATACGAATCAAAAGTAAATTAAATCAAGAAAGGTAGAAGGAGATTAAAGATATAAAGCTTAACTTGAACTTGTGATTAATGAATTCCAAATACAAGGATGAAATAAGCTTAAACTTGAAAGAAAAATGAAGAAAAGATGAAAACTTAGTGAGAGAAAGTTAAAACTTTCTCTTTCTAAAAACTAAGAAAGGAAAAAAATGAAAAATGACTAAATTCACTAACTAACACCCTCCTAATGTGTCATTAGGAGGGTATTTATAGGAGATTGGGAGGTGCATGTACTTCCTTCTTTCTTTCTTTCTTCTCGACTCGATTTTAATTCTTTGTCTTTCTCGACGTCGTCTTGGGATTTGTCGATGTAAATTGAACTTGTCTTGTAATTTTCTTCTTCTATTAGACTTGAGTTCTTCGACTTCATTAAACTTCCGTCTTTAGACTTTTTCTTTGATAAATCTTCAGAATAGGCCTTGGACTTCCGTTCTTTTTGCACTCTTGATTTTTTGACTTCGTCTTTTCTCGTTTTCTTCGATAAAAGCCCGTGATAGCCTATGTTTTCTTCCTTTTTCATCTTTTGGTCCTAAAACACAATAAAAACACAAACCACGCATAATTCCGACTTTTACGACATAAAATATACGTTTTGGTCATGTTATTATTGGAAATAAGTGGTAAAAGGATAAGTGTTTTCACACTTATTAATAAGCATGGTGGTTGTTATTACCGCTTTGTATGTTAGTTTCATGACGATCACTATTACGACCGTGATTCTTGTAACTATTCTGCTGAGTGACTGGCTGGGTACCGGTTCCTACTCTTTTGAATGAAAGTTAGCTGAGTGAAGTGTGACATCTAGCTGAGAAAGTAAAAGCATGGAATAGAATGGTGGTGTCTAATGGTTGAAGTTTATTCTAGTCAGAAATTCAATTTATAGTTTTCGTCCTTGTTCTACAGAGTCTTCATAGTATAAACAGCATCAACATCTTGAGAAATCTCCAAAGTATCAGCAGCATTAGCATTTGTGAGGTCTTCAAAGTGTTAGCAGCATCAGTATCTGGTAAAATCTTCAACACTCGAGCAGCATCATCATCTGGTAGAGTATCGACAAGTAGAAACGCCTGAGATGATTGAGGATCGATCAACAATATCCATGGAGTACACCCGGATTACTGTACATGAAGTACAAAATGACTACTACACATGGAGCATATCTGAGACACTATACGTGGAGTTTACATGAAATACTATACATGGCACTGGTGGAAATTTTATGGGATGATCGATACTGGTGTCAATTGTCTGACATGATCAAAGAAATAACTTGATATAAACGATAGTAAACTGAACTAAAATAAGTAACATGATAGCCTGGTAATTCTTGCGTAGACTTAATGTTGGTTGTATAGAGGTTCAAGAATATGCTTAAACAAAATTTCAACAATGGTCAACATGAAGACATGACTGATGAAGACCAAACATGATTTATCATGAAAACAAAATTTTAGTGTATTCCTTATGTATCTTAGTATGAAAACATCATCACTTTGCTGATAACATAACCCTCGTAAGGAGACATGAAACTTAATCAACATGAAAACGACATCTACGTGAGAGCATGAAAATTAACTGTTACAAAGAAGATAAAAGTATGATCAACTGAAGTTTAACATGAACTGATGTGGATGGCTATGTTTCAGTCCACAGAATTCAACGAAGGAAACATGTGACTAAGTATGGGCGATTCCGGTTCGATCCATACTTGTAAAAAAAAATTATGAGAACTGTCATGTATGGAAATTTACAATCTGGGACAAAATATGGTTGGCTGTAGTCCAATACATACTTGTCAAAATTTTTATAAAATGTCATGATATGAGCAAAGGTGAACGTCTATGGTTCGGTTAAAAAAAATACTCAACTAAAAACGTGAAAATTTGACCTGAATAATGGTGAACGTTTATGGATGGTTCACCAAGTAATATTCGACTGAAAATATGAACGGGCAAGGGTGAACGCCTATGGGTCGGTTCACCAACACAAAATTCGAATGAAAAGCACATGCGACTAAATATGGCCAGTCTTGTACCAACCTTTTACTTAGTCAAAATTTAAGAAAAACTGACTGGTAACTGAAGAAAACTGACTAATAATTGCATGAGAAACATGAAAGATAACAATGCCAAAATCTGGGAAGCTCTTGGTGACTACCCACTAGTCACAGGTCAAGTTTTAAAGCCTACAGGTCGAACCTTGCGCTCTGATACCATAATTGTAACACCCCACTTGGATAAGTGGACCGCTGCGTGTATTTATGGCGTGTCATCAAATCATAAGGTAAATGTCCTAAAACATTAACTAACCATAAAGGAAATACCGGAATAAAACATCGATAATCCAAACATAAGCTCAAAACATTAAAAGTAAATAATGAAGGAAAGGACTAAACAATGTCCAAAATAAGCAAAATAATGTAAGAAGTGCATAAATTAAGAAGTCTGGATAGCTTCCATCCAAATTCACATGCTCACAGAATCCTAAGAGCGTCCTGGTGTACCTGTCGTTAGAACATGAAAGGAACTACGGCTGAGCATAACGCCCAGTAAACGAATATAAAGCATGATAAGAAATACTGAAATGAAGCATATGATAAAATACTGAAGCTGTAAGACTGATAAGTAAAGTTGCAGTGGAAATATGTGTATAATCTGAAAAGTCTAATTTATAAGTAATAAAGTTGAACTGTTATCTATTAAATCTGAAAACATGCATTTATTGTATTTTAATTTGCCAAGAGCTTATATAGGTCATGTGCTGTAACAACGTCTGCATGAATACATGGAGGGGTGACCTCGTCATGCTATAGAGGGGTGACCTCTAAATAATATGCTGGGTAGAGGGATCAACTCAAATGTGAAGGATGTAGAGCACACACCACATTCACATGATAAGCTGTAAACTGATAACCTAGGATGCATCCATACGCCCCGCTGATAATACTGATAAATGTCCAAGCTGAAATAAATGGGACGCTGCGAGAAATCACTCCCTCGTAGAGGAGTCATGACACCAGTGCCTCTAGTGTCATGTTTACGGTACCTCCGTAACTAGTACGTAAACTGGTCATGCTTGTATATAAAGCTCAGGCAGTTTATCTAGTTATTAAAATGATTACTGATAAGCTTAAAATATATACTGGGGAAAACATTTGGCTGCAGACAGGGAATCCTAATCATGCATAGAAGGAAGTCCTTACTGAAGGAGGGGAAATCTGCACCTTGTGTCCAGTAACAAAATAAGAATGAAAGTTGAAGGGTCTACTCCGACTTCACGGATACTACATAAATAAGAGACGTGAAATGAGTTGTCTGATTACTGTTTATTGTTTACTGTTTATTATTGTTCTTAATTCATTTAGTGTGTTCTCGTACTATTTTACTGGTTGCGTATAAACTGATTAATCTAATTGTCCGGTGTATTTCTGGTAAATTTGACTGTTCTTTAAATGTTTACTGATTAGTATATATCATGTATTTCTGTTTACTGTGTAGTATACTGTGTTCTGATATATTACTATAAATAGTAGCTTGTTATAAACAGAAAGTTTCCTAAAATAGAAAGTTCCTAAAACAGAAAGTTTTCCAAAAAGGTTCCATGAATTATTAAATCATTTAAAATAAAAAGAACATTTAATTCATAATTAAATAAAATCGTCTCAATTTAATTTGCTAACTAAATTAATGAAGACGTTTCTAGTTTAGTTAATTCCGTAATATATCATAATTTATAAAATGATTTAATAAAGATTTAAGTAACACCTTTGCATTTTATATTGACTTGTACTCGGAAATCCGAGCCAAAAACCTTTCCCCGAGACACCCACGTCTCGGGTCAACCCAAACCGAGTCCACTACAACCCACGCTATGGGCCCCCTTATGCTGGCGTCACAAACAGTGGCCACCGACATTGTGTCGGTTGCCACTGTTGGCTAGAGACTTCCCACTGCCGGGTTATTATTTCCCACTGTTTGTGTTGTAAGTTCACACTGTTAATGCAGTGGTTCCCACTGCTATTGTTTTTGTTTCCACTGTTCGCTATCTCAAACGCCCCCCTTTCTGCGAGTTAAACCCAAACACCCCTTATTCGTGTTTGATTCATGTCTGGGCAAACAAAACACCACCGAGCCATATTGTTTTCCATTGCAAACGAACCAAACACCCATGTTTTAAGATCTTGGTTTCGGTTGGCCACCACAACACACCACCGAGACCTTGTGGTCCTGGCTGTACACAATCAAACGCCCACCGAGAGTTTCCAAACTCTCGGTTTTCAAGTTTAACCCCCAAAACCCGACTAGTTCCTGTTTTAATTACGTTTTTAAAACTGATTACCTTTTGTGATCACGAAGATCAAAGATAGATTCTGAACAAAATGAGGAAGGAAACTGATTACCTTTTTTCGTGAATGAGGTGGCTTAAGAACCCACAAACTGAATCAATCCCAAATCAAAACCATCTTTTTTTTATCTTGTCCAAGCCGGCGATTCACCCAAAGGGAAAACCCTAATTCTTTTTTTTTCTATCTGTGTCGAGTAGTGAGTTAACCAACCCCCCCGTTTTGTTTTCTTTTGGTAGAAGGCCGGGCTTAAGGCCCATGTCTCCTTTTTTGTAATAACAAACGCAGTCCAACCAAAGTATACACACTTTCTAATTTCCGTGTCGCGTTTTATTTTTATTTTGTTTTTCTCGCAAGCGTGCTCGTGTTTGGATCCTAACAAGTATTTATTTATTTTTCTGAATAATAATACTTACATAATACTTGACTAATTTCTATTAATTATTTTTCTGAAATAATTAATTACGTAATGTTTTAAATAAAACCGAGGCTGTGTAATTACTGTTAACGTTTAATTAATTCTGTATAATAAATAATACATACGTAATATTTTCTGAAACTTAATAATTATTTTCTGAATAATTATTTTGTTGTAGTATTTAAATAAACTAAGACTGCGTATTTACTATTTACGTTTAATTAAAGTTAAAGCTGAGACTACGCGTATTTAATATTCGAGGATTTTAAATACGGGTTTTACAACATGCCTCTAAATTTGACAGCTGCTCGTGTGAATACTATGATTGAAGAAGCGATAGCTAATGCGCTTGAGGCGGATCGTGCAGCTAGAGGTCAAGGCCAAGGTGGGAATGCTGGTGGACCACAAGCTCCTAGAGAATGTTCATATGCCAGTTTTATGAAATGCGGGCCTACGCAGTTTCGTGGTACTATAGGAGCGTTGGAACTTCGTCGTTGGGTGGAGAAAATAGAAAGTACATTTGAAATCAGGAAGTTTCATTAGCAGAACCAAAACAAGAAGAACAGGTTAGATCCACAAGTTCAAGAAGATGTTCAACAAGAACAATAAGTGGAAGAGCCTAATATTGCCAGTGAAGTACAAGAACCAAAGGATAAAGGTAAACAAGTTCAGACTTCACAGCCTGCTATAAAAGGCATTGTCATACAAGGTCAACAACCTCAAGAGAGTGAAGATGATAGACCTCTCAGATTTATAAGAAAGTTACCAAAAATTAACCCTAAAGACAAAGGCAAGTAAAAGCTTGAATCTGAATCTGAAGATAAAGACAATGATTCAAATAGTGTAGAAGAATAAAGAAATTTCATCAAGTTGATCATGATGAAGAAGTAGCTTGGAGGATGAAAGCTCAGTTTCATGAAGAACAAGAGCAGGAAACACTTACAGTAGAGCAAGCAGCTCTTGAAGCTAAGAGTCTACAACTGGAATGGTATATTGAAGAATATGATAGGATCCAAGCTGAGTTGAAAGCCAGTGAAATTCTTGTTGAGGCTATGATAGCAGAAGAGAGAGATGCTTATAATGAGGATGAAAAAGCTAGATTGGTTGATGACTTGGTAAGAGAATAGAAAAGGTTCTTTGTAGAGAAAATAATAATGGAGGAAATCAAGCCTCCTACAACCAATCAACTCAAAACTCATATGGTGGCTTATTTGAAAAAGGCAAAGCATTTCATTCATGAACAACGAAGGAGGAAGAACTTTGACGAAGTTAAGGCTCTTTATGAAAAACACAAGAGGAGTAATGAAAAATTTGTTGCTATTGGATCTAAAGAAGATATTAGAGCTATTGAAGAAGCTAAGAAACACATGCGACAAAGACAATTTGGAAGTATCCCTAGACTTGATGATTCACAAGCTGTTAAAAGACCTGAAGGAAGTTCTCCACCAGTAAAGACAACTTATGTCAGGAAAAGAAAGAGAGCAAAGGAGACACCTAAGGATGTTGAAATAGAAAGGCTGGATGAGGGAACAAATCCTCAAAGTGTTGAATAGACTGTCAATGTACAAGCGGTACATGATCAGTCAATAGTACATACAAATGAACAGACGGTACATACTCCTCAGAGAAATGAAAATGAAACAGAGAAAGTACCAGAGAAAGGTACTTCACATACAGGAGGATAAGATATACCTAAAGAAGTAGATTCTATAGGTAAAGGAATTAAAAGGAAACACTCAACTCAAAAGAACCATCATTATAAGAAGAAGTTGAAAGAAACTTCTGATGAAGAAAGTAACAGTGATGAGAGCCTCAGAGACTATCTAAATATTGTTGGATTTGAAGATCAGTATGTTAATACAGAAGTCATGGGAAAGAAATCCTTCATAGCCAATTGTAAATGGTTCAACAAGTGAAGGAATATAATCGCATGGTATATTCAGAACTGATGGGTCTTACAGGTTATTTAGATGGTTGGAAGACATACTCCATGTGCTTGACAGATGATGTTCGTTTCGCAAGTCTTAAATTTATAACAAGGTTTCACAAAACAAGGGACTAGAATACAAACACGGGCAAGTATACCCTTTCGTTCGTAATATAGCTTGTAATGGTAAGCCAAGATCGTTCGCTAGGACTTAGTTTCGTTTTGGTAATCAATATTATAATTAAAGAAAGAAATGATCGAATAAGTAACAATAATAACAAGTATGACTAATATGGGATAATTCGTATAAGTTTGTGATGATGATAAAAATGATCGAGATATGTTTATGTAGGTAAAGAGTGATAATCCTTTTTCGTCAAAATGGCATTTACACAATTCACTTTGGTATGATTCAAGACTTTTGTTTGATTAAGCAACTAAGCTTAAAACAAGTTTCCAACAAGTTCAATATTTTATCAAAGTATATAATCGGATCTCTCCAACCAAAGATTCAAAACCATAGACAAGTTCTTAAAAACTTATTATAACAACTTGAGTCTCTCGAAGTCAAATTATCGTAACAAATCAAGTTTAGATAACATATGATGATAGAACTAAGTGGCAAAATGGTTCTACAACATTGGCTTGAAATCAATTATAAAGGATCATATCATAGCATCTGTAAAACCCGCATGCTTTTACCATGAATAGTACTCTTAAGATCGTACGTACTAGATTAAAACTTTCCTTTTATAGTATGACTACGTTCACGTGGTAAAATTTTACGTATTACGTACGTGTTAGAACACGATAAGTATTTATTATGTACGAATACACAATAATTATTTAACAATAATTAATCACGAACATGCGATCATGAAATCATGAACGTAATTAAATCACGAACTAATATTAATTACGTATATATATATTTATTACGAGCACGAATAAATATATTAAGTCACGGTTAATATTTAACGAGAACACATAAAACACGAACACAAATAAACACGAACGAACACTTAAATAATGAGACACGGAAAACGGTACGGGTACCCCATGTGGGGCCCCCTACCCGCGGCTACATCAAGAAAGATGGGCCAAGCCCATCAAATTTTACTAACATGGGGTAAAAGGTAAAATCTTGTTTCATTTTTCACTTTACAGTAAACTAAACAAAAACCTAAAAAAGATTTTCTCCTTTCCTTCTTGCTCTCCTCTTTGGCCGCCGCATATAACACAAGAAAAGGGGGGGGGGTGTTCGTTTGATTTTGATCTTGGGTTTTGTACGTGTGTTCGTGTGTGTTCATCCTCGTTAGATCCACGCATTCGGTATACCTTTTTAATCCTTTTTCTTTTTGATTTGATTTAATAAAATTAATTAAGAACATGATGTTTTTAAAAACCTAATTTAAAAACATAAACTAAACCTGAAAAAGGTTATGGGGTAAATCAAAAAGGAGGTTTTAGGGGTGTTTGTGTGTGGCCGGCGCCTAAACCGAACCCCAAGGGGGTCTCGGTTTGGCTTATAGACCACCACCGAGACCACAAGGTCTCGGTTTGGTGGTGTGGGTCCCACGGCAGCAGCAAAAAAAAGGGAGCCGCGAAGTGGTTCGGGCTATGGTGTCGATTTCAGGTCCGGTTCATGGTTTCTAGTCACGATCCGGTTCACAGTTTATGTTAAAGTTATGTTTTAATAAACATATGTTAAAATTAAAATAATAATTATATGACATGATTAATTTAATAAAACATGACTTAGGTTATAATTTAATTATTAGATCATGGAATTATTAACCTAGGTAATTATATTTTTCTAGACTTTATAATTAATTAATTATTCAAAACCATAGTTATAATTAATTAATTTACATGACTTAGGTTATATTATTAATAATTAATAATACATGTTTTAACCTAAGTATTTAACCTTATTTAATTAAAAAACATGATATATTTAATTAAATACTTTTAACCTATAGTTTATTTAAATTACATGTAATAATTAATAAACTATACCTTATATCATTATGACTTAGAAAAATAATCAGAAAACACTTAAGCTTATATACTTAGCTTATTTAACCAGCTTATATCTAATTATAGAAACTTTCTATTTTTAGAAACTTATTTAATTCAGGCAGCTAATCTATTTATGGAAACTTTCTATTTTTAGAAACTTATTTAATTAAGGCAGCTAATCTATTTATGGAAACTTTCTATTTTTAGAAACTTATCTATTTTAAGCAGTAATTCTATTTTTGGAAACTTTCTATTTTTGGAAACTTTCTATTTTTGGAAACTTTATATTTTCGGAAACTTTCTATTTTTGGAAACTTTCTACTTTTGGTAACTTTCTATTTTTGGAAACTTTCTATTTTAGGATACATGCTATTTTAGAAAGTTACTTATTATTACACAGTAAGTATAATAATACATGAAATACCAGAAATACTTAATCAGAATAGGCAGAATATAAGATAAACACAGTTTAAGGCTTAAAACAGTAAAACATGATATGAACATATAAAATAAGCTAAGACATGACATAAAACCAGTTACGGATTTAGTAAACATATACTTATTCATGTATGTATTTATGTAGCATTAGTGATACCGAAGTAGGACTCTCCTCAGTTCGTATTCTTCGTTCACTGGACATAAGGTACGGATTCCCGTCCTTTCAGTATGGACAATCTTTCCTTATTAGGATTCCCCGTATGCAGCCAAATGTTTTCCCGTAGTATAAGTTTATATATTTGATTTGCTTATGTTTAAATTAGAATACATATAGCCATATACATGCATGACCAGTTTCACCTAGTTATGGAGGTACCGTAACCATAACATTAGAGGCACTGATGTTATGACTTCACCACGGCGGAGTGATTGCTCGTGGCGTCCCTTCAGGTTTTGCACATATTATTATATTTATCATGTGGGGCGTATGGGTGCATCCTAGTTACACGTTTTTCAGCAGATTACTCAGTGTGAATGTGGTGTGTGCCTTGCATCCTTCACAAGGAGCTGATCCCTCCTACCCAAACCAGTATATTAAATTAGAGGTAGCCCCTCTAATTTGCATGATGAGGTCACCCCTCCAAGTATTCATGTACGGTGGATTTTCATGACCTATATTGGCTAATGGTAGAATATGTTAAACAGTTTTTATAAGAGAAACATAAGGCTTTTCAAACTATAAAACCAGTTTTACCAAGACTTAACCAGGTTATTCGGGACTTAGTTTCTTCCGCTGTTATATGTTATATGCTTATCCTATTCATGCTTTATTGTACATCCGTGCACTGAGCGTATTGCCCAGCCGTTTTCCTTTTCTATGTTCCCAAAACGGCAGGTACTCAGGGACGCTTGTAGACTTTAAGCGTACGTGCATATGGACTGGAAGCTTTCTAGCCTTTCTTTACTTTATGCATTATCTTTACTTTGATACTCTTGCTATGGAAATTGTTTAGTCCTTTCCTTTACAGTACTTATGTTTGTGTGTGATGAGCTTTACTTTTGGACTACCGATGTTTGATTTCGGTATTTTCCTTTTATGGTCATGTAATGTTTAGACATTTTTCCTTGTATGCTTTGATGACACGCCATAATTACGCGTGACATTCCATTATCAAAATGGGGTGTTACAATTATGGTATCAGAGCCAAGGCTTTGACCTGTAGGCTCTCAAAATATGACCTGTGATTAGTGGGTAGTCACTATGGTCTTCCTAGAACTGACAGTCGTTTTTCATGCATTCATCATTTTTATACATACATATATATGTCATTGTCGCAGGTTTATGACTAAGTAATGGTTGGTACAGAACTGGACCTATTTAGTCGCATGTGTTTTATCGAAACTTTTAAAATTGGGACCTACCCATAGGCGTCCCCTCGCCATGTCTTTTATTTTGGGTGAATTGACCATAGGCGTTCACTCTTGAGCATACAAAAGTTTTCATAAAACTGCATCATGCATTCATACACAAATTTTCTTGCATAAATTTTTTTCTGGATTTATTGGTATAAATTGTTTCTCATGTATATATATTTTATGTTTTGAGCTGTTAATCATATGTTTTATGTTATATTGTCAGATGGCAAACACAAACAATCTCTAGGAGATGTTTGCAGCTGCTGATGCAGAAATGCAAGACATCCTTCATCAGAACGACGGCTATCCTCCCCCGCCTAACATTTTCCCCATGGAAGGAAGGAATCGGCTCATGAGGGAATACTATACCATTAGACAGCGACCTCACGAAGACAACAATGACTTCATGCAACGTTTTCTTCGTTATGCGGGTGTCCTGAGAACAGCTTCGGGCACTACTGAAGAGCAGGCACTACATTTTCGTTGGGCTCTTAATCCAATGATCGCCAATAACTTAGGAGGTGCTCCGTTGGATACGGTAGCACAAGTGACCGATGTAGCACGTAGACTGGAGATGCTGCAGGAGAGAGATGAGTTCGGGTAAGCTGAGAGACCCGACAAGAGGTAGACATTCGTATTCAAGCGGTGATCAATCCGTATTCTTTCCATATATGTCAATTATTCATCTCTTTAAACTGTATCTTCCAGGCAGAAAACTGGGGACTGGTCTCAGCCGGCTACTCAGCAGCAGCCTCATCAGCCCAAGAGAAATGGTCAGACTAACGACCGTTCTGCTACGGATAGGCGTGGCGGTAATGATAATTACCGTAACAACGCTAGACACTCCAACAGCAGCAGGTCCTAATACTTATGCATTTTCTTATGATTTCATGAGTAACTCATATTCTGACACTTTAGCAAAATTTCTACCAGGAACCATGGAAACGGCAGGGACCAGAACCAGAGAGGTTCACAGCCTAGCCGTCCAGCTATCACCGGTATTCAATCTTACGATTATTCGCATTGTCCTTTGTACCCTATTATCATGTCTTATGTAAAATGTTTTATCAGGTTCCCAGCCAGCCAGAGCACCTGCTGGAGGATATACTCATCCTCTTTGTTCTACTTGCTACCGTAGGCACCCAGGGCCATGTCGTTGTAACACTGACGCATGCTTAAAGTGTGGTCTTCCTGCCATATCATGAAGGATTGCCGTAAGGGCGAGATGGAGGGCACATCGGGACATGCTGATTCCAAGCCGCCTCCTACCACCTGGCGTATCTACACGACATCTCATGACCAGGCCAACAAGTCTACAGGTACCATCACTGGAATCTTGTATATGTATGGTCAAGCTGCGTGTGTTCTTTTCGATACGGGTGCTACTCACTCGGTCATTTCTACTGCTTATGCTAAGAACATTAGGATGCTCCCCATGCCACTAGAGAATAGGCTTACTATTTCCACGCCTTTGAGGGACTCTGTATTAATCACCCATGTATACAAGAGTCTTCCCCTAGAATTCGATGATAAGGTTCGACCTGTTGACGCTCTTCTGTTGGACATGAATGACTTCGACATGATTTTGGGCATGGATTGGCTATCCAAGCATCACGCTACCATAGACTGCCATTCATATCGAGTTATCTTCGGTGATGTAAATGCACCAGAGTACATTCATAACGGGTTCGTACCCGGACGGTCTGTATAAATTATATCGACCCTGCAAGCGCGTGCATTACTGTCACATGGCTGCGAGGGTTATCTAGCTACGGTTCACGACATGGATGCTGAATCTCCATCAATTCAGGATCAACCAATAGTGTCGGAATTCCAAGATGTATTTCCAGCAGAACTTCCGGGCATACCACCTGCACGAGAAGTGGAATTCAATATCGAGCTTATTCCAGGAGCTGAACCAATCTCCAAGGCTCCTTATCGCATGGCTCCCAGAGAGCTGAAGGAGATGAAGGATCAACTACAAGAACTTCTTGAATGAGGTTTCATTCGACCGAGCGCATCTCCTTGGGGCGCACCGGTCTTATTTGTTAAGAAGAAGGACGGCAGTATGCGTCTTTGCATAGACTATCGCGAGCTCAACAAGATTGCTATCCGGAATAGGTATCCACTGCCGCGTATAGACGATCTGTTTGACCAACTCCAAGGGGCCAAACACTTCTCCAAGATTGATCTTAGGTCAGGCTATCATCAGCTACGGGTCAAGGAGCAGGATATGGCCAAGACTGCTTTTCGTACCCGCTACGGCCATTACGAATTTGTAGTTATGCCATTCGGCCTGACAAATGCTCCAGCAGTGTTCATGGACTTGATGAACAGAATCTTCCATGAATTTCTGGACAAGTTTGTCATTGTCTTCATCGATGACATTCTCATTTTCTCAAAGTTCAAGGAGGAACACGAAGACCATCTTCGTATAGTACTACAGATTCTTCGCCAGAAATAGTTGTATGCTAAATTATCCAAGTGTGAGTTCTGGTTAGACAAGGTGGCATTCCTAGGTCACATTGTATCAGCAGAAGGAATCACTATGGATCCAGCGAAGGTTGAGGCCATTACTAAGTGGCCGAGGCCGACATCAGCGACAGAAGTCCGCAGTTTCTTAGGCTTAGCTGGCTATTACCGTAGGTTCGTGGAGAACTTTTCCCGCTTAGCTCTACCATTGACCAAACTGATGCGGAAAGGGGAGAAATTCGTCTGGACTGAAGAACGAGAGAAGAGCTTTGAAGACCTGAAGCAGAAGCTAGTATCTGCACCTATTCTTACTCTCCCATCTGGTACGGGTGGATTTCAAATCTATAGTGATGCATCGGGGAAGGGACTTGGCTGTGTTCTCATGCAACATGGGAAAGTGATCGCGTATGCTTCCCGGCAGCTTAAGCCTTATGAAGAAAATTACCCCACACATGACTTGGAACTTGCTGCAGTCGTGTTTGCATTGAAGATATGGAGGCACTACTTATATGGAGAATCATGTGATATTTTCACGTACCACAAGAGCTTGAAGTATATTTTCACTCAACGTGAATTGAACATGAGGCAGAGGAGATGGTTAGAGCTGTTGAAGGATTATGACATTAATCTACAGTATCATCCCGGAAAGGCAAATGTAGTAGCAGATGCTCTTAGTAGGAAGTCCAAAATGATCAACGGCATTAAAATTGAGGAGGAAATCATAAGAGACTTGGAGCGACTAGACATTAAGATCATGGTACGTGGATAACACGCTTACTAGGCTAATCTTAGAGTAGAACCCGAGTTACTCTCTAAGATCAAGGAAGCTCAGAAAGATGATGGAGAAATCTAGGCGATAGTACAGAATTTGGAGAAACAGACGGAATTCAGAGTAGATGCAGATGGTATCGTATGGCAGGGCACGAGACTTTGTGTTCTTGATGACCAAGAACTCCGGGAGGCCTTGTTAGTTGAAGCTCATAGCTCCCCATTCTCTATACATCATGGTTCGACTAAGATGTACCATGACATCAAGCAATACTTGTGGTGGAGTGGTATGAAACAGGATGTGGCCACTTACGTCTCCAAATGTCTTACCTGCCAGCAGGTTAAGATCGAGCATCAGCGATCTGGCGGTCTCCTTCAACCGTTAGATATTCCAGAGTGGAAGTGGGACAAAATCACCATGGATTTTGTTACTGGTCTTCCGCCCACCAAGAGGAAGCATGATGCAATTTGGGTTATCGTAGATCGACTTACCAACTCAGCTCATTTCTTACCGATCCGCAAGGAAGATCCGGTAAGTAAACTCGCCGATACGTATAGAAGAGAGATCATGAGACTCCATGGTGCTCCATCCAGCATCGTCTCAGACAGAGATCCTCGTTTCACTTCGCGATTTTGGAAGAGTCTGCAGAAAGCTTGGGGTACACAACTTAAGCTTAGCACGGCTTTTCATCCTCAAACGGACGGACAGTCGGAGCGAATGATTCAGACATTGGAAGACATGTTGAGGTCATGTGCGTTGGAATGGACGAGTGATTGGGACGATTACATCTGTTTGGTGGAGTTTGCCTACAACAACAGTTGGCACGCAAGTATCAAGTGTGATCCTTTCGAGATGTTGTATGGCAGAAAGTGTCGTGCCCCAATCTGCTGGGATCAGGTTGGCGAGCGAACACTTGAAGGACCAGAAATCATAGAGATGACCAATGAAAGGATCGCAGTAGCTAAGCAGAAACTTCAGGAGGCATGGTCACGTCAGAAGAGTTACGCCGATAAGCATCGTAGGGACATACATTTTAACGTAGGAGATCACGTCTTCCTTAAGGTTTCGCCGACGCGTGGTGTTAGACGCTTCGGGATTAAAGGGAAGCTCAGTCCTCGTTTCATCGGACCGTTTGATATCATTTAACGAGTCGGTGAAGTATCTTACCGGTTAGCGTTACCTCCGCAGCTTTCGCATGTACACAATGTGTTTCATGTGTCCTTACTCAGAGGGTACCAGTATCATCCCCTTCACATGGCTCAGTATCCACTGGAACAGATACGTGAAGATCTCACCTTCATAGAAGAACCCGAACGAGTTCTTGACAGACAAGAATGAGTCATCAGAAGGAAGACGATTCCATTCGTCAAAATCCTTTGGAGGGATCATAACGAGCGGGAAGCCACTTGAGAAACAGAGGAGTCTATCCGGGCTTCTTACCCTCATTTCATATTTTGAATTCGGGTATGTTCTTCTTTTCCAGTTTACTCTATCTATAATTCGGGGACGAATTATTCTTTTTAGGGGGAAGAGTTGTAAAACCCGCATGCTTTTACCATGTATAGTACTCTTAAGATCGTACGTACTAGATTAAAACTTTCCTTTTATAGTACGACTACGTTCACGTGGTAGAATTTTACGTATTACGTACGTGTTAGAACACGATAAGTATTTATTACGTACGAATACACAATAATTATTTAACAATAATTAATCACGAACATGCGATCATGAAATCATGAACGTAACTAAATCACGAACTAATATTAATTACGTATATATATATATTTATTACGAGCACAAATAAATATATTAAGTCACGGTTAATATTTAACGAGAACACATAAAACACGAACACAAATAAACACGAACGAACACTTAAATAACGAGACACGGAAAACGGTACGGGTACCCCATGTGGGGCCCCCTACCCGCGGCTACATCAAGAAAGATGGGCCAAGCCCATCAAATTTTACTAACATAGGGTAAAAGGTAAAATCTTGTTTCATTTTTCACTTTATAGTAAACTAAACAAAAACCTAAAAAAGATTTTCTCCTTTCCTTCTTGCTCTCCTCTTTGGCCGCCGCATATAACACAAGAAAACGGGGTGTTCGTTTGATTTTGATCTTGGGTTTTGTACGTGTGTTCGTGTGTGTTCATCCTCGTTAGATCCACGCATTCGGTATACCTTTTTAATCCTTTTTCTTTTTGATTTGATTTAATAAAATTAATTAAGAAGATGATGTTTTTAAAACCTAATTAAAAACATAAACTAAACATGAAAAAGGTTATGGGGTAAATCAAAAAGGAGGTTTTAGGGGTGTTTGTGTATGGCCGGCGCCTAGACCGAACCCCAAGGGGCTCGGTTTGGCTTATAGACCACCACCGAGACCACAAGGTCTCGGTTTGGTGGTGTGGGTCCCACGACAACAGCAAACAAAAGGGAACCCCGAAGTGGTTCGGGGTATGGTGTCGATTTTAGGTCCGGTTCATGGTTTCTAGTCACGATCCGGTTCACAGTTTATGTTAAAGTTATGTTTTAATAATCATATGTTAAAATTAAATTAATAATTATATGACATGATTAATTTAATAAAACATGACTTAGGTTATAATTTAATTATTATATCATGGAATTATTAACCTAGGTAATTATATTTTTCTAGACTTTATAATTAATTAATTATTAAAAACCAGAGTTATAATTAATTAATTTACATGACTTAGATTATATTATTAATAATTAATAATACATGTTTTAACCTAAGTATTTTACCTTATTTAATTAAAAACATGATATATTTAATTAAATACTTTTAACCTATAGTTTATTTAAATTACATGTAATAATTTATAAACTATACCTTATATCATTATGACTTAGAAAAATAATCAGAAAACACTTAAGCTTATATACTTAGCTTATTTAACCAGCTTATATCTAATTATGGAAACTTTCTACTTTTAGAAACTTATTTAATTCACGCAGCTAATCTATTTATGGAAACTTTCTATTTTTAGAAACTTATTTAATTAAGGAAGCTAATCTATTTATGGAAACTTTCTATTTTTAGAAACTTATCTATTTAAGCAGTAATTCTATTTTTGGAAACTTTCTATTTTTGGAAACTTTCTATTTTTGGAAACTTTCTATTTTTGGTAACTTTCTATTTTTGGAAACTTTCTATTTTAGAAAACCTGCTATTTTTAGAAAGTTACTTATTATTACACAGTAAGTATAATAATACATGAAATACCAGAAATACTTAATCATAATAGACAGAATATAAGATAAACACAGTTTAAGGCTTAAAACAGTAAAACATGATATGAACATATAAAATATGTTAACACATGACATAAAACCAGTTACGGATTTAGTAAACAGATACTTATTCATGTATGTATTTATGTAGCATTAGTGATACCGAAGTAGGACTCTCCTCAGTTCGTATTCTTCGTTCACTAGACATAAGGTACAGATTCCCGTCCTTTCAGTCTGGACATTCTTTCCTTATTAGGATTCCCGTATGCAGCCAAATGTTTTTTTGTAGTATAAGTTTATATGTTTGATTTGCTTATGTTTAAATTAGAATACTTATAGCCATATACATGCATGACCAGTTTCACCTAGTTATGGAGGTACCATAACCATAACATTAGAGGCACTGATGTTATGACTTCACCACGGCGGAGTGATTTCTCGTGGCGTCCCTTCAGATTTTGGCCATATTATTATATTTATCATTTGGGGCGTATGGGTGCATCCTAGTTACACGTTTTTCAGCAGATTACTCAGTGTGAATGTGGTGTGTGCCTTGCATCCTTCACAAGGAGGTGATCCCTCCTACCCAAACCAGTATATTAAATTAGAGGCAGCCCCTCTAATTTGCATGATGATGTCACCCCTCCAAGTATTCATGCACGGTGGATTTTCATGACCTATATTGGCTAATGGTAGAATATGTTAAACAGTTTTTATAAGATAAACATAAGGCTTTTCAAACTATAAAACCAGTTTTACCAAGACTTAACCAGGTTATTCGGGACTTAGTTTCTTCCACTGTTATATGTTATATGCTTATCCTATTCATGCTTTATTGTACATCCGTGCACTGAGCGTATTGCTCAGGCGTTTTCCTTTTCTATGTTCCCAAAACGGCAGGTACTCAGGGACGCTCGTAGACTTTAAGCGTACGTGCATATGGACTGGAAGCTTTCTAGCCTTTCTTTACTTTATGCATTATCTTTACTTTGATACTCTTGCTATGGACATTGTTTAGTCCTTTCCTTTACAGTACTTATGTTTGTGTGTGATGAGCTTTACTTTTGGACTACCGATGTTTGATTCCGGTATTTTCCTTTTATGGTCATGTAATGTTTAGACATTTTTCCTTGTATGCTTTGATGACACGCCTTAATTACGCGTGACATTCCATTATCAAAATGGGGTGTTACAGCATCATCACTAATTATAGTCACATACCCATATAGTCACAAATAGGTTAGCCTAACATAGTAATAAGAGTAACAAATGGAAAAGAGTAAGAGAACATCATACTTAGAGTAATCGAATGAACGAGTACACAAGCGTCACAGTTGTATCGTCTTTCCAAGAACCAAAGAGTAGAATACTCTCGTTACAAGTATTTCCCAAAAGTAGATAATATTGAAAATATGACTAAGAAGCTAAGGATACTCGGATTAGAGAGTAGTTGTTTGATATGTGTGTTTAAAATGAGTAGAAAGGGTCCCTATTTATAGTGCAGACTGGGGGTAAATGTGCGCCGCACTCTCCAAAAGTGCTCCGCACTTTGGAGGTGGGAAATGTGCGCCACACTTCTGAGTTTGTGGCCGCACTTTCGTGCGTTCCAGAATCTTCTCATAATAGTTTTGTTATTTGCACTTCAGGGACTTCATTTTGTATTTCTTTACTTTGTTCCTTAAACTTTATACCTGCATGTAAAACGTAATATATTAAGTATCAAAAGTCCTTATTTATAATACAAAGTGGCATAATAATAACGGGTTGAATATGTATATATAGGTCGTTATCAAATTCCCCCTATTGCTTGCCCTCAAGCAATCAAAGCGAGAAAACAAATTAGTTTTTAAAAAGCTTTTAAGTATTATGAAGTATGATAGGAAAATGATTAAACTTTTCTAAGTAGCAAAAGCAAATGACAAAATAATTTCAGCACCTCTCATGGAAATAGTGTTTAGATTTGAACTCACACAATGTCACTCAAAAAGGAAAATGTAAGATAACACTCAAATAGCGCAGCCATAAAATAGATAGCTACCATATGCTTGTACATGACACATAAACATAACCGTTGCAGCGTGAGCACTAGATAATTTTTTCAAAGAAGCAAAACATGATAAATGATGCGGGTTTAGTAACAAAATATGTCTTGTCAAAATCGTAGAACAAACTACATTAGAATACTTTATTCTTTTTTTAAGAGAACATCATATATACTTTTGACTTGACAATGGATAGGCATAACATCGAGATAATATCACGTGGGATAATATAGCACATAAGTATGAGTGCAACATATTTTAGCAAGCCAGTGTAGCTTGACTAAAATGATACAGTGGGATTTATTTTGCCTCTTTTCGAAAATATCTATAACATAAGTTCACTGCGGTTTAGTAAATGATCAAGCACAAGTTCTAAAGCATAATAGATTATCGGCTTTCACACAAAATAGAGAAATATAAGCTAGGTTTTCTCACATATTTGGTGGATGGTTTTGTGCTTAGTTATAATATCAATCAATGAGATTTTTTCTTTGCTAAAAACTTTATTTATTTACAAAACATATATATTTTTATTTTATTTCAAAAAGATTTTTATATGGAGAAAATTGATTTATTTATTATTATTTTTTCTATTTGTCCCCTCCTCCACACTTAAGGTGAACGTCATCCTCGATGTGATAACTGATAAAATTAAAAATAGGAATAATGCAAAGGGAAACGAGAACTTCCCGGGGCTGAGTAGAAAATCGCGGGACTTCAAGAGGTGAATCCAGCGTAGAGCTCCAAGTTTGCTATTTTCCTTCATGATATTATAAAACAAAAAAAACATGCAAAATATATACAACTATTGTAACACCCTATTTTGATAATGAAATGTCACGCGTAATTATGGCGTCTCATCAAAGCATACAAAGATTAATGTCTAAACATTACATGACCATAAAAGGAAAATACCGGAATCAAACATCGGTAGTCCAAAAGTAAAGCTCATCACACACAAACATAAGTACTACAAAGGAAAGGACTAAACAATGTCCATAGCAAGAGTATCAAAGTAAAGATAATGCATAAAGTAAAGAAAGGCTAGAAAGCTTCCAGTCCATATGCACGTACGCTTAAAGTCTACGAGCGTCCCTGAGTACCTGTCGTTTTAAGAACATAGAAAAGGAAAACGGCTGAGCAATACGCTCAGTGCACGGATGTACAATAAATCTCGAATAGGATAAGCATATAACATATAATAGCGGAAGAAACTAAGTCCCGAATAACCTGGTTAAGTCTTGGTAAAAATGGTTTTATAGTTTGAAAAGCCTTATGTTTATCTTATAAAAACTGTTTAACATGTTCTACCATTAGCCAATATAGGTCATGAAAATCCACCGTGCATGAATACTTGGAGGGGTGACCTCATCATGCAAATTAGAGGGGCTGCCTCTAATTTAATATACTGGTTTGGGTAGGAGGGATCAGCTCCTTGTGAAGGATGCAAGGCACACACCACATTCACAATGAGTAATCTGCTGAAAAACATGTAACTAGGATGCACCCATACGCCCCATATGATAAATATAATAATATGGCCAAAAGCTAAAGGGACGCCACGAGCAATCACTCCGCCGTGGTGAAGTCATAACATCAGTGCCTCTAATGTTATGGTTATGGTACCTCCATAACTAGGTGAAACTGGTCATGCATGTATATGGCTATAGGTATTCTAATTTAAACATAAGCAAATCAAACATATAAACTTATACTACGGGAAAACATTTGGCTGCATACGGGGAATCCTAATAAGGAAAGGATGTTCATACTGAAAGGACGGGAATCCATACCTTATGTCCAGTGAACGAAGAAGACGAACTGAGGAGGATCCTACTTCGGTATCACTAATGCTACATAAGTACATACGTGAATAAGTATCTTATTACTAAATACGTAACTGGTTTTATGTCATGTCTTAGCTTATTTTATATGTTCATATCATGTTTTACTGTTTTAAGCCTTAAACTGTGTTTATCTTATATTCTGTCTATTCTGATTAAGTATTTCTGGTATTTCATGTATTATTATACTTACTGTGTAATAATAAGTAACTTTCTAAAAATAACAGTTTTCCTAAAGTAGAAGGTTTCCAAAAATTGAAAGTTTCCAAAAATAGAAAGTTACCAAAAATAGAAAGTTTCCAAAAATAGAAAGTTTCCAAAAATAGAATTACTGCTTAAAATAGATAAGTTTATAAAAATAGAAAGTTTCCATAAATAGATTAGCTGCCTTAATTAAATAAGTTTCTAAAAATAGAAAGTTTCCATAAATAGATTAGCTGCCTGAATTAAATAAGTTTCTAAAAATAGAAATTTTCCATAATTAGATATAAGCTGGTTAAATAAGCTAAGTATATAAGCCTAAGTGTTTTCTGATTATTTTTCTAAGTCATAATGATATAAGGTATAGTTTATTAATTATTACATGTAATTTAAATAAACTATAGGTTAAAAGTATTTAATTAAATATATCATGTTTTTAATTAAATAAGGTTAAATACTTAGGTTAAAACATTCATTATTAATTATTAATAATATAACCTAAGTCATGTTAATTAATTAATTATAACCATGGTTTTTATATAATTAATTAATTGTAAGTCTAGAAAAATATAAATACTTAGGTTAATCATTCCATGATCTAATAATTAAATTATAACCTAAGTCATATTTTATTAAATTAATCATGTCATATAATTATTAATTTAATTTTAACATAGGATCATTAAAAATATAACCATAACATAAACCATGAACCGGATCGTGACTAGAAACCATGAACCGGACTCGAAATCAACACTATACCCCGAACCACTTCGGGGTTCTTCCCTTTTTGCTACTGCCGTGGGACCCACACCACCAAACCGGGACCATATGGTCTTGGTGGTGGTCTATTAGCCAAACCGAGACCCCCTTGGGGTTCGGTTTAGGCGTCGGGCAGACAAAACACCCCTAAACCCTCCTTTTTGATTTACCGAATAACCATTTACATGTTTGATTTATGTTTTTAATTAGGTTTTTAAAAACATCATGTTCTTATTTAATTTATTAAATCAAAACAAAATAAAAAGGATTAAAAAGGTATACCGAATGCGTGGATCTAACGAGGATGAACACACACGAACACTTGCACAAAAACCAAGATCAAAATCAAATAAACACCCCCCCCCCTTTGGTGTGTTATGTGCGGCGGCCACAAGAGAGCAAGAAGGAGAAGGAGAAAACTTTTTAGGTTTTTGATTTGTTTTACTGTAAAGTGAAAAGTGAAAACAAGATTTCACAATAACCCTTGTTAGTTAAAAATTTATATGGGCTTGGCCCATCTCTTGATGTAGCCGCGGTTAAGGGGGCCCCACATGGGGTACCCATACCGTTTTCCGTGTCTCGTTATTTAAGTGTTCGTTCGTGTTTATTTGTGTTCGTGTTTTATGTGTTCTCGTTAAATATTAACCGTGACTTAATATATTTATTCGTGCTCGTAATATATATATATATATATATATATATATATATATATATATATATATATATATATATATATATATATATATATATATATATATATATATATATATATACGGAATTAATATTAGTTCGTGATTTAATTACGTTCATGATTTCATGATCACATGCTCGAGATTAATTATTATTAAATAATTATTGTGTGTTCGTACGTAAAAAATACTTATCGTGTTCTAACACGTACGTAATACGTAAATTTCTAACACGTAAACGTAATCATACTATAATAGGAAAGTTTTAATCTAGTACGTACGATCTTAAGGGTACTATTCATGGTAAAATCATGCGGGTTTTACAACTATACAAGGACGGTTTTATTAATGCTACAAGTCCTCCTCTACACTTAAAGTAAAAAGTGGGGAATAAAACACGGATTGCCTTCCGAGAAGCGCTAAGATTAGAGTCTTCAGCCAGACTCGGCTACTCGGGTTTATTTTAAGAAGAACAGGATCTCTTATATGTCGAATTCATTACATCCTTCTTCTTCTTCATGGTAGAGCTTGAGTCTATGTCCATTGACAATAAACGTTGTGTTGTCTCTACCGTATAGTTCAACATATCCAGATGGATATTGGTGTTTCACGGTATAAGGTCCAGTCCATATAAAAGTAAGTTTAGGTTGTTTGAATTTATATTTCAAGATAAAGAGAAGTAATTTCTCTCCATTTTTGAATTCTTTTCTTATTCTCAATTTGCGATCATGCCAGACTTTTGTTCGTTCTTTATATAAACAAGAACTTTCATAAGCTTGATATCGAAATTCATCTAACTCATGAAGTTGGAATATACGTTTTTCTCCGGTTGCAATAAGATCGGGATTGCATTTCTTAAGTGCCCAATATGCACGGTGTTCAATTTCGATTGGTAAATGGCATGTCTTTCCATACAAGAGTTTGTACGGTGTGGTTCTAGTTGGTGTTTTGAATGCGGTACGAAAGGCCTATAGAGCATCTTCTAATTTTTTAGACCAGCAAGCAGGGTTGTTTTGGACGGCCTTTTCAAGAATTCGTTTAAGAGCTCTATTAGTGTTTTCAACTTCGCCACTCGTTTGAGGGTGGTAAGATGTGGAAAATCGGTGGTTAATCTCGTATCTTTTCATGATTTTGTCCATGAGTTTGTTACAGAAATGAGTTCCTCTATCGCTTATTAGTGCTTTTGGAATTCCAAAACGACAAAATAACTTTTTTAAGAATGCTATAACAACTCTTGCATCATTAGTTTGCAAGGCTTGAGCTTCGGCCCATTTCGATACATAGTCGACGGCTACTAAACTGTATTCACATTTATAAGATTTAGAAAATGGTCCCATAAAGTCGATACCTCACACGTCAAAGATTTCGCAGACTTGGATGTTACTGAGAGGAATTTCATCTCTCTTTGAAAGATTTCCAGTCCTTTGACATGCTTCGCATAATCTTACTAAGGTATGAGCTTCACGAATAATCGTAGGCCAGTAAAAGCCAGCGTCGAGCAATTTTTTAGCGGTGGTGTTCGCTGCGTAATGTCCTCCGGTCGGTCCGTAGTGACACTCATCGAGAACTTTTCGAGATTCAGATCCGAAAAATACAACGTCGGATCATTCCATCGGAACAGATTCTGAATAGGTGAGGTTCGTCCCAAATGTATTTTTTGAGTTTATAAAAGAATCTTTTCTTTTGTTGGTACGTCATTCCCTTTCGTAAAGTACCTACAGCCAAATAGTTTGCAAAGTCTGCGAACCATGGTGTATCATCAGTATTTATTTGCTTTACATGCTCATCGGGAAAATCATCGATTTCATCATCACTAGAATCATCATTAACTATGCGAGTTAAATGATCGGCAACAACATTCTCAGCTCCTTTTTATCTTTAATCTCTAAATCAAATTCTTGTAAAATCAATATCCATCGTATAAGACGAGGTTTGGCGTCTTGATTTTTAATCAAGTATTTTAGAGCTAAGTGATCAGTGTAAACTATTGTTTTTGACAACACAAGGTATGATCGAAATTTGTCAAACACGTAAACTATAACCATGAGTTATTTTTCCGTAATGGTGTAATTTTGTTGGGCTGCGTTTAGAGTTCTACTAGCAAAGTAGATGGGGTGAAATTGTTTTCCATCTTTTTGTCCAAGGACGGATCTAAGGGTTTGTTCACTTGCATCGCACATAAGCACAAATGAAAGATTCCAGTTGGGGCTTGCAATAATTGGTGTGTAACACCCCACTTTGATAAGTGGACTGTTACGTGTAACTATGGCGTGTCATCAAAGCATGCAAGGTAATATGTACTAAAACATACATGACCAAAAGGGAAAACCGGAATCAAACATCGGTTCCCAACATAAGCACAAAACATAAATAAAGTAAATGAAATAAGAAGGACAAAATAAGTGTCCCAACAAGCATACGTATAAGAGGGCAAAAAGGAGAAGAAGGCTAAGGCATCTTCCATCCTATGCACGTCCTCCAAATGCTCAAGTATATCCTTGGGTACCTGCCGTTTTGGGACATGGAAAAAAATATACGGTTGAGCAATACGCTTAGTGATCGGATATATAACATGGACTGTTTTCAGTCAAGAATTATATTTAGTCAAAATTCTACACATTTGTAGTAAATTTAGAAATGTTGACTACTGTTTTAAAACTGTAAAATGCTTTACTTCCTTCTCACGCGGTTCTTACGAAGACTTCGCACCATATTACATTTATATGCACGCTTACCCTGTACAACTCAAAACATAACATTCTTAAATCAAAACAAGAGCCACCGTCAAACAAAACCTTTGTTGTATAAAAAAACCTAGTGATAAGTCTTCGTCAAAATCTGCATGTCGAGGTTGTTCGAGTTGTAAACTGCTCTCGGTGGTTCAATCGGTTTCGTTCGGGTTAAAGTTTTGGTGTTGGCTGATGCATTTTAGATGGTGGTAAGGCTGAGTTTTTGAATCCATCTGTCGTTATGTATGTGGTTGTGGTTTCGAATGTTCTATTCGTGTTCGTTTGGTGTTTTGTTCGATTCTGTCTCGGTGTATCTTAGGATCTATGTTCTTATTCCATTCGCATCCTTGAGGTAACCTTTGAACCATCTGTTGGTACATTATAATATATAACGGATGAATATAAGTATTACGGTATATAATGTTAGTTATATTGTATCGTCATATACAGTAGAACCATAATCAAATCTGTCCATTGATGAAGAATTAAAACTATGGGTCTTGAATACGTGACTAATGATGATGATTAAGATATGTACACGACATTTAAAACATGCTGCAAACCTTATGAATGGAAATGCATAAAGAGGAACAAGAACTACGTGGGCTTGGAATACATTAATGTTATCATAATTGGTTTTATAACATCATTTATTTGTTCATTAATGTCATACTAATTTAAATCCTCATATTATTACAAATAAATTCAATGTGTCAAACAAGAGTTTTCCTAATCAAATTATTTTACTATTAATAAAATGTTTTATGATCATAAATGATTTTGGTTTCATACGCATGTAGTCACCATGTTGCAACGAATTAAAGCATTATCAAAATCAAAAGAGTTAAACAAAGAGACAGAGGTTCGGTAAAAAAATGTTGGAGCACAAGATGTCTTATCTAATTATAGTATTACAATATATAAGTTAATTTATCATACTATGTCTATCTACGTAATGTTACAAAAGAGACCATGCACCAAAAGTTTTCAATATGTAACTTAGCTATGCAAGTTTTAATTGATTAAATATAAGTTTGATAATTTAAGATCAAAGCAATGATTAGCTTAATAGTCATTATTTTAAATTTTGTAATTCTGTGAACTGTGAAACCTAATAGAACTTATACATCATATTAGTAAATATTGGTTTTACCGTTTTATAAATTATTGTAGATCGTTAATGGATGTATAATTTGGACTTCCAACAGTTATTCTAATTGTTCAAGGTACGGATATCCCTACCTCTCTACTATTAATTATTTCTTTCGTTCATTTGATTGATCATACGAATTTCCCGTCCTTCAATAAGGACTCCCTTCTATGCATGATTAGGATTCCCCGTCTGCAACCAAATGTTTTCCCCAGTATATGTTTTAAGCTTATCAGTAATCATTTTAATAACTAAATAAATTGCCTGAGCTTTATATACAAGCATGATCAGTTTATGTACTAGTTACGGAGGTACCGTAACCATGACACTAGAGGCACCGGTGTCATGACTCCTCTGCGAGAGAGTGATTTCTCGTAGCGTCCCATTTATTTCAGCCTGGCCATTTATCAGTATTATCAGCGGGGCGTATGGATGCATCCTAGGCTATCAGTTTACAGTTATCAGGTGAATTTGGTGTGTGCTCTACATCCTTCACATTGGAGTTGATCCCTCCACCCAACACATTATTTAGAGGTCACCCTCTATAGCATGACCAGGTCACCCCTCCATTTATTCATGCAGCAGTTGTTACAGCACATGACCTATATAAGCTCTTGGTAATTAAAATACAGTAAATGCATGTTTTCAGATTTAACAGAATACAGTTCAACTTTATTATTTATAAATCAGACTTTTCAGATTATACACAGATTTCCGTTGCAACTTTACTTATCAGTCTTACAGCTTCTGTATTTTATCATCTGCTTCATTTCAGTATTACTTATCATGCTTTATATTCGTTCACTGGGCGTTATGCTCAGCCGTAGTCCCTCTCATGTTCTAACGGCAGGTACACCAGGACGTTCATAGGATTCCGAGAGCATGTGCATTTGGATGGAAGCTATCCAGACTTCTTACTTTATGCACTTTTTATATTATTCTGCTTATTTGGACATTGTTTAGTCCTTTCCTTCAGTATTTACTTTTCATGTTTGAGCTTATGTTTGGATTACCGATGTTTGATTCCGGTATTTCCTTTATGGTCGGTTAATGTTTTAGGACATTTACCTTATGCTTTGATGACACGCCATAAATACAAGTAACGGTCCACTTGTCCAAGTAGGGTGTTACATACATGGAATTAGAAAACTTCCAAGATCTCCAAGTTTTGGTGGAACTTTGTTTTGGATAATGGCAGAACATTCATCATTTAGAAAAGCAGAAGAAATATCTTCAAACTTATGTTTGATTTTGATAAGTTCTTTGAGAAATTTGCCATAGTTTGGCATTCCATCCAGAACCTCGAGTAAAGGTATAATAATTCGAACTTCTTGGATTAAGTCGAGGAATTTACCATACTTAGCTTGCATCTTTTGCTTGCGTAAGCGTTTGGGGTATGGTACTTTTGGTTTATAAGGTTTGGGTGTTGGGTTTGTGTTTTCAGTGGGTTTGGCAGGTGATGCGTAAGATAAACCACTCTGCGTGAATACCACATTCACATGCTCTTTTGGTGGTTATTTTTTGAAGTCTCGAACTTTGTTTTGAGGTCAGTGAATGTATCTCGCACTTTGAGATTCAATGAAATTGTCGAGCTTAGTTTCGAGGTTGGGTTTGTCTTTGGTTTGAGTGGGTTTCTTCTCGTCTCGATTGTAACTTGGTTATCGTTAGATCTCCAATTATCATGGTCACGATTACGATAATCGTTATAAAATCGAGTTTGAGGAAAGGTGTTCATGAAATTGGCTTCTTCTTCCTTTGTCATGGGTGTGTCATTGTCATCACATTCACTAGAAGGATGGTTTCCTCCACAGTGTTTGCAAGTTTCAAGAGATTTGTTTTTCATCTCTTTATATTGAGTATCAATTTTAAGAGACATGGCATCCATACGAGCCATAATTTTCTTGGTGTCGGTTGGGTTGTCGCTTTCTTTGGCAAAAGCTATGGTTTTCCGAGGGTTTTTGTTTTTATGGTTTTTGGACCAATCAAGCTTAAGTAAGACTTTGTCATCTAACAATTGGTAAGCTTGGTTAGGAGTTTTGTAAAGGAAAATACCGCCCACTGCGGCGTTCAATGCATCTTGGGTAGAATCGTCAGGACCATGATAGAAAATCTTGATTATACTTCCCTTTTTGAGTCCATGACCATGGCCGTTTCTGAGTAGTTCTTTCACTCTTAACCATGCGTCAGTGATAGTTTCTCGATCTTGTTGAGAAAAGCTTCGGATTTCTTCGAGGAGTTTTTCAAATAGGGCAGAAGGAAAGAATCAGCTAATGAAAGCGGTTCTAAGACCTTCCCATGTTCGAAAGGTTCATTCGTTAAGTCCGTCGAGCCACGACTTGGCTTCTCCAGTAAGGGATGATGGAAACATCATGAGTTGAACGAGTTAGGCTTGTCTTTCTCCATAATTGAAAATTTTGCAAATTCAGCTAAATTCATGGATGTGTTTGTGAGGATCGGTTTTGATTCGACCATCAAACTGGTGATTTTTGACAAGTGTCAAATGGTTTCCTTTGATTGCAAAGTCGTTTGAAATTTCAGGTAAAACGATTGCAGAGCCAACAGTTGGTGCTACAACTCTATCGGCTGACCACATTGGTTCATCATCGGTGCACGACATTGGATCGTAACGTTCGATGAGTTTGGTGAGGAATAGAAATTGAGAGAGGTTGTCGAAAGGTTGGTTTATTTCGCGAGGTTGAGGTTACTCGTGTCTCTAATTTAAAGGTACACGGCAATGAAGTCTACGTAACTGATAGGTGTGAAAACACCCATCCTTTTTACCACTTAATTACAATAATAACCGAGCCAAAACGTGTATTTTATGTCATTTATGTCGGAATTATGCGTGGTTTGTGTTTTTGTTGTGATTTAGGACGAAAAGGTGAAAAGTGGAGAAAACACGGCATTCACGGGCTTTTATCGAAGAAAAAGACGAAAGATGAAGTCGAAAGATCAAGAGTGGAAAAAGAACGGAAGTCCAAGACCAATTCTGAAGATTTATCGAAGAAAAAGTCAAAGGACGGAAGTTTACTAAAAAGCCGAAGAACTCGAGTCTTATTTATGAAGAAAAATCAAGACGAGTTAAAGAAATTCCAAGACAAAGTCCAAGATTAACAAAAGATAAAGAAGAAAAGGACTTAAGTGTGCAATTAAGGCAAAGAGGAAAGAGGGAGGAAGCTTCCTAAGCTCCTCCCTAATCACCCCTATAAATAGATTAGGCTTAGTTCATTTTTCAAGTTGTTGGTGGCTTGACAAACCACTCTTCCACCATTTTCATTTCTTGTTAATTACTTTCTTGCATTTTAATTTCATGTTATGCACTTTTAATTTCTTCAATTCAAGTAAGGGCCTGTTTGTTTAGTTTTTTTATTAAGTTCTGTTAAATAAAAGTGTATGTCTGTATATATGTTGTCTGTTTGTAGATAGGTATATAATTGTTTGTTTTGTGTGCTGAATAAAATGTCTGAATTAACAAAAATGACTGTTATACCCTTTTATATATGAATTAATTTTGAATCAAAATTGTTAATAAAAGTGCTCTTAAAAAACATAATGCAAACATTTGATAAAATACCAGATAATGTATATATATAATCTATGGCATACTAATATCAGAAAGGACAAACTTAACATTAACAAAGTTGATAAGTGTATAACAAGGTTCTCAAGGTAATCAAACGAAGTATTTTACGAACAATTCTTAAATTCAAGGATCTTAAACATTTGTAGCTAAACGATTTGCAATCTCTTCACGTAAAGCACCCATATATTGCGTGCTTTGAGTACCCCATTGTGATCCATTTGTTTCTTCTTCCCCACTTCCTTCGGGTTGCTCGTCATTGTTAGTAATAATATCTTCCTCGCTCTCCAAAAATAACACATCTTCAATATTAAATTTCCGTATAAAGTTGTGTATCGCAAAACAAGCAACCACAAATTTCTTTGTGTCGAGAATTTGAAAGGCGCCATTTGCTTAAGGATTGGAAATCTTGTCTTCAAAACGCCATAGGACCGTTCAATAACATTTCTTAGTTGGGCATGTGCATGATTGAATTTCTCTTCTTTAGTTAGTGCTCGCCGACGTCGAAAATCTGCAAGCCAATATCTTGTGTTACGATATGGAGCAAAAAATCCTCTTGTGTTTGCATATGCCGCATCACAAAGATAATACTTATCTGTAATTGATTAATACTAAAATTAAGGACATATTATATTGGGGATAACTTAAAACGCAGTAGCCAATTAACTGTGTACCTTGTTGAGGAAACGGAAAGCCAGAAGTCGGGTTAAATACAACTTCCGTTAATATCCTTGAATCGTGAGCGATGCCTTCCCACCCGGCCCACACAAATGTAAATATCATATTGAAATCACAAATTCCTAATACATTTTGGTAGCAGCGACCTCCTCCTCTTCCTCGATAAGCTGTTTGTTGACTAGTCGGCACAATTGTGTGCACAAGGGTTCCATCTAGCGCACCTATTGCACCCTTCAATAAAAGAGAAAAGTATGTGTGTGTATATATATACTACAGTATAAAGAACGTAAAGGTATTAGAAGAAAATAATCACAATATGTTACCGGAAATATTTCTCTCAAGTTGTTTTGTCTATTAGACATGTTTGAGCTTGCATCCGATGATGCTGGCCGTATAATTTCCTTTGCAAATTCCATCATCCCTTGTAAAACTTCATGAAAACAATTATGGATGGTCTCCGTTGAATGTTGAAATATTCTCTTAACCATTCTAAAACGTTCATTATGTCCAATAATTGTCAAAAAGATTGCCATCTTTTGCTCGACACTTATGTACCTACTATCATGCAACCAATTTTTTTGTTTAAAATGATTGCATAGTAGAACAAATGCATCACGAGAGAGACGCATTAATTCTTGACATTGTGTATTTGATCCGCTTAATAACTCTTGCGTGTACGCATGCCCACTTAATGCATAATTGTTATCTCGTATCCTATGTAATCTTGTAGATTGGTTTCTTCGTCTTACAAACCAAAAAAGAATAATCAGAAACAATATCTGGTCTTCCAAATCCATCACCTGCAAAAAATCAAAAACAAAACCAACTCAGTAATCTATAATCCATAAAATACAGTAGGTAAATTTCATTTATAATACAGAGAGCAAAATGTTGCTTAATTATTATATTGACATATAACACATTATATATATGGCCCATTACAAATTGTCTAAAGGTTTAAGCTTTTTAATACAAATAACCTACTTCACTACAAGCACTACTTCAAATATATATGTAAGGACGTGACATGTAAGAGCTACTGATGTACAATGGCTTTGACATATAGCCTTTGATTGTTGGTTGCAGCTGATATAAAAATGATAATAGGGAATAATAGACAGAATATCAGCTCCAACAAACATTGTGTGTCAAAGTCAAACAATCAGAGAAATGTATGCTTTTGCATCGTTTGTCAGTGTCAAAGAAACTACTTTTCCAATAACAGACTGATACGGCCAATGTAACCGAAGTTGTCAGCAAAAATTCTCTTTTAGTTATAAAATGTTCACGCAGAACTATCTATATATTCTACGTAAATTTGAAGAAAAACTGTGTCACTTTTGAAGGTAAAAAAAAACAAAATAGTTTCAAAGCACATTGTTCATTCCAGGAGAGCAACAAATAGAAACGACACACTTCTTCTGAACAAAAAATAACATGTCCTAGACCATTTATCAGTAGAAACTTAAAATACCAATCTACACGCTAACTAATAGACATGATGAAAAACCATCAATTGCAGCAACGATAACAATAATGATAAATTCAGATAAGTATCAGGTAACTTATATATACATAATAGACATGGCCTAAATACAAGTATCACCAACTGATAATATAATAAAAAACCAAAAGACATAAGCAGATTTGAAATGCTAAAACAAACAACTATTCATAAAAAACAAAAGCAAATACAATAAGTTCCTGATTGCTAAAAAAAACATAAGAAAATTTGCATCCCATAAAAAAACAGTGGTCATTTCCTAGACAGGAGTTCCAGCTAGAAAATAGAAAGCATAACTTAAAACGACTACTGCGAGTTAAACTCGCTTCTTGAATTTTCCTACAGAGATGCCAGAACGCAGAACGAAAATGTCTACCACATGAATCCCTTGCTACGCCCAATCATTTTAACCCAGTTAGCACACTTCTCTGTTTTCATCTTCATCCAAGCTTCCCTATAATGCTGATTTGGCTCACAAAAAATTGCAAGTGCCACATCATACAGCTGGTTATCTTCGTCCCACCCAATGTCGTTCAACCTCTTGAGGCAATCATCGAATGTAGCAGGTTCAATTTTTTCAGCCTTTGGAGGTGGTTCAGGCGTGTTATGTTTTTCAGCCATGATTTTCAGAACACCCATTATTTCTTCTTCTACGACTGTCATCACTTGTTTTCCCTTTTTCTTAGTTTTTTCAGCTTGAGGGTGAGCCACTATTGTGTTGCTACAGAAATGGGTTGTGTTACTTCCACGATCTCGATCTCTTGATTGTCTTCGGTTACAAGAGGGTCATCACGTGGCATTGGCTCATGTGAACTCGGTCCCCAACTTCGAATTCCCGTGGACATTGCTCCATCAAACAATTGTGCACAAAGTTCGGGAAAAGGCAAGGTCGTCTTCCGTAATGCTTCAACATGCCTATTTTTCTGTTTTAAAAAGAGGAATATAACTATATACAACGACGAATGTCTAAACCAAACAACTATCTATACAAGTATTAACTATTAAGTATAAGAAAGTAACCTTCATTTCAATATCCCATTCCTCATCAGTTAGATTAAAGGTGTTACTTGATGGGTCATAAACATTTCCAGTCTTGTTCCTTAGTAGTAACCACGCTCCATACTTCCCTTTGAGGTAGTCGTAATGGTTTTTCATTTGCTTACGACCAACACTAAAATTATGGTTTTCATTAAGTACTTGAGCGACTTTTTTCCAGGAAAGTGCTTTTAGACTACCGCCTTCTCGTCCATTGAGAGAAATTTCTTGAATACAAGCATCTAGAAAGGTTCTCACCACACTCAAGTTTTTCCAACTAACTCTAGCACGTTTTGCTTTTCCGAGTTGACCGGTTTGATCCATGCCTAGAGATACATATAAAGTGCACTTACTAACACTATACTTGTAATGATAATGCAACAATGACATAAAATGAAATTGTATATAACTAGATTTGCTTCAATTGCAGATATTCCTAGCTATTGATTTTAAGTACCAACAATACTCTATTTTGACCAATGAACAGACATTGCTATATGTAATTCACATTTGATCACCAGATGTTAGCTATGCCCAATTTAAAAAAATATATACTTCAATGACGGACATATATCAGAATAGTCATGTGAAAATAAAAAATAATATGTACGATAATTGAAAACCTCTTTAGACCATCATTCCTATATAACTGTTATTTGCGTATTGTATCACTTATTGAAAAAAAAGGTAATTTGACTCATCTGCACATTCTTTTAACATAAAGCACAATAGAAGTTTGCCTCACATTGTGTGTCAAACACTTTGAGAACAACACGTTTAACCAATATAGTATCATATCATACAATTTTGTACCTACACATTCAGGTGTAAACATATGGGTACAAGCTTACGAGGAATCATAGACATAGGACATCAATATTGAGTACCAAATAACACAACATCATAAAGTACATACATAAGAGGCACAACCAATATACACAAAAATGTAATAAAAAGAGAAAAATTTGTGGCATAACTATCCAAACCATAGTTGTCACCAAGTATCACTAGGCAATTGAAATTTTAATGGAGGAATGTGATAACAAGCAGAACTATGGAACAACTAGATGAACATGTTCTTTAAAATTAAAATAAACAAAATAAATTAGGACGAGACGTACCTGCTTGATTGCAATTGGTGATGGAAGGTTTGGAGTATCAATTTATAGATCATGGTGAAGAGAACTGGCGGCAACATTGGGAGTATTTGGCGCCCTAAAAATAAGTTACATGGGATGATTTGGTATGATAGGTGATGGAGTGGGGGTGATTGTGAGGGTAAATTTGTAAAATTATAAAATAAGTCATCGACTTAATACATACACCCTATCTCATCTGGCTTTTTCTAGGAGGTCCTTTGGTATTTTTAAGTCCAAAACAAACAAGGCCCAAGTGACTTAATTAGTTTACTTTTTTTTAGATTAAGAACCTATAAGACCTTATCAAACACCACCTAAGTCTTTTAATTTTGGAATCTTTTCTTTTAATCAAGGTCTTATTTCTAATCATCTTCTTCTACCTTTCTTATTTTGCTTATCTTTGATTCATGTTCATTCTTGATCTTATTTCATCTTAATGCTTATTTGATTTAAAGTTTTCTTAAAAGTATTTATCTTTTTAAAAGTTTGATTTAAAAAGTTTGCTTATTTAAAGTTTGGATAAGTTGTTGTTTGTGCTTGTTAAGTCTATTTCGATTTAGATTCGTTCTAGTTTTGGAGTGAGCTTATTGCCATAGCTTATTACATTGCTTATCTCGGATCTCATTTAAATCGGAAAGGGAAAACCCCTTTCCGATCGCACACTCCGACCAGTCACCCCTTATTCCGATCAGTAGATCGGAAAAGGGTTTATAAACATTCCGATCTGGGTTATTTTCAGTTATTCCGATTGTAGGCTTTTGTTATATTCCGATTAGTAGCATTTTTACTATATTCCGATTCAGCATGTTTTTACTCATTCCGATTGGGTGTGTTTTCTAAGCATTCCGATCGGGATCGATTCCCCGTATTCCGATCATGCTCGTTTGCTCATTACGATCATTATTTTCCGACGATGGTACATTCCGATTGGATTCCGATGGGATTCCGATCGGGTGTATTCCGATTGGTTACTTTGTTTTATTTTGTTTATTTTGTTTCAGTAAAAGTGTCAATTTTTCTCGTTTTATTTTTAGTCTATTTTAATTTCGTTTTGCATTTTTATTTAATTGTCAATTTACTTTTGGTTAAGTTTTAATTTTACGTCATTTAAATTCTTGTCATTTACATTTAAAGTTTTAAATATTGCACCGTTTACGTTTCACTTAGTTGTAGTTTTAATTAACCGTCATTTATTTTTAAGTCTTGCACATTTATTTTACCAAAACCAAAAATATTGTTTTCACCAAGAACAACTGAGTCGCACAATTAACCGGAAATCAATTCGAGAAGATACCGATAAACGAACTTTTTCAACTAGCAAAAAATCCTTGTATTAAAATGGCGCCGCTGCCGGCTCTTTTCGTGAGGATTTACGGTTTTTTGTGAGAGACGCGTTGGCTTTTGGGATCCGTTCACTTGTGAACGTTATTTTTCGTGTCAAAAATTTTCAAAAATCCCAAAAACATTTGAAAAATCATAAAAAGCATTTCTTTTTCAACGTTTTGCACCAAAAATATTCTTCTTGCTTATCTATCTTTCTTTATGGATTTTTATGTCCATTGTGTCGGGTGTGGGAGACGATTGTACGGGAACGACTCATGTCAATGGTGTACATGTGAGCGGTGCGGAAACGATATCAACAATACACAATTCATATGCGGATTTTGTCCTTTGTGCAACTCGACTAATTCGTCCTTTTTGAACCCACCTACTCTTTCCCCGTGCATCTATTGTGGAAGCGATTCTCATTGGCATGTTTCGTGCCCGGTTCGATACCCGTATGATCACGGGCAAGAACCGGGGTACAATTATGACTATGACAATAGCTATCCACAAGACGCACCCAGTCTTTGTCCTCAACCGTTTTGCAACAACTGTGGGGGTCCTCACGATACTTCTTATTGTCAACCAATGAATTAATATGAGCAAAATCCGTGTCCTCAGTTTTCTTCACCAATGGATTATTATGTACCAAACCCGGTTTCTAATTTTTCTCAACCGATTAACTACTATGAGCCACATCCATGCTATAATTCAGGTTTTCAACATTTTGAACCCCCACAACACATCATCGATCATCAACCCTCCTTCGAACAATTGAGCTCCCATGAACAATGGGACACTCTTGTTAAGCAAAGTCAACAAATTCAAGAAGCTTGCAACAAGATCATCGAAAAATATCAAGAGGATCAACGGCCTGAGCAAATATCGAATATCGAGACTTATACTCCTCCTCCGGTGTATCCATACTATTATGATGATGATGACGATGAGCCTACTATTTCCTGGAATGACCTTACTGCTCAATGTCCTAGTGCAATTGTCATCCCTCCTCTCGATATCCCAAACGTATCTAAGGATTGTGATACATTGAGTGAGCTGAGTGATTTTGGTCTCGATAAATTATTTGATGATGAGGTTTGTGACTTACCGACTGCTATGGAGCCTGAGGACGACGTTGCTCTTACGAAAGAGGTCGATCCTAATGATGACGATTCTTCTCTCCGCTATGAGAATTTCACTTTTGAAATTTCTCAATCTCCACCTGGAGATGCGGGTGATGACGATTTATTCTCTCCAGTTTACGAGAAGTTCACCGATGAACATGATCTTGTGGATGAGGTGGAAGACGTGCTTCTTCGCTATACATTACGGAAAGTGCACCTTCTTATTGCTCAAATCGAAGCGTTGACTTCTCCTCCTCTTTCCACGTCTTTACCTCCATTTATTCCTCCCGTTGAAGATAATGACCCATTGCTGGAAGAAATCGATATCCACTCCATCCCTCCAGGTATTGATGATTATGACACAGAGGGGGACATTATTTTTGATAATTTGCTGCAAGAAAGTATTGACCCAAGTCCCCCTCCCGAGCACCTTTCATCCTCCCCTTTAGCCACTATCACGGAGGATGAGTGCTTTGACCCGGGAGGTGCAATTGATTATGCTATGATTGATACCATTACGGCTTTTCCGTTTGCTCAGCATCCATTGTCTTTGGGGGAGGACAATGTGCTTACTTTACCCAACCCACCTCCCGTCGATCTTGATTTCACATACTTTACGTATGTTGAAAGGACCTTTCTCCCATTCAAGACTTATCCCCCCGCCTCTCCTTTGTTGATGTCAACCGGGAACGAGGACAAAGTCTTTGATCCCGGTATTGCATTCGAGGCTTCCCCATGGACCATTTAATTCGGGGACGAGTCAGGCTCGTGACTTGGTTAACAAAAACAAGCGCTTTTTGGGAGGCAACCCAATTATCTATCTATTTTCACCATAAGTGTAGGGGGAGCCCCGTGGTGTTTCTTGCTTTCTTTCTTATCATGTGCAGGGATTAGCGCTTCAAAGACACACTCTTGTTGACTTTTGACAAACCGTGATTCCGTGTTCCCTTTTTCCCGGTTCTATCCTAAACTCTTTTCCATTCACTATTTTATATTTCTCAATATTAAAATAGGAATCTCTTTAGTTGTCTCTTCCTTATCGAGATTTAAACAAAGTGCACAATGTCCTAAGTGTAGGGGAGTTTACTCCCACATGCTTAAACATTGAGGACAATGTTTATATTAAGTGTAGGGGGGCTTCTATCGAAGTTAAGTGGCCTTTTCCTTGTATTTGTCCTCATTTTAACCGGAAAATCAATTTTTCGACATTTTTCAAAAATTTTGATCTATTTTGGCCTATTAGTTTTTCCCTGTGTATAGTTATTTTCTTTCCTTATTAGAATAAATTTTGAATAAAGTGGTTTTATTTTTCAAACGTTGTGAATCTTTTGACTCAACTCGAGTTTACTTATCTAAGTTTACTCTAGCTAGTATCCTTAACGTGTTTAAGTCAAGTTTTGCTAGGCTTATATATAGGGAGCTATAAAACGCGAAAGTCTTAACTCTCACGGGTTAAGAACAAGAACTTTTCGCAAGTTCCTATAATTGACCCGAGAGAGTCGTTTATCAAGGGAACTTTAAAATGCGATTTCTAAACTTGAAAAAGTCTAAGAATCTGCAAGATCCTATAGATGACTTGAAAACCCAAAACTTTGACTTAATAGGCTAAGGATCCACGAGTCTCGTTCCTTGGGATTTTAAACTGTGGAGGACGAGAGATGATAGAGTCAATTATAAGTTTGGTATTCTTTCGTGAATTTATGTGAGTTAATTATAAGCCTATTCTCCCATCGCTTGCTAATAAATCTATCTGCAATAAATAAGGTTGTACGATTTGAAAAGTTACTTAGCTTCTAGCCCAAGATCGTTTAAAAGTTGCTCGGTATTAATTAGAGTTCATAGCCAAGGCATAACTTATTGAAGCGAGATGCGAAGATTGGCAAGTCCGAAAAGGCCCTAACAAGGCATGAGGGCTACATTTTGTTGCTAAAGATCCAAAAGTGATGTGAAGAATCATTTATCGAAAATCAATATGAAGGATCGAGACACACGACGAAAAGAAAATACTCCCCTAAAGATCATGGAGAAGTCTATCCAAAAAGGCCCTAACAAGGTATGAGGATAAATAGATCCAAGTCCTAAACGGAGGCGGATCGTTGTATATCAAAGTCCAAAATAAAGATTGGAGAAAAATGAAGAAGTCGTGGTCCAAAGATGAAGAATCTCTCAAAACTTCAAGTGAAGAAATTCCTATTATGAAGAGAAGACCATTATTTCATGAACGTCTCTCAAGATTTGAAGTATGAAGTCGCTGCCAAATATCGGTCCGAGAAAGGTCTCAAATCGTGAAGCGAGTTATGCCAAGATATGAACTTTATGAGGTCCTGAGAAGCAGTTTTAAAAGATTTTGTCCTTTAGCTAACTATTGATTAAATCGTTCACTTTATTTTCAGTCTAATAAACTATCGAAATAAGTCAAAAATGCATCCTCGTGATCATTCAAGACAGCAATAAAATATAAGAGATACACCTAGGAATAAGGGAGTCTAAGTGAATAATTGGCCCACATGAGTTCGTGTTAGTTTGCTAACTTATAATAACAATGATCTCGTTTTTAAGCTTGGTTTGGAGAAAGTAAAAACTTGAGGATGATGATTATTCATGACATTTCCAAAACCCAAGGTATGTTTTTGATTTCTTTACTTTGAATGTTTATAGTTTTCTATCTCTTTAATAAAGGCCAACGTGGATTGATTATGACGAAAAATGTAAACGTGCTTTGTAACTAATGCATTGCATGAGGACATTGCAATGGTTAAGTGTAGGGGATTTGATAGGTGTGAAAACACCCATCCTTTTTACCACTTAATTACAATAATAACCGAGCCAAAACGTGTATTTTATGTCATTTATGTCGGAATTATGCGTGGTTTGTGTTTTTGTTGTGATTTAGGACGAAAAGGTGAAAAGTGGAGAAAACACGGGATTTCACGGGCTTTTGTCGAAGAAAAAGACGAAAGATGAAGTCGAAAGATCAAGAGTGGAAAAAGAACGGAAGTCCAAGACCAATTCTGAAGATTTATCGAAGAAAAAGTCAAAAGACGGAATTTTACTAAAAGCCGAAGAACTCGAGTCTTATTTATGAAGAAAATTCAAGACGAGTTTAAATAAATCCCAAGACAAAGTCATTGAAGTAAAAAGATTAAAGAAGATTAAGGACTTGAGCATGAAATTAAGGAAAAGAAGAAAGAGGGAGGAAGCTTCCTAAGCTCCTCCCTAATCTCCCTATATATAGTTCCACCTCATTTCATTTCAAGTTGTTGGTGGCTTGACAAACCACTCTTCCACCATTTTCATTTCTTGTTATTACTTTCTTGCATTTTAATTTCATGTTATGCACTTTTAATTTCTTCAATTCAAGTAAGTCTTTTAATTTTGGAATCTTTTCTTTTAATCAAGTTCTTATTTCTAATCATCTTCTTCTACCTTTCTTATTTTGCTTATCTTTGATTCATGTTCATTCTTGATCTTATTTCATCTTAATGCTTATTTGATTTAAAGTTTTCTTAAAAGTATTTGTCTTTTTAAAAGTTTGATTTAAAAAGTTTGCTTATTTAAAGTTTGGATAAGTTGTTGTTTGTGCTTGTTAAGTCTATTTCGATTTAGATTCGTTCTAGTTTTGGAGTGAGCTTATTGCCATAGCTTATTACATTGCTTATCTCGGATCTCATTTAAATCGGAAAGGGAAAACCCCTTTCTGATCGCACATTCCGACCAGTCACCCCTTATTCCGATCAGTAGATCGGAAAAGGGTTTATAAACATTCCGATCTGGGTTATTTTCAGTTATTCCGATTGTAGGCTTTTGTTATATTCCGATTAGTAGAATTTTTACTATATTCCGATTCAGCATGTTTTTACTCATTCCGATTGGGTGTGTTTTCTAAGCATTCCGATCGGAATCCATTCCCCGTATTCCGATCATGCTCGTTTGCTCATTCCGATCATTATTTTCCGACGGTGGTACATTCCGATTGGATTCCGATGGGATTCCGATCGGGTGTATTCCGATTGGTTACTTTGTTTTATTTTGATTATTTTGTTTCAGTAACAGTGTCAATTTTTCTCGTTTTATTTTTAGTCTATTTTAATTTCGTTTTGCATTTTTATTTAATTGTCAATTTACTTTTGGTTAAGTTTTAATTTTACGTCATTTAAATTCTTATCATTTACATTTAAAGTTTTAAATATTGCACCGTTTACGTTTCACTTAGTTGTAGTTTTAATTAACCGTCATTTATTTTTAAGTCTTGCACATTTATTTTACCAAAACCAAAAATATTGTTTTCACCAAGAACAACTGAGTCGCACAATTAACCGAAAATCAATTCGAGAAGATACCGAGAAACGAACTTTTTCAACTAGCAAAAAATCCTTGTATTAAAACTAAAAATTCGAGAAGATACCGAGATATCAAAAATAATGGACACAGGCAAGAACCGGGGTACAATTATGACAATGGTAATAGCTATCAACAAGAAGCACCCAGTTTCTCTCCATACCCATGGTGCTATATTTGTGGGGGCCCTCACGATGCTTCTTTTTGTGATCCGTCGCAAGTCTTTGAGAAAGTACCGTGCTATCATCCTAGTGTCTATAACTTTGAGCCCCCACATCACACCCTCAATCATCAATCCTGTCAGCAAACTAGTCTTGATCAACAACTCACTTTTTTGAGTGGCATTCTAGAAAGTATAGCTCAACTTCGAGCTGACTTGCATCCGGAAAAGCAACCTTTGCTTGATGTGGACGAAACCTTGAAAACCACCGACACCTTTTTGAGCCAATTTAGTCGTTTTCCCTTATTTTCTACACCAAAATGTTTAATTACAGCGTGGGATAGAATTGGTGAAATTGAACATACTCGGGGAGACGAACAACAAAAGTTGTTGCATGAGCTTCTTAAAGATGTGGAGGTTATCAAGGAAGAGTTAGCCGACTACGTCACTCCTAACTGGACTCGTCCCATCTATTATGATGATGACGACGACGATGATGTCTACACTTTCAACCAATCTTCTGAAGTTGCTGCTCCTACTGTCGATGTTCCTACTGCATCTAAGGATCTAGATTCGTTGAATGAGCTTAGTGATGTTGGTCTCGACAAAGTATTGGATGATGAGGTTTATGACTTACCTGCTATGGAGCCTGAGGACGACGTTTCTCTTACGGAAGAGGCCGAGCCTAGTGATGACGATTTTTCTCCAAGCTATGAGAATTTCACTTTTGAAATTTCTCAATCTCCACCGGGAGATGCGGGCGATGACGATTTATTCTCTCCGGTTTACGAGAAGTTCACCGATGAACATGATCTTGTGGATGAGGTGGAAGACGTGCTTCTTCGCGATAGATTACGGAAAGTTCATCTTCTTATTGCTCAAATCGAAGAGTTGACTTCTCCTTCTCTTTCCAAGTCTTTACCTCCATCTATTCCTCCCGTTGAAGATAATGACCCATTGCTGGAAGAAATCGATATCCACTCCATCCCTCTAGGTATTGATGATTCTGACACGGAGGGGGACATTATTTATGATAATTTGCTGCAGGAAGATATTGTCCCAAGTCCCCCTCCCGAGCACCTTTCATCCTCCCCTTTAGCCACTATTACGGAGGATGAGTGCTTTGACCCGGGAGGTGACATTGATTATGTTATGATTGATACCATTACAGCTTTGCCGTTTGCTCAGCATCCATTGTCTTTGGGGGAGGACAATGTGCTTACTTTACCCAACCCACCTCCCGTGGATCTTGAATTCACATACTTCTCGTATGTTGAAAGGACCTTTCTCCCATTCAAGACTTATCCCCCCGCTCTCCTTTTTTGATGTCAACCGGGAACGAGGACAAGGTCTTTGATCCCGGTATCACATTTGAGGCTTCCCCATGGACCGTTTAATTCGGGGACGAGTCAGGCTCGTGACTCGGTTAATATAAACAAGCGTTTTTTGGGAGGCAACCCAATTATCTATCTATTTTCACCATAAGTGTAGGGGGAGCCCTGTTGGTTTCTTGCTTTCTTTCTTATCATGTGCAGGGATTAGAGCTTCAAAGACACACTCTTGATGACTTTTGATGAACCGTGATTCTGTGTCTCCATTTTCCCGGTTCTATCCTAAACTCTTTTTGATTCACTATTTTATATTTCTCAATATTAAAATAGGAATCTCTTTAGTTGTCCCTTTCTTAGCGAGATTTAAACAAAGTGCACAATGTCCTAAGTGTAGAGGAGTTTACTCCCACATGCTTAAACGTTGAGGACAACGTTTATCTTAAGTGTAGGGGGACTTCTATCGAAGTTAAGTGGCCTTTACCTTGTATTTGTCCTCATTTTAACCGGAAAATTTGATTTTTCGACATTTTTCGATATTTTTCAAAATTTTTAATCTATTTTGGCCTAGTTGTATAGTTGTATTTCCTTATTTATGTTTATTTTCCTTCCAATGCTAGAATAGATTTTCAATAAAGTGGTTTTAAATTTTTCTTAGTCATGAATATTTTGACTCAACCCGAGTTTACTTATCTAAGTTTACTCTAGCTAGTATCCTTAACATGTTTAAGTCAAGTTTTGCTAGGCTTTTATATAGGGAGCTATAAAACGCGAAAGTCTTAACTCTCACGGGTTAAGAGCAAGAACTTTTCGCAAGTTCCTATAATTGATCCTAGAGAGTTGTTTATCAAGGGAACTTTAAAATGCGATTTCTAAACTTGAAAAAGTCTAAGAATTTGCAAGATCCTATAGATGACTCGAAAACCCAAAACTTTGATTTTATAGGCTAAGCATCCACGAGTCTCATTCTTTGAGATTTTAAACTGTGGAGAACGAGAGATGATAGAGTCAATTATAAGTTTGGTATTCTTTCGTGAATTTATGTGAGTTAATTATAAGCCTATTCTCCCTTCGCTTGTTAATAAATTTATCTGCAATAAATAAGGTTGTACGATTTAAAAGGTTACTTAGCTTCTAGCCCAAGATCGTTTAAACGTTTCTCGGTACGGATTAGATTTCATAGCCAAGGCATAACTTATTGAAGTGGGATGCGAAGATTGGCGAGTCCAAAAAGGTCCTAACAAGACATGAGGGCTATATTTTGTTGCTAAAGATCCAGAGCGATGTGAAGAATCATTTATCGAAAATCAATATGAAGGATCGAGACACACGACGAAAAGCAAAAACTCCCCAAAAGTCATGGAGAAGTGTATCCGAAAAGACCCTAGCAAGGTATGAGGATAAATAGATCTAAGTCATAAAAGGAGGCGGATCGTTGTATATCAAAGTCCAAAATAAAGATTGGAGAAAAATGAAGAAGTCGTGGTCCAAGTATGAATCTCTCAAAACTTCAAGTGAAGAAATTCCTATTATGAAGAGAAGGCCATTATTTCATGAACGTCTCTCAAGGTTTGAAGTATGAAGTCGCTGCCAAATATCGGTCCGAGAAAGGTCTCGAATCGCGAAGCGAGTTATGCCAAGATATGAACTTTATGAGGTCCCGAGAAGCAGTTTTAAAAGATTTTGTCCTTTAGCTAACTATTGATTAAATCGTTCACTTTATTTTCGGACTAAATAACTATCGAAATAAGTCAAACAATGCATCCTCGTGATCATTCAAGACAATAATAAAATATAAGAGATACACCTAGGAATAAGGGAGTCTAAGTAAATAATTGGCCCACATGAGTTCGTGTTAGTTTACTAACTTATAATAACAATGATCTCGTTTCTAAGCTTGGTTTGGAGAAAGTGAAAACTTGAGGATGACGATCATTCACGACATTTCCAAAAACCCAAGGTATGCTTTGATTTCTTTACTTTGAATGTTTATAGTTTTCTATCTCTTTAATAAAGGCCAAGGTGGATTAATTATGATGAAAAATGTAAACTTGCTTTGTAACTAATGCATTGCATGAGGACATTGCAATGGTTAAGTGTAGGGGATTTGATAGGTGTGAAAACACCCATCCTTTTTACCACTTAATTACAATAATAACCGAGCCAAAACGTGTATTTTATGTCATTTATGTCGGAATTATGCGTGGTTTGTGTTTTTGTTGTGATTTAGGACGAAAAGGTGAAAAGTGGAGAAAACTCGGCATTCACGGGCTTTTATCAAAGAAAAAGACGAAAGATGAAGTCGAAAGATCAAGAGTGGAAAAAGAACGGAAGTCCAAGACCAATTCTGAAGATTTATCGAAGAAAAAGTCAAAGGACGGAAATTTACTAAAAAGCCGAAGAACTCGAGTCTTATTTATAAAGAAAAATCAAGACGAGTTAAAGAAATCCTAAGACAAAGTCCAAGATTAACAAAAGATAAAGAAGAAAAGGACTTAAGTGTGCAATTAAGGCAAAGAGGAAAGAGGGAGGAAGCTTCCTAAGCTCCTCCCTAATCACCCCTATAAATAGATTAGGCTTAGTTCATTTTTCAAGTTGTCGGTGGCTTGACAAACTTCTCTTCCACCATTTTCATTTCTTGTTAATTACTTTCTTGCATTTTAATTTCATGTTATGCACTTTTAATTTCTTCAATTCAAGTAAGTCTTTTAATTTTGGAATCTTTTCTTTTAATCTAGTTCTTATTTCTAATCATCTTCTTCTACCTTTCTTATTTTGCTTATCTTTGATTCATGTTCATTCTTGATCTTATTTCATCTTAATGCTTATTTGATTTAAAGTTTTCTTAAAAGTATTTGTCTTTTTAAAAGTTTGATTTAAAAAGTTTGCTTATTTAAAGTTTGGATAAGTTGTTGTTTGTGCTTGTTAAGTCTATTTCGATTTAGATTCGTTCTAGTTTTGGAGTGAGCTTATTGCCATAGCTTATTACATTGCTTATCTCGGATCTCATTTAAATCGGAAAGGGAAAACCCCTTTCCGATCGCACATTCCGACCAGTCACCCCTTATTCCGATCAGTAGATCGGAAAAGGGTTTATAAACATTCCGATCTGGGTTATTTTCAGTTATTCCGATTGTAGGCTTTTGTTATATTCCGATTAGTAGCATTTTTACTATATTCCGATTCAGCATGTTTTTACTCATTCCGATTGGGTGTGTTTTCTAAGCATTCCGATCGGAATCCATTCCCCGTATTCCGACCATGCTCGTTTGCTCATTCCGATCATTATTTTCCGACGGTGGTACATTCCGATTGGATTTCGATGGGATTCCGATCGGGTGTATTCCGATTGGTTACTTTGTTTTATTTTGATTATTTTGTTTCAGTAAAAGTGTCAATTTTTCTCGTTTTATTTTTAGTCTATTTTAATTTCGTTTTGCATTTTTATTTAATTGTCAGTTTACTTTTGGTTAAGTTTTAATTTTACGTCATTTAAATTCTTGTCATTTACATTTAAAGTTTTAAATATTGCACCGTTTACGTTTCACTTAGTTGTAGTTTTAATTAACCGTCATTTATTTTTAAGTCTTGCACATTTATTTTACCAAAACCAAAAATATTGTTTTCACCAAGAACAACTGAGTCGCACAATTAACCGGAAATCAATTCGAGAAGATACCGAGAAACAAACTTTTTCAACTAGCAAAAAATCCTTGTATTAAAACTAAAAATTCGAGAAGATACCGAGAAAACGAACTTTCAACTAGTAAAATCTTAGTACATTAGTAACCTTCGGTTAAGGGTACGCTCAGGTTCTGATAACGGTGATACTGGTGGAGTTTCGGATGAACGGGTGTGCATCCAACAATGGTTTTGGTGTTACAGGATGGAATGTGCGTCGCACTTTTGAGTTGTGCGACGTACTTTGGTTCGTTACAGGAAGTGCGACGCACTTTTGAGTTATGCGGCGTACTTTCTGTACTGCAGAAAATTTTTTGGGTTGCTTCGAGTGAGAAATGGTTCAATTCTTCAAGGATTATGAAAAATTTGGTTACAAAACAGGATTGTAAGTCCCCGGCAATGGCGCCAAAAACTTGGTGTTCGTTTCGCAAGTCTTAAATTTATAACAAGGTTTCACAAAACAAGGGACTAGAATACAAACAGAGGCAAATATACCCTTTCGTTCGTAATATGGCTTGTAGTGGCAGGATTGTTCGCTAGGACTTAGTTTCATTTTGGTAATCAGTATAATAATTGAAGAAAGAATTGATCGAATAAGTAACAATAATAACAAGTATGACTAATATGGGATAGTTGGTATATGTTTGTGATGATGATAATAATGATAGAGATATGTTTATGTAGGTAAAGAGTGAAAATCCTTTTTCGTCAAAATGGCATTTACACAATTCACTTTGGTATGATTCAAGACTTATGTTTGATCAAGCGACTAAGCTTAAAACAAGTTTCTAACAAGTTCAATATTTTATCAAAGTATCTAAGCGGATCTCTCCAACCAAATATTCAAAACAATAGACAAGTTCTTAAAAACTTATTATAACAACTTGAGTCTCTCGACGTCAAATTATCATAACAAATCAACTTTAGATAAAATATGGTGATAGAACTAAGTGGCAAAATGGTTATACAACATTAGCTTGAAATAAATTATAAAGGATCATATCATAGCATCATCACTAATTATAGTCACATACCTATATAGTCACAAATAACTTAGCCTAACATAGTAATCAAAGTAACAAATGGAAAAGAGTAAGAGAACATCATACTTAGATTAGTCGAATGAACGAGTACACAAGTGTCACGGTTGTATCGTCTTTCCAAGAACCAAAGAGTAGAATACTCTCGTTACAAGTACTTCCCAAAAGTGGATAATACTGGAAATATGACTAAGAAGCTAAGGATACTCGGATTAGAGAGTAGTTGTTTGAGATGTGTGTTTACAATGAGTAGAAAGGGTCCCTATTTATAGTGCATAATGGGGGTAAATGTACGCCGCACTTCTCCAAAAGTGCGCCGTACTTTGGAGGTGGGAAATGTGCACCACACTTCTGAGTTTGTGCGCCGCACTTTTTAGCATTCTAGAATCTTCTCATAATAGTTTTGTTATTTGCACTTCAAGGACTTCATTTTGTATTTCTTCACTTTGTTCCTTCTAACTTTATACCTGCATGTAAAACGCAATATATTAAGTATCGAAAGTCCTTATTTATAATATAAAGTGGCATAATAATAACGGGTTAAATATGTATATTTAGGTCGTTATCAACAGACAAGATATTTAGGATATGTTTGCTTATGTCAAAGGAGGATGTGAAGGAAGATCATAAGTATCTATTTTACTCCATGAACTAAAACTGATGTATGAACTAGGTACTTATGATTCAGATCTCTGGACAAAGGTGGAGAAAAAGGTTCCTACAAAATGGAGGTATTATAGGTCTTGTGTAGTACATACAGTGGAAATTTCAGATGTCACTTACTACATGCTCCAAGAAAGAAGGTATCCTTTTGGAAGGAGAATGCTTGAAAGGATGTTGGATCTTCAGTTGAAAATTTTTGAAGAATCAACATGTGCTTTGGAGTTGATAAGAATGATCAAACAACAAATCAAGGACTTATTAAGAGAAGAGGAAGCTAAAAAGGAGCTTTAAGTGTTTGGCTTTCAGCCATACTTCATAAATGGTAATTAGTTTACCATGTTTCACAGACATAAGAACTAGCTAGTCCAGAAGCAAAGGATTTGTGGTAAAGACTTCTCAAATTCGTTGATAGCTGATAGTTTTCTAAGAACAACATGGTCATTAACTCACCATGCTTAATTGCAAAGAGTTGGCTAGTTCTAGGTAAAGACTCTATAAAATTTGTTATATGGTTGACAGTTTACCAAAATTGTAGGGTTTTAAGTACACCTTATTCTTGATGAATAAAGTATTGGCTATTCCAGAGTGTACGGCTAACTGGTAAAGAATAAATCAAATTCGTTGATAGCTGATGATTTGCTAAAAATCATGATGCAATACAGATTGGTTTGTTGTTAACTGTTTTATTTTAGGTGAGTAGATTCATGTAGAGGATATTGATTCATAATGATAGCATGTTCAAGGAGACATATGCACAACATGCTTCAAAGGAAATTTTAGAGGAAATTTTGTCATCATCAAATAGACAAAGATTGTTGAGCTAAAACTCAAGATGTCAAGATTATAAGTTCTGATATATGCAGTCAATACAATTGCATAAAGAATGAAGAATGTTTTTTATTCAAGACACAGACACATCATAATTTTGAAGACAAGGATGAAGTTCATAAAGGAAGTGAAGTTCATTTTACCAGAAGAAGATCTACAAAAGGTGTTTGATGCATTCAGTTGGTACAAGATCAAGATTACCAGACCTACCTAGATTTTACAAGTGAAGTTTGAAGACATGCATTCTTATGCATTCAACATACAGAGAAACAAAAATATAACAAGTTATCATTCATGTTTAGGGGAGAATTGTTGGGAATTATTTGTAATAGTACCAAGTACTGTTAGTATGTAACCAAGGACCGTTAGTTATAGCAAGTACTGTTAGTATATGAGCGGTACATGTCAAGTACCGTTAGGCTTAATGTAAGTACTGCCAGATATATAAGGACTGTTATATCTTTAGTAAAAATATGTTCTAGTTATTATAGGGGTATCGTGTGTGATATACGTATCCTAATAGAATATTCTAGGTGTTACTTGTACTATAAAAAGAACATAGGTACGATGAGTTAATTGTACCTCAACACAACGATTAATAAGAATCGAATAGTTAGTAGAATTATCTGTTCTTCTTTGCTTATATAAGTTGGATTTCACATAACTTATTTGAGTTGAGTAAGAGTATCTCAAGTTCTCTAGTTTGTTTGTAAGCTATTGTGCAATCCTTAACAGGATCTCGATCTATTCAAACGGATCAACAAGCTAGCACTCGAACAATCACAACAAGATGCTATTTATGACGTATTGGTAATCATTGAAGGGGTTGAAGAATGAAAAAGAATTGTAAAGATAAAGGGTGAAAAGAAAGAAGCCCTCCTATCAACTTAGGCAGAAACCGGGTCAACACATATGCTATCGGGATAATTTTTAATGATTCTCGGTATAGAAGACAATGCATCATGAACCCAGTGATGCAATGCACGACCCTTCTCATCTAACTCAAATATCTCTCAAAAGATATTTGTTTTAATGTCACGGAGTTCAACACGTTATCTATCGGTTTATTCACTCCGGATAGATTGATATTGAAAAGGTGGCAATCCTTTCCAGCCTCCGATTACTAGATCAAAACGCACAATTGAGTCTAGAGCCCTGAGATAATCAAATATCTCATTAGGACACTTTCCAATTATTCCTTTTATAACACCCCCATCTTACCATATAGCAGCGGAAGCTAACTTGTGGTATTACTATCAAGATACCATAGTCACAATAATAGAAAATGCTCAAAATACATTTTATAAATATTTACGTTATCATTCATTTATTATTCAGAGTTTAACAAAAACAACTGTACATACGCTGTACATCATAGGTTTCCCAAAAGATCTAGTTTTATTCTTTAGAATGATAACTTTTCAAGACACCACCATCCGCAGCCCGCCAGTCCTCATTCACCTTAAATATATGCGTTAAAGTCAACACAATAATTGAGTGAATTCATAGGTTTAACAATATTTGAATACAATTACGACTCCAGGGCTACAGTGTTATACACCCTAATTTTAAATTCATTGATTCTTATTGCACTAGCTCATGACCCCGCGACTAGACATTATCAGAAAAACCAACAAATTGCCCTTAAGCAGGTAGTTTGTCGGACTATCCTGAGTTTAGCAAAATAAAACATATCTGTTTAGCCTAGGTGGGAACCATTAGCTGTAGACAAGTGTGACTTGCCCAGATAGGAGATGTTAGTCTCCAATAGTACTATTCACAATATTAGCGTTCATTAAATGATTAGCGGTTCATAATTAAAAAGGGACTTAGGCAATAAGTAAACGTAGTGTCAATAATCATATAGGCATGTTAGCCTCAAAATATTGAGTCAAACAAGAATGTTTGGTCATATGTCTTTATTGTAATATTTATTAGACAGTTGTAATAGTTAGTTAAAATAGTCGTGACATTACGGGCTTGATGGTTAGCTTAAAAGGCTTCTTTTAAGGTACTAAGCATTTTATTCAAGCCCGGCCCATTTAACAATATAGTCCATTAAGGCTACATGTATGAGCCTGACTATATAAGCCCTTCCTAGCATGTTAGGAAGGGTTGGTGGTTTTTCATTTCTTAATCTAATCTCACATAGTTTCTCCATCTTCTCTCTACTTTCTCTCACTACTTTCTCTCTCTATAAATCTTCATTCTTTTCATCTATTTTCTATCTTTAATCATCTAATAACATGGGACAACAAGGCAGCATACAAAAATACTTGTATTCCAGTTTTAGCATATATCCCCCTCACGGGTTTTCAAATCATTTATAACTTTCAAAAGTGAGGCTATGAACTCACCTTAGCCTATAGGGTCTTGAATTATTCTGCTATAACCAATCATAACCTTCTTACAAATTTGAGTTGACACACAATATGTATATATATCAAGTCATATTCTCTGAGTTAAATCTTTTCATATTATATATATATATATATATATATTCTTTGATTCATATATTTTGGTGTTATAGTATCATTGTTCGGGCCATTATACTCAGAAGCTATTCTATAAACATTTGAGGAGCGAGAGCACTTTAAATCGTGAACTCAACCACTCAGTCAGAACGTAATATCGAGATGGAACATCTTTGTACAAAGTTCCCTATTAACATGACACTTGGTATATTATTACATTTTATGTCTTTAGTTTCAATATTGACAAAAATAGTCCTTTTAGTTATATTTTGGCATAATTACACTTTTAATCCCTACAGTATATAGTTTCATTATTTGCAATTTAAACTCTCAATATTTAACCTTAGGGTCTCAAAATTTTCAATATTTATTCTTATAGATTTAAATTTCATAAAATGACACTTTTGTCCCAAAATGTTAAATAGTTTCAAAAATGACAGTTTTGGTCCCTATACTTGTAAAAATCACATAACTTCTTCAAAAATGTACCAAATGATCTAGAATTTTAAAAAAAAGTTTCAAAACACATTTGTAATCATAATAACAACATTTTACCAGAATTATAGCTTTTTGAGATGGATTTTAAGTCATTATTTCATGTAAAATACAAAACTAGGGTTTTAAGATATCTTTAGTTTATAACTTTCATTTAAATTGATCATATGACTTAATTCTTTTTGGACTATCTTTCTAACATCATTTTGGAATTATAACAAGTATTAGTATTCATTATAACGAGATCAAAGCTTGCTTAACATAAGAATTACCTAGGTAGCTCCAAAATGGCTCCTTATGACTTCTTATGAGCCCTACTTGCTATCAAAGCTTCAAGAGCTTCAATGGCTTCATTCTAGACCTGGTTTTTGGTCTTATAGGATGTCCTAGGACGTATACAGAAGTGAATATGAAGAATGGGTAGGAGATACAAAGGAAACAGGGTGTAAGTGTAAACTATGTCCATTTGGCCCTATTTATAATTTTTCCAACACTTAGGCTCCAAGCTAAGGTCTTAAACGTGTAACATAGATAGATTACTGACTTAAGGGATGCTAGTGAATCTCTACACAAGTTTATAGGGTCTAGATTCATTCCAATCTTGTCTTGTGGCTCAAAATGTCTCACGACATAGATATGATTAGAATGGTGATGTGTAGCTTCAAGTAAGAGATGCACCTACTTGTCACCACATGGAAATATCCTATAAAATGTAAAATATCTGATTTTCAAATTTAGAATGGGAGGTAAAAGGTTTAAAACAAGTTTTGCAAGGAAAACATAAAACCGAGTTTAAAAACTAGGGCTTGTAACTTATACTTTGTAATTTTGGTGATTAAGGACTTAAGAAAGTGATTAGTGAATGATTAAGGCTTAATTAGGGTTTAGACATTCTATTTAGAATATTTGGGTCCTTGGTTTAAAGTTTAACAAAGGTTTGATGTGAAAATGGGAAGTAAACTTATGTAGATTAGGGTTTTCTAATGATCTAGGTGTAAATCTTAGTAAAAGTCATTATCCTCCTCTTAGATACTGATGTAAACTCAATTTAGGTCCTATAAATTATGTTTTAAGTGTCCAATGAGTTCTCACACTTAGTTTGATAACTTAGTTTAAGTAAACATGTCTAAAGAGTGAAAATACCTATTTTGACCTAATTTACAAGTCATGCATTGAAATCTTGTACCTTGTGCATTAGGATACTTGTACATTGTCTTAACATAATATTATAACCTTAATGAAGTGCTATGAGTGTTGTTAGACTTTTCCTAAAAGACTAGGTAATGATTTTATGTAGATTTCTTAATATAAGGGTTTTTATGTTATTAAGCCTAATGACTTTCTATTTTGGGTAATTAGGGTTTATATCTTAATGTAAGCTTATTCTAGTTCTTATATAGTATGTTTATGACTTCTAGGGTTTCTACATTCTTGGTTTAAGGGTTTATATAGGTTGATCATATCTTAGGGTTAAGTAAGTGAGCTTGGGGTCCTATATTTTGAAAACTTGTACTTTATGTTTTAATAGTTTGTAACTTAGTTTGAGATAAATATATTAACTTATTATGGTACTTAGTTGAGTTTTACGATTAATTGCAAAAGATTAGACTCTAATTCATTATAGAATGGATTTTATATGCTAATCTTGGTTATAGGTCATTTACTTGTAATTAGCTTAAGATTAATGAATATTAGTGTTTTGTGATCAATTACATTTCCTTTATATGATAAAATATAATTAGTATAGTGTATTTGATAATAGTACATAGATATTATGTAGTTATATTGCTTGAAACATTAGTTTACAAGGGATTTCTAGGGTTTCTAAGGCTCTTTTAAGAATTTAGGGTATCCTTGTTGTATTTGAGTTGTTCTTATTCATTGTATATACATGTAATTACTTTTAGAACTCAAACTTGATACGTAGTATATACATAGTATTTACAACATATAGGCATATGTTGAAGTGGCAATTGAGGTAGTGAGAAGCCATATATTTAATAATTCAATCATATACCATAATAAAATATAAAAATTTCTTAGCAGAATTACCTCTTTATTTATGAACATAGATATTACATTAGCCAAAACCACTGGATTGTGACAACCGGGAATTTTCTAGACTTTAAATAATAATAAATTATACTATTTATTAATCGAAATTCGTTTTCGAGAGATATCAAAGTCATCTGATTCGAAAACGGGAGTTTATTTTACATACTGTAAAAGACTGCGTAAAAATCTGAGAACTGACGCGATACAAATTAGTTTTTTATTTAATTATTCATAAATATTTGATAAAAAGATTTATTAAACTATCTGATATTATTCATTTTAGTTTCAAAACCGTACGTTGAAAACGAAATCAATCGAGTTGAGTTTTATTTTTCTTGGAACGCAACTGTTCGAGTTAACCGATGATAATAACTATTTTTAATAAGAATGTATACGATTATGAAAATTTGTCAAGTAAATACTCTAATTTATTGGAAAAATTATTTTAAATTGAACGGCGCAAATTTCTAAAACCGAAACAAATTTTATCAAACTCAAACGAGCCCCGAACTATGCTTAAGCAAAGATGACGAGAAATGTAAGTAAATAAGTTACAATACAAACCCCCAACTATTTTAAATGTTACACTTAGTTTTGAAACTTTTAGATATAGATATATATAGCTTAGAAATTAGGGTTTTCATCATAACCTAAACCTAAACTTACTTTTCTACACACACTCCTCCTCTCATATTATTTTCCGGCGCCTACCAGTTTTCCGGCGGCCGGAATCCGTCACCGCCACAAAAACCCTTTAAACAGCCCGATCTACTATCCTTATCGATCATATTGATCATCGTCTCCATATAACCACCATCAATCGGCTGTTGCCGCTGTGTAATCACAACTGTAGGTCAGCCGCTACTTCGATCCACCACTATCTCACGGCTGTCGTCGTCATCTTGCTACAACCCGCCACCACCTTCACCTATCCATCAAGACTATCACCATCGCATCACCACGTTACACCCCCAGACCAGCCACCGGATCCACCACCAAACACTAGGCCCCGACCATCATTTACCACAGCCGTCGTCGGGCCCTCATTTACCACAACAACCACCTCACGCCACCATTACACCACATCCCACGTTACCACCATCTAGGGCTGCCGTCATCTCCCCCATCAAACTCAGCTACGACCTCCATACTATCATCACCGCCATCAAGATCCGTTGGGTCTATAGTAATCCGGAACCTTTGAAAACAATCCACTAACCACCATTTTATCATATATTCACCACGATATGAGGTTGCTGCCGTCATTCAGCCATCACGTATAGACGATGCCGTCTCGTTACCACTACCAGTAGAAGGCTGTGTTTTAGACAGAAGCGTTGTTTCGGACCAGCAGAAGGCTTAGTTTCGGACCAGCAGAAAGGTGTGCTTTGGACCAACAAAGGTGCCTTGGTTTCGGGGTAAAGACGACACATCAGGGCGCGTTTATTTACAGCAGCACCACGACATGGTGCATTTGTTTATCAGTAGCAGGAGTGTTTGGTTTGTTAAACATCAGCAAGGGCGTGTTGATTGGTAGCAGTAGGGGTGCTTCGGTTCGCTGTATAAACAGCCTTAAGGGTGCATTTTGTTCGCTGCGTACCAGCAGCAAGTGCGTTTGGTTTGCTGCGTATCAGCAGCAAGTGTGTTTGGTTCGCTGTGTAAACAGCAGTACGGGAGTGCTTAGTTCGGTTAGAAACCCCACAAGAAGTGTTGTTGCTGATTTTAGTACTGTAGGGGAGCAGTTGGGGTTAACAACCGGCTTTAGGGGGAGCGTTTGGGATTAACAGCAGGGATAATGGTGCGTTTGGGTTTGCTGATTTTTAGTGTTCGAGTGCATTCGGACGCGGGTCATCGAGAGTTTAAAGTGTCGGGCACGATTTGAGTTCATGGTTCGTTGTGGTTTAGGATCGGCTAATAACATATCTAATTTTTATTAAGTATTAAAGCGGATTAAAATGGTGGTATATATATTTATTGGTTAAATAAATATGTTGAACACTATCGTTATTACGAGAACTATAAATATAATTAGACGTTTGGATGTGCGTTTAAATAGATTACTTATGGAGTTTTGCTTTTGATATACAACACATAGGTTGTGTATGATTATTATTTAATTATAGTGATTTATTTATTCTAGTTGGATATACGTTAAAACGCGACTAGTGTTTTTAGATGGTTTGAAAAATAGAAAATATTGAGAATTATTAAATATAGAAAACGTTGTATAAACGAGTAGGTCATGTCAAAATTTCTATAAGATTCTATACTTTAGATTTTGTTCGCTACAAACTATCATTTTATTTTTAAATCAATAAAACAAATAAGTACTATTAAATTTATAAACTGATAAAACAAATAAATACCGTTATATTTTATAAACCAATAAAATAAATATATAATATTATATTTGTAAACCGATAAAATAGACGATAACTATTGTATTGATAAACTGATAAAGTTATACTTTTTACATAAAAGTGACAATTATTAATTAAGTGATGATTTTTCTTTAAATGTGTCGAACCATATTGTCTAAGTTATTTAATTTATTTAACCAACCACCGAACTATTATACTTGGAACTTAAATATTTTATCAACGGGTCGTGTTGATTGTACATATCTATCGAGAACTCAAATACACATTTTTAAGTTATTGGATTTAGCCGATTAGTAAACCACAACACCATGACCAGGCCATATCGATTTTCGTTTGTGCGAAGCCTATTATTAGCATCACTAGCGTTTGCTCTACATCGTCGAGGTGAGTTCATACCCCACCTTTTCTTGCTTTGAATTGAGTTATAAATGTTTTATAATTGCTCTTTGGGGGAGGTACATGCTTGGTCAGAAACTACTTATAAACTTGCTTGGTTGTCAGAACTGATATTAAACTTGTTTGGTTGTCTATAACTGTTTATAAATTACTTGATTGTCATAAGCTAATGTTAAGCTTACTTGGTTGGTCATAAACTATCTTTAAACTGGTTTAATTGTTACCTGCTGAGTGGTCAACTCCTCTAATTGTTATACATATGAATGCTGATACTAAAATTTCTATTGTGATTTTCATAGCCCAAAACTTTAACTGCTTTTTATTGGTTCTCGGGTAGAGACAATGGTTGCAAGAATGAACACAAGTGCATATCTCTTTTATGTATTGGTCTAAGTCCCACTTTAACCCAATTACTTTGGCCCATTATCATGAACCATTAATTTCAGACCGGATGACCGGTCGAAAGCGCGAATGTTATGGATAGATCTATCGGGGTTGACGCCCCTGTCCGGCTTGGTCCAACAGAGGACAAGCGGGCACAGTTTCATTTGAGTCTGTGGACGGATGTCGTGGGTTAGGCATCCGTAGGGGCTGCATTATATGATTATACCATCGGTGTTGTTAACACTTCGGTGTCATGAGCTTAGACAATAATAAATGCCTTATTTTATTTAGTGACTCTGTATTTGTTATATTGTCACTAAGTGGTTGGAAAATCTTGTGGTTCATTAAACAATTTTATTCTATTGGAAAACTTTATTATTCATCAGTGAGCTTTGTTTTTATCAGAATACGCTAACTATTATCTGTGAACTCTGTTTTATCAGAAAACTTTATTAATTTCCAGAAAACTCTGTTGTTATCAGTAAGCTATATTTACTATCAGTAAACTCTGCTTTTATCAGTAAACTCTATTTTCATTAGCAAACCTTGTTTTTATCAGTAAACTCTGTTTTTATCAATAAACTTTGTTTTTGCTAATAAACTTTGAAATTTATCAAAGAAAGTCTATTAAACAGAAACTGTGATTTTTAACTCTTATATTTTACTGCAAGGTGCAGTGGTCGGTAAAACTCTATTTTTTTTTCATAAACGTTTTAAAACTAACTTATGAACTCACCAACTTTATGTTGACATTTTTAAGCATGTATTTCAGGTACTTGACTATGTGGATTATTTGGAGTCTACTTTGTGGTTTTGGCATGTAGAGGTCGTTCTCGGATCAAGCTCTCGAATACTCATGAAGTCACAAGTCCCCAAAGCAAGTCTTCTGCTGCAGTGAATTTGGGGGTGTGACAGATTGGTATCAGAGCCTTGGTTATAGAGAACTAGGTTGCATTAGTAACTCTAGACTATAACCGACTCTCATTTTTTTATCTAGTAGTAACACTCATCACATGATACTTATTCCGCTGCTATATGAATATTTGCAATGCATGGTTGTTATTGCTCGTTGCCTGTCATGTTATTATTTGTTTACATGAGTTCGCTTGCTTGATTAGTGCACTTAGACATGTAATATATTTTTATATATGAACGGTAGAACATTTATTGGGGACTGTGAGTTACACAATGGTCCCACATATTTTATTTTTATATAACAAACCCTAGAGACATTATGTGAACTTTTGTTGACAATTGGTCGTGAGTAATCTCCAGGTTCGAGCTAATTCATTCAAAAAGGTTGAGAGGTGTAACAATACTTAACTATGCCTCAGTGGGCCTCATGTTTGATTGAGTGCGAGATGGAATTAAGTATAGGACGTTACACAACCTATGATTTTTGATGGATTACCTCGAGGGTGGGTAAGAGTCGTAGTCTTACGTGATATTGTGGAATGTGTTATATGCTCAGAGTTGAGCTGAGTCATCGAAAGGTTGAGATGTGTAATAATTCATAACAAAACCCGGGGCCATTCTTTGTGAGTGAGTTTCGAGGTTGGGTTATGATAAGTTATTACTCAGCTTAGTATTTGATGAGTCTTCCTCGAGGATGAGAAAGAATTGTGTGATTGGATAATTGCTTATTTAGAACCGACTACTATATACTTATTCTACTTATAACCGTGAGTTTCTTTACTTGATATACGTCCACGACTGCTTTATCGCCTATCGACACTTATGTTCTTCGATCTGGACGTTCGAAACGTCTACTTATCGAAGACGGCTTATTTTCAACTCATGCTCTTTGCTTTTGGTAATTTTAGATAATATCGTTTGGAGATTTTAACGATTTTGAGTTGGGTATTTTGCCGGTGACACTTAAGTAGGATGATTTATGAAGTCTTTATTAAAATGGATTGGGACGCCTTTGCATTTGAACAAAGAAATCATAAATCACCGAACCATAAGTTTGTAATAACATATTTGCATAGATTAGGACGCTTCTGTATGCAAATATGAGATTATAAATGAGTGGGCTTAAGGATATCTGGCGTGACCCTATCTACTTATGGTATTGATTTAGTATTCTAGTTTGGAGTGCTTTCTTTTAACTCAGGATTTGTCCATACGAATATATCGTATTTCGTCTTGTTATGTTAGCATTACGACGTTTTGATGAGTGATTTTTAAACTTCGTTTGATTCGCGAATTGTTACGAGAATCTTTTCTGAATATATACCGATCGACGTGAACCTAATTGGATGGTGGTGGTGAACCCTTATAGACTTTTAAGTGCTGACGATTTTTCTAGACTATTCGCTTCGAATTTTTTCATTTTATCGTTCGGTGAACGATGTCCGATTTGCCAGATTGGCATGTAGATGCGCTCAGATATGACCTACTTTTATCTATTGCTTACCTAAGTAACTATTGGTGAATAAACGATTATAAAAGTTCGGAAATAACTATCTGTGAGTAGATCTAAGTATATTTGATATAACACCAGGATAAAACCTCAAAAACTTTTTCTCTACACTTTTATTAGGGTAACAACGATTGAGTTCGAGGACGAACTCCAAATAACACGGATGTACTGTGACAACCGGGAATTTTCTAGACTTTAAATAATAATAAATTATACTATTTATTAATCGAAATTCGTTTTCGAGAGATATCAAAGTCATCTGATTCGAAAACGGGAGTTTATTTTACATACTGTAAAAGACTGCGTAAAAATCTGAGAACTGACGCGATACAAATTAGTTTTATATTTAATTATTCATAAATATTTGATAAAAAGATTTATTAAACTATCTGATATTATTCATTTTAGTTTCAAAACCGTACGTTGAAAACGAAATCAATCGAGTTGAGTTTTATTTTTCTTGGAACGCAACTGTTCGAGTTAACCGATGATAATAACTATTTTTAATAAGAATGTATACGATTATGAAAATTTGTCAAGTAAATACTCTAATTTATTGGAAAAAATATTTTAAATTGAACGGCGCAAATTTCTAAAACCGAAACAAATTTTATCAAACTCAAACGAGCCCCGAACTATGCTTAAGCAAAGATGACGAGAAATGTAAGTAAATAAGTTACAATACAAACCCCCAACTATTTTAAATGTTACACTTAGTTTTGAAACTTTTAGATATAGATATATATAGCTTAGAAATTAGGGTTTTCATCATAACCTAAACCTAAACTTACTTTTCTACACACACTCCTCCTCTCATATTATTTTTCGGCGCCTACCAGTTTTCTGGCGGCCGAAATCCGTCACCGCCACAAAAACCCTTTAAACAGCCCGATCTACTATCCTTATCGATCATATTGATCATCGTCTCCATATAACCACCATCAATCGGCTGTTGCCGCTGTGTAATCACAACTGTAGGTCAGCCGCTACTTCGATCCACCACCATCTCACGGCTGTCGTCGTCATCTTGCTACAACCCGCCACCACCTTCACCTATCCATCAAGACCATCACCATCGCATCACCACGTTACACCCCCAAACCAGCCACCAGATCCACCACCAAACACTAGCCCCGACCACCATTTACCACAGCCGTCGTCGGGCCCTCATTTACCACAACAACCACCTCACGCCACCATTACACCACATCCCACGTTACCACCATCTAGGGCTGCCGTCATCTCCCCCATCAAACTCAGCTACGACCTCCATACTATCATCACCGCCATCAAGATCCGTTGGGTCTATAGTAATCCGGAACCTTTGAAAACAATCCACTAACCACCATTTTATCATATCTTCACCACGATATGAGGTTGCTGCCGTCATTCAGCCATCACGTATAGACGATGCCGTCTCGTTACCACTACCAGTAGAAGGATGTGTTTTAGACAGAAGCTTTGTTTCGGACCAGCAGAAGGCTTAGTTTCGGACCAGCAGAAAGGTGTGCTTTGGACCAACAAAGGTGCCTTGGTTTCGGGGTAAAGACGACACATCGGGGCGCGTTTATTTACAGCAGCACCACGACACGGTGCATTTGTTTATCAGTAGCAGGAGTGTTTGGTTTGTTAAACATCAGCAAGGGCGTGTTGATTGGTAGCAGTAGGGGTGCTTCGGTTCGCTGTATAAACAGCCTTAAGGGTGTATTTTGTTCGCTGCGTACCAGCAGCAAGTGCGTTTGGTTTGCTGCGTATCAGCAGCAAGTGTGTTTGGTTCGCTGTGTAAACAGCAGTACGGGAGTGCTTAGTTCGGTTAGAAACCCCACAAGAAGTGTTGTTGCTGATTTTAGTACTGTAGGGGAGCAGTTGGGGTTAACAGCCGGCTTTAGGGGGAGCGTTTGGGATTAACAGCAGGGATAATGGTGCGTTTGGGTTTGCTGATTTTTAGTGTTCGAGTGCATTCGGACGCGGGTCGTCGAGAGTTTAAAGTGTCGGGCACGATTTGAGTTCATGGTTCGTTGTGGTTTAGGATCGGCTAATAACATATCTAATTTTTATTAAGTATTAAAGCGGATTAAAATGGTGGTATATATATTTATTGGTTAGATAAATATGTTGAACACTATCGTTATTACGAGAACTATAAATATAATTAGACGTTTGGATGTGCGTTTAAATAGATTACTTAGGGAGTTTTGCTTTTGATATACAACACATAGGTTGTGTATGATTATTATTTAATTATAGTGATTTATTTATTCTAGTTGGATATACGTTAAAACGCGACTAGTGTTTTTAGATGGTTTGAAAAATAGAAAATATTGAGAATTATTAAATATAGAAAACGTTGTATAAACGAGTAGGTCATGTCAAAATTTCTATAAGATTCTATACTTTAGATTTTGTTCGCTACAAACTATCATTTTATTTTTAAATCAATAAAACAAATAAGTACTATTAAATTTATAAACTGATAAAACAAATAAATACCGTTATATTTTGTAAACCAATAAAATAAATATATAATATTATATTTGTAAACCGATAAAATAGACGGTAACTATTGTATTGATAAACTGATAAAGTTATACTTTTTACATAAAAGTGACAATTATTAATTAAGTGATGATTTTTCTTTAAATGTGTCGAACCATATTGTCTAAGTTATTTAATTTATTTAACCAACCACCGAACTATTATACTTGGAACTTAAATATTTTATCAACGGGTCGTGTTGATTGTACATATCTATCGAGAACTCAAATACACATTTTTAAGTTATTGGATTTAGCCGATTAGTAAACCACAACACCATGACCAGGCCATATCGATTTTCGTTTGTGCGGAGCCTATTATTAGCATCACTAGCGTTTGATCTACATCGTCGAGGTGAGTTCATACCCCACCTTTTCTTGCTTTGAATTGAGTTATAAATGTTTTATAATTGCTCTTTGGGGGAGGTACATGCTTGGTCAGAAACTACTTATAAACTTGCTTGGTTGTCAGAACTGATATTAAACTTGTTTGGTTGTCTATAATTGTTTATAAATTACTTGATTGTCATAAGCTAATGTTAAGCTTACTTGGTTGGTCATAAACTATCTTTAAACTGGTTTAATTGTTACGTGCTGAGTGGTTAACTCCTCTAATTGTTATACATATGAATGCTGATACTAAAATTTCTATTGTGATTTTCATAACCCAAAACTTTAACTGCTTTTTATTGGTTCTCGGGTAGAGACAATGGTTGCAAGAATGAACACAAGTGCATATCTCTTTTATGTATTGGTCTAAGTCCCACTTTAACCCAATTACTTTGGCCCATTATCATGAACCGTTAATTTCAGACCGGATGACCGGTCGAAAGCGCGAATGTTATGGATAGATCTATCGGGGTTGACGCCCCTGTCCGGCTTGGTCCAACAGAGGACAAGCGGGCACAGTTTCATTTGAGTCTGTGGACGGATGTCGTGGGTTAGGCATCCGTAGGGGCTGCATTATATGATTATACTACCGGTGTTGTTAACGCTTCGGTGTCATGAGCTTAGACAATAATAAATGCCTTATTTTATTTAGTGACTCTGTATTTGTTATATTGTCACTAAGTGGTTGGAAAATCTTGTGGTTCATTAAACAATTTTATTCTATTGGAAAACTTTATTATTCATCAGTGAGCTTTGTTTTTATCAGAATACGCTAACTATTATCTGTGAACTCTGTTTTATCAGAAAACTTTATTAATTTCCAGAAAACTCTGTTGTTATCAGTAAGCTATATTTACTATCAGTAAACTCTGCTTTTATCAGTAAACTCTATTTTCATTAGCAAACCTTGTTTTTATCAGTAAACTCTGTTTTTATCAATAAACTTTGTTTTTGCTAATAAACTTTGAAATTTATCAAAGAAAGTCTATTAAACAGAAACTGTGATTTTTAACTCTTATATTTTACTGCAAGGTGTAGTGGTCGGTAAAACTCTATTTTTTTTTCATAAACGTTTTAAAACTAACTTATGAACTCACCAAATTTATGTTGACATTTTTAAGCATGTATTTCAGGTACTTAACTATGTGGATTATTTGGAGTCTACTTTGTGGTTTTGGCATGTAGAGGTCGTTCTCGGATCAAGCTCTCGAATACTCATGAAGTCACAAGTCCCCAAAGCAAGTCTTCCGCTGCAGTGAATTTGGGGGTGTGACAGATTGGTATCAGAGCCTTGGTTATAGAGAACTAGGTTGCATTAGTAACTCTAGACTATAACCGACTCTCATTTTTTTTTATCTAGTAGTAACACTCATCACATGATACTTATTCCGCTGCTATATGAATATTTGCAATGCATGGTTGTTATTGCTCGTTGCCTGTCATGTTATTATTTGTTTACATGAGTTTGCTTGCTTGATTAGTGCACTTAGACATGTAATATATTTTTATATATGAACGGTAGAACATTTATTGGGGACTGTGAGTTACACAATGGTCCCACATATTTTATTTTTATATAACAAACCCTAGAGACATTATGTGAACTTTTGTTGACAATTGGTCGTGAGTAATCTTCAGGTTCGAGCTAATTCATTCAAAAAGGTTGAGAGGTGTAACAATACTTAACTATGCCTCAGTGGGCCTCATGTTTGATTGAGTGCGAGATGGAATTAAGTATAGGACGTTACACAACCTATGATTTTTGATGGATTACCTCGAGGGTGGGTAAGAGTCGTAGTCTTACGTGATATTGTGGAATGTGTTATATGCTCAGAGTTGAGCTGAGTCATCGAAAGGTTGAGATGTGTAATAATTCATAACAAAACCCGGGGCCATTCTTTGTGAGTGAGTTTCGAGGTTGGGTTATGATAAGTTATTACTCAGCTTAGTATTTGATGAGTCTTCCTCGAGGATGAGAAAGAATTGTGTGATTGGATAATTGCTTATTTAGAACCGACTACTATATACTTATTCTACTTATAACCGTGAGTTTCTTTACTTGATATACGTCCACGACTGCTTTATCGCCTATCGACACTTATGTTCTTCGATCTGGACGTTCGAAACGTCTACTTATCGAAGACGGCTTATTTTCAACTCATGCTCTTTGCTTTTGGTAATTTTGGATAATATCGTTTGGAGATTTTAACGATTTTGAGTTGGGTATTTTGCCGGTGACACTTAAGTAGGATGATTTATGAAGTCTTTATTAAAATGGATTGGGACGCCTTTGCATTTGAATAAAGAATCATAAATCACCGAACCATAAGTTTATAATAACATATTTGCATAGATTAGGACGCTTCTGTATGCAAATATGAGATTATAAATGAGTGGGCTTAAGGATATTTGGCGTGACCCTATCTACTTATGGTATTGATTTAGTATTCTAGTTTGGAGTGCTTTCTTTTAACTCAGGATTTGTCCATACGAATATATCGTATTTCGTCTTGTTATGTTAGCATTACGACGTTTTGATGAGTGATTTTTAAACTTCGTTTGATTCGCGAATTGTTACGAGAATCTTTTCTGAATATATACCGATCGACGTGAACCTAATTGGATGGTGGTGGTGAACCCTTATAGACTTTTAAGTGCTGACGATTTTTCTAGACTATTTGCTTCGAATTGTTTCATTTTATCGTTCGGTGAACGATGTCCGATTTGCCAGATTGACATGTAGATGCGCTCAGATATGACCTACTTTTATCTATTGCTTACCTAAGTAACTATTGGTGAATAAACGATTTTAAAAGTTCGGAAATAACTATCTGTGAGTAGATCTAAGTATATTTGATATAACACCAGGATAAAACCTCAAAAACTTTTTGTCTACACTTTTATTAGGGTAACAACGATTGAGTTCGAGGACGAACTCCAAATAACACGGATGTACTGTGACAACCGGGAATTTTCTAGACTTTAAATAATAATAAATTATACTATTTATTAATCGAAATTCGTTTTCGAGAGATATCAAAGTCATTTGATTCGAAAACGGGAGTTTATTTTACATACTGTAAAAGACTGCGTAAATATCTGAGAACTGACGCGATACAAATTAGTTTTATATTTAATTATTCATAAATATTTGATAAAAAGATTTATTAAACTATCTGATATTATTCATTTTAGTTTCAAAACCGTACGTTGAAAACGAAATCAATCGAGTTGAGTTTTATTTTTCTTGGAACGCAACTGTTCGAGTTAACCGATGATAATAACTATTTTTAATAAGAATGTATACGATTATGAAAATTTGTCAAGTAAATACTCTAATTTATTGGAAAAATTATTTTAAATTGAACGGCGCAAATTTCTAAAACCGAAACAAATTTTATCAAACTCAAACGAGCCCCGAACTATGCTTAAGCAAAGATGACGAGAAATGTAAGTAAATAAGTTACAATACAAACCCCCAACTATTTTAAATGTTACACTTAGTTTTGAAACTTTTAGATATAGATATATATAGCTTAGAAATTAGGTTTTTCATCATAACCTAAACCTAAACTTACTTTTCTACACACACTCCTCCTCTCATATTATTTTCCGGCGCCTACCAGTTTTCCGGCGGCCGAAATCCGTCACCGCCACAAAAACCCTTTAAACAGCCCGATCTACTATCCTTATCGATCATATTGATCATCGTCTCCATATAACCACCATCAATCGGCTGTTGCCGCTGTGTAATCACAACTGTAGGTCAGCCGCTACTTCGATCCACCACCATCTCACGGCTGTCGTCGTCATCTTGCTACAACCCGCCACCACCTTCACCTATCCATCAAGACCATCACCATCGCATCACCACGTTACACCCCCAGACCAGCCACCGGATCCACCACCAAACACTAGCCCCGACCACCATTTACCACAGCCGTCGTCGGGCCCTCATTTACCACAACAACCACCTCACGCCACCATTACACCACATCCCACGTTACCACCATCTAGGGCTGCCGTCATCTCCCCCATCAAACTCAGCTACGACCTCCATACTATCATCACCGCCATCAAGATCCGTTGGGTCTATAGTAATCCGGAACCTTTGAAAACAATCCACTAACCACCATTTTATCATATCTTCACCACGATATGAGGTTGCTGCCGTCATTCAGCCATCACGTATAGACGATGCCGTCTCGTTACCACTACCAGTAGAAGGCTGTGTTTTAGACAGAAGCTTTGTTTTGGACCAGCAGAAGGCTTAGTTTTGGACCAGCAGAAAGGTGTGCTTTGGACCAACAAAGGTGCCTTGGTTTCGGGGTAAAGACGACACATCGGGGCGCGTTTATTTACAGCAGCACCACGACATGGTGCATTTGTTTATCAGTAGCAGGAGTGTTTGGTTTGTTAAACATCAACAAGGGCGTGTTGATTGGTAGCAGTAGGGGTGCTTTGGTTCGCTGTATAAATAGCCTTAAGGGTGCATTTTGTTCGTTGCGTACCAGCAGCAAGTGCGTTTGGTTTGCTGCGTATCAGCAGCAAGTGTGTTTGGTTCGCTGTGTAAACAGCAGTACGGGAGTGCTTAGTTCGGTTAGAAACCCCACAAGAAGTGTTGTTGCTGATTTTAGTACTGTAGGGGAGCAGTTGGGGTTAACAGCCGGCTTTAGGGGGAGCGTTTGGGATTAACAGCAGGGATAATGGTGCGTTTGGGTTTGCTGATTTTTAGTGTTCGAGTGCATTCGGACGCGGGTCGTCGAGAGTTTAAAGTGTCAGGAACGATTTGAGTTCATGGTTCGTTGTGGTTTAGGATCGGCTAATAACATATCTAATTTTTATTAAGTATTAAAGCGGATTAAAATGGTGGTATATATATTTATTGGTTAAATAAATATGTTGAACACTATCGTTATTACGAGAACTATAAATATAATTAGACGTTTGGATGTGCGTTTAAATAGATTACTTAGGGAGTTTTGCTTTTGATATACAACACATAGGTTGTGTATGATTATTATTTAATTATAGTGATTTATTTATTCTAGTTGGATATACGTTAAAACGCGACTAGTGTTTTTAGATGGTTTGAAAAATAGAAAATATTGAGAATTATTAAATATAGAAAACGTTGTATAAACGAGTAGGTCATGTCAAAATTTCTATAAGATTCTATACTTTAGATTTTGTTCGCTACAAACTATCATTTTATTTTTAAATCAATAAAACAAATAAGTACTATTAAATTTATAAACTGATAAAACAAATAAATACCGTTATATTTTGTAAACCAATAAAATAAATATATAATATTATATTTGTAAACCGATAAAATAGACGGTAACTATTGTATCGATAAACTGATAAAGTTATACTTTTTACATAAAAGTGACAATTATTAATTAAGTGATGATTTTTCTTTAAATGTGTCTAACCATATTGTCTAAGTTATTTAATTTATTTAACCAACCACCGAACTATTATACTTGGAACTTAAATATTTTATCAACGGGTCGTGTTGATTGTACATATCTATCGAGAACTCAAATACACATTTTTAAGTTATTGGATTTAGCCGATTAGTAAACCACAACACCATGACCAGGCCATATCGATTTTCGTTTGTGCGGAGCCTATTATTAGCATCACTAGCGTTTGCTCTACATCGTCGAGGTGAGTTCATACCCCACCTTTTCTTGCTTTGAATTGAGTTATAAATGTTTTATAATTGCTCTTTGGGGGAGGTACATGCTTGGTCAGAAACTACTTATAAACTTGCTTGGTTGTCAGAACTGATATTAAACTTGTTTGGTTGTCTATAACTGTTTATAAATTACTTGATTGTCATAAGCTAATGTTAAGCTTACTTGGTTGGTCATAAACTATCTTTAAACTGGTTTAATTGTTACGTGCTGAGTGGTCAACTCCTCTAATTGTTATACATATGAATGCTGATACTAAAATTTCTATTGTGATTTTCATAGCCCAAAACTTTAACTGCTTTTTATTGGTTCTCGGGTAGAGACAATGGTTGCAAGAATGAACACAAGTGCATATCTCTTTTATGTATTGGTCTAAGTCCCACTTTAACCCAATTACTTTGGCCCATTATCATGAACCGTTAATTTCAGACCGGATGATCAGTCGAAAGCGCGAATGTTATGGATAGATCTATCGGGGTTGACGCCCCTGTCCGGCTTGGTCCAACAGAGGACAAGCGGGCACAGTTTCATTTGAGTCTGTGGACGGATGTCGTGGGTTAGGCATCCGTAGGGGCTGCATTATATGATTATACTACCGGTGTTGTTAACGCTTCGGCGTCATGAGCTTAGACAATAATAAATGCCTTATTTTATTTAGTGACTCTGTATTTGTTATATTGTCACTAAGTGGTTGGAAAATCTTGTGGTTCATTAAACAATTTTATTCTATTGGAAAACTTTATTATTCATCAGTGAGCTTTGTTTTTATCAGAATACGCTAACTATTATCTGTGAACTCTGTTTTATCAGAAAAATTTATTAATTTCCTGAAAACTCTGTTGTTATCAGTAAGCTATATTTACTATCAGTAAACTCTGCTTTTATCAGTAAACTCTATTTTCATTAGCAAACCTTGTTTTTATCAGTAAACTCTGTTTTTATCAATAAACTTTGTTTTTGCTAATAAACTTTGAAATTTATCAAAGAAAGTCTATTAAACAGAAACTGTGATTTTTAACTCTTATATTTTACTACAAGGTGCAGTGGTCGGTAAAACTCTATTTTTTTCATAAACGTTTTAAAACTAACTTATGAACTCACCAACTTTATGTTGACATTTTTAAGCATGTATTTCAGGTACTTGACTATGTGGATTATTTGGAGTCTACTTTGTGGTTTTGGCATGTAGAGGTCGTTCTCGGATCAAGCTCTCGAATACTCATGAAGTCACAAGTCCCCAAAGCAAGTCTTCCGCTGCAGTGAATTTGGGGGTGTGACATGGATGTTATACCTTTCTTTTTCATAGAGTGTGAGAGGTAAGAGATATTTATGAGTCCTACGCAATATTATTGTAATATTTCCAGAACATATGAGTAATATGAAAGTACTACCATGAAGATGGAAATCCTGCTTGAGGAAACATCAAACAAGCTCATGGTAGGTGACACGTGCTGTTCTTTAAGAACTAAACTTGTGATAACTAGAAATAAACGATGGTTTGATTCTTAAATGAATTCAAACTTGTTCCAGGGCCTCTACGCAAAATTCAAGTGATCTTGCTAGAACACTCAGAATGACACTCTTTAGTGTTCACAGTGATAAGTGGAGATCCTTCCAATGTCAACATCAAACAGCACTGCGGTACGTGACAAGCAAGATTCTATATGAATCAAGCTCGTGACAACTGGAAAGCAACGATGGTGCGATTCTTTGATGAATTCAAACTTGTTCCAGGGCCTCTACGTAAAATCCAAGTGATCTTGCCAGAACACTCAGAGTATCACTCTTTAGTGTTCATAGTGATGAATGGAAATCCTTCTAGTGTCAACATCAAACAACACTGCCGTAGGTGACAAGAAAGATTCTATATGAATCAAGCTCGTGACAACTAGAAAGCAACGATGGTGTGATTCTTATTTGAATCAAACTTATTCCAGGTACTTGTATTGACGGCTTTAATCATAAGGATAACTTTATCCAAATGATTCACTCTTTATGTTCGCAGTCAGCTTTGAGATGGTCGAATAAACAGAACGGGTTCACCCGCGAAGCCCTGTAAAGGAGATTCATAACTGAAACTACCTGCCACAGGTATGATATTTAATATCGTTCAACGGTCTTCATCGGCCGGAGGTAAAATGCTACCTAATTAGGTTGAAATGTTCAAAGCGATTTAATCCGTGTCTATGTTTTTTTGCTAACTGTCTTATGCAGTGTAACAAGAAGGTGGCGTCACGGTGTGCAATCCAAATAAGAAGTCCTCCTCACATGCTTATGCTTTCTGCAAATAAATATTTTGGCAAATTCTAGAAAGTTCTACACAAAGACTTCTGATGTATCAAACTCTAAAAATTTCAAGAATTCAACAAAGTATAAGTGTGTGGGATGTGAAGTCACAGGGAGGAAACTATCATAAGAAGGCAAAGGTCGCACGTAAAGATGATCTCAAGAATCTCGTATTATCACATACCAGTCAAAGTTAAAAGAACATGCTTCAAGCCTAAAGCCTAAATTCTAAAGCCTAAAGCCTAAAGCCTAAAGCCTAAAGCCTAAAGCCTAAAGCCTAAAGACTATTAACACATATTCACAAGAAGAAAAAGAAAAGAAGAAAAGAGAATGGACTACGAGCACAAGAATGAAGATCTAATATGCTAGATTTAGGACTTTGTAATTTGGAGTGACCTCCCTTAGGGGGAGATTGTTGGAAATACATTTTTCCCGTTAGAAGACTCGGTCACTCCAACAATATAGTTACGGACTCGTAGTTACGTTATTTGTATAACATTAAACACCCATGAGCATGTTCATGGCCCGACGGCCAAGTCCATTTATGGACTTGGGTATATAAACCCTCTCCTGATGGAGAGGGTGTTGCTTGGTTATTATTCTTAATATATTTCACACATTTTCTCTCACGTTCTCTCTTTAACTTTATCTCTCTAAAAACCAACAACCTCATTCTAGGTTAAGGATTACCAATATTCTACACTTTTTAATTTAGTAATATACCTGAAATTATGTAATACAAAACTGACCCACCTTTTAGTTTCACCTCACCTTGCTAATAACCCTAATCTTGCACTCCTTGTTTCCCCCCAACTGTACAATACCTCTATCGCATTCCAAAAAATCAAAAAGATACATATAACTTGGGTGACATGTGATATGAACCTCCTAAGTCCATGATGAATCTAGCATAGCCTCTTCACTCATCACCATCGTTGTAAAACCCGCATGCTTTTACCATGAATAGTACCCTTAAGATCGTACGTACTAGATTACAACTTTCCTTTTATAGTATGATTACGTTTACGTGTTGGGATTTTACGTATTACGTACGTGTTAGAACACGATAAGTATTTATTACGCACGAACACGCAATAATTATTTAACAATAATTAATCACGAACATGCGATCATGAAATCATGAACGTAATTAAATCACGAACTAATATTAATTACGTATATATATTTATTACGAGCGTGAATAAATATATTAGGTCACGGTAAATATTTAACGAGAAAACACTAAACACGAACACAAATAAACACGAACGAACACTTAAAACAACGAGACACGGAAAACGGTACGGGTACCCCATGTGGGGCCCCCTACCCGCGGCTACACCAACACCATGGGCCAAGCCCATAAATTTTTACAATGAAAGGGGGGTTAAGGTAAAACTTGTTTTCACTTTTCACTTTACTAAAGAAACATTAAAAAAAACCGAAAAAGTTTTCCTCCCTTCTCCTTCTTCCTCTCCTTGGCCGCTGCATACAACAACAAGAAAGGGGGTGTTCGTTTTGTTTTTGATCTTGAATCTTGTACGTGTGTTAGTGTGTGTTCATCCTCGTTAGATCCACGCATTCGGTATATTCTTTTAATCCTCTTTCTTTTTGATTTGATATAATAAAATTAATTAAGAACATGATGTTTTAAAAACCTAATTAAAAACATAGATCAAACATGTAAATGGTTTTGGGTAAATCAAAAAGGTTGTTTTTAGGGGTGTTTGTTTGGCCGACGCCTAAACCGAACCCCAAGGGGTCTCGGTTTGGCTAATAGACCACCACCGAGACCATATGGTCCCGGTTTGGTGGTGTGGGTCCCACGGCAGCAGCAAACCAAAGGGAACTCCGAAGTGGTTCGGGGTATGGTGTCGATTTCATGTCCGGTTCATGGTTTCTAGTCAAGATCCGGTTCACGGTTTATGTTAAGATTATTTTTTTTATAATCATATGTTAAAATTAAATTAATAAATATGACATGATTAATTTAATAAACATGACTTAGGTTATAATTAATTATTAGATCATGAAATTATTAACCTAAGTATTTTATATTTTCTAGACTTATAATTAATTAATTATTTAAAAACCATGGTTATAATTAATTAATTAACATGACTTAGGTTATATTATTAATAAATAATAATACATGTTTTAACCTAAGTATTTAACTTTATTTAATTAAAAGCATGATATATCTAATTAAATACTTTTAACCTATAGTTTATTTAAATTACATGTAATAATTAATAAACTATACATTATATCATTATGACTTAGAAAATAATCAGAAAAACACTCAGGCTTATATACTTAGCTTATTTAACCAGCTTATATCTAATTATGGAAACTTTCTATTTTTAGAAACTTATTTAATTAAGGAAGCTAATCTATTTATGGAAACTTTCTATTTTTAGAAACTTATGTAATTCAGGCAGCTAATCTATTTATGGAAACTTTCTATTTTTATAGACTATTTTAATTAAGGTAGCTGATCTATTTATGGAAACTTTCTATTTATAGAAACTTATGTATTTTAAGCAGTAATTCTATTTTTGGAAACTTTCTATTTTTGGAAACTTTCTATTTTTGGAAACTTTCTATTTTTGGTAACTTTCTATTTTTGGAAACTTTCTATTTTTGGAAACTTTCTATTTTAGGAAACATGCTACTTTTGGAAAGTTACTTATTATTATACAGTAAGTATAATAATACATGAAATACCAGAAATACTTAATCAGAATGGACAGAATATAAGATAAGCACAGTTTAAGGCTTTAAACAGTAAAACATGATATGCACATATAAAATAAGCTAAGACATGATATAAAACCAGTTACGTATTTAGTAGTCAGATACTTATTCACGTATGTATATATGTAGCATTAGTGATACCGAAGTAGGATTCTCCTCAGTTCGTCTTCTTCGTTCACTGGACATAAGGTACGGATTCCCGTCCTTTCAGTATGGACATTCTTTCGTTATTAGGATTCCCCGTATGCAGCCAACTGTTTTCCCATAGTATAAGTTTATATGTTTGATTTTCTTATGTTTAATTTAGAATACCTATAGCCATATACATGCATGACCAGTTTCACCTAGTTATGGAGGTACCATAACCATAACATTAGAGGCACTGATGTTATGACTTCACCACGGCGGAGTGATTGCTCGTGGCGTCCCTTCAGCTTTTGGCCATATTATTATATTTATCATGTGGGACGTATGGGTGCATCCTAGTTACATGTTTTTCAGCAGATTACTCAGTGTGAATGTGGTGTGTGCCTTGCATCCTTCACAAGGAGCTGATCCCTCCTACCCAAACCAGTATATTAAATTATAGTCAGCCCCTCTAATTTGCATGATGAGGTCACCCCTCCAAGTATTCATGCACGGTGGATTTTTATGACCTATATTGGCTAATGGTAGAACATGTTAAACAGTTTTTATAAGATAAACATAAGGCTTTTCAAACTATAAAACCAGTTTTACCAAGACATAACCAAGTTATTCGGGACTTAGTTTCTTCCGCTGTTATATGTTATATGCTTATCCTATTCATGCTTTATTGTACATCCGTGCACTGAGCGTATTGCTCAGCCGTTTTCCTTTTCTATGTTCCTAAAACGGCAGGTACTCAGGGACGCTCGTAGACTTTAAGCGTACGTGCATATGGACTGGAAGCTTTCTAGCCTTTCTTTACTTTATGCATTATCTTTACTTGATACTCTTGCTATGGACATTGTTAGTCCTTTCCTTTACAGTACTTATGTTTGTGTGTGATGAGCTTTACTTTTGGACTACCGATGTTTGATTCCGGTATTTTCCTTTTTATGGTCATGTAATGTTTAGACATTTTTCCTTGTATGCTTTGATGACACGCCATAATTACGCGTGACATTCCATTGTCAAAATAGGGTGTTACAATTATGGTATCAGAGCCAAGGCTTCGACCTGTAGTCTCTCAAATTATGACATGTGATTAGTGGGTAGTTATTATGGTCTTCCTAGAACTGACAGTCGTTTTCATGCATTCATCATTTTTATGCATACATATATATGTCATTGTCGCAAGTTTATGACTAAGTAATGGTTGGTACAGGACTGGCCCTATTTAGTCGCATGTGTTTTATCGAAACTTTTAAATTTGGGACCGACCCATAGGCGTCCCCTCGCCATGTCTTTTATTTTGGGTGAACTGACCATAGGCGTTCACTCTGGAGCATACAAAAGTTTTCATAAAACTGCATCATGCATGCATACACAAAATTTTCTTGCATAAAAATTTTCTCTTGAAATTTTGGTATAAATTTTTTTTCATGTATATATATATATATATATATATTATGTTTTGATCTGTTTAATTATACGTTTTATGTTATACTGTCAGATGGCAAACACAGACAATCTCTGGGAGATGTTTGCAGCTGCTGATGCAGAAATGCAAGATATCCTTCATCAGAACGACGGCTATCCTCCCCCGCCTAACATTTTCCCCATGGAAGGAAGGAATCGGCTCATGAGGGAATACTATACCATTAGACAGCGACCTGACGAAGACATCAATGACTTCATGCAGCGTTTTCTCCGTTACTCCGGTGTCTTAAGAGCATCTGTGGGTACCACTGAAGAGCAAGCACTACATTTTCGTTGGGCTCTTAATCCTAGGATCGCCAATAACTTAGGAGGTGCTCCGTTGGATACGGTAGCACAAGTGGCCGATGCAGCACGTAAGCTGGAGATGCTGCAGGAGAGAAGTGAGTTCGGGGAAGCTGAGAGACCCGACAAGAGGTAAAATTCGTATTCAAGCGGTGATAAATCCGTATTCTTTCCATATATGTCAATTATTCATCTCTTTAAAATGTATCTTCCAGGCAGAAAACTGGGGACCGGTCTCATCCGGCTACTCAGCAGCAGCCTCATCAGCCCAAGGGAAACGATCAGACTAACGACCGTTCTGCTACGGATAGGCGTGGCGGTAATGATAATTACCGTAACAATGCTGGACACTCCAACAGCAGCAGGTCCTAATACTTACGCATTTTCTTATGATTTCATGTATAACTCATATTCTGACACTTTAACAAAATTTCTACCAGGAACCATGGAAACGGTAGGGACCAGAACCAGAGAGGTTCACAGCCTAGCCGTCCAGCTATCACTGGTATTCAATCTTACGATTATCCGCATTGTCCTTTGTACCCTATTATCATGTCTTATGTAAAATGTTTTATCAGGTTCCCAGCCAGCCAGAGCACCTGCTGGAGGATATACTCATCCTCTTTGCTCTACTTGCCACCGTAGGCACCCAGGGCCATGTCGTCGTAACACTGACGCATGCTTCAAGTGTGGTCTTCCTGTCCATATCATGAAGGATTTCCGAAAGGGCGAGATGGAGGGCACATCGGGACATGCTGATTCCAAGCCGCCTCCTACCACCGGGCGTGTCTACACGACATCTAGAGACCAGGCCAACAAGTCTACAGGTACCATCACTGGAATCTTGTATATGTATGGTCAAGCTTCATGTGTTCTTTTCGATACGGGTGCTACTCACTCGGTTATTTCTACTGCTTATGCTAAGAACATTAGGATGCTTCCCATGCCACTAGAGAATAGGCTTACTATTTCCACGCCTTTGAGGGACTCTGTATTAATCACCCATGTATACGAGAGTCTTCCCCTATAATTTGACGATAAGGTTCGACCTGTTGACGCACTTCCGCTGGACATGAATGACTTCGACATGATTTTGGGCATGGATTGGCTATCCAAACATCATGCTACCATAGACTGCCATTCATATCAAGTTATCTTCGGTGATGTTAATGCACCAGAGTACATTCATAACAGGTTCGTACCAGGACGGTCTGTACAAAGCATATCTACCCTACAAGCGCGTGCACTACTGTCACATGGCTGCGAGGGTTATCTAGCTACGGTTCACGACATGGATGCCGAATCTCCATCAATTCAGGATCAACCAATAGTGTCGGAATTCCAAGATGTATTCCCAGAAGAACTTCTGGGCATACCACCTGCACGAGAAGTGGAATTCAATATCGAGCTTATTCCAAGAGCTGAACCAATCTCCAAGGCTCCTTATCGCATGGCTCCCATAAAGCTGAAGGAGCTGAAGGATCAACTGCAAGAACTTCTTGAACGAGGTTTCATTCGACCGAGCGCATCTTCATGGGGCGCACCGGTCTTATTTGTTAAGAAGAAGGACGGCAATATGCGTCTTTGCATAGACTATCGCGAGCTCAACAAGATTACTATCCAGAATAGGTATCCACTGCCACGTATAGACGATCTGTTTGACCAACTCCAAGGGGCCAAACACTTCTCCAAGATTGATCTTAGGTCAGGCTACCATCAGCTACGGGTTAAGGAGCAGGACATCGCCAAGACTGCTTTTTGTACCCGTTATGGCCACTACGAGTTTGTAGTTATGCCATTCGGCCTGACAAATGCTCCAGCAGTGTTCATGAACTTGATGAACAGAATCTTCCATGAATTTCTGGACAAGTTCGTCATTGTCTTCATCGATGACATTCTGATTTTCTCAAAGTCCAAGGAGGAACACGAAGACCATCTTCGTACAGTACTACAGATTCTTCGCCAGAAGCAGCTGTATGCTAAATTCTCCAAGTGTGAGTTCTGGTTAGACAAGGTGGCATTCTTAGGTCACATTGTATCAGTAGAAGGAATCACTATGGATCCAGCAAAGGTTGAGGCCATTACTAAGTGGCCGAGACCGACATCAGCGACGGAAGTCCGCAGTTTCTTAGGCTTAGCTGGCTATTACTGTAGGTTCGTGGAGAACTTTTCCCGCTTAGCACTACCATTGACCAAACTGATGCGGAAAGGGGATAAATTCGTCTGGACTGAAGAACGAGAGAATAGCTTTGAAGACCTAAAGCAGAAGCTAGTATCTGCACCTATTCTTACTCTCCCATCTGGTACGGGTGGATTTCAAATCTACAGTGATGCATCGGGGAAGGGACTTGGCTGTGTTCTCATGCAACATGGGAAAGTGATCGCGTACGCTTCACGACAACTTAAGTCTTATGAAGAAAATTACCCCACGCATGACTTGGAACTTGCTGCAGTCGTGTTTGCATTGAAGATATGGAGGCACTACTTATATGGAGAATCATGTGACATTTTCACGGACCACAAGAGCTTGAAGTATATCTTCACTCAACATGAATTGAACATGAGGCAGAGGAGATGGTTAGAGCTGTTGAAGGATTATGACATTAATCTACAATATCATCCCGGAAAAGTAAATGTGGTAGCAGATGCTCTTAGCAGGAAGTCCGGAATGATCAACGGCATTGAAATTGAGGAGGAAATCATAAGAGACTTGGAGCGACTAGACATCGAGATCATGGTACGTGGACAACACGGTTACTGGGCTAATCTTAGAGTAGAACCCGAGTTACTCTCTAAGATCAAGGAAGCTCAGAAAGATGATGGAGAAATCTGGGAGATAGTACATAATTTGGAGAAACAGACAGAATTCAGAGTAGATGCAGATGGTATCGTATGGCAGGGCATGAGACTTTGTGTTCCTGATGACCAAGAACTCTGGGAAGCCTTGTTAGCTAAAGCTCATAGCTACCCATTCTCTATACATCCTGGTTCGACTAAGATGTACCATGACATCAAGCAACACTTTTGGTGGAGTGGTATGAAACAGGATGTGGCTACTTACGTCTCCAAATATCTTACCTGTCAGCAGTTTAAGATTGAGCATCAGCGATATGGCTGTCTCCTTCAACCGTTAGATATCCCAGAGTGGAAGTGGGACAAAATCACCATGGATTTTGTTACTGGTCTTCCGCCTACCAAGAGGAAGCACGATGCAATTTGGGTTATCGTAGATCGACTTACCAAATCAGCTCATTTCTTACCGATCCGCAAGGAAGATCCGGTAAGTAAACTCGCCGATACGTATAGAAGAGAGATCATGAGACTCCACGGTGCACCATCCAGCATCGTCTCAGACAGAGATCCTCGTTTCACTTCGCGATTTTGGAAGAGTCTGCAGAAAGCTTGGGGTACACAACTTAAGCTTAGCACGGCTTTTCATCCTCAAACGGACGGACAGTCGGAGCGAACGATTCAGACATTGGAAGATATGTTGAGGTCATGTGCGTTGGAATGGACGGGTGATTGGGACGATTACATCTGTTTGGTGGAGTTTGCATACAACAACAGTTGGCACGCAAGTATCAAGTGTGCTCCTTTTGAGATGTTGTATGGCAGAAAGTGTCGCGCCCAATCTGCTAGGATCAGGTTGGCGAGCGAACACTTGAAGGACCAGAAATCATAGAGATGACCAATGAAAAGATCGCAGTAGCTAAGCAGAAACTTCAGGAAGCACGGTCACGTCAGAAGAGTTACGCCGATAAGCATCGTAGGGACATACAATTTAGCGTAGGAGATCACGTCTTCCTTAAGGTTTCGCCGGCACGTGGTGTTAGACGCTTCGGGATTAAAGGGAAGCTCAGTCCTCGTTTCATCGGACCGTTTGATATCATTGAACGAGTCGGTGAAGTACCTTACCGGTTAGCGTTACCTCCGCAGCTTTCGCATGTACACAATGTGTTTCATGTGTCCTTACTCAGAGGGTACCAGTATCATCCCCTTCACATGGTTCAGTATACACTGGAACAGATACGTGAAGATCTCACCTTCATAGAAGAACCCGAACGAGTTCTTGAGAGACAAGAACGAGTCATGAGAAGGAAGACGATTCCATTCGTCAAAATCCTTTGGAGGCATCATACCGAGCGGGAAGCCACTTGGGAAACAGAGGAGTCTATCCGGGCTTCTTACCCTCATTTCATATTTTGAATTCGGGTATGTTCTTCTTTTTCAGTTTACTTTATCTATAATTCGGGGTCGAATTATTCTTTTTAGGGGGGGGGGAAGAGTTGTTAAACCCGCATGCTTTTACCATGAATAGTACCCTTAAGATCGTACGTACTAGATTAAAACTTTCCTTTTATAGTATGATTACGTTTACGTGTTGGGATTTTACGTATTACGTACGTGTTAGAACACGATAAGTATTTATTACGCACGAACACGCAATAATTATTTAACAATAATTAATCGCGAACATGCGATCATGAAATCATGAACGTAATTAAATCACGAACTAATATTAATTACGTATATATATTTATTACGAGCGTGAATAAATATATTAGGTCACGGTAAATATTTAACGAGAACACACTAAACACGAACACAAATAACCACGAACGAACACTTAAAACAACGAGACACGGAAAACGGTACGGGTACCCCATGTGGGACCCCTTACCCGCGGCTACACCAACACCATGGGCCAAGCCCATAAATTTTTACAATGAAAGGGGGGTTAAGGTAAAACTTGTTTTTACTTTTCACTTTACAGAAGAAACATTAAAAAAAAACCTAAAAAGTTTTCCTCCCTTCTCCTTCTTCCTCTCCTTGGCCACCGCATACAACAACAAGAAAGGGGGTGTTCGTTTTGTTTTTGATCTTGAATCTTGTACGTGTGTTAGTGTGTGTTCATCCTCGTTAGATCCACGCATTCGGTATATTCTTTTAATCATTTTTCTTTTTGATTTGATCTAATAAAATTAATTAAGAACATGATGTTTTAAAAACCCAATTAAAAACATAGATCAAACATGTAAATGGTTTTGGGTAAATCAAAAAGGTTGTTTTTAGGGGTGTTTGTTTGGTCGGCGCCTAAACCGAACCCCAAGGGGGTCTCGGTTTGGCTAATAGACCACCACCGAGACCATATGGTCTCGGTTTAGTGGTGTGGGTCCCACGGCAGCAGCAAACCAAAGGGAACCCCAAAGTGGTTCGGGGTATGGTGTCGATTTCATGTCCGGTTCATGGTTTCTAGTCAAGATCCGGTTCACGGTTTATGCTAAGATTATTTTTTTTATAATCATATGTTAAAATTAAATTAATAAATATGACATGATTAATTTAATAAACATGACTTAGGTTATAATTAATTATTAGATCATAAAATTATTAATCTAAGTATTTTATATTTTCTAGACTTATAATTAATTAATTATTTAAAAACCATGGTTATAATTAATTAATTAACATGACTTATGTTATATTATTAATAAATAATAATACATGTTTTAACCTAAGTATTTAACTTTATTTAATTAAAAGCATGATATATTTAATTAAATACTTTTAACCTATAGTTTATTTAAATTACATGTAATAATTAATAAACTATACATTATATCATTATGACTTAGAAAATAATCAGAAAAACACTTAGGCTTATATACTTAGCTTATTTAACCAGCTTATATCTAATTATGGAAACTTTCTATTTTTAGAAACTTATTTAATTAAGGCAGCTAATCTATTTATGGAAACTTTCTATTTTTAGAAACTTATTTAATTCAGGCAGCTAATCTATTTATGGAAACTTTCTATTTTTAGAGACTATTTTAATTAAGGTAGCTAATCTATTTATGAAAACTTTCTATTTATAGAAACTTATCTATTTTAAGCAGTAATTCTATTTTTGGAAACTTTCTTTTTTTGGAAACTTTCTTTTTTTGGAAACTTTCTATTTTTGGTAACTTTCTGTTTTTGGAAACTTTCTATTTTTGGAAACTTTCTATTTTAAGAAACCTGCTATTTTTGGAAAGTTACTTATTATTTCACAGTAAGTATAATAATACATGAAATACCAGAAATACTTAATCATAATGGACATAATTTAAGATAAACACAATTTAAGGCTTTAAATAGTAAAACATGATATGCACATATAAAATAAGCTAAGACATGACATAAAACCAGTTACGTATTTAGTAGTCAGATACTTATTCACGTATGTATTTATGTAGCATTAGTGATACCGAAGTAGGATTCTCCTCAGTTCGTCTTCTTCGTTCATTGGACATAAGGTACGGATTCCCGTCCTTTTAGTATGGACATTCTTTCCTTATTAGGATTCCCCGTATGCAGCCAACTGTTTTCCCATAGTATAAGTTTATATGTTTGATTTGCTTATGTTTAATTTAGAATACCTATAGCCATATACATGCATGACCAGTTTCACCTAGTTATGGAGGTACCATAACCATAACATTAGAGGCACTGATGTTATGACTTCACCACGGCGGAGTGATTGCTCGTGGCGTCCCTTCAGCTTTTGGCCATATTATTATATTTATCATGTGGGGCGTATGGGTGCATCCTAGTTACATGTTTTTCAGCAGATTACTCAGTGTGAATGTGGTATGTGCCTTGCATCCTTCACAAGGAGCTGATCCCTCCTACCCAAACCAGTATATTAAATTATAGTCAGCCTCTCTAATTTGCATGATGAGGTCACCCCTCCAAGTATTCATGCACGGTGGATTTCATGACCTATATTGGCTAATGATACAACATGTTAAACAGTTTCTATAAGATAAACATAAGGCTTTTCAAACTATAAAACCAGTTTTACCAAGACATAACCAGGTTATTCGGGACTTAGTTTCTTCCGCTGTTATATGTTATATGCTTATCCTATTCATGCTTTATTGTACATCCGTGCACTGAGCATATTGCTCAGCCGTTTTCCTTTTCTATGTTCCCAAAACGACAGGTACTCAGGGACGCTCATAGACTTTAAGCGTACGTGCATATGGACTGGAAGCTTTCTAGCCTTTCTTTACTTTATGCATTATCTTTACTTGATACTCTTGCTATGGACATTGTTAGTCTTTTCCTTTACAGTACTTATGTTTGTGTGTGATGAGCTTTACTTTTGGACTACCGATGTTTGATTCCGGTATTTTCCTTTTTATGGTCATGTAATGTTTAGACATTTTTCCTTGTATGCTTTGATGACACGCCATAATTACGCGTGACATTCCATTGTCAAAATGGGGTGTTACAATCGTCACCTCATAACTATCATAAATCGAACCACTAGAGCTTGGTTGATCATCTTTCTTAATGTGTCCTGTTGATTTCTTGCGATTATTCTTTAAACAATTTCTCTTCAAGTCTCCTCAGATTAGAAAATATAGCACTTGATTCTTCCACCTCGAGACTTAAATATTGACTTTCCTATAGATTGATGTGAATCCCTACGATCAGTTATTCCCCTCACGTATCCTTCACTATTATCCTCTTTCGCCTTGGACCTTTCTTTGAATTTAGTATGGCCATCACGTCCTCCAAAGTCAAAGCTTTCCGTCCATAAATCAAGGTATCCACAAAGTATTTTCTAAGTCAAGGTATGATTATGGTAAAGAAGTGAGTAACAATAAAACAAGATCTTCATCCTCAAATTTTACGTCAATATTTTCTAAGTCAAGAACGATTTTGTTGAACTCATCTATATGCTCGGAAATATTTCGTCCAACCGGCGTGTAGGATGTATACAACTTCTACTTTTTCTACAACTTGTTGGCCAATGACTTTGTCATGTACAAAGTCTCGAGCTTTGACCAAATCCCTAATACGGTCGTCTTCTCGGTAACCTCTCTCGGAACCTTATTACCTAAACACAAAATCATGGCAATGTGAGCTTTCTTGTTAAGCTTAGTTTTTGCTGCAACTTCCATATTCACGGAACCTCCAGAGTTGCTTCACATCCATGCAGGATTAATAAAGCACACATCTTGATCCTCCATAACCCGGAATGACCAGTTCCATCGAAGTTTTCGATGTAAAACTTGACTCCCGTCATTCTTTATCCCGTTATTAATTTGCTAAAACTTGTGAAAAACCGCACAATCACAAATTAGCAAAGTCCCCTTGTGTAAAACCTTTCAAAGTAATACTACCCTTTTTTTATCTTTTATTAAACCAAAAAAAAGGTTGTAGTATTTTGTCCCAATATATAATCTAGGCCCAAAACAAAAAAACCTTCAAACTTTGAAGTACGGGATATATGTAGTTGTCTTTAAGATAAACCTAAACAACGTCTTCTTCCTTCTTGATATCAACAGCCACAAAAAACAATGGAATACTCTCTGTTGATCTTCAGACCGAAAAACCAACAACCCTTACTATCGATCTCCACTGCTACCTTGATAATCAAAAATCTGACCAACAAGAACCCTCAACAACGATCGATCCTAGCAAACCAAACCTCGCGAGCCAAAGCTCGATATTACTTGTAAGGGATGAAGCATATAATTTGGTTACTAGATGCGAAATATCGATGTTGAAGACAACACACACACATCAGTTTACTGTCGAAAGAAAGTAAAGGAAGATGCACAAGATATTTACCTTAACCAATCGTTTGATTAAGTAGAAAGAGTGCGTGATAATACCCATCCCCAATCACCTCTTATTATATGGACGGGGGAGGTAAAATCGACTCCTACAAGTTTAGTAGTCGGTTAACAAAAAAATCATATAGAAAAAAGAAAACGGGTTGGGTTAATCCCCTAGACTTCGACTTAAACAATAGTAAAGACTATATAACAGTGTTGACATTAACCGTTGACTCCACTTCATTTTCAACACTCTTTTTTATTATGCCACCTTCTAGTTGGTCATTGATAAATATGTCATCAAAAGAGTAATCAGTATTGTTAGGTTGTATTTATCAGTGGGCGTGAGCCCAAATCGTGACCAAAAACACCTATAATCGCGCGTGACCCCTTCTATGAGAGTTTTACCTCGCGCGTGAGTGGCCCAAAAAACAAACCACTTCAGTGAGCTTGTGGCATTTCGTATATCGTGTAAAACTGGGCCCGATAATGTAACGACTGTATTTTATTAAAATTTTTTATTTACAAACCCCATTTATCCCCTATAAATACATTTTAAACCAAACTAAATTTTACATAACAAAAAAATATCCCCCTTCACACACACACACAACATAAAACAATTTCAAACACAACTCAAACAAATCAAATGAATTTTGATTTTCCAGAAATTGACGAAATCGTTGACGAAAGAGAAGAAACAATACAACGTGCCTTGAACTTTTTAAGCAAAGCGTTGTCGTTTTTTGTTTGTTTACCAACACTAAAATGTCAAAAGAGGAATAATGTGCCTCATGGTTACTATGCTGCTCATGATCGTCTAGTCGTTGCCTACTTTAATGACAATCCGATGTTTCCGGAAGATAAATTCGAGGAGAGGTTCCGGACGCCCTTGAGAAATATTTGCAAATGGGTCACAACACTTCTCGAGACTCACTTGTTTATTTTTGTGATGCCGTAATGGAGGTATTTGGACCGTAGTTTCTGCGCAAACCAACTATCACTGATATTGAAAAGTTATACGCGCATCACGAAGAAAAACACGGTTTGCCTGGAATGCTGGGAAGTCTTGATTGTACAGATTGAGCGTGGTTTGGCTGTCCAATCGCACACAAAGAGCAATATTGTAGACGTGATCATGGGCCGGATCCATTCGTTTTGTTAGAGGCTGTTGCATTAGAAGATTTATGGATTTGACACGCTTTTTTTGGAGTAGCAGGATCAAACAACGACATCAACGTTATTCAGCGTTCCCCTTTACTCAACGATCTCAAACTTGGAAAAGCACCAGAGATCCCTTTTGTTTCCAATGATATAACTTACCCATGGGGATACTATCTTTGTAACGGTATATATCCATAGTGGGTTCCATTTGTTAAGTCGGTTACAAATTTAGCCGATGATGACCACAAAAGGTTACGCTAAGCTATCCATGAAAGAGAAAGGAAAGATGTAGAACGTGCTTTTGGTGTCCTTAAAAAGCAACGGGCTATATTAGCCATACCAGCTAGGGCTCATATCAAAGAAAATTAGCACGTATAATATATACATGTATCATATTACATAATATGGTTATCAAAGAACGAAAGGCGGCAACAGTCCCACATGGTATGAGGAGGAACAACATCAACCCGATGATATCATTCGATTGAATGAACAAATATACTGAATTACCAGGTACATCAAGTCATCGGAAGCACATCAAAGGCTCAAAACGGACTTAATCGAGCACGTTTCTCGTAATGTTTGAATTTATTATGTAATATTTTTAATATTAATGTTGTATTTTATTTTATGTATTTTATTTTTATTGTAATATTTTTTAATTTTTAATGTAATATTTTTTAATTTTTAATTATTAATGTAATGATTTTATTTAAAAAAATATTAAAATTTATTATTTTAGCGTGAGAGTGTTTTTTGATATGATTGATAAGACACTAAAATGTGAGTGAGTGTGTAGATGAAAAATAGTAGAAAGAAAGCTGATGTAACAATGAGGTAAAAGATGTGAGAGGTGTTTTAAGTGTGACTGATAAAATCAACCTTAAAAGAGACATCTTGACGGAGAGTTCTTTGAAATCTGTTCGACTAACCTTATACTACGCTGTTAAAAAAAAAACCCTTAATTCTCCGTATGGCGAGTTAAAAAAATAACAAAAAATATGTCATATTTGAAAGTATCCTTATCAACTAGACAAGTACAGTAAAATGAGTAGGATATTTGTAATGCCTTCGCTATTAAGCCTCTATTTATGTAACGCCACGAAGTCACTTGTACCTTCAATTTTGCTAAAGCAATTGTATAGTCAGTCTACCAGTAGAGTTGATGACTTTTAAGAAAAAAAAGTAGACTTGATGACCACTTGCTTTTATTCATGCTATATATATATATATCCTAAGTGAACATCAAAATAGATCCCATAATACACTCGTATATTCTGCCCATGCATACTCGCAAAATAGAGAGCTTTAATATCGTGAAATTTGGTGCCTTATTCAAACGATATCATTGAGCTAGGTTTACAACTAAAGTGAGTGTCAAACGTGTTTTACTAATAATTAAGAATATGTGTCATATGGTGTTTTATTGTCATGTAGAATTTGTCATTTCTTTAAGTCTAGCAAATTATTCTTATTTCTATATTAACTTAAGGTAGGGTATAATTTGTTAAAAAGCCACAAATTAAGCGGGAATAGTAACATTTACAAATGGCACTACATCAATGGCTGATCAAAAACCAAAACCAAGTAGAAGTTGAGAAGACTACATTTTGAAAACCGTATTTTTTCTTTCTTGATTCTTTCCCAACACTCTTTCCTTTTATTTAAACCCCATTTTTATCATACAAAAGATATTGGTTCTTGTTTTTGACACTGCATTTTACTGTTACTGTTGATCATCTTTTTCAAGGTAAAAAAATGATAAAAAAAAATAAAAAATCCTTTTCATATTGAAAGAAAAGAAAGAAAACCCATGTTTTTGTTTTGATCGAAGATTGGTTCTTGCATGTTTTTATTTTTTTTGTAGGTGATGATGGAAGAAGGTTATTTAAGGAGGAAGAAGAAAGGGATTACTCAAGGGGAACAGAATGTGTTTGGAAAGTTGATATTTTCATGGTCTCTTGATCATATTCTTGATGAAGACTTTTACAAACACAAGGTCTTTTTTTTATGTTTTTATGTTTTTTTTTTATTATTTATATTGTTCAATGCATGTTAGTTTAGGATTGACTATAGATTTTTAGTCTTTTAGGTTAAGTTTTTGATGTTTATTTACTTTTAGGGCAAAATGATATAGTTATTAAGTTTTAAAAGGGTGTTTGGGATTGCTAGATTTTTTGCTTATATATAGATAAGCATTTCTATATAGATAAGCATTTATAAGCTGCTTAAACAATATATATATAGATAAGCATTTATATATATGTAAAAAATCATATATAGATAAGTATGTTCAAAAAATATATAGATAAGCATTTATAAGCTGCTTAAACATAAGCGCTTCATGAAATAGTGATTGGATTTGTTTATTATATAAAAAATGTTATACCACCAACAAATGTTTTTTTAAAAGAAGTTTTCAGTTTAATCTATGTCTAATTAAGTGTTTTAGGTTAATATATGAGGGTAGAAAAGTTTCTTTTTAGATGTATCTTAAATAATCATTTTGAAATAAGCTTGTTATAACTTGCTTATGGAAAGCTGCTTAGTTTGCCGCCAAGTAGATAAGCTTAAGCTGTTTGAATGACCCAAACACTTCAAACTTCTAAACAGGTACTGTAGTAGTTTATACACAATGTGGGTTACTATACTTACTGTGACATATTAAGTAGGTCATTTTAGTAACCATTAGCGAGACACGGATCTCTTATTAAACTGCACGCAAAATGTACAGACCTTCTGATATGTTGAAATCACATATTACCTAATTGACTTGAAGGGTCAACCCACAATGGTTAATTTTGTTAGTAGTTCTGATTTTTTCTTGAAGTTACAAACTTAAGTCTATTAATAACCTGTTCTTTGTACAAATTTTTTTCATGATCATAAAATCTTTGTCTATTTGTCTATTACTTGGTATGCTCGTGCAGATGTATAGACTGATTACGTTTAGATATTGAGAACATATATTAAGTGATTCTTTCCGATGACTTGATGTGCTCTTTATAGGTGAAGAGCATACCACTTACCTTTGAGTCTAGGGAAGACTATCTTGGCTCTTTTGTTGGTCATCTGCTTGAGGAAACGCGAGCAGAACTGGCTTCATCTATGGAGGTCATGTATAGAGCTCCATACGCTGAACTGTGTTTTTTGAATGAGGCCAAAGGTGAACGTCTGTATGATATAGCCGTTGGTCCTTGGAGGAACAGGTTTAACGAACGTGGCAAAGAGCCATACAAAACATTGCCTGGTGATCTGCTTATTTTAGCAGATGGTAAACCTGAATCTGTTGCTGATTTGCAGCGTATTGGGAGAGTTTGGTCTTTTGCATTAGTTGATAAAATAAGTGTTGATCATGATGAAGATGATACAGATAGTACTTCAACTAGTTTTAAAGTCAAAACTTCTCAAGAAATGGAATTCCAAGACGGGATGTTTGTTATTTTCTTAATGAATGTTACGACGCAAAAACGAATATGGAATTCATTGCATATGAAAGGGAATTTTGATATTGTTGATGAGATTATTTACTCTGGTTCCATGGTAAGAATTGGGCTAATATAACCTTTTATCTTTTAAGTAGTAATATCATTACCTAATTATTAGTTTCGGATATGTTTATACAGGTTAAGGAAGACTGCGATATCTGTAATGTCGTATCCGATGATATATTTGCTCAAAATTTTGATCCACAACTTTTGGCTAAGCTGAACAATTCTCAAAGGGATGCAATAGTAACAGCTCTCTGTAAAACTCGCTGTTGTCATAATTCATCCGTGCAGCAGATATGGGGCCCACCAGGAACGGGAAAAACGACGACCGTGAGTTTGTTGCTTTTTATTCTCTTGCAAATGAATCGCAAAACACTTACATGTGCTCCAACAAACGTTGCTATAGTACAAGTAGCCTCGCGTGTCCTAAGGTTAGTAAAGGAATCATTTAAAACTACAGTTGCAAGTGGTGATGCGTATTATTCTATCGGAGATATACTCCTGTATGGGAACAAGGAGCGGTTGAAAGTTGGGTCAGATATTGAAGAAATATATTTGGAAAATCGGGTTAAGAGGCTTACTGAGTGCCTAGGGTCTTTGACTGGTTGGAGGCACTGCATAAGATCCATGATCAATTTACTTGAAGGTTGTGTTTCCCAATACCATGTTTTTGTTGAAAATGAATCATTAAAACAAAAACGACTTGAAGATGAAAATGGAGCTAAAACCGAAAAGTTGAATGTTCAATCATTCATTGAGTTCATGCGGGAACGATTCAGTTCTTGTGCATTGCCACTCAGAAGGTGCATGCTTACATTTGTGACTCATATCCCTAGAAGTTTTTTGATGGACTATAATTTCCAGAACATGATATCTCTTTTGGACAATTTAACGTCTTTTGAATCATTGCTGTTTCAAGATGGTATGATTTCGGAAGAATTTGAGGTCCTTTTCTCTTCTAAACCGTTGCCGAGTGACTTTGAGTCAGGGGATACATCGTCCATCAATTTTATTAGAGCCTCCTCTCTATCTGTTTTAAAATCTTTGGAAATTTCTCTTCACCGGCTCGGTCTTCCTAGTGTATTGAACAGATATGCAATAAAGGACTTCTGTTTTCAAAGAGCGTCTCTTATTTTCTGCACAGCATCTACCTCTTACAAGTTGCATACTGTCGACATGGAGCCTTCAGATATATTGGTCATAGACGAGGCTGCACAATTGAAGGAGGCAGAGTCCACCATTCCACTTCAACTTCCGGGAATGAAGCATGCTATCCTTATTGGAGACGGGTGTCAGTTACCTGCAATGGTAACAAGCAACGTAAGTCTATAGTTCTTTCTTAAACTTGTATTATTTATGTTTCAACGTTTAGGCTATATTCTTATCCGTGAACATTTGTGGACAGGTTTGTATTGAATCTGGCTTTGGAAGGAGCTTGTTTGACAGATTGAGTTCTTTGGGTCGCTCGAAGAATCTTCTCAATGTTCAATACCGCATGCATCCTTCCATTAGTTCATTTCCAAATTGGAAATTTTATCAGAATCAGATTTTGGATGCAGAAAACGTGATATCTAAAAGTTACGAAAAACAGTATCTTCCGGGGCCAATGTTTGGTTCATATTCATTTATAAATGTTGTTGGTGGAAGAGAAGAAAAGGATGAAGATGGACGCAGCCGGAAGAATATGGTTGAAGTGGCTATTGTGATTAAGATTGTACAAAATCTTTATAGAGGTGTGAAATTATATTTGCTTTGGTTTGCAACTATCTTATTTTATTTTACTCTTTCTTGCTGTTGGTTTCTTATGCTCACAACCTTATAGTGTCTGGCTTATATTGTTTTGGTTTGCGAAGTATCACTTGAGTATTTTTACCAAATTATCTTCTTAAAAAAGACTAATTTATACATAATGTAACTTTTTTAGTTCTTCATTATAGGTTTAAAGCTAAGAATCTGTTTGTTCAATGCTTGTCTAAGTCTAATGTTTTATTTCACATTCATAGTATGGCATGACTCGAAGAAGAAGAAGAACAAGAAGCTGACCATTGGTGTTGTCTCACCTTATACCGCCCAAGTTGTTTCTATTCAAGAAAAACTTGCTAACAAGTATGAGAAACTCGATGGCTTTTCAGTAAAGGTGAAATCTATTGATGGGTTTCAAGGTGGTGAAGAAGATATTATCATCTTATCCACTGTAAGATCTAATAGCCATGGGTCAGTTGGCTTTATATCTAGTCCTCAAAGGACCAATGTTGCCTTAACGAGAGCAAGGTATGTAGTCCTCAGGCTTTTTCAACAACTGATCTTTAAAGATACCATTTTCTTTTTTTTCTAAAAAGTTTGATCTGTCTTTCATCCTTTTTAGGCATTGTCTTTGGATATTGGGCAATGAAAGAACACTCACTAACAGTGACTCTGTTTGGAGAGAGTTGGTAAATGATGCAAGGAATCGTAACTGTTTGTTTGAGGCCGCTGATGATGAAGGCTTACGGTCAACGATAATAGCTACAAAGAAAGAGCTAGAAGAACTTGATGATCTGGTTAATGGGAATAGCATACTTTTTACACATGCAAAATGGAAGGTATTGTCCCTCAATGATTAATTATTTTCTAGTAACATATTCGGTAATAACATACTTCCGGTATTTATATATGTTAAACAACTTGCAATCAGGTTCTTTTTAGCGATGACTTCAAAAGATCGTTTGGAAAGCTGACGAGTTCTAGCTTGAAGAAGGTTGTTATGAATCTTCTATTGAAGCTTTCTGGTGGCTGGAGGCCTAAGAACAGAAGCGTGGACTTGCATTGTGAAAAATCTTCACAAATAATCAAACAATTTAAGGTCGAAGGGTACTATGTTATTTCCACAATTGATATCATCAAGGAAGACAAGTACATACAAGTTATGAAAGTTTGGGACATTCTAACATTGGAGGAGATTCCAAAACTGACAAAACGACTCGAGAGCATATTTGCTGCATACACAGAGGACTATATCAATCGTTGCACAGCAAAATGTCTCGAGGGGTATGTTCATTATTTTTCTACCTAGTGGGTATTTGAATTTACTTATCGAAATCTATAATTTGGTCTTTATTTGTTTGGAATTAGATAATTTGCTGTTGTAATTAAGACTGGATGCAGAAAATAAATTTTGAATATTAAAACAGACATTTTGTGTAAAGAGATCTATTGTGATTTTTTAGTTAAAAGTCAAATAGAAGGGCTAAATAGTTAACCTGTATTTTTAACAATCAGTATTTTTGTAGTCGGTTTGAAGCTTAAACATTCTTATTGACGATATATCATCTAAGGAATGACATAGTATAGGCCTCGTATTCGTCTTGTTAATATTGGCCCATCAAGGCCTTATTATTTTGCTGTAACCCTAATGTATCTCTATATATTCTTGGTTAATGATATGTGCAAATCATTCAGAGATTATAATTAGTCTCATATGGTATCAAGTCAAATGATCCTTTCCTAATATCTCTCCTTAATTCCCGTCACCTTCCTCTGATTTCTTTCCATGGCCACCGACGGTGAACAACCTTCTCTTCCCCTCTCCACCATTCTTCATATGTTAACCATTAAACTCTCTTCTACAAACTATCTGCTATGGAAAAATCAAATCAAACCCCTCATCTCTTATCAAAAACTCATGGGACATATTGATGGCTCTTTGTCTGCTCCTTCTCGTACGGTTGTACTCGAAGACAAAGAATCACCTAACCCTGACTTCGCTACTTGGCAGGAAGCCGATCATCGAGCACTCCTTATTCTTCAGGCATCTTTTACTGAAGAAGCTATGGCTGAAGTTATCGGTCTTGCCACAGCACGTGATGTATGGATTGCCCTTGAATCAGCCTATAGTCACGACTCAGTTGAAAGAATGCAAAATCTCAGAGATTCTCTTCGCCAACTACAAAAAGGTGCGTCTTCTGTTGCTGAATATGGACGACAGTTTAAAGTCCTCTGTGATCAGCTCGCTGCCATTGGGCAACCGGTTGCTGATGTTGACAAAAATCATTGGTTCTTGTGTGGTCTTGGTCCCTCATTTGAAACCTTTTCCACGGCGCAACGTACCGTCAAACCTAGACCTTCGTTTCGAGATCTTGTTTCTCAAGCCGAGGGTCATGAGCTTTTTATTAAATCTGTTCATGGATCGTCCTCGTCTTCGCCTACTGCTGTTGCTTTTGTTGCTGAATCAGGAAGATCTTCATCTTATGGTCGCGGTTTCTCCCCTCGTGGTGGTCGAGGTGGTCGATCATGGATCGTCCTCGTCTTCGCCTACTGCTGTTGCTTTTGTTGCTGAATCAGGAAGATCTTCATCTTATGGTCGCGGTTTCTCCCCTCGTGGTGGTCGAGGTGGCCATGGAAAGAAATCTAAGGAATGACATAGTATAGGCCTCGTATTCGTCTTGTTAATATTGGCCCATCAAGGCCTTATTATTTTGCTGTAACCCTAATGTATCTCTATATATTCTTGGTTAATGATATGTGCAAATCATTCAGAGATTATAATTAGTCTCATAATTCTTGATGTTGATATTTGTACGAATGCTTTTCAGGAATTTTGAAGTTCCTAAGTGTTGGCTGCCATCCCAAGAACTTATACGGTTTCGTTACTTAGATAAAGATGAAGGTGATAGCGAAATTAGTGTGAATCCTGGTGATGGTAGAATTTATGTCGAAAATTCAAAAGTGAGTGAAAGTTTGTTGCTTATGAAGTTCTATTCATTGTCACGTGGGGTTGTGAGTCATTTGCTCTCTGGAAAAGAGCTTGATCTACCGATGCAAGTTACTGATGAACAGATGGAAATTATTTTATTTTCAAATAGCTCATTCATAATTGGGAGATCGGGCACTGGGAAAACAACTATTTTGACGATGAAGTTGTTCCAAAATGAACAGTCTTTTCATAACGCTTCTGAAGGGATTTATGAACCAGAAAGCATTGAAGCTGATGATGTTCCTGAAAATAGGAAGCAGAGTGTTCTTCGCCAGCTTTTTGTGACGGTCAGTCCAAGACTGTGTCATGCCGTGAAGCAACACGTGTCCCACCTTACAAGGTATGCAAAATACTAAATCTTTTTTATGTTTGCTACATTGAATCATAATTATCAACATTGTATTTTTTATTTAATTGACAGTATTTCGTGTAACGGAAGTTCATCAATAGATATCAATTTGGATGATGTTGATGTCACATCAGAATTCAGTGATGTTCCTGATACATTTTCTGAAGTTCCAGTTAAAAACTACCCTCTTGTTATAACATTTCATAAATTTCTAATGATGCTCGATAGCACATTGGGAAATTCGTTCTTTGGAAGATTTCGTGAAGCAAGAGAAGGTTCACATGGTAACACTATAAGTTCAAGATCCGTTGCATTGAAAACTTTCATAAGATTAAGGGAGGTTACATTTGATAGGTTTTGTTCAATCTACTGGCCTCACTTCAACTCAAATCTTACAAAAAAACTTGATCCCTCGAGGGTGTTTACCGAAATTATATCTCATATAAAAGGAGGGATTCAAGCAGGGGAATGTGGTGATGGAAAATTAAGCGACAAGGGTTACTTTTTACTGGCCGAAAGTCGTTCATCCACTTTAACCAAATCGAAAAGAGAGAACGTTTATGCCCTGTTTCAGTCGTATGAAAAGATGAAAAATGAACGTGGAGAGTTTGATCTGGGAGATTTTGTAAATGACATTCATCGTCGGCTTAACAATGGGGGTTATGAAGGTGATAAAATGGACTTTGTGTATATCGATGAAGTGCAAGATCTTAGTATGAGACAGATTTCCCTTTTCAAATATATTTGCCAAAATGTAGTCGAAGGCTTCATTTTTGCAGGCGATACTGCACAGACAATTGCAAGAGGGATTGATTTTAGGTTTCAAGATATCCGGTCTTTATTTTATAAAGAGTTCTTAAGCACCAGAACATCTGGAAAACAAGAAAAAGGTCTTGTATCTGAGATTTTTCAATTGAAACAAAACTTCAGAACACATGCTGGTGTGCTTGATTTAGCTCAGAGTGTCATTGATATTCTCTATTGTTACTTTGTTCACTCAATGGATGTTTTGGAGCCTGAAACTAGTCTTATTTCCGGGGAAGCTCCAGTTTTGCTCGAGTCTGGCAATGATGAAAATGCGATTGTGACAATCTTTGGCGACACAGGAAATAGTGGTGAAATTGTCGGCTTTGGTGCTGAACAAGTGATCTTGGTACGTGATGACTGTGCAAAAGCTGAAATTTGTGAATATATTGGTAAAAATGCACTTGTTCTGACTATAGTGGAGTGCAAGGGTCTTGAGTTTCAGGTCAGTTTCCTTGATGATTATATGCAACTTTATCGTTTTTAGTAATTTTTTGTTGCTTCTGTTTCTTATTGTTTGATTGCCAATAATCTATAGGATGTCTTGCTATACAACTTTTTTGGAACATCTCCACTGAAAGACCAGTGGAGAATTATATATGGATATATGAAGGACCGTGATTGGCTCGATGAAAAACATCCTCAGTCATTCCCGCCATTCAAGGAGGCAAAACATAGCGTTTTGTGCTCTGAATTGAAACAGTTGTACGTGGCAATAACTCGTACTAGGCAAAGACTCTGGATTTGCGAGAACATAGAGGAGCTTTCTAAACCAATGTTTGAGTATTGGAAAAGGAGGGGACTAGTTCAGGTTAGGAAACTAGATGATTCAGTAGCGCAGGCTATGCGAGTAGCTAGCAGCCCTCAGGAGTGGCGGGAACGTGGGAAAAAGGTATATATTTGATATACTACTACTTTTTTTTCAGTTTATTACTGATTTTCTGCTGTATTATCTTATTTGACACACTTCAATGATCTTTATATCTTTTTCAGCTTTTTTATGAGAACAATTTTGTGATGGCAACTATGTGCTTCGAGAGAGCTGGAGATACATTGTGGGAGAAACTAGCAAAGGCTTCTGGTCTGAGAGCATCTGCTGAGCAAATGCGGGGAACAAATCATGAAGCTTTCCAGAGTTATGCTCGAGAAGCGGCAGGGATGTTTGAGTCTATTAGGAAATTAGAGTCTGCTGCTTCTTGTTACTGCGATTTGGGGGAGTATGAAAGAGCTGGTAAATTGATTTATATGCATAATTTTCGCACTAAAATATTAGTGTTTCGCCAGTTTATACAAAAGCTAGTTGTAAATAAGATAATCAAGCTGTTATGATTGGTCAAAAGAAAACCATGTGACAATAACTTTTTATTTTGTGTTTGACGAGGCACCTATAAAGTGTTTCGTTTTCTAAAGGGATGATTATACTTTCTCGGTCTTAATTTTTTGTCCATTTTTCTAAAGGATGACTAGGTTGCGTTTAGTTGGATGGAAAACACCCTGTTTTCTACAAAATGTTTTCTAGAAAACAAGGAAAACAGAAAACGCGTTCAAATCATCATTTTCCAAAAATATTTTCTAGAAAATGCAAAATCCCTGTTTTACCCTTTTGCACACAAAACAAAAAAACTCTTTTTTTTGTTTTCTAGGTTTTCCTTTAGACACAGAAAATTCATTTTCCCCCTTTGTTTCCTTTATAGTTTTAGAAAATAGAAAACACAAACACATTTTTCCAACTAAACGCGTTTTCCAAATTTTTAAGTGTTTTGTGGAATTAGGCATTCTGCATTAGTTGTATGTATCTTACAATGAGGTTTGTTTCTGGACTTATTCTCGAACGTTGGGTCAAGTTTTCTCGTACTTTAACATTTAATTAAACATAAATTTGAACTCTTTTGGTTATGAAGGAAAAATTTATCTGTACAAGTGTGGAAAGATGGATGCAGCAGCAGAGTGCTTCACACTGGCAGGGTGCTACAGTGATGCAGCGGAAGCTTATGCCAAAGGAGACAAGTTTTCCAACTGTTTGTCAGTTTGCAAAACAGGAAAACTTTTTGATGAAGGGCTCCGTTATATTGAATCTTGGAAAGAGAATGACAATGTTCAAAGTAAAGAGATAGAACAGATTGAGCAAGAATTTCTAGAAAGTTGTGCTCGTGACTACCACGGGCATAAAGATCTTAAATCCATGATGAAATTCGTCAGAGCTTTTTGTTCTATGGAGTCTAAACGTCTATTCTTGAGGTCGTTATCTTGCCTTGATGAGCTTTTGGTGTTGGAAGAAGAATCGGGACATTTTTTTGAAGCTGCAGAGCTAGCAAGGTCATGGGGTGATGTCTTAAAAGAGGCTGATCTTTTGGAGAAGGCTGGAGATTTTAAGGAGGCAACAGTTTTGTTACTTTGGTATGTGTTTTTTAGATCGTTGTGGGGAAAGGAAAACAAAGGTTGGCCGTTGAAGCAGTTTGATCAGAAGGAAGAAATCTGTAATAAAATGAAGTTGCTCTCAAAAACGCATTCAGAATCCTACAACGATGTTGTTTGTAGTGAGCTAAAGCTATTATCTGATCAGCACAGTACCTTGCCTGAGCTAAAGAAAGATTTACGTTCTTGCCAGAGCAGTGATAATCTAAAGGGGGTAATTTTGTTGATTAGGAAACTCTTGGATGCTCATTTTCAACAACATTTCTCAAAGTATGAGTGGGAGGACGAGCTACCCACTGATATAAATGCGCATTGTTACAAGATCTTTGAGAACAAAGTTTCTGTTAGAACTTTGTCTTTTTATTGGAGCTTGTGGAAGGAGAATGTTATGGATATCTTAGAGAGTCTTGGAAGTTTCGACAATGAACAACCAAATAAACACGAGGGTTATGTTGATTTCAGTTTGATGTATTTTGGGGTAAGGAAACATCATGTAAAAGGTAACGTGGTTTACTTGTTAGTAGACAAGGATGCTGAATGGGTAAGAAACTATTGTCAAAAGGGTCTTCTTAAGGACAAGAAGCGTGCAACTATTGATGGAAGGGAGTTGGTGTTTGCTATAAGGTCGTATTGGCAATCAGAGTTGTTTTCTGTGGGTATAAAGGTACTTGAAGTTCTAGAAGGTCTCCACAAGTCAAAGTCCAACAGTTCTGTGTTTTACCAAAGCACATCTCTGCTACATGTTTTCGAGGTTTCCAAGTCTCTTTTGGACTGCAAATATCTTAAACTCACAAATACTGATACGAGGAAGCTGCGGAGATTCACTGAAATATCTTCAAGGTATTTTGATTTGGTGTTTCCTTTGGATTGGCGGAATTCACTATCTGAAGACATGATTTCTTTAGGGAAGACTGAACTTTCAGTCAAATTGCTTGACGAGATTATAATTCAACATGTTGACATCAAGGGTGATCTCAGCTATTCGACAATTGGGATAGTGATGATGATATGTCTTGGTTCAAGAATGTCTGTAGCACTTTATGAGCATATCATAAGCAAACTTCAAAAGAACCCTTCATGGAAGATATTCGTTGAGATATTTAGGGAGCGCGGCTTGAAAGATGTTGATGCTGCTCTAGCACTTCAGACTGCTTTGGACTATACTTTTAGTGCCAACTGGAGGTGTTCTGGGTACATGTCACCTCACAGTTTTGTGTATATGCTGGACCGTCTTCTCTTAATGCAATCTTTCTTTTCAAGAAATTTTTACACCACAAAATCGTCTTTTGTTGGATCATTTATGCATATTCACTCGGCTACTACTCCAAATCTATCTTATGGACCGTTTTTTATTGACGTGTTCGTTATTGTTGGAATAGTCCGACAAATTCTCTGCAATAAGGAAGATACTATATCATGGATTCAAAAATCGAAGATTGAACGCTCTTATTATCCACTTTTAGTATTGAAGCTGATTATGATACTGTCCTTAATATGTCTGGAAGTACCAGATTGTTCAGAATGTCTACTTGAGTTTTTGACGGTTAGGCGCTACATTGCCAATTTGCTTCCAAAAAAGTTTGTGTCTAGTCTATTGAGAAGAAGAAATCGTCAGTTCTTAAACTTGAACCCGGAAGTGGTTGCACAAGCGTTTAAAAGTGTAGATGATCCTCTCTTGATTTTGTGCGCGGGAAATGTGAGCCCCAAAGTTAGTGCTTCTTGTGCTATATTTGTGGACCTTGGGAAATCAGAAGAGGAAATAATGAACATATTGTTTCCAAGAGAAACTGCACAAACTGGTCAGGCTTTCTCAAACAATGTTGGCGTTGAGACTATTTGTGATTCACCATTTTTGAAAACATTACCAGATAATAATAGGCTGAGTGTGAATCCTGTGGATGCATGCAAGCTGGAACCACGAATGAATTGGAAATTTCTTGATGAAATATCTGATCATATTAGAGGGAAGCAGGGAGAGTTGCTGAGCTTATTTTCTGCTGAATCTACGATAAAGGTTAGTGCATCATGGTCTGTTAAGTTTTAACTGCATTGGTCTGAATTCTGTCGTCTTCTGATTTCATGTTTTATTTCAGAAAGAATTGGATCAAAGTATACACGCACTAGCTACTGCTCTTGAGGATGGAAAATCTTGTGTTGGAGAAGATGCAACACTTCAACAAGTTGCATTATTTAATCTGCGTTCGCTTTCAAATGTGTTTGCTGCAAGGTTAGATTTGCTATTTTTAAAATCTGTGATTTTGGTATTTGGGTATCTTAGTTTTTCTAAATAAGTTTTTGGTGTTTGGATGTTTAACAGTCGACAAGAAGTGGAGATTCCAAGTATCATGAAGAAGATGGAAGTGGCTATCGACTGTCTGCGAAGTAATAGGCCAAAGATAGATGATTTCATGAAGCATTATGCCATGAGTCAGGAGTTGAAGACTGTGCAAACGGTAGTGTCAGAGAACAGCAGCACCACTCAAGTTGAAGAAACAGGTGACAAGAAGAATCATGATGAAGAAACAGGGGAGGCTTCGCTGGTGGAACCCATGTTAGAAAAAGAAACTGGTGGTGTCACTCGGGAACCAAAAAACCAGAACAACAAAGGTAACAACAGCAAAGGCGACAAGAGCAAAGGCGACAACAGCAAAGGTGACAACAACAAAGGTAACAACGGTAAAGGGAACAACAACAAGGGGAACGGCAAAGGAAAGAAAAATAAAAAGGGCAAAGGTAAAAAGAAATGACACGATCAGATGAACTGTGATCTCAGACAGCTAGATCTTGATATGTAAAGATCATTTTTTACGAGTTCACGAATGTTGGTAGAATGTTTGGTCTAGTAGAAGGTTATGTTACTGTTTTAGGTCTTTCTAGAGTCGTTCTCGAGACCTCTTTATTACTATGATCGTTAAAGAGTTAATCGATCTTGGCTTTTTGTAAATCTTTATCCTTAATCTGGCAACCTTGGTGAGAGTCAGGATATGATCATACTATTGCATATAGGCCGGTTTGCATTGCTGGGTTATCAACGTCTTAGTAAATATGATCATACTGATTTCTTGAAGACCAACCGTAATGAAATTTTCTATTGTCACAAATCATAGGTGGACTCACATGGGAGCCGGATGTGACACGAGCTATACCTTATTTTAAGTCATGAAAGATAAATTTTATATAGAACATTATACGTGTAACATCCAGTTTATGTAACGCAGGTCAACCTTAATACTAATAATCCTAAATTTTTTTATAGAACACCTTACTACAAATCCTAGTTCCGCCTAGGATGCCTGATAAATGACCTAGACATGCGTCCAAACATTGTTTCTAAAACTCTATCATTCTCTTACGGAATTATTTGGGGCAAACATGTTAGGAACTTTCGGTCACACGAGATATAGTGAGAAGAAAGGTTGAGGCACCTAGGAAATAATTAAAAATTTTTATAAATTATCTGCTGCACAGAGCAAGAATTCCCCATATAATAAAGGACAATGACTGACGCATAGCTCTACAAACAAATCGACATATCTGCCCAAGTGCCAACTACCAAGCGGTGCATCGAGTCGTCGATTCACTATCCCACTAATGCCAACTTTCTAAAAGTAGAAAGCTGATTGTTTATCAAATAAAAAGAGTAGAAAGCTGATTTTTGTGGGAGCCAAATTGATTTTACACGTTTTTTTACACTTTTCTAAAAAAAAATAATTTAAAAACTTTTTTACTACTAAATACAGCCTCGTTTTTTTTTTGTTTTCTGTCTTTTTTATTCTACTGTATAAAAGCAAAAAGTAAAGCAAGAAAGTTATACTTTTTGACAATATTTTGATAGTGTTAAACTGAACACATGTCGATGTTTGTATTGTGCATTTGTGCTACATTATTTCCATTGAGACAGTAGCAAGCTACTTTATAAAAGCAAATAATTCAAGAGAATAAATAAAAATAAACATATCCTTCGTAAAGAAAACTCTATTTAAACACCTCCATATTTGTTGTTATCCATCTACCACAATTTCTCTCTTTCTATATATATCTCTCTCACACTTAAACAAACACAAGTGAGAATCATGAGGCCTTCAACGAAGATGTTTGCAACTCTTTTGCTTGTTGTCATGTGTTTTATGGCCAATGGTACTAATCTATCTCATTACTCCTAGTTGCACAAATGTTTAATTAATTACCTTATACTTCTTGTAGAAACAAAGTATAGTATCCTCAAAACTATTGTATGAAAACTTGTAACTTTATTTTGTGTTATATATATATACAGAAATGGGTGGGCCGATGGTGGTCGAGGGGAGAACATGCTTGTCACAAAGCCACAAGTTCAAAGGGCCTTGTGTAAGCGACACCAACTGTGCAAGTGTGTGCAAATCTGAAAGGTTTTCCGGTGGAGATTGTCGTGGTTTTAGACGACGTTGCTTTTGCACCAAACATTGTTAAATCCATCATCCACCCATGCCATGCATGATCGATCTACTACCAGTTATTGGCTCGTGGGTCGTCATTTATGTAGTCCCTAATGTTATAAGAGTCGTGTGTTTTAAGATGTTTTTCATGAATAAGTTTGGTTGGTTTGCTTTGTGATCCCATTGAGTTGGGGTCATTTACTCATTTGTCATGTGTAATGTAATAATATCTCGGTCTTCTACTATCTTTCACTCTATATATATAGATCATGGTTTCTAAATATACACATGCATGCATGTAATCAAACGACACTACTACTTGCAGATCAAGTAGATAAGTTTTCGTGTAAGCAGAGAAAGGAAATACGAGGACTTAACATGAAATAATTTCTAGTACAAGTAGAGATGGCGGGGCCGGGTTTGCAGGGAATTGTTGCTATCATTCTAATCCTTAAAGTTAAAAATCTATCCTCATCCCCGTCTTCATCTCCATCGGGGATTACAAGCTACATATCATCCCATCCACAGTAGGGAACGGGGATCCCCAATGGGGAATCGGGGATTTTTCTTCCGTTAGACAGTTAACATTTAAACTATGTTTCAAATGACGCAACCATTACGAATAACACAATACGATAATATCAAACAACATTAGCGAGATCAAATATTTATGCGATCATGCTCAGTATTAAAAATAACAAAATTAACACACAAGAGTTCATCCTAAAAAGTTAGTATCAAAGGAGATATTAACCATCGATTGATAGTGTTTCAAATATCTAATAGATATTTGAAACATACAAGATATATAAATCTATATGTAGAATATAGATATTCGGGGGTGGGGGCGGGGACGGGTTTGGGGAACCAAAGGTATTACCATCCCCGCCTCCATACCCGATTTTTATTATCAGGGAATCCCCACCTCCATCCCCATACCGGTCAACTCGAAGAATCCCCGATCAAATCGGATTCAGTTATCGAATTCTCTGTCGAGTTTGGAGTTTTTTTTTTCCATCTCTAAGTAGAAGGAGAAGGTATAATGTCTGGCTTTATCATGTGTACGTGTATTAAGAGACTAATAACGAGCATGTCGTGATATGTCTAAAAGCACTGTTATGGATCAATGACAATTAATATATATCTTTACTTCCGATTAATATTTACGACCTGCACATTGTAGAAGCGAGATAGAGAAGGTGGCTTTCACTATCGAACACGTATCACATGTTTGTCTAGTCATTTGTTCGACATAGATAGTGGTCCACATTGAACTTTTGAGTGATGCACTATAAGTTTACTTTTCTTCTTTCCGTATAAGCGTATGTTTTACGAATTTATGACCAAACTTATCTAAAAGGTGTTGTGCCATGCCAACACATTATACTACAAAATTTATAATATTTATTTATTAAATTAAATGTAATAAAAGTAAATAATAAGAAAAATACTAAAAGTTTCTATTAATTTCTACTAAATTTTTTTATCAAACGTTATATCTATTAATTTTTACTAAAAAGAAAAAGAGTAAGTAATACAAAGATCATTAAAAGTTTAGTAAGCAAAAGTATATAAAAATAAAATAAAATAAACAAACGTGTAAAACTCTTAATGATTATTTTTTTAGTATTTAAAAAAGTAAGTAAAAGTTGTGAGTTTTTTTTACTACTTTCACATTCATTATGTTTTAATAAAAAAAAGTTATAATAATTTTTATATTTGTAAAATCTTATTAGTAAACAAAAGTCTGGTTAAATAAATGTTTTTTATTTTATAGTAACGAATAGAGGATAAAAGCCTTCACTTCCTTTCTTTAAGTTGATAATAGTAAAATTGTTTACAAATAGTATGAATTGAATTTAAAATCTTTTACATTTGGGCAAATAGCATAAAAAAGTACTCATCTTATGTCAAAATTCAATTAAAGGTATTTAACTTTTTTTTTCTCAATTTAAAGTACTGATCTTTTTTCTTCTTGCAATGTTGGGATAATTAACAAATTTAAGGTTATATATTAACGACCGTTTACTTTATTATTGCATCTTTAGTCCTTTATATTAATGACACTTTGTAATCAACTTAAAAATCATTTTTTTTACAGTTTTAGACCGTTTTCTATTTTCGTCTTAGTTTTATCATTTTCGTTCGATTTTAAACGGTTTAGTTCATTTTTTGTCTTTTTCATCCATTTTACTGTTTTCGGCCTTTTTTTAGCGTGTTTGATATCATTTTCGACGGTTTTTTTTTACTATTTTCGTCATTTTCTACCGTTATCGCCTATTTTTTAAGGAAAGAAAAAAAGTAAAAAACAAACAAAAACGGTCATAAATTGTAAAAAGAGTAAAAAATTATATTAAAAAAAACGGGCGAAAACAGTGAAAAGCCAGAAAATGGACACAAACGGTGAGAAGAACTCGAAAAAGTACAAAAATGATGAAACGGTCAGAATCGGTAAAATAAGGACGTATGTTGTAAAACTGGAACGAAATGATTAAAAACCGAACGAAAATGGTAAAAATTAAACTAACTTTGAGTTTTAGACGGTAAAAACCGTCTAAAACTGTAAAAAAACGAATTTTTTAGTTTAATAAAGTGTTATTAATAAAAAGGACTAACAATGCAATAATAAAGTAAACGAACGTTAATATGTAACCTTTAAATTTGTTAATTTCCCAATATTGCAACAAGAAAAAAGATTGATACCTTAAATTAAAAAAAAAAAAGTTAAGTACCTTTAATTAAGTTTTGACATAAGATGAGTACCTTTTTATGCTATTTACCTTTTACATTTTAATTGTCTTTTTACTATTTTTTTTTTGTAAACCCTACTAGATTACGGAACTAGCTATGTGCCAGTTTTCTTTAAATGAAGTAATGAACCAGCGGGTTTCTACAGAACCAGTCAAAACTTGTGATCGACGATTGACGACCATTTTTGGCCTTTGTCTTTTGTTTTTGTTAACGGTTTTCATGATTAGAACTGGTTGAAACAATTAGTCGGTAGTTAAACCGGTTTAATACATAATTTGCTTTTTAAAACCATACCTTATATTATTACCCAACTAATCATCGATAAGTTAAATTAAGACACATCAATTCATCAGTATGAATACACATGGATAAGATGTTGTTGTTTATAATAGAAAGTATACACAGGTATCAAATCATATAATTAAAAAATAAAAAGCAAAACGGAACAAAGAAAAAATGATACAAAAAGTCAAAAAGTGTACACGACACAATGTATCTAAGAAAGTTGTCATCAAAGTAAATCATATAGAAAGGAAATCATATAGAAAGGAGAAAAAGAGTAGCAAAGGTGATAATTTGTGTAAAAATATATCTGAATCTGTGGGCATGTAAATATGCACATTGTTTTAAAGATGATCTAGATCACTTGGGTAAGTTGATAACAACTTATTAAGTATTAATTCTAAAATAGATATATAAATCAAGTCAATGATTTATTTGTTTTGTGTTTAAAACCAATGTTTTAAAACACAGTTTGATCTGGTCCGTTTAATTGGTTGAACCGGGAACCGGAGTGATGGTCGATCCGTTTCATATCGGGTTTTTATCGAAATTCAAACCGGATTGAACCGGATGGTTTCTGTCGACCCGGGTTAAACCATCGACCGAAAACTACCCGGTTCAGTCTCCTGAAAAAATTGATGTAATCAGTACTACTGATTCAGTAGATGATATATAGTTGGAGATGCTGATTGTGCAATTAAGGTAATATTGTCACACTTTCGCGGCTGCCGTAAAGTCTGATTATAGATTGGATCAATGATGGTTTCAATTTCTTGTAAGTTATCTGAGTAATAGGGTGTGGTGAAATGACTGGTATAAGTCGTCAATATGTTGGTGAGATGTATTGCACTAGTACAGTAATACTGTGTCTTTTGTGATTTTCTATTGTCAAATATATAGAGATTGTCAAATATAGAGAGTAGAAGAAAGAAAATGTAAAGAGTAGAGGAAAGAAAATGAACTCAAAGGTTTGATGTTGACTTGAGATACTAGCCAGCCTGTCTATGGTCATATGACTTTATCTTATTTCAATAATTTATCTCTACTACATATAAAGGAAATTCAGTAAAATGTTAAAAGTACCAAAATCTCCTATAAACAGAAATATTGAAACTATAATCGGAATTATTGAAAGTATTTTAGGAATTATTGAAAATTTCGCAAAATGTCAACTCAAAACAATTCAACATTGTGTTTCATTTAACTTATGACAATTCAACATTGCGTTTGAATGTTATGGCGGGGTGTTCAAAAATTTCAAATATAAACCCTAAAACAAGGCCTATATAAAGAACAAAAAACAAGGCATTCGATACAAAATTATCTTATTTTCTTGCTTTTGTGAAATCCTCATCCTCAATCTTAGCAAAACAAACTACAAGTAAGAATGAGCAAAGGCAACGTTCAACAAAAAAATGACAACAACATCAATGATGATCTTGAGGTTGGTGTTATTTATAATTCATATGAATATTAATTTACGTTTTCTAAATAATCTTGTATTTTCTTGTGTTTTTCAGCAACAACCTGCAGTTGTCATTGCTCTTGAGGTTCGTCTTGTTTACAATTCATACAGCCTCCTCTTGTGTTTAAAAAAATAGCCTTCTGAATCATGTGTGTTATTTAATTCCCAGGTGAGCCTCCGTTCAACAATGCTATGCAGGTGCAGCCTGCGTTCAACAATGCTATGCATCCTAGCCCATTCTTTAACCCAAATTTAGTTAACTGGAATTGGGATGACATTATTGTTATCTCAAGTAACGATGAAGAAGATGATGTATGTGGAACAAGATCACCAGTTAGCGTGCTTGGTAGAAAACGAGTTTTTGCTATGATTGATTAAAGTGATGATGAAGATTACGCAGAAGAACAAACTATCAAGCATTTTGGTTCATGAAGATTGAACGATCCTGCCTTTTGTTTTTGCTTATGCTTGTTTTATTATGTTAAACATCCTGTTTTCTTGCGTTCTTCTGCTTAAATTATGCCATTGTTAGACGATCTTGTTTAACAGACATTATAAATGAAAATATAAATGAAAATTAGTGTTCTTGCTATATGTTATTTGTTTTCTTTCTTTACTGTCGTGGTTACAACTTTGTCTATGTTACATCTGAAATCGGTTGAATAACCTTACTATACTCGATTGAAGTTTAATTTTAGGGTTTGGTATCTATTGCACTAAGTTGTGCAATAATTAAATTTAGTTTAACAAGCTTATATAACAATATCAATGTGCTATCTATTGCACTAAGTTGTGCAATAATTCATTTTGGTTTAAGAAGCTTATACAATAACCAAAATGTGCCAAATGATAAACTATAGATATAAACGAATGGTACATAAACATTGAATGTGCCAAATGATGAACTACTGATATAAATGAATGGTACATAAACATTGAATGTGCCAAATGATGAACTACTGATATAAATGAATGGTACATAAACAGTCTTAAACTATCCTTGCAAAATGTCAACATTAAGTTTTTGTTAATTTTGTATGTCCTTATTATATGCACATAATTATAAAAAATTTATATTCTGGATTGACACTAAACAAAAACAAACTTTGTATAATTATAGTAATGTTGAAAGTATATGTTTGACATCTTTGAAATTAATGTACAATCTTTGTATAATTATAGTAATGTTGAAAGTATATGTTTGACATCTTGAAATTAATGTACAATCCATTCCATTGTTGGAATGGGAAATAAGGAAATTTGTTCACAAAATACTTTCCATATATAATACATGGCATTCCTTCTAAACCACACGCCATTTCTTCTAATCTACACAGTTTTAAAATTCGCCAATAGTTTATTTATACTCATATTCGCATGTTTGTCTCTGTTACACTTTAATTAACACCATGCCTTTACTATCTCATGTACCTGGAGTTGAAGTGTGTGATACAGATCTCATAACGAATGGTGTTGAAAATGACCAGAAGGTAATTTTTGATATAACACAGGAAATTTTAGCTTATGAATCTATTGAAAGCTTCTCTTGTCTTTATGCTCCATTATTGTGGTACAACTGCAAAGCAGGCTTTGTGTGGCATTACACTAAAGAAAACAAACTTTGGATTTTTTTTCTTGACAAATTTGTAAGTTTATACATCTTACACTTTGAAAATAGCTCTTAAAAAACAAGACGATGTTGGTTACAACCATTGTTATATCTATCAATTTCATGAATTTTTAGGGCAAGAAAATTGGTGTTGTTGTTCCTGAAGAATTAATGTCTTCTTATCTCGATCAATATTTGGAAAGTGGAGTATTCTCTTTAAACCATTTCCGTATTGATCATATGGACTCCTGTAAACATCCTAAATTGGACGACTACACCTTCATACATAATGACTGGGCAATAGCTATAAACGCAAATACTCAACTGGTCCTAATAACGGATGAAGAAGCTAGATACTTTGCTTGGTATCCGATAATGGTTTCCATCAAGAAACTTGTGGAAGATAAAACAGATCGAAACATGTTGATTGGTATTTGCTTTTTCATTTAAATAAGTTGTGAATATTATGTATTCTATTTTTTTTAAAACCGTCCTTCCAATGTAGATGTTGTTGGGAAACTCAAAGAGGTGTCTTTGAAGACTTACCTCTATGTTATAAACATGGGTAGAACAGGTCAATGTGAGTTGTTTCTCGAGGATTGCATGTAAGTGTTGTTGTTGTATCATTTTGTAAACATATTGATCGGTGATATATAGGTTTTTATTAACAGTCAAATTACAACTGACACCAACAGGGGCCATGAAATCAAAATGATCTTGCATGACAATTCGTGATGTCTCGCATCAATGATTGCTAAAGCAAGTACTGAACTTGTATCCGTATATGCAGCTCGTATTAGGCTTACTCACACTGAAACAGGTATCATGCAAGTGTGATTTTTAGTTTGGATATTGAATAATAAAATCTTATATGTAATATTAACATAAACAAAATATTCTTCAGGTAACATTCTGGAAGCTATGTCCGTTACGAGGATTGAGTTCAATCCCTTGGTGTATGAAGCAAGAGAAATAAAACGAATGCTCAACTTATATTGAAAAGTGTCGATCCGATTGATTTGCAGTTTATTTTCTTTCCATTGTTTAAATAATAGATTTTCATTACTTGGTTGTATTGTGAGCATTTTCAGTTGAACCTTTTTATAATTTATGTGAGACTTTATTTGAAATATTCTTGATATAACTATCATTTTATTGAGTGATCTTTTTTTGCATTTATAACTTCTTGTCGTATTATGATGATTGTCCGAATGATTGTACATGCAACTTCTCGATAAAATGAAAGTAATATAAAAATAACCATCAAAACCCTAATGTTAATACAAACGACTTCAATACATATACTTTTGAATATACTTTGCTTTTAAACCTTAATGTTAATACAAACGACTTCAAACAAAGGTGCTTATAATGCATAATGAAACAAATTCAATAAATATACTCTTGAATATACTTTGCTTCAATACACATATAAACTAACCAGTTTTAGTCTATAAATCGTGTACTGATATCGGATACATAAGGTTGTCGATAAATCGGACACCACATGAGTTATGTGCCCTAAACGTATAAAAAAGTTATGTGCCCTAAACGTTTAAACAACACGTTTTTGCAGGGTTTATCAAAACAAAAACTCAAATCCATTTATTAATATTACTAAATATATATATATAGACTTTATTTGATAACAAAATTCAACGATATACTTCAACTAACTAAATTCTACTATGGTAACAAAATCTTTTGTTTTTTACATTCAATATCCTGTATTGTTGACTACGTGAATAGAATATACACATTCAATGCTGGTGTTTTCATAAAATGTATACAAATATAAAAAAATAGCAATACACTTTATTTTATAAGAATCAGTTGTACAAAGAAGAAAAAATTCAAAATCAATGAAAAGTGCAACGCATGGTAATATTCAACTCGAAGGCCGTGTTGAAAATGACGTGCAAACTCCTGTATCCAAGACAGGAGCGACGGTGAATTTTATAACCATATTCATTACATACTCTGTCATTGTCTATACTAAAAATGGTTGTTTTCTATACGCATGTGAAAAAACAGGATGAAACTAATAACTCATCAAAATATGCGGTTGATGAACACCAAGATAAAACCAAGATTCTGATATCCGACGAAGATGTCGGACCTATCACTTTTAAACGTCGTCGATTAAGCTCTAACAGGAAAAATGCCGTTGAAACAAGTTCTTCTGAAGAGGATAACAAGTTATCTAACAAGATAACACTTGATGAAGAAAATCGAGAATTTCAAAATAAGATTTGTTCTTATCCCAACTATTTAGTATTCTATTTATGATTAGGGCACATACAGTTATTAAACATATTATATTCATATATATTTCGTTATCTAATGTACATGTATATTCATTTTTTTAAGGTTACTTATGAAGAATTTGATAATACAAATGATAATAATGATCAGAGTACGGATACAGAGGATGATGTAATTGATATACAACATTCAGAAGGTGTCAGTGATGATTTTGTTTACGATGATGATGACATGTCCGATTTCATTGATGATGAAGACAAAGAATTTTATGAGTCACAATTTGTTGATGATGAAGATGGTGATTGTGAAAGTGATGATGATTAACGAAATACGTAATTCTTTTGCCGAGTTTAGTGGAATAAGATGAATTTGACAAATAAAAATTGGAAAATACATTTGTGAAATGTTTTGCTGCATTACGTTTATGAGTTTGTGTTCAGTGGTCTTTTCTAATTTATTTTGTTAGTTTATGGCTGTTTCAATTTATAATATATTTTGTTTATGCCTTTACATTGATGTGTTATTTGAAACCATATTGTACAAAGAAAAATAAAATCAAAATCAATAAAAAGTGCAACGCATATTTGAAACCATATTGTAAAAAGTAAATTTGTACTTATATAGAAATCCTAAGCTTATCACATAACTAACCACAACAAAGTTGTGTGTTGTTCATCAAACAAACATGAAGTGTAAGCACATTCAAAATACTCGCAAGTCTAAACCACAAGTTTAGGCACTATAATTTTTTATTAGCAATCAAGCGAAACTTTATGAACTAATTTATCCAAATAAGCTTCTAAATAATTCTCATACAATATTAAAAACTAAATAAATCGGGAAAATATATTGGTTTAAGTCATTTTTAATCAAACGAATACGTCTATTTTTAGTAGAGATTGTCTTATACAAAATTTTATAAACACAAATATTTGCCATATATATAATATTCTGAAAGTATACATTTTTCAAGAAAATATTCTTCATCTATTTTGTTATGTGATTCTATAAATATTAAAAAAAAATATTTGGGTTTATCCTCATTGTACTATATATACTACAAATTTGTTACAATCCAGCTTATTATTCATTTAAAATTAAATTAAAATGACGACTTCATCACGTATGGGATACCAAATTCACGTTAGTAATGCTCTCCAACACACGAATGTACATTCCAGAGTTTTTTTTGTTAATTTATAACTTATGATCTATTATACTGTCTTGCTTATTAGGGTGACGAAGAAGTACTTCAAACGTCTGTTCCTATGGAGGTTGATACGGTTTTGACTCCAAATGTTAAGGATAATAGCAATGAGGTAAACACCTTATACTATTTTAAAATCATAGCTTTTTTATTAGCACTAAACACTTTTCTAAACAACACTATGAACAACTTGTGTTATTAGGTTTTTGATCAATACTTTTCCAAGGAGTTAGTCAATGATCTTGATAACCCATGCTCACGGTACAAGTTACCCAAAGTCCGTGTAGACTTTGTTTGGATGGATGATACAACAAATAAACTGTACCTCATCCTTTACGACAAACTTGTAATTTGTTAGTAATTATATATCAAATACTTATATCATAGGTTAATCATTTAGCATACGTTTAATCATCATGAATTACTAATACCAGGGAGAAAAAATTGCGGCGGATGTGCCGTAAAACTTGGTATCTGCTTATAGAAACAAGGACTTGGCACAAAAGTTTGTGAGTATACAACATTTCCAAGTTGGGCCTCTAGACCAAAACCAATATCCACTGTTCGATAATTACAGTTTCGTACGCCGTGAATGGATAATTTTGGTCAACAACAAAACAGAAATCACCAAAATACATACTCTTGATGAAACAAGATTTACGCCACACTCGTGGATCGTTTCCCTTAAGGCGTGTGTTGAAGATAACACACAAAGAAGAATGTTGATCAGTATACACATGTTCTTAATGATTAATTTTCACAAACATTATTAAAATCGCGCATATAATATCTTAATATAATTTCTATCTTATTTGTAGATATCATTGGACGAGTTGTCACTGGCTACCTACAAAAAGATGGAGGTTATATCACATGCGAGCTCATTTTGCGAGATATGACGTAAATGTTTATATTAATATAATTTTTACATATATGTTTATTTGTTTCCCAAATATGATATATAATAAATTCTTATAGTGGGGCGGAAATAAAGGTAGTTGCATATCATAGTTTGCAACATGGACCTATGAGGCTTGCAAGAGTAATTAAAGAGCAAGGAACGATTTACATGAAACGTGTTAAGCTCGTCCACAATGAACCACGTACGTCCTTTAATACATGAAACACGTTTTAATAATGCTCTTTTCATGAATGCCTTTTTATGTTTAATAATTTTGCTTAACAATGTGTCATCACCCTTTCTATTTGTAGTTAACTTGTTGATGGACACAACTCTAACAAAAGTCGAGTTTGACCCTGTTATGAAGGAAACCGAAGCTCTAATGAAAATGAAGATATAAACCATCTCGGCTTATTAGATTTTAATTTCTTTACTTCATCTGAATAATGAAACAATTGTCTTTTGTTTGTTCTTTTTATGTTGAACTGGTTTTGATTGTCTTTTGTTTGTTTTCTATTTTGAACTAGTTTTGTTACCTTTACTTTATGGTATACTTTTAATGGTTATTGTAGTTTATTCAGTTTGTTGGTATGTTTTATTTATTTTGTTGTTCACTTACCCGCACTTTGCCTTGTTTTTCATATTATTTGTTGATTGATAAATGATAAGTTGTCATGTCTACTCAAGTGTCACCAATAGTGTAAGTTCAATTTATTTTATGATCTAAAATATACCAATAATATATAACCATCTTTTATTAAAAAACACTAATATGAAACATATAATGAAATGAATTTACGTCGGCTTAAAAGACATAAGCTGTATACAAATATAAAAAAATAGCAATACACTTTATTTTATAAGAATCAGTTGTACAAAGAAGAAAAAAATTCAAAATCAATGAAAAGTGCAACGCATGGTAATATTCAACTCGAAAGCCGTGTTGAAAATGATGTGCAAACTCCTGTATCCAAGACAGGAGCGACGGTGAATTTTATAACCATATTCATTACATACTATGTCATTGTCTATACTAAAAATGGTTGTTTTCTATAGCATGTGAAAAAACAGGATGAAACTAATAACTCATCAAAATATGCGGTTGATGAACACCAAGATAAAACCAAGATTCTGATATCCGACGAAGATGTCGGACCTATCACTTTTAAACGTCGTCGATTAAGATCTAACAGGAAAAATGCCGTTGAAACAAGTTCTTCTAAAGAGGATAACAAGTTATCTAACAAGATAACCCTTGATGAAGAAAATCGAGAATTTCAAAATAAGGTTCGTTCTTATCCCAACTATTTAGTATTCTGTTTATGATTAGGGCACATACAGTTATTGGACATGTTATATTCATATATATTTTGTTATCTAATGTACATGTATATTCATTTTTTAAGGTTACTTATGAAGAATTTGATAATATAAATGATAATAATGATCAGAGTACGGATACATAGGATGATGTAATTGATATACAACATTCAGAAGGTGTCAGTGATGATTTTGTTTACGATGATGATGACATGTCCGATTTCATTGATGATGAAGACAAAGAATTTTATGAGTCACAATTTGTTGATGATGAAGATGGTGATTGTGAAAGTGATGATGATTAACGAAATACATAATTCTTTTGCCGAGTTTAGTGGAATAAGATGAATTTGACAAATAAAAATTGGAAAATACATTTGTGAAATATTTTGCTGCATTACGTTTATGAGTTTGTGTTCAGTGGTCTTTTTTAATTTATTTTGTTAGTTTATGGCTGTTTCAATTTATAATATATTTTGTTTATGCCTTTACATTGATGTGTTATTTGAAACCATATTGTACAAAGAAAAAAAAATCAAAATCAATAAAAAGTGCAACGCATATTTGAAACCATATTGTAAAAAGTAAATTTGTACTTATATAGAAATCCTAAGCTTATCACCTAACTAACCACAACAAAGTTGTGTGTTGTTCACCAAACAAACATGAAGTGTAAGCACATTCAAAATACTCGCAAGTCTAAACCACAAGTTTAGGCACTATAATTTTTTATTAGCAATCAAGCGAAACTTTATGAACTAATTTATCCAAATAAGCTTCTAAATAATTCTCATACAATATTAAAAACTAAATAAATCGGGAAAATATATTGGTTTAAGTCATTTTTAATCAAACGAATATGTCTATTTTTAGTAGAGATTGTTTTATACAAAATTTTATAAACACAAATATTTGCCATATATATAATATTCTGAAAGTATACATTTTTCAAGAAAATCTTCTTCATCTGTTTTGTTATGTGATTCTATAAATATTAAAAAAAAAATATTTGGGTTTATCCTCATTGTATTATATATACTACAGATTTGTTACAATCCAGCTTATTATTCATTTAAAATTAAAATTAAAATGGCGACTTCATCACGCATGGGATACCAAATTCAGGTTAGTAATTCTCTCCAACACACGAATGTACATTCCAGAGTTTTTTTTGTTAATTTATAACTTATGATCTATTATACTGTCTTGCTTATTAGGGTGACGAAGAAGTACTTCAAACGTCTGTTCCTATGGAGGTTGATACGGTTTTGACTCCAAATGTTAAGGATAATAGCAATGAGGTAAACACCTTATACTATTTTAAAATCATAGCTTTTTTATTAGCACTAAACACTTTTCTAAACAACACTATGAACAACTTGTGTTATTAGGTTTTTGATCAATACTTTTCCAAGGAGTTAGTCAATGATCTTGATAACCCATGCTCACGGTACAAGTTACCCAAAGTCCGTGTAGACTTTGTTTGGATGGATGATACTACAAATAAACTGTACCTCATCCTTTACGACAAACTTGTAAGTTGTTAATAATTATATATCAAATACTTATATCATAGGTTAATCATTTAGCATACGTTTAATCATCATGAATTACTAATATCAGGGAGAAAAAATTGCGGCGGAGGTGCCGCAAAACTTGGTATCTGCTTATAGAAACAAGGACTTGGCACAAAAGTTTGTGAGTATACAACATTTCCAAGTTGGGCCTCTAGACCCAAACCAATATCCACTGTTCGATAATTACAGTTTCGTACGCCGTGAATGGATAATTTTGGTCAACAACAAAACAGAAATCACCAAAATACATACTCCTGATGAAACAAGATTTACGCCACACTCGTGGATCGTTTCCCTTAAGGCGTGTGTTGAAGATAACACACAAAGAAGAATGTTGATCAGTATACACATGTTCTTAATGATTAATTTTCACAAACATTATTAAAATCGCGCATATAATATCTTAATATAATTTCTATCTTATTTTTAGATATCATTGGACGAGTTGTCACTGGCGACCTACAAAAAGATGGAGGTTATATCACATGCGAGCTTATTTTGCGAGATATGACGTAAATGTTTATATTAATATAATTTTTACATATATGTTTATTTGTTTCCCAAATATGATATATAATAAATTCTTATAGTGGGGCGGTAATAAAGGTAGTTGCATATCATAGTTTGCAACATGGACCTATGAGGCTTGCAAGAGTAATTAAAGAGCAAGGAACGATTTACATGAAACGTGTTAAGCTTGTCCACAATGAACCACGTACGTCCTTTAATACATGAAACACGTTTTAATAATGCCCTTTTCATGAATGCCTTTTTATGTTTAATAATTTTGCTTAACAATGTGTCATCACCCTTTCTATTTGTAGTTAACTTGTTGATGGACACAACTCTAACAAAAGTCGAGTTTGACCCTGTTATGAAGGAAACCGAAGCTCTAATGAAAATGAAGATATAAACCATCTCGGCTTATTCGATTTCAATTTCTTTACTTCATCTGAATAATGAAACAGTTGTCTTTTGTTTGTTCTTTTTATGTTGAACTGCTTTTGATTGTCTTTTGTTTGTTTTCTATTTTGAACTGGTTTTGTTACCTTTACTTTATGGTATACTTTTAATGGTTATTGTAGTTTATTCAGTTTGTTGGTATGTTTTATTTATTTTGTTCACTTACCCGCACTTTGCCTTGTTTTTCATATTATTTGTTGATTGATAAATGATAAGTAGTCATGTCTACTCAAGTGTTACCAATAGTGTAAGTTCAATTTATTTATGATCTAAAATATACCAATAATATATAACCATCTTTTATTAAAAAACACTAATATGAAACATATAATGAAATGAATTTACGTCGGCTTAAAAGACATAAGCTGCATCTATATCTCTATACCTCCACAATGAGTAGTGTTGTTATTCGTTTATGTGCTTCCAAAGCGATGTTCGTTGGTTTTTATAAGTAAATATCACTATGCAAAATATGCCACAAAACACATAAATTAGATTTTAATAACAATGCTCGACCATATAAATTGGCAATACTAAACATATATAAATTATAAAGTTATATGTTTAGTGTTTATAAAAAAAGTTAAAAATATTTATATTTAACACTTTCCCGTAATATATGGAAATGATGCTTTTTAAACTTCAAAATAAAAACACTTTCCACTAACAAAACCCTACTACAAATCTTGCAAATTTTTAACCTATTTAATATATTAAAGGAAATGATCATTTGTTATAAAAATCTATTAATTTTTTAACTTATATTATAAATTAAAGAAATGATTCATTTTTATCACCATAACATTATAAAATATGCATACCTTACCTTCATAAGTAATGAGTAATATAAAAAACAAACTGCATACCATGTCTTCGGATACTGGAAAAGTACCAGTTCATGAAGATCCAAAATCTGATAGCCATGCTTTGGAAGTTGTTCCTAACAGAACGCCTACATCAACTATTTTTGTTGTAAACCAGTTTTTGTTTCTCACATTTATATATTTGCTATATAATTCTAATACTAATTTACCTTCTATTCACTTATCAGGATAAATCTGACATCCTAAGCGCTTTTGGTCCTATGGATATTGATTTGGTTTTCAACCAGGCTGATGTGGATAATGACGCGGAGATAAACTCCATATTCCATTTATTTATTCTGCATTAATACAGTAATAGTTGGTAGTCTTATGCTTCATACACATTTTATGAAGATGAATATGTATACTTGATCATAAAAATGATATTTGTATGATACACATGTAGCCAAACACTCCTATTTCCATGATAAGCACAAAATCATCAATGACAAAAGTTTCAAAGTTCATAACTGATGACGTATAGTCCCTAGTCGGGCTGGATAGTCCGACTCACGGGTACTACCTGAAAGTCCCTAAACCTAGATGTGTTATGGATAACACAGTTTGATGACAATGTGTTGTGTACACTTTGGACAATATAAAGCTAACTTAAGAACACAGGCACAACAGTTCGTTTAATAAGTTCTAAAGAGTTAATGTGTGGAATTGAACAAAGTGAACGACATTAACTGTAGCCTATGATAGGTGTGAAAACACCCATCCTTTTACCATTTAATTACAATAATAACCAAGCCAAAACGTGTATTTTATGTCGTAAATGTTAGAATTAGGCGTGGTTTGTGTTTTTGTTGTGATTTAGGACCAAAACGTGAAAAGGGAGGAAAACACGGGCTTTCACGGGCTTTTATCGAAGAAAAAGACAAAAGACGAAGTCAAAAGATCAAGAGTGCAAAAAGAACGGAAGTCCAAGGCCTATTCTGAAGATTTATCGAAGAACAAGTCTAAAGACGGAAGTTTAATTAAGCCGAAGAACTCAAGTCTAATAAATGAAGAAATTATGAGACGAGTTTAAATTAATCCCGAGACAAAGTCGAAAAATTCGAAGAACTTAAAAGAAGAAAAGACGTGAAGAAAGAAAGAAAGAAAAGAGCAACACAAGCATCCCCTCCTTTCCTATAAATACCCTTCATTTCACCACATGAAAGGGAGTTAGTCATTTAGGAGTAGATTAGTTTTAGGAGTAGGAGTAGATTACTTTCTCTCTATAGATTTCTTTCATGTTCTTAAGCTTTTCTTTCAAGTTTTCTTAATCTTAATCTTTAATCTTGTACTTTTGAATCTTTAATCTTAATCTTACTTCAAGCTTTTTACAATCATTCTCATCCTACCTTTCTTGATTTTATTTACCTTTGATTCGATATAATCTTTGATCTTGTTTAGTTTTGATGTTTGATTGATTAAAAAGTTTATATTTTTATTCATCTATAAGTTTTAATACAAATGAGTTTTGAGCTTGACATGCTTATTGGCTTATTTTGTGTTTAGCTTATTTGTTTTTTCTAGTTTTTCTTAAAAGTTTATCTTTTTAAAGTTTATTTTATAAAGTTGTTTATTTTGTGTTTTTAAAAAAAGTCTTTAAATTCTAGCTTATTAGCTTTTCTTAAACGTGTTTGATTAGGTTTTTAGGCGTGTGCTTATTTGATTAATAGCTTATTAGATTTAGCTTATTTTATACATTCCTTTTACATCCCGGTCATCTTGATTAGAAAAGGGTTTTACATTCCTTTTATATATTCCTTTTACATTCCGATCATCTTGATTGGAAAAGGGTTTTACATCCCTTTCAGCATTCCTTTTACATTCCTTTTAGCATTCCTTTCAGCATTCCTTTTAACATTCCTTTTAGCATTCCTTTTAGCATTCCTTTCAGCATTCCTTTTAGCATTCCTTTCAGCATTCCTTTTAGCATTCGTTTCAGCATTCCTTTTACATTCCTTTCAGCATTCCTTTTAACATTCCTTTCAGCATTCCTTTTAACATTCCTTTCAGCATTCCTTTTACATTCCTTTTACATTCCTTTTACATTCCTTTTTACATTCCTTTCAACATTCCTTTTAGCGTTCCTTTCAGCATTCCTTTTAGCATTCCTTTTAGCATTCCTTTCAGCATTCCTTTTAGCATTCCTTTCAGCATTCCTTTTACATTCCTTTTACATTCCTTTTTACATTCCTTTCGCATTCCTTTTGCATTCCTTTTACTTAACGCAATTTACATTTTCATTTTACTTAGTAATAGATAACCAAACCATTTTCATTTCCACCAAGAACAATTGAGTCGCACTTTCTACCAATAATAAATTCGAAAAGATTGGAACGAAATTATTTTGATACTTGGTTAAAACCCAGTTATTAAATGGCGCCGCTACCGGCTCTTTTCGTGAATATTAACGGTTTTTAGTGATAGACGCGTTGGATTTTGGGATCCGTTCACTTTTGAACGTTATTTTTCATTTCAAAAAATCAAAAAAAAAAAAAGAAAAAAAAAGAAAAAAAAATTATAATAAAAAATTTCAAAAATCCCAAAAACATTTTAAAAAACCATAAAATGCATTTCTTTTCTAAGTTTTGCAACCAAAAATATTCCTATTAACCCTCTATTGTGTTTAATTCTTTTTCTCAACCCCTGTAATTTTAATTCTTCATGGATTCGTCTTGCGTACGGTGTGGGTGACCATGGCATGGTTATTAAACATGTCATTGGTGTATTTGTGAGCGGTGCGGCTCTGATATTGACGATACACAATTTGGATTTTGTACATTTTGTAATTCAACAAATTCGTACTTCTCCTCTTACAATACTTTCTCACCCTCTCCCATATATGAAAATCCTTATCCTCAAAATGCACCGGGTTTTCTCCATACCCGTGGTGCAATATTTGTGGGGGCCCTCACGATGCTTCTTCTTGTCAACCGATGAATATCTTTGAGCCAATTCCGTGCTATGATTCCGGTTTGTATAACTTTGAGCCCCCACATCACACCCTCAATCATCAATCCTCTCAGGGAATTAGTCTTGACCAACAACTCATTACTTTGAATGACATTCTAGAAGGTTTAGCTCAAATCCGAGCTGACTTACATCAGGAAAGGCCACCTTTGCTTGATGGTGACCAAATCTTGAAATCCACCTACACCTTTTTGAGCCATTTTAGTCGTTTTCCCTTTTTTTCTACACCAAAATGTTTACTTACAGCGTGGGATAGAATGGGTTTAATTGAACATACTCGGGGAGATGATCAACAAAAATTGCTTCATGAGCTTCTTAAAGACGTGGAGGTTATCAAGGAGGAGTTAGTCGACTATATCACTCCTAACTGGAATGGTCCAGTCTATTATGATGATGATGACGAGGATGATATCTACAATCTCAACCCATCTTCTGAGATTACTACTCCTACTCTTGATATCCCTAATACGTCTAAGGATTGTGATACATCGAGTGAGATTAGTGATTTTGGTCTTGATAAATTCTTTGTTGAGGTTTGTGATGTGCTAACTTTTGAGGAGCTTACGGAAGAGGTCGCTCTTAATGATGATGATTCTTCTCCATTCTATGAGAATTTCACTTTTGAAATTTCTCCTTCTCCTCCGGGCGATGAAGGCGATGTTGATTTATTCTCTCCGACTTATGAGAAGTTCACCCCTGAACTTGGTCTTGTAGATGAGGTGGAAGACGTTATTCTTCGCGACAAATTACTGAAAGTTCATCTTCTGATTGCTAAAATTGAAGCGTTGAATTCTCCTCCTATTAAAGAATCTTTACCTCAGTCTATTACACCCGTTGAGTATAATGACCCATTGCTGGAAGAAATCGACATTCACTCAATACCTTCAGGTATTGATGATGATGACACGGAGGGGGATATTATTTTTGATAATTTGCTGCAGGAAGGTATTGTCCCAAGTCCCCCTCCCGAGCACCTTTCATCCACTCCTTTAGACACCATTACGGAGGATGAGTGCTTTGACCCAGGAGGTGCCATTGATTATTTTATGATTGATAACTTTACGGCTTTGCCGCTTTCTGAGCATCTATTGTCTTTGGGGGATGACAATTTGCTTACTTTACCCACCCCACCTCCCGTGGATCATGACCTCACATACTTCTCGTATGTTGAGCGGACTTTTCTCCTATTCAAGACTTATCCTCCTGCCTCTCCTTTATTAATGTCCTCCGGGAACGAGGACAAGGTCTTTGATCCCGGTATTACATTCGAGGCTTCCCCATGGACCATTTAATTCGGGGACGAGTCAGGCACTTGACTCGGTTAACAAAAACAAGCGCTTCTCGGGAGGCAACTCGATTATCTATCCTTTACCGTTTTCATAATAAGTGTAGGGGGAGCCCCATATGTGTTTGCTGTCTTGTTTCTTATGTGCAGGGATTCGAGCTTTCAAAGATCCTCTCTTGATGACTTTTGACGACCCGTGATTTCGTGTACCCGTCTTCCCGGTTCTATCCTAAACTCTTTTGATTCACTATTATATATTCTTCAATATTAAAATAGGAATCACTTTAGTTGTCTCTTCCTTAGCAAGATTTAAACAAACGTGCACAATGTCCTAAGTGTAGGAGACTTTACTTCCACATCCTTAAACATTGAGGACAATGTTTATATTAAGTGTAGGGGGACTTCTATCGAAGTTAAGTGGTCTTTTCCTTGCATTTGTCCTCATTTTAACCGGAAAATTGATTTTTCGACATTTTTCAAAATTTTTGATCTATTTTGGCCTAGTAGTTTTTCCTTTGTTAGCGTTATTTACTTTCTTTGCTAGAATAAATTTTCAATAAAGTGATTTAAATTTTTCAAAGTTGTGAATATTTTGACTCAACCCGAGTTAACTTATCTAACTCTAGCTAGTATCCTTAACGTGTTTAAGTCAAGTTTTGCTAGGCTTTTATATAGGGAGCTTTAAAACGCGAAAGTCTTAACTCTCACGGGTTAAGAACAAGAACTTTTCGCAAGTTCCTATAATTGATCCTAGAGAGTTGTTTATCAAGGGAACTTTAAAATGCGAATTCTAAACTTGAAAAAGTCTAAGAGTTTGCAAGATCCTATAGATGACTCGAAAACCCAAAACTTGGATTTAATTGGCTAAGCATCCACGAGTCTCATTCTTTAAGATTTTAAACTGTGGAGAACACGAGAGATGATAGAGTCAATTATAAGTTTGGTACTCTTTCATGAATTTATGTGAGTTGATTATGAGCTTTTTCTCCCATCGCTTGTTAATAAATTTAATTGCAATAAATAAGGTTGTACGATTAGAAAAGTTACTTAGCTTCTAGCCCAAGATCGTTTAAAGGTTGCTCGGTATTAATTAGAGTTCATAGCCAAGGCATAACTTATTGAAGCGGGATGCGAAGATTGGCGAGTCCGAAAAGGCCCTAACAAGGCATGAGGGCTACATTTTGTTGCTAAAGATCCAAAGTGATGTGAAGAATCATTTACCAAAATCAATATGATGGATTGAGACACACGACGAAAAGCAAAAACTCCCCAAAAGATCATGGAGAAGTCTATCCAAAAAGGCCCTAACAAGGTATGAGGATAAATAGATCCAAGTCCTAAACGGAGGCGGATCGTTGTATATCAAAGTCCAAAATAAAGATTGGAGAAAAATGAAGAAGTCGTGGTCCAAGTATGAAGAATCTCTCAAAAACTTCAAGTGAAGAAATTCTTATTATGAAGAGAAGACCATAATTTCAAGAACGTCTCTCAAGATTTGAAGTATGAAGTCGCTGCCAAATGACGGTCCAAGAAAGGTCTCAAATCGTGAAGCGAGTTATGCCAAGATATGAACTATTGATTAAATCGTCCCACTTTATTTTCAGCCTAAATAACTATCGAAATAAGTCAACAATGCATCCTCGTGATCATTCAAGACAAAAATAAAATATAAGAGATACACCTAGGAATAAGGGAGTCTAAGGAAATAATTGGCCCATATGAGTTCGTGTTAGTTTGCTAACTTATAATAACAATGATCTTGTTTTTAAGCTTGGTTTAGGGAACGTGAAACTTGAGGGTTATAATCATTCATGACATTTCCAAAACCCTAAGGTAAGCTTTTGATCTCTTTACTTGTTTTCTTATTTATGAAATTTTCTATCATTTTAATAAAGGCCAATTTGCATTGATTATGATGGAAAATGTAATACTTGCTTTGTAACTAATGCATTTCATGAGGACATTGCAATGGTCAAGTGTAGGGGATTTGATAGGTGTGAAAACACCCATCCTTTTACCACTTAATTACAATAATAACCAAGCCAAAACGTGTATTTTATGTCGTAAATGTCAGAATTATGCGTGGTTTGTGTTTTTGTTGTGATTTAGGACCAAAACGTGAAAAGGGAGGAAAACACGGGCTTTCACGGGCTTTTATCGAAGAAAAAGACAAAAGACGAAGTCAAAAGATCAAGAGTGCAAAAAGAACGGAAGTCCAAGGCCTATTTTGAAGATTTATCGAAGAACAAGTCTAAAGACGGAAGTTTATTTAAGCCGAAGAACTCAAGTCTAATAAATGAAGAAATTATAAGACGAGTTTATATTAATCCCGAGACAAAGTCGAAAAAGTCGAAGAACTTAAAAGACGAAAAAACGTGAAGAAAGAAAGAAAGAAAAGAGCAACACAAGCATCCCCTCCTTTCCTATAAATACCCTTCATTTCACCACATGAAAGGGAGTTAGTCATTTAGGAGTAGATTAGTTTTAGGAGTAGGAGTAGATTACTTTCTCTCTCTAGATTTCTTTCATGTTCTTAAGCTTTTCTTTCAAGTTTTCTTAATCTTAATCTTTAATCTTGTACTTTTGAATCTTTAATCTTAATCTTATTTCAAGCTTTTTACAATCATTCTCATTCTACCTTTCTTGATTTTATTTACCTTTGATTTGATATAATCTTTGATCTTGTTTAGTTTTGATGTTTGATTGATTAAAAAGTTTATCTTTTTATTCATCTATAAGTATTAATACTAATGAGTTTTGAGCTTGACATGCTTATTGGCTTATTTTGTGTTTAGCTTATTTGTTTATTCTAGTTTTTCTTAAAAGTTTATCTTTTTAAAGTTTATTTTATAAAGTTGTTTATTTTGTGTTTTTAAAAAAAGTCTTTAAATTCTAGCTTATTAGCTTTTCTTAAACGTGTTTTGATTAGGTTTTTAGGCGTGTGCTTATTTGATTAATAGCTTATTAGATTTAGCTTATTTTATACATTCCTTTTACATCCCGGTCATCTTGATTGGAAAAGGGTTTTACATTCCTTTTATACATTCCTTTTACATTCCGATCATCTTGATTAGAAAAGGGTTTTACATTCCTTTCAGCATTCCTTTTACATTCCTTTTAGCATTCCTTTTAGCATTCCTTTTAACATTCCTTTTAGCATTCCTTTTAGCATTCCTTTCAGCATTCCTTTTAGCATTCCTTTCAGCATTCCTTTTAGCATTCCTTTCAGCATTCCTTTTACATTCCTTTTATCATTCCTTTCAGCATTCCTTTTAACATTCCTTTTAGCATTCCTTTTAACATTCCTTTTAGCATTCCTTTTAACATTCCTTTTAGCATTCCTTTCAGCATTCCTTTTACATTCCTTTCAGCATTCCTTTTACATTCCTTTTACATTCCTTTTTACATTCCTTTCAGCATTCCTTTTAGCGTTCCTTTCAGCATTCCTTTTAGCATTCCTTTTAGCATTCCTTTCAGCATTCCTTTTAGCATTCCTTTCAGCATTCCTTTTACATTCCTTTTACATTCCTTTTTACATTCCTTTCGCATTCCTTTTGCATTCCTTTTACTTATCGCAATTTACATTTTCATTTTACTTAGTAATAGATAACCAAACCATTTTCATTTCCACCAAGAACAATTGAGTCGCACTTTCTACCAATAATCAATTCGAAAACATTGGAACGAAATTATTTTGATATTTGGTTAAAACCTAGTTATTAGCCTACATATCCTATTTATAGTGCTACGAGGTTGACTTGATAACTGGTTGATGGTGACTACGCAAAACGGACAATGTTAGACATCTGTTAAAAGATGCTCTTCTATTCTTGGTAGTCTGTCATAACGCTTTAAGGAAACAGAGCTGACACAGTTTCCCTTTTCTTCATACCGTGTACTTTAGGCTGCAAAACTTCCCGCCTAAACACTTAGGTATGTCCAAAGTGTACTCAGTGTTAACAGGGTATTGCCACCCCTGTTAACACTCAACCACTAAGAGTCCCTGATACATCTTGGCTGTTATCTATCACAGCCAATGAGTACGTCTTCAAGTAATCTTCGACTTCCTTGACAATGTCTCTGACATGGACTCTTCTGTGGTTGCTCACAGAGACTTAGAACTCTATGAGTCTTATGTTACTTTCCTATTACCTTGACACAGGCAAGTTAATATCAAACAGCTTAATTTATGTTTAAATCTATGACTAAGGGACATCTAACAAACTTAATTTCCCAACAATCTCCCCCTATTTAAACATAAATACAGTTAGATCTAAATTAGTTATAGTAAGTGAGATAATAGCTTCTTCTTACACGTAACGGTCTAACAAACAACTTCATAATTCATTAATACTTAGAAAAATTACAAGTACAATACATGTGTAAAACAAAATATGAGTGTGATAATTTAGCTGTGAAAACTTCAATAATCATCATTCTTTATTCTTTCTTCAGCTTTAGCGATGTTTGTCCTTGTATCCAATTCTTCTTGCAAAGCTTGGGCAAACACATTGGAATACTCAGAGTTAATTTTAAGCACTCTCTGAAACACTAATAGCTGAATAGTTGAGGCCATCCCCAGCTCACTTTCCCTTTGGAAAACATATTGGCATCCCCTGTTCATGAATGCCATTCCCTTTTCAGGGTCAGTGTAGGTCTGTCCATCTACAGACCCAACAATCCCATTTGGTAAGAGAAGATCTCTGTGCATTCCATCCACATGAATGTCGTCTGTAACGAAGGTTTCTTTAAGGAATTGAGTCATCCTTTTCCTTTTCTTTTCAGCCTTTGTTGGTTCTGGTTCAAATAGCTATGGGGGGTGGATCAACTTTGAGCTTAGCTGCAGTCTCTTTAACCCAGTTGAATTTAGCTCTGATAGTCTTTAACAGAAGAAAATTCACCTGTCCAGTCCTTTTCTCAGCTAAAGCCTCCAATTCAAACCATTCAGACAGAATAAGTATTTTTAACTTGAAGTTATCAAAGATGTCCATGTTGGCTTGTTGATTATCTCTCCAAATTACCATCTGTGGTGTGTGAGTAGATTTTTGAATTGTGTATTTGAACTTGGTAATTTTCCCTAGAGCATATCTAGAGTTAACACAGGCATCATAGTCAGCTTTTACCTTTTTCAGAGCCTCTGTGCATTTTACCTCCATTTCCCTTAACCTTTTTCTTTGCTCCTCTTTGAGTTGAGGAGACATGGCTTTCAACTTGGCTTCATCCAGCTCTTTGGCCTTCTTGATTTCATTTAACCTTTTGAATTCAAGTGCATGTTTTTTAATTTCTTCAGCTGTTAGAGGTTTTTCATTAGCAGCTATGAAGGTTGAGAATTGAGATAGTTCAGTGGTTGATCCTCCTGTCTCTAGCATCGCAGCTACTTTCTTTAGTTTGGCGTCTGAGTCTACCACAACTATTTCCTTTCCTTTCTTTGAGACAGAGGATAACTCACTTGCTTTCTTCAGCTCTTCAGCATGTTGTAGAAATGCCTTCTGAGCTTGGTCTTTGACAGCCTTTGGTAGGGAGCCAACAGTAAATTTGAGTTTCTTGGCAACTGGTTCACCATCGTCCACAGCCTCATTGGTGTTAACCAAAGACAGGGATTTAGTTGTATCAGCTCCATCGTTGGTCTGTTGCCCTCCTTAATTTCATCATCATCAGGTACAGTGATGGGTGTGATAACTTGGAGAGGGATGGGTGTAGTGATGGTGTTTTCAACTGTACTTGTGTTAGTGTTGACATGTTCTAGTTTAAGTAAGTCAATTTTCTCCCCCTCACGTTTAACCTGTCTCTCTAGACGCTTGGCTGAACGTGACTGAAGGTACTTAGCAACCTGTTCAACTGATGTAGCCATTTTTCTTTGCATGTTCCTTGATCCCCTGGCAATCCTTAGAAGTTTGTTGCAATTTTGGTTGACAGAGCTGTTGGAGATTCACTTTATGTGATGACATTTAAGAATTCCCATTAGTTATCATAGTCACACATGCATAGACTAGACTAGGTAACGATGTATAGTTTAGGTGTCGTGTGACTATATATACCCCTCCAAGGCTTCCAAGGAGGGGGTTGTTGTTTGTTTTCCTTTTCACTTCTTAATACATTTTCCTTTTCTTTCAAAACACAATGTCTCTACTTCATCCATGGCTACCAACACCATCTACCACCCTACTAGACCACCGGATCCATAAATAGCAAACCCACAATTGGCATCAGAGCTTCGGTTCAATTCTTGGATCGTGTTTTTGTTAGTGATTCGGTGGTTAATTTTTTTTCTTGGTTTAAATATGTCTAATACATTTTGTCTCAATGATTTTTTGTCCATCTATTTTCACAACTGGTCGTTTGTCACAACTGGTATTACTTTTGTTTGTGGTATCATCCTTGTTGTTTTTCATCATTATTTGGAAAACTGTTAATCATTTATGACGGTGGTTCTATTTGTCTAAACAGTCTTACCAAAGAAAGCAAACAGTCATGATTTGTCTTTCTCCTATAGAGTCATAATTTTTTGTGACTTCATTGTTTCACAATTTCACTTCATATCTGGTATCATCATTTTCTGGGTTTCTCTGGTATTTTTTATTTTATTTTTTTTATGAAGATGAAGATAAGATCCAGAAAACACAGATCCTGAAATTCAGGAAAAAGGACAACTTTTGGATAAGATCGCATTGATTGTGATGGCTGGATTGCGATGGGTCGTTGCGATGGTACCATTGCGATGGAACCATTGCGATGGAACCATTGCGATGGAACCACTGCGATGGTGTCCATCAGGTTAAGATGTGACTGCGATGGCATTAATTTTAGACTTGCGATGGGTTTAAAAATAGACTGCGATGGCCTCTTTCTTTTGTCATTGCGATAAACAAAAACTTTGTGACCAGTTTAACAAAAACCATACCGAGACTGATTTGACCAGAACCAAGTCTTTACCATATTAATCCAACCTTTTAACTCTACAACACTAAATCTACCTATCCTATCGTCTCCTAACCCCCATCGTATCTAGACTCGAAGCATAACAGAAATTACAATATCTCAGATTAATTTTACGTGTGTTGACATGCAAGATGAGATCAATTAAGATCTTTAACTATTCACGAAAATTAAATAACCATCATCAAGATTAATTAATAACAACTATGTTACTATTAATCTCGGTCTCGTTGACAACACCTATAACCTACATGCAATCGATTTACCTACCTGAGATCATTGTCATGATCTAGAACGAATCACGGAGTCATCTTGATGCTGCGAATGAACTGTTAACTCTAGTATATCGATCATTCATGTTGTGATATTTGTCTGATTAATATAGAGTTGGTGATTCGGTTTGTGTATGTAAGATATTTCAAGAGTTTGGAAGATTGTGATCAATTGATATGATTGTGGATTCGGTTTGGTAGATTCAAGAGTTTGGTGATTCGGTTTGGTGGATTTGAGATGATTTTTTGATTAACTGAGATGAAGGAGAGAAGTTAAGGGGCGGAGGTTTTGATAAGTTGTGATTAGGTATGTAAGAGATTAGGTTTACTATGAGATAACTAGGGTTATGAGTCTTTTATACTCCTAATATCTTGGATTGGGTTGTAAAAACTGTGATGGGCTGGTGGACCAGGTTGTAGCTTTTTCAAGTGGACCGAGTATCATTTTTCTAGCAGTGTGGGATGCGAATGTTTTTTTGTATCTTCAAACTTTTAGCAAGAGTGGGCCGTGTCTGTTGAAAAGTATGATGGGTCGAACCTATATACACATTAGTTTCTATTATTATTATTTTTGGACAAAAATTGTAATATTAATGTGTATTTTAGTCATTATCGGCTTTATCAATGTAATGTGACGAGACTACGTGACTAAGATTTATTTTGACGCGACCAAGAAAAAAATTGGCGATATTTTTTAGTGACTATGGATTTTGTGTTCGGGTATTCTTATTTGAAGTTGAAGACGGATTTTTCGAAGGCGTGAACTTATTCTATCTTTGCAGATAACTTGGTCGTGCTTAATCTTAGAATGAAGACTTGTTTATCTAGTTTCCGGGTTCGGGGTGGTTGGTTGATGACTTGGATAACTATCACTTAAAGGAGCTACACTGTTGTACTCAGTATCACACGCATAGTCGATGTGGATAATTTCAAGAGGTGTTGTGCTTATATACTTCTTTCGGCAAGGTATTGGGTTCTTAGAAATTTCTCCACCGTTCCTCATTCAACAATAGTGCAAGCTTAAGTCACAAGATCGAAGGATTCTTATTCAGTTTCACGTTTGATATATCTTGTTCATTTCATCAGTGGTCACTTCAAAGTGCTTACAAGTGGGTTGGTAAATATGTCCATGGTGAGTTTTTGAGTAGAGAATTTCGATCAACAACTGATTATCGCCAAATATATAATTCAGCTTATTTATTATTCTCACGAGATTTCAGGTACATGTGCGTACGATTTATTGATGGTTCCGAGTTTCGAAACCATCAAGGGGGAAGAAGAAGACATATTAAACGCACAACGAGTACACATGATGAACTTCATACCTTCTTTTGATTTGAAGACATTCCGGGAAGACAATTGTCATAACCACAGAGAAAATCAGTGTTTTAACTCGTGGCGTTATCAATCTCTAAACGGTACACTACTGATTCGATGTTTAGTTATTTTGATGTTGCAACTATTCATCATCATTATCCTATATGGAGAGATATGCACTTCCGGGACTTAATTGACTCTGGTGCATCTCCGGAAGAAGATATGTGCATATCCGGGACTTAATTGACTCTGGTGTTACGATGTCAACTTCATGAATGGGATAAAGTGTCTAATTCAGTATTTGAGCTTCATACATGGGATTGGTTTACTTTCTTCAACTACGTGGGGGAAGAAATGTCTTGATTCTTTCTAGTATTCATAACTTGAACTTTCAGGGGGAAGAAAAATTCTGAAGAATTATTCAAGCGTGAGAAGAGAAGTTGTTGATCTACTTGGTGTGCCCCTAACTTTCAATCACTCATAGTAATATTATCATTTCATATGATGGGGTTTGCTTGTTAAATTCCGTTGTGCGCTTAATCATTCTAAGCTTTATTGAAAGCTTTGAAGTTGCTTATGAGGATTGTCGGTTTAGGGGGAAGCTATTAAAAGCTTCTACATCAAGTTTATGTGGCATGTATTAGGGGGAAGTTAATTCAGAAGCTTCTCCTTAACCAAAAGTACATGTATTACTTAGCTCGTGCCGTTACAGTATTTCTACTACAAGTTACGATAAAGATGAGTCGTTTTGAAGTGAAGACTTGAAGTCAAAGGCCTCAGAATACTTCATCAGTATTGGACGCTTCATGGAAGCTTTTGTTCTTAATCATTATGTACTTGTTAGGAAGAATATTGTAAGGATTTCTACACGTCGTCCCATGGGGGAAGATTGTTGCAAATTTACTTTATGTGACGACATTTAAGAATTCCCATTAGTTATCATAGTCACACACCCATAGACTAGACTAGGTAACGATGTATAGTTTAGGTGTCGTGTGACTATATATACCCCTCCAAGGCTTCCAAGGAGGGGGTTGTTGTTTGTTTTCCTTTTCAGTTCTTAATACATTTTCCTTTTCTTTCAAAACACAACCTCTCTACTTCATCCATGGCTACCAACACCATCTACCACCCTACTAGACCACCGGATCCATAAATAGAAAACTCACAAGAGCGATCAACATGCCAAGTCAAAAAAGAGTGTGACATTTTTGTCTATTGTACACATCCTCAAACTCCTTGTGCATAACCAACTCATGAGCTAAGAACATGTCAGGGACTTCTGAAGTAATGGCATATTTGATTCGAGTGGATAAGTGGCTAAGTCCCTAAGAAACTCCTTTTCGAGTGCCATCTTTGATAGGCTCAATGATAGTATCTTGGACAGCCTGTGTGATGATTTTTTGAAAATTGGTTGTGAAAGAGTGTATTTCAGACCCCATGTGATGCAACTTACGTGACAGGCGTTCAATATCAGAGGCGTGATGATAGGGATTCAAGTCATGAATGTTCAGGCTTTGTTGCTCATAGTCATATTCCCTTGGTAAAAGATCAAAGTTGGTATGTTGTGGATGATCAGATAACAAAAACTCTGCAGTGGGATCATACGCAGCTGTTGGAAGCTCCATAGTGACAGATGCAGCAGAAGTAGGAGTCACAACAGCTTCTTTGGGAGGAGGAGTATGTTCTTCAGCTGGTGTGGGCACAATTGTGGCTTTGGGAGGTGACAGAGAAGGCTGTTCATCTTCCTCTTCATCGTCCTCCTCAATCATCCCCTCAGAAAGAATTTCATCATCCGAAATAGATTCAGGCTCAGAGAAGCTTTCAATGAGTGCAAGAACATCGTCTTCAGCATCAAGCATGAGCTCATCTTCTTTAGGCTGATCCTGAATCATAGTATCAGCTCCTTCAGCTGTAGCATGAGAATCTATAGTTGGTTGTTCAACATTAGCCTGCAGTTGTTTTAGGTTAGTAAAAGGGAAATAGATAAGGGGAATGGTCGCTAGTATGCTGTCCCAGAGAGGCTGAGGATGATTATTCAGCCACTCTAAAGGATAAATCCTTGGGATTCTTTTAAGTGTGAAAATTATAAGGTTAATGGTCACCATTCGCTGCCCATGGGAAAGCTGAGTGTGATTATTCAGCCCCCCCCCCCAAAAGGATAAATCCTTTGGGACTCTTTTATCTGTGAAACATATATGGGTTAAGATCGCTTGTTACGCTGCCCCTCGGAAAGCTGAGGGTGAAGATTCAGCTCCCCCTGAAAGGATTAATCCTGGGATTCTTTTAGTTGTGAAAAGATGTATTTTAAGATCGTCATTTTACGCTGTCCCTAGGAAAGCTGAGGGTGTTTATTCAGCTCCCCCTAAAAGTTAAACTTTTGGGATTCTTTTTCTGAAGGAACCTAGAGAATGTGTGAAGTACATCTACTTTAGGTCGAGACATATATGTATACAGGTTGTTGTTTGCCTGTATATTGTCTAGAGGGTGCAGGGTCATCGGGGTGCTTTATAAACACAAATGAATCACTCCCTGGTGCATTGACAGGGTGTACAGAAGTCTTAAGAGATTTCTAAGTGCATACACAGACTCCTATGGGTCAAGGATAACCCTAACTTCACCACTCTCACCTACAGACGTTTGAGAGTGGCTGCTTGTGTACCTCTAAAAATTAAAAACTGATTACCTGTGAGATATCAGCGGTGTTAGGCTGGTTCCCTATTTTCTCTACTAAGTTAGAGATACTAGACTCTTGTTGTTTATCATTCGAAGTCTCTGTGTCCACAGAAGTCTCTAGAACAGAGGAAGTAGGAATTGTCCAAAGCTTCTTAACCCTGGCCTTAATAACAGTTTGGGTTTTAGAAGAAGAGGGGATTTTCTTCTTCTTATGCTGTTGGCCAGTTGTTGCCTTGGACAGCTTGGTGTGTTACCCAGAGGTCAAAGACGCTGACTTACCACACACACAAGTTGTAATAACCTTCTCAGAGGAAGGGAGCAAGGACTTAACAAGAGATTGTTGTTTAGCAGCAATGTTCCTCATGTGGGCTGTTGCAGGCACATCATTTGGTCCCATCACCTTGTAGATAGCCCCAGTAATATGATACGGTTCATGGCTATAAGTGCAGAGTTGTTGTAGCGATCTCCCAAAAGACTTTCAAAGATAAGAAAAATAAAACGAACATAGCAGATATTTTTCTCCCTGACTTGGTTGGTTCTCTTCAGGTTTTCGACAAGGTTAGAGAAAAGAATGCTTCCTACATCGACGTATGTTCCCCATATCAGCCCATAAGCAATGGATTGATGATTAAAATCCATTTGATCTTGAGATCCCTGCATACCACCCAAGGATTTAAGAATGTGCGTGAAAAGTACTCTCCACATAGGAGGGAAAAACTTGATCTTCAAAGGAGATCTGAGGACTACTTCAGCAGGTGTAAGGGTTGGGTGAGAGTCAGAGACAAGAAAAAGTGTGGCAAGGGCATCCTTAACAGCCTATTTATCAACCGTGTTTAGGCATTCATCACTATGTCTAAGCCCAGCCACAGAGGAGAAGTCATCAACAGAAAAGGCAAAAGGGTGTTCATTGCAAGAAAGATTGAAGGAAATGGTGTTATCATCAAGAACTTCTGCAGAATACCAGAATTCCCTAAGGTACTCTTTGTAGAAAACGGATGGGGATCTAGTGAATGCTTCGCTTACATTACAATTCTTCATAAAGTTCACTAGATGCAAGTATGAGTCAGTAGGATCTTTGAGCCATCCTACTGAGTTGTTAGCGGTGAGGATGCTATCGTTGATCTCGAATGTTACGTTAGAGGCCTTTGGTACTGGAAACGCCATTGATGCGAGGATTTGAGAAGACGAAGATGGTGAGAGGGTTTAGAGAGAAATTTTAGAGAGAGATGCAAATTATGAATAATGATAAAAGTGTTAGGTGAAAAACCTTGGGATAATATATATATTCAAAATTTGAAACAGTTATTCAACCGCATTAAATGCGTAGTGGGAAAAGGACTGCACACAAGTAGGTCCCTTGACCTTTTAAAACTGTTTGTCTCCTCTTTTATCGAAAAAAGTATGAATTAAATATTGAAAATGTTTTTAGCATTTACTTGGAAAGTAACTACCTAGTTTCATGTCAAAAACATTTAATATCTACTCAGACTTAATGACACACATTAAATATCAGCCACAGGCTTTGAGATATTAAGCATACCCAGCTCAGCAACTAGCCTATTGAACGAAGGTTCAACCAAAGGCTTGGTAAATATATCAGCTAGTTGCAGCTCAGTGGGAAAAAAATGCAGCTCAATATCTCCTTTTATAATATGATCCCTGATAAAGTGATACCTGATATCTATGTGTTTAGTTCGAGAGTGAAGAACAGGGTTGTTTGAGATAGCAATGGCACTTGTATTGTCAAAGAAGATGGGAACTTTGTCATATAGAATCTCATAGTCAGCTAGTTGACTCTTCATCCAAAGTACTTGAGCACAGCAACTAGCAGCTGCAACATATTCAGCTTCAGCTAATGACATTGCCACAGATTTTTGCTTCTTTGCACTCCATCCAACCAACTTTCCTCCTAGGATTTAACAGCTCCCTGAGGTACTTTTCCTGTCAATGCAGCACCTAGCGTAGTCTGAATCTATGCCTTGAGATCAAAGCCTGATTCTTTGGGATACCACAGACCTAGAGAGGTTGTTCCTTTAAGGTACCTAAAAAATTTCTTAACAGCCAATAGATGGGATTCGTTTGTGTTAGCTTGGTACCTTGCATAGAGACATGTAGAGAACTGGATATCAGGATGACTGGCTGTGAGATACATGAGTGACCCAATCATGCCTCTATACATAGTCTCATTAACAGAGACTCCTGACTCATCAGGACCCAAGTTGTTGGGTGGAAGCATGGGGCATTTCAGTGATGCACAATCAGCCAAGTCATATTTTTTAAGTAAATCTTTAACATACCTTTTTTTGACAAACTGAAATTCCTTTAGTACATTGTTTGATTTGAAAACCCAAAAAGTAAGTTAACTCACCTATCATACTTATCTCATATTTCTTGGTCATTAATTTAGCAAAACGTTTACTAAGATTAATATTTGTTGACCCAAAGATGATATCATCCACATAAATTTGACAATGATGAAGTCACTTTTATTCTTGAAGGTAAAAAGTGTTTTATCAATGGAACCCTTGACAAATTTATTTTCAGTTAAAAAGGTAGACAACGTTTCATACCATGCCCTTGGAGCTTGTTTCAGCCCATACATGGCTTTGTGTAGCATGTACACATGATTGGGAAACTCGCTGTTCTCGAATCCTTCAGGCTGTTCAACATACACTTCCTCAGCCAAATCTCCATTGAGGAAGGAACTTTTAACATCCATTTGATACACAGTGAAGTTCATATATGCAGCGTATGCAAGGAAGATTTTGATGGCTTCAAGTCTTGCTACTGGTGCAAATATTTCATCATAATTAATCCCTTCATTCTGTGTATACCCCTGTGCAACTAACCTTGCCTCGTTCCTTATGATGTTACCAATCTCATCCATCTTGTTCCTATATATCCATCTAGTGCCTGTGATGTTCTTACCAGGTGGAGCTCGCACTAGAGTCCATACCTTGTTTCTTTTAAATGGATTGATTTCTTCCTGCATTGCAGCGACCCAGCCTTCTTCAACAAGGGCTTCAGCTACACGCTTGGGTTAATTTGAGAAAGAAATTCAGCAAACAGACATTCATTGGTTGAGGCTGATTCTGTGTCATGAATTCTCTGTCTAGTAGTAACCCCAGCATTTGGTTCACCAATAATGTTGACAAGAAGAATATGTTGATCTCTTGACCATTTGCTTTGAGGAGCTGGGGAGTCATAGACAGTAACAGGTATGGAGGATGACAGTACAACTTGAATTTCATTTTGGTGAGTAGGAGGACTCTCTTCAAAAACAATCTATGTGTATGTGTCTGCATCAACTATTTCAAAAAGTGATGATTCACAAACAACAAGAGAATCTTCTTGATAATGAGTTATAGGTGAGTCATCTTCAGCTGAGGTAGAACAAGGGCTTGTGGAAGGCTGATGTTCTTCTTCAGTTAGTACTTGAGTAGAGGGAACATCAATGTTATGAGTTGACGGCGGATCGTATGCAGGAATATTTGGAATAAGAGTATTTGTATGAGGATGATGATGAAAGACAAGCCTTGGTTCAGAGAACTCATCTGTTGGAAAAGACCTATTTTCGTTGAAATCAATTTCATCACCTTCTGTTCCTGATATTTGTAGCACGTCATCATCTTCATTGAATGTGACATGAAAGGTTTCTTCTAGTTCCTGTCTTCTTGTGTTGAATAGTCTAAAGGCTTTGGCTGTTAGAGAGTATCCTAAGAAGAAACCATCATCAGCTTTTTCGTCAAACTTTCCAAGTTGATCCCTGTAGTTATAAATGAATACAGGGCAACCAAAGACATGGAAGTAGCTGACATCTAGTGCTCTTTTTCTAAAAACTTCATAAGAAGTTTTTCCATGTCTTTTAACAATGACTGATCTATTCTGGGTAAGAGATCAACATATTCTTCTTTTCAACATATTCTTCTTGGTAAAGCTGTACCATTTAGCATGGTTCTAGCTGCTTCAATCAGTGTTTTGTTTCTTCTTTCAGCTACTCCATTTTTTTCAGGAGTGCCAGCTGAAGAGAAGTTTTGTGATATTCCATTTTCATCACAAAATGCTTCAAGCTGTTGATTCTTAAATTCAGTCCCATTATCACTTCTTAGAGCTTTTACTCTAACTTCATTCATGTTTTCAACCTGCCTGATGAAGGACATAATGGCATCAGCTGCATCACTTTTCCTTTTGAGAAGAAAACCCATGTATACCTTGAGAATTCATCAACAATGAAAGGTGTATTTGTTGTGATTAATGGTCTGTGGTTTAACATGTCCAAACAAATCCATGTGAAGGGGATGTAAGTATTTGTTAATAGAGAATGATTTCCTGGTCTTAAAGGATAACCTGTGGTGCTTTCCCTTAACACAAGCTGAACAAGTCTTGTCTTTTGTGAAAGTCACAGGTGGTAGACCAATAACCAAGTTTTGTGTGGCTAGCTTGTTGATGTTCTTGAAGTTGAGATGAGAGAGTCTTTTGTGCCACAACCAGTTGACACTTTCAGAGGCCTTAGCAAGAAAATTATTTGAGGTTTCTTCTGAGCAAGAGGCCATATTGATGACATACACATCTCTTCTTCTTGGTGCAATTAACATCACATCATTATTTTGGTTGAATATGGTTCCTTGAGTCTTAGTAAACAAAACCTTGTAGTCAGCATCACATAATTGGCTGATGCTGATGAGATTGTGCTTCAGACCATTCACATATGCAACCTTTATGAAGGTTATTCCATTGCAGTTAACTGAGCCATACCCTTATGTGTAGCCTGAAGAGTTATCCCCAAACATCACTTTAGAACCAGCTCTTTTGAATATTTGTGCAGGTATTGTTGAACTCATGTCATGTGTCTAGAACATCCACTATCTAGATAACAGACCGATTCCTTGAAATGTTTCTACACAGATATATAGAAACAGATTAGTTCATATGGTGAACCCACTTTCCAGTGGGTTCCTTCAATTGCTGATTAGCAACTCTTGAGTTCCTGTAGAACTTGTAACGATGTGAAGGACAATTGGATGTGTCATGTGTGTACCTTCCACAGATGTCACATCCTGGAAAGTCACTGCACTCATCTGAGTGATGGATAGTAAATCCACAATATTTACAGGGAGGGTAAGGTCTGTAGTTACCTAATGGTCTTCTAGTAGCCTGATGTATGCTCCTAAAAGGTGTATGAGATCTCTTAACATCCATTTGTTTATCATGATCTATGGTCATGGATGATGAGAATTTTTACACACATTATAGTAGGGTTTGACTAACTTTTCACCTTTGGGTTCTCCTAGAATAGACTTAGGTTCAGAGGAAGTAGAGCATTCAGCGGAAGGCTTAATATGTTCTTTTAAGAGTTCTACTTCTTTAATCAAAGACAACAGGCGTTCTTCAGTTGAGGATTCAACTTTGTTCACAAGGCTTGTTGAGACAGGCTTATAGACATTTTGCTTAACAGATTGTTTTGCAGGCACAACAAAAACTTTAACTGGTGGTATCTCAACATCTGGTTTAGGTTCAGCCTTAGCTCCTCTAGAAGAGCTGCTGGGTTCAACTCCAGAGAGTTTAGGTAAAGATGGTAATGGTGTAGTGCTATCAATTACATCTTCAGAGACATGTACAGTAGCTAAGAGTGGATCAGACACATGTATAGTCTCTATAGATTTGAAAACAATCTCTTTGGGTTTCTTAAGGGCTTTCATTTTGTTTCTTTTAGCTGTAACAGCCCTAGTTATGTCAGCTGGAAGTTCATCATCAAGTAATTCATTTATAGTGAACCTACTACACAACCATTTTTCTATAACCTTGTGTAGTTCAGCTACTTGATCATTTAAAGCATTGTTTCTTAAAGATAGTTTATTAACCTAATTTTGAATAGTAATGTTTTCAGAGTTAACCTGTTTTAAAGTTTCACATTCAGCCTTAGCAGTCAACAATTCATGTTTAACAGAGTGAAATTTATCAAGCAGGTTCTTTCTTTGTTCCCCAACAAAGTTTAAATCAACTATGGTATAATCAAGGACATGTTTGCGTTCATCATTTTAGACATAGAGATAAGCCTGCGTACCTTTTTCATTGTGATGTCAACCCATTGTCCTGATCTAGCATCTCCTTTTCCAACAGCTGGTTCATCCTCAACGATTGCCGTAAATGCCCTGACCCTGGTAGTGTCTTCTTCATCCGATGTCAGCGGCTCATCATCCAATCATAAGCTTCAACTACCAACCCTTTCTCTGTCTTTTTATCACCCTATTTCTTCTTAGACAAAGCTTCTAGCTTTAAATTCATCTGTTCCAACTCAGCCTTTTGTACCTTGTATTTGTTTTTGTAATCCTTTTTCTCATTATCAGAGGAATTGGATTGATGAGATGAGTTGTTTTGTTGTGATTTGAATTTGTAAGGTTTGAATGATGAAGGGTAAGATGGTGAGGATGTTTTTGTGGATGGACAGTCTTTTTGAAAATGTCCAAGTTTTCCACAGGCAAAGCAAGTCTCCTTTGATTTGTCAGATTGTTGACTAGCTGATCCAACTCTCCCTGACCTTTTGTAGAATCTTCTTTGATTAGCTAGTACAGTTCTTTCATGAAACTCTGCATTAAGGTCTGTCATGAATTCTTGGCTGCTACGAGTGTCTTCTTCAACTTCAGTGTCGTTGTCCTGAGAATGTGAGGTAGAAATCAAGGCTTTGGATGTTGCTCCCTGAACTACAAATCTTTCAGACTCAGATTTGTATATATCAATCAGCCCTTCTTCATAATTGTATTTTCCATATAGCTGAGCCAACGTATCATTCTTGATGGAGTTATTGTCTCTCTGGGTCTGATTCATGCTCAACCATTTTCTGGGAAGGCTGTTGACGAAGGTGGCATTTACTTCAGCTTGTGCAATGGTGACTTCATTCATAGCAAGGTCGTTGAGAAGAATCTTTAGCCTTGTATACGTCTGCTGTACCTTTTCACCTTCAAGTGTCTTGAAAGCATTAAACTGAAGCCTGAGTGCCTGAATCTTGGTTTCTCTGGTTTCATAGGGTCCTTCGTGACCAAGGATAAGGCCTGTCCACATTTGTTTGGCTGTAGGACATTGAATCACAGATTTCATGATGTGTTTTTGGAAGACAGGATATAATGATGCTTTTGAGATGTTTATCTTGGTTTGCTAATTTTCTACCAGCTGGTGTCCACTGCTTTAGGGGTTTAGGAAGAGGATTCTCATTAGTGGAAGTGAGCGCCATGGGAACATATGGTCCATTTTCTAGAATTTCTAGAAGAAATGGCTTGAGTCCATCGAGATAAACAAGGAATTGACTTTTCCAACTTGCAAAGTCATCTTCATCAAATACTGGCACGTTAGTGATATGAGATCCACCTCTTGAATCGAGAAGTTGAGGAAGATCGTCTTCATTTTGAGTGGGGGTTACTCTAGGTGAATTTTGAGGTGGTGGTGTGTTGTTCCCAGAAAGTGATGGTGGTGGTGGTGGGGTGTTGCTTATTTCAGGCATGGTGGATCTTGATTATAAAACTTAGAACGATGTTTATGAAGGTTTTAATATCAAACAACGCTCTGATACCAATTGAAAGTCCCTAAACCTATATGTGTTATGGATAACACAGTTTGATGACAATGTGTTGTGTATACTTTGGACAATATAAAGCTAACTTAAGAACACAGGCACATCTGTTTGTTCAATAAGTTCTAAAGAGTTAATGTATGAAATCTAACAAAGTGAACGACATTAACTCTAGCCTACATATCCTATTTATAGTGGTACGAGGTTGACTTGATAACTTATTGATGGTGACTACACAAAACAGACAATGTCAGACATCTGTCAAAAGATGCTCCTCTATTCTTGGTAGTCTGTCACAACGCTTTAGGGAAACAGAGTTGACACAGTTTCCCTTTTCTTCATACCTTGTACTTTAGGCTGCAAAACTTCCCGCCTAAACACTTAGGTATGTCCAAAGTGTATTGAGTGTTAACAGGCTATTGCCACACCTTTAATACTCAACCACTCAGAGTCCCTGATACATCTTGGTTGTTATCCATCACAACCAATGAGTATGTCTTCAAGTAATCGTCGACTTCCTTGACAATGTATCTGACATGGACTCCTATGTGGTTGCTCACAGAGACTTAGAACTCTGTGAGTCTTATGTTACTTGCTTGTTACCTTGACACAGGCAAGTTAATATCAAACAGCTTAATTTATGTTTAAATCTATGACTAAGGGAAATCTAACAAACTTAGATTCCCAACACTACCCGTATCCAATAGGGAGGGATTAATACTTATGCGATGTGCGCACAACCCAGGAGGCCCGGTAAGTCGCTGTCACGCATACAGTTCATTGCTTAACTGTGTCCTCATCATGCTGTGACAGGATTAGACAAGAATATAATCTATCTTATGATTATATTCGCCTAAGGAAAGAGGATATACACTTACCTTAGTTATGCGATAAGGATCAATCTATTTTGAATCATTATCTCTTCCTTAGGCCGCAAGAATAGGGATCCCAGCCTGGACTCTCTCGAGTATAAAAGGAGCCCCCATGGTTCCACAAAGGTACGATATACACAATACCCTAAACCCTAATATACTAAAATCAATTACTTACTCTCACACCGGAGTCTAATCGTGGGTCACAAACCCACGATAAGCCTAATGGTGTGTGTTTTAGTGCGCATGGTCCTTAAACAAGTTTCACTTGGTACAAGAGCCGGATTCCACAAGACCCCGAATTAAGCCTAATTCGGGTCAAGTTCGGTCCATCCAACTTTTGTATCAACAATAAGCTTCTTACAAAGTATTAACTTACAATACTACCAATAGTCATTGATCATCCTAACAATAATATTTTGAACTATGTGAAAATAAAGTCCTAATATGTCTTAGATACGATCATAATATAAAAGTTATATTCATAACCTGATAGGATGAAGCAAAATACCAATACTAATGCAACAAAAGTGTTAATTACTTATAATTAACATACATGGAATACGAGAATTCCATCATCTTCATCTTCTCTTTCCACTGAATGTGCTGTGTAAATATATGTTACCCTTATCATCTTGTCGTAGTCAAACCTGCAATCTTCTCCAAGTTTTTTCCACTGCCCAACGATGTTAACATGGTTTGTTCTTTCCGACTTTTCCTTGTGATGTTCCATCTTAATTTTCATTTCTTATTCATGCTCCTGGTGTCTAACTAAAGCCTTACGATAATGATGCATTGGATGATTTTCAAGTAGTTTTGCCGAAATTGCCTGCAAAAACATACGTTTATACTTTTAAGGGAACTGATATGTACACAATAATACAACAATAACCAAGTAAAAGAACAATGATCCGAAATTAGATAGATGATGCTTTAATAATCAATCAGGAAAACTATGATTCAAAGTGGAAAAGTGGATTGTTTACATTTTCCAAACCAAAACAGTGGTTTTGTTGAATGCATATTTACATGTTGATTTTGTTTTTGGATAATCCGATATGTTTTTCCTCATTGACTAAATGAAACTAAAGTCCACGACAAATCTATCTACAATGAAAACAAGGAATTTCTCATGGTTTGTTTTCAAAAGTTTATTTTGTGCCAACGTTTTCTAAAACAAGAAATTCAAGCTTAATGAGAATTGCTTTCACTACCTACTTACTTTTATATACGACTAAATCCACTTACAGGTCTATTCTGATCAACTTTCAAAGCGAACCATTTATAAAATGTATTACGCTTCTCACCAAAATGTTCAGTATGTCCTTGCCATTGACATATGTGATGCATTCTGTCATCCGCTGCATTGTTCGGACATAAATATGTTAACCATCAAAACATATATATTTACATTAAAAATCACATAAAAGTATATTCCAAAATTTTGTAATAGCTTTTTCTTCAATGGATAGAGGACGTTGTCTCTTTATTAGATTTACCAAACCAACAAAAGTACCAATTGTGATAGCTTCTCCTTTTGTGTCAAAAGCCATTAGCGACAAGCTATTCAGTCCATTGTACCTAAGCACAACTGTCGCACCAGGTTCTAGTCCAACATTATCAACTAATGCATTCCAATCTACTTCGTCCAACCGATATTTAAAAACACTTGCTCCTATTTCAACACGCTCAAAGCCAACATTATACGGTTCTCTGTCTGCTAAAATACTTAAAGTGTTGTTCTGATTCGCTCCGGCTAAAAATTCAGTAGGAAATATCTGAAAATGCATGCACACACATATAAGCTTTCTAAGGTCTTCATTAACTGCATTCTTACATTAACAACACTACACTGTTTGTGTCTTTTAAACGCCCTTCACAAGTAAATTACTTCAAATTAAATATACCTCATGATGGTTCGGGTAAGGCACAATGATAGATGTGAAAACATCCATCCTTTTACCACTTAACTATAATAATAACCAAGCCGAAACGTGTACTTAATGTCGTAAAAGTCAGAATTATGCGTGGTTTGTGTTTTTGTTGTGATTTAGGACCAAAATGTGAAAAGGGAAGAAAACATGGGCTTTCACGGGCTTTTATTGAACAAAAAGACAAAAGACGAAGTCGAAAGATCAAGAGTGCAAAAAGAACGGAAGTCAAAGGCCCATTCTGAAGATTTATCGAAGAAAAATTCTAAAGACGGAAGTTTAGTGAAGTCGAAGAACCAAGTCTAATAAAAGAAGAAAATTATGAGACGAGTTTAATTTATATCGACAAATCCCGAGACAACGTCGAGAAAGACGAAGAAATTAAAAGACGAAAAGACGAGAAGAAAGAAGAAAGCATCAACACATCTCCTCTTCCTATAAATACCCTCCTAATATGTTATTAGGAGATGTTAGTTAATTTTTAGATAGTTTTATTAAGTTTTAGGAGTAGATTAATATTTAATTTCTCTCTCTAGATTTACTTTCATGTTTTTCAAGCTTTTTAATTTAGATCTTGTATTTGAATCTTAATCATCTTTAATCCAAGATTTTTAGATAATCATTCTCATTCTATCCTTCTTATTATTAATCTATTGTCTTGATTTAGTTAATCATATAGTTGCTTAATCTTGATGCTTATTGATTTATTGATGTGTTTGATTGATTATGCTTATTGGTTTTTATATGTTTGATTTTTATAGCTAATTGTGTTTGGTTCTTATTGTTTGATTTTACTTATTTTGGATTAAGTGTTTTTATTAGTTTATTTTATAAAAAGTTGATTTTAGATTTTTAGATTAATTAGTGTTTTTCAAGTTTTTAATTTGTGGTTTATTTAGTTTTTCTTAAAGTTTATTTAGATTAAGTTTTGGTTGATTGCTTATTTGGTTTTAGCTTATGCGTGGCTAATTCCCTGTTTCTTAGATAACACTATTTCTGTTATTCTGATTTTTGAGTATCTTCGGAACGGGGTTTTAGAATTCCGAAAACTTGCCTTTTTTCCAAAAATATCACCTTGTATCCGAATATCTATTTTTCCAATCTTAGAATTTAGTCCGAATATAGTCTTTTTCCGAAGAATTAAGTTTATTCTGAAAATTTGTTTTTCCGAGAATTCTGCATATTCTGAAATCATCTTTGTTTTCCAAGAAGGAGATTTATCCGAAATTCCCCTGATTTCTGAAATTGTACCATTTTTCCGAAAAAGCTTATAATTCCGAAGATCTTGTTCATTCCGAAGATTTCTGTTTTATTCGAAGATTTGTAGTTATCCCGAAAATAGTTAGTAATTCCGAAAAATCTTACTTTTCCGAAAATAGTCATTTATTCCGAAATAGTTGTTTTATCCGAACTTTTTGTTTATTCCGAAAATAGTTAGTTTTTCCAGAATTTGTTGCTTTTATCCGAACTTGTCTATTTTTCCGAAGATTGTAGTTTATTCTGAATTTCTTGTTTAATCCGAAATAGTTAATTTTACAGTTTTCAGTTTTATTTTATTTTTGTTTTATACTCAGTTTTAGTTTTTATTAAAGTTTTCATTTTTATTTTAAATTACTCAATTTCCTTTCTTTTAGTTTTATATTTTCAAGCTTTTAGTTTCACTTTATTTTACTTAGATACTCAACGACATTTACATTTTTAGTTTAAATTAGATAATCATTTTCTTTTCCTTTCACCAAGAACAACTGAGTCGCACTTTCAACTGTAATCAATTCGATTAGACACCGAGATGATAAACTTTTTTATACGAGGTAAATCTTTGTATTAAATGGCGCCGCTGCCGTCTCTTTTCGTGAAGATTAACGGTTTTTGTGAGAGACGCGTTGGATTTTGGGATCCGTTCACCTTTGAACGTTATTTTTCTTGCTCAAAAATTTTTAAAAATCCATAAAAATAAAAAATTTCAAACAACCCAAAAAAAATGAAAAATCATAAAAAGCATTTCTTTTTCAAAGTTTTGCACCAAAAATATTTTCTTTTCACGTTAACTTTATTTTTCTATTTCTTTGCTATTCTTTTCTTTTGTAGGTGTATGCGTACTCGTTCACGCAAAAGGAAGTCCATTCAAGCCGCTATTATTGATCCTCTTGTTGTAGAGCCTTGTTGGGTCAAAAAATTGATGTGGCAGAAACTCAAAAACGAAGAAAACATGAAGATTTTTTCTAAGCGTTGTCAAGAGCAATCTAAGCGTTGACAAGAGCAAATCCAAGGTTGACAAAGCAAGCATTGTCATGTACAATCCAAGCATTGTCATGTACAATGTAAGTATTGTTAGAAACGGAGACAAAGAAGCTTATGGAAGCTTCTATTTAGATAAACATGCAAGATATATTCTGCATAAGTGTATTTAAATAGAAGATTTACTTGTTTATTTGATTTTATCTCTTGTAAACCCTAATCCTTACACTATAAAAGGAACCAAGGGTCTTAGGTTTTATTCATAAGTTCATTCACAATGTAAACCTAAAGCGTGTGTCGACTAGACGTGGGATTCAATGTATACACGTCTAGTGGTTGTTTGTTATTAATATAATGAATAATCCATTTTGTTTTAATTCATGTGTCTTGTGCCCTAAACACCTTGTTAAAGTGTGGTGTTCTAATTCTGCTTTCATTATCTAATCATATGAACATGATGCATTCCTAGCAGCTAAAAGATCGAGGAAACCAAGGTTTCCACAATTGGTATCAGAGCCTCGTGGCTCGTGATGCTAGGACCAACAAGGTGTTCATGTATGGTGAAGAAAAGAAAAATCCGTCTAGGGTTTTTCTGGACGTTTTTGTGTGCGCAACAGTATTCAGAAGGTCATAACTTTTGATTGGACCGTTGGATCGTCACGAAATTTCTTGTGTGTGTTCTATACACATATATCTAGACATCCACTTGAGGGATTGTCGAGTTTTATCCCCAAGAAAAAGTTATTAAGCGTCAAAGTCAGCAGTGGTCATATGCTGTTTTCTGTGAACAGTAATAGTAAAAACGCGATTTCTCCTTCGTTAACCGTTGGATCGTCGTGAAATTCGATCTGTAGGTTCTTGACACTTGTGTATAGGATCTCACCGAAGGGATCTTCGCTCTGAGCTCTCATAAAGAAGATATTAGATGTCAAAGTTCACTGCAGTTTATGGTTTTCACATAAAATCATGATTTAGGGTTTATAAAACCCTAGATCTATTACCCGCTGACATGTTTTATTTAGACGCTGATAGATGTTGGTGTGACGCTGATAGATGTTGGTGTGACGCTTACAAGGCTTGGACAAGACGCTGACAGGTATGTATTCAACGCTGACAGGAATAAGTCGAACGCTGACAGAGAGCGTTGACATGAGTTGTCCAAGAAACGTTTGCTCAAGCGTTGATAGGTGTTGATCGATATGTGACAGTACACATAGAAAGGATATTGGACAAAGAAGGTTCTTGGGTAAACAAAAGAATAGCTGCTGTTTGAGAAAATTGGTACGTTCTTAGCACACAAAAAAGAGGAATTTACACACGAAGGTACATGGAATCTCCGTTTTATTTAGAATATCAAGTTGATATTTATGGCTCGGATATTTTTAAAGGGATTAATGATCTTAATGCGAGTTAGCAACTATTCATGGGAATTTGATGGATATTTTAAACTATGTAATCGGGATAGCCTTGTGAAAGAGTTATCCATATTTGTGGCTTTTACATATGGTATGAAGATGTTATTCCATTAAAATTCGTCATGAAGAGGTGTTGGCTTAAGGGGAAGAATTCTTATGGTAAGTTTGATGATTGAGGAAGATTTTCGCGAGTTTGTGTTCTATCATATCTTAAAGTCATGCACTTCCAGCCACTGACTTTAAAGATAACTTGTTCGTGCTTTACATGGTTTGTGATGAAGACTTGTCATAACACTTGAAGGAGCTACATTATCGTGCTCAGTGTCTCACAAAGGATGAGAATATTGACAAGGGATCGAGGTCTACTTATATTTTTCAATCTGGTATAAGTTCTTCATCACATGGATAGTACAAGACATGGAACACAAGGTTGGGTTATTCTACTTCTACATCAAGAATATTATATTTATTTTTCTTCAAGATCATTACATAGAGCTACATTTGGAGAATCTTCAAAGGTTACATACATTGTTTACTTCCCTGTTGATGTGACAAAAAGGGGAAGACATACATGCTACAATTGAGGGGAAGCAATCTGAAGATCATGTACAACTTACAAGAGATACATAAGAGTTTTGCCGACATCAACTAGGGGAAGATTGTTGGGTCAAAAAGTTGATGTGGCAGAAACTCAAAAACGAAGAAAACATGAAGATTTTGTCTAACCGTTGTCAAGAGCAATCTAAGCGTTGACAAGAGCAAATCCAAGGTTGACAAAGCAAGCATTGTCATGTACAATCCAAGCATTGTCATGTACAATGTAAGAATTGTTAGAAACGTAGACAAAGAAGCTTATGGAAACTTCTATTTAGATAAACATGCAAGATATATTCTGCATAAGTTTTTTTAAATAGAAGATTTACTTGTTTATTTGATTTTATCTCTTGTAAACCCTAATCCTTACACTATAAAAGGAACCAAGGGTCTTAGGTTTTATTCATAAGTTCATTCACAATGTAAACCTAAAGCGTGTGTCGACTAGACGTGGGATTCAATGTATACACGTCTAGTGGTTGTTTGTTATTAATATAATGAACAATCCATTTTGTTTTAATTCATGTGTCTTGTGCCCTAAACACCTTGTTAATGTGTCGTGTTCTAATTCCGCTTTGATTATCTAATCATATGAACATGATGCATTCCTAGCAGCTAAAAGATCGAGGAAACCAAGGTTTCCACAAGCCTCCCGTTGTCAACACAATGGAGAACCGTCCAATGATCGAGCTCTTGCAATCATACGTCGAAGGCAACAATGATGCGATTGTGGTGCCGACTATTGACGCCAACAACTTCGAGCTCAAGTCCGGTTTCATTCAAACGGTTTCCGCAACACCTTTCTTAGGTCGCACTCATGATGATCCACACGATCACATTAAAAGGTTCGTACACGTATCCAATACTGTTAAATACAATGGGGTTTCACAAGAGGCAATTAGTTTGCTCCTCTTTCCTTTCTCCCTCGAGGGACAAGCCCGGACTTGGCTTGATAAGGAACCACCCCAGAGTATTGTCACATGGACGGACCTTGAGACCAAGTTTATCAATTACTTTTTCCCACCCTCACGTACTACCGCTTTGCGGAATGACATTATCAATTTTGAACAGAAGTACGGTGAGACATTTAGTGAATCTTGGGATCGTTTTAAGGAACTTTTAAGAAAGTGTCCACAACACGGTTTTACAAAGGTACATCAAATTAATACTTTTTATAATGGATTAACTTTGAGTGACCAAGAATCACTAAATAGTGCTTCGGGGGTAATAATATTGTCAAGACTATGAATGAGGCTTGGGCTATCATCGAAAACAAGGCCAAAGTCCAAACCAAGAGTGTTAGGGCTACTATGGCTAGTGCCAGTGATAGTGAGACGGCTACTCAACTGAAGGAACTTACTTCAGCAATAAAACAACTTGTTTTAAGAGATCACCCTCCTAATCAACATGCCCATGCTCTTAATATATCTTGTGAAACTTTTGGTGGGCCACACTCTTATGCTAATTGTGATAAAGCTTATGATCAATCTCACGGGGAAGTGTATGCTTACAACAACACTGAGAGAGTTCATTTCAAGCCTAATGTCGATGTTAATCACTTGTCTTACAGCTCGACGAATTACTTGGATCCACCCGGTTTTCAACAAAGACCTCACCCACTCACCCATAACAACCAAGGGCCACCAAGAGCAAATGTTCAACAAAACGTAAATGTGAGGGGCTACACTGCTAATCAAGGAGCTTATCCAATGCAAAACCAAGGCTTTCAAAACCAAGGTTTCAATCCTCAAGGTTTTCAACCATATAACCAATACCCAAACCAAGGTTTTCAACAACAAGGGTTCAATTTACCTCATCCGCACATGGACTTGATTCTACAAAAGTTAACCGATCATGAGAAAATCATGAAGGAAATGCAAGAATCCACGGATAGGAAATTCGTTCAAATGTTTCAAACCCTTCGTCCCCAAGGTGCTCTTCCTTCTACAACCGAAACAAACCCTAGTGCTAATGTGAGTGCTATTACTACATGCAGTGGAGCAACTCTAGTAGGACCATCTATCCTTCCCCAAGTTACTCCATCTACACCTCATCCACCACCATTTATCCCGCCTAGTACTAGTTCTCCATTACCGTCTCCACCTCTTACGGAAGAAGTACCCAAGAAAACCCTTCACCAACCCCACCTTCCACCTCTAAACCTTCTACTTCTCAACCTTCACCTTCTACACCTGCACCACCTAAACCTAACATCCCTTATCCTTCTCGGTTAGAAAAGTGCAAATTCCTCACTAAAGAGGATGCTTAAGTTACTTCTTTTTGGAAGACGATCTCCCAAATGAATTTCAACATTAGCCTTGTTGAAGCACTTGTCCAAATGCCAAAATTTGTCAAAGCATTCTAGGAATTGCTTAATAAGAAGGAAAAGATGGCTGAGTTTGTCAACACACGCTTAAATGAAAATTGTTCTGCTGTCCTTCTTAAAGAACTTCCGGATAAACTTGGAGATCCCGGTCGTTTTGTGCTACCTTGCATTTTTAACAAAGTTGAAGAATTTACTGCCTTAACCGATCTCGGGGCAAGTTTTAATTTGATGCCATTAAGTGTTTGGAAAAAGTTATCATTACCCGACCTTACACCAACAAAGATGACTCTTGAGCTAGCAAATCGAACTCTCGCTTACCCCGTTGGTATTGTTGAATATGTTTTCGTTAAAGTTGGTACCTTCACTTTTCCGGTCGATTTTGTTGTTGTTGATTATGAAATGGACCCTCATATTCCGTTAATACTTGAACGGCCATTCTTGAGAACCGGAAAAGCTTTAGTCGATGTTGCCGAAGGTGAATTAATCTTAAGGGTCGGGAATGATGCACAAGTTTTTAAGATGGGGAAGATTACAAGTAAATCAAATGGAAAAGAATCGGCGAAAATGATTAATGTGCTTCAAGAAGAGCTTACTACTACTTTGGAAAGTATAAAGCTTGATGATTTTGTTGTATATGACAATCCTCTTTTCGAGACTTGCTATGATAATCCACTTTTTCAAGATTATGTGGACGATCTTGATTATTCTCTCTCGAATTTGGATCCCCCACCAATTTATGATTCTCCACCGATCTATGATGATTATGATGATGATTCTAGTTATGATGTGGATGATTATGATAATATTTCTTCAGAGTATAAAGACATGCCAACTTATGATGACTTTGATGATGTTTATACTCTTTCGAGTGATTCTTCAAATGATAACCTTGCTACTATTTTTGATGAAGATCCTCCGCCAACAATGCTTGATCCTACTTTGGATGATTACTCATTTGAGGAAGATTTTGCTATTTTTCTCAATACATACTTCCCCAATGAGCATGATTCTCCTCCTTTGGACTTTGATTATGGTCTTTATCCTCCTTTGGATATTAAGAAACCCATTTCAAAGGAGAAGAAACCGGAAGACACCAATATCCGTAGTACCTACGTTTTGACACCTCTCTTTCCACCTTCTTCGGATGAGATTGTGCGTTTTATGGGCGAATCTTCAAGGTCTACTGAGCCTAAGTCTTATTTCCCCTAAAGGAAAAGGTGTTCGATCCAGGTATCGAAATTTTTAAGCCATCTCAGTATCCATCTGGTGAAATAAAAGGAAAGATTTTTGGAACTTATGGAGCTATGCTTTCACTTCATCATACCTTCTACCACCGTTCTCAACAATTGCTTAAGGGAACCTCTCCTACTCTTCGTTGGCTTGTCTTGTTCAACTTAAGCTTGTGCTATTTGATAGACGAAAACCATGTATTTGACCCCGGTGGATGTTCTTCAACATGCTTACCGTTATAATCAAGGTCGAGTCAGGCTCACGACTCGGTGAACAAAAAAAAGCGCTTCTCGGGAGGCAAACCGAGTATCTATCCTTTTTATCCATTTTTATAATAAGTGTAGGGGGAGACCCTGTAAAACCCCTGTTTTTACCACTTTGATCTTGTCACCTTATGAATACGTGAACATGAATAAATGCAATCTCACTTCATATATTTTATGAAGTTTCAGACTCTCGATCATATTTTTCTGTCAGATCATGCTTTTTATATAAATAGGAGTTTTTATCACCTCTAACTTCGTTAACATTCACTGAGTCACGCTAACCCGTTATTTTATCCATAATTCACTATGATAAAGTTTATACTCCTTACATTATATCAAGACTTGAATATATAACAACATACTACGTTGTTTCCCTTTTTAGACCTCATATCACACGATTTGGACATTTACCCGCAAGTTGCCTTCGATAAAACTTTACTACACCTTAAACCCTACCAAACTATCAACATTACACAAGATTTTTACTTACTCTTGTTGCTAGATATTTTGAAAACTCTAAACCCCCACATGTGTAATAACACACGGCTAGGAGAGCTCCAACCCAACTCTTGCATCACACTTTTCCAAGAAATCTAGTACTAGGATATTGTAATTAAGGATAGTACCTTAATGTCTCCTAAACTACCCCTTACTAGCCGATTAAGAGAACCAAGGGGCAAGTGTACATCATTTACATTTAAGGGAATGTACTAAAGCTCCTTATACATATCTCAATACCACTAACACAAACCAACCACCCAATCCTCTTGTTAAAAGCTCTCGGCTAGAAAAGGGAAGACAAGAAGATCAAGCCTAGATCATTTACTCCCACTTCATTTACTCTCCCAATCATTAACAAAATCACACATTTACTCCTCATAGCATTCGATTTAGTCGAATCTATAATGAAGTATTTTGGTGGCCGCGGCATGTGGGTGTAGACTAAGGAAAAACTATACTTGGTTCACTCCTAATCAATCTCTAGTCCTTGTATTTCTACCACTTCACTCATCCTAGATCTAAAACAAGTAAGTTTTCTTTTCCTCATTATCCTTTCCGTTCTTTCGTTTCTCATGCATGACATTCACGTAAATCTATGATAACCAAGATGAGAATGCATGCACACGTAAGAAACATCCTAAAATTAAACTAGAAGCCCTAGTTGATTCGGCTTAAAATCATAACCAAGGAAGGAACACCATATTTCATTTCCTTGAGATAACTTGTGATCTAATGGGAGGATTAGATGTTATAAGCCTAGAAATATAAGCTTAAACCGATCCATTGTTAAGCTACCCTATAAGCCATAAGCTCTCCACTAATCGGCTTATTTTTAAAATATGGGCCGAGACATATAAGCCCATATTGTGTAGTACTAGACTTAGTGTTTTGGATTAATTGGTAATAAAATATATAGGCCCATTAGGAATCACATAAGCCCAAGCTAAACATGTTGGTTAACTAATAAATACTTGGTAAAAGTTATTAAGTTTATTAGCCCATTAGGCCCATTAAGCACTAAACTATTATTATGGAGACTTTTTGGGCCATAATTGATAATATAGTGGAAATACTAGCCGAATATGGCATAGTGTAAAAGTTATATATACTTTCGTGGCATATATTAAGTATAAGGACCAAAAATGCCAAACTTGATAGTTGAGGGGTGCGGCATGTATAAGCCGAGCCATAAATCAAACCCCAAGGACTAAACATGGCTTTTGACAAACAAATTTCTAGCCCTAATACCTTTTTGAAATATAGCCGAGACATTGAGGACTTGTATTGACACTTTGGAAAACTTATTAAAACCTAAAATGTTAATCTTGCCTCTTTTATAGTTCTTGAAACCACAAGGACCCATCTTGCCATTTTTGAAACATAAACCGAGCCCTAAAGGGCTGTTTTGTAAATATTGGAAATATGCAAACCCTATTTAAGAACCACGAGGACCTAACTTGACATATTGCAAACATATTTAGAGCCCTAATTATTAAATGGGACGAAAACATTAATTTCAGGACTAAAGGGACTAGTTTTGCCATTTTTCCAAACTTAATTAAACTTAAGATATATATATTTCTTAAATATATAAAAGGTGTAACTTGAATAAATTTATAAATACAAAATCTATTTATGTCACTTGATCTAAAAATTATAAAAACTTTGGAAACGGCTACGAAATAAATAGTAAATATCGTTGGTAAACTTGATTTATATATAAACTCGTTATACGGAGACAAATTAAAATATAAATACAATTACATTGATTTTATCTATTTAAAACCTTTACATCCAAATATAAATTATTATATTTGACACAACTCAAAACATTATCTGTACGAACAAGTAATTAATACGGAATAATCAGCTTGTTTATATAATTCACTACGTCTTTGGGAACGATTACATTATTATGATCAAGAACGATTAAACTAGTACGAACATTGAAATAAAATGCTTAAAACTTGTAGAAGCATATACGAATACTTCAGTAACTTTGGTGCAACCTATTATACTTTTACTGAGACTGTATAATTATCTAGGTTGTTGACTGAGTGTTGAGCACTACTCCAGATTTTTGTGACTATCACCATACTGATTAGGTGAGTTCATGGCCCCACTTTCATATATTGACAAACTTTTAAAAATCCTTTTGGGGGAGAAAACATGCAACTGATTTATGGATATAAATTAAACTGTACCAACTTTAATTATATGTGCCTATTGTAGAGACACTCATGACCCGTGAGCTGAAACTATTAAAATCGTTGGATTACCTGAATGTTATAAATAGATCTATTTGGGATTGACCATCCCCACCTGGGTGAGTCATGCTCACTGTGCCCTGGTCGGGACAACAGGTGTTTACCATGTCAGCATTTACTATTGATGGGTGCCTGAATCAGAAATGGCGATGGTCCTCATTTGTTGAGGGCCCAACTATGTTAAAGTGTCAGTTTCGGGCAATAGACAATATAATTACCCTTTTTCAGTAATGCTTTGTGCTTTACTGATACAGTGACTATTTATATCCAAACTATATAACTAAACCTATGAATTCACCAACTTTTTGTTGACTCTCCAAAGCATGTTTTTCTCAGGTGTTTGAAGCAGGTAGACCCTATGTGCATGGACTGTTACATTTGAGTAGACAGCATCTTAGCAAGCATTGGGGATTTTCATAAGGGACTCATGAACAATCTTTTCATTATGTCAGAACTATTTAAATTAATGATTTACACTTTTGGTCATGTAATAAATGTTTGATAAACTTTTATCTGATGCTCTATGTACTATTGCTCTGATACCATTCTGTGACACCACCAAATTGGTCAAAATGCAGCGGATAATATATTTGGGTGTCACGTGGGTGGATCGAGTCTTCCCCGAAGAATTACCAGGCCTACCACCAGCCCGGCAAGTGGAATTTCAGATTGACCTGATCCCATGACTGCACCCGTAGCAAAAGCTCCTTATCGACTAGCACCATCAGAAATGAAGGAACTAGCAGAACAACTTCAAGAATTGTCCGACAAAGGGTTCATCCGACCCAGTTCCTCGCCATGGGGAGCTCCGGTATTATTTGTCAAAAAGAAAGATGGTTCGTTTCGAATGTGTATCGATTACAGAGAACTGAATAAGTTGACTGTAAAGAACCGTTATCCACTCCCCCGTATTGACGACTTATTCGACCAATTGCAAGGGTCAGATGTGTATTCCAAGATAGATTTGCGATCTGGGTACCATCAACTAAGGGTCAAGGAGGAGGATATCCCAAAAACCGCTTTCAGGACTCGTTACGGCCATTTTGAATTACAGGTCATGCCTTTTGGGTTGACCAACGCTCCGGCCATCTTTATGGACCTTATGAATCGAGTGTGTAGGCCGTACCTGGATAAATTTGTGATAGTCTTCATAGACGATATACTTATCTATTCCAAGAATGAACACGAACACGAGGAACATCTTACCCAAGTTCTGAAGGTACTTAAGGAAGAACAGTTGTACGCCAAGTTCTCCAAATGTGAATTCTGGATCTCGAAGGTCCAATTCCTCAGTCATGTTATTGATAGCGACGACATTCACGTAGACCCAGCAAAGGTCGAATCCGTCAAAGATTGAGCATCTCCAAAATCACCAACAGAAATCCGTCAATTCCTAGGCCTTGCCGGATACTACCGTCGATTCATCGAGGGTTTCTCCAAAATAGCAAAACCAATGACCAAACTCACACAGAAGGGAATAAAATTTGACTGGGGAGAGAAAGAAGAGTTGGCTTTCCAACTAATCAAGGAAAATCTGTGTAGTGCACCTATCTTGGCCTTACCCGAAGGCAACGACGACTTCGTGGTATATTGTGATGCGTCACATAAGGGCTTGGGTGCAGTATTGATGCAGAGGAAGAAAGTAATCGCGTACGCCTCCAGACAGCTAAAGAAACATGAGGAGAATTACACTACTCATGATCTAGAGCTTGGATCTGTGGTATTTGCGCTAAAAATCTGGAGACACTATCTGTAAGGAACCAAGTGCACGGTGCATACGGACCACAAGAGTTTACAACACATACTAGATCAAAAGGAGCTAAATATGAGACAACGTCGTTGGATTGAATTGCTAAGCGATTACGACTGCGAGATCAAATACCATCCCGGTAAAGCAAATGTGGTTGCAGACGCACTAAGCCGTAAGGAGACCGATCCTCCTATGAGAGTCCGGGCACTGGTCGTAACAATTAGCCTGGATTTACCCAAACAAATCCTAGAAGCACAAACACAAGCTCAGAAGCCCGAAAACCTCGTAAATGAAGATGTTGGGGGTATGCTCAGGACTGACCTCACCAAGGAGAAGTTGGAACCAAGAGCAGATGGAACCCTGTGTTTGCATGGGAGGAGTTGGTTACCTTGCTATGGGGATTTAAGGGACGTAATCATGCACGAGTCCCATAAATCCAAGTATTCCATACACCCCGGGTCGGAGAAGATGTATCAGGACGTGAGGAAGTTGTACTGGTGGCCAAATATGAAGGCAAACATCGCCACCTACGTCCAGAAATGTCTGACCTGTTCTCGCGTCAAGGCCAAACACCAAAGGCCCTCCGGGTTACTAGTTCAACCAGAGATACCCAAGTGGAAATGGGAGAATATCACTATGGATTTCATCACCAAGCTTCCAAGATCATCTCACGGTTACGACACCATTTGGGTGATCGTTGACCGACTTACCAAATCCGCGCACTTCCTGCCCATCAAGGAGAATGACTCCCTATCTAAGTTAGCCAAGACATATCTAAAGGAGGTGGTGACTAAACACGGAATACCCGTCTCAATAATCTGCGACCGAGACGGTAGGTTCACATCTAATTTCTGGAAGGTGTTCCAACGAGCTTTGGGAACTCGCCTAGATATGAGCACGACATACCACCCGCAGACTGACGGTCAAAGCGAAAGAACAATTCAGACCCTTGAGGACATGTTGCGAGCATGCGTGATTGACTTTGGGAATAGTTGGGTCGATCACATCCCGTTGGTGGAATTCTCCTACAACAATAGTTACCATGCTAGCATTAAAGCTGCCCCTTTCGAAGCACTATATGGTAGGAAATGTCGCTCACCAGTGTGTTGGGCGGAAGTCGGTGAATTTCAGCTCACCGGACCAGAACTGATCCAAGAAACAACTGACAAGATAACACTGATAAAACAAAGAATCCAAGCTGCCCGCGACCGACAAAAGAACTATGCAGATCATAGACGAAAGCCTATGCAGTATGAAGTGGGTGACCGGGTGATGCTCAAGGTATCGCCATGGAAGGGAGTTGTACGTTTCGGTAAACGGGGAAAACTGAACCCTCGTTACGTAGGCCCTTTTAAAGTAATAGCCAGAGTCGGAGAAGTCGCATACCGCTTGGAGTTACACCAACAATTAAGTCGAGTGCACTCCACTTTTCATGTGTCTAACCTGAAAAAGTGCTACGCTGATGAGCCCCTAGCTATGCCATTAGAGGGAGTTCGCTTTGATGACAAGCTCCAGTTCACTGAAGAACCAGTAGAAATCATGGAAAGATCAGTGAAAAAGTTGAAGACTCGTCGCATTCCGTTGATCAAGGTACGATAAAACTCAACGCGAGGACCTGAGTTCACTTGGGAACGAGAAGAATCATTCAAGATTAAATATCCTCATTTGTTCGCCTAACTAGTGGCATTAATCTAAGCTTTGAGGACAAAGCTAAAATAACGGGAATGTGCTGTAAAACCCCTGTTTTTACCACTTTGATCTTGTCACCTTATGAATACGTGAACATGAATAAATGCAATCTCACTTCATATATTTTATGAAGTTTCAGACTCTTGATCATATTTTTCTGTCAGATCATGCTTTTTATATAAATAGAAGTTTTTATCACCTCTAACTTCGTTAACATTCACTGAGTCACGCTAACCCGTTATTTTATCCATAATTCACTATGATAAAGTTTATACTCCTTACATTATATCAAGACTTGAATATATAACAACATACTACGTTGTTTCCCTTCTTAGACCTCATATCACACGATTTGGACATTTACCCGCAAGTTGCCTTCGATAAAACTTTACTACACCTTAAACCCTACCAAACTATCAACATTACACAAGATTTTTACTTACTCTTGTTGCTAGATATTTTGAAAACTCTAAACCCCCACATGTGTAATAACACACGGCTAGGAGAGCTCCAACCCAACTCTTGCATCACACTTTTCCAAGAAATCTAGTACTAGGATATTGTAATTAAGGATAGTACCTTAATGTCTCCTAAACTACCCCTTACTAGCCGATTAAGAGAACCAAGGGGCAAGTGTACATCATTTGCATTTAAGGGAATGTACTAAAGCTCCTTATACATATCTCAATACCACTAACACAAACCAACCACCCAATCCTCTTGTTAAAAGCTCTCGGCTAGAAAAGGGAAGACAAGAAGATCAAGCCTAGATCATTTACTCCTACTTCATTTATTCTCCCAATCATTAACAAAATCACACATTTACTCCTCATAACATTCAATTTAGTCGAATCTATAATGAAGTATTTTGGTGGCCGCGGCATGTGGGTGTAGACAAAGGAAAAACTATACTTGGTTCACTCCTAATCAATATCTAGTCCTTGTATTTCTACCACTTCACTCATCCTAGATCTAAAACAAGTAAGTTTTCTTTTCCTCATTATCCTTTCCATTCTTTCGTTTCTTATGCATGACATTCACGTAAATCTATGATAACCAAGATGAGAATGCATGCACACGTAAGAAACATCCTAAAATTAAACTAGAAGCCCTAGTTGCTTCGGCTTAAAATCATAACCAAGGAAGGAACACCATATTTCATTTCCTTGAGATAACTTGTGATCTAATGGGAGGATTAGATGTTATAAGCCTAGAAATATAAGCTTAAACCGATCCATTGTTAAGCTACCCTATAAGCCATAAGCTCTCCACTAATCGGCTTATTTTTAAAATATGGGCCGAGACATATAAGCCCATATTGTGTAGTACTAGACTTAGTGTTTTGGATCAATTGGTAATAAAATATATAGGCCCATTAGGAATCACATAAGCCCAAGCTAAACATGTTGGTTAACTAATAAATACTTGGTAAAAGTTATTAAGTTTATTAGCCCATAAGGCCCATTAAGCACTAAACTATTATTATGGAGACTTTTTGGGCCATAATTGATAATATAGTGGAAATACTAGCCGAATATGGCATAGTGTAAAAGTTATATATAATTTCGTGGCATATATTAAGTATAAGGACAAAAAATGCCAAACTTGATAGTTGAGGGGTGCGGCATGTATAAGCCGAGCCATAAATCAAACCCCAAGGACTAAACATGGCTTTTGACAAACAAATTTCTAGCCCTAATACCTTTTTGAAACATAGCCGAGACATGGAGGACTTGTATTGACACTTTGGAAAACTTATTAAAACCTAAAATGTTAATCTTGCCTCTTTTATAGTTCTTGAAACCACAAGGACCCATCTTGCCATTTTTGAAACATAAACCGAGCCCTAAAGGGCTGTTTTGTAAATATTGGAAATATGCAAACCCTATTTAAGAACCACGAGGACCTAACTTGACATATTGCAAACATATTTAGAGCCATAATTATTAAATGGGACGAAAACATTAATTTCGGGACTAAAGGGACTAGTTTTGCCATTTTTCCAAACTTAATTAAACTTAAGATATATATATTTCTTAAATACACAAAAGGTGTAAGTTGAATAAATTTATAAATACAAAATCTATTTTTGTCACTTGATCTAAAAATTATAAAAACTTTGGAAACGGCTACGAAATAAATAGTAAATATCGTTGGTAAACTTGATTTATATATAAACTCGTTATACGGAGACAAATTAAAATATAAATACAATTACATTGATTTTATCTATTTAAAACCTTTACATCCAAATATAAATTATTATATTTGACACAACTCAAAACATTATCTGTACGAACAAGTAATTAATACGGAATAATCAGCTTGTTTATATAATTCACTACGTCTTTGGGAACGATTACATTATTATGATCAAGAACGATTAAACTGGTACGAACATTGAAATAAAATGCTTAAAACTTGTAGAAGCATATACGAATACTTCATTAACTTTGGTGCAACCTATTATACTTTTACTGAGACTGTATAATTATCTAGGTTGTTGACTGAGTGTTGAGCACTACTCCAGATTTTTGTGACTATCACCATACTGATAAGGTGAGTTCATGGCCCCACTTTCATATATTGACAAACTTTTAAAAATCCTTTTGGGGGAGAAAACATGCAACTGATTTATGGATATAAATTAAACTGTACCAACTTTAATTATATGTGCCTATTGTAGAGACACTCATGACCCGTGAGCTGAAACTATTAAAATCGTTGGATTACCTGAATGTTATAAATAGATCTATTTGGGATTGACCATCCCCACCTGGGTGAGTCATGCTCACCGTGCCCTGGTCGGGACAACAGGTGTTTACCATGTCAGCATTTACTATTGATGGGTGCCTGAATCAGAAATGGCGATGGTCCTCATTTGTTGAGGGCCCAACTATGTTAAAGTGTCTGTTTCGGGCAATAGACAGTATAATTACCCTTTTTCAGTAATGCTTTGTGCTTTACTGATACAGTGACTATTTATATCCAAACTATATAACTAAACCTATGAATTCACCAACTTTTTGTTGACTCTCCAAAGCATGTTTTTCTCAGGTGTTTGAAGCAGGTAGACCCTATGTGCATGGACTGTTACATTTGAGTAGACGGCATCTTAGCAAGCATTGGGGATTTTCATAAGGGACTCACGAACAATCTTTTCATTATGTCAGAACTATTTAAATTAATGATTTACACTTTTGGTCATGTAATAAATGTTTGATAAACTTTTATCTGATGCTCTATGTACTATTGCTTTCGATCCACCCACGTGACACCCAAATATATTATCCGCTGCATTTTGACCAATTTGGGGGTGTCACAGACCCTACTATATGTTTGTTGTTTTCTTTCTTATCTTGTGCAGGGATTCGAGCTATCAAAGATCCATTCTTGTTGACTTTTGACAATCCGCGATTCCATGTACCCGTCTTCCCAGTTTTATCCTAAACTCTTTTGATTCTATATTTTAGATTCTTCAATATTAAAATAGGAATCACTTTAGTTGTCTCTTCCTTAGCAAGATTTAAACAACATGCACAATGTCCTAAGTGTAGGGGAGTTTACTCCCACATGCTTAAACATTGAAGACAATGTTTATATCAAGTGTAGGGGGACTTCTATCAAAGTTAAGTGGGCTTTTCCATGAATTTATCCTCATTTTAACCGGAAAATTATTTTTTCGACATTTTCCAAAAATTTTGATATATTTGGCCTATTAGTATTTTACTTTGTTATCATTATTTTCTTTCATTGTTAGAATAAATTTTAATAAATGGTTTTAATAAGTTTAGATGTCTTTGATATATTAGGCCTGTCATGAATCTTTTGACAGAACCCGAGTTTACTTATCCAAGTTTACTCTAGCTAGTATCCTTAACGTGTTTAAATCAAGTTTTGCTAGGCTTTTATATAGGGAACTTTAAAACGCGAAAGTCTTAACTCTTACGGGTTAAGAACAAGAACTTTTCACAAGTTCCTATAATTGATCCTAGAAAGTCGTTTATCAAGGGAACTTTAAAATGCGAATTCTAAACTTGAAAAAGTCTAAGAAGTTGCAAGATCCTATAGATGACTTGAAAACCCAAAAGTTTGATTTAATAGGCTAAGCATCTACCAGTCTTATTCCTTGAGATTTTAAATTGCGGAGAACGAGAAATGATAGAGTCAATTATAAGTTTGGTATTCTTTCATGAATTTATGTGAGTTAATTATGAATTTTTCTCCCATCGCTTGTTAATAATTTTAATTTCAATAAGTAAGGTTGTACGATTTGAAAAGTTACTTGGCTTCTAGCACAAGATCGTTTAAAAGTTGCGTGGGATTAATTTGAGTTCATAGCCAAGGCATAACTTATTGAAGCGGGATGCGAAGATTGGCGAGTCCGAAAAGGCCCTAACAAGGCATGAGGGCTAAATTGTGTTGCTTAAGATCCAAAGTGACGTGAAGAATCATTTATCAAAAATCAATATGAAGGATCGAGACACACGACGAAAAGCAAATACTCCCCCAAAGATCATAAAGAAGTCTATCCAAAAAGACCCTAGCAAGGTATGAGGATAAATATATCCAAGTCCTAAAAGGAGGCGGATCGTTGTATATCAAAATCCAAAATAAAGATTGGAGAAAAATGAAGAAGTCGTGGTCCAAGTATGAAGAATCTCTCAAAACTTCAAGCGAAGAAATTCCTATTATGAAGAGAAGACAATTATTTCAAGAACGTCTCTCGAGATTTGAAGTATGAAGTTAATGCCAAATATCGATCCGAGAAAGGTCTCAAATCGTGAAGCGAGTTATGCCAAGATATGAACTTTATGAGGTTTCGAGAAGCAGTTTTAAAAGATTTTGTCCTTTAGCTAACTATTGATTAAATCGTCCTACTTTATTTTCGGCCTAAATAAACTATCGAAATAAGTCAACAATACATCCTCGTGATCATTCAAGACAACAATAAAATATAAGAGATACACCTAGGAATAAGGGAGTTTAAGTGAATAATTGAGCCACATGAGTTTGTGTTAGTTTGCTAACTTATAATAACAATCATCTCGTTTTTAAGCTTGGTGTGGGGAACGTGAAACTTGACGGTGATAAACATTCATGACATCCAAAGTCTTAATGTAAGTCTTCGATCTCTCTACTTTTTCTTCCTTTAAAATATTTTGTTATTTACTATTTTTTTAGCTTCATTAGTGTCTTGTGTTTAATAAAGGCTAAGGTAGATTAATCATGATGAGAAATGTAATATCGTAAAAGTCGGAATTATGCGTGGTTTGTGTTTTTGTTGTGATTTAGGACCAAAATGTGAAAAGGGAAGAAAACACGGGCTTTCACGGGCTTTTATCGAAGAAAAAGACAAAAGACGAAGTCAAAAGATCAAGAGTGCAAAAAGAACGGAAGTCAAAGGCCTATTCTGAAGATTTATCGAAGAAAAAGTCTAAAGACAGAAGTTTAATGAAGTTAAAGAACCAAGTCTAATAAAAGAAGAAAATTATAAGACGAGTTCAATTTATATCGACAAATCCCGAAACAACGTCGAGAAAGACGAAAAGACGAGAAGAAAGAAGAAAGCATCAACACATCTCCTCTTCCTATAAATACCCTCTTAATATGTCATTAGGAGCTGTTAGTTAATTTTTAGATAGTTTTATTAAGTTTTAGGAGTAGATTAATATTTTCTTTCTCTCTCTAAATTTACTTTCATGTTTTTCAAGCTTTTTAATTTAGATCTTGTATTTGAATCTTAATCATCTTTAATCCAATATTTTTAGATAATCATTCTCATTCTACCTTTCTTATTATTAATCTATTGTCTTGATTTAGTTAATCATGTAGTTGCTTAATCTTGATGCTTATTGATTTATTGATGTGTTTGATTGATTATGCTTATTGGTTTTTATATGTTTGATTTTTATAGCTTATTGTCCTTTGGTGCTTATTGTTTGATTTTACTTATTTTGGATTAAGTGTTTTTATTAGTTTATTTTATAAAAAGTTGATTTTAGATTTTTAGATTAATTAGTGTTTTTCAAGTTTTTAATTTGTGGTTTATTTAGTTTTTCTTAAACTTTGTTTAGATTAAGTTTTGGTTGATTGCTTATTTGGTTTTAGCTTATGCGTGGCTTACTCCCTGTTTTTTAGATAATACTGTTTCTATTATTCTGATTTTTGAGTATCATCAGAACGGGGTTTTAGAATTCCGAAAACTTGCCTTTTTTCCGAAAATATCACCTTTTATCCGAATATCTATTTTGCCAATCTTAGAATTTATTCCGAATATAGTCTTTTTCCGAAGAATTAAGTTTATTCCGAAAATATGTTTTTCCGAGAATTCTGCATATTCCGAAATCATCTTTGTTTTCCGAAGAATAAGATTTATCCGAAATTCCCCTGATTTCCGAAGTGGTACCATTTTTCCGAAAAAGCTTATAATTCCGAAGATCTTGTTCATTCCGAAGATTTCTGTTTTATTCGAAGATTTGTAGATATTCTGAAAATAGTTAGTAATTCCGAAAAAATCTTACTTTTCCGAAATAGTCATTTATTCCAAAATAGTTGTTTTATCCGAACTTTTTGTTTATTCCGAAAATAGTTAGTTTTTACGAATTTGTTGCTTTTATCCGAACTTGTCTATTTATCCGAAGATTATAGTTTATTCCGAATTTCTTGTTTAATCCGAAATAGTTAATTTTACAGTTTTCAGTTTTATTTTATTTTTGTTTTATACTCAGTTCTAGTTTTTATTAAAGTTTTCATTTTTATTTTAAATTACTCAATTTCCTTTCTTTTATTTTTATATTTTCAAGCTTTTATTTTCACTTTATTTTATTTAGATACTCAACGACATTTACATTTTTAGTTTAAATTAGATAATCATTTTCTTTTCCTTTCACCAAGAACAACTGAGTCGCACTTTCAACTGTAATCAATTCGATTAGACACCGAGACGATAAAATTTTTTATACGAGGTAAATCTTTGTATTACACAACACGAGTCAATATTCTAGCAGGTCGTTGACTCGCTACATTATATCCACCAACTTCTTATCCTCTTGCATCATATCCTGTGATGTAAAACGTGTCATCCCCCTCGTGCACAAAATGAAGCCAGTGGGCTGACTCCATATTCTCTAAGCAGAACTTCGTCCACCGTTTTCCTGTTATCCTTATTGGCTTACCATTTGGAACCACTAACGCCGACTTAAACCTATAACATGTATTATTTGTCACATACACATACTTGTTCCCATTATAACATAAATCATGAAAGTCATTTGGTAGTTCCTGCAATCAAAAAATAAATTTAAGGTATTTAATTAAAAACATACACATTTTGGGAAAAAACATACACATTACAATCTCTTTTGCTACTTGTGCGACTGTGTAACTTTTATCTTTCAAATCAATAACAAATTTCACCACCATGTTTCTGCAAATTAAGTGGCGACACAAAATAAGTAAGAACATTCAAAATATATAATTGATTTGGGACGGGTCATATACTCGAATTTATCACACGCTTAGCACAAAAGAAATACATAAAACAAGTTTCTTTTTCAATGCAATGACATTAATGATTTAAACACGGGGCAAGAAGAGTTTCAAGTTTAAAAATCATGAAAACTTAATTTTTTACTATACTTATATACGTGTAGTGTTAAACTTTTTCCTAAATGATGTAAATTATGGAAATCAGTTACACAGCGTAAGGTTTTAATAGATCTTTGAGATACAAGTACATTTTTATGTACAAACTATAAAATAGTTTGACTATATTTAACACAAAAATACAATATATTGACTACCAATAACGTTTCTTCTTCATCTTCTATGTAAATAATGGTAACAATGGCAGATATGGGTTCTCTTTATTTCTTCCTGTCTTATTTATACCTAAGAGTATTTTCATTGAGCTTCTTTACATTTTTATCTCTGAGTTTCTACTAAAATTTCAAGGTAGGTCCTGGTTTTTCATCCTATACGGCTTCTTATCGATTTCTGTTTCTAAGGTGGTTCCCGGGAACGACCTTGGTAAGGCATAGGTCCGCCACTGCTTGTTTTAATTGTTATTTTTATATCCTTAGCGTATGTGTAAAATACCATTTTAAATATCATAAACATGTATTCTCCACTCATCGGGAAAAGGGCTATGAATATTTCATCAACAACATAACATACTTTCTTACTTGATTAACCAGTAAACCAAAATAAGAAACATGAAAACCAATACTATCCATTGATTAATTCCTAATTCACTTGTGCGATATGACCCATGTTTGATAACCATATTGTAGTGGTATTTGACCACGTTTTTAGATTACTTATCTTAACCCATTACACAATTCAGCAACATAAATCGCAAGTGAACCAACATGCAATGGTAAAACAATAACCATTTTTTGTTACATATCACTATTTTCAATAACTTCATAAACATTTGGGGGTTCTTATAGGAATCACATAAACAACATGCAATGGTAAAATAATAAAGAGAAACTTTCATCTAAACATATATATACTAATCGATCATAATCAACGGCCGTTATATGATCGATTAATATCAAAATCAATCATTAATAATACTTATATTAACATATAATACTTATATGTTAAACTAACAGATCACCATAAAATTATAGTGCATATAATCGTTAATATGAAAATCGATACCTGGATATCTTGATCATTCGAAAACCAAATGATAGGAATGATAGTTTTGGCAACTCCTAATTTTAGGTATGATGATAAGCAGATTACACAATGCGTTATTAATGTTAATGAGAAGTGGTAGTTGTAAATTTTAAGTTTTACCCCTTTAAGATACACATTTTAACAATGACTTATGTAAAACTTTTATCTTCTTTAACATTCACTAGTAATTTATAATTGTGTAGATTTGGAATCCGTACTTTAACGCTGACTCCTTTAAAACCCTAACAAACCCACATGCGTGGTACACGGTTGACAAAGTTCGCGTTGATTTTGTTTGGATGGATCCGAAAGCAAACAAACTCTACTTCATCCTTTACGATAAACATGTATGTTTAAATAAAAAATTTAAAAACGAGTTCCTTACAATCACGTATACTAACCGCTAAGCATATGAAATACGATTCCCGCGACAAATCACAGAGAAAAGATGGCGGCACTGGTGCCACCCGAGCTCCTTCATATCTATAGCAAAATGGAGTTGGAACAAACTTTTGTTTCAATAGAAAACTTTCAAGTTGCTTATGTTGATCCTACACAATATCCACGGTTTGAAAACTATAGCTTCGTTCGTTGTGATTGGGTCATCTTGATCGATAGCACCATGAAGGTTACCAAAATTTTGTTCGCTGATGAAAGAGGCTTTAGTACCCACCCATGGATAGCTTCCATTAGGGCGCTAATTGGTGACAAAACAAAAAAAGAAAATACTCATCGGTACAAATCATATACTTGCCAATAATATATGCATCAATTATAACTAATACCACGTATTTGATTACGAATGGTTTTTCTATTTTATCTATAGATACTATTGGAAGGGTAATTAGCGGCAGCCTTAAAAAACCCACAGGTCATGTCACGTGTGAAATTTGTTTGAGAGATGTCACGTTAGTGCTTATATTAAAAAAAATAGTTTGAATTAAATTGTGTTTTACCAATATGAAAATTATCAAATACTTACGGTCAGGCGGAAATAAAGTTTGTGGCTTTCCATACTTTGCGCAAAGAACCTTCAAGATTTGCACGTGTTATCAAAGATCAAGGAACGATATACCTAAAATCTGTTAAGCTTGTGCAAACCGGAACACGTATGCACTCTACTCACTTTTAACAACTAACAACCACATTCTCCATACGCTTCTTTATTTGTTTATTTTATGGCTAAAACCTTGTATTTCCTACCTATTCACAGAGAGACCCTGTTGCTAGATACGGAGTTAACACAAGTCGAGTTTGACCCGTCTATGCGTGAAACCTGAAACACTGATGAAAACGAAGATATGAACCGTCACGGATCACTTGATTTTTTTATTTAATCTTATTGTTTAAACGTTTGTCTAGCATTTAGTTTTGGAATTATAGTTGCTTACATTTTGGATTTTCAAATAATTGCTTACTTGTTATACAAGTTGTGTGCCTTTGGTTTTAGTTCAAGAGAAATATAATTTCATATGTTGTGCATTTAAAAGACCACTAAACAAATGTTACAAAGCTTAATAATATTCTCGCGCAAAAACTTATAAACTAATAATACAAAATCCAAATCACAAGTCGCAAGTTACAAAGCTTAACATACAATTTACGATTTTAAATACGACGAACAAATATTTTTATGTATTTTAAATACAATTGTATATCACATACTCTACAAAAATTAAACAAGTTAAGAATAATTTATAAATTACTAATGTAATTATTGAAACAAATTTTTTAGGTTCAAATTATTGGAGTTGGACAATCAAGCACCAGGTCTGTTAGGCCCATTGTTGCAGATTTAAACAAATGTATGATTTTATTTTTATTATAGTTTATATTACATATGTACATTTATATACAGAAATATGAAATAATAATACATATTCATATCATTCTATTTTATGATAGAAAAACGCAATTCAAGAGCTACTAAGGATGTTCGAGCAACAAAAAAGGGAAAACCAACAATTTCCAACTACGTCCAAATTGTAGAAACACGTGCTCACCAAAACATCTCTCCTAAAAGGGTACCGCTCGGAACATTGAACAATATGATAAATACTATCAACTCTCAAAGAAACATCCACTTAAAAACACCATCGCCTCGAAACCTATCAAAAAACAAAAAAAATATTTCACCTATACAGACAACTCATTTTTCTAGTTCAACCTCTGTTACCACCAATGTAAGTGTAGACGCAAAAATTTAAAAAAAAAGAGTGCCAGAAACGTTATTACCAAAAACGTAAACAAAAGAAAATGGAATAAGAAAATGATATCATTGAAGCACACACACCGATAGGCGCTACACATTGTCTTTCGGGCTTGACATGTGAGACTATATTAGGTAAAAGAAATTTGTATTACTTTTTCTACAATATTTTGTATCGTCTTGCTAATACATATTTTATATTTTTAACCAGCTAATAAACAAAATATTGGTAATTTTACTATTGCCTCAATTTGATCAAGAGTACTACCAAAATATTACGGGTAAGATTGGCTATATAAATTCGCCAATTGCACTTTACTACATTTATTTACATTATGCATTTGTAGGTACAAGTCCTATCATTAATTCATAGACACCCGTATGGCCTACACGATATATTTCGGGCTTAACACGTGAAACCGTTTTAGGTATAAAAAAATTTCCACTATTTTCATTTGTACAAACATTGTATCATCTTACTAATACATGTTTTTTATTTTATAACCAGCTAATGAACATATCGGTAGCGTACTATTGCCACAGTTTGATCAACAATACTACCAAAATATGGATGGTAAGATTCATTAAAGAAATTAATCATTTTGTCTTTACTATGTGTATTAACATTATCACTATGTAGGAACAAATGCGCATATTGAAGCATACACACCGATAGGGCCAACACAATATCTTTCGGGATTGACATGTGAGACCGTTATCCGTACAAAATAGTTTCCATAGTTCTAATATCTAAAAACTTTTGTATCACTTTACTAATACATGTTTTATATTGGTAACATACTATTGCCTCAATTTGATCAAGAGTACTACCAAAATACGGCGGGTAAGATTCATTATATAAATTCACCATTTGCACTTGACTATATGTATTTACGTTATACATTTGTAGGAACAAGTGCTATCATGAAGCATAGACAATAGGGCCTACACAATATCTTTCAAGCTTGACACGTGAAACAAATCTAGGTACAAAAAAATTTCCACTATTTTCATTTATACGAACATTTGTATCATCTTACTAATACATGTTTTATATTTTATAACCAGCTAATAAACATATTGATAACGTACTATTGCCATTGTTTGATCAACAGTACTACCAAAATACGGATGGTAACATTCATTTAATAAATTATAAATTATTCATTTGATATTTAGCACGTCTATTAACATTATCACTATGTAGGAACACATGCAAACTTTGAAGCATACACACTGGCAATGCCTACACAATATTATTCTGGATTGACACGTGAAACCATCTAAGGTACAATATAATTTCCATATTTTGAATTTCTACAAAATTTTGCATCACTTTACTAATACATGATTTATATTACATCAAATAACTATGTAGGAACAAATGCTAACGTTGAAGCACACACATCGGTGGCCGATACACAAGAGGACTGCCTAATTATGAATGGTAAGCTTGATTAAAATACATGGTTTAGATTTTTACTACATTTATTGACATATTACTTATGTAGGAACCGATGATTTTGTATCACAAATGATTCAAAGAAGGAAAGATTACCAAAAACGTTATTACAATCGTAAAAAAGAAAAGAATGTAGCTACCAATGTTAGTGAAAACCTGAAAATTCCAAATAGGAGAGAATACAACAAACGTTATTACCAAAATCGTATAGAACATAATATGACTGAGCGATTGCTACGATTTTGTGTACAATGGCGTTCCTAAAGAGCATAGTTTGTTAAAGGAGCAACAACCATGTTTTTTTTGTGGAGCCAAACGAATACAGTATGAGTTCCCTATTTTTTGTTGCATGAACGGTAAAACGAAGCTGAAGCCCTTAGACTGTTAGACATACCTCCAGAACTACACAACCTATTTACATCGCTATGTCATCTAGGAAAAATGTTTTGAAAAAACATACGTGCGTACAACACAAACTTTTCCTTTGCATCGATGGGTGTAAATTTAGACAAAAGATATAGCGTTAGAGGATCTGGAGTGTACACCTTTCGGGTGCAAGGAGGGATATATCTTAAAGTTGATCAGTTGGTACCTAGAGACGGGGAGCCAAGGTACTTACAGTTGTACTTTTATGACACAGATTCTGGATTTGAACATAGATTAAAATGGCCTAATCTTGATAAAGAGATAGTTACCATATTATACGTGTTCTTTCATCAAACCCATATGTTCAGACATTTCAATCACTTGGTAATCTTGGCCCGGTTGACAAGTATAGGGTCGAATTAAATGCATCGGTTAAGGTTGATCAAAGAGATTATATCATCTGGCAACGTCTGAGGTAGCAATATTATTCTAACCATCCTTCATCTTATTTAATTTATATATAACTTGTATAATGCTTCTTATACAGTTATCGTATATAGCCTATAACGTAGGTTGTTGGTATTTGGGTGGAAGGTAATGACAACATCACTTCATACAAGAGAAGTATTATTGTCTACGGGAAGTCTGATTATCCTACGCATATACAACCTTATTACGCTTGCTACGATCCTTTATTTTATCCATTGTGCTTTCCAAATGGTGAGGCTGGATGGCATTCTCGAATACTAAGAGAAGGGGTAGACATAAGGGAACTAGCCGAGTTTGATGATGACAATGACGACGTAGAGAATGATGAAGGTACTAACATTATCATAATACTTATATACCAGTTTATCACTTCATACCATTATATAATAGTATTGTATAGTTATAGTATGCCTTACACCATTTTTTAAACATCGCCCACAGGAGCTAACATAAATACCCGTAGAAAAACTGTTACTATGCGAGAATATTATAATTACAAATTCCAGATTAGGCCATATCCTAACTTAATCATGTCTTGAGGCCGCTTATTTCAACACTTCGTGGTAGATATGTACATAAAGATAGAGACTTCACGCTTTCAATTTTGTGAAAAAAACCAATCCACGATTAGAGCAGATTTGTATCAAGGAATTGTTGATTGTGTTAACGCGGGGAGGTTCAAGGAAATAGACTTGGCTTAATTATTGTCTTGCCGGTTTCTTTTATCGGAGGATCACGTGACATGCGTAGACGATTTTTAGATGCCATGACGTTAGTACAAGATGCTGGGAAACCTGATATCTTTCTTACAATGACTTGCAATCTAAATTGCCCTGAAATTGTGGAAGAACTTTATGAAGGTCAAACGGCACAAGATAGATCTGACTTGGTTACAAAAGTTTTTCGTGCTAAACTAGAGTGTCTCAAGCAAATGCTATTCACCAACCATATATGGGTGTGGTTTCGTAACATATATATGTTATCGAATTTCAAAAACGAGGTTTACCACATGCACATTTTCTTCTGATTATGGCATCAGATTACAAGTTGTGGAATCCCGATGATTGCGACAACTTTGTTTGCGCTGAAATTCCAGACCCAAATACGCACCCTGAATTGCACTAGCTGGTCATGAAACACATGATTCATGGTCCTTGTGGCCACTTAATACTAATTGTGCTTGTATGGAGGGGAACCAAAAAATGTAGTTGGAATTATCCTAGGCAATTCCAAGAAACAACGCTACAAGGAGATGACTCATACCCTTTGTATCGTCGAAGAGACAATGGAATTCAGGTAAACGTAAGAAATAGCGTCCTAGATAATAGATGAGTTGTTCCATATAACCCAAAATTGTTGATGATGTTTAATTGTCACATCAATGTGAAGGCGTGCTTAAGTATCAAATCCGTTAAATATGTCTTCAAGTACGTTTACAAGGGTCATGACAAACAAGTTGTAAATGTTGATAAATATGGAGACCAAGTCCTTAACGAGATCAAGAGATTCCAAGATGCGCGATATGTATCACCGCCCGAGGCAATGTGGTGAATTTACGGCTTCCCTCTATTTAATATCAATCCATGTGTATTGGCATTGCAAGTTAATCTACCATATCAACACCTGGTTAGGTTCGTAGAAGATGATGTACTCACTAACATTCTTGCGAGAGAAAAGGATAAAAGATCGATGTTAACTGCCTTTTTTGAATTGAACAAGTTAGATGTAAACGCAAGGCAATATTATTATAAAGACATCCTAAGGTACTATACATGGAATAAGAGCACGCGCAAGTGGAACCTTCGAAAAAAGGGGAAAATGAGAGGAATAATGGTTTCGACTAATCCTTCTGAAGGATAGCGGTTTTATCTACGGGTACTATTGCAACATGTTAAAGGGCCTACAGATTTGATTTCCTTTACAAGGCGAATGGCGTATTATATAATACGTTTCGTATATCTGGCCTAGAAAGAGGGTTAAAAAAGGGTGATAATCACATACATGATTGTCTACGTGAGTCTTCTAGATACGAGATGCCCAACCCTCTTAGAAGACTATTCGCTACTATTTTAATATTTTATAAACCAGGAGATGTTCGGAAGTTATGGGATGACCACTACGAATCTCTTTCAGCAGACTAAAACTTAGAATGTATGAGTGCTGAACTGGTTCAAAATATGGTTCTTACGGACATATCAGCAGTTCTACAATCAATGGGTAAGAGTACTAGTAATTTCGATCTTCCAAAAATTACTTCGAATGTTCGTTCATATGAATATGGATGTCGTGAAGTACACGAGGAATGCTCGATAGTTTTACTGCCGGAAGATATACTAGCTCGACATTCACTAAAATCTGATCAACAAATAGCATATGATACCATCATGAAACATGTTGATGATGACACTATGGGCATGTTTTTTATTGATGGTCCAGGGGGAACTGGGAAAATGTTCTTGTATAAAGCTTTGCTTGCCACTGTTCATTCTCGTGGACTTATTGCACTTGCCACCGCTTCATCAGGGGCTGCGGAAAATAACATGACAGGGGGGAGAACTGCTCACTCGTGTTTTAAGATTCCTATCAATCTTACTACAAACTCAATATGCACTGTCAAAAAACAAAGTGGGCTTTCTAAACTGCTTTGTCAATCTAAGTTGATAATATGGGATGAAGCCTTAATGGCTAAAAGACAAGCAGTATAGGTAGTAGATAGAACTACGCAAGACATTACCGGGGTGAGAGTTCCTTTTGGTGTCAAGATAATGGTTTTAGGAGGGGACTTTAGATAGGTTTTACCTGTCGTAAGACGTGGAACACGAGCGCAGATTGTTGATTCAAGTCTCCAAATGTCACCGCTTTGGCCTGGAATTAAGAAAATGCGGTTAACCATAAACATGAGGGTACGAACAGATCCATGGTTTTCAAATTTCATGCTACGCGTTGGTGATGGAGTTGAAGAGGTGATCGATGAAGACTATATACGGATACTCGATGACATGACCATTCCATACACTACCGATGTTGCCTCAAAAGATACATTGGTCAATGAAATTTTTCCTTCCTTTGCTACCAACGTTCATACATCCGTTGATATGGTTTCAAGAGTGTTAATGCAAGTAATGCCTAAAAAAATTATTAGTGTTAACTAATCTTTCTTAGTTTTGATCACAACAAACTATACAACACATTTAGTGTAAAACACAAAACGAATTATTTAACTAACACTATCATCAAGTTAATAATCATATCACTAACTTTTCTTAATCATACTTAGTGATCATCAAAGTGATTATCCTTAAAACTCACTTTTGTTAATATGACAAAAGATTTTTTAATAAACTTTCTTTTTAAGAAAATGTTCTATTAAAATGGAAAATGTAAATTTGAAAATGGCATATTCCATATGTCATAAGAATATCCTTTGAAGGTTTAAAAAACCTTAGATATTCCTACCCCACTAAAAGACAAAAAAGGAGCGTAGTCTACTGGGAGTTACCTTAAATAGCTAGGCGGTTCTCTAGCGATATGGAACCGCCGAGCTAGTTAAAGAATCGCGCCCAGCTAGTCGTTGCACTTTGTCTCCTATAAATAGTGGATCAAATCTCATTTTCCAACAACCCTCTTGGACGTTTTTCTCAGCCCCCTTTCTCTTTTCTATAGCATAATCATTAGTAAATGATCACTTAATGGTTTAAGTATGTTTACATATGATTATCCTCTTAATCCCCTCCTTTACCTTGTCCAAAGAGAAGATCACTCACTCACTAGTGTTGTGATAAAGATGAATCCATGAAATAGTCATGTTCATCATGTTAGCCTTTTTGTTTTATGTTAATCCATTTGTATTTATGAATACTTGGACTAGTTGTGTTCATCCAAGCTATTTGTGAATACTTGGATTTTTTGTGTACATCCATTGCATATGTGTTTGCTTGGATTTATGTTGTGTAGATCCAAGTTACATGTGTGTACTTGGATATGTCTAGTTGAGTTGTAATAGATTGTGTAGTAGTTCTCACTAAACTATAAAGTGATGTGGTTGTGTCTTATGAGTTCTCACAAAACTTGAAAGTGATTAGTAGTTGTGTTGTGTGAAGTTCTCACTTAGCTTCAAAGTGAAGAGTCGTGAAGATTGGTTCTAGCTTTGGATTAGAACTCGACATCTAGCCTTGTGTCGTAAAATGGTGAAGTAGGCAACGTCGTGAAGATTGGTTCTACCTTGAGATTAGAACTCGACATCTAGCCTCGTGTCGTTAAATTGTGAAGTAGGCAACGTTGTGTAGATTGGTCCTAGCTAAAGATTAGGTCTCGACATTTAGCTTAGTGTCGGAAAATAACGTAAGCGACGATGTAAGGTTTTCTCCGCCAAGAAGGGAGCTTGTGGATATAGTGGAAATCTCGAGTAGGTGTACTCGAGGAGTGGAGTAGAAACGAGGATAGAGCCTCGTTGTCGAACCACTATAAATCTTGTTGTCTTGTCATTAGGTTGTCTCTTTCCTTACTCTTTACTTATTTTATTATCACTACACTTACCTATTACCATTGCTAATGCATTTGAATTGAACCTAATCATTATGCAACTTAGCTTCAAGTAAAAGATAGTTTTGATACAAACCTAATTGAAAGTAATTTTAATTAGGTGACTAATCAAAGAGAAACTATTAAACCCCCCCCCCCCTCTTCTAGTTTCTACAATTGGTATCAGAGAGATGCTCACTCAAGATCTTTGAAGTATATTGTACTTTAAAACTTAAATCGATCCATTGTCTCCTCAAATTAGAAGGTCAAGTTGTACTAAAGTTTCTCTTTGGTCAAACCTATTTTTTTGGAAAATAGGTCTTTTAATTGGTAATATTGCATCCCTCTTAGATTAGTAGCTTTTATGCATTTTAGATCTACTCTTGAAATGTATCTACTAGTTTGCATCTTGCTTTGTGTAGGTACTAGTGAAGATCAATCATTTAATTGGTTGTGGATTGAGTTACTTGCACTTGTAGAATACTCATCTTCATTGATCTTCAACATATTTGAATGATGATATCAAGTTGATTGGGAATGATACTAGTCCTTGAAGACTTAGTACTCATCATAGTCATTGTTGGGCTTTGCATTGATTCCTTGATGGATTGGAATGCTCTTTGTAGCAAAGGTACGCTTTCGTTCTTCCACACGCCCTTTGATCATTCCTTTGATCATTACTTGACTATGTGCTTGTTCTTGGCATCCTTGCCTTGACATTTGTTTGTGGTTTGTGATTCTTTTCTTTTATCCTCTCAAACCTTCATTGCTTGGATACTTGACTTACAATGGTGATGTAGAGTGAGTTAGTAGTAGCTTAAAGTATCAAGCATGATATCTATGATTTGCACCCATACGGTTAGTAGGCCCTTTGTGGGAGAGAAAGTAAATTGATACCTTGATTATATTTTGGTTTAGAATAAGACTATTATTTAAAGTGATCTTAGTCTATGCATCAATATTTAGCTTGTGTTTATTCATTACCAAAGCGGTTTAACACTTCACCGGAAAGGAACGTCTTAAACAACTATATATGACACAAGCTCTTCGTCTCCACGATTTGAAGATTGTCATTAATCCCTTGAGCATTAGTCTTAGTCTTGATTCACTTCCCTTGACTTCTCTCCACTTTTCTTTTTCTCTACGAGTAGTCGTTTGTCCGTTTCGGTTCTTTCGATCTCGATTCAACTCGTAATCCTTCATTAAGGCATATTGCTTAGTGTTATGATGATCCAATGATATACTAAAAGGTTTAAGATATATTTTTAAGTATTTTAGAAAACTTGGTTTTCAAAAATTTGGCGTATTTCATTGATAAAAACCTGCCTCTGTAGGCGGTTCTTTATCTCTGGCGGTTCAAACCCGCGGTTCTCTATCGATACGGAACCGCGGGCAGTAAAACTTGTCAGAGCACCAGTTTTATTAATTTAATCTTTTTCAAACAAAACCCTCTCTCTCCCAAAAACACACAGCCGTCGGGTTCCACTTTTTTCACCATTGTTGAAGCTTCAAAACCTTCAATCACTCAAATTAATTGATTCCAAGTTGTGGGTTTCACTCATCCTTCATCAAACATCAATTAATTGTAAGTATTTTCTTTTAATTTCATCTATTTTGTTCTAGGGTTCATCCTTTCATAATTGGGGATTTTTTAAATTGAAATTGAATTAGAACCTTAATAGGAATATGGGTTGACATAGTTATTTTACTATGATTCCTTAGGTTCACATTCATTGAGACTTCACTAAAACCGACTTGTAGAACAAATCCGAATTTTGGCTAAATGATTTTGGTTAAAAGATGGAATTGAGATGAACCCATGAACAAATAGGTAATTGCATTGTTAATGCTCACCTAAAAACCTTGTTTTGAAAAACCAATGTTCTAGTCCATTGTTGATCCAACATAGTTCATATGTTCTTGGTTAATAATGGAATAGATACATTGTGAACATGAGAATGATATTGATTCAATCCTTTGTTTGTCAAGAAATTGATATAACACATTCTCATATTTTGATTTTTGATTTTATTTTTCATATGAGGGATTGGAAATATATTTTCTTGTATTTATTTAGGTACTAATCATGCCTTCACAATACCAAAAGGATCATCAACTCACTAAACAATATATGCCGAACATTTCCCAAACCTTTGCATCCACTCAACTTCGAAACTCCTTTTCATCACTTTCAACACAAAATTTCCATGAGGGTAGAGTTGTTGATGAGGGAATAACGGGTTATGTCTATATCAAATCTATGTTTGAGCATACGGGGTTTGATTGCTTGCTCTACATAGAATAAGATATATTGTAACACCCCCACAAAATGCAATGCGCAGCGGAACTACTACATTTGGGTGCTACACAGTTATCATTACACACAAGATATATCGAACGACTCTAAAGAGACGTCAACTTAAAACTTGAATTAAAAATTGTTAAAAGATACATGTCCACGGTTTTTCCAACCCCACTTGGTAAAACAGAGTTTAGCGTTTTCGGTCCCCATGAATCTCAACCCAAAAATTTCAGTTTCACAACAACATAACATTAAAGTTAAAAATGTTTAAGTAGGAAAGGGAGGAAAAACAAGCAGACTCCAAGCCATACACACAACATCCATCCCATGCACGCTCCATGCTACACTTCAGCGGTTACCTGAAACACATGCCAAAATTTGGTCAACGAAAACGTTGAGTGGAATTCATAGGTTTTACAATTCATTTTGAACGCATGTGAAATAAAAACCATTCACGATCATTCATAGACTTGTCGATCAAACAATCTATGTTCAAGATACTGACAATTGTGTTTAAGCTCATGACACTAAACCGTTAACCCAATCACCCGCGTAATAATTACCGGCGTGATTCAGATGATACCATGGCCCCTAATAAGGCATCAGTTGCAATTATACCTTATCTCTTATCACAAATTATCCGTCCGCAGGGGGTATCAACGTACTAGCCCTCGTCTCGGATAGGGTAGTCAACCCCATAGTACTATCACTTTGTATAAGCGGCTATTTCCCCCTTCGCAAGGGCAAGACAATAGTTAATAGTTCATGAAATTAGGGTCTTTTGCAACTAGGTACTCAACACAATTTCAAAGGCAACATTCGGGACCAACAATCATTCATGACATACGTTCATTTTAAAAACTAGCATGCATTTCCCTCGCGGGTAAAACAGTTTGAAATAATAATAAGCGAGGCTATAAATTCACACCTTATATATCAAGTAGTCGATAGTTCGAGAGATGATCACTGACGACGATACGGATGCCCGGGTAAATCAACACCTATCAACCAAATAACGCGTAATGAGTAATCTCATTTTAAAACCTTATGGTACTGTATAAAATACATAGATACTAGTCAATTAGGACAATTACAACTCACGCCAACACAAAACAACAAGCGTTACTCATTTTACACCATTCGTCCTTATTATCATCGTTAACCATTTTTATTCATTTTCGCCGATACTTACCAAAAGTACGGGCTATTTTACTATACTTAACCATCTTTATAAAATTTGACAAAATTCTCAAAAATACTATAAGACCTGTAGATAACACATATTTAATCCCAATAAAAACTTTTACTTCTACGACCCGTTACTCAACGCTTTTCCAAAAACTACATTTTTCGGACTGAAATTGTACTTCGACCAAGTTGGACCCGTTTGACCCGTTTAAAACACTCCATTGACCCATTCGACACCTAAGTCCTAAATTAGACTCAAATGTGCAGGTTTGACACCAAAATTCAGTCCTTGACCATTTACCAAACTAGACTTATAGTCCCCGGGATTTGACCTAAACCAATCACAACTTCGGATTATGACGGTTTTCATCTCCCGGTACACGAATTTCAAAACGTCATAACTTTTGACTCGTTAGGAGTCGTAAGCTCTACTTTATACCAAATCGAAGCTAAGAAAATTCTCTACAAGTCTATCCTATCCACAAGACCTGTTTTCAAAATGATTTTACAAAAATGCCTTAAACTTTCTGCCTAAATTTTTACCATACCAAAATCACACTTACGCTCGATTCCAACCCTATTTATCGTTACTAGGCATCATCCTAAGCTTCCCTAATCACAACCAAACCATATTTTCAGTTCCTAACCCCTATTGATCATCAAACTCATAAGCTAAAAACCTAAAAACAAACATGCAACCACTTGTATCCATCTAAAACACCTATGAACACAAGATTAAACACAAAACCAATGCTCAAAACATCAATCACCATGGCTCCTGATTGTAGTGTTTTACTACTCTTTAGGAAAAGAGCGTAAATAGCGGAAAGTATTAAGTACGACGGTTTAGGAAAACCGTGCACTAATGACCCAATCACTTAAAAGAGAGAAGAGATTCGTTTCCCAAGGAGGTATATGTGTGTGAATTAATTTGTATTTATTTGAGATTAATATTAAGAAGAATGGGGATGAGAAGACGGTTACGATAAAATTAAACTACGACGAAAAAGACGAAAACGTAAAGCCGTGAAAAACTACCCAAACTAAAAATTTATTAAAACCAAAAACAAAATATCAAAAAGGCTAAAAAGAAGTCTAAAATAATATAAATAAAAATAAAAATCCAATAAAGATATTTTAAAACCTTTTATTAATTAAATAATTAATTTTAAATGCTAATTAAAGCCCTAAAATTAAATTTAACTAATTCAAATGTCTAAAATATGATTTTATTGAATAATCACTTAACTTATATTATTAGAAGACTAAAAAGTAATTTTCTAAAAATTAAAACCTATTAAAACTATTTTTAAAACTCTAAAAATGATTAAAACCTAATTAAACTTAAAATAATTATAAAAATAAATCTAAAAGTTATAAAAATATTCTAAAAATGGAAATAGTCCTAATTAATGACAAAGAACCTAGGAAAAATGAAAAAGAAGGAAAAAGAAAATTTTGAAAATTAAATAATAAAATAATATTAAAATATTGCTAAAAATTAAAAGTTACTAAAATTTGAAATAAAAAATTTCTAAAAATCCTAAATAATATAATTAAGAGAAAAACACAAATCTAAGCTTCTAAACCTTTTTTAATAATTTTATAAAAATCCTTAAAGTTTATAAAAAACCTTAAAATATTATAAAATTAAAAATAAATGTTTTTGAAACCAAAACTAGTTGTAAACCTCAAAAATATATTTTAAAACCTAAAAACTATTTTTTCTAAAAATTAAAAATCTTTTTGGTATTTTTTAATGATTTAATAAAAACGTATATTAAATAAATCCTAATAAATAATCTAATAATGGGAAAAATATGAAAAGTAGCTAGAAAAATCTATAAACTTATTAAGATTCTAGGAAAAATGAAAATAATCAAAAATGAAAAGCAAATAAGCTGGAAAATCCAAAATAAGCCACGGCTTTTAATAATAAGCTAGAAATGGAAACTGGTTAAGTAACTATTGTGTTGAGAGGCTAACAGAAAAAGCCTCATAGATCAATGGTAAACCCTTTCACTCCTGCACGACAGGTCGGGGGTTCGAGTCCATGCTATGACGGTTTTTGCTTTTTATTTTTTTTTTATTTTTTTCTTTTTCAAGCCAAATCAGTGACCTTAAACAGCTACAATCCAACTCCAATTCCACTTTAAATACAAGATTAAGCCAAGTTTTAGAATCAAAACGTGCCAGACTTGATGTTTTCTGATGAACAATGGAAGTGCACACTTGTGCACTTCTTAATGCCAAGAGGGGCTTGGTTTGAGCTTATTTGGTGGATAAGTTGGACAATGGGGGCACCCTTGTGCTCATAGAAGCACAAGGAGTCACAATTACAAGTAGCTAACACTCAGCACACCAACTAAATCAAACCCAAAGCACATACAACCCTAAACAAGTTTCTGTGACAGAAAACTAGGAAAGTGGGCTGTTATGAGCTATCAAATGCAACCTAGTGATTTCTAGGAGCTCAAATTGAACACACAAACTCTCAAACAAGTGCACAATCAATATCAAACCTAAAATCACACAATCACTCACAGATTATCAAGATTCAATCATCAAAAATTCATGAAAAATAGACAGAATAGTGCTAAGCAGATTTCTAACACACTTTATCCTTTTTTAAGCAACAACTTAGCTCCAAACTTGATCAAGTGATTACACAACAATCAAACAATCTATCTCAAACCTTTTTCAATTACACTAACACCTATTTAAAGCATGAATCAAATTCTTACCCTGCTTAAACTTATTGCCAAACACCCCTTAAAATCTTTAAAACAAACTTTTAAACACTAAATCACTCACAAACTTCTTCAAACTGATTCAAAGTTATTCTAACATGCATATAGCAACTTAAGTACACCAATCCAAGCAGATTAAACACACATTAGCATGAAATCAAATAAAGCACATGAAACTCATATTTTCTGAAATTTTCAAATAGAAAAAGAGGATTACCTTAGGACCCTTACATCCAAGGGTCCTAGTGGATGCTACACCACCTCCCTACCAGCCCGGGCTGGTGCTGACCCTTTATCAACACTTCTTCAACCTGTTTGAAACAAATCAAAAGAAAAAAAAAAACAAGATAATAACAATATCTTACTGTATTATTTTTCTTTCTTCTTAAAATTCTTTCAAACCTTCTTAAAACCTTTCTTAACACGTTTTTATATCTCTTATATCAGCAATAACATGAACCTCTAACAACAATCCTTAGAAAAGTTCCTTACCAGAAATCTTTTCAAATTTTCAGAAAACCTAAACAATTTTGAAACTCAAAATTATTTATCCAAATCAAATGAATGGAACTCAGAATCAAGCATAACCCAACACACAACTTTTTATAAACTAAAAAGGAATTACAATTGAATTTTTCAAATACCAAACTTTTATTTTATAAAAAAGGGATTACAAGGATTTTATGCTTAAAACTGGAACAAGGGCTTCACACAGGTTGTGAGCTCCTTTTATAGAGGCCTAAGAACTATCTAGAATGCAAATAACAAAACCCTAATGAATAGAAAATCCCAAATGTGCCCTTGAACGGTTTTGAGTGGTGAGCTGTCCTTTTTGATCTCCTTCGTTCATTTTTGCTTTGAGAGTAAGCATTTATCCTTAGCCTTTGATTTGGGACACGTCACAAGACTTGGGGCCTAAGGTGAAAGCTGATTGGTTGAGAGGGAATTGGGGTTTTGGAACACACGCGTGGGATTGGTGTGTTTGTGTGTGGGAAGGGTTTTCTCATGTGTGAATCAAACGTGGGAGAGGTGAATTGGATTTTACCCAAGTTTAAGTTGGGGTGAATTCTGGGCTGTAAAAAAGATATACAGTACTCCCTTTGATCCGTTTTTAGGGGAAAAGTACTTGTTTGGCGCAATTTGAGGTTTAAATGTTTGAACTTGGCACAAATGGTCCTTATCTTTTGGAAATTCTGGCATATAAGGTTTTTAGCCCTAAAATCGTTTCTCCTTTGTTAATATCTTTCACATCTTTGCATTTTTGGCACAAGACTTTGTAAAAGGCTTATCAAGGGTTGTTTTTGACCTTTTGTGATAATTCAAGGGCTGAACTTGGACTATATTGATCTTCAAAGGTCTTCTTTGCAACTTTAACTTCATGAGGGACCATAGTTGACAAATTTGATTTGTTGAGGGACCAATCTTGCCATTTCTTCAAAGTTGAAGGACCTTTTTGCAATTTTGACAAACTTAAGGGACCAAACTTGTAATTATTAATATACAAGGGTTTTAAGTGTCATTTCTTCATTCTTGGATGATCAATCTTGCTTTGTCTTCAAGTCTTCAAGGGTATTTGATGAAAATTCCATGATTAGGGCCCGGTTCTTTGTACGGCTTCGTTTCTCGTGTCCGTTTTTCCTTGTATCTTGTCATCTTTTGTCTTTTTCACGATATCCATACCTAAAACACACAAGTAAACAAACACAAGCATATATATGGTATTTTATGACATTTTAGTGCATTTAAAGCCCGAAAAGAACGATGAGATCATGTATAAATGCCATCTCATCACTCCCCCATACTAAGCCATTGCCGTGCCCTCACGCAATGCTAGAATAAAGTATCTAAGCATCACCAAAGTTCAATTTTATTATCCTTTATTGAAAAGTAAAAGACTTGCAACATACTATGAGATTTGTGTAAAGACATAATGTATGATTTTCATCACCAAAATGTGACTTTTAGGGTCAAAGAATAGAAACAAGTCAATGTCCCTTAGAGTAAATTTCGTCATCCTTGATTGTCATACATTCCATGCTAAGTGCAAAAACAAGATCATTGTTGGTACAAGTCACAATGCTAACACTACTCATACGTTCAAATTGTGTAATACTTTTTCTCCCCGCAATCCTAGTTATTATAAAAGGAAATGGGTTACTAGCATTTTTTATCTAATTGTCATGGATCACAAGTGATTCATATTGACTTATTTGAGTAGTTATTAGTCCGAAAGCAAAGTAGCACGATTTGATCAATAGTTAGCCGAAGGACAAAATCTTTTAAAACGGCTTCTCGTGTATCTCCTTAAGTTCATATCTTGGCATAACTTGTTTCACGATTTGAGACCTTTCTCGGACCGATATTTGGCATGTACTTCATACTTCAAATCTTGGGAAGACGTTCTTGAAATAATGGTCTTCTCTTCATATATTTGGAATTTCTTCACTTGACGTTTTTGAGAGATTCTTCATATAGGACCACGACTTCATCATTTTTCTTCAATCTTTACTTTGGATTTTGATATACAACGATCCGCCTCCTTTTCGGACTTGGATATATTTATCCTCATACCTTGTTAGGGTCTTTTTGGATAGACTTTCTCCATTCTTTAGGGGAGTAATTGCTTCTCGTCGTGTGTCTCGATCCTTCATATTGATTTTGGAATAATGATACTTCACATCATCTTTGGATCTTTAGCAAAAATAGAGCTCCTCATGCCTTGTTAGGGCCTTTTTGGATGATCGCCAATCTTCGCGTCCCGCTTCAATAAGTTATGCCTTGGCTATGAACTCTATTCAACCCCGAGCAACTTTTAAACGATCTTGCGCTAGAGGCTAAGTAACCTTTCAAATCGTACGACCTTACTTATTGCAATTATGTTTTATTCCTAATGCATTGATCTTATGGGAAGAAAAAGCCACAATTAAAAACATATGAGTTTTTGAAAGAACACTTTCATGTTCTACGTTTAGCATGATCACTTGTCTAACTCTATCATTTCTCGTTCTTCACTATTTAAAGACCTCTAATTAAAGAGACTCGTGAATACTTAGCCGTGCAAGTCAAAATTAAGCCAAATTTGGATTAGCTTTCATTAAGACTATATCAAATCAAAGTTTTGGGTTTTCAAGCCACCTATAGGATCTTGCACTTTCTTGGACTTTTTCAAGTTTAGAGAATGCGTTTTAAAGTTCCCTTGATAAGTGACTTTCTAGAATCAATTATAGGAACTTGCGAAAAGTTCTTGTTCTTAACCCGAATGAATTAAGACTTTCGCGTTTTAAAGCTCCCTATATAAAAGTCTAGCAAAACTTGAATTGAGCGGGTTAAGGAATGTAAAGGGCTCCAAATGCCCATCAAGTAAAAAATTAACTCTTATTCTACCCATCGGAAAATATACATTCGTGTCTTAAAAACACTTATGAAAACTAAGAAAAATTTTAAAATTTGGCCATTTTTAGCCTTATTAGCAAAACAAAACATTGAAAATTGGAAAACGTGAGGGCGTAGCAAAGCAAGTACCTATTCACCCCTCCATACTAAAAGTAAACATTGTCCTCAATGTTTCGAGTCTAAAGGTGGAGCACCCCCATACTAGAGACGAAGAGTCGAATGCTTAGGATCTAGCATGGAAAGGGTGATCAACAATATATCTAAAGCCGTTTATTAATTATGCTAAAAGATAATTGTTAGAACAATAAAGGATATGTCATGGACTCGTGAAAAACTTCTTCAAACGAACGATGGAGGCTCACGTAAACGAACACGAGAGTCTTCAATCGTAGACGATGATGATGATCTAGATAACATAATCACAAACAATCACGAGACAACGAGTTGGAAGGGTACAAGTCCCTTATTAGTGAATATAAAAGATAAGCATGGGATCTCCCCCACGAGGCACCTCGTTTTTGATAACCGAGTCATGAGCTCGACTCGATCCCCTCAAAATGTGAACATTTAGGGATATCATGGTGTGGTCAATGGGGCTTACATGATAAACAAGGCCCAAAAAGCAACCGGTATAAAGGACTAAATCCTTAGATGATGCAAAATACCGGGGTCGAAGATGGCGTTCTCGTTTCCATTGGAAAAATACATCAACGCCACTTCATCACGTGCCATAAACTCAAAGAGTTTGAAGAAAATAGAAGAGAAGTAGAAGGGTGAGACAATTGGTAAGACAAACGTTTGAGCTACTCGAGGTAGACTCGCACCAAGCAAATAGAAAGATTTTCCATTTATTGCATCGGTGGAAGACCGAGATTTCCCTTTACATGAAATTCCGGGATCGAATATCTCGTCCTCGGTGGACAAGGATGAGGGAACATAAGTGGTTTCCTCCATACTAGAACCACACAAAACATCGTCAAAAGGAGTAGACGAGTTTGTAGCACTCAAAACATGCGGTGATGACGGAGTTAGATTTGTAGAAAAATCAATTAAATCACATTTAAGATCTTTTTCTTCTTTATCTTTTAAACTCTCCTTATGAAAACCCTTGTTGATTATGTCGAAAATATTCGGTGTTTCTAAGACGATGTTAGTCACACTAAAAATTCTCACATTTTGAAACCGTTTTGGTTTTGGTGGTGGCAAGTTCTCAAAACGTTTATCGACGAAGAAAACTTCCCCATCGGGGCCAACATATTCATCATCCGAAAGATCTTCCGTAGAAACCGGTAATTTATCAACACTTTTCAAGAATGAATGTTCGAGGTGAGGCGAAGGATTTTTCGATTCAAGTATTGATGGTTTCTTCTTTGTAGGCTTTGCACTCATAACCTCCACCGGCGGAGGAAATGGTAAATTGTTTTTGGCGACATTCCCTAAAACTCTTGGTGAAAATTCTTTGCAAATGACATTGGTCGAGTCACCATGGTTTAAAGTAGCAATAGAATATACATGAGAAAGATTGGAGTTTTGTGTTGCATTGATGACAAGTTCTTCCTCATTGAAACGAAGGGTGATTTTTCGAGCATGAACATCGATAAGTGCTCTTGATGTATCCAAAAATGAACGACCCAAAATGAGAGGAACTTTTCGATCGATGGGAATGTCTACAACGATAAAGTCAACGGGATAGTAAAACTTTCCGATTTTAACAAAAACGTCCTCGGCTACTCCACATGCCATGATCGTAGAATGATCGGCCATCTCGATGGACATGTTCGAAGGAGTAAGAGCCGGAAGCGAAAGCGATTTGAAAATCTCGAGAGGCATTAAATTAATACTAGCACCAAGATCGGCCAAGGCGTAGCATTCCTCCATATCTTGTATAGCACACGGAATCAAAAATTTACCGGGATCACCGACTTTTTGTGGTATGCGGCTTAGAAAAACCGATGAACAACTAGACGATTGTTGTAACTTTTCTTTGTTGTTTAGCATACTTTTGAAGTTTGCGGCGAATCGAGGCATCATGATTAAAGCATCGGCAAAACTTATGTTAAAATGCAAATCACGAAACATTTTCATAAATAGCTCAAATTGATAATTGTTCCTTTCTTGTGCTTTCTCTTTGTTACGTCTCGAAGGGTAAGGTAAAGGTGGTGTGGGTTGGTCATTAGGCAATGGCCTTGGAATCTCGGGTTCCACAATTGGTATTGGTGTAACCGTAGGTGTGGTTTGAGCGGTACTTCGTGGGATTGTAATGTGCTCCTTTTCGACCATCACCTCGGGTTCTTTCTCGATTTCCTTCTCCGTAGAAGTACTCGGACGAGAGATTGGTTCCTTGAAAGTTTTACCACTTCGTGTAGCAACAACCTTAAATTCTCCCCTCGGGTTGTTAATGGTATCACTAGGAAGACCACCCGAAGAAGAGGGCTTACACATGATAGCTTCAAACATCTTAGCCATTCGGTCCTCAAATTTTGATTGCCTAGCATCCGCTTTCAATACCTCTTGCTTAATCTCATGTTGTCCTAATTCCATCTTTTGTTGGTTTTGTTGAAGACGTTGGACATTTCCTTCCATTTTGTTAGCATGAGTTTTAAGTTCATTAGCAAGTTCATTTTTGAGCTCGTTTTTCAACTCGGACCTTAAGCTAATCATCTCACGTTGCATATTATCAAATTTAGCATCATTTGCTTTTGCATAATCTAAAAATTCTCCTTGCAAATTTTTCGTGTGAGCATTTTGAAAACCTTGTGTAGTATTTTGAAAATCACGGTTTTGGTTTTGATTAGAGATTTGTCCATTCCCACTTTGATAATTCCCTTTGTTGTAATTGCGTGTGTTGCCTTGGTAATTACCTTGGTTGTTGTTTCGATAATTGTTAGCATTTTGGTTTGGTGGAGCTTGATTTTGGCGGGAACCTTGGCCGTTTTGGTTATAAGTTCCCGTTGCTACATAAGCACTCGAAGTGTTACCATCCGCGGTAATGCACTCGGATAAATCATGAGCTCCTCCACACGATAAACAACTCTTAGCAACCGCTTTAACCGAAGCGGAATTGGAAGCTTCTTGAGCCTTCCAATGGGACATTAGATTAGCAAATCTATCAAAAAACCGATTTTCCTCATTAGCTTCATCATGTAAGGCGTTAATGCTACGAGACGATTGTGATGACGATGACGAACCCATATTGGCAACACTCGGTGTGTTACGAGGGCTATAAACCTTAGATCGATTTTCAATGATTTGTAAAGCCTCATTTGTCGTCTTGCACAAAAAATTACCACCCGCGGCGGCATTCAAATAATCTCGTTCATGATCATTAAGCCCATTATAAAAGGTATCAATTTGATGCAATTCCGAAAAATCATGGTGAGGACATTCATGTAACATCTCCTTAAATCGTTCCCATGCCATTGAAAAGCTTTCATTGTTACGTTGCACAAATCGTGAAATCTCATTTTTTAAGTGTGTTGTTTTCGATGGTGGAAAAAACTTGTTCACAAACTTAGAAACGAGATCGGCCCATGTCAAAATCGAATTTGGCGGTTCTTTCTCGAGCCAAATTTTTGCGGGACCATCCAACGAATATGGAAACAACATCATCTTAATGGCGTCATGCGGAACATCTTTGAATTTGCTAGTGGCGGTGAGACGGTTGAAATTCCTAATGTGGTAATGCGGGTTGTCTTTCTCGTGACCTCGAAATTTGTTTGCTTGTAGCATCGACATTAAACCCGTCTTAATCTCGAAATTCTCCGCAAGGATGGCGGGAATAACAATGGCCTCTCCAAAACCCTCGGTGGGTGCTTGTAGCAACTCCATCATAGTACGATTAGCCATTACGACTTCTTGTTCTATAATAGGTTCAACAATTGGAGGTTCTTCAACAATCAACGATCCTTGATTTGCTTGCTTTTGAAGTCGTTTACGAGCTCGTTTTGCTTGATTACGAGTGATCATAAACTTCACGAAGAATGGGAGGTGAGCAAAGAAGATTCTTTTTGGTTGTTTTGTGGATTTTCAATTTTTTTGTGTTTTTGATGATATTTAATTTTTTTGGATTTTGGTGTATCTTCGTAGACAACAATCTACAAAATCTCTCCTCGAATCAAACTCTTGATTAAAGAAGCCTCAAAGGAATGAAAACGATCACGTGGAGTGAACGCCTTCGAATGACTTTAGAACTTTGGTGAAAACCAAATTGTTCACGAGGGTTTAATCACAAAGAAAACCAAGCAAATATAGTATACGTATTAATACTTTGGGCGGCAAAACCCTCGATTAGCCTTCAATCTCAAAATACTCACAAGCAAGCGGGGAAACGAGGCGGCGCGAAGCACTTAAGAGCCTTTTTCCTTAGGGTATATTTTATAATACCCGCCTTATACCCACCTTATAGTTCGTATCTTTCAAAATCGAGCTTCACGAAAGTATTTATCTATTTTTGCCTTTTCTTTTTGTTTGAGATTCGAATACAATAATTAGGAGATCAAATCCAAATTAAGGTTGTGTTTTCACACTTTTGGAGATATTGTATTTTGATTGTGATACTTAATACAATATATTAATAATATTCACAAAGAAAAATCGAGAAAACCGATAATACGTGTTAAGGGAGTTCCACTTAACACAAATACTTATTATGGATAATATCAAAAACAAAATTTTCCAAATTAAGACACGACACACCTCCCCGGCAGCGGCGCCAAAATGATTGTAGTGTTTTACTACTCTTTAGGAAAAGAGCGTAAATAGCGGAAAGTATTAAGTACGACGGTTTAGGAAAACCGTGCACTAATGACCCAATCACTTAAAAGAGAGAAGAGATTCGTTTCCCAAGGAGGTATATGTGTGTGAATTAATTTGTATTTATTTGAGATTAATATTAAGAAGAATGGGGATGAGAAGACGGTTACGATAAAATTAAACTACGACGAAAAAGACGAAAACGTAAAGCCGTGAAAAACTACCCAAACTAAAAATTTATTAAAACCAAAAACAAAATATCAAAAAGGCTAAAAAGAAGTCTAAAATAATATAAATAAAAATAAAAATCCAATAAAGATATTTTAAAACCTTTTATTAATTAAATAATTAATTTTAAATGCTAATTAAAGCCCTAAAATTAAATTTAACTAATTCAAATGTCTAAAATATGATTTTATTGAATAATCACTTAACTTATATTATTAGAAGACTAAAAAGTAATTTTCTAAAAATTAAAACCTATTAAAACTATTTTTAAAACTCTAAAAATGATTAAAACCTAATTAAACTTAAAATAATTATAAAAATAAATCTAAAAGTTATAAAAATATTCTAAAAATGGAAATAGTCCTAATTAATGACAAAGAACCTAGGAAAAATGAAAAAGAAGGAAAAAGAAAATTTTGAAAATTAAATAATAAAATAATATTAAAATATTGCTAAAAATTAAAAGTTACTAAAATTTGAAATAAAAAATTTCTAAAAATCCTAAATAATATAATTAAGAGAAAAACACAAATCTAAGCTTCTAAACCTTTTTTAATAATTTTATAAAAATCCTTAAAGTTTATAAAAAACCTTAAAATATTATAAAATTAAAAATAAATGTTTTTGAAACCAAAACTAGTTGTAAACCTCAAAAATATATTTTAAAACCTAAAAACTATTTTTTCTAAAAATTAAAAATCTTTTTGGTATTTTTTAATGATTTAATAAAAACGTATATTAAATAAATCCTAATAAATAATCTAATAATGGGAAAAATATGAAAAGTAGCTAGAAAAATCTATAAACTTATTAAGATTCTAGGAAAAATGAAAATAATCAAAAATGAAAAGCAAATAAGCTGGAAAATCCAAAATAAGCCACGGCTTTTAATAATAAGCTAGAAATGGAAACTGGTTAAGTAACTATTGTGTTGAGAGGCTAACAGAAAAAGCCTCATAGATCAATGGTAAACCCTTTCACTCCTGCACGACAGGTCGGGGGTTCGAGTCCATGCTATGACGGTTTTTGCTTTTTATTTTTTTTTTTATTTTTTTCTTTTTCAAGCCAAATCAGTGACCTTAAACAGCTACAATCCAACTCCAATTCCACTTTAAATACAAGATTAAGCCAAGTTTTAGAATCAAAACGTGCCAGACTTGATGTTTTCTGATGAACAATGGAAGTGCACACTTGTGCACTTCTTAATGCCAAGAGGGGCTTGGTTTGAGCTTATTTGGTGGATAAGTTGGACAATGGGGGCACCCTTGTGCTCATAGAAGCACAAGGAGTCACAATTACAAGTAGCTAACACTCAGCACACCAACTAAATCAAACCCAAAGCACATACAACCCTAAACAAGTTTCTGTGACAGAAAACTAGGAAAGTGGGCTGTTATGAGCTATCAAATGCAACCTAGTGATTTCTAGGAGCTCAAATTGAACACACAAACTCTCAAACAAGTGCACAATCAATATCAAACCTAAAATCACACAATCACTCACAGATTATCAAGATTCAATCATCAAAAATTCATGAAAAATAGACAGAATAGTGCTAAGCAGATTTCTAACACACTTTATCCTTTTTTAAGCAACAACTTAGCTCCAAACTTGATCAAATGATTACACAACAATCAAACAATCTATCTCAAACCTTTTTCAATTACACTAACACCTATTTAAAGCATGAATCAAATTCTTACCCTGCTTAAACTTATTGCCAAACACCCCTTAAAATCTTTAAAACAAACTTTTAAACACTAAATCACTCACAAACTTCTTCAAACTGATTCAAAGTTATTCTAACATGCATATAGCAACTTAAGTACACCAATCCAAGCAGATTAAACACACATTAGCATGAAATCAAATAAAGCACATGAAACTCATATTTTCTGAAATTTTCAAATAGAAAAAGAGGATTACCTTAGGACCCTTACATCCAAGGGTCCTAGTGGATGCTACACCACCTCCCTACCAGCCCGGGCTGGTGCTGACCCTTTATCAACACTTCTTCAACCTGTTTGAAACAAATCAAAAGAAAAAAAAAACAAGATAATAACAATATCTTACTGTATTATTTTTCTTTCTTCTTAAAATTCTTTCAAACCTTCTTAAAACCTTTCTTAACACGTTTTTATATCTCTTATATCAGCAATAACATGAACCTCTAACAACAATCCTTAGAAAAGTTCCTTACCAGAAATCTTTTCAAATTTTCAGAAAACCTAAACAATTTTGAAACTCAAAATTATTTATCCAAATCAAATGAATGGAACTCAGAATCAAGCATAACCCAACACACAACTTTTTATAAACTAAAAAGGAATTACAATTGAATTTTTCAAATACCAAACTTTTATTTTATAAAAAGGGATTACAAGGATTTTATGCTTAAAACTAGAACAAGGGCTTCACACAGGTTGTGAGCTCCTTTTATAGAGGCCTAAGAACTATCTAGAATGCAAATAACAAAACCCTAATGAATAGAAAATCCCAAATGTGCCCTTGAACGGTTTTGAGTGGTGAGCTGTCCTTTTTGATCTCCTTCGTTCATTTTTGCTTTGAGAGTAAGCATTTATCCTTAGCCTTTGATTTGGGACACGTCACAAGACTTGGGGCCTAAGGTGAAAGCTGATTGGTTGAGAGGGAATTGGGGTTTTGGAACACACGCGTGGGATTGGTGTGTTTGTGTGTGGGAAGGGTTTTCTCATGTGTGAATCAAACGTGGGAGAGGTGAATTGGATTTTACCCAAGTTTAAGTTGGGGTGAATTCTGGGCTGTAAAAAAGATATACAGTACTCCCTTTGATCCGTTTTTAGGGGAAAAGTACTTGTTTGGCGCAATTTGAGGTTTAAATGTTTGAACTTGGCACAAATGGTCCTTATCTTTTGGAAATTCTGGCATATAAGGTTTTTAGCCCTAAAATCGTTTCTCCTTTGTTAATATCTTTCACATCTTTGCATTTTTGGCACAAGACTTTGTAAAAGGCTTATCAAGGGTTGTTTTTGACCTTTTGTGATAATTCAAGGGCTGAACTTGGACTATATTGATCTTCAAAGGTCTTCTTTGCAACTTTAACTTCATGAGGGACCATAGTTGACAAATTTGATTTGTTGAGGGACCAATCTTGCCATTTCTTCAAAGTTGAAGGACCTTTTTGCAATTTTGACAAACTTAAGGGACCAAACTTGTAATTATTAATATACAAGGGTTTTAAGTGTCATTTCTTCATTCTTGGATGATCCATCTTGCTTTGTCTTCAAGTCTTCAAGGGTATTTGATGAAAATTCCATGATTAGGGCCCGGTTCTTTGTACGGCTTCGTTTCTCGTGTCCGTTTTTCCTTGTATCTTGTCATCTTTTGTCTTTTTCACGATATCCATACCTAAAACACACAAGTAAACAAACACAAGCATATATATGGTATTTTATGACATTTTAGTGCATTTAAAGCCCGAAAAGAACGATGAGATCATGTATAAATGCCATCTCATCAGCTCCCCAAACACCCCCTTTTGCCGTGGGGTTTGGGTGACCAAAACACCACAACCAAATCAATTTTGGTGGGTTTGTTTAGTGATTATACCCTCATTTCACATGAATTTAACATGCATTAATCCAATTAACCTCAAAAACGAGTTTGAAAAATTCCTTTGATTCTTGAAAAAAAGTTTGAATGCATGTTGGATTTGAGTACATAGAAAGGTAGGGAATGATAAGATTAGAGGTGGTCTAACCTTAGTTTTGATGAAAACCAAGTAGAAAAAAAAATTAATGGTGGTTTTGGTGGGTTTGGGGGTGACCGTCAGCCTAAGGAGGAAGAGAGGGAGAGAAAAAAAATTTCCAAGTGTTTTTGTTATGTGTGTGTTTGTGTTTCCCCTTTTTGTAAAATTGGAAGGACCCATTGTGCAATTAAAGCTTTCTTTTGGCCTTAAGTAAAAACGTCACTAAAACTTTGCGGGATTGACTCACTAGTCATTTTAGAAAAATTTACGGGAGTCGAAAATTATCCCAAACACTCCAAAATACCTTTGGGATACTTTAAATGTACTCGGAAAGCTATAAAACTCACCCGACTCAACTTAACACGAACCGTAAGTAAAATTCTCGAAAAATTACATTATCGATAAAACGTCAATAATTATAGAAATTTGGGCATCCATCGGGATCGTATTCGTCATCGTCCTTCTTGAATCGTCAATCGTAAAAATTATAACCTCGAACATCGGCTTTAACCAAAATACTTATATATATAGAAATTAAAATTTATTAAAAATTTCAAAAATTAGCGTAATTTAGGGTAATGTTAATGACCTCGGTTCTAGGGTGTCACATCCACCCCTCCTTAAAGAGAGCGACGTCCCGGCGCTCGCCTCTTCTTGTACTCACATTTCGTTCTGCTGGAACAGATGAGGATACCTTTCCTTGAAAAAGTCCTCACGTTCCCAAGTGTATTCCGGTCCACGCTTAGAATTCCATCGAACCTTCACAATAGGAATTCTACTACGCTTCAGCCTCTTGACCTCTCGGTCCATAATTTCCACAGGTTCTTCCACAAAATGCATTTTGTCGTCCAGTCGAATCTCGTCCAAAGGAATCACCAATTCCTTATCCGCCAAACTCTTCTTCAGGTTCGATACGTGAAACGTGTCGTGAATAGCACTAAGCTCGCTCGGCAATTCTAACTTGTACGCTACTGGTCCAATTCGTTCAACGATCTTAAACGGTCCAATATACCTCGGACTCAACTTTCCTTTCTTCCCAAAACGAATTACACCCTTCCACGGCGATACCTTGAGCATAACCATATCTCCGACTTCAAACTCCAACGGTTTCCTTCTGTTATCGGCATAACTCTTTTGTCGGCTTCTCGCAGCAAGTAGTCGGTTCTTGATTTGCACAATCTTCTCTGTCGTTTCTAAAACCATTTCGGGTCCAGTTAATTGACTTTCTCCTACTTCACTCCAACACACGGGCGATCTACACTTCCTTCCATACAATGCTTCGAATGGTGCTGCCTTGATACTCGCATGGTAACTATTGTTGTACGAAAACTCCACTAGAGGCAAGTGGCGTTCCCAACTTCCTCCAAAATCAATCACGCATGCTCGGAGCATGTCCTCCATCGTCTATATAGTTCGTTCACTCTGGCCGTCAGTTTCCGGGTGATAAGCCGTACTTAAATTCAATTCAGTGCCCATCGCACGTTGAAGCGATTTCCAAAATTCCGAAGTAAATCTATTGTCGCGATCCGAAATGATCGATAACGGCACTCCATGTCTGCAGACGATCTCTTTCACGTACACACTGGCTAGCTTTTCCATACTGTCCGTCTTCTTCATAGGTAAGAAATGAGCAGATTTCGTTAACCTATCCACTATTACCCATATCATATCACATCCACTAGGAGTTCTAGGTAAACCCGTCACGAAATCCATAGCGATTTTCTCCCATTTCCATTCTGGGATCTCTGGTTGTACCAACAATCCAGACGGTTTCTTATGTTCTGCTTGAACTTTCGCCCAAGTCAAACACTTACTAACGTAACGAGCAATATCCACCTTCATATTCGGCCACCAATAAGCTTTCTTCAGGTCGTGATACATTTTATCCGATCCAGGATGTATCGAATACTTCGACTTATGAGACTCGTTCATAACCAATTCTCGTACTCCAGGCTTTCCTTCCTCAGATGAACACAATGGTAACCAAATCCGATTCTCAAAATATCTCAATCCGTCTGACCTAATCACAAAAAGAGGTTTCAACATTCTTCCCAAGTTCTCAGCTTCAATATTCCCTTTCATTAGTCCCCTCTCTTGAGCCTTCAGTATAGTTTCGGTTAAGTCAACGCTCTCAGTCATCACCAAAGCTCTGACTCTCAAAGGCTTCTCTCGTTCCTTCCTACTCAGTGCATCCGCTACAACATTCGCCTTGTCGGGGTGGTAGCGAATTTCGCAGTCGTAATCACTTAGTAGTTCTACCCATCGTCTCTGTCGCATATTCAACTCCTTTTGATCTAAAATGTGTTGCAAACTCTTGTGGTCAGTGAATACAACACACTTCGTCCCATACAAATAGTGTCTCCACAACTTCAAAGCAAAGACTACAGCTCCTAATTCCAAATCGTGCGTCGTGTAATTCTCCTCATTCTTCCTCAGTTGTCTCGACGCGTAGGCTATCACCTTTTCACGCTGCATCAATACCGCTCCATAACCCTTACGAGATGCATCACAATACACTACAAAGTCTTCGGTTCCTTCAGGCAATGACAATATCGGTGCGGAACATAACTTGTCCTTGATCGTTTTGAAAGCGAATTCTTCCTCATTTCCCCATTCATATACTCTATTCTTTTCGGTAAGCTTTGTCAATGGTTTTGCAATCAACGAAAATCCTTCAATGAACCTTCGATAATACCCAGCTAAACCAAGGAATTGTCGAACTTCAGTCGGCGTTGTCGGTGCCGACCATTCCCTGATCGCTTCGACCTTGGCAGGATCCACGCGAACTCCCTTGTTATCAATCACGTGACCAAGGAATTGCACGGATTCTAACCAAAACTCACACTTCGAGAACTTCGCATACAGCTTCTCCTTCTTTAACAACTCTAAAATCTTTCTCAGGTGCTTCTCGTGCTCCTCCTTACTCTTAGAGTAAATAAGAATATCATCGATGAAAACAATAACAAACTTATCTAGATACGGCTTGCATACGCGATTCATAAGGTCCATGAATACAGCAGGCGCGTTCGTCAACCCAAACGACATCACTCAAAATTCAAAGTGTCCATACCGCGTACGAAAGGCAGTTATAGGAATATCCTCCTCTCTTACACGTAGTTGATGATACCCTGATCTTAAATCGATCTTTGAGTATACACTGGAACCTTGCAATTGATCAAACAAATCGTCAATCCTCGGCAATGGGTACCGATTCTTAACCGTCAGCTTGTTGAGTTCTCTATAGTCAATACACATCCGAAACGAACCATCTTTCTTCTTCACAAACAACACTGGCGCTCCCCATGGTGATGAGCTCGACCTAATAAATCCCTTGTCCATCAATTCCTTCAGTTGATCCGATAACTCCTTTAACTCGGATGGTGCTAATCGATAGGGTGCACGCGCAACCGGCGCAGCTCCTGGCACCAAATCAATTCGAAACTCGACCTCACGGGTTGGTGGTAAACCTGGCAGCTCATCTGGAAAAACTTCCGGATATTCGCAGATAACTGGTACCTCTTCAATCCTCGCCTCTAAATCACCATCACTCGAAACCTGTGCCAAAAACACATTGCATCCGCTCTCTACATACTTCATCATTTTCAAACAGGAAATCACTTTCAAATGAGAAGTGCATTCGTCTCCCTTCACAGTCAAGACTTTATTCCTCAACGGAATCTGAACTAATCTCTCGCCACAGACGATCATAGCACTGTGCGCCATTAGCCAATCCATTCCCACAATCACGTCAAACGATCCTAGCTCTATAGGCATCAAGTCAATTTTAAAAGCGTAATTTCCTAACTTCAAGGTACACCCTTTCAGTATAGAATTCGTACTAACAATTTTTCCATCGGCTAACTCAACGTTATAACTAGTCGCTAACAACACCGGTTTTCTATCGATATGACGACTAAATTTAACATCTACAAAACTCTTGTCGGAGCCAGAATCAAACAAAATACTAGCATAACAAGCGTCGAGCAAAAACGTACCGGTAACCACGTTAGGACCCTGTGGTTTATCAGCCGTCCCTACTTGATACACGGCAACAGCATTGTTACCTCCCTACTTGTTTCCTGCCTTCGGGCAATTCACTTGCATATGACCTCTCTCTCCACATCCAAAACATCCCCTCATTCTGATAGCATTCGCCCCAGTGGCTACCCCTCTCGTTCGGCAATCAGACATCCTGTGACCTGCTTTTCCACATTTGCCGCATGCAGGCGGGCAATTCCCTACATGGTACAAGTTGCACCTACCACAGTGGGGATTAACTTTTACTCCTCTGGGGTTTGTCACAGCTCTCATCCCTTCATTCCTTCGTTGGTTAAACTGCTGATTGCGGTTCTGACCATGGTTGTTTCGATTTCCACCTCGGTTTTGGCCCTGGGATTGATTGCTCTATGCCGCTTCCCATTTCCTCTTATTTCCTTCAGCAATGAAGTTCTTCTTGTCCTGGAGCTTGACATCCATCAATGCGTGAGCCATCTGGACCGCTTCATCAAACGACCCAGGTTTAGACGAAGTCGTCTCACCCTTGATATTACTGGATAAACCTTTGATGTACTGTTTCATCTTCTTGGCATCATTGGCAAAAATGTCTGGACACAAAAGGCTTAGTTCATTAAACCTCCTGGTGTAAGCAGTGATATCATTGTTCTTCAAGGTCAGGTGCCTCAACTCATCTTCCAATTGACCCAATTCCTCTTCCGGGCAGAACTTCTTGGTCAAAAGAGCTTTTGTTGCAGTCCATGTTCTTGCATTCGCTACAGCCAATCCAACCGTGGCTACTTGGGTGTTCCACCAACTTAATGCATCATCAAGAAACGTAGCAGCCGCAAACTTGACCTTGTCCGCTTCTGAACAACCACTAATCTCGAAAGTACTTTCAACCTTTTCCAACCATCTCCTAAGTTCTAGAGCTCCACCAGTTCTACGAAATTGCGTGGGACCGCATTTCATAAAACTAGAATAAGTACACTCTCTCGGGGCTTGCTGTCTCCCCGCGTTTCTACCCTGGTCTTGATTTCTTCCTGCTCGGTCTGCTTCTAGCGCATTTGCTATAGCTTCCTGAATCATCGTGTTCACACGATCGACAGTTAGCTTTGGAGGCATGGTGCGTTATCGAATATCTCTTTCTGCAAGACAGGAAAAATAGAAAAAACAATGTAAGTACATACATCAAGATTAAGATGGATTTCTCTTTCAAGACATATTATAAATACAACGACACATCACTACAGAGTTACTAATATTCATCAATTCACATCACAAAAGATCAAATTTAAGACATATCACAGATCATGAAAGGTAAACATGGATTGTATTGATAATTAACCAAAATTGTGACAAGTATTGCCACTACAATCATTCACCATAAAACTTAAGTCCTCAAGTTTTTCGTCATAATTCCATCATACAAAAGTCTAAAACAGTTCTATTACAACGATCAAAGATAAAATACAAGACAAGCAACTAGGCATGTGGTGATCCACACGGCCTCTTGGATGGCGGTTCATCATCATCTTCCTCGGGTTCCTCATCGCTATCATCCTTGTCCACATCATCCATTTTTCTCTTTCCTTTGTCGTCCGGCCCACATTCAGTCTCCTTTTTCGTCCCTGACGTAGACCCACACTCAATCGCTACCTGATTTCCCACAGTAATACAAGCACCTCTGGTAGGTGGCTGGATCATGAAGTCATTAGCTTCCAATTCCAAATCGTCCACAAATCTCCAATCTGGGGGCAATGATGCTCTCACTCGATGCTCCCAACTCTGCATCCTAGACAATCTCACTTGATCTTCCCTAACACGGTCAAGACTAGCGCTCAAATTCGCGACCATCGATCTTAGACTGTTGATATCACTTTTGTTTACATTTCCATCATACTCAATTCTTGCATTCCTTTCCAACAGTCTTTGGTCTGCCCTTTCATTCTCGTCGAATCTGTCGATCACCCTTGATTCCACTATGTACCGCATGAACATCGATTCATCCAAACCTCTCACAACACGCCGTACGTCATGGTAAGCTCTTGGTCCGGGGCAGCAAACTCTTGAGATGCCTTGATGAAGAAAATTTGTGCTCACTGCACCTTCGGATCTTCTGGGGATACCTGGTGCACCAACCAGATGGGAAGTACGCATAGGCCTGAGGCAAGTAGTTCTCCTTTGGTCGAGGTCCTGGGCTCACACATCGTTCGTCTCAGCTTGTCCTTCAGCAGCTGTTCCAACACTTCCCCCCTCGTGACCTACGACGTAATCGTTTCCATTACCATTAGGCGGTACCTCGGCCATTCCTGCAATAACAGCGAATTTCGGAGGGTACATAAGTAATTATACAATATTTATAAATACATGCATGCAAATGCAATGCAAAGGTGGTACATATGCCCAAAATGTAATAATATGATGCTCATGCATGATTAATACAAAAATTACGATGTCGGATATTCCACGTATAATTCAACGTCTACATATAGTAATTTCCATACTTACGTAATAATTACCCACATATATACTTCAACTCAAAAGTATACGTCAAATGCCATGAATACAAAAATAAATCTTACCGGAGCCATGCAGGATAGTTGTGTGTGCTTGGACAATTTCTTACGACACCAAAAGTTATAGTTTAGGATTTTCAAAAACGACCTAGTTCTCTATAACTCATGGCTCTGATTACCAATCTGTAACACCCCCACAAAATGCAATGCGCAGCGAAACTACTACATTTGGGTGCTACACAGTTATCATTACACACAAGATATATCGAACGACTCTAAAGAGACGTCAACTTAAAACTTGAATTAAAAATTGTTAAAAGATACATGTCCACGGTTTTTCCAACCCCACTTGGTAAAACAGAGTTTAGCGTTTTCGGTCCCCATGAATCTCAACCCAAAAATTTCAGTTTTACAACAACATAACATTAAAGTTAAAAATGTTTAAGTAGGAAAGGGAGGAAAAACAAGCAGACTCCAAGCCATACACACAACATCCATCCCATGCACGCTCCATGCTACACTTCAGCGGTTACCTGAAACACATGCCAAAATTTGGTCAACGAAAACGTTGAGTGGAATTCATAGGTTTTACAATTCATTTTGAATGCATGTGAAATAAAAACCATTCACGATCATTCATAGACTTGTCGATCAAACAATCTATGTTCAAGATACTGACAATTGTGTTTAAGCTCATGACACTAAACCGTTAACCCAATCACCCGCGTAATAATTACCGGCGTGATTCAGATGAAACCATGGCCCCTAATAAGGCATCAGTTGCAATTATACCTTATCTCTTATCACAAATTATCCGTCCGCAGGGGGTATCAACGTACTAGCCCTCGTCTCGGATAGGGTAGTCAACCCCATAGTACTATCACTTTGTATAAGCGGCTATTTCCCCCTTCGCAAGGACAAGACAATAGTTAATAGTTCATGAAATTAGGGTCTTTTGCAACTAGGTACTCAACACAATTTCAAAGGCAACATTCGGGACCAACAATCATTCATGACATACGTTCATTTTAAAAACTAGCATGCATTTCCCTCACGGGTAAAACAGTTTGAAATAATAATAAGCGAGGCTATAAATTCACACCTTATATATCAAGTAGTCGATAGTTCGAGAGATGATCACTGACGACGATACGGATGCCCGGGTAAATCAACACCTATCAACCAAATAACGCGTAATGAGTAATCTCATTTTAAAACCTTATGGTACTGTATAAAATACATAGATACTAGTCAATTAGGACAATTACAACTCACGCCAACACAAAACAACAAGCGTTACTCATTTTACACCATTCGTCCTTATTATCATCGTTAACCATTTTTATTCATTTTCGCCGATACTTACCAAAAGTACGGGCTATTTTACTATACTTAACCATCTTTATAAAATTTGACAAAATTCTCAAAAATACTATAAGACCTGTAGATAACACATATTTAATCCCAATAAAAACTTTTACTTCTACGACCCGTTACTCAACGCTTTTCCAAAAACTACATTTTTCGGACTGAAATTGTACTTCGACCAAGTTGGACCCGTTTGACCCGTTTAAAACACTCCATTGACCCATTCGACACCTAAGTCCTAAATTAGACTCAAATGTGCAGGTTTGACACCAAAATTCAGTCCTTGACCATTTACCAAACTAGACTTATAGTCCCCGGGATTTGACCTAAACCAATCACAACTTCGGATTATGACGGTTTTCATCTCCCGGTACACGAATTTCAAAACGTCATAACTTTTGACTCGTTAGGAGTCGTAAGCTCTACTTTATACCAAATCGAAGCTAAGAAAATTCTCTACAAGTCTATCCTATCCACAAGACCTGTTTTCAAAATGATTTTTACAAAAATGCCTTAAACTTTCTGCCTAAATTTTTACCATACCAAAATCACACTTACGCTCGATTCCAACCCTATTTATCGTTACTAGGCATCATCCTAAGCTTCCCTAATCATAACCAAACCATATTTTCAGTTCCTAACCCCTATTGATCATCAAACTCATAAGCTAAAAACCTAAAAACAAACATGCAACCACTTGTATCCATCTAAAACACCTATGAACACAAGATTAAACACAAAACCAATGCTCAAAACATCAATCACCATGGCTCCCCAAACACCCCCTTTTGCCGTGGGGTTTGGGTGACCAAAACACCACAACCAAATCAATTTTGGTGGGTTTGTTTAGTGATTATACCCTCATTTCACATGAATTTAACATGCATTAATCCAATTAACCTCAAAAACGAGTTTGAAAAATTCCTTTGATTCTTGAAAAAAAGTTTGAATGCATGTTGGATTTGAGTACATAGAAAGGTAGGGAATGATAAGATTAGAGGTGGTCTAACCTTAGTTTTGATGAAAACCAAGTAGAAAAAAAAATTAATGGTGGTTTTGGTGGGTTTGGGGGTGACCGTCGGCCTAAGGTGGAAGAGAGGGAGAGAAAAAAAAAGTTCCAAGTGTTTTTGTTATGTGTGTGTTTGTGTTTCCCCTTTTGTAAAATTGGAAGGACCCATTGTGCAATTAAAGCTTTCTTTTGGCCTTAAGTAAAAACGTCACTAAAACTTTGCGGGATTGACTCACTAATCATTTTAGAAAAATTTACGGGAGTCGGAAATTATCCCAAACACTCCAAAATACCTTTGGGATACTTTAAATGTACTCGGAAAGCTATAAAACTCACCCGACTCAACTTAACACGAACCGTAAGTAAAATTCTCGAAAAATTACATTATCGATAAAACGTCAATAATTATAGAAATTTGGGCATCCATCGGGATCGTATTCGTCATCGTCCTTCTTGAATCGTCAATCGTAAAAATTATAACCTCGAACATCGGCTTTAACCAAAATACTTATATATATAGAAATTAAAATTTATTAAAAATTTTAAAAATTTCAAAAATTAGCGTAATTTAGGGTTACGTTAATGACTTCGGTTCTAGGGTGTCACATATATACCCCTTGTTTCTTCTAGAATTCTTTAGTACTTACTCTATGTTTGAATTCAATGGCGAAATCTTCATTCGATTCTTGTTGAATGATCAAATCATTCAATATTCTCTCGAAGATTTTGGTGAAATTCTTGGTGTGCCATATGAAGGCACTTGTCGTTTCACGGACAAATGGAGACTTGATGCTCTTTTGGAATCCGAAGACAAACCTCCAAATGACCACGCTGAAATTGATCCGGAATTTATCCTTGATATCATTTCGAAAGAGCGTGATGGAAACTTGTGAGAAGCCTTCATTCTAATATGCGGTATGTGAACCGCTATGAAGTGCTCTCAAGCGATCTTAAGGATTTTATGGTCCAATGGGAAAATATTCTTAGGGAGAATGTATTTTGTCTTGGTAGAAACCGAGATCATATCCCGGCTTGTATGGTGCATATGTTATGTTGCATCTTTACATCAACCAAGTACAATTTGGCATACTATATCGCTCGACGAATAAATTATGCTATTTCAAAGCCCAAAACAAACCTTTCCTATGTTATGCTTCTTACTCGCCTTTTCAAAAGGGTTGTTCATGACTTTCCCCACCTCGACCTTTCTCGCTTTCACCCGGTTCATCGGGTTATGTTACCTATTCAAGAGGTATATGAAAGAAAGCCTAGAAGTGATCGAGGTTCGCGAAAATCCGATCATTAAGAGCCGGATGATGAGGACACCTATACGCCAACAAGTGATGGTGATTGCATAGGTTCTAGTTCTCATTACAACTCTTCGAGTAATTACCACCCATCCTCAAACTCATTCGTGGATGGACTTAGCTCCTCCACCTCATTATTCCTCTAGTGAAGTACCGGAAGATCTCAATATGGAGCATCTCTATCGTAAAAATCTTAGGACTCGAGGTGAGTTACATGAACATCGGGTTGAGTCAAGGAAGGGATTCAAGTACTTGGGAAACATGATCAAGGGATTGGGCAAGAAAAGAAGGTGAAGACTTTGAATTGTTTCAAAGTATACATGTTGTTAAACATGTAATGTGATGTTGAACATTTGCTTCTTTACTTTGATTTGGTTGTGTATTAACTAATACTACTTGTTTGGATTACTTATTATTTTAATCCTAATGTTATCTATGCCATCGTGTTTACGATTTGTATAGCTTTGTGCATCCTATGTGTTAGTTAGCTTCCTAGATTTTGGTCAGTAGTTAACTTTGGCTTGATAATCCTTTGGTAAAAATCTGGGCTAACCAAAATTTGAGGAAGTGAAATTTTTAAACTCCTCTGGTCGCGGTTCCATATCGACCAGCGGTTCTTTATTGATAAGGTACCGCCCACCCTAGATAGGGAACCGCCGGCTACTGTGTCCGACAGAATCTTTGCTTTACACTATTTTTCTTAATCTGTGTAAACCTTGCTTGATTCTTTACAAAAACCTGCACATTTCCTAAACTAGGTTACCTAAATTCATTATTCACATAAAATGTTTTTAACCCATTACTAGTTTGGATCATCCCCTCACCCTTTTAAACCCACCTTGTTAGCCATGTTCTTCACACATCAAAACATTCATCCTTAACCCTTAAACTACTCATGACAACCATGGTTTCTACAAGAACCTCGAACTCATCCAAAACCTCCACTTCAAAGAAAAATCTTAAGATTAAGATTAAGTTGCCCAAACCTAACTCTTCACCCTTTCACACACCCAAGAATGAGATTGTTTCAATTCTCATCTCTTCATCACCCTCACCACCTCTTACTCCATGCAAGACTACCTCAACCTATGGTACCGACCATTCTCATGGTTCTACCTCCTCTTCATTCCAATCTAGAATGAATGAGCGAACCTCACCCTTCACTCCAAGTACTCTCTTGGATGTGACTACCCAACCTCAACCCATCCAAAGCATTCCCATTGTGAATTACTTTGTTGATACCTTGGTGACTTCACCTTTTACCCCTCCAAACTCACCCATTTCACCCTTGGAGAACATACCTCCACACTCACCCACATCACCCTTGGAGAACATACCTCCTCCACCTCCACCTCCCTCAAACACTCCAAACTTGGGTGATCCTCGCTTTTATGAGTATTTCATGCACAATGGCACTAATTGTCCTTGTTCCCTCAACAACTACTATCTCATTGATATCCTTAGATTGGAGATGATTGGGGCTCACATAGAGTTGCAAAGCTTTTTGTTGAATCTCTTTGCCAATCATCCTCCTAGGAGATGAATGATGATTTTTCTTTAAAAAATGTTTTTCAAGAAAAACCAAGCCAAGGAAGACTACTCATCAAGAACTAGTTTTAAGCTAACTATGTTTTAGTTAGTTGTTTTTCATTTCCTTAATGTATTTCCTTCCCTCCATTAGTTTTTCATGAGGATGAATTATGGATTTAGCTTTATGTGTTTTTATCTTTATGTGCACATTAATCAACTTTAATCTTAAATTAAAGTTGAACCTAAATCTATCACAACCTCTAAAACTGCACTAAAATTGGTTTAAAATGTTATCTAAATATTTTGTCACCCTTTGTTAAGACATTCTTTGTGAATGTGTTGATTTTATGCAACCCTAGCATAATTTAGTGCTAATAGAGGTAAAGTTCCAAGATTTGCAATTTTTGAAAAAGTCTTAGTTTTTTCTCAAAACCGTGGAAAATCATGGTTTCAAGTCCACTGCACACGGCTCATTAAAGTCGCGCGGTTCCTTAAGTGCCAAGGAACCGCGGACAGATAGCCAAGTTTTGGCTCGTTTTTGGTCTCTCTTCATCACCCTATCCCCTGTCAAGATTCCATGTTTACTCAATTTGGCTAAACATTCCTTGACACTTCACATAGTATTTTCAAATATTTGCCTTGTCTACTTTCTTCTTATACCCCCACCTTGAGATTTCATTCTCACACCTTAACAATGCCTAACTCCTCCTTTCATAACCTTGACATTTCATTGTCACAAACCTCCTCACCCAAAGCTTCCTCATCCAAGCTTTCTAAGAAACCGAAGATCTCGGTTCGACCTATTTGGATCAAGAAAAATGAACCCTCTTCTTCCAAACCACCCAAGAACCCCACCTTTTCTCCAATCAAGTATTGGAATGAGACCTACTCCATTAACCCCATCACCGGAGAAAAGGAAAATCTTCCCCCACCACCAAAACCTTTCGACACCCCTCAAACTCAATGACCTTTCAACCTTCCCAAACCACACAAGGCATGTGAAAACATTTCCTACCCACTCTCCTCACCACCACCAAACCCTAGGTTTGATGACCTTCCCCCATCAACCGAATTTGTTTTGCATCATGGATCCTCGTGTGCTTGTTGTCGATTTCAACAAATTGAACTTGCTCATGTGTATGAGAAGTTGAATTTTCTTGAATTCCTCCTCACTCGACCTCCTCTCAAAGTTTTCGTTCCCGTGGACAAAACTTCGAATGATGCTTCGTCGTCTTATTTTTCCAACTAAAGGACTAAGCACTCTTGGAGTCAATAATACTTTAGTTGTTTTGGTGTCAATAACATTTTAAGCAATCTTGGAAAATTATCACTATTAGAGTAGCTTATGCTTTGTGGTTTATTTTCCATATCTTTTGCTTTAGATACTCATATTGTGTGTATGACTATCTACCTTGTTTGTTTCTTTCATATTTTTGTAATATGAAACCTTTGTGTTGTGTTTGTTTTCTTTATTTGATCATTCTCTCTTTTTCTTTTGAGTTGATCGTGGTTAATCTTTACAATTGATTATGGGTGATTCCATCAATTCTAAACTTTAACCCCTTGACAAATTTATCATCTTCATTGGTTGGATGTTTCTTTTCTACCTCCATTCCACCAATTGAACTTTGATTTTGTCATTTACCTCTTTGGACATACTTAGCAAATACTTGCTTCTAATTTGAGATTTCTTATCCTTCCCCCTCTCAAGTTACTTAGTAGGTAGTGATCATATATACATTGATGTTTCTTTTCTTTCTACTAACCTTTGTGTAGCATGTCACCATAGCTCATACACTTGGTGCCCCAAGCAAGGGGGAGCAACCACCAAGGGGGAGTGTTGGGCCAATGAAAGTTTTAACTATGGCCCAGTCTAGATTTGTTTAATTAGACTAAGTGTTTACTGATCACTGAGAGGACCAGCGACAGAGACTAGACCAGTGGAAGGCAAAGCCTCAGCTGGCACACCAGGAACATTCAAGTCAAAGACAACGTCAGAGAAGTCGAAGACAATCTGAAGTCATACTCACTAGCGATTATGGATAGCTGGGATGTTGAAGGAATGTACTGGTGTTCAAGGATCTCTGAGTTGACAACACTCAGAGATCACTTAAGAACCCTAGAAGTCTGGGATAAGCAAAGCTTATCCAATCCTTTATAGTTTAGGCGAGAGAATCTACCAAGTGTTTTGAGCGGGACAAAACAAGAGATTCAAGATAAAGCCTAGTACGACCTAGTGGGACAAAAGGTGAACAGTTGGCAGAACTGTTCACCTAAAGTTGTTTAAAGGTATGTCTCGATTTGGACATGCATTTAATACGTTGTACTCTTCCATTCAGAAGGTGACACGTATCAACTACTCCCACTAAGGAAGCAACCTCGTACACTATAAATAGGAGTGAGAAAGAAGAATTAAATCAACCCTTGTGCTTGGATAATTTATCTAAGTTCTTTCTCACCTTGGAACCGCTGAGCCCCCAGCTGTCTACCAGCGTCTCATTGGTTCCCTTGTAAACTTGAGTCTCGAATCTAGTTTACTTGTTTCTAGGGTTCATATCTTGTTGTCATTCAATGAGTGTATTCATAGCACTTTGTAATACTTTGTTTATAATACTTAATAAAGCATTACGCGTTTGAAAAGTATTTCATTGTGTTTCGTGGTTATAAGAGTTATAGTTTATCAACAATTGTCATATTAAGGGACTTTCAATTGGTATCAGAGCGGTTTGATTTATAAAACTTTTCATAAACCGTTCTTGTTTTTAAAATCAAGATCTTAATATGGTTGATACTATACCTCCTCCACCTTTTGGTCAAACCAGTTTAGGTACCACCTCGACCACCATACCGGCCACCACATCTACTACTATGCCTACACCAGTTGTAAGCACTGGTAATAATGATGATGACCTTCCCCAACTACTTGATGTTCGAGGGGGGTCACATGTGTCCAATGTACCAGCATTCGATGAAGAGGATTTCTCAAGTTGGAAAAGTGAATTTCTTATATATTTAGATGGCTTAGAACCCTTCTTGATAGAAATCTTAGAAAATGGTCCATATGTACCACTGGCCGTTTCCTCTACCCTTGAGAAACCCATTAAGAAACCTGTTAAGCAATGATCTCAGCGGATAGACGTCTGGCTAACCAGGACAAGAGACTCAAAATTATCATAGTCTCTTGCCTACCCAAGAACATTATGAAGTGCAGCATTAAATGCAACTCTGCTAAGGAGATGTGGACTGAATTAGTTCTAGGGTATGAAGGTCCAGAGGAAACAAAAGAAACCAAAATCCAAGCCCTTAGACTTAAGTTTAATGCTTTTAAAGCTTTGGAAACAGAAACTGTTGCACAAACTTATACTAGGCTTAAGATTTTGTTGAATGATTTGGGAAACAATGGAGTTGTTCTACCTAAGGCTGAGGTTAATGCTACTTTTGTCAATAGCTTACCTAGAAAATGGCTTAGTCTAAATCAGACCTTAAGAGCTAACAATGCTGTAAAGAATGATACTTTAGCCCAATTGTTTGGTAGATATAACTATGCAGAAGGGCTAATGGACTCCATTTACAAATCAGAGACTGACAGGTTTACCACCAGTATCACTGGTTCAAAAGCTCTTGTTGCTACCCATTCCTTTCAGGACAGCGACTCTGACATTGAAGAGGACACCAGAAGTTGTCAAGAATTTCTTGATGAATTACATGCTGAGTTCCATGATAGAGCTCTTTTAGCTGATCAAAAGAGGTACTACAAGAGATCTGGTAGAGTTGGAACTGCAAAGGTTGATAAATCCAAGGTGTCATGCTACACCTGTGGAAAGACTGGTCACTATCAGAAGGATTGCTAGTCAAACAAAACCTCCTCTCCAAGATTCCCTTCATCCAACAACAACAACAACAAGAAGAAGTTTTCCACCTCACCTTTCAAGCAAACCTCTCTCTCTGACTCAGAAGGGAATAAGGACTACAAAGTCAAATACAAAGCCTTGAAAGCTGAGCTACTAAAGCTCAACCAGAAAGCTGATGATGCAGCAAAGAAAACAGATGTTAAGAAGACTGAAAAAGGTCTGATCGCTGCCTCATTCGACTGGGATGATGAACCCCTCACTTCTAAGGATGAAGGTACCACCACCGTCAGAGCCTTTATGGCTGTCTCTGATGAAGAACCCGCTGTGGGTAAAAGTGAAGCAAGATCTGGTCAATGGGTGGACATCACCATGAAAAAGGTACAAAGAATGTTATCTATGTCTGAAGGTCCTAATAGAGACCCTGTCAGTGACTATACCTTGTTGACCTCCACTTTGTGGAAGAGCAAAGAAAAAACCTGTTAAACAAATTTCATAGTCTTAAAACAGAGTTAAATCTTTGCCAATCTGAATTAACAAATCTTAAACCATTTGTGAATCTTGCTAATCAACTTCAAAATAAAGTGAGCAATTTATCCATTGAAAATGAGTCTTTTTCTGATGAAAATTCTGAACTTAGAAAAACCATTGAGAAATGGAATTTGGCTCAATCCACAGTGGAAGAAATAGTCGTTGAATCTATACCTGGTGATGTGGTTCAGGCTATTGGGGGAAAGGGTAGATACAAAAAAACATATCCATGTTCCCAATGTCAAATTTGTCCCTTCAGATGTTTCTTCTCCTTCTTCCACCTCTGTGGATGAGAAGAACTCTGACAAAGAATCAGAGGTACCAGCCCCACCAAGACTCGCTGGTGCTAACCCATCTGATTCCTTGCTTGGCCCAAAACCACCATCTAAAACCCCTGGGAATTCAATTCTCAAAGTCGCTGATAAAGCGAATAAAAAGGTTTTTGTGGCTAAGGACTCCAACAAACCCATTCCTCCCCCTGAAGAGCTTTCACCTACCAAGCAACTTCTCCTCACCTTGATGGAAGAGGTAAAAGGGTTGAAAGAACAAATCAACCCCAGAGTTAATAGTCCATCTGTTAACTCTCTTGGTGAAGGATCTAGTAGCTCCAAGGGGAGAGCTTTGTACAGACCTTGCAAGCATTATGGTTTTAAGAATCACTCATCTGAGGATTGCACTAAGAAACCAAAGTGTATCACATGCGAGTCCACTGAACACACATCTAGAGAGCATGAGGAGATCATTGCGGTTCAAAGAACCAGAACTCAAATGAGATCAAAAACTCCTCATCGACCCTCAAGAAAGGCTGAGCCTAAACCCAGAGATAACTCTCAGGGTTACAGACCTAACCCCCTGCAAGTACTGTGGCTTCTTTGACCATCACTCTGATGAGTGCGAGCATTATCCTGGATGTGACATCTGTGGAAGCATGCGTCATGAACCCAGGGACTGCAACCAAAGAGAGGGAGGAAACCAGAGAAGGACCAATGTCGCCAGTCAGCGACAGCATGGACCCACTGGAAAGTGGGTTCATCATAGAAACTAATCTGGCTTTGTTATATCTATGCAGGAATATCTGAAGAAATCTGTTTAGTATGTGGATAGCGGGTGCTCTAGACACATGACAGGGGTTAAACAATATCTACATAGATATAAAAAGGAGTCTGGTCCTAAAGTAGTCTTTGGAGATGATTCCTCAGGGGCTACTGAGGGTTATGGCTTTGTGGATTGTAATGGAATAACCTTCACAAGGGTCGCTTATGTCAATGGACTGAAGCATAACCTAATCAGCAATAGTCAACTCTGCGATGCTGATATGAGTGATTTTACTCATATCATTTGTATCTAAAAATGATGAATAAATGCATTAAATATATCAAAAATGCTTTGTATATGCTTGTTTGTTGTTTGATGTGTGTAGGTACCAAAGTTCGCGAAAAACGGCCAAAACCGACACGAGTTTGAAGAAAAAGATCGAGGAAGCCAAAATCGAGTTCGATTTAGAGGATTTAATATTTAAATAATTGATTTTTGGTCAAGTGGGTCCCACATTGGAGCAATTGGGCTTAAAAGCCCAATATTAGATAGACATTGAATTACTTTTGGGACAAGGCCCAAATAAAGCCCAATACCATTTTAAATGAGACGGATGGAGTATAAATGTTTTTGGAACCAAGTCAAAAGCCCATAACAACAAGTAACAAAGAGGGACGGATGTTTTTTGGTCCAAAAAGGCCGATTAGGTTTTACTTATGATTGGGACGGTTTAAAACGTATTGTTTATTTACTCTGTTAAAACATCACACGTGACTTATCCCACATCACACATAATTCGATATTCCCAAAGTCTCTCTTTCTTCCCCAAAAATAAAATAACCAGACGCAACCTTATTTCCACTATTCATAAAAAACCCTAATCCACTAAATAGTTAATATTAATTGGGGGTTTTTATGGCACGTGTGATTCACACGGTAAGGAATAAAACCCCTGATTGTAGAGTTTTACTACTCTTTAGGAAAAGAGCGTAAATAGGGTAAGTATTGAACAAATGACTTTAGGAAAAAAATCAAGTGTTAATGACCCTTAATGTCGTGAAAGTTCGTTTCCCAAGGAGGTATATGTGTGTGAAAAACTTGTTAAATGTTTGTGATTAATGATTGGTTTAGAAGGGGGTGAGAAAAGAAAATGACGAAGACGTAAAAATAAAAATTAACAAAAAATCACTACTAGAAAGTTAAAACGTAGAACCTTAAAAACCACAAAAATAAAAATAAATTCTAAAAATTACCAAAAATTCACCAAAAATCAAAAATAATAAACTAAGAGTTTACCAATGATCAAAACTTTTTCAAACCTTTTAAATAATTAAATATTCAATTTTTAAATGCTAATTAAAGCCCTAAAAATCAAATAAATTATCAAAAAGCCCAAATAAATATTTTTCAATTGGTAAACCTCTAAAATGACCTAAAATGATTAAAAACTATTTTTAGAAATTTTAAAACTAATAAAAACTATTTAAAATGATTTAAAAACTATTAAAACTTAAAATAATTATAAAAATTAATCTAAAAGAGATAAAATTATTCTAAAAGTTGTTAAATTCCTATTTTAATGTATTAAACCTAAGAAAAATATAAAAAGTTGGAAAATGTGAAATTTCAAAAATAATAATAAAATAATAATAAAATAATATTAAAAAATCCAAAAATTATAAAAAAATTCTAAAAACTTGCAAACTAGTTTGTTTTAACCTAAATAATCAGAAAATCAAAGTGAAATTACCAAAATACCCCTAATGGGCCCTCAAATGGGCCAAATCCAAATTCAGTCAACTCAAATGGGCTTTTGGGCCCAAAAAGTCAAACTTGGCCCAATTGACTTGGAAAAGCCCTATCTGACTTAAAATTCAATTCTAAGAACAAAACTCTAAAGGCCCAAAAGCTGAAAATGAGCTTATCACAGCTTATTGAACACTCAGCTTATTCTTATTGGGCTTTTCAGCCCATTAAGCCATAAGCTAATGCCATAAGCTCTAATTTGACACACAACCTTCTTTTGGGATGCATATGAGATCTGTAAAAAGAATTTTTGAAAAAGCTCACTCAATAAGCCAGAAATAAGCAATGTATTATTTCACAAAACGACAAAATAGTCGGGTTTGAGAAATAATGCACCTCAGAACTTGATTCAACTTGCAAAAGCTTTCAAATGGACTCAATAAGCAAAATCAATCAACAAAAATCCAATAAGCACAACCAATAAGCCAGAATAAGCACAAATGAACTTATGTAAAAGTCAAAGGAGTTGGTTTTCTAGTCAAACCTAAAAGTCAACCACCCAAATGCTCCAGTATGAACAAATGGGTCAAAATATGAGCACCTATTACAAAAACAAAGTTGTTGCAGGTTGGAATAAGCTATTATAGCTTATTGATAAGCTGACACCAAATTTACACTATCAGTGGCAACCAGCAGGGGAAAGGAGTTCCCACTGCTTTAACTATTTGACCAAGCTTATATGAGAGTTCTGGTTTGATTCAATTGGAAACAAAGTCACCCTTGTGATCAGTGAATCACAAGGAGTCAATAGCAACAATAAAATCACAAAATGGTTCACACAATAAGCCACAATAAGCCAAACAGTCACCAGATAAGCACCAGATAGGGAAATAAGCAGTTAAGCACTTAATAAGCAGATTTAGCCACAATAAGCCAACCAAACTTAACAGGATGCATACACAAGCTATATAAACTAAGAACAAACACAAAGCAACAAGAATCAAACACTGAATCAAAGTAATCAACAAGATCAAAGCACAAAATGTTTCTGATGAACAATGAACAATATGCAGACAAGTTTTGCTGATATACTTGACACTTGATCCAATTTCAAGCCTCAAATCCTTCTTCCCTGGTGTGATTAACTATGATTTAGCACTTGTTAGCCCTAGCCTAAGCTTAGATCTAGGTGTCCTCAAAATCCTAGCCAATTTTACCAAGTTATGAAGATTTTATAGCCAAATCAAGAATCTATGTGATCAAAACCTCAAAACCTGCAAACAGATGAACAATATCACCCAAACAACAGATACCAACTCTTGCTACCACAACACAAACACTTAGCAAACCACAAATCCAAAGTATGCAGTAATCCCAAACACTCCTTAATCTAACACTTAACAAAGGAACTTGTGATTTTAACTAATAACCTACTGATTTTAATGATCAAAAACACTTAAACAATAGCAACTAACACAATCAAACTCAAAAATCACCAGCACAAACACTAATACTCAAAATCAAAGCACCAAATTCAAAACAGCCACAAACATGAAATTTTTAGGGGAATCTTAACCAAGAGATTATACCTGCCTCCCACAACATCCTAGGAAGGCCAGCTATGCTCCTTGGACCTTGTTCAACAACTAGAACAAGACCAAGGTACTTCAACAAAGAGGATCAAAGCCTGCTGATGTTTAAAGCAGAACAAGGCTTTGATTATGATATGTCTTCAACACAAGCAACAAACAAACTCAACCAAAGGCTTAGAATCCTTCTCAGGCTTGGTGTCAACAAGCTTGAAAGAACTCAAGGCTTAAGGCTAAGGGTTAGTACACAAATAATAGCCAAATTCAGAAACAAGGACTTCAAGGCTTTTGAACCTTGAAAACCTTTCAAACCTAGACGTGCCTTAACCACAAGGTTAAGGAAGGTCCAATCAATCAAATGGAACTCAGAATTAGGCTACTCAAACACCAAACTTTTAACTAAATCAAAAAGAGATTTCAAAATTCAGAAATTCAAATCTTATTTAACTTAAAAAGGAATTACAAAGATTGATAGCCTAAAACTGGAACAAAGGGACTCTCACATGTTGAGGTCTCCTTTTATAGGCAAATGCCTGGCAAACACTATTCACAAACCCTAGATGTGATTTCTCTAAAATGCCCTTGAGTCTTCTAGATCATTTGATGGAATGAGCTGTCCAAATGCATCTTGGATGTTCATTTTTGCGTTGTGACCAAGCAAGGAGTAATAGCTGTTGATTTGGACACGTGGCAAGCCTTGGTGAGGAAGTTGTCACATGATGGTGAAACGGTTTTGGTGGTGGGGCCATTTGGTGAGTGGGAGTGAGTGTTTTAAGGTTGGGATGTGATTATAGGCGTGTGAATCAAGTGTGGGAAAGGGTAATTTCATTTTACCCTTTGTTTGGTAAAAGTAAATTCTGGGTGGAAGAACATGAATAGTGCCACGTTTGATCCGATTTTAGTGGAGAAATTGTGTTTGGCGCGTGTTTGTTAAGTTTAAACTTATAAACTTGGTAGTTTTGGTCCTTTTTCTTCCTTTCTTTTGTCACTTGTAAGTAAACTTCTATCAGCGCCCATTTCCTATGTATCAACGTTTCACAACTTGTCATTTTTGGCACAAACTTTCCAAAAAGTGTTTCAAGGGTTAATTTTGGAACTTTTGCATATTTCAAGGGCTGATCTTGGACATTCTTGATCTTCAAAGGTCTTCAATGTATCTTTGGCTTGATGAGGGATCATAATTGACAATTTGGAATTGTTGAGGGACCAATCTTGCCATTTCTTCAAAGTTGAGGGACCTTTTGTGTAATTTTGACAAACTTAAGGGACCAAACTTGTAATTATGAATATACAAGGGTTTTAAGTGTCATTTCTTCAATGAATGAGGATCAATCTTGTTTGTCTTCAAGTCTTCAAGGTATTTGTTGAGAATTTTCCATGATTAGGGCCCGGTTCTTTGTACGGCTTCGTTTCTCGTGTCCGTTTTTCCTTGTAACTTGTGATCTTTTGTCTTTTTCACGATATCCATACCTAAAATACAAAAGTAAACAAACACAAGCATATATATGGTATTTTATGACATTTTTATGCATTAAAAGCCCGAAAAGAACGATGAGATCATGTATAAATGCCATCTCATCAACCCCCATGTTTTCGGAAGGCAAGAGTGGAAGATCAAGGCTACGTGGCAGCGTTTAATTGAACAAGACAGCACAATATTCCTAATCTACCAATGGAAAAGGGCCATCTCAGCATTGAACTAGCACAACTAGCACAAGGGATTGCCACGTTGGCAATCCGTGTGCTATTGTGCAAATATCAGCCATCCGATCATAACAACCAAGAGAGAGAAGAAGAGAAAGAAGATCCAATGGCTAAAATTCGTTCTTCATCAACAACCCCTCATCCTCCTTTTCAACTATAAATACCCCACTATTTTTCATGTAATCGGTATCCCTTTTTTAATTTACTGTTATAATGTTAGATTGTTGTTAGGAAATTGTACTTTTATTTTAAGTTGTAATCTTTGAGTTTATTTAATAAAAAGTTAATTTTTCAGTTCAATCTTCGTTCAATCTAAGTTTTTGTTATTTCTTTTATATTAAAATTATTGCAATTTATAAGAATAATCTGAGGTTATAATTGAAAATCTGTTTGGATAAGCTCGATTCATAGCTTATTTAAATGGTGAAGTTAGATCAGGGATATAAATGTTCATCCTACTGATGATCATAAATTAGTTAATTAAAGTGGTTCGAGTTACGGTAAGTAGGTTCGTGATATGAATCTGGTTCGAATAGATGGTGTTGATGGTTCGTTTTAAGGTGGTGTTGATTCGGTTTAACTAGCCAGCTCAGCGCTGCGCTACATCTCAACGGATTTCGCCAAAAGGTTTAAACTCTTTTAATTTTCTTAGATTATTATGTTTAAGTTGTCTGTTAAATTGAATCTATTTAGTCTATGATTTGAGTCTGCTAGATGATACTTCTTTGTTTAGTTATTTGCTGAGTTTTATGAGTTGCTGAATGATTAAGGATGACAGATTTGTTTTGAGTAGCTAATTTACTTTAATGATTTGCTTTGAGATATTTGGAATTAATTTGTTTAGGAATAAAGTTTAGGAGTGATGAGTTTATGGATTTGATTTTATTTAAAACTTTGTTCTCTTTCATTTGGGAAGATTAATCTGGATCTGATTTGTTTTGAGAGTTTAACTGTTATGTTAGTTTACTGGTTACTTGAATAATATTAGTTACTGTATTATGTAACTTGATCTACCATATTAGATTTATAGGTATGAACTGATCGGCATTTTTATCAGCTGACTTTTTAACTTTTGCTGCTAAAATTGATATGACTGCTCACGTTAGTTGTTAAATTTGATGCTGAAATTTAATTTAGTTGTAAATCTGGTGGTGTATATTGCTGCGAAATCTGAATGTTGTGAGGATGTTCATAGAGTTTGATGAATATTACTGTGTATTCGAACCCTGCTGCTTACTGCTTTGTAGTTTATTAAACTGTATTTGTCATTTTGCTGATGTAAAATGCTTCCTGAGTTTTAATTCAGAGTGTTATATCTTGTTCTGATACTGTTTCATTTTACTTGAACGTTGGATTTGTCAACTGATATTAGTATATTTAGCTTACATCATTTTGTGTGATTTTGACTGAGATTAATCAAAGTACCATACGTTTTGTATGGTACTGTTACTGTAAATTGTCATTATAAACAAATCTAGCAATTCTAGTTACTCCTGTGACTTGATTCTCTTTAAATCTGTCAAAAAAGATAAATTACCAAAAATATGTCCCCCTTGGGATCGAACTCGTGACCTCACAGTTCAAGGTCGAACGCCTCTACCATCTGGGCTAGTCCCACGTTTTAGTTTAAGTTCCTTTTAAGTATTAAATATAGTGTTAATTGATTTTGATGTCAGCTTTAATTTAAACATTTGTCCTACTTGGTTAAATTTAAATGATTTAAATTAATAAAAAGTAATTAGTTTTTAATTTAGTAGTTAAAAATAAAAATGTTTTTATTTATTTTAAAAGTTTAATTAGTTTTCAAATAATAAGATTTTTATTTAAAAATATAGTTTTTTAAAAATAGATTTAGTTTAATTAAATTTTAATAAATTTAATTAGTTTAAAAAGTTTTATTAGATTTTTAAATAGAGTTAAAGTTATTTTAAATAGATTAATTTTTATAGATTTTTAAATAGTTTAAATTTTTAATTGTTTTAAATTTTAAGTAATTGTATTTAGATTTAATAAATTTGGGGGTTTACGATTCATGCACTTTAGGATAAAATTAAGTTTAAAATTGGTAGATTTAGTTTTTTAGTTTAAAAAATGAAAACCAATTCAAATCGATTGTCCAAATCAAAGCTAAAACGTCTCAAATTCATAAGATCTTCGTGTACAACGAACTTGGTTCATCACGTGTTTAATTGAATTCGTCTTTGGTAATTTTAGACTATTACTTTTTCCTAAAGGTAATTTTCTAATTTACCCTATAACGTATCCTAATTATCACTATACTATCACGACCACATCAAAAATTTTGGCGCCGCTGCCGGGGATCTTGTGTACGATTCGTTTTTGTTGATCGTTGATTTGAAGACCCTTTCCGTCCTCAGAAAGTTTTGTTATTTTTCTATTATATAGTATGTATCGTTTTTCTCGCTTTTTGTGATTAATATATTGTATTACGTAGAACAATAATTTTACATACTTTTCAAATAAGGCCTTAGTTGGGATTTCATCATCTAGCTATTGTAGTCGAATCCAAAACAAAAATAAAAGGCAAAATAGATAAATACAAATAAGAAGTTTGAACTCGATTTATACAAACTATAAGGTGGGTATAAGGCGACGTGCTATAAAAATCCGTCTAAGGAAAAAGGTTTTTAAGTGCTTTGTGCCACCTCGTTTCCCCGCTTGCTTGTGCGTATATTGAGAGGGACGACCTATTATTGGTTTGCCGACTCAAGTAGTAATAAATCTTATTTTTGTAGTTTACTTATTGAACCTCGAGACGTTTAGGTTTTCACCTATCGTTTCAAAGTCGACCGAGGGTAATTTACTTCCATAGTAGTTATCCTTATTCCTTGTTTTTTATCGATCATTTTTAATTGAGCAATACCAAATAAAATACCAAAAATAATCTTCTTCTTGTCTAATTTCTTTTCTTCAATCCTCTAAATTCTCGTCTTTGTAGTGTATGCAATTACGTTCTTCTCGTCTTGTGATTGATTTTAATAGGCTTGAAAATATTCCTCGTAGAAATAGAAATCGTCAACAACGAATAGTGGAACCCGAGCTTCCACCTATTGTTGTAGAGATGGCCGATAACCGAACAATGGAGGAATTGCTCCGTGCACCCACCGAAGGGTATGGGGAAGCAATCGTTGTGCCGGCTATTTTGGCGGATCATTATGAGATTAAGACGGGTCTTTTATCGCTCATTCGTGCCGACCAATTTCGTGGCAATGAGACCGATAACCCGCACTCTCACATTCGGAATTTTCTTCGAATTACCTCGACTCTCAAGTTTAGAGATGTGTCGAATGACGCGATTAAGCTCATGCTTTTTCCGTACTCGCTCGAGGGTAATGCTAAGATTTGGTATGAGAAATAACCACCGGGTTCGATCTTGACATGGGATGATTTAGTGTCTAAGTTCATGAATTATTTCTTTCCACCATCTAAGACAACACACTTTAAGAACGAGATCACTAGATTTGAACAAAAAGTGCATGAATCGTTTGGGGTTGCTTGGGAAAGATTTAAATATTTGTTGAGACAATGTCCACACCACGGTTTCTCGGAATTGCATCAAATAAATACTTTCTATAATGGGCTTAATATGATTGAACAAGATTCGTTAAATGCCGCCGCAGGTGGTAATCTTTTAAGAAAAACTCCGAGAGACGCGTGGGGTATAATTGAGAATAAATCTAGAGCACAATATTCACGAAACACACCGGGTGTTTCCAATGTGAATTCATTTAATCCCGAGATTGCTAGATTGGACTCTAAGATTGAAACGATTTTGAATGAGCTTAGGAAGAATCCTTATGGACCGATTAATATGATTGAGAATTTTTGTGTATCATGTGGTGGAGCACATCCTAATCATGCTTGTTTAACCACGGGGTTTGATCAAGCTAGTGCCGCGACGGGAACTTATGGCTCCAACGGTCAAGTTCCTCGTCAAAATCATGTTGCTCCACCGGGTTTTCCACCGGTTCAAAATAGGTACAACAATGGAAACAATGGAAATAATTTTAACCGTGGTAACCAAGGGAATTTAATCAATGAAATGGGTTTAATGCTAATCAAAACAATCAAGGTTTTCAAAGCAATAACCAAAATGATTTGTCAAGCTACATTAAAACGAATGAGGCAAATTTGAAAGCTTTTCAAAATAACATTCAAGGACAAATGGCAACTTTGAAAAATGAGTTTCAAAATACGATTAAAGGGCAAAACAATAAGATTGAGCTTAATCAACAAAGACTTGAACAAAACCAAAACCGTTTTGAGCAAAGATTAGAGCAAAGTCACAATCGTATGCAACAAAGTTTGGAACAAGGTCAAAATAAATTGCTTTCGATGTTTGAGGGATTTATGTCTAAACCATCATCTTCTTTAGGTTGCTTACCTAGTAACACCATTCCAAACCCGAAGGGAGAGCTTAAGGCCATAACTGTTTATGATGATTGTGATAATTTAGAAGAAGTTGAAGTGATTGAGTTTAATCCTCCACCTAAGGAAACTTTTCTAGATGTCACCAAGGCTACTTTAAATGTGATTAGTACCTCGGTTTTCTTTGATTTCTTTCCCGAGAAATATAAAGATCTGGGTCAATTCTTGATACCTTGTGTTTTCAATGAGCTTGGGGTTTACAAAGGCCTAGCTGATCTAGGAGCTAGCATTAACTTAATGCCCCTAGCCATTTGGAAAACTATTGACTATGCACCACTTAGTACCACTCGAATGATCATTGAGCTTGCTAATGGTACCACTACTCGACCGGTTGGTATAGCGGAAAATGTCATTGTTAAAGTGGGAAAGTTTTTGTACTTGGCTGATTTTGCTATAGTTGATTATGAGACCAATCCTCGTGTGCCTATTATTTTAGGACGTCCATTTTTGTGCACGGCTCAAGTTCAAGTTGATACGAGGAAAGAGGAAATTAAATTGTTTTATGGAGATAAAAGCATTATTTTTAAACCGGAAAAGATTCCAAGATTTGCTTCTAAGAAAGTGGAAAGTGTAAAACTTGTTGAAACAATTGAAAGTAATAAGAAAGCTCTTTTTGATAAAGGTGTTTTTCCAATTTTGGAAACTCCATTTTGTGAAAATGAAAAGTTAAATTCAAATGAAGAAGCTTGCTTTGTTGAATCATGTTGTAATCTTTCCTCATCTCCACTCACTCCACACGAGGATGATAGTTTTAAGATTGAAAAACAAATTGAGGAATACCTAAGTGCACCATTTGATGCTAGTGAGTTTAATAGTGAGAAATTTGATCCCTAGAGTGATATTGCTTTAATTGAACAATCTTTGAAAATGGACTCATTTTCACTCTCTTCGAAGGATCATATTAATGTTCCTAAGGCACAATCTTCAATTGAAGAGCCTTTGATTCCTAACTTCACACCGAGTGAGGTTAGTGACCATTCATGCGATAAGTTCATCGATGAACTTTTTGCTATCATTGATCCACTTCCACGGGGAAGTGAAGACGTTTCCGATCTCGAGATCGAACATGATTCTCATGTTTTACCTATCATTTTCGAGGAATTCTCCGATGAATTTCCTTCAAATGAGAATGATGATCTTGTATCCGAGTGTGATACACTTGATACTTTGTCAGATATTTCTTGTGATGACAAGATTGATGACACTTTTGTGACTTACTCAAATCCTCTCTTTGAAGCTTCAATGAACAATAATCCATTGTTTCAAGAGGATTTTGAGAGCATCATACCTCCTACATCTCACAACCTTTGTGATGATGATCTTCTCTTGAAGGAGGTTGATGAGTTTCTTTATATAGACATTCCTTTGGAATTTGAGGAAGAGTCTAATGACGGTGATGAAGATTCTTGGTTAGATCACCCGATTTATGATGATGATAATGTTGACCCGGAGGGAGAAATTTATTTTGCTCCAATTATCCTTCCCACTCGCTTTGATCTTAATGTGCGGGTTTTTCATACGACTCATTTTGAGTACCATGACCCCTTTGTTCACATTCATAAGAGTGATAAGGTCGACAAAGTCATGCATGTTGATACGACTAGTGTTGAGACTTTTATACCACCTTTACCATGTGCTATATATGATTTAGGATTAGCATGGTGGGACGACACCGTGTTGTCTATTCCTTTCTCCACCGAGGACGAGGTATTCGACCCCAGAATCGTTGATTTAGGGAAATCTCGGCCTTTCACCGATGCAATAATTGAAAGACTTTTTAATCATCTTGGTGCGAGTTTATCTCGGGGAGCATGCTACATCATACCATTTTTGTGACTACCATCTCTTTTTAGAGATTTGTGTTGGAGTCTTATCCTTTCATTTGTCATCCGACAACGAGGATGTAATCTTTGACCCCGGCATCGTGCTTTATTATGGATTCCAATATGTCGGTTTTCACCACTTTCCCTAAGGACTAATGAATGCAGGGATCGAGTCGAGCTCATGACTCGGTGAACAAAAACGAGGTGCCTTGTGCGGGAGTCCCATACATTCTATCTTCTATCTATCTTCTAACAACTAATAAGGCTTGATCTTTCAAGCGCGTGCTCGTGTTTTGTTGTGTTGTGAATCTTAGGGTATGACCCTAATATTTGAAGACTCTCGTGTTCAGTTTTTGCCGGTCCACTTGATCTTCCATTCTTTGAATGCCAAAAAGGGGCACACTCTCTATCCCTTGATTTTTATCAACTAACGTTTCATCTTGAGGCATAATTAATAAATAGCTTATAGATTTGCGTGCTCTTTCCATGCTAGGAATTTGCATTAGACTCTTCGTGTTTTAGCAAGGGGTGTTACTCTTGAGCTAAGAAACATTGAGGACAATGTTTGGTTTTAGCATGGGTGAGTCAATCGATATAATCGTTTGCTATTGCTTTTGTCGTGTCTAAACGTATTGTTTTTCTCATTTTTCATAAAAATTTTAAATTTTTAGTGTTATTTTTAAGTTTTTAATAAATAAAATAAGTGCTTTTGACACGAATGTAGGCTTTTCATTGGTGAAAATAAAAATAGTTTTTGACTCAACTTGGTTTTTACCTTAGCTTTTCCTTAACGTATTTGAATTAAGTTTTGCTAGGCTTTTATATAGGGAGCTTTAAAACGCGAAAGTCTTAATTCATACGGGTTAAGAACAAGAAATTTTCGCAAGTTCCTATAATTGATCCTAGAAAGTTGTTTATCAAGGGAACTTTAAAACGCAAATTCTAAAACTTGAAAAAGTATAAGAAGATGCAAGATCCTATAGATTACTTGAAACCCAAAACTTTGATTTAATAGGCTAAGTATCCATTGATTTCACATTTTGGAATTTTACAATATGGAGAACAAGAGATGATAGAGTTCAATCATAAGTTTCTAAAATTAATTCTTCTTTGTGCAAGTATTTTTGTGTTTGATTTAATCTCCTCGTATTTACTTTCCACACTTGAATAATAATTGCTTAGTAACTGAAGTTTTTAGCGGTTTAGGCTTGATATCTTAACTCGTAACTCCTTCTTTTTTTCCCTTGTAATTAAAGTGAGAACACATTAAGGGTGTCAGCGTCATGGACTTTTGATCATGGGATTGCGGAAATTTGGCTTACTATATATATCATATTAATAAAGAAAAAACATGTTCTCTAGGAGCCTTCGGGTGGGAGTCATGTAGCACTAACCTTGTCATTAGATCCTTAGGGTGTATGTCAAGGGAACGTGTTGAATAAAAATTGCTTCATCATCATGAGCCATAAGGTGGGATGGTGATGTCAATTCCCTTATTTTTGTCCAAGGAGCCTTCGGGTGTGGATTTTAAATAAGGAGCACAATTGCATCTTAAAGAGCCACAAGGTGTTATGGTGTAATTCTTGCTAACTCCATATAAGGTCATAATTGACTTTGGAGGTTTTATTTTTGCTTTTAAGTAGCCATATTAGCTAAATTTCGGGTCCGGGTATTTATCCCTCAAATCGTGTTAAGTTATCCTTGATGTGGGCCTTCTTTAGTAACAACGGTTTTTGAAGTCGAGGTTAGGTTTTGAGTGTTGAGTTTACACCATTCTTGCCTTCATTTTTGGACTAATAAATATCAAAATAAAGTCAAATGAGCCTTTGGGTGAATGACAAATAAAATCTAGAGATACAATTAGGAATAATAGGAGATTGAGTTTAACACAAATTACTTGTATGAGTTGGTTTAATTTTGGGGCTTATGATTGACAATGATCTTGTTTTTGCACTTGGCATGGAAAAGTGAAAAGTCGGGGACGATGAATCTATTTGAGTTTTATGATCCTAAAAGTTATTTTTCAATAATGAAAGCAATACATTATGTCTTTGCAAAATAAAAAGTCAAAAAGGTTGAATAATGGTGTAGTTAGTATTTTATTTTATCATTGCGTAAGGACACGGCAATTGCTTAGCAAGGGAGAGTTTGATATGAGTGATTGTACTCATATCATTTGTATCTAAAAACGATGAATAAATGCATTAAATATATCAAAAATGCTTTGTATATGCTTGTTTGTTGTTTGATGTGTGTAGGTACCAAAGTTCGCGAAAAACGGCAAAAACCGACACGAGTTTGAAGAAAAAGATCGAGGAAGCCAAAATCGAGTTCGATTTAGAGGATTTAATATTTAAATAATTGATTTTGGTCAAGTGGGTCCCACATTGGAGAAATTGGGCTTAAAAGCCCAATATTGGATAGACATTGAATTACTTTTGGGACAAGGCCTAAATAAAGCCCAATACCATTTTAAATGAGACGGATGGAGTATAAATGTTTTTGGAACCAAGTCAAAAGCCCATAACAACAAGTAACAAAGAGGGACGGATGTTTTTGGGTCCAAAAAGGCCCATTAGGTTTTACTTATGATTGGGACGGTTAAAAACATATTGTTTATTTACTCTGTTAAAACATCACACGTGACTTATCCCACATCACACATAATTCGATACTCCCAAAGTCTCTCTTTCTTCCCCAAAAAGAAAATAACCAGACGCAACCTTATTTCCACTATTCATAAAAAACCCTAATCCACTAAATAGTTAATATTAATTGGGGGTTTTTATGGCACGTGTGATTCACACGGTAAGGAATAAAACCCCCATGTTTTCGGAAGGCAAGAGTGGAAGATCAAGGCTACGTGGCAGCGTTTAATTGGACAAGACAGCACAATATTCCTAATCTACCAATGGAAAAGGGCCATCTCAGCATTGAACTAGCACAACTAGCACAAGGGATTGCCACGTTGGCAATCCGTGTGCTATTGTGCGAATATCAGCCATCCGATCATAACAACCAAGAGAGAGAAGAAGAGAAAGAAGATCCAATGGCTAAAAATTGTTCTTCATCAACAACCCCTCATCCTCCTTTCCATCTATAAATACCCCACTATTTTTCATGTAATCGGTATCCCTTTTTTAATTTACTGTTATAATGTTAGATTGTTGTTAGGAAATTGTACTTTTATTTTAAGTTGTAATCTTTGAGTTTATTTAATAAAAAGTTAATTTTTCAGTTCAATCTTCGTTCAGTCTAATTTTTTGTTATTTCTTTTATATTAAAATTATTGCAATTTATAAAAATAATCTGAGGTTATAATTGAAAATCTGTTTGGATAAGCTCGATTCATAGCTTATTTAAATGGTGAAGTTAGATCAGGGATATAAATGTTCATCCTACTGATGATCATAAATTAGTTAATGAAAGTGGTTCGAGTTACGGTAAGTAGGTTCGTGATATGAATCTGGTTCGAATAGATGGTGTTGATGGTTTGTTTTAAGGTGGTGTTGATTCGGTTTAACTAGCCAGCTCAGCGCTGCGCTACATCTCAACGGATTTCGCCAAAAGGTTTAAACTCTTTTAATTTTCTTAGATTATTATGTTTAAGTTGTCTGTTAAATTGAATCTATTTAGTCTATGATTTGAATCTGTTAGATGATACTTCTTTGTTTAGTTATTTGTTGAGTTTTTATGAGTTGCTGAATGCTTAAGGATGACAGATTTGTTTTGAGTAGCTATTTTACTTTAATGATTTGCTTTGAGATATTTGGAATTAATTTGTTTAGGAATAAAGTTTAGGAGTGATGAGTTTATGGATTTGGTTTTATTTAAAACTTTGTTCTCATTCATTTGGGAAGATTAATCTGGATCTGATTTGTTTTGAGAGTTTAACTGTTATGTTAGTTTACGGGTTACTTGAATAATATTAGTTACTGTATTATGTAACTTGATCTACCATATTAGATTTATAGGTATGAACTGATTGGCGTTTTTATCAGCTGACTTTTTAACTTTTGCTGCTAAAATTGATATGACTGCTCACGTTAGTTGTTAAATTTGATGCTGAAATTTAATTTAGTTGTGAATCTGGTGGTGTATATTGCTGCAAAATCTGAATGTTGTGAGGATGTTCGTAGAGTTGATGAATATTACTGTGTATTCGAACCGTGCTGCTTACTGCTTTGTAGTTTATTAAACTGTATTTGTCATTTTGCTGATGTAAAATGCTTCCTGAGTTTTAATTCAGAGTGTTATATCTTGTTCTGATACTGTTTCATTTTACTTGAACGTTGGATTTGTCAACTGATATTAGTATATTTAGCTTACATCATTTTGTGTGATTTTGACTGAGATTAATCGAAGTACCATACGTTTTGTATGGTACTGTTACTGTAAATTGTCATTATAAACAAATCTAGCAATTCTAGTCACTCCTGTGACTTGATTCTCTTTAAATCTGTCAAAAAAGATAAATTACCAAAAATATGTCCCCCTTGGGATCAAACTCGTGACCTCACATTTCAAGGTCGAACGCCTCTACCATCTGGGCTAGTCCTACGTTTTAGTTTAAGTTCCTTTTAAGTATTAAATATAGTGTTAATTGATTTTGCTGTCAGCTTTAATTTAAACATTTGTCCTACTTGGTTAAATTTAAATGATTTAAATTAATAAAAAGTAATTAGTTTTTAATTTAGTAGTTAAAAATAAAAATGTTTTTATTAATTTTAAAAGTTTAATTAGTTTTCAAATAATAAGATTTTTATTGTTTTAGATTTAAATTTAAAAATATAGTTATAAAAATAAATTTAGTTTAATTAAATTTTAATAAATTTAATTAGTTTAAAAAGTTTTATTAGATTTTTAAATAGAGTTAAAGTTATTTTAAATAGATTAATTTTTATAGATTTTTAAATAGTTTAAATTTTTAATAGTTTTAAATTTTAAGTAATTGTATTTAGATTTAATAAATTTGGGGTTTTACGATTCATGCACTTTAGGATAAAATTAAGTTTAAAATTGGTAGATTTAGTTTTTTAGTTTAAAAAACGAAAACCAATTCAAATCGATTGTCCAAATCAAAGCTAAAACGTCTCAATTCATAAGATCTTTGTGTACAACGAACTTGGTTCATCACGTGTTTAATTGAATTCGTCTTTGGTAATTTTAGACTATTACTTTTTCCTAAAGGTAATTTTCTAATTTACCCTATAACGTATCCTAATTATCACTATACTATCACGATCACATCAGATGCTGGCTTCAAAGTTCTGTTCACCAAGACCCAAGGAACAATATCCAATCAAAATGATGATGTTGTTCTTATTGCACCCAGGAGAAGGGATGTGTATGTCATCGACATGACATCTTGTCCAGAAGGGACAAACACTTGTCTCTATGCCAAAGCATCTGATAGTGAGAATTGGCTATGGCATAAGAGACTCTCCCATCTCAACTTCAAAAACATTAACAAACTGGCCAAGAATGATTTAGTAGCTGGGCTTCCCTCTCTGACCTTCACCAAAGACAGAACCTGCTTAGCATGCGAGAAAGGGAAGCACCACAGAGCCTCATTCAAGACTAAACAATCATTCTCCATAAATAAGTGCCTCCATCTCCTTCACATAGACTTATTTGGACCAGTAAAACCTCAATCCCTTAATCACAACAAGTATACACTAGTCATTGTAGATGAATTCTCTAGATTCACATGGGTATTATTTCTCAAAAGAAAGAGTGATGCTGCTGAAAGAATAATGTCCTTCATCAGAGAAATAGAGAATCTCAATGACTACAGAGTTAAGGCTATCAGAAGTGACAATGGTACTGAATTCAAGAATCATGCCATGGAAGCCTTTTGTGATGAAAAGGGAATATCACAGAACTTTTCTAACCCAGGCACCCCTGAACAAAATGGTGTCGCTAAAAGAAGAAACAGAACCCTCATAGAGGCTGCTAGAACTATGCTCAGCGAATCAAGACTTCCTAAACAATTTTGGGGTGAAGCTGTGAACACAGGTTGTCATACACAAAACAGATCCATTATTGTGAAGAGACATGGCAAGACCTCTTATGAAGTATATAGGAAGAGAGCCCCTGATGTAAGCTACTTCCATGTCTTTGGTTGCCCTGTTTTCATTCACAACTATAGAGATCACCTGGGAAAATTTAATGAAAAGTATGATGATGGATTCTTCGTTGGTTACTCTCTCACCTCCAGAGCTTATAGAGTATTCAACATCCGCAGATAAGAATTAGAAGATTCCATCCATGTCACCTTCAATGAAGCAAATGTTGTCATCAACCACACCAACTCAGAAGAATGTGACATTGACTTCAATGAAGTTAAATCATATCCAGAGGATGATTTCTTACATCCCAAGGAATCATCCAAGGGCTGTCACAAGGACTTCCCTTATGTTCATGCATTTGATCCTCATTCAATCTCTGACATCACTCCAGAGGTTGAAAATGTTGAAAAAATCACTCCACCCACTACTGTGAATGCTGATGTCATCGAACCAATTTCTCCTCTTGATGAAGAGATTATGGATGAAGAAATAATATGTGAAGATCCCTCAGTATTCATTAAACCTGATGTGACTCCTGAACCCACAGAGACTCCTGCTCCTCAATCTAAATGGAGTAGGAACCAAGATATTTTTCTAGTGAATATTCTTGGTGAACCCTCTGAGGGAGTCACCACCAGAGGCAAATTGAGATCTCTAGAAACTGCCTCAGCGAATGAATGCCTTTTCGCTGATTTTCTCTCTGAGGATGAACCTAAGAATGTGGCTGCTGCGCTTTTAGATGAAGGGTGGCTTGTTGCCATACAAGATGAGTTGAATCAGATCAAGAGGAACAAGGTGTGGACTCTGGTAAAAGCTCCAGTTGGGAAGCAAGTGGTTGGAACTAAATGGGTCTACAGAAACAAGAGGGATGAAGCTGGCATGATTGTCAAAAACAAGGCTAGGCTTGTGGTGTTGGGATATAATCAATCTGAGGGGATTGACTATGATGAAACGTTTGCACCAGTAGCCAGATTGGAAGCTATCAGAATCTTCCTAGCCTTTGCAGCTTATATGGGGTTTACTGTGTACCAGATGGATGTGAAGAGTGCTTTCCTCAATGGGAAGCTTGCAGAGGAAGTATATGTCTATCAACCCCCAGGGTTTGAAAGCAGTGAGTATCCTGATCACATCTGCAGACTTCACAAAGCACTCTATGGGCTGAAACAAGCGCCTAGAGCCTGGTATGAAACCCTTTCAAAATTCTTACTTGAAAATAAATTTGTCAGAGGTACCATTGATCAAACCCTGTTCACTTATAGGTCCAAGGGTGATGTCATTTTAGTACAGATTTATGTGGATGATATAATTTTTGGTTCAACCAATATTACATTGAGCAAACAGTTTGCCAAATTAATGACCAAAAAATATGAAATGAACATGATGGGGGAATTAACTTTTTTCTTGGGTTTTCAAATTAAACAAAATTCAAAAGGAATTTCCATTTGTCAAGAAAAATATGTTATGGATTTGCTCAAGAAGTATGATCTGTCTGATTGTGCATCAGTGAAATGCCCCATGCTTCCTCTCAACAACTTGGGAGCTGATGACTCAGGGGTCTCTGTTAATGAGACCTTATATAGAGGCATGATTGGGTCACTGATATACCTCACAGTAAGCAGACCAGACATACAATTTGCCACATGTCTGTGCTAGGTACAAAGCTAACCCCAAGGAATCCCACCTTGTAGCTGTCAAAAGAATTTTCAGGTACTTAAAAGGATCTCCCACATTGGGTCTCTGGTATCCTAATGGATTAGGCTTCGACCTCAAAGCCTACTCAGGCTCTGAATATGCTGGGTGCTGTCTTGATAGAAAGAGCACCTCTGGGAGTTGTCAAATCCTTGGAGGAAAGTTAGTATGCTGGAGCGCCAAGAAACAAAACTCTGTGGCCATGTCATCAGCTAAAGCTGAATACGTAGAGGCCGCTAGTTGTTGTGCTCAAATCTCTGGATGAAAAGTCAGCTGGCTGATTATGAGATCATTTATGAAAAGGTTCCCATATTCTGTGACAACACAAGTGCTATAGCCATCTCAAATAATCCGGTACTTCATTCCAGAACTAAGCATATTGACATCAGGTATCACTTTATCAGAGACCATATTTTAAAAGGTGATATTGAGCTTCATTTTATACCCACTGAATACCAGCTCGCTAATATATTCACCAAACCTCTGGCTGAGCCAAGCTTTACTAGGTTGGTTGTTGAGCTGGGTATGCTCAATATTGGTAAACAAATCTGATAAATGATCTCTGATCTCTGTCTCTAGGCATTAAAGGGAATTGAATGTAACGAGGTAGTTACATTCCAATGGGACTTAATATATTCCCATATTTAATTCAAATGATTAACCTTTATTGTCAACAACCTTCCCGCTTTCCAAGGGACAGAAATATCACATGAAGAGTCAAGGGGTCCCACTTTTCCTAAAAGGTAATTTTTGCATTAAATGCTTTAATTGTAAAACGGCTAACCCTTTTATCAAAACCATTGACTCACTTTTAAAAACTCACATTACTCATTACTTTCACACACACATACTATTCATCTTCTAAAAAAACCTTCATTTCTTCCTCACTTCAACAATGGCGTCTTCATCATCAAACACCGCTTTCACCGTCCTGTTCGCCTCAAACGTTGATTTTGGGATACACGATGGCAAAATTGCCCTTAAACAATTGTGTAGCTCTCTTGGAACACACCAATTCACTCTACCAACCATTGTTCTCCTTCCTAAAAAACTCCACCATTTTTGAAGCCATAACCAGAGTACCTTCCACATGCTACCACCAATATTTGAAGGAGTTCTGGTATAGCGCCGAAGTTGATCAAACCTCTTCACATATCACCTTCAACCTTTCCACCCATTCCCAACCTCTCACTTTTGATCTTCATACCTTTGCCAAAGTCATTGGACTTCCAGTCAATGAAGGCATGTCTGCTGTGCCTGCCAGCGCCACGGTAAAGAAGGCTCTGGCTACCCTTCGTCCTCATGACGACAATGATAAACCCTTCACCACACAAGGTTTCCAGAACAAATCCCTGATCAAAGTGAACTACTTTTCACCTATTTGGAGGACGCTGATGTTATACATTGTGAAATGTCTGGGTGGAAACCAGGGGTCTCATGATCAACTTAATGGAGCCCAGCAAGCAATTGCTTACAGCTTAATTTGGGGGCAAGATATAGGGATCGCTCATATACTTTACTCTGACCTCATTGCTAAGCTAGAAAACAAAGGGAAGAAGAACAGACTAGCCACCATCTGCTACACAAGATATCTCTCTCTTCTCTTAGAAGATATGTTGGGTGAAGGCTACACAAATGATGAACTTCTCTCCTTCTCCTCTTATCACATCACTGTTGTATCACTAAAGACTCCTTTGGAAGACGAAGTGCCTCTTAGCAGGCACATGATGCAGGTCGCTAGGCGACTGGTTGCTGATGGAGAGCCCTTGATCCCTTACAATAAGGTGAATGCTGAAAGAGCAACTGACAAGTCTCTATTAAAGACCTCTGTGTAGTCTTCTTCTCAACCCAAGGTGCCCAAGGAAAAGAAGAAGAAGAGGAAAGGCATCCCCCTTTCCTCTGAAACCCCTTCTGTTAATCCTTCCAAAACCAAGAAGACTAAGAAGAAACCCCATCCCTCTTCTCTGGAGGATGTGGTTGAAGAGCCTACCGCAGACAAACAACCTGAGTCTAGCATCTCCCAGCCAGCAGAGACCGACTAAGAACCTTCTCTCAACGCTGATATCTCTCAGGTATTAGTTTGCCATTTTTATTCTCTTGGAGGTTCACATACAATCACTCTCAACATTCTGTAGGAGAGAGTGATGAAGTCTTAGGGTTTGCCTCAACCGATAGAGTGTCTGTGTCAGCACCTAGAACTCTTAGAATTATCTGTACACTCTGTCTTAACACAAGGATGTGATTCATTTGTGCTCATAACGCACCTTGATGATCCTTCACCCTCTGGACTATGCTCTTGTCCATACCAACTTGAGCATGCTATAGGTCCCCGACCCAGAGTCTCTGCACTTCACGCAGTCCCTAGGTCCCCCTCATTTGAAAAGAGTCCCAAAGAATTTATTCTTTTGGGAGGACTGAATAATCACCCTCAGTCCTTCCTAGGGGCAGCGATAAAAGGCGACCATTACCTTCAAATAACTCACAACTAAAAGAGTCCCAAAGAATTTATTCTTTTGGGAGGACTGAATAATCACCCTCAGTCTTCCTAGGGGGCAGCGATAAATGGAGACCTTTAACTTCCATGAATTCACAACTAAAAGAGTCTCAAGGAGCAATCCTTCAGGGGGAGCTGGATAATCACACCCTGCTATCCTAGGGGCAGTGAACGGTGACCCATTCACCACATAATTTTCACAAATCAAAAGAGTCCCAAGGAGTAATCCTTATGGGGGAGCTGGATAATCACACCCAGCTATCCTAGGGGCAGCGAATGGCGACCCTTCAACATAACTATTTCACACTTAAAAGAGTCCCAAGGAGAAATCCTTAGGGGGGGCTGGATAATCACACCCAGCTTTCTTGGGGGGCAGCGAATGGCGATCTATAACTTCATACTTTTTCACAATTGGTTACTAACAAATGTCATAACAGGCTCATAATCTTCATGAAGAACAGCAGAATGATGATGCCTACTCCATTGCTGGTGAAGAAAATGCTGAAGCCCCCCACATAGATCTCGATGCCATGTCAGGACATTGATTCCATGCCAGAGGATGAGGTCTTCATTATTGAAGAGGGCTTGACCATTTCAGATTATGTTGATATGGATGTTGATGATGACCAAGTTACATCAGAGTTGAAACTCATCTCCTTCCCATCAATGCCCAATGTGCAAGAATTAGCTGCTAAGCGGCTATTAGACCCAGAGGGTCTGTACACCAACCCAGTTCCCTTCCCAACCTTACCCAATGTCATGGAACTAGGGGCCAAGCAATACTTAGAACATTTACAAAAACTCAAGCCTGTCCATGTTCCTCTCATGAAAGATGTTTAGGAACTCGCTGCTGAGGCTCTCTGGGTTAAGAGGGGTGACATAAGTAAAACCAAGCCCAAAGTCACAAACGATGTCATCCTCTCTGAATTACAAACACTAACCCATGCTGCTGAGGAACTCACCACCACACTAGAGACTTCACTAACTTCATTTGTGGAGTCCTCTATGACTGCCTTACTTTCGCAACTACTGGGAAGTGCCTTGCAAGCTCACCTCCCAGCTGTTCTAGACCAGAGCCTCCAGCAATACATACCATCGGTCCTCACATCAGCTGTCAAAGCAAATGTTGCAGCTATTGCTAAGGCATTTGAGCCTTCAAGAAAACTTCTTCAAGAGCTGTTGCAAGAGGAACTTAAAGAGATATGCTTATTTGTTCATCAAGAATTCGTTAAGTTCCTCAAGCCTGTATCAGGCATAGCTACTACCGGCGCTATGCTTGAGGGGGAGAATTCAGCAACCCCCACCTCTGAAGAAGAAGAAGACACTGCCTCACCTAAGGGGGAGCAGTCACTTAAACAACCAAAACCTTCAACAGGGGTTCCTACACCAAAGCCTCTTAGATCCTTCAACCCCAGCACTAATGCAATAAAGGACAAGGTAAAAGAAGTTGCTATTGAACAACCTGAAATAACCCTACACTCCCTCCAAGAAGAAGGCGGATCTACAACCAAGCTCTCCAAAGACTCTGACCTGAACAAATTCAAGAGCGTTGATGAACCACCACTTACCCCAGAGCAGGCAAAGGCTCAAATCTTGGAACACCAAAGGCTGGAAAACATTGGAGCCGCTGAACTCAAGAGCAAAGAAGCTCTGAACAAACTCTCTCCTGCTGTAAAGGAAGCTCAGCTGGTTAAGCTCAAAGAATTGGAGGTTTAAAAGGAGCAACCTTCTAAATGAATATGAAAGACATGTAAACCAAAGAGCTGAACCTGGTCAAATCACCAAGTATGCATGTTACACTGACAAGAACAAAAAAGTGGTGATGACCCTTTACAGAGAGAACCAACTAACCAACTAAAAAGTCTCTAGTGACTTTAAACTCAGAGATCTGGGCCTCTCTGAATGGTTAGAAATGTTGTCTCTTGCCCAAAAGAAGACTGGGCCTGGTGCTGCCCAAATGATGAAGAACATTCAAGCAAAGCTGAATTGGGTAAGAGACACGACAAAGAAGCTGAAGGTACCTCTGCCTCCTCAACTTTCACAACAACAACCTTCTCAAGGACAAAGGAAAAGAAAAAACCCAAATGGGGACTCTGGTGGAGAAGTTGGTCACTGAAAACATTGTTGTTGATGGGATGCACAGAAACTTGGTTCTGCCCAAAGAGATCACTAAACCAGTAGGGGCCCAAGTATACTCAGAACCAGAGACAGGTATGGTCTTTATGAATGGTAATTGTGAGTATTGCTTTCAGCGGATGAATGAACTACATCTGGCATCAACCATCCAGCTTATCAGACTCAAACAGGGCATCCTAAGGAATTGCAAAACAGCTGAGGATTTTGAGTTTGAAGTTGAGCTTGTCATCAACTCTAGGAGTGACAAAGTTGAAGCCCAGAGAATCTATGATCAAGGCCTCGATCGCTGAAGAACCTTTTTACTTTTTGTTTATGTTTACACCTCTGGGTGTTCTTGTAATAGACTAGGTTCTTTATGTTTAATAAAACTCTGAGGTATGTTTGTTAAATTATGTGTAAGAAGAAGCTGTGTACTCACTTACAATAATTTTAGACTTAAATAATTTATAAACAAATAGGGGGAGATTGTTGGGCCAATGAAAGTTTTAACTATGGCCCAGTCTAGATTTGTTTAATTAGACTAAGTGTTTACTGATCGCTGAGAGGACCAGTGACAGAGACTAGACCAGTGGAAGGAAAAGCCTCAGCTGGCACACCAGGAACATTCAAGTCAAAGACAACGTCAGAGAAGTCGAAGACAATCTGAAGTCATACTCACCAGCGATTATGGATAGCTGGGATGTTGAAGGAATGTATTGGTGTTCAAGGATCTCTGAGTTGACAACACTCAGAGATCACTTAAGAACCCTAGAAGTCTGGGATAAGCAAAGCTTATCCAATCCTTTATAGTTTAGGCGGGAGAATCTACCAAGTGTTTTGAGCGGGACAAAACAAGAGATTCAAGATAAAGCCTAGTACGACCTAGTGGGACAAAATGTGAACAGTTGCAGAACTGTTCACCTAAAGTTGTTTAAAGGTATATCTCGATTTGGACATGCATTTAATACGTTGTACTCTTCCATTCAGAAGGTGACACGTATCAACTACTCCCACAAAGGAAGCAACCTCGTACACTATAAATAGGAGTGAGAAAGAAGAATTAAATCAACCCTTGTGCTTGGATAATTTATCTAAGTTCTTTCTCACCTTGGAACCGCTGAGCCCCCAGCTGTCTACCAGCGTCTCATTGGTTCCCTTGTAAACTTGAGTCTCGAATCTAGTTTACTTGTTTCTAGGGTTCATATCTTGTTGTCATTCAACGAGTGTATTCATAGCACTTTGTAATACTTTGTTTATAATACTTAATAAAGCATTACGCGTTTGAAACGTATTTCATTGTGTTTCGTGGTTATAAGAGTTATAGTTTATCAACAATTGTCATATTAAGGGACTTTCAGGGAGCTACTAGCAAAGTCCGGTTCTCTTCAAAGACTTGTGCTTACCTTTTTGCTACGACAAAGGGGGAGAAATGATAGTGATAAACTCGTTAATAATTTGATATTTTGTGTTTCTACGTAAATGAGTTTATAGTTTGTCGTAATCAAAAAGAGGGAGATTGTTAATGCAAGTAATGTCTAAAATCATTATTAGTGTTAACTAATCTTTATTAGTTTAGATCACAACAAACTCTACAACACATTTAGTGTAAAACACAAAACGAATTATTTAACTAACACTATCATCAAGGTAATAATCATGTCACTAACTTTTCTTAATCATACTTAGTGATCATCAAAGTGATTATCCTTAAAACTCATTTTTGTTAATATGACAAAAGATTTTTTAATAAAATTTCTTTTTAAGAAAATGTTTTATTAAAATGGAAAATGTAAATTTGAAAATGGTATATTCCATATGCCATAAGAATATCCTTTGAAGGTTTAAAAAACCTCAGATATTCCTACCCCACTAAAAGACAAAAAAAGGAGTGTAGTCTACTAGGCGGTACCTTAAATAGCTAGGTGGTTCTCTAGCGATATGGAACCGCCGGGCTAGTTAAAGAATCGCGTCCAGCTAGCCGTTGCACTTTGTCTCTTATAAATAGTGGATCAAATCTCATTTTCCAACAACCCTCTTGGACGTTTTTCTCAGCCCACTTTCTCTTTTCTATAGCATAATCATTAGTAAATGATCACTTAATGGTTTAAGTATGTTTACATATGATTATCCTCTTAATCCCCTCCTTTATCTTGTCCAAAGAGAAGATCACTCACTCACTAGTGTTGTGATAAAGATGAATCCATGAAATAGTCATGTTCATCATGTTAGCCTTTTTGTTTTATGTTAATCCATTTGTATTTATGAATACTTGGACTAGTTGTGTTCATCCAAGCTATTTGTGAATACTTGGATTTGTTGTGTACATCCATTGCATATGTGTTTGCTTGGATTTATGTTGTGTAGATCCAAGCTACATGTGTGTACTTGGATATGTCTAGTTGAGTTGTAATAGATTGTGTAGTAGATCTCACTAAACTATAAAGTGATGTGGTTGTGTCTTGTGAGTTCTCACTAAACTTGAAAGTGATTAGTAGTTGTGTTTTGTGAAGTTCTCACTTATCTTCAAAGTGAAGAGTCGTGAAGATTGGTTCTAGCTTTGGATTAGAACTCGACATCTAGCCTTGTGTCGTAAAATGGTGAAGTAGGCAATGTCGTGAAGATTGGTTCTACCATGAGATTAGAACTCGACATCTAGCCTTGTGTCGTTAAATTGTGAAGTAGGCAACGTTGTGTAGATTGGTCCTAGCTAAAGATTAGGTCTCGACATTTAGCTTAGTGTCGGAAAATAATGTAAGCGACGATGTAAGGTTTTCTCCGCCAAGAAGGGAGCTTGTGGATATAGTGGAAATCTCGAGTAGGTGTACTCGAGGAGTGGAGTAGAGACGAGGATAGAGCCTCGTTGTCGAACCACTATAAATCTTGGTGTCTTGTCAATAGGTTGTCTCTTTCCTTACTCTTTACTTATTTCATTATCATTACACTTACCTATTACCATTGCTAATGCATTTGAATTAAACCTAATCATTATGCAACTTAGCTTCAAGTAAAAGATAGTTTTGATACAAACCTAATTGAAAGTAATTTTAATTAGGTGACTAATCGAAGAGAAACTATTCACCCCCCCCCCCCCCTCCCCTTCTTCTAGTTTCTACAAAGAGCAATATTATCAAATAAAAATGAACACGTTGATAACATTAACAAAATGTTGATTGGGAGATTTCCTGGTCGAGATTAAAAGATAGTTTTGATACAAACCTAATTGAAAGTAATTTTAATTAGGTGACTAATCGAAGAGAAACTATTCAACCTCCCCCCCCCCCCCCTTCTTCTAGTTTCTACAAAGAGCAATATTATCAAATAAAAATGAGCACGTTGATAACATTAACAAAATGTTGATTGGCAGATTTCCTGGTCGAGAGAAGATTTACTATAGTTTCGATGAAGCGTTATGTTAGCCTCAAAATATTGAGTCAAACAAGAATGTTCGGTCATAGGTTTCTATTATAATATTTATTAGAACGTTGTAATAGATAGTGAAATAGTCGTGGTTCACGGGCTTGGATTTAAGCTACTTAAAGCCCAAATGACAAGCTCGGTCCAAACAATATAGCCCATTATGATTACATGTAAGCCCGGGTATATAAGGCCCTTCCTAGCATGTTAGGAAGGGTGGATTATCATTTGTAACTCTCATTATTCTAATCTAATCTCACCTAGTTCTCCATCTTCTCTCTACTTTCTCTCACTACTTTCTCTCTCTAGAATTCATCTACTTCATCTATTTTCTTTCTTTCTTCCTTGCTTAATCATCACAAATATATGGGACAACAATTGGTATCAATCGCCATGGGGTAGTTTTGTGATTCGTTGTTGATATAATACTTGGTTCGTGTGATTTCCTCCTATAATAATCTCGGATTCAAGTTTTTCTTGTGTTTTCCGTGCTCTACTTCTTGATTTACATCTCCTACATAGTTGTGGTAGGGATTCGATTGCTTTGGGTTGGTTAAAATCGCGGATTTCTTGTCAAAAATCTCACTTTTTACCTAAAGTTTCGGAACTGCACAGTTATTCCGACGGAATTCCATCGGAAAGGGGTTTTAACATTCCGACGGTTATTCCGATCGTGTATTCCGACAGTATTCCGACAGTATTCTGACAGGTCTTATTCCGACACTGATTCTGACAGGCATTCCGACAGCCACATTCCGACAGCCATATTCCGACAGTGATTCTAATAGGCATTCTGATACTACATTCCGACATACATTCCGATACTACATTCCGACAGTATTTCGATACTACATTCCGATGGACATTCCGATGGCACATTCCGATGGACATTCCGATGCTATGTTTCGTTAAATTTTGTTCGAGTATTTTTTAGACTTAGCCACCATCTAGACTAGTTTCGGAATATTGTTTACACGAAGATTAAAAAAAAAAGTTAAAATTTTTCCATCAAGTAAATTCAAATTTTTTCTATACTAGTTTTAGGACATTTCTAGCTCGATTTCAAAATTTGGCGATTACAAAATTTTTTGGTCTACCGTTTTGTCGGACTGGAGAATTTATTGTCGGACTGAAGAAAAATTACAATTTTCGGAATTTGAACTACAACAACAATCACAACACATCTACTTAAGATCCGTATTCACTTCATCATTTCAGAGAATATTGAGATGGATTCTACTGCAGAATATCGTGTGACGAACAACAACATAATGGTGGCGGGTAACAAAGAGAGACCACCAATGCTTGTTCCTGGTCGGTATGCTCAATGGCAATCATGTTTCATACGATACCTTGATACAAGACCCAATGGTGATGCCTTGAGGAAATGTATTACTCATGGATCATATGTATTCAAGAAGATCTCAATTCCTCCAAGACCAGCCACAGATACTACTGATTCAATACCCGCAAGTGAACGTGATGAAACAAGATCCGATCTCACACTTGAAAATTGTGCCTGGCATGATGTGAAGAAGGAAGCCATCTATATGGTTCTAAGTGGGATTGGAGATGATATTTACTCCACGGTTGATGCATGCCCTACAACACATGAAATGTGGACTGCTATTGGACGCTTGCAACAAGGAGAATCACTCAACAAACAAGATGTCAAAACAAATTTGTTTTGGAACTTTGGCAAGTTTACTTCAAAGGATGGAGAATCAATTGATTCATACTACTCTAGGTTTTATAAAATGATGAATGACATGACAAGAAATAATCTGCAAGTCTCCACCATGCAAGTCAATGTTCAATTTCTTCAACAACTTCAACCCGAGTGGACACGGTTCATCACTTTAGTGAAACAACAAGAAAAGTTAGACGAGGTCCCATATCATCGACTCTTTGATATCTTGAAGCAATTTCAGAATGAAGCAAATGAGATTCGAGCTGAACGTGTTGCAAAGACGGCTAATCCACTTGCTTTGGTGACTACCACTCAACATGTTCAAGACCATCACTCTCGTGCTCCTAAGCCATACTCCACTACATCATCCTCACCACGATATTCCATATCATCTAAGTCTTCATCATCCACAAGATCACAAGGTAAAGTGCCAAGAGCACCATCACCACCATCTGAGTCATCATCTGAAGAAGATAGTGATGAAGACCAAGCTCAAAAGAATCGAGAGATGAAACAACAAATTGCTTTCATAATGAAGACTTACAAGAAAATCTATAAACCCACCAACAACAATCTTCGAACATCATCTAACACAAAGAACCAATATGTTGAGAGTCCTCCAAGGTATGACACACGTCGACGTGGTGAAAGTCCTTCTAGGTATGATCGACATAATCCAACGCATGTTGAGGGTTCTGCAAGGTATGATCAATAAACTACCAAGTATGATACTCAGAGGATTGTTGCTGCTACTGGAAATAGGGAAACTATTGGAAGTCAAGTGGTTCAGCAAAGTGGGATTCAATGTTTTAACTGCCAAGGTTATGGGTATATGGCAAAGGAATGCAGGAAGCCAAAACGGGTTAGAGACTCTGGTTATCATAAGGAGAAGATGCTGTTATGCAAGAAGATGGAAGCAGGGGTTAGATTGTCAACTGAGGAAGGAGCAATCCTTGATGACACTGATGATGAAGATTCCGATCAAGAACTCGATGCACATTACTCGTACATGGCAAAGGTTGAAGAAGTTCTCAAAGTCACTGAAGATGACAATGGTCCTATCTTTGACACTGAGCCAATCGATAAGGTACACACTACTGATGAATATAATGTGTTTGGTGATATTCATGAGCATAGTGATCTACCCAATGCCATTAATGACACATGTATGATGGAAACGGTTGATAGTAATACCACACCTAATTCATCAAACATATGCAATAATGAGTCTGAGGATGATCAACATGCAAATGAGTATGATGAAGAGGAACGTATTGCGCTTGCTAATTTAATTGCTACTTTACAAAAAGATGTCACGGAAAATAAAAAGAGTCAAAAGCAATTAAAAAAGGAAAACGCTACGCTCACTCAAAACTTTGAAGAATGCAAAGCTGCTCTTATCAAATCAAATGAGATAATTGAAAGCTATAGAGATGAGCTCCTTCAGAAAACCAAAGAGCTTGAGGGGTACAAGGGCAGTGCGTTAAAAAGTCAAAAGGACGATTTTGAAAACAAATATAATACAACTCTTGAGTTATTAGCCAAAGAGAAGCGTCAATATAATGTTTTCTTAATGGATGAACGTCAAAAAACGTACCTTGCCAATACCAAAGTTAATGAACTTGAACAAAAGCTCTCTATGACCACTACCGATTCTGCTAAAATTCTTGAGGTTAAGAAACAAGAGGTAGATGTGTTAAAACAAGACTTCAAAAGTAGATATGATAAAGAAACTGAAAAAGTTACGAAACTAGAAGAACAAGTCGAATTTTTGAAGAAAGTTGTTTATAAGACGCATGATTCTATTCAAACCGTAAGAATGATAGCACCTCCGTCGATGTTTAAGGGTCAAGCTAGCTTTGCAAGTCCTGAGTACCTTGCCAAAGCTCAAGTTGCGAACCCGCGTCTTTATCTTGATGAGTCTGAAAGGACCGATCTTGATTGCATGCCTGTTAGTGCCGATAGTGACGAGACTGCCCTTTGGGATGATAATAGTCGACCTCTTGTCAATAAGAAGTTTGTGAAACCATTTAATTATGCTTATGAGAATAGTCTTTATGGTCTTTTCAACAAACAAACTCAGAAAACTCGTGAGGAAGTATTTTTAGAATGCAAACAAAAGAGAATTCAATGGAAGAAAGCATTTGCCCCTATGAAATCTAATGTTTACAAATATATGAACTACCTTCCTCTAGATGAGTCCAAAAGCAAGAGTAGGAAAACATTAGGTATTCTTAAACACCACATAGATAATGTTAAATCTATTGTTGAAAGATATTGGGCAAAACGTGAAAACGCTGAGTGGCAACGCCCGATTCCTCAAGATATTACCTTGCTTGTGAAAGAACTTTTACTTCCAAATACGGCGTTGATTAAAGAAATTGTTCTTCAATTTGAGGAGTACATTCGGACTGAAATGTTTGATGATTTAAAATATGTTGAGTCTCTTGAGAAACATATTGATGATCTTCAAATGGAAAAGTCTGCTTTTTCAGATGAATATGATTTACTCTTGTAAGAATGCGTTTCTAAAGATGTTATGTGTGCTTATTTAACATCTTGTGCTGATATTGATAAATATTCTGATGTTGCATTCAAATATCTTGATAAGATCAAAGAACGTGAGTGTCTTGAAATTGAGCTTTCGAAACGTAAAGAAAATGTTGATAAAAAGGATTTTGAGTTACTTCAACACAAAACTGATTTCCTTCAAAAACATTGTCATTCTCTTGAAACTTGCTTTGCAAAAAGACGTTGGTAGTTTTCCACATGATAATAACTTACAAGAAAAAATTTCCAAAACGTTTCGTAAAATGAATGAACAGAATTTGGAAATTAAAGGGTTGAAAGCTCAGTTACAAGACAGGGAAAGAGCGATAGCAGAGTTGTAGAAACTCGTTGCTAAAATGGGTGGGAAAGTTGTGGAACCTAGCATTAAGAAACCTGTTGTTAGACAACCCAATGCCTCTAAAGTGAATAGATCCTCTATCTTGGGAAAACCATCTGCTTTATCAAATTCCTCGTTTGCAAAACCTGTGTTTGCCCCCACGATGGATGGAAAGGAAAGGTTACCACATAATCAACCCATAAGGAATACTATAGCACCAAGCGTTAAGCACAACAATGTGATTCAACCAGGGATGTATAGAATGCCCACTAAGCCCACAAACAAAGATACTCACTCGCCTCAGACTTCTAGAAACACTAATATTCGTGTGTCTTCTACTACAGGAATAGCCTCCACTACTAGTGTTAGCCGGCCTCAGCTTAAGCGCACTCAAGTGAATGATAAGGTCTGGAAACACAAGAGTCAAGAGAAGATGAAGGAAGTAGAAGATCACCTTAGGAATTTGATTGCTTTTAAGAATAAAAAGTCTGTAATCGCGTGTAATGACGATTTGAATGTTTTGAATGCTTTGAATACTATGAATGTCAAATTCGTTTGTGTCAAATGTGGAAAATGTGCTAATGCTAATCATTCTAAGTGTGCTATGAAAATTGTGAAAGACGTAGATACTAGAACTAAGAAGCAAGCTGTGATGTCTATTAGTGCTAGTAAACCCAAACGCAATGTGAACCATTCTGGTGCAACCCCTACTAAGAAAAGTAATGCATCAGACTCCACCACTAAGAACCCTAGAAGCAGAATTAAGGAATTATATGAGTCTACTAGCAAGTCTTGGAAATGGTGGTTTGCTAATCAATATCCTCCCAGATATAAATGGATACCTAAAGATAGGACAGAAAATGTGACAACGAGTGTTAGTATGCCTTTAAATGTTGTTAAGGACACTAATGATTCTACCATCATAAATACTGTGGTATCCAATTTAGCAATTGCTCCATCGTGTTCTAACTCTTATGCAGGTGATACAAATAATTCTCTTCATACTGGACTCCGGATGTACGAAGCACATGACGGGGAATCTCAAGCTTCTAATTAACTTCGTGGAGAAGTTCCTGGGTGCGGTCCGATTCGGAAATGATCAATTTGCACCGATCCTAGGATATGGAGATTTGGTTCAAGGGAATATCACGATAAAAAGGGTATACTACGTCGAAGGGCTCAATCACAATCTCTTCTCGGTTGGTCAATTTTGTGATGCAGATTTGGAGGTTGCTTTCAGAAAGAAGACATGTTTTGTTTGTGATTATGATGGGAATGATTTACTTAATGGTACATGGGTACTGATCTTTACACAATTTCACTACAAGACACAACTTCATCAACTCCAATTTGCTTCATGGCTAAAGCTTCAACGACTCAGGCATGGTTATGGCATCAACGTCTTTCTCATCTCAACTTTGATACCATCAACTTGCTTTCCAAGAAAGATATTGTGAGAGGCCTTCCAAGTTTGAAATTCATCAAAAATCATCTTTGTTCTTCTTGTGAGCTTTGTAAAGCTAAACGAATTCAAAACAAAGACTACACCAAGCTCCAAAGGACGGTTAGATCTTCTTCATATGGATTTGTGTGGTCCCATGCGTGTTCATAGTATCAATGGAAAGAAATGTATTCTGGTAATTGTTGATGATTACTCAAGGTACACATGGACTCACTTCTTGAGGTCCAAGGATGAAACACCCGAAGTTCTCATCAGCTTTCTTAAACTGATACAACGTGGTCTTCAAGCTCAAGTTAAAGTGGTTCGTACTGACAGAGGTACATTTGCACCAGTAGATCAAATGGAAGCGGTCATGATTTTTCTTGCTTATGCTGCACATAAGGGATTCATCGTTTATCAAATGGACGTAAAGACGACGTTTCTTAACGGTCCTTTGAAGGAAGAAGTCTATGTCATGCAGCCAGAAGGATTCACCAATCCTCATTATCCTGACAAGGTGTATCGTCTCCACAAAGCACTTTATGGACTCAAGCAAGCTCCAAGGGCGTGGTACGACGAGCTCTCGAAACGTCTGGTCTCCAAAGGTTTCTCAAAAGGTTCCATTGATCTAACTTTGTTCACTTATAAATATAGGGATGACATTTTGCTTGTGCAGATTTATGTTGATGATATTATTTTCAGGTCTACAAACCCAAAACTTTCAAAATGGTTTGAAAAAGTAATGCACAACAAATTTGAAATGTCTATGATGGGCGAACTAAAATTCTTTCTAGGAATTCAAGTTCACCAGTCCCCAAGTGGTATCTTTATTAACCAAGCTAAGTATTGTCAAGAGATAATCAAAAAGCATGGTATGACATCGTGTGACCCCGTTGGGACACCATTATCAACTACATCCCTAGATGCTGATTTGGAGGGATTACCCATAGATCAAACGAGATATCATTCCATGATCGGGTCCCTCGTGTATTTAACAGCAAGCCGACCTGATATTCATCATGCTACATGCTATTGTGCATGATATCAAGCAAGACCCAATGAAAAGCACCTCAAGGAGGTTAAACAGATCTTTCGGTACCTTAAGAACACCATTCACATGGGACTCTGGTATCCGAGGGAAACCGGTTTCTTTCTAACGGCCTATTCAGATTCTGATCATGCAGGGTGTCTTGATACACGTAAAAGTACTTCTGGTGGTGCAAAATTTCTAGGTCAAGATAAGATTGTGGGATGGTCTTCCAAGAAGCAGGATTGCACATCATTGTCATCATCCGAAGCGGAGTATGTGTCTCTATCTACGTGTTGTGCTCAAGTTCTTTGGATGAGAACACAACTCACGGATTATGGCTTCCACTTTGATAAAGTACCTATGTATTGTGACTCAAAGTCGGCCATAGCCATCTCCTGCAATCCGGTACAGCGTTCCCGCACGAAGCACATTGACGTCAGATATCACTTCATAAAGGAACAAGTTGAACGCAGAATCGTTGAATTATAATTTTTCGGAACGGATTATCAATTAGCCGACTTGTTCACGAAAGCTCTGTCGAAAGATAGGTTTGAGTACCTCGTTAGACAAATTGGTATGAGATGTTTGACTCCAGCAGACCTGGAGATTCTGGCAAAGGTACCTGCTTAATTCATATTTCAAACATCTACTTGTATATATCTATGGAAAAACAAAATACAAAAATATAAAACATATAAAAGCAAAACACAAAATTAAAAATCTTTCAAAAATACCAAAAAGATTCTTCTCGACATGTCTTTCAGTATCGATAATATGGACGTACCTAGAAATGTCGCTCAGTAACGACACGGGTATGTACATAAATCTCGAATGAAAGTTGTAAATATTTTTCAAAACATGTCATTTCTACTTTTAATAAAGGAAAATGTCTATTTTGGACAAATTTTCCAACAACGGGTAGAGCAATATATCTTGGGTTGAGCTTGTCACAAAACATTCAACGTTTTGAGCTCAACAGAATGGCTTGTAATCACTTTCAGATTGCAACCCGGATCTGTATTCACGGGGGAGTGTACGATTTCGTACTCTTATCCTTAGCAAAAGAAGAGAAATCTTCTTACACTTGAGTGGATTTGTCATGACATTCAAAGTCTATTAACTCAAGGTTATGCTTTAGAAAAACCTCTTCGACAAAAAGAAATAGGATTTTTCAAAAAGCGTTGAACATAATTTTTTCAAGAATTTCTCAATGACTATTCAAAATCTTTCAAAAATTAAACTCCCACCCTCAAAAAGAGAAATGTGGATCACATCCTCACAATGACAATTCAATTGGATCAATTTTTCAGGGGGAGCATTTTAACTTCATGTAAAAGATTAACACATCTTTCTCCCGGAGATTTTCAAGACTATTTTTCAAAATATATTTTAATCAAATTTGGTATCTCTAATATCAAAAGATTTTATATATTAGAGATAGGGGAGAAAATGTGATTAAAATGTGATCTTATATAAGACTCAAGCACTTTAACTCTTACCTACATGTGCGAAACACTTTCGATTATCGATCCACATGTGAAGGGGGAGCATTTCTGAAACGACAAAACTATTAAGGTGTTAAATGTTTTTCAAACATCTTGTTAGACATTTGAAGTGGTTTTCATGGTCACGATCAAATACCCACAACATCTTTAATTCACGACGTTATTGGTGTCAAAAGGGTGGTTAGGTTTAAGTCCTATGATCTAACCAGAACCAGAGGGATCTTCCCAGGGACAATCCAATAGACTATTAGAAGTCCTTAGTAAAGATGGAGTAGAATGTTAATGTAGCTGAATGCCGACTAAGTACTGATGCTAGCACTGGAACAATCACAACAAGGTGCTAGTAATGATGTATTGGTAAGCATTGAAGGGGTTGAAGAAATAAAAAGAAATGTAAGGATAAAGGGTGTAAAGAAAGAAGCCCTTCATACAACTTAGGAAGAAACCGGGTCAACACATCATGAAGACAACTCATCATAGACCCAGTGATGTGAAGCACAACCCTTTCCTAGCTACTCGGGCTTCTCTCAAAAGAAGTTTGTTTTATTGTCACGGAGATCAACACGACTTCTATTGACTTTCTCACTCCGAGATAGTTGATATTGAATAGGTGGCATCTGCTCCAGCCTCCGACCACTAAAAAGTGCACAAATAAAGTCTAGATCTAAGAGATCAATCAAATCTCGTTAGGACACACGGATGAAGATAAAGAGAGTCCTACGCTATATCCTTGCGATATTGCTAGAACACTCAGAGTGATACTACTTAGTATTCACAATGATGAGTGGAAATCCTTCTAGTGTTAACATCAAACAGCACTGCGGTAGGTCATATGCAAGATTCTTTATGAATTGAACATGTGTAAAACTGAAAAGCAACAGTGGTTTGATTCTGAATTGATCCAACTCGTTTCAGGTTTCTACGCAATATCTTTATGGTCTTGCCAGAACATTCAGAGTGATATTCATTAATATTCACAGTGACGAATGGAAATCCTTCTAGCGTCAATATCAAACAGCGCTACGGTAGGTGACTTGTGAGATTCTTATGAATCAAACTTGTGTCAACTGGAAAGCAACAATGGTAAGATTCTTAATGAATCAAACGTGTTCCAGGAATTTGAATTGACGACTTTAATCAAGCGGATATTTATCCAATTGATTCACTCTTTATGTTTGCAGTCTTGCTTTGAGACGGTCGAGTAAAGAGAACGGCTAGTACAGCCGCGAAACCCTGTCAAGGAGATTCTTAATTGAATCTACCTAATCACAGGTACGGTATTTAATATCATATAACGGTCTTCACCGAACGGAGGTAAAACGCTACTGATTTAGGACGAATGTCAAAGCCATTCAGTCTGTGTCTATGTTTTGTCTCGAGAAGGTGGCGTCACGGTGTACTCAACAAAGTCAAAGATTCAAAACCACATATTCATGTCCAAAGACTTATTCAACAATTAATAGTGTGAGTATGAGGATAAAGACACAAGATCGCAAGATGGCAAAGACAAGTCAAGAGTGAGTTGAAGATATCAAGATAAAAGACTAAGTCGAAAGACAATGACAAAGGCTCAAAGATCATAGCATGAAGGAACAAAACTACTGTTACACGTTCAAGACTCATTTATGACGAAATTCATAAATCTCCACTGGACTCCAAATATCGAAGAGGAATGACCTCACATTGGGGGAGATTGTTAGCCTCAAAATATTGAGTCAAACAAGAATGTTCGGTCATAGGTTTCTATTGTAATATTTATTAGAACGTTGTAATAGATAGTTAAATAGTCGTGGTTCACGAGCTTGGATTTAAGCTACTTAAAGCCCAAAAGACAAGCCCGGTCCAAACAATATAGCCCATTATGGTTATATGTAAGCCCGGCTATATAAGGCCCTTCCTAGCATGTTAAGAAGGGTGGATTATCATTTGTAACTCTCATTATTCTAATCTAATCTCACCTAGTTCTCCATCTTCTCTCTACTTTCTCTCACTACTTTCTCTCTCTAGAATTCATCTACTTCATCTATTTTCTTTCTTTCTTCCTTGCTTAATCATCACAAATATATGGGACAACACGTTAGATGACACACATAACATGTGTCCTCTTGAATTCTTAAACTCTCTCAATGTGAGCGGATTTCCACCACATTACTTGCTCTTGAAAATTGGATGCCCGATTATTATTTTGAGGAATCTTGATCTGGCTAATGGATTATGCAATGGCACGAGACTGATATGCAAACGATTTGATCCACATGTCATCGATGCGGAAATTGTTGTCGGTCAGCACACAGGAGTTAGAGTTCTCTTGCCTAAAATTCCTCTTTTTCCATCTAAAGAAGACATGTTTCCTTTCAAGCTAAAGAGAACATAATTTCCTGTCTGCCTTTGCTTTGCCATGACTATCAATAAAGCTCAGGTTCAAAAAATTCCAAATGTAGGTGTGTATTTGCTCGACTCTGTTTTCTCACATGGTCAACTTTATGTTGCGTTGTCTAGAGGGATCTCACGTGCAACTACTAAGGTAATGGTGAAACCCATTAAAGAGTTTGGTGAAGAAGGAGTATACACCTCAAATGTCGTGTATCACGAAGTTTTACGCGACGAGTAACATCCGTCGTTTAGATTTTTATCTTGTCATTAACAATTTCTTTAATGTTTCACTTCAATTTTTACTAAATACTTTTTTATATGTAAGAGATACATGTTGTTTAAATTTTATCTAAACTTAAATTATCTTATGAATTATTATATGTTACGATACTTTTCGTTGCATTTTTAGTCTTACCATTATATATCGTTTTGTTAAGTTTCTGTAATCAATAATATGCATGTGTAATTTTTCTTATCAAATTAAAAAAATACACTTTACTTCTAACTTTTTGTGATATACATAATCTTTTTTATTTTTCACTTTTTCTTTTATAACACACTCCAAGTAAATAATCATTATATATGCCTCCTTATTAACCGGCCTTTTATACAATCACACACATAACCTCATCTCATTCACTAACCGCCATATTTTTCCATGATCATAATCTTTGATCATCTATCCGTATCAGGTACCTATTCAATTCTGAATCTGTTAAATCGTTTTTTTGTGATTGATAGATTCATACCAATTGTTCATACATAGATAGATGATCTACTATATACATATTTTAATGAGTATTATTGCATGTCTATAAATTGTTTCTTATGATCTAAGGTACTTTATGTTTCTATTGCATGTCCAGATTGTGATTATTGATATATAGATAATCCATGTACTAAACTTATCATTTTTTCCTAAATAGTTCAAACATTCATTTAAAGTTTGAGGTTAATTGCATGTGTGGTTTTTACTGTTGCAAGATCAGTATAAGGTTGAGCCTTTTCTGAAAAAGTTTTGATGTTAGGTTTGTCACAATTAGGGTTTGAGCTTAGATTAGATAGATTGATCGGTTAAGGACCATCAAAGTTGTTACACTGGATTAAGCAGGGTATGCAAGTGCATACCCTAAATAAATTGTTAGTAGTGTAACTTTTTTGTATTTTTCTTCAAAGTTGCAAGAAAATACACTAAAAATTCGTAAGTGCGTACCCTTTCAAATACCTGAATATTTTAGGTGCATACCCTAATCTAACTTACCTTTGTTAAAAAAAGCAAAAAAAAAACATCGATGGTAAGTTTCAGTAACGAAGCTGCAGTTTTGAGGAAGATGAAGGATGGACACATGAGGTGTGATGTAGGTTAAAAAATGGTTTGTATGTTTAACAGGACCGTTTTTCTTAATAACACATTAGCAGCACTCAAATTTTCAATTGGACTCGACCCATTTTCAACCTGGAAGGCCCGGTATAGTAAAAAATAATACAACTTAACACTGTATTATTTTTGTTTCTATCATACTCTATCTAATACTATATGTGTAACTTTTTCAAAATCTTTAAATTTGTTGTATTTCTATTGGCTATAAATAGTTTTTTTACTTGTTGCACTCAATCAGATAGGTTTAATCTAACTAATCAACTCACTTCTGAATAACCCAAACGTGACAATTTATGTAGTTCAACTCTAATAATATCTCTAGAAATTGAAGTAGATGTACCCAACCCAAATTCTGAAGAAAAAAACTCGAACTGAGTAAACCTGACCCAAAAAAAGCATCTGAAAAGCTGAAATTTTTAATAACTTTACCTAAATTTGTGCATGTCCTATTACGAATTCCTGGATCCGCCACAGGCTCTATTGTATAAGTTTGACCATGTAAATGAATTTTGTCTTTTGTGTATTATAAGAGTGTGGAAACAGATAATAAAAAGGAGTTTAAGAACAATGCTTAGATCAAATCATCTTCCATACACTAACCATCATCTCCAATAAAAAAATATTTATTAATACTTCGTTGAAATGCTCATTCTGACAGTTGGCGAGACCAAACACTCGGTATTGAAATCTTTTAAGGCAATCTCCTTTTTATTGTCTTGTACGTGCAAATAAGTGATATGCCCTTGAACTGATACATCATATACTACTGCCATGCATTTGTTGATCTACCTGCATTTACTCCCATGCATTTGTTGAAATGTAATAAGTATTGATATGATATTGTTTGGATTAATGCGTTTCTGTTTTTCGTAAATAGAATGAGTATCCAACTATTAGTGAAAGGCAACACACGCAACGTTCACCAACGACAGGTAGTTAGCTAAAATACCAATTAGTACAATCATTGTTAATCAATAACTTTTCATTCTTAACAATGATATGTAAATTGAGGTAAGGAAAATCGTGTTTTGCAAGTTCTACCAACTGTGTTCACAGATACGTTATACACGGGAAGTAAACAGTTGTACTTAAGCCAAAACGGAGGTACAAAACACAAAGTTTATATTAGGAAGGTAGCTGGGAGTAACAACTATGAGTTATAATCTCATGAATGGGCTCGCTTTTTAACGGACAGTGGATATCGCAAAGTTTCCGTCTTCCAATTTATTCGTCAAGCAGAAGATGAATATTATGTTACGGATACCAGGCTGATGGCGTCGAATGTAATGGATATCACATCAACGAAACATAAAATAGGCAATGCAGATACCTGGTAACATTGGCCAATCTCGAAAAGTTTTCGGTACGTTACTTTATTATTCATTATAGTGCAAAACATTTTGTCCATATACAACACAATTATGATAAAGATGGTTATCATTAAAAAAAATGTAGGTACTACCGTATGAGTTTCTTAAGATAGGCACCAAAAAAATAAAATACAAATTAATATGGCTGACAACGTAGTATCAACTGTGACTCATCGTGAAATTGACATATCAGCAAATCGTAAAGGATATGCGTTCTCTGGTCAAGGATGGCATATTTTACGTAATGTTGAGAACCTACAGGTGGGAAGTAGGTTGGTCGTTACGAATCTTTTTGGGAATAAAATTTCAGTGGTTGTGTTTGGTGAGAATGGTATTGGCTTGCAGTTGGAGATGGTACCACCGATACAACTTAATGAACGTGTACCGTTCATCAACCGGTCTGATGACAAAGGTATCGTAAATATGTTAACAATTACTGACAACGTCTTTATATTGATCAACAATATAGATAAAAGGATGGCACACCAATGTGCATGGAAAAAGCATCATCCTGAGCATGAAAATGAAAATCGTTGTTTTTATGCACCAATATTGGCATACTTTATTGAAATAAGGTCGTCTGGTAAGAGCATACTTATGTTTGTTTATATATATGCCACTATTAACGTTATTACAAGAATAATTGTGTTGATGTTTTCGTTTGGGCAGACCATACCTCACGGGGATGTGAAGGCAAAGAAATTACGAAAATACTATAACGCAATGCTACATTACCAAAAGTTGGAATTCTATGTCAATACTGATCTGGAGTTCCATGCAGACAGACCTTAGCGAAGACACCACATGAATATCAAAGCTAATTGGAAACACATTGTAGGCAAATGTGATTTTAAGGACAATAAAATGGTAAGATTCAAGATGGTTGGTAAAGTTAAAGATGTTTTACGGACTGTGGATGCATCAAAGCCAGTAATGATACCAGTATTCCACATGTGTTAATGGTTTGTTTCACGTTTGAAGGACTTCATGCTGATTAGTATGTTAAAATGGTTAATTTTAAGTTTCATGTAAAAGTACCACTATCTAATGCCTGTTATGGTATGTAACTTCTGGATTTCTAAGGTCTGACTTCTGGTATGTTAATACGTTTTAAGTATGTCTTGTGAATGTATTTGATGTTAAGCCGTATAACATTAGCTGAATGTAATGTTTACAACTTCCTCTGAAATGTATGATATTAAACTTTACATTTTTTTCCTCCCACGGTTTGTAAACTATGGTGTTAGACTTTTATCTCATGTGATACAATACTTTTCACTGCATTCTTGTCTTGCCTCGAAAGATCGTATCATAAATTATATGCCGCCAGGCGATCCCGCAGCTATGTGCGGGTAATCGCCTAATTTTAATATAAAAGTATTTAGATAGTGTTCTTGGATGTTTAAAAACTTTGAATGTATGTTTGATACATTAGTTATTACCCATAGGTTTAACATTTGGAAAACATAGTTCGCATTCTTTCTTCTTTAACATGTCAGAGTCGTATGTTTATCTTTTCACATAAACCGGTTTGACCTGCCGTTTGAACCGGTGACCGGTGAACAAGCAACTTGACCGGGTCAATTAAAAAACCGGGTTTTAAAACATTGTTTAAAACTAATAAGTGTTTTTTTTAAGAAAGCTATAAGAAATAGTGTTTTCATGTTAAGTCATGACTTATTATCATTGTTTTATATATTTACTTTCTAACTTCTTCATTTATTTAAATTAAATAGGTATAACAGTAATTTTATTTACTTCAGACATTGTATTCAACACAAAAGAAACACTATATACTCGTTTACAAGCAAACAACATATATTTTAACAAACATTTTAATTTATAAAACTTAATATAAAAACTAAACAAACCTAAGCTAAATGTATGTTTCCTTCACAAATTCAATGTAAAATTTGCAAAGTTACTTGTCATGTCTTAAATTAAGGGTTTATTAAAAAGACTAAGATTATAGGGAGTCGCCGTGTCATAGAAGTGGTGTCGTAGCCAAAAAGTGGTGTCACGTCAAAAAAAAGTAGGTTATGGCACCAGAATTGCTATGGCACCAGATTTCAGGGGGGATGGTGTGCCATAACTTTTCTGGTGCCATGGGATTTTTTAAAACTTAAATACATATATAAACTCAAATTCGTTAATTTAAAACATTACATAAAAATAAAACAATACATAAAAAATTAAACATTACATAAAAACGATACACAAATCATTTAAAAACGAAAGTTTCCTGGATAAGTTTTTAAAACATCCCAAAAACGAAGATGTTTAAACCGGCACATATTCTGAGCTTCATTATCACGAAAGGCATTATTAATTAAATCCTCGTCAGTTGCTCCAGTTACCCGTGTACGATTTGCTTTGTTGTAACATTCAGTAAACTTACCCACGGTGAGCATTAGGAACTTCCATTTCCTATGTATGCTATCGTACGTTCGTTTCCTCAGATCATCTAATCGGTCTTCCATTTTTTGAAAAAATCTCAGCCCAAAAACTACGATAATCTATTGTCTTACCTGTCACGTTGTTTTCGACAACAAAGTTCCAAGCGCGACACAATGCTATTTCTTCCTCGAGAGTCTATATTACCGGCGCCATTGGAGATGTGAAAGAAGATGATTTATTATGTGTTTATGAAAGAAGACGTGGAAAAAATGGATGTAAAATAGGGATTTTTATAGAAATTTGAGTTTTTTTTTATTTTAAAACTCAAACGTTAATATTACCGTTGGATTCAATTTTTTTCAAAAAAAAAAAGGAAAAGTGAACCGTGTGGGCTGGTACCGACGGCGCTATCCGCTTGGCGCCAGATCACGGAGTCCTGAGCCATGGCTTTTTCTCGCGCGAAGGCTTGGCGCCAACGAACCAAACCACAACTCCAAGTCCTCTAATAGTGGGAGGATCGGAGGAGCGTTGGTGTCAAAAATGGAATAAAATAATTTGACATGAGAAAGTTTTTGGCTTATCACTTCGGTTGGCGCTAAGACATTTTAGGTTTGTCGGTTCATTCAGCGTCAAATATTTTTTATGTTTGTAATAACTAATAAGTGGAGTGTCTTTGGACTGTAGACATTACCATTTATTCTTTTGCGTCATATTTTCCCATGTTAACTAGTTTTTCTTTAAAAAATGACGTCAAAATTTTTTTAGCGTCGAAACCGATTTGCCTAGATTTTTTCCTTTCGTTTCAGAACACTTGGTATGGTTGGGGACTTGGGACTCAAACTTGTGTCAAAGAAAAAAGTAGGTGTCACTTAAGTTTGGCACGAGAATTTTTTAGTATCATATTTCGAAAAGTCGTATTTGGTTGATTGGTTCACAGTACACGCTCGTCAGTAAACTTAAAGATATGACATTTTGGTCTGATTACTTAACATGCTAAGCACTCATGTTAACGCTAAATTAATAAACAGTGACCTAAATGACATTTTTTTTATAAATCTGGTGGGGCAAGTGAAAAAAAACAATGGTTGAGTAACCTCAACCGAAGAAAAACACAAAATTTAGTAAACAAAATGTATAATATAAGCCTGAAATAAAATAAAATAAGTGTACAGTTTAATCGTTTTATCTTCATTTCGAAAGTGCAGAGTTCCAATCGATCTATTTACACTTAATAAATAAAAACTGATAAACAACGCGATGTAAACTCGTTTTTTTTGAAGAAAATGGGCACAATAATATTTGCCCATTCGTTTAAAGTGCGACCAACCGGAAATTTTCATGTGTAACAACTGAAAATTTCTAAATTTGGGAAAAGACTATTTACTCTTTTATTTTTTAATTTGTCAATTATGTGTTTAAATTGCTATTTAACTTGGAAGCTTTCCCATGTCTTATGAAAAACGTTTGCGGACACGTATATCATTTGCTTGTTGGCAGCAGGTCTCGGGTTAGACACTTATTTGAGGGAAACTTATATATTTCATGCATGCATCATGTTTGGATACTTGTTGTTAGCTTAACTGTCATGAGCTTAGTGCGGTCATAATGGGTAAGCTTTGCCGTATATGCTTTTTGTTATATCTCATCTAATGGACTCATATGCTTTAAAACATTTTGTTTTACGTTTCATCATTGTTATTGTTTTTAAATAAACCTATGAACCACCAACCATTTAACACTTCTAAGTATTTATCCTAACTAATTGATCTTGCTTTCTAGTTAATATTCGTGGAGTCTCGTGTATATATTAAGTATTTTGGAAGACTTATCATTTGAACTTTTGATTTCTGTTGTATTACATTCAAACTTATGTTTGGTAAACTTTATTATTTTAATTAAATGCAACGAAGTAACTTCTTTTTACAACTTCTCATTTAAAGTAATTCTCGTGCTCCTTGTATTTGGATTATATGACTTAACAACCCTTTAGATGTATGTTTCCGTTGTGTCATTTTGAGGGTGTTACAGATTGGTATCTAAAGCCAAAGTTATATAGAATTATGTTTGCATTTTAGGCCTAGACTACAACTGATACGTGCTTTTTATTTGCTATTATATTATATCTACATATATAGTATTATATATGTACTATTACATATACTACTATATATATGTACTAGGGCTAATTTAGAAAGAGGACTAAAAGATACCTGCCACTCAAAAAAATGATCTCTCAAAACAAAATTAGCTAATTAACCATATTCGACCTATTCGACCTATTCGACCTTCATATTTTGTTGACACATGTCATTTGTGCTAATGAGTAGGTAATTATTGGTATGTACTAGTATGGCCCACATAGTACATGCAAGTACAAATGTGTAAGTGTATTTTCTATTCGACCATAAGTCAAATAAATTATTCGACCAGTACTTTTTAGAATAAAATAATAAATTTTTCTAAATGATACCAACTAGTTTTGTTATTTGAATTTGACCTATATTTTATTCAGCTGGTACTTTTTAATAATAAAAAATAAAACACTTTTTCCCAAATATATCCTCTAGTTATTCGTCTTGTACTATTATATTATTCGACCCGTACTTTTTTTTTATTAAAAAACTAAAAAAATTCCCAAACAAATCCTTTTTTTATTTCTTTGACCTGCAAGGTTTTATGTCTCTAATTTACCCAATTAACTTCTGTAATCAATCTTTGTTAGTATATAATACCTGGAAAATTTTTTATGATTCATTCTTAATGGGATAACCGGATAAATATTGCATACATCATTTTTTACACACCCCGACTTGTGACTGGCGTTTTGGTCACTTTGACGTAGTTGTGCATCCCTACTAGTACTACAACAGATAAGATTTTCAGATGAAATAGTAATATTTAATCTTTGGAACCAAGAAAAGTCTAGTTTAATGGTGTGAAAAAAGAAAAAGGTATACAGATTTTCAAGTATATTATCACCAAATATGGTGGGAAATACACTTCAGTTCATAAATACTATATTTGATATTTATCTTGATTGTTTCATATAATGAAAATGGCATATTTTGATAACTAATACTCGAACATCTGATATAAAGCTTGCCAACCACCATCTATAACTTACCTTTTGATTCTACAACCAACAACATAATTGCATTTGCAACAACTGAGTCAACAAAATACAACCCTATGTCATTTTACCTACTGTTTTCAACTTTCGATATCCTAAACACACGCAAACAAGTTGACTTATTTGCAAAAAGCCGACTCAGCCAAATCAATGGCACGAGCGAGACCGGCTGCTTTGTTTTCACACTCCTGTTGCTCATCATCTGGTACACTATCAGCAACAATACCAGCACCAGCTTGAAGGTAAGCTACCCATTGCTTCCGCTATGTGTCTTCCTTTTACTGGTACATTGTGTCATAACGTGCCCCGGTTAGAAACACCATGGTCCTAAGAGAAAGGGCGATGTCCATATCACCAGAAAAGGAAATCCACCCGAATCCTCCACTGTAGGGCCCACGTCTTGTAACTTCAAGTTTATCGATTAGTTCCATGGCCTTCACCTAAATAACATCGAATATAGAATATAGGTGTTATTGTATCTAACTATATTAAATTATTAATAATGAGATAAGCTCCATATACAGAGATTATGTGATGGCTAAGTATGTTGGATTATATAAAAGTAGGCCATCTTGGACGGATGACTGTCTTTCGAAAGTAGGCTGATATGAACCTATCCCATACTAGGCTCGTATTGGTTCATAAGTCCCAAGTGTAGAAGTCACTCAAAAAGCTAGCTTGTTTGAGGAGGGGACACCTAGACATTATAAACTATCAACCAATCCCATACTTGGCCGATGTGGGATCGTAACAGGCTGATATTGTATTTTCTTCATATTTTGTTTTTCTAATAAAATTATCAATGGAGTACCATCAAAATGGTGTAAAAAGGGAGAAGAGCAAACCTTTGGAGCACCACTAGATGTTCCAACATGAAGTGTAGAACGAAGGGCATCCCAGATAGTGAGCTCATCCTGCAATTCCCCAGTCACCTTCAAGCACCAAAATGAAGCAACAATGACACAAGATCAGAACTAGAAATTGTCATAATACAATTGCAAGGCACAATAACTTGTAACATTAATATAAGTTTAGGAAAGAAAAAAAACATTGTAAACAATAGCTTTTGTGCAAAACTGTCTGCTCGTGCAATAAAAGTAAAGACAATTGACCATTCCTCCGCATTTAATTTTTTGATCAATACTTACCATGTCGATCAAACTAAATACGAAAATACTGAAATTAATATCTTAAAGTTTAGATAAACCGACCTAAGGCCGTTGTAGGCATTAATTATAGGGCTTTGAGCGACTTTCACCTTCTTTGACCTATTTACCCTATCCCCCGTTTAGATATTTTTTTATTAGCCCAGTTTTGGGAGAAAACACAACTTGAAGCAATCCACTCGTAATATATTGGTTGAAAATGCCACATATTAAATTTTTTGGACAAGCAGATAAGTCGTAGTGCTTATTGTGGAACTGATGTGCATCACATGGGAGTACCGCTCAACGGTCATAAGTTTTTCCACTTTAACTGAACCAGATTTTGTAACCTACATCCGATAACAAAGTCAGCATGGGCATTAAGATGCTAAGGTATGAAATATGAAGCAGTCGGTTGTTATAGAAGTCAAAAGAACCTTTCCAACATCATTCCTCCCCAAGTCAACCAGCATGATGTGTTCTGCACATTGCTTTTCATCGCTTAGCAGCTGATTCTCTAACTCTTCATCCTGTTGAGGAGTCTTTCCTCTTCATACTGTTCCAGCTAAAGGACGATTATATACCTTATTCTGTCAAAATATATAAAAAATATCAGTGATTTGTTCTCTACAAGTAAATGGATATTTAAAGGTAAAATAAAAAAATACCGAAAGCAAAAAGGAGCTCAGATCATCGATTAGAGCTACCTAAACAGGATGAGACCATCGCAGGAAAAACAAACAACTAAGCCCTTGTGTATCAAATATATAAAGATTGTCCTACTCAATCTATACTTTGACATGCATTCTGAAAGCAACGAGTGTTTTATGTTGTCAGCAGAAGCTATACACTTATACTGCGGAACTCAGGTCTGCGTCTGCCTGATAAATTTATCTTAAAAAACGTAGGGCCGCTATTCATTGTTTAAATAAACTTAATTGCATTAATATGAACAAGCTACTTCATGAGGTATGTGCATAGACTGAGTTGACTCGCTACTAACAATTAATCTTTTGTAACCCTACTCAGAAATATAAATATTCAGTCTTATATGAAACCTTGTAGCTATGCATTGTAACTAACTTATAGTTATATGACCAAAATGCTAACAAGGCCTCTGTACAATTTTGAAAATTACAACTGAACTTCATAAACATTCATACTGAATGATCTCAGCCAAGCCACATGGTAATGAGTAATCTAATGATCATATGTGGTTGCGTTAACTAAAGAAGGATCTACAACGAGTAAGAAGGTCCTAATGTACTGCCATACTTAATTACTTATACATTAATAAAAAAAACTACACTTAAATAACCAGTTTTAATAGTACGCCAGTAGAATATGCCTACCTTTTTATTCCAATCATGTTCAGTCTATCATCGTTCCCAATTGCAACGACTACATCGACGACCATTGTTGCAAGGAAATATTTCTCTCCTCCTATCAGCTTTGATGAGAGTGTTGTAGCAGCACATTTAGCTAGTAAGCTTCTCTTTTCCTCTAAGCTTTTACCTTATATGCTTTCAGCTAATTCTTTAATCTTCTCAATCGTTTGTATAACATATATCAATCACAAAAACGCAAGCCTAAATGAGAAGTGAACAGATATTTCATATGTAAAAAGGGATACAGAAAGAATTCAGAATCCCTACCATAAAGGCAGCAGTTCTATAACTTTGAATCAGATTTTGAGGATGCACACCACCTTCAATGAATGGCTTGGACTCTCTTAAAAGTTCACCAGCAAGAAGAACTACACTAGTGATTTGATAGGTGTGAAAACACCCATCCTTTTACCACTTATTTCTTGCTAAAACAAGACCAAAACGCGTATTTAATGTCATTTGTTTGGAATTATGCGTGGTTTGTGTGTTTTTTGTGTTTTCAGAGCCAACCGGATAAATATTGGAGAAAACATGGGATTGCACGGGTTTTATCGAGGAAAAAGACGAAAAGACGAAGTCTATAGTCCAAGAGATGCAAAAGATTTGAAGTCAATGGGCCTATTTGAAGATTTATCGAAGAAAAGGACCAAAGACGGAAGATTTACCTATGTCGAAGAAACTCAAGTCTATTAAATGAAGAAATTAAAAGACGAGTTGAATTTATTCGTCGACAAATCCCGAATCAAAATCGAAAACGTCAACTTTTTTGAAAAGACGAGAAGACAAAAAGAAAGGAAGAAAGCCCAATCACCAACCAAGGGAGAAGCCTATAAATACTCCTCCCATTCAAGACTTTCCACTAGTTTTTCTGTTACAGTTTTTCCTATTTCGTAGGAAGAAAACCATCTCCCTTAAGGAGTGGTTTTCATCTTTGTTTGATTTCTTCTAATCTTGTAAGTTTGATCTTTCCACTTTGTTTATTGAATCCTAAATCATCAATACAAGTCTACTTTTAATCTTTCCATCATCTTGTTCTTCATCTCTTTTTTATTCTAATTTTTTAAGTTTTATTTTATTGGTTTGATCATAAAAAGTAATTGGGATTTATGTTTTTGTTGTTTTGGATTGATGTTTACCTTAGGTAAATGATTAGTGGTGAAATTGGTTTAAGTTTTGATTGAAAACTTGGTAAATTTTGGTGTTAAATTCATGCCTTTGTAATTCCCTGTTCTTCGCTATTTTTGACTGTTCTTCCCAGATTCCGTATAGTGGTTTATGGCTTACTGATTGATTCGGAATCTTCATTATTCCGGGTCAAGGTTATACTTTTTTTGGTTACTCGGAATATCAATTATTCCGAGTAGGTTAAAATTTTCTTGGTTATTCGGAATTTCAAACTTATTCCGCATAGGGTTTTCTTTTTAATATATTCCGCATAGCTGTCTTTTCAAAATTATTCCGCATAGAGTAAATGTTCCGGATAGAGCAGTTTTTCCGAATAGAGCAATTATTCATGATAGACTGTTATTCCGCATAAGCTACATTATTCCGCATAGGAATTTTATTCCGCATAGCCGTATTATTCCGCGTAGAATCCAATATTCCGCATAGGGTTGTTCTTTCAATTATTCCGCATAGATTTTCTCTTCAAAACATTCCGCATAATGGTTCTCATCAAAACATTCCGAATAGGGGTTTTTCGTAAATATTCCGCATAAGGGTTTCCATCATAATATTCCGAGTAGGCTTATTATTCCGTATAGAGTTACTATTCCGCATAGCCGTTATATTCCGGATAAGCCATCTTATTCCGCATAGTCTGACATTCCGAGTAGGAGCAAATATTCCGGATAGCCATTTTTCCGAATAAGGTAAATTTCCAGTTTTAATTTCCAGTTTTCCAGTTTTACATTCTAGCTTTATTTTATTTCTAGCACTTACCATTTTAGTAGATTTAGACCAAAGCTCCCCCTTTTTAGTTACCAATTACAACTATTCCACTTTTAACCGTGATCAATTCGAGAAGATACCGAGAACGAAACAACGACATATATCAATTGGGTACGAGCAACGCAAAGAAAGATCTTGCAAGCAAAAAACCCTTTTATTAACCAACTAAAAGTCAGTTATTAAAATGGCGCCGCTGCCGGCTCTTCTCGTTAAGATCAACAGTTTTTTGTGAGAAAAATTGGATTTTGGGATCCGTTCTTTCGGGAACGTTATTTTCAAGTACAAAAATTTTCAAAAACCCATAAAAATCTAAAATTTTCAAAAATACAAAAACATAAAAAAACCTATAAAACCAAAAATATTTTCTCTTGCATTTTCTTTTTAGTGTATGCGTACTCGATCAACGTCTTATTCAGAGCCCGAGACTCTCGAACAATTAGACATGGCCGGTGTACACAACAACAACAATAATAATCCACCCCTCCCAAACAAGAATAATAATAACCCACCCCACCAAAACATGAATAATCCACCCTTACCCGACCTACGAACCATGGAGGAGCTATGTCAACCCACGATGAACGGACGTGGAGGCCCGATTGCACCGATGCATGTCACGGCTCAGGAGTTTTCGTTGAAGCATCACATGATCCACCAAGTGCAAACTAACCCATTTCACGGAATTCCGGATGATGATGCCAACAAACACCTCGACAAATTCATTACCATCACCCAAAGCATGAAGTCCCCCGGTGTTTCTATGGATGACCTTCGCCTTCAACTCTTTCCCCACTCGCTTTCTCACCATGCCGAAAATGGTTTGACCGTCTTCCCAAGAATTCTATTCATACGTGGAATGACATGACTCAATGCTTTTTGTCGCGCTACTTCCCACCATCCATGGTCATAAGCCTTCGTAACCAAATTAGTGGATTCATGCAAGACAATGATGAATCGCTTTTCGATGCTTGGGAACGATACAATGATTTGATCGACCGATGTCCAAATCACAATATGCTCCCCGTTACTCTCATTGACACCTTCTACAATGGTCTCACTTTTCGTGATCATGACACGATCAATGCAGCCGCCGGTGGTACTTTTATGAAAAGGAGACCGGAGGAGTGTCGAGAGTTGATTGAAAACATGACTACTCACCACAAGAATTGGGATTCATCCGCATCCTCAAGATCTAACTCGAGAGTTAATGTTTCTTCTACCACTTCCAATCCTGAGATGACTGAAATTTCTCGACAACTCGCTGAGATGAACAAGAATTTCATGACTATAGCCACAAACCACTTTCAACAAGCTAAAGCTGTTGCTATTTCTTGTGACACATGTGGTGGTCCTCATTCTTATAATGATTGTCCTTCTACCCAAGACAATTTTTCTGAAAACGTTAACGCAGCATACGGTACTTATCCCACGGGAGGCTATCAAGCTCGCCCTCAAGGAGACCGTAGTTTGCTAAGTTATCGTTCAAACAATTATCTTGCTCCACCCGGTTTCCTTCCTCAGAACCAAAACCAACAACAAAGCTATAACCGAAACAATCAATCCCAACCTCGTGCTAACAATCAATATCAATCCCAAAGAAACCCATACCCAACTCAAGGAAATTCTCAAGCTTACCAAGCTCCACCTCTCAATCAACCGATGGCGGTGAGTCCAGATGTCGAGACGTTCATGAAGACTAATCGAGAGATGGTGACGAATCTTCAGAGTCAATTTGTCAACTTGAAGAATGACATGGCGAAACAAGGGAGCGATATTCGAGCCGAGCTAAGGAATGACATGGCAAAACAAAGCAATGAGATTCGTGCCGACATCAGAGATTCTTTCAGCACTCAAGCGCTTAACATTCGTGATATGATTGGTTCGCTCATCCAAGGTAATCAACCCTCTTCTTCGGGTACTCTTCCGAGTAACACCGTTGTGAACCCAAGAAGGGAGATGAAAGCAATCACCACTCGTAGTGGAAAAGGTTATACGGAACCCGAGCTTCCTATACCGCCACCTGTGATTGTGAACAAGGAAAAAGAGCAACTTTCCTCACCTCCTTTGCCGTCTACCCCTATTTCCCAACCACCCGTGGTTGTGAGTGATCCTATTCCCCTAAAGCCTTCTTCTTCATCCAATATACCTTATCCTTCAAGGTTGAGGAAAGAGAAGCAAAAGAGCAAGGATGATATTCAAGTTTCGAACTTTCTAAAAATGTTTAAACAATTAAATTTTAACATCTCCTTTGCCGAGGCTCTCGCTCACATGCCCAAATACGCTAAGATGTTTAAAGATCTTCTAAGTGATAAGGAAAAGCTTCTTGACATTGCTCAGACCCAACTTAATGAGAATTGTTCCGCCGTTCTCTTAAGAAAATTGCCCACCAAACTTGGTGATCCGGGTCGCTTCTTGATTCCTTGCAACTTCCCAGGAGTAGAGAATTGCATGGCCCTAGCCGATCTAGGTGCCAGTATAAACTTAATGCCTTTAAGTGTTTGGAAGCAATTATCTCTCCCCGAGCTAGTCCCCACCAAAATGACCTTGGAATTAGCTAACCGTACGGTTGCTTATCCAGTGGGGATAGCCGAAGACGTTTTCGTTGGCGTTGACAAATTCACCTTCCCGGCGGATTTTGTTGTCGTTGACTACGAGATGGATCCTCGTGTTCCATTAATCGTTGGACGTCCATTCCTGAGGACCGGTCGCACTATCATTGATGTAGCCGCGGCCGAAATAATCATGAGAGTTGGTGACGACAAAATTGTCTTCAACATGGGTAAGATTTCTAAGCAACCTTATTCATATGAGAGTGTTAATGCTATTGATGTTCTCGATGAGGCTTGTGAAGAACATTTTCATGATGCTTGCAAAAGTACTTTCTCTTCTCTACCCAATGTTGAGACCGTTGCCTCAATTGCTCCGGCATTGACTCCTTTTGGAGAAAGTGACTTGGATGATTTCGAAGCTAGCTTGGGTCCTCTCGATATTAAGTATGATGATTCTTCCACTAATTGGGATGAAGACATTCGTACTATTGAGAGACTTCTCAATGAAGACCCGTTTCCTCCTCCCTCTCCTAAAGAGGTGACTAATGATGATCCATCGTTATTTACACCATCTATTGAGGATCCTCCTACTCTTGAGCTTAAGGACCTACCTCCTCATCTTGAGTACGTTTTCCTTGAAGACAACGAGAAGTTACCGGTCATCATCGCGAAGGACCTGAAAGAAGAAGAAAAAACCCGACTTGTCGCCGTGTTGAAGAAGCATAAAAGAGCTATCGCTTGGAAAATTTCCGACATTCGCGGAATTGATCCTCACTTTTGCACACATAAAATTCTCATGGAGGACGACTTTAAGCCCACAATTCAAAGCCAACGAAGGGTGAATCCTAAAATCCATGAAGTCATCAAAAAAGAGGTTATCAAACTTCTTGATGCGGGTATGATTTACCCTATTTCGGATTCACCATGGGTTAGTCCAGTCCATTGTGTGCCTAAGAAAGGCGGAATTACCGTTGTGCCCAATGCAAACAACGAGTTGATTCCTACCCGTCTCGTTACTGGGTGGAGAGTTTGTATAGACTATCGCAAACTCAATGATGCCACGAGAAAGGATCATTTCCCTCTACCTTTTATGGACCAAATGCTTGAACGTTTAGCGGGTAATGAATATTACTGCTTTCTTGATGGTTTCTCGGGTTATTTCCAAATACCCATCGATCCCCAAGATCAAGAGAAGACAACATTTACTTGTCCCTATGGCACATTTGCTTACAAAAGAATGCCTTTTGGCTTATGCAATGCCCCCCGGGACTTTCCAAAGATGCATGTTGGCTATCTTCCATGACATGGTTGAACAAACCATGGAAGTCTTCATGGATGATTTCTCGGTCTTCAGGGATTCCTTCTCTTCTTGCCTTGCCAATTTGGAACGTATGCTTCAGCGGTGCGAAGACACTCGCCTTGTTCTGAATTGGGAAAAATGTCATTTTATGGTAAAAGAAGGCATTGTGCTAGGACACAAAATCTCTAACGTCGGTCTTGAAGTCGACCGTGCTAAAGTAGATGTCATAGCCAAATTACCTCCACCTTCAACCGTGAAGGGTGTGAGAAGCTTTCTGGGTCATGCGGGATTCTATCGTCGATTCATTCAGGATTTCTCTAAAATCGCTCGCCCGATGACCCACCTCTTGGAAAAAGATACTCCTTTTATCTTTTCTAAAGAGTGTATCAAAGCCTTCAATCTTCTTAAGGATAAGCTAACTAAGGCACCGGTCTTGGTTACCCCTAATTGGGAGCTGCCTTTTGAATTGATGTGCGATGCTAGCGACTTTGCTATTGGTGCGGTTTTGGGCCAACGAGTGAATAAACACTTCCAACCAATCCACTATGCTAGCAAAACAATGACCGGGGCTCAATTGCATTATACGACAACCGAAAAAGAGCTTTTAGCTGTTGTCTATGCTTTTGAAAAATTCCGCCCCTATCTTGTTTTATCTACCACCATCGTATACACGGACCATTCCGCGTTGAAGTACTTGATGACTAAACACGACTCTAAGCCAAGACTTCTCCGCTGGGTTTTACTCCTTCAAGAATTCAACATTGAAATTCGTGACAAGAAGGGTGCTGAAAACCTAGCCGCGGATCATCTGAGCAGACTTGAGGATCCATATCAAGGGGATCATCCGAACACAGAGATCAATGACTCTTTCCCCCTTGAGACCTTAATGTCTATAAATCTCAATCTTGATGGCACCCCGTGGTTTGTCAATATTGCAAACTACTTAGCGGGTAGTGTTCTCATCCAAGGGTTAACATCCCAACAAAAGAAGAAGTTCTTGAACGATGTTAAGACTTACTTTTGGGATGACCCTTTTCTATTCAAACAATGCGCTGACTTGATTATTCGCCGATGTGTTGACGGACCGGCACCTTTTGACATTCTCCAAGCTTGCCACAAAGGACCCACCGGTGGTCACTTTGGTCCCAACTACACCGCCAAAAAAGTGTTTGATTCGGGATTCTATTGGCCCACCATTTATCGTGATGCTCATGAGATGGTTAAGCATTGTGATGCTTGCCAAAAACAAGGCAAGATCACACATAAAGATGAGATGCCTCAAAATTTCATACAAGAATGTGAAATCTTTGATGTATGGGGCATCGACTTTATGGGGCCATTCCCTTCTTCTAAAGGCAACAAATACATCCTTGTCGCTGTTGACTACGTTTCCAAATGGGTTGAAGCCAAGGCTTTACCCACTAACGATGCGAGGGTGGTTTGTAATTTCTTGAAACAACTGTTTGCTCGTTTCGGTGTTCCTCGTGCTATTATCAGTGACCGCGGGACTCATTTTTGCAACGATCAATTTGCAAGAGTCATGGCTAAGTATGGTGTCAATCACCGTCTTTCCACCGCTATCACCCTCAAACCAACGGTCAAGCCGAGATATCCAACCGTGGATTGAAGAGAATTTTGGAACGCACTGTGGGAGAGCATCGTGCCTCGTGGGCCGATAAACTTGATGATGCTCTGTGGGCTTTCCGTACCGCCTATAAGACACCGATTGGTTGTACACCTTATCGTCTTGTGTACGGGAAAGCATGCCACCTCCCCATCAAGCTGGAACACAAGGCATACTGGGCCTTGAAATGGGCTAACTTCGACATCAACAAAGCCGGTGATCTTCGCAAGATTCAACTCAACGAGCTACAAGAATTGAGGAATGAAGCTTACGAGAACTCATTGATCTACAAGGAGAAGACCAAGATTATACACGATGCTAAAATCAAGAACCGAGAGTTCCACGTTGGTGATCAAGTCTTACTCTTTAACTCTCGGTTGAAGATCTTCTCAGGCAAGTTGAAGAGCCGCTGATCTGGTCCATTCACCATCGCCAATGTTTTTCCCTATGGCACCATTGAGCTCTCTCAGCCAAATGGGCCCAACTTTAAGGTGAATGGCCAGCGTTTGAAGTTATACTTTGGTGAGGACATCTCTCATGAGATGATTCCATCCCTCACCACGTTTCCCTTGAATTAGTTCAGGACCGAGTCAGGCTCGCGACTCGGTCAACAAAAACAAGCGCTCCTCGGGAGGTAACCCGAGTATCTATCCCCCTTTCCTGTTTTTCATCTTAAGTGTTGGGGGAGCTATATAGGTTGCTTGTTTTTGGATGGTGATGTAATTACAGGTTATCCGAAATCCGGTTCTATCTCTCAACTATCGTGATTCAATTTTCTTTATACTCACATTTGAAATTGATCACGTTAGTCGTCTCTTCCTTAACTTGAGTTAACCAACGTGCACAATGTCATAAGTGTAGGGGAGACTTTTCCCACATGCTTAAACATTGAGGACAATGTTTATCTTAAGTGTAGGGGAGACTTCTATCGAAGTTTTAAGTGGACTTTTCCATGAAAATGCCTTCATTTAACCGGAAAATCATCTTTTTCAGCATTTTTCAAATTTTTAATTAACTTTGGCCATTTAGTTGTAACTTTTAAATTTTTATTGTTGCTTTCATATGTATATATCCCGCAATAAAGTCAAAAAATATTAATAAAGTGGGTAGCTAGTTTTGAAATCTTTGACATATTAGGCCCGTTGCGATTATTTTGACTCAACCCGAATAGACTTATCCAAGTTTATTCTAGCTAGTATCCTTAACCATGTAGACCTTAATTGGTTTATTCGGCTAAGTATCCATGAGTCTCATTATTTGAGATTTTAAATTGTGGAGGACGAGAAATGATAGAGTCAATTATAAGTCGGTATTCTTGCACAAGCTCACTTGGTGTGATTATTTGCCTATTCTCCCATCACTTGCTAATAATTTATCTGCAATAAGTAAGGTCGTACGATTTGAAAGGTTACTTAGCTTCTAGCCCAAGATCGTTTAAAAGTTGCTCGGTAATGATAAGAGTTCATAGCCAAGGCATAACTTATGAAGCGGGGCGCGAAGATTGGCGAGTCCAAAAAGGCCCTAACAAGGCATGAGGATTCCATTTTATTGCTAAAGATCCAAGGTGATGTGAAAAGCATTATTCCCAAATCGATATGAAGGATCAAGACTCACGACGAAAAGCAATCAACTCCCATAAAGATCATGGAGAAGTCTATCCGAAAAGACCCTAACAAGGTATGAGGATAAATAGATCCAAGTCCGAAAAGGAGGCGGATCGTTGTATCTCAAAATCCCAATTAGAGATTGAAGAAATAATCATGAAGTCGTGGTCAACAAAGTTGGAGTACCCCTCAAAAATCTCCAAGTGAAGAACTCTATTAACGAAGAGAAGACCATTATCTCAAGCACGTCTCTCAAGATATGAAGTATGAAGTACATGCAAAATATCGGCCCGAGAAAGGTCTCAAATCGTGAACCGAGTTATGCCAAGATATGAACTTTTTGATATCCCGGGAAGCAGTTTTAAGAGATTTTGTCCTTTAGCTAACTATTTATCAAATCGTCCTACTTTGCTTTCAGCCTAAATAAACTATCGAAATAAGTCCAAAAATGCATCTTCATGATCATTTTAAGACAAAAATAAAATATAAGAGATACACCTAGGAATAAGGGAGTTTAAGCATATAATTAAGCCATGTGTGTAAGTGTTTGAATTGCTAACTTATAATAACAACGATCTCGTTTTTAAGCTTAGTTTGGGGAACGTGAAACTTGAGGATGATAAATCTTCGCAGCACCAAAGCCCTAATGTAAGTCCTTGATCTCTTTACAAGTTATTTCCATGAAGCTATTTTCAAGTGAAAATGGTTTTCTATCCTTTAGTTTATTTTAAAGTTTTAATTTCTCTCAGTACTTTAATTTTTGTTTAGTAGTATGTTAATAAGGCCAAGGTTGATTGATTATGAGAAAAGTGTAAATTTGCTTTATCACTAAGCATTGCATGAGGGCATGGCAATGGTTAAGTGTAGGTGTGAAAACACCCATCCTTTTACCACTTATTTCTTGCTAAAACAAGACCAAAACGCTTATTTAATGTCATTTGTTTGGAATTATGCGTGGTTTGTGTGTTTGTTGTGTTTTTAGATCCAACCGGATAAATATTAGAGAAAACATGGGATTGTACGGGTTTTATAGAGGAAAAAGACGAAAAGACGAAGTCTATAGTCCAAGAGATGCAAAAGATTTGAAGTTAATGGGCCTATTTGAAGATTTATCGAAGAAAAGGACCAAAGACGGAAGATTTACCTATGTCGAAGAAACTCAAGTCTATTAAATGAAGAAATTAAAAGATGAGTTGAATTTATTCGTCGACAAATCCCGAATCGAAATCGAAAACGTCAACTTTTCTGAAAAGACGAGAAGACAAAAAGAAAGGAAGAAATCCCACTCACCAACCAAGGGAGAAGCCTATAAATACTCTTCCCATTCAAGACTTTCCACTAGTTTTTCTGTTACAGTTTTTCCTATTTCGTAGGAAGAAAACCATCTCCCTTAAGGAGTGGTTTTCATCTTTGTTTGATTTCTTCCAATCTTGTAAGTTTGATCTTTCCACTTTGTTTATTGAATCCTAAATCATCAATACAAGTCTACTTTTAATCTTTCCATCATCTTGTTCTTCATCTCTTTTTGATTCTAAGTTCTTAAGTTTTATTTTATTGGTTTGATCATAAAAAGTAAGTGGGATTTATGTTTTTGTTGTTCTGGATTGATGTTTACCTTAGGTAAATGATTAGTGGTGAAATTGGTTTAAGTTTTGATTGAAAACTTGGTAAATTTTGGTGTTAAATTTGTGCCTTTGTAATTCCCTGTTCTTCGCTATTTTTGACTGTTCTTCCCAGATTCCGTATAGTGGTTTATGACTTACTGATTGATTCGGAATCTTCGTTATTCCGGGTCAAGGTTATACTTTTTTTGGTTACTCGGAATATCAATTATTCCGAGTAGGTTAAAATTTTCTTGGTTATTCGGAATTTCAAACTTATTCCGCATAGGGTTTTCTTTTTAATATATTCCGCATAGCTGTCTTTTCAAAATTATTCCGCATAGAGTAAATGTTCCGGATAGAGCAGTTTTTCCGAATAGAGCAATTATTCATGAGAGACTGTTATTCCGCATAAGCTACATTATTCCGCATAGGAATTTTATTCCGCATAGCCGTATTATTCCGCGTAGAATCCAATATTCCGCATAGGGTTGTTCTTTCAATTATTCCGCATAGATTTTCTCTTCAAAACATTCCGCATAATGGTTCTCATCAAAACATTCCGAATAGGGGTATTTCGTAAATATTCCGCATAAGGGTTTCCATCATAATATTCCGAGTAGGCTTATTATTCCTTATAGAGTTACTATTCCGCATAGCCGTTATATTCCGCATAAGCCATCTTATTCCGCATAGTCTGACATTCCGAGTAGGAGCAAATATTCCGGATAGCCATTTTTCCGAATAAGGTAAATTTCCAGTTTTAATTTCCAGTTTTCCAGTTTTACATTCTAGCTTTATTTTATTTCTAGCACTTACCATTTTAGTAGATTTAGACCAAAGCTCCCCCTTTTTAGTTACCAATTACAACTATTCCACTTTTGACCGTGATCAATTCGAGAAGATACCGAGAACGAAACAACGACATATATCAATTGGGTACGAGCAACGCAAAGAAAGATCTTGCAAGCAAAAAACCCTTTTATTAACCAACTAAAAGTCAGTTATTATGGTTCCATCACCAACCTGTCCAATAAGCAAACATTATATATTTTGGAGTAGCATTGTACTATCAGAAAAAAATAAAAAAATAACGATTTCACACGGGTGAGAATTTCTGGGCTTGAACCAACCATGATACAACCTCGAGCCTGACAATGTGAAAAATTATGAGTTAAGCATACATATGAAAAAATAGATTGGAAAAAGTTTATTATTAAATAAAGCACCTGCAAATAAGACATTTATGGACTTGAATTTACAACTCTTAATGCTCTGTAGATCTCACGAATGCACATGAATGGAACTAAAGGATGGTTTGGTTCGTTTTCCATGACCTCATACATAAGTTAGGCTCTACTTATGTATTTTTCTATCAGATTACAAATAGCATCCAACATAGCAGCAACCTGCCAATTTCACTTGATAACAATTCACAACATCGCAGAAGTCAATCATGTGCACAAGGATCTTTTCAATCCCAAGTCAAAACATTGAAATCCTAAGTCAAAGATGCACAAGGATCTTTGCAAGGCAAAAGTAATCGACAAGAAATATTTTTTTCAAATCCAGCTCCATAATCATCTTTTTCAAATCAACTTTCTCACTAAACACACCTCCAAACCCCAACCCCATTCCACGACCACTGACAGACTTTTAAACACAAAAGACAAAAGGAAGGAAGAAAAAGGACCAAGGTTGCCAAGTTTATAAGTTTAAACTAAACAAACACGCGCCAAACACAAAATCCCCACTAAATTCGGATCAAACGTGGCACTGTTCACACGTATGAACCCAGAATTAACTTTTTACCAACAAGGGGGTTTTTATAATTACCTACACCAAAACACAATTAACCTTCACATGAATCCATCCCATGCTTAAACTCACACTCCCACTCACCCAAAGGACCCCACCATTCAAACCGTTTCACCCATCACATAAGTACTTGCCCTCCAAGTCATGCCACGTGTTAAGATCAACAGCTAAGGATCAATGCTTCATTCCAAAGCTAAAATGAACGTTTGGGATCACTTTGGACAGCTCATCAACAACAAACGCACTCAAGGACTCAAGGGCATTTTAGAGAAATCACATCTAGGGTTTGTGAATAGTGTAGCCAGGCATTTGCCTATAAAAGGAGACCTCAACATGTGAGAGTCCCTTTGTTCCAGATTTTAGCTTTTAATCTTTGTAATTCCTTTTTATGAAATAAAGTTTGAATTTCTTAAAATTTTGAGTTCTAATCTGTTATTTATATTATTTTGGTGTTTGAGAAGCTAAAATCTGAGTTCCATTATCTTGTTTGAAGGTTTTTGAGGCAAGGTTTTAAGTAATAAAGCTTGTGCATCAAAAATCAGAAAGTTGGCATTATTTTGATCTCACCTTGTGGTTTGTTCTTCTTAGCAGCTTGGAAGCTGGTACTTGTTCTGCTAGTACCTAAGCTCAAACAATCCAGGGCCTGGATGTAGGTCTTGGAGGTTTGCATCCTTCTCCCTTTTCATTTTCTCTTTTATTTTTCTGAATTTGGTGATTATTGCATGTTTATGCTTGAATCTGTGTTATTGTGGTTGATTATTGTTGATTTGGTTTGGTTTGATGTTATTGAGGTGTTAGTGATCTGATTTGTGGGTTGAATCTTCATAAGCCTTTGAAAATTTGTGGAATCAAGTTTTAAAAGGGTGTTTGGGATTACTGCATAAGTTAGGATTGTGGTTTGCTAAGTGGTTGTTTGTTGTATGCAAGAGTTGGTATCTGTTGTTTTGGTGTATTTGTTCATCTGTTTGTAGGTTTGAGGGTTTTGAACACATAGATTCTTGATTTGGCTATAAAATCTTAAATACTTGGTAAAATTGGCTAGGATTTTGAGGACACCTAGATCTAAGCTTAGGCTAGGGCTAACAAGTGCTAAATCATAGTTAATCACACCAGGGAAGAAGGATTTGAGGCTTGAAATTGGATCAAGTGTTAAGTATATCAGCAAACTTGTTTTCTGCACATGTTCATTGTTCATCAGTAACTTCTAGTACTTTGATCTTGTTATTTACTTTGATTCAGTGTTTGATTCTTGTTGCTTTGTGTTTATTCTTAGTTTATATAGCTTGTGTTTGCATCCTGTTAAGTTTTGTTGGCTTATTGTGGCTAAATCTGCTTATTAAGTGCTTAACTGCTTATTTCCATATCTGGTGCATATCTGGTGACTGTTTGGCTTATTGTGGCTTATTGTGTGAACCAATTTGTGATTTTCTTGTTGCTATTGACTCCTGGTGACTCACTGATCACAAGGGTGCCTTTGTTTCCAATTGAATCAAACCAGAACTCTCAAATAAGCCTGGTCAAATAGTCAAAGCAGTGGGAACTCCTTTCCCCTGCTGGTTACCACTGATAGTGTAAAACTGGTGTCAGCTTATCATTAAGCTATAATAGCTTATTCCAACCTGCAACAACTTTATTTTTGTAATAGGTGCTCATATTTTGACCCATTTGTTCATACTGAAGCATTTGGATGGTTGACTTTAGGGTTTGACTAGAAAACCAACTCCTTTGACTTTTACATAAGTTCATTTGTGCTTATTCTGGCTTATTGGTTGTGCTTATTGGATTTTTGTTGATTGATTTTGCTTATTGAGTCCATTTGAAAGCTTTTGCAAGTTGAATCAAGTTCTGAGGTGCATTATTTCTCAAACCCGACTATTTTGTCGTTTTGTGAAATAATACATTGCTTATTTCTGGCTTATTGAGTGAGCTTTTTCAAAAATTCTTTTTGTAGATCTCATAAGCATCCCAAAAGAAGGTTGTGTGTCAAATTAGAGCTTATGGCATTAGCTTATGGCTTAATGGGCTGAAAAGCCCAATAAGAATAAGCTTTGTGTTCAATAAGCTGTGATAAGCTCATTTCAGCTTTTGGGCCTTTAGAGTTTTGTTCTTAGAATTGAATTTTAAGTCAGATAGGGCTTTTCCAAGTCAATTGGGCCAAGTTTGACTTTTTGGCCCAAAAGCCCATTTGTGTTGACTGTTTTTGGTTTAGGCCCATTTGAGGGCCCATTAGGGGTATTTTGATAATTTCACTTTGATTTTCTGATTATTTAGGTTAAAATAAACTAGTTTGCAAGTTTTTAGAATTTTTTAGAATTTTTGGATTTTTAATATTATTTTATTATTATTTTATTATTATTTTTGAAATTTCACATTTTCCAACTTTTTACATTTTTCTTAGGTTAATTACATTAAAATAGGAATTTAGCAACTTTTAGAATAATTTTATCTCTTCTAGATTAATTTTTATAATTATTTTAAGTTTTAATAGTTTTTAAATCATTTTAAATAGTTTTTATTAGTTTTAAAATTTCTAAAAATAGTTTTAAATCTTTTTAGGTCATTTTAGAGGTTTACCAATTGAAAAATCTTTATTTGGGCTTTTTTATAATTTATTTGATTTTTAGGGCTTTAATTAGCATTTAAAAATTGAATATTTAATTATTTAAAAGGTTTGAAAAAGTTTTGATCATTTGTAAACTCTTAGTTTATTTAACTTGATTTTTGGTGAATTTTTGGTAATTTTTAGAATTTATTTTTATTTTTGTGGTTTTTAAGGTTCTACGTTTTAACTTTCTAGTAGTGATTTTATGTTGATTTTTATTTTTACGTCTTCGTCATTTTCTTTTCTCATCCCCTTCTAAACCAAATATTAATCACAAAGCTTGAACATCTTAGTCACACACATATACCTCCTTGGGAAACGAACTTTCATACCTTAAGGGTCATTAGTGTTTACGTTTTCCTAAACGTACACTTAATACTTACCGCTCATATACGCTCCTTTTCCTAAAGGTCGTATTTTACCACAATCACTTTGGCCCCAGCCTATAGGAGGTGGCAAAGCAGCCACTAAGGGTCCTGGATGTAGGACCCTTAAGGTAGCTCCTTGTTTCCCTTTTCCATTTTCAGTTTTCTGAAAATTTATGTGATTTGAGTGATTTTTCTTGAAAGGTGTTGTTTATTTGTTTAAGCTGTTAGATATTGCTCATGTTAGGTGTTTATGCATGTTAGAAGCATAAGTAATCACTTTGGTTGAGTTTTGAAAGATTTTGGTGTGTTTAATTTGATTTCAGAAACTTAAAGGGGTGTTTGGATTTGTGTTTTAAGCAGAATTTGTAACAAATTTATGAGTTAAAACCTGTTTAGACACTTCTCTTAGGTTGTTATTAGGTGTTTAGTGTGATTGGCTTTTAGTTTGAACAAGTTTTAACCAGTTTGCATGATTAAAAGTTGAAAAATAGCTTAAAATCTGTCATATCACTTTTCTGCTTATTTTGGTTGAAATTTGCCCTGAAATCTTGAAATCTGCTAGATATTAGGTCATTTTAGGGTCTTTGATTGTTTGAATGCTAGTTGGTGTCATTGTGTGCAAGATTTTGAGCATTGAATCCCACTTATGTGCTAACTACATCAGCAAAGTACCCCCCCCCCCCCCAGACTTGCATTTAGCTAATCAGAAACATTAGGGTGCATTTTTGTGCTTGAAATTGTGTGCTACTTGCTTGTTTTTGAGTCTGATTTGACTCCTTATACTCCAAAGAGTATAAGGGTGCCTTGTCCATCAAAACATCCACAAGATTCATTAAACAAGCCCTCTTGTTTAACTTTGCACAAGTGAAAAGAAACTTTTGTTCTTGTGTTCAAAAAAAAAGGCAAACTTAGCACGTTTTGGTTCAAATTAAGCTTAATCTTGATAATTTTGGATTTGTGTTTGTGTTTTTGTGATCTAAGAAGCATAAGGTTTGAGTTTTTAAAGTTTAAAAAAAAGATCAAAAAGGACGTGGCCAGGACTCGAACCTGCGCCACTCCTCCCACACACCAACGCGTTTACCAATTGCCCTAGGGTCTTTGACTGGTAACCCTTTGCTAAGTTTAATATATAAGGTGTGTTTGTTTTTGGGGCTTATTTAGCAAACAGCTTCTTTATAAGCTGTTTTAAGCTTATTCCTTTAAGCTTTTTGCCATTTAGTATTTTTCTTGTGTTTCTTTTTAGTTTTAGGACTTTTCTGTTTTAAATTTTCCCGTTTTTAATTTATTTATTAGGATTATTTTTAGTTTAATTTTTAGAAAGTAGTTTAAAAATAGTAAAAAGCATTTTAAAAATCCAAAAAAATAGTTTTTAGGTTTTATTTAAGTAATTTGAGGTTTGCAGCCCAAAAAGTTTTCAAAAAGTCTAATTTTTAATTTTATTTGATTTTAGAGTTTTTTATTAACTTTAAAATTTAATATAAAATTATTAAAAAGGTTTTAGGAACTTTAATTTGCATTTTTGTCTTAGTTATATTATTCTAGGTTTTTGGTAATTTTTTAGAATTTATTTAATAACTTTTTATTTTTTTGATTATTTTAATATTATTTTATTACTAAAAATAGAAAGTTTGTTTTTTCTACTTTTTTTCATTTTTCCTAGATTGTAAACACATAATTAGGAGTTTTGTCACTTTCCAAATCTTTTTTGGACTTTTCATTTATTTTTTAGAATTAATTTAAGTTTAATAGATTTTAATAGTTTTTAAGTGTTTAAAAATAGTTTTATTAGGTTTTAAAATTTTAAAAAATACTTTTAGCTTAATTAGGTCATCTTTGAGGTTTACAAACTATAAAATCTTGTTTAGGGCTTTTTAATAATTAATTGTGATTTTTTGGGCTTTAATTAGCATTAAGAAGTCATTATCTAATTAATTAAAAGGTTTTAACAAGTTTGGATTTTTGTAAACTCTTAGAATATTATTGTGGATTTTTAGGAATTTTTAGGAATTTTTAGGTTAAAATTTTAATTTTTGTACTATATACGGTTTTACGTGTTCGCCTTTTTCGTCGTAGTTTAATTCGTTTTCGTAACCGTCATTTCTTTCCTTTCTCATTTCTATTTTCTTCTTAATAAAATCATCAATCAAAATCAACTCATTACACAACACACGTGCCTCCTCGAGAACGAACTCACTTCATTGGGTCATAACTTGTGGTTTTCCTAAACTACTCGTTAATACTTACCCTAATTACCTTCCTTTTCCTAAAGGGGTAAAAATACAACTATCATTTTTGGCGCCGCTGCCGGGGAGGCGTGTTGTGTTTTGATTGAACCATTGTTGTTTTTTATATTAGCCATAAATAGTATTTGTATTAGTAGCACTCTACTAATACGTATTATCGGTTTTCGGATTTTGTGTGAATACTATTACTATATTGTATACGTAGAACAATAAATTCACAAGTACTCCAAATACGTGAGCAATCACAACCTTGACTTGAGAGGTCATTACCCAATCATTGTATTCGAATCTCAAACCAAAGAAAAAAGGCAAAAATAGATAAATACTTTCGTGAAGCTTGATTTTGATAATACAAACTATAAGGTGGGTATAAGGCGGTTGTATTTCACGACCTAAAGGAAAAAGGCTCTTAAGTGCTTCGCGCCGCCTCGTTTCCTCCGCTTGCTTGTGCGTATTTGATTTTGAGAGCTAATCGAGGGTTTTGCCGCCCAAAGTATTATTACATATCATATATATTTTCTTGGTTTCTATTGATTAAACCCTCTTGAACGATTTGGTGTTCCACCATCGTTCTAAAGTCATCGAAGGCGTTCACTCCACGTGATCGTTTTCATTCCTTGAGGCTTCTTTAATCAAGAGATTTGTTTAAGGAGGAGATTTGTAGATTTTTGTCTACTTAATACATTTCACCAATTTCCAAAAAGGTTAATACCATCAAAAACCACAAAAAAATTGAAAAAATACAAAACACCAAAAAGAATCTTCTTTGCTCGCCTTCTCGTTGTACGTGACGTTTATGCAAACTCGCTCTAAAGCAAGACGTGCTCGTAAACGAAGAAACAAGTCCACTACTCCTTCTAGTGAGGAGTCTCCTATTGACGAACCCATTGTAGTGAAAGAAGCACCCATGGCGAATCGAACTATGATGGAGTTACTTCAAGCATCCACCGAGGGTTATGGAGAAGCTATTGTGATTCCCGCTATCCTTGCGGAGAATTTTGAGGTGAAAACAGGTTTGTTGTCGATGATCCAAAACAACAAATTCCGTGGTGATGAGAAGGATAATCCCCACAACCATATCCGCCAATTTAATCGTCTTACCGCCACGTGCAAATTTAAGGACGTCTCAAATGACTCGATTAAGATGATGCTTTTTCCGTATTCCTTAGCGGGGCCCGCTAAAATTTGGTTAGAGAAAGAGCCACCTAATTCTATATTGACGTGGAAGGATCTCGTTTCAAAATTTGTGAACCAATTTTTTCCGCCCTCTAAGACTACGCATTTGAAAAATGAGATTTCTAAATTTTCACAAGAATCAATTGAAAGTTTTTCTACGGCTTGGAATAGGTTTAAGGAGATGTTACATGAATGTCCTCATCACGGTTTTTCCGACTTGCACCAAATAGACACGTTTTACAATGGACTTAACGATCATGAAAGAGATTATTTGAATGCCGCCGCGGGTGGTAATTTTTTGTGTAAAACGGTTGAAGAAGCTTTGGTCATAATTAAGAATAGGTCTAAGGTTTATAGCCCTCGTAACACACCGAGTGTTGCCAAAATGGGCTCATCATCGTCTCGTAGTATCAATGCCTTACAAGATGAAGCTAATGAGGAAAATCGGTTTTTCGATAGGTTTTCAACTCTTATGTCCCATTGGAAAGCTCAAGAAGCTTCGAATTCCGCTTCGGTTAAAGCGGTTTCTAAGAGTTGTTTGTCGTGTGGTGGAGCTCATGATCTTTCCAAGTGCATTACCGCGGATGGTAACACTTCGAGTGCTTATGTAGCCACGGGAACTTATAACCAAATCGGTCAAGGTTCCCGCCAAAATCAAGCTCCACCCAATCAAAATGCTAATAATTATCGAAACAACAACCAAGGTGGAAATTACCAAGGAAATCAAAGAAATTACAACAAGGGTAATTATCAAAGTGGTAATGGGCAAATTTCAAACCAAACCCAAAACCGTGATTTTCAAACTTCTACTCAAGGTTTTCAAAATGATCACACCAAAAATCTTCAAGGAGAATTTTTGAATTATGCTAAGGCTAATGATGCTAAGTTTGACAATATGCAACGTGAAATGGTTAGCTTAAGGTCCGAGTTGAAAAACGAGCTTAAAAACGAACTTGCTAATGAACTTAAAACTCATGCTAATAAAATGGAAGGAAATGTCACACGTCTCCAACAAAATCAACAAAAAATGGAGCAAGGCCAACATGAGATTAAGCAAGAATTGTTAAAAGCGGATGCTAGGCAATCTAAGTTTGAAGACCGAATGGCTAAAATGTTTGAAGCTATCATGTGTAAGCCCTCTTCTTCGGGTGGTCTTCCTAGTGATACCATCGTGAACCCGAAAGGAGAGTTGAAGGTTATTACTACTCGTAGTGGTAAAACTTTCAAAGAACCCATTTCTCGTCCAAGTACTTCTATGGAGAAGGAAAAAGAGAAAGAACCCGAGGTTGTGGTAGAAATGGAGCAAATTACAAGCCCACGAAGTACCGCTCAAACCACACCTACGGTTGAACCCATACCAATCATGGAACCCGAGATTCCAAGGCCGATACCTATGCCTACTTTGCCCCAACCCACACCACCTTTACCCTACCCTTCAAGACGAGACAAGCAAAAGGCACAAGAACGAAATAATTATCAATTTGAACTTTTTATGAAAATGTTTTGTGACTTGCATTTTAATATAAGTTTTGCCGACGCCTTAGTCATGATGCCTCGATTTGCCGCGAACTTCAAAAGTATGTTGAATAACAAAGAGAAATTGCAAAAATCGTCTAGTTGTTCATCGGTTTTTCTAAGCCGCATACCTCAAAAAGTCGGTGATCCTGGAAAGTTTTTAATCCCATGTGCTATCCAAGACATGGAAGAATGCTACGCCTTGGCCGATCTTGGTGCTAGTATTAATTTGATGCCTCTTGAGATTTTTAAATCGCTCAATCTTCCCAATCTCACTCCTTCAAGAATGTCAATCGAGATGGCCGATCATTCTACGATTCTAGCTTGTGGAGTTGCCGAGGACGTCTTTGTGAAAGTTGGAAAGTTCTACTATCCTGTAGACTTTATTGTTGTTAATATTCCCATCGATCCTAAAGTTCCGTTAATTTTAGGTCGATCTTTTTTGGATACCTCGAGAGCACTTATCGATGTGCATGCAAGAAAAATCACTCTTCGTTTCAATGAGGAAGAACTCGTCATTAATGCAACCCAAAACTCCACTCTTTCTCATGTGTATTCTATCACATCTTTGTACAATGTCAATCCCATCAAAAACATTTGCAAAAAGATTTCCAATAGAGTTTTAGGAGTTGTTGAGAAAAATGAAGTTCCGTCCCCTCCGCCGGTGGAGGTTAAGAGTGTTAAGCCTACGGTTCCAATTGTGAATGATTCTTCGGATGATGAATACGTTGTGGGGAGGTTTTCTTTGTTGACAAAAGATTTGAAAACTTACCACCACCTAAACCAAAAATATTTCAAAATATGAGAATTTTTAGTGTGACTAACATTGCTTTAGATACACCAAATATTTTTGACATAATCAAATCGGGTTTTCACAAGGAGAGTTTAAAAGATGAAAAAGGAAAAGATTTTGAATTGAATTTAAAAGATTTTTCTACAATTCTAACTCCGTCATCACCGCGTTTATTGAGTACTACAAGCTCATCTTCTCCTTTTGACGATGCTTTGTGTGGACTTAGTGTGGGGGAATCCCTTATGATCCCTCCCCTTTCTCCACCGAGGACGAGATATTTGATCCTGGAATTGCTTATAAAGGGAAATCTCGGTCTTCCACCGATGCAATAAATGGAAAATCTTTTCATTTGATTGGTGCGAGTCTACCTCGAGTAGCTCATGTTTTTAGAGACTTACCCATTGTCCCACCCTTCTATTTCTCATCTCTTTTCTTGAAACTCTTTGAGTTTTTGTTGACCATTGATGAAGTGGCGTTGATTTGTTTTTCTAATGAAAACGAGAACGCCATCTTCGATCCCGGTATTTTGCACCATCAAAGGACTTAGTCCTTAATACCGGTTGTTTTTGGGCCTTGTTTATCATGTAATCCCCACCAAAAATTGACCATACCATGATTATCCCTAAATGATCACATTTATGGGGATTCGAGTCGAGCTTTTGACTTGGTTATCAAAAACAAGGTGCCTCGTGGGGGAGACCCATGCTTATCCATGTACATATTATTGCTTTCTAATGTAGTTTAATGTGAGGGGCTTTGTGCCCTTCCAACCTTTGTTCCGTGGTTGTTTGTGCATTGTGGTTTTTAGATCATGATCTTCACGATTAGAACCTCTCGTGTTTGTTTTATGGGAGCACTCGATCGTTTGCTTTAGAGACATTTCTCAATATCCAAATGATATATCCTTTGATGTTCTAGCCTTAGGTTTTTAGCACACTTCATAAACGGCTATTAATTTAATGGTTACACCCTTTCCATGCTAGATTAGGCATTCGACTACGTCTCTAGTATGGGGGTGTTTGCACCCCTAGACTCGAAACATTGAGGACAATGTTTAACTTTAGTATGGGGGGGTGAATAGATACTTGCCTTGACAAACCTTCACGCTTTCCAAAGTTTATCTTTTTTTTATCGTTTTGTTGCAAAATAAGGCTAAAAATGGCCAAATTTTAAAATTTTTTCTCATATTTTATAAGTGTTTGAAGACACGAATGTAGATTTTCCGATGGCGAGAATAAGAGTAATTTTTTACTCGACCGTGCGTGTTGAGCACTTAGCTTTGATTCCTTAACTACACATTAGGCTAAGTCTCTTAAATGAGGACGAGAAATGATAGAGTTAATTATAAGTTACTATGCTAAACGTAGAGTACTCGTATTCTTTCAAAAACTCATGTGTTCTTGTTGTTTGCTTATTCTCCCTTCGCTTGTAAATATTTTTTGCTTAATAAATATTGACTTAGCGGTTTAGTTAGGATTGTTGGGTTTCTAGTCTTTTCTAGTAGCTTCCGTGTAATTAAATTGAGAAGACATTAAGGTATCGCCAGCGTCACGGTTTTGAAGTATTGGCAACCCGAATAATCGAAAGCTTCACCCAATAATAAGATTTCAAGTGCTCACCTAAATCTAGCAAACAATTTGAAGCCCCACAAGGCCAAAAAATCTATGCAAAATTGAAAGTGAATCAAGCCTTAATCTTCGAAGCTTTAAAGATCCAAAATTCGCTTTAGCGTGAGGATATACGTCTTTGGCTAATAAAACCACCGATGAGGCGGATAATAAAAGGCAAGGCAAGACCGAAGTCATAATAAAAGCTTCATGGCGAAGTTGAATAAAAGATGGAGGTAAACCAAAGATAATAAGGCCCTTCCGTTAGGGGGCGTATAAAAGTGTTGGTAATAAGTCTCATGTTCAAAACCGTTATAAAATCGTGTTTATCGATTCTTTTTGTCAACTTAATTTTTTAACATCGTTGTCTATTAGGAGGGGTTATTGATTTGATGGTCTTAGTTACACCGTTAGGACTCTATTTTTAGACCTAAATCTCTATTATCGCATAAGTCAACAATGTATCCTCGTGATCATTAAGACATAATAAAATATAAGAGATACAACTTAGGAATAATGGGAGAATAAGTACGTGATTAGGGCATATGAGTAGTGTTAGCATTACTAACTTATAATGACAATGATCTCGTTGCACGCTTGGCATGGAATTGGGGTGAAAATCGAGGACGATGAAATTATTTCTAACGAAGCATTCACGTGTTCTTGTTCTATGAACCTAAACGTCCCATTTTGCGATGAAAATCATACATTATGTCTAAAACGCAAGTAGTAGTAATAGTGTAGTATAGCTAGTTTATCATTTCAATAAAGTAAATAAAATGAATTTTGGAGATGCTATGATACTTTATTCTAGCATTGCGTGAGGGCACGGTAATGGTTTAGTATGGGGGAGTGATGAGACTGCTTTTATACATGGTCTCGTCGTCCAAATCAAGCTTAAAATGCATTAAATATCATTAAAAATACCCAAATATATGCTTGTGTTTGTTGCTTGTGTATTTTAGGTACGGATATTGAGGAAATGGCAAAAGATCACAAGAATCATTCAAAAACAAACACGGGAAACGAAGCCGCACAATGAACCGGGCCCAAGTTTGGATTTTACAAAAATGCCCTTGAAGAATTGAAGATTGTCAAGTTTGGTCCCTCAACTTTTGAAGATTTACACTTTATACCCCTCAAATATTCAAAATTATGAATAGGGTCCCTAAAGTTTGAAGATATTACAAGATCAGTCCTTGAAGAATCCAAGAAATGCATTTGAAACCCTTGGAAAAAGTTTTGAAACAAGTTGTGCCATAAATGACAAGTTGCCAAAAGTTGATACATGTAATTTGGGCGTTGATGGCCATTTAATACAAAGTGAAGAAAAAGGAAAACTTCAGGGGGCCAAATAGGGAGACAACCATACTTATTCCCCCAACCAGTGATTGACACCTCAGCTTGACCCACCCATCCACCCAATATCCATACCCAAACCCATAACCCAACCCGTCCAAAACCAACCAGGTTTATTAAACTTGGTCAAAGGGTCAACTTTCCTTAATTTTCCCACTAAACACCTCATTTGAAAACTTCTTTCCTTTTTTTGTTTTAAACCACACCCTGCTTAAACCTAAATTCCCATAAACCCTAATCCCTTAACTCCCTCAAATCAAAGGGTTTTATGTTAATTAATTCTAGATCTTTGATTAAACCCTTTCTCACCTAAACCCACATCACAAACCACAGACACACCCATGTGTCTTGTGGGACCCTCCCCTGCACCCATCGTTTTCCCCCAAACCCTAAACCCGACACATCCAACGTTTCACACATACCCCTTGGTCCCCAAGTTCAAATGGACGTCTCTGATGCATTCAAACATCACAACAACAACTGGCTACTTCACATGGATGATTTTGACCAAGAACTCAAGGGCAATTTCAGGTTTTTAAGGACTAGGGTTTTGCACATTGTATTTTTTAATCAGTATTCTAGAATAGTCCTAGTATTAGTATAAATAGGGAATGTGCATGTACATTTCCTCTTGTTCCAGATTTTGGCTTTCTCATTTGTAATTCCTTTTAATGATATAAAAGTTTGGTGTTTGTTAAATCAAGTGTAATTCCTTTTTATAATTATTAAAGTTGTGTGTGTGTTGAAAGCCAATCTGAGTTCCATTTTAAAATTGTGTAACACTTGTGTGTTTGAATTTTTAAAAGGTTTCAAAAGTTTTCTTATTAGGTACAAATTTCAGAAATCAGAAACTCCTTTGAAGTGAAAGTGGGTTTGGAGGGTTTGGATTTGTGAGTTTGTGCTCTTTTAAAACGTGTTAAGTTTCAAGTTTCATTAGTTCAAAGGTTTTAAAAAAAAGTTTGAAAAAATCAGAAAGTACTTTTGCTTGTGTGTTCATTGATTTGTGCAGGTTTCATTATTGATTGTTGTCCAAGGTCCAGCATAGGCCCCAGCCTATAGGAGGTGGCAAAGCAGCCACTAAGGGTCCTGGATGTAGGACCCTTAAGGTAGCTCCTTGTTTCCCTTTTCCATTTTCAGTTTTCTGAAAATTTATGTGATTTGAGTGATTTTTCTTGAAAGGTGTTGTTTGTTTGTTTAAGCTGTTAGATATTGCTCATGTTAGGTGTTTATGCATGTTAGAAGCATAAGTAATCACTTTGGTTGAGTTTTGAAAGATTTTGGTGTGTTTAATTTGATTTCAGAAACTTAAAGGGGTGTTTGGATTTGTGTTTTAAGCAGAATTTGTAACAAATTTATGAGTTAAAACCTGTTTAGACACTTCTCTTAGGTTGTTATTAGGTGTTTAGTGTGATTGGCTTTTAGTTTGAACAAGTTTTAACCAGTTTGCATGATTAAAAGTTGAAAAATAGCTTAAAATCTGTCATATCACTTTTCTGCTTATTTTGGTTGAAATTTGCCCTGAAATCTTGAAATCTGCTAGATATTAGGTCATTTTAGGGTCTTTGATTGTTTGAATGCTAGTTGGTGTCATTGTGTGCAAGATTTTGAGCATTGAATCCCACTTATGTGCTAACTGCATCAACAAAGTACCCCCCCAGACTTGCATTTAGCTAATCAGAAACATTAGGGTGCATTTTTGTGCTTGAAATTGTGTGCTACTTGCTTGTTTTTTAGTCTGATTTGACTCCTTATACTCCAAAGAGTATAAGGGTGCCTTGTCCATCAAAACATCCACAAGATTCATTAAACAAGCCCTCTTGTTTAACTTTGCACAAGTGAAAAGAAACTTTTGTTCTTGTGTTCAAAAAAAAAGGCAAACTGAGCACGTTTTGGTTCAAATTAAGCTTAATCTTGATAATTTTGGATTTGTGTTTGTGTTTGTGTTTTTGTGATCTAAGAAGCATAAGGTTTGAGTTTTTAAAGTTTAAAAAAAAAAAGATCAAAAAGGACGTGGCCAAGACTCGAACATGCGCCACTCCTCCCACACACCAACGCGTTTACCAATTGCCCTAGGGTCTTTGACTGGTAACCCTTTGCTAAGTTTAATATATAAGGTGTGTTTGTTTTTGGGGCTTATTTAGCAAACAGCTTCTTTATAAGTTGTTTTAAGCTTATTCCTTTAAGCTTTTTGCCATTTAGTATTTTTCTTGTGTTTCTGTTTAGTTTTAGGACTTTTCTGTTTTAAAAGTTTATTTTTCCCGTTTTTAATTTATTTATTAGGATTATTTTTAGTTTAATTTTTAGAAAGTAGTTTAAAAATAGTAAAAAGCATTTTAAAAATCCAAAAAAATAGTTTTTAGGTTTTATTTAAGTAATTTGAGGTTTACAGCCCAAAAAGTTTTCAAAAAGTCTAATTTTTAATTTTATTTGATTTTAGGGTTTTTTATTAACTTTAAAATTTAATATAAAATTATTAAAAAGGTTTTAGGAACTTTAATTTGCATTTTTGTCTTAGTTATATTATTCTAGGTTTTTGGTAATTTTTTAGAATTTATTTAATAACTTTTTATTTTTTTGATTCTTTTAATATTATTTTATTACTAAAAATAGAAAGTTTGTTTTTTCTACTTTTTTCATTTTTCCTAGATTGTAAACACATAATTAGGAGTTTTGTCACTTTCCAAATCTTTTTAGGACTTTTCATTTATTTTTTAGAATTAATTTAAGTTTTAATAGATTTTAATAGTTTTTAAGTGTTTAAAAATAGTTTTATTAGGTTTTAAAATTTTAAAAAATACTTTTTAGCTTAATTAGGTCATCTTTGAGGTTTACAAACTATAAAATCTTGTTTAGGGCTTTTTAATAATTAATTGTGATTTTTAGGGCTTTAATTAGCATTAAGAAGTCATTATCTAATTAATTAAAAGGTTTTAACAAGTTTGGATTTTTTGTAAACTCTTAGAATATTATTGTGGATTTTTAGTAATTTTTAGGATTTTTTAGGTTAAAATTTTAATTTTTGTACTATTTACGGTTTTACGTGTTCGCCTTTTTCGTCGTAGTTTAATTCGTTTTCGTAACCGTCCTTTCTTTCTCATTTCTATTCTCTTTTCTTCTTGTTAATAATCACAAACATTAATCATCATTCATTACACAACACACGTGCCTCCTCGAGAGAACGATCCCCACTTAAGGGTCATAAGTGTTTAAGTTTTCCTAAACGTACACTTAATACTTACCGCTTTTGCCTTCCTTTTCTTAAAGGGGTAAAAATACAACTATCATTTTTGTATAAAATACGACCTTTAGGAAAAATGTTTACTTTCAATTTTTGTATAAACGAGGAAGAGGGTTTACACATGATTTTGGCAGTGGCGCCAAAATTGATTGTGGTAAAATACGACCTTTAGGAAAAGGAGCGTATATGAGCGGTAACTATTAAGTGTACGTTTAGGAAAACGTAAACACTAATGACCCTTAAGGTATGAAAGTTCGTTTCCCAAGGAAGTATATGTGTGTGACTAAGATGTTCAAGATTTGTGATTAATATTTGGTTTAGAAGGGGATGAGAAAAGAAAATGACGAAGACGTAAAAATAAAAATCAACAAAAAATCACTACTAGAAAGTTAAAACGTAGAACCTTAAAAACCACAAAAATAAAAATAAATTCTAAAAATTATCAAAAATTCACCAAAAATCAAGTTAAATAAACTAAGAGTTTACCAATGATCAAAACTTTTTCAAACCTTTTAAATAATTAAATATTCAATATTTAAATGCTAATTAAAGCCCTAAAAATCAAATAAATTATAAAAAAGCCCAAATAAAGATTTTTCGATTGGTAAACCTCTAAAATGACCTAAAAAAATTAAAAACTATTTTTAGAAATTTTAAAACTAATAAAAACTATTTAAAATGATTTAAAAACTATTAAAACTTAAAATAATTATAAAAATTAATCTAGAAGAGATAAAATTATTCTAAAAGTTGCTAAATTCCTATTTTAATGTAATTAACCTAAGAAAAATGTAAAAAGTTGGAAAATGTGAAATTTCAAAAATAATAATAAAATAATAATAAAATAATATTAAAAATCCAAAAATTATAAAAAATCTAAAAACTTGCAAACTAGTTTATTTTAACCTAAATAATCAGAAACTCAAAGTGAAATTACCAAAATACCCCTAATGGGCCCTCAAATGGGCCAAAACCAAAAACAGTCAACACAAATGGGCTTTTGGGCCCAAAAAGTCAAACTTGGCCCAATTGACTTGGAAAGCCCTATCTGACTTAAAATTCAATTCTAAGAACAAAACTCTAAAGGCCCAAAAGCTGAAAATGAGCTTATCACAGCTTATTGAACACAAAGCTTATTCTTATTGGGCTTTTCAGCCCATTAAGCCATAAGCTAATGCCATAAGCTCTAATTTGACACACAACCTTCTTTTGGGATGCTTATGAGATCTGTAAAAAGAACTTTTGAAAAAGCTCACTCAATAAGTTAGAAATAAGCAATGTATTATTTCACAAAATGACAAAATAGTCGGGTTTGAGAAATAATGCACCTCAGAACTTGATTCAACTTGCAAAAGCTTTCAAATGGACTCAATAAGCAAAATCAATCAACAAAAATCCAATAAGCACAACCAATAAGCCAGAATAAGCACAAATGAACTTATGTAAAAGTCAAAGGAGTTGGTTTTCTAGTCAAACCCTAAAGTCAACCATCCAAATGCTCCAGTATGAACAAATGGGTCAAAATATGAGCACCTATTACAAAAACAAAGTTGTTGCAGGTTGGAATAAGCTATTATAGCTTAATGATAAGCTGACACCAGTTTTACACTATCAGTGGTAACCAGCAGGGGAAAGGAGTTCCCACTGCTTTGACTATTTGACAAGGCTTATTTGAGAGTTCTGGTTTGATTAAATTGGAAACAAAGGCACCCTTGTGATCAGTGAATCACCAAGAGTCAATAGCAACAAGAAAATCACAAATTGGTTCACACAATAAGCCACAATAAGCCAAACAGTCACCAGATATGGAAATAAGCAGTTAAGCACTTAATAAGCAGATTTAGCCACAATAAGCCAACCAAACTTAACAGGATGCAAACACAAGCTATATAAACTAAGAATAAACACAAAGCAACAAGAATCAAACACTGAATCAAAGTAAATAACAAGATCAAAGCACTAGAAGTTACTGATGAACAATGAACATGTGCAGAAAACAAGTTTGCTGATATACTTGACACTTGATCCAATTTCAAGCCTCAAATCCTTCTTCCCTGGTGTGATTAACTATGATTTAGCACTTGTTAGCCCTAGCCTAAGCTTAGATCTAGGTGTCCTTAAAATCCTAGCCAATTTTACCAAGTATTTAAGATTTTATAGCCAAATCAAGAATCTATGTGTTCAAAACCCTCAAACCTACAAACAGATGAACAGATACACCAAAACAACAGATACCAACTCTTGCATACAACAAACAACCACTTAGCAAACCCCAATCCTAACTTATGCAGTAATCCCAAACACCCTTTTAAAACTTGATTCCATAAATTTTCAAAGGCTTATGAAGATTCAACCCACAAATCAGATCACTAACACCTCAATAACATCAAACCAAACCAAATCAACAATAATCAATCACAATAACACAGATTCAAGCATAAACATGCAATAATCACCAAATTCAGAAAAATAAAAGAGAAAATGAAAAGGGAGAAGGATGCAAACCTCCAAGACCTACATCCAGGCCCTGGATTGTTTGAGCTTAGGTACTAGCAGAACAAGTACCAGCTTCCAAGCTGCTAAGAAGAACAAACCACAAGGTGAGATCAAAATAATGCCAACTTTCTGATTTTTGATGCACAAGCTTTATCACTTAAAACCTTGCCTCAAAAACCTTCAAACAAGATAATGGAACTCAGATTTTAACTTCTCAAACACCAAACTTTTATAAATAACAGATTAGAACTCAAAATTTTAAGAAATTCAAACTTTATTTCATAAAAAGGAATTACAAAGATTAAAAGCTAAAATCTGGAACAAAGGGACTCTCACATGTTGAGGTCTCCTTTTATAGGCAAATGCCTGGCTACACTATTCACAAACCCTAGATGTGATTTCTCTCAAATTCCCTTGAGTCCTTGAGTGCGTTTGTTGTTGATGAGCTGTCCAAAGTGATCCCAAACGTTCATTTTAGCTTTGGAATGAAGCATTGATCCTTAGCTGTTGATCTTAACACGTGGCATGACTTGGAGGGCAAGTACTCATGTGATGGGTGAAACGGTTTGAATGGTGGGGTCCTTTGGGTGAGTGGGAGTGTGAGTTTAAGCTTGGGATGGATTCGTGTGAAGGTTAATTGTGTTTTGGTGTAGGTAATTATAAAAACCCCCTTGTTGGTAAAAAGTTAATTCTGGGTTCATACGTGTGAACAGTGCCACGTTTGATCCGAATTTAGTGGGGATTTTGTGTTTGGCGCGTGTTTGTTTAGTTTAAACTTATAAACTTGGCAACCTTGGTCCTTTTTCTTCCTTCCTTTTGTCTTTTGTGTTTAAAAGTCTGTTAGCGTCTAAATCCTTTGTAACAACTTCCAAGACTTGGCAATTTTGGCACAAAACCTTCTAAAAAGTGTTTCAATGGTTATTTTTGACACTTTTGCATATTTGAAGGACTGATCTTGGACATTTTTGATCTTCAAAGGTCTTCAATGTATCTTTGGCTTGATGAGGGACCATAATTGACAATTTGAAATTGTTGAGGGACTAATCTTGCCATTTCTTCAAAGTTGAGGGACCTTTTGTGTAATTTTGACAAACTTAAGGGACCAAACTTGTAATTATTAATATACAAGGGTTTTAAGTGTCATTTCTTCAATAAATGAGGATCAATCTTGTTTGTCTTCAAGTCTTCAAGGTATTTTGTTGAGAATTCCATGATTAGGGCCCGGTTCTTTGTACGGCTTTGTTTCTCGTGTCCGTTTTTCCTTGTATCTTGTGATCTTTTGTCTTTTTCACGATATCCATACCTAAAATACACAAGTAAACAAACACAAGCATATATATGGTATTTTATGACATTTTTATGCATTTAAAGCCCGAAAAGAACGATGAGATCATGTATAAATGTCATCTCATCACTCCCCCATACTAGGCCATTGCCGTGCCCTCACGCAATGCTAGAATAAAGTATCTTAGCATCACCAAAGTTCAATTTTATTAACCTTTATTGAAGAGTAAAAAGACTTGCAACATTCTACAAAGATGTGTAAAGACATAATGTATGATTTTCATCACAAAAAGTGACTTTTAGGGTCAAAGAATAGAAACAAGTAAATGTCCCTTAGAGTAAACTTCGTCATCCTTGATTGTCATACATTCCATGCTAAGTGCAAAAACGAGATCATTGTTGGTACAAGTCACAATGCTAACACTACTCATACGTCCAAATTGTGTAATACTTTTTCTCCTCGCAATCCTAGTTATTATAAAAGGAAATGGGTTACTAGAATTTTTTATCTATTTGTCATGGATCACAAGTGATTCATATTGACTTATTTGAGTAGTTATTAGTCCAAAAGCAAAGTAGCACGATTTGATCAATAGTTAGCCGAATGACAAAATCTTTTAAAACGACTTCTCGTGTATCTCCTTAAGTTCATATCTTGGCATAACTCGTTTCACGATTTGAGACCTTTCTCGGACCGATATTTGGCATGTACTTCATACTTCAAATCTTGGGAAGACGTTCTTGAAATTATGGTCTTCTCTTCATATATTTGGAATTTCTTCACTTGACGTTTTTGAGAGATTCTTCATATTGGACCACGACTTCATCATTTTTCTTCAATCTTTACTTTGGATTTTGATATACAACGATCCGCCTCCTTTTCGGACTTGGATATATTTATCCTCATACCTTGTTAGGGTCTTTTTGGATAGACTTTCTCCATGATCTTTAGGGGAGTAATTGCTTTTCGTCGTGTTTCTCGATCCTTCATATTGATTTTGGAATAATGATACTTCACATCATCTTGGATCTTTAGCAAAAATAGAGCTCCTCATGCCTTGTTAGGGCCTTTTTGGATGATCGCCAATCTTCGCGTCCCGCTTCAACAAGTTATGCATTGGCTATGAACTCTATTCAACCCCGAGCAACTTTTAAACGATCTTACGCTAGAGGCTAAGTAACCTTTCAAATCGTACGACCTTACTTATTGCAATTATGATTTATTCCTAATGCATTGATCTTATGGGAAGAAAAAGCCACAATTAAAAACATATGAGTTTTTGAAAGAACACTTTCATGTTCTACGTTTAGCATGATCACTTGTCTAACTCTATCATTTCTCGTTCTTCACTATATAAAGACCTCTAATTAAAGAGACTCGTGAATATTTAGCTATGCAAGTCAAAATTAAGCCAAATTTGGATTAACTTTCATTAAGACTATATCAAATCAAAGTTTTGGGTTTTCAAGTCACCTATAGGATCTTGCACTTTCTTGGACTTTTTCAAGTTTAGAGAATGCGTTTTAAAGTTCCCTTGATAAGTGACTTTCTAGGATCAATTATAGGAACTTGCGAAAAGTTCTTGTTCTTAACCCGAAAGAGTTAAGACTTTCGCGTTTTAAAGCTCCCTATATAAAAGTCTAGCAAAACTTGAATTGAGCGGGTTAAGGAATGTAAATGGCTCCAAATGCCCATCAAAGTCAAAAATTAACTCTTATTCTACCCAACGGAAAATATACATTCGTGTCTTAAAAACACTTATGAAAACTAAGAAAAAATTTAAAATTTTGCCATTTTTAGCCTTATTAGCAAAACAAAACATTGAAAATTGGAAAACGTGAGGGCGTAGCAAAGCAAGTACCTATTCACCCCCCCATACTAAAAGTAAACATTGTCCTCAATGTTTCGAGTCTAAAGGTGGAGCACCCCCATACTAGAGACGAAGAGTCGAATGCTTAGGATCTAGCATGGAAAGGGTGATCAACAATATATCTAAAACCGTTTATTAAGTATGCTAAAAGATAATTGTTAGAACAATAAAGGATATGTCATGGATTCGTGAAAAACTTCTTCAAACGAATGATGGAGGCTCACGTAAACGAACACGAGAGTCTTCAATCGTAGATGATGATGATGATCTAGATAACACAATCACAAACAACCACGAGACAACGAGTTGAAAGGGTACAAGTCCCATTATTAGTGAATAGTGAGCATAAAGGATAAGCATGGGATCTCCCCCACGAGGCACCTTGTTTTTGATTACCGAGTCATGAGCTCGACTCGATCCCCTCAAAATGTGAACATTTAGGGAAAATCATGGTATGGTCAATGGGGCTTACATGATTTACAAGGCCCATAAAGCAACCGGTATTAAAGGACTAAGTCCTTTGATGGTGCAAAATACCGGGGTCGAAAATGGCGTTCTCGTTCTCATTGGAAAAACAAATCAACGCCACTTCAACATGTGCCATAAACTCAAAGAGTTTGAAGAAAAGAGATGAGAAGTAGAAGGGTGGGACAATTGGTAAGACAAACGTTTGAGCTACTCGAGGTAGACTCGCACCAATCAAATAGAAAGAATTTCCGTTTATTGCATCGGTGGAAGACCGAGATTTCCCTTTACATGAAATTCCGGGATCGAAGATCTCGTCCTCGGTGGACAAGGATGAGGGAACATAAGGGGCTTCCCCCATACTAGAACCACACAAAGAATCATCAAAAGGAGTAGACGAGCTTGTAGCACTCAAAACACGTGGTGATGACGGAGTTAGATTTGTAGAAAAATCAATTAAATCACATTTAAAATCTTTTCCTTTGTTATCTTTTAAACTCTCTTTATGAAAACCCTTTTTGATTATGTCGAAAATATTCGGTGTTTCTAAGACGATGTTAGTCACACTAAAAATTCTCACATTTGTAAATCGTTTTGGTTTTGGTGGTGGCAAGTTCTCAAAACGTTTTTTGACGAAGAAAACTTCCCCATCGGGGTCTACATATTCATCATCCGAAAGATCTTTCGTAGAAACCGGCAACTTATCAACACTTTTCAAGAATGAATGTTCGTGGTGAGGTGAAGGATTTTTCGATTCAAATATTAACGGTTTCTTCTTTGTAGGCTTTACACTCATAACCTCCACCGGCGGAGGAAATGGTAAATTGTTTTTGGCGACATTTCCTAAAACTCTTGGTGAAAATTCTTTGCAAACAACATTGGTTGAATGACCATGGTTTAAAGTTGCAATCGAATAGACATGAGAAAGATTGGAGTTTTGTGTTGCATTGATGACAAGTTCGTCCTCATTGAAACGAAGGGTGATTTTTCGAGCATGAACATCGATAAGTGCTCTTGATGTATCCAAAAATGAACGACCCAAAATGAGAGGAACTTTTCGATCGATAGGAATGTCTACAACGATAAAGACAACGGGATAGTAAAACTTTCCGACTTTAACGAAAACGTCCTCGGCTACTCCACATGCTAAAATCGTAGAATGATCGGCCATCTCGATAGACATGTTCGAAGGAGTAAGAGCCAGAAGCGAAAGCGATTTGAAAATCTCAAGAGGCATTAAATTAATACTAGCACCAAGATCGGCCAAGGCGTAGCATTCCTCCATATCTTGAATGGCACACGGAATCAAAAATTTACCGGGATCACCGACTTTTTGTGGTATGCGGCTAAGAAAAACCGATGAACAACTAGACGATTGTTGTAACTTCTCTTTGTTGTTTAGCATACTTTTGAAGTTTGCGGCGAATCGAGGCATCATGATAAGAGCGTCGGCAAAACTTATGTTAAAATGTAAATCACGAAACATTTTCATAAATAGCTCAAATTGGTAATTATTCCGTTCTTGTGCTTTCTCTTTGTTACGTCTCGAAGGGTAAGGTAAGGGTGGTGTGGGTTGGTCATTAGGCAACGGCCTTGGAAACTCGGGTTCCACAATTGGTATTGGTTCAACCGTAGGTGTGGTATGAGCGGTACTTCGTGGGATTGTAATGTGCTCTTTTTCGACCATCACCTCGGGTTCTTTCTCGATTTCCTTTTCCGTAGAAGTACTTGGACGAGAGATTGGTTCCTTGAAAGTTTTACCACTTCGTGTAGTAATAACCTTCATTTCTCCCCTCGGGTTGTTAATGGTATCACTAGGAAGACCACCCGAGGAAGAGGGTTTACACATGATTGCTTCAAACATCTTAGCCATTCGGTCCTCAAATTTTGATTGCCTAGCATCCGCTTTTAATAACTCTTGCTTAATCTCATGTTGTCCTAATTCCATCTTTTGTTGGTTTTGTTGAAGACGTTGGACATTTCCTTCCATTTTGTTTGCATGAGTTTTAAGTTCATTAGCAAGTTCATTTTTTAGCTCGTTTTTCAACTCGGATCTTAAGCTAATCATCTCACGTTGCATGTTATCAAATTTAGCATCATTTGCTTTTGCATAATCCAAAAATTCTCCTTGCAAATTTTTAGTGTGAGCATTTTGAAAACCTTGTGTAGTGTTTTGAAAATCACGGTTTTGGTTTTGATTAGAAATTTGTCCATTCCCATTTTGATAATTCCCCTTGTTGTAATTGCGTGAATTGCCTTGGTAATTACCTTGGTTGTTGTTTCGATAATTGTTAACATTTTGATTTGGTGGAACTTGATTTTGGCGGGAACCTTGACCGTTTTGGTTGTAAGTTCCCGTTGCTACATAAGCACTCGAAGTGTTACCATCCGCGGTAATGCACTCGGAAAGATCATGAGCTCCCCCACAAGATAAACAACTCTTAGCAACCGCTTTTACCGAAGCGGAATTGGAAGATTCTTGAGCCTTCCAATGGGACATTAGATTAGCAAATCTATCAAAAAACCGATTTTCCTCATTAGCTTCATCATGTAAGGCATTAATGCTACGAGACGATTGTGACGAAGATGACGAACCCATATTGGCAACACTCGGTGTGTTACGAGGGTTATAAACCTTAGATCTATTTTCAATGATTTGTAAAGCCTCATTTGTCGTCTTGCACAAAAAATTACCACCCGCGGCGGCATTCAAATAATCTCGTTCATGATCATTAAGCCCATTATAAAAAGTATCCACTTGATGCAATTCCGTAAAATCATGGTGTGGACATTCATGTAACATTTCTTTAAATCGTTCCCATGCCATTGAAAAACTTTCATTATTTCTTTGCACAAATCGTGAAATCTCATTTTTCAAGTGTGTTGTTTTAGATGGTGGAAAAAACTTGTTCACAAACTTAGAAACGAGATCGGCCCATGTCAAAATCGAATTTGGCGGTTCTTTCTCAAGCCAAATTTTTGCGGGTCCATCTAACGAGTATGGAAACAACATCATCTTAATGGCGTCATGTGGAACATCCTTAAACTTGCTAGTGGCGGTGAGACGGTTAAAATTCCTAATGTGGTAGTGCGGGTTGTCTTTCTCGTGACCTCTAAACTTATTTGCTTGCAACATCGACATTAAACCCGTCTTAATCTCGAAATTCTCCGCAAGGATTGCGGGAATCACAATAGCCTCTCCAAAACCCTCGGTGGGTGCTTGTAGCAACTCCATCATAGTACGATTAGCCATGACGACTTCTTGTTCTACAATAGGTTCAACAATTGGAGGTTCTTCAACAATCAACGTCTCTTGATTGGCTTGCTTTTGAAGTCGTTTACGAGCTCGTTTTGCTTGATTACGAGTGATCATAAACTTCACGAAGAATGAGAGGTGAGCAAAGAAGATTCTTTTTGGGTGTTTTGTGAATTTTCAATTTTTTTGTGTTTTTGATGATATTTAATTTTTTTGGATTTTGGTGTATCTTCGTAGACAACAATCTACAAAATCTCTCCTCGAATCAAACTCTTGATTAAAGAAGCCTCAAAGGAATGAAAACGATCACGTGGAGTGAACGCCTTCGAATGACTTTAGAACTTTGGTGAAAACCAAATTGTTCAAGAGGGTTTAATCGCAAAGAAAACCAAGCAAATATATTATACGTAATAATACTTTGGGCGGCAAAACCCTCGATTAGCCTTCAATCTCAAAATACGCACAAGCAAGCGGGGAAACGAGGCGGCGCGAAGCACTTAAGAGCCTTTTTCCTTAGGGTATATTTTATAATACCCGCCTTATACCCACCTTATAGTTTGTATCTTTCAAAATCGAGCTTCACGAAAGTATTTATCTATTTTTGCCTTTTTCTTTTTGTTTGAGATTCGAATACAATAATTGAGTGATGAAATCCCAATTAAGGTTGTGTTTTCACACTTTTGGAGATATTGTGAATTTATTGTGATACTTAATACAATATAGTAATAATATTTGTACAAGAAAAACCAAGAAAACCGATAATACGTATTAGTAGAGTTCTACTAATACAAATACTATATGGTTAATATTAAAAACAACAATGCAAATTAATCACGACACACCTCCCCGGCAGCGGCGCCAAAGTGATTGTGGTAAAATACGACCTTTAGGAAAAGGAGCGTATATGAGCGGTAAGTATTAAGTGTACGTTTAGGAAAACGTAAACACTAATGACCCTTAAGGTATGAAAGTTCGTTTCCCAAGGAGGTATATGTGTGTGACTAAGATGTTCAAGATTTGTGATTAATATTTGGTTTAGAAGGGGGTGAGAAAAGAAAATGACGAAGACGTAAAAATAAAAATCAACAAAAAATCACTACTAGAAAGTTAAAACGTAGAACCTTAAAAACCAAAAAATAAAAATAAATTCTAAAAATTACCAAAAATTCACCAAAAATCAAGTTAAATAAACTAAGAGTTTACCAATGATCAAAACTTTTTCAAACCTTTTAAATAATTAAATATTCAATTTTTAAATGCTAATTAAAGCCCTAAAAATCAAATAAATTATAAAAAAGCCCAAATAAAGATTTTTCAATTGGTAAACCTCTAAAATGACCTAAAAAGATTAAAAACTATTTTTAGAAATTTTAAAACTAATAAAAACTATTTAAAATGATTAAAAACTATTAAAACTTAAAATAATTATAAAAATTAATCTAGAAGAGATAAAATTATTCTAAAAGTTGCTAAATTCCTATTTTAATGTAATTAACCTAAGAAAAATGTAAAAAGTTGGAAAATGTGAAATTTCAAAAATAATAATAAAATAATAATAAAATAATATTAAAAATCCAAAAATTATAAAAAATTCTAAAAACTTGCAAACTAGTTTATTTTAACCTAAGTAATCAGAAAATCAAAGTGAAATTACCAAAATACCCCTAATGGGCCCTCAAATGGGCCAAAACCAAAAACAGTCAACACAAATGGGCTTTTGGGCCCAAAAAGTCAAACTTGGCCCAATTGACTTGGAAAAGCCCTATCTGACTTAAAATTCAATTCTAAGAACAAAACTCTAAAGGCCCAAAATCTGAAAATGAGCTTATCACAGCTTATTGAACACAAAGCTTATTCTTATTGGGCTTTTCAGCCCATTAAGCCATAAGCTAATGCCATAAGCTCTAATTTGACACACAACCTTCTTTTGGGATGCTTATGAGATCTGTAAAAAGAATTTTTGAAAAAGCTCACTCAATAAGCCAGAAATAAGCAATGTATTATTTCACAAAGCGACAAAATAGTCGGGTTTGAGAAATAATGCACCTCAGAACTGGATTCAACTTGCAAAAGCTTTCAAATGGACTCAATAAGCAAAATCAATCAACAAAAATCCAATAAGCACAACCAATAAGCCAGAATAAGCACAAATAAACTTATGTAAAAGTCAAAGGAGTTGGTTTTCTAGTCAAACCCTAAAGTCAACCATCCAAATGCTCCAGTATGAACAAATGGGTCAAAATATGAGCACCTATTACAAAAACAAAGTTGTTGCAGGTTGGAATAAGCTATTATAGCTTAATGATAAGCTGACACCAGTTTTACACTATCAGTGGTAACCAACAGGGGAAAGGAGTTCCCACTGCTTTGACTATTTGACCAGGCTTATTTGAGAGTTATGGTTTGATTCAATTGGAAACAAAGGCACCCTTGCGATCAGTGAATCACCAGGAGTCAATAGCAACAAGAAAATCACAAATTGATTCACACAATAAGCCACAATAAGCCAAACAGTCACCAGATATGCACCAGATATGGAAATAAGCAGTTAAGCACTTAATAAGCAGATTTAGCCACAATAAGCCAACCAAACTTAACAGGATGCAAACACAAGCTATATAAACTAAGAATAAACACAAAGCAACAAGAATCAAACAATGAATCAAAGTAAATAACAAGATCAAAGCACTAGAAGTTACTGATGAACAATGAACATGTGCAGAAAACAAGTTTGCTGATATACTTGACACTTGATCCAATTTCAAGCCTCAAATCCTTCTTCCCTGGTGTGATTAACTATGATTTAGCACTTGTTAGCCCTAGCCTAAGCTTAGATCTAGGTGTCCTCAAAATCCTAGCCAATTTTACCAAGTATTTAAGATTTTATAGCCAAATCAAGAATCTATGTGTTCAAAACCCTCAAACCTGCAAACAGATGAACAAATACACCAAAACAACAGATACCAACTCTTGCATACAACAAACAACCACTTAGCAAACCCCAATCCTAACTTATGCAGTAATCCCAAACACCCTTTTAAAACTTGATTCCACAAATTTTCAAAGGCTTATGAAGATTCAACCCACAAATCAGATCACTAACACCTCAATAACATCAAACCAAACCAAATCAACAATAATCAATCACAATAACACAGATTCAAGCATAAACATGCAATAATCACCAAATTCAGAAAAATAAAAGAGAAAATGAAAAGGGAGAAGGATGCAAACCTCCAAGACCTACATCCAGGCCCTGGATTGTTTGAGCTTAGGTACTAGCAGAACAAGTACCAGCTTCCAAGCTGCTAAGAAGAACAAACCACAAGGTGAGATCAAAATAATGCCAACTTTCTGATTTTTGATGCACAAGCTTTATCACTTAAAACCTTGCCTCAAAAACCTTCAAACAAGATAATGGAACTCAGATTTTAGCTTCTCAAACACCAAACTTTTATAAATAACAGATTAGAACTCAAAATTTTAAGAAATTCAAACTTTATTTCATAAAAAGGAATTACAAAGATTAAAAGCTAAAATCTGGAACAAACGGAAATAGCCTTTTTTTAGAGGCTGTAATACGAGAATAGTCGGTGCACAACAAAATCACCAAATTGGACTTTTTAATTATAATCGTTAGATGTTAGAATTCAACGATCTAAATTAAAGTGCATCCAAGAAAAGTTGCGCACAAATGAATTTTTGGATTAACCCTTCTTTGGCTTTGGATTGCGGGTTTAAAGTCGTCTTCCATGAGAATTTTATGAGTGCAAAAGTTAGGATCAATTCCACGGATGTCAGAAATTTTCCAAGCAATTGCTTTCTTATGATTTTTGAGCACATCGATAAGTCGAGATGATGTGATTTCTCTAAAATGCCCTTGAGTCCTTGAGTGCGTTTGTTGTTGATGAGCAGTCCAAAGTGATCCCAAACGTTCATTTTAGCTTTGGAATGAAGCATTGATCCTTAGCTGTTGATCTTAACACGTGGCATGACTTGGAGGGCAGGTACTCATGTGATGGGTGAAACGGTTTGAATGGTGGGGTCCTTTGGGTGAGTGGGAGTGTGAGTTTAAGCATGGGATGGATTCGTGTGAAGGTTAATTGTGTTTTGGTGTAGGTAATTATAAAAACCCCTTGTTGGTAAAAAGTTAATTCTGGGTTCATACGTGTGAACAGTGCCACGTTTGATCCGAATTTAGTGGGGATTTTATGTTTGGCGCGTGTTTGTTTAGTTTAAACTTATAAACTTGGCAACCTTGGTCCTTTTCTTCCTTCCTTTTGTCTTTTGTGTTTAAAAGTCTGTCAGCGTCTAAATCCTTTGTAACAACTTCTAAGACTTGGCAATTTTGGCACAAAACCTTCTAAAAAGTGTTTCAAGGGTTATTTTTGACACTTTTGCATATTTGAAGGACTGATCTTGGACATTTTTGATCTTCAAAGGTCTTCAATGTATCTTTGGCTTGATGAGGGACCATAATTGACAATTTGAAATTGTTGAGGGACTAATCTTGCCATTTCTTCAAAGTTGAGGGACCTTTTGTGTAATTTTGACAAACTTAAGGGACCAAACTTGTAATTATTAATATACAAGGGTTTTAAGTGACATTTCTTCAATAAATGAGGATCAATCTTGTTTGTCTTCAAGTCTTCAAGGTATTTTGTTGAGAATTCCATGATTAGGGCCCGGTTCTTTGTACGGCTTTGTTTCTCGTGTCCGTTTTTCCTTGTATCTTGTGATCTTTTGTCTTTTTCACGATATCCATACCTAAAATACACAAGTAAACAAACACAAGCATATATATGGTATTTTATGACATTTTTATGCATTTAAAGCCCGAAAAGAACAATGAGATCATGTATAAATGCCATCTCATCAACCACCACAACCTAAAACTCCATCCTTAATAGCAGTATCGAGATCCAAAACCTGCCCATCAACCCCATCATTTTTTAACAAGCATTTTCACAAACACTTTGTGTGTATAGATGAAAACACACATAGTATATCCACATTACATTCATAAGAAGAGAAAAACCCATATCCATAATCACATCAAATATCACCTAGTCGGCTAGTCTACAAAATATCTTCATAAATGATTTAACAGATGGACATACCTCTTTTCTAAACCGTTGTCACCATTTTCATCTTGATCCTTCTCCTCTTCATCGTCATCATTCTCATTGTTTGCATCAAGGAAATACCTCGGTAAAGTTTTCCAGTCGTTAGAGATCCAGTTGATGTATATCATTTTATGCTGAAAAAGTACCAAAAAGTCAATTAAGTGTGAAGATTTGTATCCACTTAGATCTATGAATTTGAATGCTTACCATTCCCTTCCAATTAACTCTCAGTGATGATGATTGTTTAAGATTCGGGATTGGGAAAAAATATGTGTGGTTACCAGTAATTAGGATCTGGGTAAAAGGGTTTGTGGGTAAAAGGGGTTTGTGGGGAAAAGATTTTAATTATTTTAAAAAGTATAAGTCGAATAAGTAAATTGTACAAGTCGAATAACAAAAGGATCTATTTGGGAGAAAGTTTATATATTTTTATTAATTAAAAGTACGGGTCGAATAATATTTAAGTCAAAGTCGAATAACATAATAATTGGAGATTAATTTATTAAAAAATATTATTTTATTTAAAAAGTACGGGTCGAATAATGGATGTGACTGGTAGTCGAATAACAAGTACACTTACACATATTGTACTTGTATGTACTTGAGTAGGTCCCACATGTACTATCAAATGATTAGCGAAAATGACAAGTGTCACCGGTCGAATATGTCGAATAGGTCGAATAGGTCGAATAGGCTAATTGGCTAATTGATACTCCCTTGGACTCTTTTTTAGGTGGACATATGCTTTTGGTCCTCTTTCTAAATTAGCCATATGTACTATATATATTATATGTATAAACCTTACGTATATACATTACTTGTACTTATTTTGCGATGTATCGGATAGCGTGATTCAAATGACATGGAGTTAGGAGTTGTTATTTGAAATGTGATATATTTCTTAGTATGTAGCTATATGGCCTTTTTTAAAGGCGTTGCTATATGATCTTCATTGTGTTAATGCATTGTTATTTTCATAATTATCGTATATCGTGAATTTTGGGTAACGTCTTGTGTTTTGTTGTCTTGATTTAGAATGGTGAACACCCGTGCTGGACCTTGTAACGACCCACTTTGATAAGAAGGTCGTTATGTCATAATCATGGGGTGTCATCAAAGCATAATAAAGGCATAAAGTTATAAAGACATAAAATACCATACGGAAAGACGGAATCAAACATCGGCTCCTAACATAAGCTCATCATGAATGAATTAAAGGAAAGCTAAAGGACAAAACATGTGTCCAACCAAGCATAAGTATTAAAATGCAAAAAGGAAAGGAGTCTATGGGTAGCTCTCATCCTAAGCACATACTCTCAACGCCCAAATCCTGTCTTTAGGTACCTGCCGTATGAGACATGAAAAGAAATACGACTGAGCAATATGCTCAGTGAACGGATATGAAGACATGATAAGCATAAATGTAACATGAATAAAGAATATGAAAGCAACGGAAATAACGTGCATGTTCTGAGTAAAACCTGGGAGATAATCTATGAAGCATGAAGGATAACTGAATTGTCATGAGTTGTACATGTAATTATAAGTAAATGCCCACGAGCTAATTTAGGTCATAACATGTCATGCATAATAATATCATCAACGTGTGTATGAATAAATAGAGGGGCTTCCTCGTCATGCAATAGAGAGGTGACCTCTATTAATAGTAACATGAGTGGAGGGATCAACCCCAATGTGATGGGGTGTAGAGCACACACCAAACCAATCACCGTGTACGTGTAAACTTGTAAACTAGGATGCACCCATACGCCCCGTAATAATAATAATGGCCAACTGATAATATAACATGTAACGTGAAGGGACGCCGCGAGAAATCACTCTCGTCGCGGAAGAGTCATGACACAGGTGCCTCATATGTCATGGTCATGGTACCTCCATAACTAGGTGGCAAATCATGTATATCATGGTCATGCAAGTAAATAGCTCGGGAAATATGTGGGTTATGAAATAACTGATAGAAAAAATGGCAGTCATGAAAATATGTATAACATGAAAATGGGGAGAACATGTGGCATAGAAATCGAGGAATCCTAATCATGAAAGAAATGAATGTCCTTACTGAAGGACGGAATATCCGTACCTTGTGTCCAGTAACCGGTGATAGAGATGAATAGTGGAAATGAACTACTCCAACTTCACGTGATCTACATGTTAAAGGACGTGCATGAGTTACTTGCTCATGGTATGAGTTACTTGTTCATGGTTTATCGTGCCTTTCCTTCTTTAGTAGTTTTCTGATATTAGTAGCTTCTCTTATTGTTATATGTTCATGCTTTCTTGATTAATGTATTTCATGTTTCGTGTGTTATTATACTCGGTATTCCCATAATTAGTAACTTTCCATAAACAGCAGGTTTCCATATATGGTAACTTCCTAAAAATAGCAGGTTTCCACATATAGTAACTTTCTAAAATAGCAGGTTTCCATATGTAGTAACTTTTTAAAAATAGTAGGTTTTCATATATAGTAACTTTCCAAAATAGCAGGTTTCCATATATAATAACTTTCCAAAAATAGCAGGTTTCCATATATAGTAACTTTCAAAAATAGCACGTTTCCATATATAGTAACTTTCCAAAAATAGCATGTTTCCATATATAGTAACTTTCCAAAAATATCTAATTAGCTCGTTTTAATATACGTAGAATAAGCCGACTTCAATAAGTCGATATCTTATAAGCTAATTTTTATAAGTCATGATTTAATAAGCCAAAATTAATTAAGTTTAACTTAAAAAGTAATTTTAATAAGTCATGGATTAAATAGCCGATATTAATTAAGCCTATTTTAATATGAGCCGTAGATAATAATTAAACCAATTTTAATTAAACCAAAATGAATTAAGCCCCTTCATAATAAGCCATGAATAAGCTGATTATTTATAAGCCCAAAATTAATTAAGCCTATTCCTAAATTAATAAGCTAATTATAAGCCGAAAATAAAATAACCAAACACCCTCCTTTGGTTCTCTCATCTAGCCGAGCAACACCACCACCGAGACCCTTGTGGTCTCGGGTACGAGCAGCAAAACCAACCGAACACCCCCTTGGGGTCTCGGTTTGGTCGAACAAATCACAACTGAGACATAGGCTCATAACAAATCATGTTTCTTTCTTGTTTTATAAACCAAACATGTAATCATTTCATTATCAATGAGTTTAATTGGTGATTCCTTGAAAATAAATAAAAGATTAAGGTTTTGAGAATTTATCGAATGAGATGGGTTGAGGGATGAATAAACATGAACACACCTGTAATATTATGATCAAAACAACTTTTCTTCCCCCTTTTTGGTTCTCCATGGCCGGCGGCACACACCCCTTTTAGGGTTTTGTGTTTTATTTCCTAACTTGTAAAAATGAAAGGTTTGAAAGAGTTTTAGTTAATATTTTAGTGGGTTGGGCCTTGGGCCCTTTTTAACCTTGGAAGACTTATGTTTATTACAAAGCCCCTTTAATTAGTTCGTGCCATAGTTTCTGTTCTCGTATGTGTCGTAGATTCGTGATTTTAATTTCCGTGATATAACTTGTCATGTCGTATTTAATATACGTAGTTACTTGTCATGTATGAATTAAATATTAAAAGTTTTAATTAAATGGTATTTTCATGGGAGTTTTACAGACCTACTGATGGTCAACTTAAAGAGCTTGTTGCTCAAAGAGTTGTTGCTGCTATGGTTGTGTTTCAAGCCGCTCAAGTGAATGGGAATGTGAACGAGAATGTGAATGGGGATTTTACACCGCTAGTGGTTGCACCGAGAGCTGTTAAGGAGTGCACCTACAAAGATTTTAAGAATTATGATCCGTTGAAATTTGTTGGGACTAAAGGAGCGGTTGGTTTGGCTCCATGGTATGAGAAGATGTAGTTGGTTGACCGACTCGGTGGGTGTAGTGTGGAGAACTAAGTTAAGTTTGTGACATGTATTATGGCCAGTTAGGATCTGTCGCACTGACATGCATGTTGAGTTGATTGGGATTGATGAAGCGTATGTTATGAGTTGGGAGGACCTTATGAAGGTTATGACAAAGGAGTATTGCCCGGTGAATGAATTTCAAAAGCTGGAAACTAAGCTTTGGAACTTAATTATGAATGGAAATGAAATTGCTACATACACTAGAAGATTCTAAGAGTTGTGCTTGTTGTACCCAGGTATGGTTACAGACGAGGAGAAGAAGGTGGACTGATACACATGAGGAATTTATAGTAGCTCATGAGTATAGATAAGACTCACAAATGAGCAAAAGTACGTAACACAACAACAATTGAATATACTTTATACTAAGTATTATTTAAAATAGTATTATATATATATATATATATATATATACATATTTACTATTAAGAAAGTATACAACCTAGTGAACATAAATTTACGAATATATATATATATATATATATATATATATATATATATATATATATATATATATATATATATATATATATATATATATATATAATATACACATAAGTATGTACACATAAACACATAGTTCCGAAATGCATCTATATGAGGGTTCCTAGCTTGTAGTCTAGGCCGGTGAACCTAATTCTCTATAACCATTGTCTTTGATACCAATCTATCACAACCCGCCAAGGCGGATCGCGAGGCATGTTCGATAGATATCATTACGACACAATGACGTCACAATAGAGACATAAAATCAAAAGATGACATTCATTAAAAACATAAAAAATGTGCCATGATAACATTTATACAACAATGAACATGGACGCTCACACAATGCATATATCAAGTAACAAGTTCACAAACATAGATAAAACATAAAGAAACTTCTTCCGTAATGCAATCCTATGGTCTCTCTAATATTTCACTATCTAAAGCTTATATCATCAACATGGTAAAACCTGAAAATGATACTAAACTATCAACACAAAGGTTGGTGAGAGTTACTAGTTTAAAAGAACATTCATCTATCACATGCATACCATCTCATGAACATATAAACATACACAAACATTCATCATATCTCGTAACCAACGCATGGCTAATATCACAACTATATCATTTAACCAACGCATAGTTATTCTCATCATATATTCAAGATCATAATTATCTCTAACTATGACAAATAGGAAATGCGCTTAGATCCAACCATCATGACAAAGGGTGCAAATCTTAACTTACAGGAATCGCACTCCGGACAATCCTCATCACACCGTATTTGATGTCTCTGGTCGTGTCTATACCACACTCTCACACATGGCCGCGTCTTACTATACCATTGCGCAATCCGCCAGTGCATCACATATCATACTTATACACACATATTTTCATATTATTTATAAAACAAGCATAACGGCGTTTTATAAAACATAACAGTATCATTTCCAGTCAAAACATTTATAAGAAAAGGGCTTAGTAAAACTCACCTTTTCAAAGCAAATCAAATCCAATATCTTCACACAACATGCAAATGATCTATAATACCTAAGTATATAAACATATGTTAACATCGGTTTAGAATACTGATCCAACCGCGATATAACAACCTCTATGATGGATATCTAAGTATCTATCATTTTAATAACTCATTTTCGACTCTCTTTGTGTTCCACACATTCGTTATACCTTAATGTTAACCCGCTCATACTTTACCCAAATATGTCACAATTTTAATGACACAAAACGTTCATAGATAAATTACTTAAACATGTCATCTATCTCTAAAATCATTACCCAACCTGTCTATATGTATTGACAACATATCAAATCTTGATCTTGCAACCGCGACAAGTAACATGATTTTTGTGATAAACTATTTGGATTGCCATGTTCTTAATGGCTCTTCCTCACTGGGAACAATATAATAGCGCTTAGAGGGTCTTGACATAAAAAACCATTTTTCATCAATGTGAATGATGTTAAACATATCATTGAATCTAGGATTGACACTTGATAAACATGGAGAAATCATGGATACACAAAACTCTAACCTTGTTCTTATATTTACATCACTAAGACTAGGCTTCATTGCATTTGTGTGTGGTTTTAGTGATCCTTCTTGAATTCGTATATGCAAAGTTGATTTTGGGACATTTATTGAATTTGCAAGAGACAAAATATTCGTTCGACGACTTAATGGGACTTCTAAAACTTGAGACAAATCGATTTCTACCCTCTTTCGTCCAACGACATTCATCTTTTTTGAAGATACATCAACCATAGACCTCGCAAGAACCTGAACTTTATAAATATGCCAAATGAAACTTGCGGTCCTACAACATACGCTGAATTTAGCCGCTTTCTTTTTTGTTGCTCCTTTTTCTAATTCTCCATTGAAACTTTCTTGAAATAAATATTGCAAGATTTCATTACGTTTAGTGTTAACTAAAAATGTTCTACTACCATTGCATGGATTTGTTGTGTATTTCATGCATGAATTTGTTGTGTATTTCATGCATGAATTTGTTGGTGCATGTAGATACTCCATTTTCAAATGTGTTGGTTAATGAATGTGTATATGAGTTGTATCTAAACCAATATGAAAGAGACACTTGAAATGTTTTAAGAATTGGTGAGAAAGTATTTTAATAATTTGGAGGGAATAACATTAAACAATATTTAGAGAGAAAAAATTTGTGACTTTGTAGTGTTACTGAATAAAGCCTTCAAGTTGTCGTGTATCAAAACTTGTTAAAAAGACTTCAAGTACAGTAAAAGCACCTAGAACAGTTACAAAAGAAAATGTCTTAATATTCCATGATGAAGACTGTGTTTACTTTTTGACATTTTCAAGTTACTGGATTCATTGAGGGTAAAAGTCACATTTCACTCATAATCTTAAAACCTTGTGTTGTTCTATTGTGGACTAATAAATTCCGGACGAAAAGAGTACATATTATATGCATATACTTTTTATATTTTGTATGAGATTTAATTTTAAATAATTAATAATTAAGATAAATTTATTTATATATAATAAAAAGCAAATTGCAAAAAAAATCATCTCATTATGTTATAGTAAAAAGAAAGATATAAAATAACTCATCTCATTATGTTTAGCTAGAGAATGGTTATATTTGATACCTTGTATCCCTTGGATACAAGGGGACCAATCCTATCCTTCCATCTAGATCAAAGGCGAAGATTAAAAACAAAAATTGGGCGGAATGGCATTTTGATAATTTACCACCCCACCCAACCCTACTCGGATACTTCTCTTTCCCAAAAACCGCCATTTTTAACACACACACACACAACAAATTCATCAAAAACATCTCATAAATCATATAACAAAAAACAAATCAAGATCAATAAACACAACATCAACTATGAAAACTGAAGTGAAAATCAAAGATTATGAAAAAAACAAGGAAAAACGACGATTTAAAAAACGCAACAAGGTATAAATCACACATTTACTCATTTTTACTATTGTTATTTTGAATTACATAGCGCTTTTATATGGATCCAATTTAATTATTGTTAAATTACTCAGTTTTTTATTGAAATATAATGACTATGTGGTTAAGGATTATGAAATTAGTATTTAAATATAGATATGATGATGAATAAATTATATTGAAAAGGAATGATAGACACGAATAAAGAGGTACATCATATATGATAAATGAACCACAAAGCCTTAAGGCCTTAGCTAAAACCAAGTAGATTAAGCTTTATAGTATTTGACTGGAACTAGATCAGGTTATCATACATGAAACTTTCAAGTATCATATATGATACTTTCAAGTAACACATATAATTGCAAAATCAGATATGATACTTTCAGGTATCACAAATGATACTTTAAAAATATGAAGTAGCAAAGGTACTTGAAAAATATAAAATAACCCAGGTTATAAACACATCATACTGAAAAAAAAACAAATTAGATTGCATTATCAAATATGATACTTTCAAGTATCACATTTGATAAATTGAAAAATGTGGCTTTGTAATGTGTCAAGGGTTTTGGGATTATGCAGTTTATAGTTTAATGATCCAAATTATCAACTCTATTAATTATTGACTAGTTGCTATATTTTTAGATAACAAGGAAGTTGTCAAACCAATTCTCAAAGGTTAGCTAGCTTTTTATTGAATCTTAATTACTTTAAGTAGATTTAACGACTCCTTAATCACTATATATTGTGCATTTTGCAGTGGAGAAAGTTACATTTGAATATGAACATTCCATTGACTCATCTAGTGAATACTATGGTGATTCATATGTGATTTATCTACTCATTCATCAACTTACTCATCAGTGATAATTTAACCAACTTCTTACAATCTAAAAATCTTGAATGCCAATTACCTTATTGGTTTGATGAAGAAAACAACCAAGTGCCTATCAAGACACATGGACCAGAATAACTGCCATTTGACGTCATATTTTCACATCCACAAATTGCTTAAAGTTCAAGAATAACCGGTGCATATGCTCTAAGATCCTTAAGGCGCATAGAAGAAGTAACTGTGAAGAAACCATACATCCTGACTCCTATAACCAATGTAGTTCTTGGGATAAGAGCCTTAAAAGCATAAGTTCGATTTGTTGGTCTGTAACCTTAATTTAGATCTATTTTTGGATATAACGTAATGGAAAAAACATGTATGCACTTGATTTTATTTTGATACTAAGATTTTAATGAATGCTTTTGTAAATATTTGTTAACGTTTTGATCATATTTCTCATGAATAGTTCTTACCTTTTATTAGTATGATATGATAATGCAATATTATATATGATAATACATCTAACTCTTAAATTATGATAATACATTATCATATATGATAATGCATTATCATATATGATACTCAAGAAAAAGTTAGATATATTAAACAAAGAATCTGCTAAATTCATGATTACAACAACGAGTCTGCACAATTAATAATTGAACACTTGTTCAGAAAATAAAAAATATACTTTTTAACAGTATCATATATAGTAATTCAAAAAGAATGTAACCTAATGTAAAATCATACATGATATACCTCTGATATCATATATGATAACCACTTATACATAATCAAAAAATGCAAAAAACATTATTGTTGAAACTACTCTTCTTTTTCAACAATAAACTCTTCTTCAAGCACATTATCAAATGATGAATTCATGATTAACGCCTACTTCATCTTGATCCATAAAACATATCCGTGCATGTGCTCTTGTTATAATCAACATCCACCTCTGCTTTGCTCTAAATCAGGCAACTGCAACATCCTTATCTGCTCATTGATGCGTTCGCACAGTCTACAATTATACAAGAGAGTAAAGAATATATTTGATTATGGTACTGAGCTATGTGAAACATATTTGATTCTCAATTATAAGTCACATACTACTCACCATATCTATTAATAGTCACTTTTGAGTTTGATGAACAAGGCTATATACAATAGGTTCAAAGTGTAAAAAGTTATGTTTAATAACATATATGATAGAAATCAGGTTTGATGAGTTTAAAGAGATTTTGTGATAATTAGTAATAAAAATATGTTTTTTCTTGTTGTTTGTTACATATATCATATATGATACATCATGTATCATATTTGATATGCCTGTCATATATCATACTAGCTACAAGGCCCGCACGTTGGGCAGCGAGCTTCAAATATATATTTTTTTAAATTTAATAGATGTAGGGATGGCAACGGGTCGGGTTTGGGTCGGGTTTTAGTGAACCCGTACCCGCACCCGTTTATAATATCCAAACCCGCATCCGCCCCAATATCCGACGGGTACCCGATTAGTATTACCCATCGGGTTTTCGGGTTTTACCCGCGGGTATCGGGTATCCACAATTAAATTTCGTTGGACATAATTGTGCGTATAAAGTTAGAAAAACTAATGAAAAACGATAAAAAGTATCCTAATATATCTTTTAAAGTTTTTAAAAGATAAAGAATATTAATTCAATATCATATCATTCGATTTAATGTATCAAATATATCGTTGTTTTTACTTTAAAATTACGAAGATCGCAAACATCTTAATGCATACAAAATGTAACTAATATGAGCATTCCGTTTGTTTAACAATCTTCGTCCACTATTTCGCACAAATTTAAAACTTATATAAAATATAAATAAAAGTGGGTACGGATTTTGGTAAACGGGTACGTATACGGGTAAACGGGTACGTATACGGGTAAACGGGGCGGGTATTACTACCACCCGAACCCGAACCCGTACCCGCGAAAAATAAAAAGTCCCAACCCGAACCCGCATCCAAACCCGCCAACCCGACTCCGAACCCGACCCAATCGGTTCGGGTTTCGGTTTTCCCCATCGGTTTCGGATGCTTTTGCCATCCATAGATGAGACAAAGGGATGATACAATAATCTTAAAAATATAAAATTGCAATAAACTACTAACATATATGGATTTTTTGTAGACAAAATCACGTTGCAATAAAGTTACAATAGCCTTCAGTTTTGTTAAAGATACAATCACATTACAACAGAAATTAGTTAACAAACAAAGTATTACATTTCTAAAATCTATATAATACATTTAGAAGATCTATATAGTTGTTATACACGTCAACAATTATTGCTACAAACACAATGAAAGTTTTTTATGCATATTCCATTGCAACCTGCCTATTGTGCAACATAACTGATCTTGCAGGCAAAAGCTTAATTGAGGCATATGCAATAGTAACCTTCATAATAGATAACTTTGACCATCACTGGTGCAGAAAAAGTTGAACCAAACACATAATCCAATACCTACATAATTGTCATATAAATAAAAGAAATGAAATAAAAGTAATAAAATTTTCAATTGTAGACTCGTTTATTTAATAAAAAACTGAGTATGAAAGTGTGATGCCATTGTAATTAATGAAAACTTCATAATAACTACATGTACAAATTCAGAGAAGTACATTCCGCCATTCCTAAAAAATGTTTAACATCCCCATAGGGTGAGGACTACATGACGAACTCGCCATGAAATATATATACAAAGACAGATTGCTATGCTCAATGAACCTACTTATAGTGCCTCAGTTACGTACAACTTTGTCACTAGAAACACATCCTAAAACTCTAGTTAAATTCGATAAAACTCATGCACTTTAAATATACAAAGACAATCGCATCTCCAGTTATTAACCTGATTTAAACTAATCAAATCACACATAACTAATTGTTGGGCCAATCAGTGCCTGATTTGTCCCTTGCACAAGATTTGGATGTAAAGTATCCTAAGTAGTGTTAGTCACTAAACTTCGTATGTTATAAGTTCAGTATGTCATTCTTTAGAGTTCTTTAGAGTCTACGAGATAGACTCGTCATTAGCTGAGGCGGATCTCAGTAAGTGTGCAAAGAATCAAGGATGATGGAGTTAGTAAGTGATGACCTAATAGCTTGCTAACTCCTCAAGACTATTACTGGTTACAAGACCTGAAGATGTTAGAAGACTTGAAGAAGTGTCTGAAGTGTCTGTCTAAAGTATTAGTGGAAGACTACAAGGTGGTTACTTGTATTTTAGTTAAAGCTTCTCAAGGAAGCTTCACACCTCACTATATATATGTGGTCCTTGTAATAGAATAGGCTAATGTTTCCCACCACAGAAAACACACATGTAACACTTTAGTGGATAGGGGTTTCATCCTCCCATTGTTGCATATGCTTAGCTAGCTATGAACATGGGAGTTTAGTTTGTCATTCATCGCCCGATTGTTGTTCCGCAAACAACCGGGCAAGTCATGTATATTTGTTGATTCATTATTAATAAGATATACATACGATGAAAAGTAAAAGCTTTGTTATTCGTTAGTCAATTGGTTTAATTGTGCAAATGTTCTTCATTTATTCTTATTGATTTGATGTTTGCACAAGTTTCGTGGACCATCACTAATGATGATAATAATTAACAAAGCCGCATACATAAGAAGATTAAGCTTAAGGTGATTTTGAAACATCATTTGGCTAAAACAAAAATTGAGTTTAGTTAGAAAATTAAGGTTAAGGAACTCTTTTATCAAACATAAACAATAGCATAATACCATAGCTAAACAATATATAGTAGTGGATTTAATTTTGTCACCAGACTTACAGGCCACGCAGTAGCGCTTGATCATAGATTCCTTGTACTTTCCATCTGCTATGCTTGTTAATAGGTACGACCAACAAGAGTTTATATATTTAGCTAGTTGACAAATACCCACGGTATGGTCCAATATCATGAACACGAAAGTTAAGACACTTCAACACTTTGTTTATTGTTTCTAAACTTAATTTTTATACAACTTTCAAGAACTGAGTACCATAGAGCTGCAATAGTTAACTCCATATATCAGGTGTTGAAAGAAGAACCGGGCCTGCAGATATAAACAAATAAGTAAATATTTGCAAGCAAGATAAACAAAAAATGACACTTTTATAAGATTTATAAAATAAGAACCTCATCCTCATTAAAGCATCCTGCTTCAAATTCTATCGAAAGCTTGCATATGTTGCTCGTGGTTGTTCTAACCGCTTCAAGGGGCTGACCTATTCCATCACCTTCCATCTCAAGAAGCGTAAACATACAATATCTGACCAATTCTACCTACATAAATGAACACATGTGACAAAATTATTCATGTCCTTCATTTTTTCATGTTATATATTTAGTAGTATTAAATAATTTATTCCAAAATACAAATATCGAAACATAAAGCAATTCAATGATCAAATAATCACTGAACTTGTAGTAGTTAGTGTTGTGTTTAAGATCTTTACCTTGTTTATGAAACTACCATCTGATTGCAAGCATGATGTTAATTTGTGCACTTATTGCAAAAATGCTCAATGATACAATTGAGTGTTACAAATTCACACAGTAAGAGACATTGTAATCAATAACACGATTTCAAAAATCATAATCAATAGCTAACCTATTAAACGGCCATTCTATCTTTCACACAATTAATTCTATTTACATTTCAACGCTATGATCTCAAAAATCATAATGATGCAAGTTAGTCACACAGAAAACTACAATTGAAAATAACATGTTCCAAAATAAAAATCCATTCAGGACTTTCATCATACACTTGGTATGCAAAACAATAGTTAAGGTTGATTTTCAAAACCAAAAAAGAATCTCTAATTAATCATGAACTAAAACGGATTAGCTAACATAATTCGATTCAATGGAAAAATTAAACAGAAAAATGACTTTCGACAAAGTGTATTAAGAAGATACCTTCGACGATGATGCCAAATCCTTAGGGGATTTTAGTTTGTATTTATTTTGATTTTATGAGTATGATTAGGTTTGATTTTGAAGATCTTCTTTGAGAGATTTTGGGTAAAATTGATGACACCTAAAATTAATAATAAAATTGATACGTAATACACAAAATTTGTAGAATTAAAAATTAACCTGAGATTGCAATCAGTGGTAGGTCTCTAAAAAATATTGAATTTTTAACCATCTTCATATACGGTTCTAGCTTCATACGCCATGGCTTTCGAGCGTGATTTAGACAAACATATTATGATCCATTCTTTTTCCTGTCATGTTTGGTTTTTTGATTAATTGATTTAGAAATTTTGGATTGTGGTTTTGATTTCGACTGATATATATGTAACGATTCTATTAGTTTAATATGAATCTGAGATTTGATTTTGTGAATATTTTTTAGGGTTATGTGAGAAAAAGGGATGGGTTTTAATTTCAGTGGCTCTCTTTTCCATTAATGCAGTGTTATGAAAATGACTGAGAGTCGTTGATTATTATTATTATCCAGGTGTCATTGTTTCAGAATTTTGGGCCAAGATCAAGTTGAGCAAAACCTTCCTTTATACATATTAAAGATATCTATCATATATGATAAATGAAGTATCATATATGATACATCAAGCTTAATTTAGCCTACATCAACAACATAAAAAAAATCCTAATAATACACCTTATTCACATGAACATAAGCTTATTCATAACTCTCTTACTCAAATAATATGATAATGCGTTAAAAAAAACTAATAAGCTAGCTTATAATTCAATACAATAAACCCAAAATCATCTAATTAACAAGCTTATTCATAACTCTCATCTAAATCAATACCTTATTCAAACTAATCAACTTATCCACATAAGGTAGTTAAAAGCTTATTCAACTAATTCTTTCAATATAAGGTAGTTAAAAGCTTATTCAAATCAAGTAAGCTAAAATTACAAAAGACCTCTAACCTGATGGATTCGTGATGGATCAATTCGTGATGATTCATGTTGATGAATTCGTGATGGTTTCATAGTCATCCTCGAATTCGTGATGGATGCGTCACGATCGATCCATGAAGTTAGAGAATCTATAGAGAGAGAAAGAAGATGGGGGGTAGAGAGAGAAAGAGAGACCGACGTGTGCATTTTTTATGAGAACAGAAAGAAGAAACAACCTTATATAGTCGACGAGGAAATGACCGAAATACCCCTACAATATAATATGAGGATTTAATCTCAGCCAGATGGTATAGAGGTGGAGAGTAGGGATGAGTCTTTCCATGATAAATTTGGTATCAAAATAAACATAAATCATTATAATATATATTAATCTTTGACGGAAACGACGTCGTATATGTGTCTTCGAAGTCGTTTTGCTCAATTATAGTTGTCTTTTCAAAATCCCACACAAAAACAAATGGCTTAGACTAAAAAAGAAAATTTACAAAATAGCCCCAATATTATAGGATGTGTAACAAAACGATCTTAGACTTTTAACTATTTATATTTTTTTTAGGTATAACAAAGTTTATTTATCAAAAATGAAATGTATATCTATAGATTTTTTTAAAAGAATACCGTTGAAATGACCGTCTAATTACGAATCAAACGAACCCAATATTATAATGCTTCTTATATAGGTACGATTTTTTAAAAAATATTGAAATTTAATACACATTTAGAATATTTTTTATCAAAATATTTCTTGAATCTTTAGTGTTATCGGTTCATTTGAAGTTTCGCTACGAAGCCCGGGCTATATACCTCCTTTAATTTAACCGAATCGAACCTGGATCCGAAATATTGGTGACATATATTAAAAACCCTAACCTCCTCAACAGTGAAGTTGATGATTAAAATTTTATTGATTCTTGTGACTTGATGATTCTCTGCATTTAAACGTAAGAAACAAAATATACCCTTTTCATTTTATTATCAAAACCCATTTCTTGAATTTTACAATTTTTAGTTAAAAACTGCATTTTTATGTGATTCTTTTAGGTGAAAATGGATAAAGATGGGTTGATATTTTCATGGTGTCTTGATGAGACCTACCAGGTTCTTCTTTCTTATTCGTATATAACTTTGGGTTTATCTATTTGGAGGGTGTTTGGTTTGGCTTATATAATATAATGTAAGCTCATTTTGGCTTATATAACATAAGTCTCAATTTTTTGGCTTATTTAGAGGTTTATGGGCTTATATAGGTTTATTATATCCAAGGTTCTAAATAGGCAAAGTCAAGCCTCAAGCTTTGCGTCTTTAAGGCGGCAAAAAATATGATTTTATTTTTATATTTATATAGTTTTTATAGAAACCGAGATTAAAAAAAAAAAGTTGTAGTACATAATGAATAAGGTTAAACTCTTATTTTTACATGTAATTTTCGTCCCTTAAAAAAATTAAAAAAAAATCGGAGTTGAATGAAAAAAACTCGCCACGCCTCACGCCTTTGCCCGCCATATCGCGCCTTTTCACGCCTTTCTCATGCCACGCCTAAAAACCCACGCCATGATGTATATCGTAACGGCGAGGCCACGCCTCACGGCACCTTTTAGAACCTTGATTATATCATGATAAACTTATATAAGACCTTAAGCCTCAAAATAAGCGACAAAATTGGGGCTTACGTTATATAAGCCGGAAAATAAACCATATTTCGGCTTATGTTTCACAAACCCTAATTTTTTAAGCTTATTGGTGACTTATGGGTTTATATAAGTTTATTATATCATAACAAACTTAGATAAGCCCATAAGTCTCCAATTAAGCCACAAAATTAAGACTTATGTTATATAAGCCGAAATAGGCTTACGTTATATAAGCTAAAACAAACAGCCCCTTGATTTCGGCTTTTATTTCATAAGCTCAGATTTTATGGCTTATTTTCAGACTCAGTGGGCTTATATAAGTTTATCATATCCTAATAAACTTATATAAGCCCACAAGTCTCAAAAGAAGCCGGAAAATTGGAGCTTATGAAATATAAGCCGAAATCAAGTAAGCACATAAGCCCACTGCCTCATAAGCCGAAACAAACACCCTTTAAGTTCATTACTCAACTTGATAAACTCGTAAGCTAGAAAATAAGCTAATCAAATATTTTGTAAACCCCTTTAACAAAACAAGTGATACAGTTTTATGCTTGAAATCAACTATAATTTACTTTAAAAAATTGAAGTTATGTTCATTGTAGTAATAAGCACCGGAACTAGATATATCTCTAAAAACTATGAAAATCGTTAAACTTTTGTAAGTCAAAGTTTCACCCATTTGACCTGAAACTAAACTTTTGCATTCTTTATCTTGGATTGGAAGGTTTATTTGACCATTAGTTTTGAAATATAGGAAACATAAGCGTGAAGACTGTTTGATCCTTGTTGTAGTATATACCACCGATTGGGGTTTTCCGTTTAGATTATATCTGAATATCTCTGATAACCTGATGGTGAATTTGTAGGCGGAGAACATACAACTTGATGATCTTGTTAACGGGAATAGTGCACTTTATAAGCATGCAAAATGGAAGGTATGAATTAATCGTATTAAATATATATATTCTTCTAGTTCTTACAAATATATATTAGTCTCTAATATTGTATTGTTAGTCTCTAACATTGTATTGTACTTATGTTATTTGTATTTGTTGCACTATATGTCATTAGATTCTGTTAAGTGATGACTTTAGAAGATCATTTGGAAAGCTGACGAGTGATCGCTTGAGGATGTTGGTTTTGAGTTTTTTATTGAAACTTTCTGCTGGCTGGCGACCTAAGAACACAAGTGTAGACTTGTCGTGTGGAAATTCTTCTTCAAGCTGGAAACAAGAATTTAATGTTGACGGGTTGTATATTGTTTGCTCAATTGATATCATCAAGGATATCAAATATGCACAAGTTTTGAAGGCTTGGGATATATTACCTTGTCAAGAGATTCCAACACTGATAAAACGACTCGAGAACATGTTTTCGGCATATACAGAAGGTTACATTAAACGCTGCACATCAAAACGTGTGGAGGGGTATGCTCATATTCCGTTCACTAATCTTAAAATAGTGATTCTTAATCTCAACATGCTTATCCCCATTTCTTTATATTTCTGTATTGTTTTCATTTTATTCAGGAATTTGGAAGTTCCTAGGTGTTGGCCTGCATCCCACGAAATGATCCGATTCCGTCATAATGATGAGGCGAGTATAAAGTCTGTTGGTCGCAGAATTTATGTCGAAAACTTGAAATTGGGTGAAAGTTTATTGCTGATGAAGTTCTACTCATTGTCGCATGAAGTGGTGTGCCATTTGCTATCTGGTAAAAATGTTGATCTTCCCGTGCAAGCGACTGATGAACAGATGGAAATACTTCAATCTCGCAATAGTTCCTTCATAATTGGTCGATCAGGAACCGGGAAAACCACTGTTTTGGCAATGAAGCTTTCCCAAAACGAACAGCGTTATTGCAATGAGTCTGAAGGGGTTTCTAGAGATGTTGAAGCTGTTCATGATCCTGAAAATAGCAACACGAGTGTTCTTCGCCAGCTTTTTGTGACGGTCAGCCCAAGATTGTGTCATGTTGTGAAGCAACACGTGTCCCACCTTACAAGGTGTGTTTAACTTGCCGTTTTATCTTATTTTTGTTACATTGATGCTACTTACTGACTTTAAGATAAACTTATGTATATGACAGTACTTCATGTAATGGGAGTCCATCAGTATGTATCAGTCATGATGATGACGATCTTACGACAGAGTCAAGTGATATCCCGGACACATTTATTGGTATTCCTGGGAATGTCTACCCTCTTGTGATAACATTTCAAAAGTTTCTGATGATGCTCGATGGTACATTGGGGAACTCGTTTTTTGAAAGATTGCTTAAAGCAAGAGAAGGTTCAACTATAAGTGTAGGATCTGTTGCGTTGCAAACATTCATAAGATTAAAAGAAGTTACATTTGATAGGTTTTGTTCACTTTACTGGCCCCACTTCAACTCAAATCTAACCAAAAAGCTTGATCCCTCAAGAGTGTTCACCGAAATTATATCTCATATAAAAGGAGGTGGTGATGGAAATTTAAGCTATGAGGGTTATTCTTTATTGGCCGAAAGTCGCTCATCCACTTTAAGTAAAGAGAAAAGAGAGATCGTTTACACCCTATTTGGAACCTACGAAAAGATGAAAAGTGAAAGGGGAGACTTCGATTTGGGAGATTTCGTAAATGACATTCATCTTAGGCTAAAAAATGAAATGTACAAAGGTGACCAAATGGATTTTGTGTACATTGACGAGGTGCAAGATCTTACTATGAGGCAGATATCTCTTTTCAAATACATTTGCCAAAATTGTGATGAGGGTTTTATATTTGCCGGTGACACAGCACAAACAATAGCAAGAGGGATTGATTTTAGGTTTCAAGATATACGATCTTTGTTCTATAAGGAGTTCTTAAGCACCAGAACAACTGATAAACAAGAGAGAGCTTTTGTATCCGAGATTAAACAATTGAAACAAAATTTCAGAACACATGCTGGTGTGCTCGATTTAGCTCAAAGTGTCATTGACATTTTGTATTGCTACTTTACTCACTCAATTGACAAGTTAGAGCCTGAAGTTAGTCTTATATCTGGTGAAGCTCCTGCTTTGCTCGAGTCTGGCAACGATGAAAATGCAATTGTGACTATTTTTGGTGGCAGTGGAAGTGGTGAAGCTAATGTAGGGTTTGGGGCCGAGCAAGTGGTATTGGTACGTGATGATTATGCGAAAGCTGAAGTTTGTGAATTGGTTGGAAAAAGTGCGCTTGTTCTCACTATAGTGGAATGCAAAGGTCTTGAGTTTCAGGTCAGTTTCTTACAAGTCCTGTCACGAAAGTGTCATCTTTATTGATTTTGAATTACTTATTTTCTATAACATTTGACATGATCATTTAGGATGTCTTGCTGTACAACTTTTTTGGGACATCCCCTTTGAAAGACCAGTGGAGAGTTCTATATGATTACATGAAAAGGAAGAATTTGCTTGATGGGAGGCATCCTCAATCTTTCCCGACATTCAATGAGGCTAAACATAGTGTTTTGTGTTCTGAATTAAAACAATTGTATGTGGCAATAACTAGAACACGGCAAAGGCTATGGATTTGTGAGAACAAAGAGGAGCTCTCTAAACCAATGTTTGACTACTGGAAAAGGAGGGGACTAGTTCAGGTTAGAAAACTGGATGATTCATTGGCTCAGGCTATGCGGGTCCTTAGCACCCCTCAGGAGTGGCGGGAGCGTGGGAAAAAGGTATTTTTTTAAATCTATTACTGGTGTAGCTTTCATATGTGTTGTTATGTTTCTTACCTTATTGTATAAGTTTTCATAATGGTTCTTTGGTTTTCAGCTTTTTTATGAGAATGATTTTGTAATGGCATCATTATGCTTTGAACGAGCTGGAGACGCAACATGGGAGAAATTGGCCAAGGCTTCTAGTCTTAGAGCATCTGCTGATCAAATACGAGGAACAAATCCTGAATCTTGTTTCAGTTATCTTAGAGAAGCTGCGGGAATTTTTGAGTCTGTTGGGAAACCTGAGTCTGCTGCCGCATGCTATTATGATTTGGGGGAGTATGAAAGAGCTGGTAGTACCTTCTTTTTTATAACATAAATGCATGTCTACTGATTAAGTGATTGCACTAGTTTATGGTTTGATATGAACCTGTTTTTTTTAATGTAAAACGTAAGAAATAAGCTAAATGGGAAATATGTCAAAAAGGTCGATCTGGTTGAAAGGCGCCGAAACTTTACTCATGAGGCATATATTCTTTCAAATTGTCATTTTTCAAATTTGTATTTCTGTTCGGATAAGTACTTTATTTGTATTTCATAGCTACCACCTGAAATAAATGTAAAAAGGTAGATAAAGAGCAAAAAAGTGTTGAACCCACCAATTTCGACCCATACTTTAAATGACCTGTTTCAACCCTGGCCACATTTGAATCGTTTTCCAAACGCACCACCTACCTGATCAGCCACTGCTAACATTAACGTTTTACCTCTGTAGCGAATATCTATTTGTGCGCATGTGGAAAGATTGATGCAGCAGCAGAGTGTTTCATGTTAGCAGGGTGTTATAGCGAAGCTGCAGAAGCTTATGCCAAGGGAAATCAGTTCTCCAAATGTCTATCGGTTTGCAAAAAAGGGAACTATTTAGATAAAGGGTTGGAGTATATAAAATATTGGAAAGACCATGTTAATGTTGAAAGCATTGACATACAGCAAATTCAGCAAGAATTTTTAGAAGGTTGTGCTTTCAAATACCATGAGCGTAAAGATCCTGAATCCATGATGAAATTCGTAAGATCTTTTTGTTCTGTGGAATCTAAACGTATGTTTTTAAGATCGCTAGGCTGCCTTGACGGCCTTATGATGTTGGAAGAAGAATTGGGCCACTTTCTTGAAGCTGCTGAACTTGCGAGGTCGTGTGGTGATGTTTCAAAAGAGGTTGATCTTTTGGAGAAGGCTAGAAGTTATAAGGAGGCAGCAGCTATTTTATTTTGGTACATCCTTATAAGCTCGTTATGGGGAAATGGAAACACAGGTTGGCCAGTGAAGCAGTTTGATCAGAAGGAAGAACTTTGTAGTAGATTAAAGTCGCTTGCAAAATTGGATTCAGAAATTTTCCATGATTTTATTTGTAACGAGCTTGAAGTATTCTCTGGCAAACGAAGTAGTTTGGATGAGCTGAAGAAAGGTTTAGATGTTTGCCACATAAACAAGAGTCTAAGGGGAGAAATTTTGTCTATTAGGAGAATTTTAGATTCACATTTTCATTTAAGTTCCTCAAAGTATGAGTGGGAAAACGAATTACCAATTGATTTAAATGAGCACTGTGAAAAAATGTTGTTTCAAAACCGGGTTTCTGTTAGAACTCTGGTGTTTTATTGGAACTTGTGGAGGGAAAATGTTGTGGATATCTTGGAGAGTCTTGAAAGTTTTCACAACGAAGAACCAAATAAACACGAGGGCCATTATAAATTCAGTTTAGAGTATTTTGGTGCGAGGAAACAGCTTGTTAAAGGTAACACAGTTTACTTGGTAGTTAAGAAGGATGCTGATTGGGTAAAAAATTATGGTCAAAAGTTTCTTCATAAAGACGATGAATTTCTTACTATTGATGGCAGGGAGTTGGTATTTGCTATGAGGTCTTATTGGCAGAAGGAACTACTTTCTGTTGGTTTAATGGTACTTGAAATTCTCGAAGGCCTTTATAAGTCAAAGTCGAAAGGTTCCGCATTTCACCAAAGTACATCTCTCTTGCACATTTTCGCGGTTTCTAAGTTTCTTTTGGACTGCGAACATCTTAACCTCAAAAATCCTAATACGAAGAAGCTGCAAAGATTCCTTGGGATTTCTTCAAATTATTTCGATATTGTGTTTCCGCTAGACTGGCGGAAATCAGTCTCAGAAGACCTTGTTTCCTTATGTGAAACTGATCTTTCTGTCAGCTTGCTTAATGAGATTGTTATTCAAAATCTTAATATCAAGGGTGACCTCAGCGGTAGGGCAATAGGAAGGGTGATGATGATATGTCTTGGCTCAAGAATCTCTGTAGCACTGTACGAGCATATCATAACTAAGCTTCGAGGGAACCCTAAATGGAAGTCTTTTGTTGAGAAATTTAGGGATATTGGATGTGGATTAAAAGGTAAACATGTTTCTCCAGCACTCCAGAATGCTTTGGAAGATACTTTAAAGACTAATTGGAGCCACATAACAACTCACAGTCTTGTGTTTTTGTTGGACCGTCTTATCCTAATGAATTCATTCTCTACAGGATATTCTTACACAACAAAATCTTCTTTTGTTGGATCGATTGCACATATTCACTCTATATTGAAGATGGTCGAGACTACTTGTTTAGCTCGTGGACCATCTAATTTTGATGTAACCTATTTTGTTGAAACAATCGCTGGAATCATCTCTAACAAAGAAGAAACTATATCATGCATAAAAAAATCCAACATTGATAGCTCTTATTACCCACTTTTTATATTGAAGATGGTTATGCTACTGATCTTAATATCTCTGAAAATACCAGATGTTTCTCTCTGGATACTTGATATACTGACGGAGACGGACAATGTTTCTTATTTGCTTCCAAAGAAGTTCGTTGACATTCTGTTAGGAAATCAAGTCGGTTCCAAACTGATCTTGGATCCATTTGTGGTTGCAAAAGCGTTTGAAAGCATAGAGGATCCTCTCCTGATTGTTGGTTTGGATGTTTCGAGTCCAGGAATCGTTGTCCCTGGTGCTATATTTGTGGACCTTAGGAAATCTAAAGAGGAAATGATGAGCGTATTGTTCCCAAGGAAAAATAAACATATTTTTCCGGCCTGTTCAACCACTTTACCAGATATCGTAAAACCGCGCATGAGTTGGAAATTTTTGGATGGGATATCTGACTTTTCTGATGGGAAGAAGAGGGATCTGAGCTTACATTATGCTGAAATAAAGGCAAGTGCATTGTGGTTTTTTCACTATTATCATTGTTGGTTCAAATTTTTTTATGCGTTCTGATTATATATGTATTTTTCTTTCTTTTCAGAAAGACCTGAATAATGATATACAGACACTAGCTACTGTTTTGGAGGATGGAAATTTTTGTGCTGGTGACGATACGTCACTTTTACAATGTGCATTAAGCCACTTGAACGTGCTTTCAGAAACATTTGAAACGAGGTTAGACTTGCTACATTTTAATATTATAAGTTGTTTTTCCTTGCCGCTTAAACCAATCAAAACTATGTTGTGTTATAATATACTTTTCAGTGAAAGAGAAGAAGTGGAGTTCCCAGTTTTTGTAGAGAGAGTGGCAGCGGGTACAAGTTGGCTGCAAAGATCTATGCAAAAGGTTGATGATTTCTTGAGCCGTTATGTCATGAGTCAGGAATGGACAGAGTGCAGCAGCAAGGCCCATGTCGAAGAAACAGATGACAAGAAGAACCATGACGAGGAAGCAGGGGACGCTTTACAGGTGGAACCAGTGCTAGAAAAACAAACCAGTGGTGGTAGCACTCAGGAGGCAAAAAACAAGAAAGGGAGAGGAAAAAACAAGGGGAACAAGGGTAGTAAAAAGGGCAAAGGTAAAAACTAAAGTACGCGTTAAATGGGATGGATCAGTGATCCTTTATTTGCAAGGACTTGATAAGCTTTTTAATTTACAAAGGATGAAAATCCAAGTTGTTTTGTATGATTTCTGCTTAGAGACGAGTTTTTGTCTGATCTTAACCTTCGACTTTATACACTGGTCTCAAGCTTTTTGGCTTTCTTTAATGGATTGATGTCTTTATAAATTTATACGCCTTTGCAATGTGAATCCAATTTCACGTAGGCACGTATCCTGTTTGCAGACAAAGAAAGTCACCAGATGATATTCGGAGAAACTAATTGGAAATGTCTTTGATGGTTCACAACTCTCTTTACAGAAAGGTATGAGACACAAGCATGTTGCTTCATCTTACAGATCACCACTTTTTTTTTTTGGCTAGAAAGTAAATATATCTTGAAGTTATAATATGTAACTATAAATCAAAGCCACAATATAAACACAAGCAAAACATGTACAGGTGGTAAATCAAGTTGCTTAGTTCACAATTCCACTAATGAAAACTTTCTAAAAGCAGGAAGGTGATATGTATGTGAACAAAGTTGTGTTTACACAAATTAATAAGTATATCCTTTACTTTTTATACATGTTCTCATTACTTTTTCTTCTTTGCATTGTGGGAGTGTCTACAACTTTTCTATTATTTAGAAAAGTTGATAATTTTATAGAATTAAAATAGGTATATTCTTCACAAAATAAACTCTATATAAACCTCTACTTATTTGCTATCTATCTCATTCTCACACAAACAAACACAAGTGAAGATCATGAGGCCTTCAATGAAGATGTTTGCTACACTTTTGCTTGTTGTCATGTGTCTCATGGCTAATGGTAATTTATATATCTTAGTTAGAACTATTCATTTATTATTAGTAAAGTCATTCGTGTGCAGTTACTAAATGTGTGTTTGTATATATGAACAGAAATGGGTGGACCAATGCTTGTGGAGGGGAGGACATGCTTGTCGAAAAGCCACAAGTTTAAGGGGCCGTGCTTGAGCGAAACCAACTGTAGAAATATTTGCAGGTCTGAAGGGTTTCCTGGTGGAGACTGTCGTGGTCTTAGACGACGTTGCTTTTGCACCAAACATTGTTAAACCGATCCATGATCAATTGATGACCATCTACTATTTCTTGGCAGTCATTTGTTATGACAGTCCAGTTATATCCATGTAATAATGTGATTTACTACTTCATGGTACTTTTTCTACTTGTATGTGTGTAATAGTGATATGGTTTCATTATACATTTAATCATGTTTTGTAACGACAATAGTACGTGTCATACACAAGTCCTATAAGGAAACAGAAAATCAGAGAAAACTAACAGAAAACATTGATAACTTTATAAGAGGTGATGGATTAATGCTTGATGTGTTTTAACAATCGACGAGAGCATGAAAAAAGGTCAAACAAACAACCTAACTTATCGAGCTCATCATCACTAAGTAAGCTCTTTCCGAGATATATTAAGAAATCTTGTGAAACTAAGGGTTGAATTTGAGTTTTTCAACATATAACATTTTACTTGTGTTATTATCAAAAACTATGTATGTACTACAAAGTGAAAACAGGTGAACATATACATTATTGAGTAATCCATTATCCTTTGAGAAAAAGGTTCAACCATTACATATTCACCGTATGAACATGTATGGATAAAGTGCCGTTGTTTGTAACAAACTATATACGAAGTATCGGATCATGCAATGGAGAAAAGAGAAAAGCAAAAAGAACAAAGTAAAAGGATACAAAAAAGTGTACACTGTTGGAGGAAAACTCCCGGATCGATGTTTCAAACCAGAATCAAATATACCAAAAGGAATTGTATTGCAATAATCTTTGTCTTTACAATAATTTAAGTTCTATCATCAAATTCTAAGTTACATAATCTTTCCTATTTATAGAAATCTAATAGGCGTGTTTGAAAGGTCGCGATGGTTCATGTCATTGAACCGTTGTGTCTGTTGCCTTTGTAACTGCCATAATAACCGTTTGTAACTGTCAAATAAGTTACAGCGGGTAAGATTAGTCCATTGGGTTGGGTATGGCCCAATATTCTCCCCTCTAATCGCAAACGCTGTGACGCTTGATCTTTAAGTCCAAGAAATGTGGGGTTTCTTCATGAGTTGCTTAGTGATCATCCTTATATCCAGGCTGATAGCTATGATCTTCCTTAAGTCCAGGTTGATAGTTGTGATCTTCCTTATGTCCAGGTTGATAGTTGTGATCTTCCTTATGTCCAGGTTGATAGTTGTGATCTTCCTTATGTCCAGGTTGATAGTTGTGATCTTCCTTAAGTCCAGTATGATCATTGGTTTCTGGTTATTTCCACCATGTTGTTGTGATCTTTCATAAATCCTGATCGAACACTTTGTCTTCTAATTAGAGTTGTTGCAGTGTAAATATCTTCCTTGATTCCAGGTTGATTCATGCTTTCAGTTATTTCCACCTTCCAAGCTTTCACTGTCAACTCGTTCAATATTTGATATAGTTAAGTTGAAGTTGAATGGAATTTTCTTCCATTCTTGAACCATTCTTGTTCTTCTTCAATAGTTGCCATGAGTAATTGTGGCTCTAAGTCTTCTTCAGTAAAGTTGGATTGTTCTTCCTTCTTTGATGGACATCTGTTTGCGAAGTGCCCATACTCTTTGCATTTGAAACACATCACCTTACTCTTATCATGAGTAAGTTGGCTTGAGTTGTTCTGTGATGATTCCAAATTCTTCTTTTCTGATCGAAACCTGTTATTTCCTTGGTCACGTGATTGGTTAAGTCCACCATGACCACGTTTTCTGAATTGTTGGTCTTGATCTTTATGTTGAGAAAACATTAGTCTATATTGATTGTTTTCGTGTTTATCTTCTTTTCCTTTAATTCTTTCTTCGTAGGTCTTGAGTCGACCTATCGCTTCTTCAAGAGTCATCTTGTTCAAATCTGAGTATTGTTCGATAGATGCGACGATTTGAAGGAATTTATCTGGTACAGCATTCAAGAGTTTTCGAACTAAAGTCGAGTCCTCAAAGGTGTGTCCTAAGCCAGCGGCTTTGTTCGCGTATGTTGTCAATTTTCCTGTAAAGGTGTCGATTGACTCGTCTTCCTTCATTTGCAACGTCTCAAAGTCGGATTTGAGCGTTTGTAATCTCGCTTGTTGGACTCTTTCCTCTCCCATATGCCTTATCTTTAAATCATTCCAAATGTCTTTCGAGGTTTTATGCTTCGTTATTTGAAGCAATTCTTCTTCGGGTAAAGATTGATAAAGAAAAGCCATTGCGGTCTTATCTTTCTTATTATCAATTTGGGTAGTATCCGTTGGATCTACCATATCCCATAAACCATTCGCTTCGAGAATGATTTGCATTCGAATTGCCCATAAAGAGTAATTCGAGGGTTTTAGCATAGGACATTGAAATTGGGGTGTACTTATAGTACAAACATCCCTTTTTGAACTATTTCCATCTTCTTTTGTCATATCTTTTAGATTTTAAATAAAATCTTTAAAATAATTTCTTTTAACTCTTCAAGTGTCGAAAAGTTTTTTTTTCTAACAAGGATTAATTTTAAAACCAAACTATCCCTGAATATTTTATATCTAATCTTGAATAACAATAAGGTTAATTACTCCTTAAATTATTCCCAATATAATAAGCAGTGTAAAATCTAGGTTATTATATTTAATCCGATTAAAATAAAAAAAATTACTAACTTACAAAATTAAAGTAAGTATGATTTTTTTTTTAAAAGTCTATATGTTTTTATTTCTAAAATATATAGAGGGTATATAAAAAAATAAAAGATGGAAAAAGTTAAAAGGTTTATATAAAACCTGATGGGCTTGGCCCGTCGAACTCTTTGGGTCAAATTTTTGAGCCCGGTCCAATAGTATACCCGCCCGTCCTTTCTTTGCTTCTTTTCTCCTATGTGTTATTGTAATAAATAACACAGTCTATCTCCTTTTTCTCTGTAACGTCCCCTTCTGTTTATTTCTTTTCTCTGTAACCAATTGATCATGTATCAATGGTTTATGCTAGAGGTGGCAAATCTCGCCCATTTTGATACATATGGGCTCTTTTTGCCCATTTTCAAAAAAGGATGGGGCACTTTTTGCCCATTCTTTATAATGAATGGGCTAAACGGGCGCATATGTAATAAACTAAATGGGCTTAACGGGCGCACTTGTAAAATACAAATTAATATACTCGACGAATATTTTTTATTAAATTTTTTATCCCGGCTTTTAAACAAGTACTTTTATTTTTTATTTGTAAGTTTTTATGTGTTTTTTCCCTTTTTTAGCTTGCGCCCGTTTAGCCCGCCCGTTTAGCCCGCCCGTTTCGACCGTGCCCGTTTAGCCCGCGCCCGTTTAGCCCGCCGCCCGATTAGCCTGTTGCCCGTTTAGCCCGCCGCCCGTGCCCGCCCGCCCGCCCATTTTGCCACCTCTAGTTTATGCCGATTAATTCACCGAATCAAGAGCGGATTAATAATCCCTCTTTGGTTCTTCAAGTGTTCTGATGATTCGAACCACTTGATATCTGATACTGTTCTTGCGAAGAATTAGGGTTTCGCAAAGATTTGGGGATCTTGATGCCGCAAAAAATTGGGGCTTTCTGGCTAATTGAAATCAATTGATGATTTCTAGAGGGATTGATTCGTTGGAATCTACAAACAGGTGTGTTTGTTCCCTTTATTGGATGATTTGATTTTCGGTATCTCTTTTCTTTGATTTGTTCTCGAATCACAGGAAATGATTTTCGGGGTTTTGATTAATTTTCGATTAATCGTAAAGGGTGAAACCCTTCGTTGCCGGTGTATAATCACGAGGTGGCGTTGTTGGTTTTGCCCTGATGCAAAATTCGTTTTCCAAAACACAAGATGATTTTGATTGTGTTTTGTTTCTGTTCGAAATGTTTTCTGGGAAAAATGTTTGTTTTCGTTCTTGATTCGGGATGAACACGGTATATGATGATTCCTTGGTTTGATTACCAAAAGCTCTGATGCCAATTGTTGGAGGAAAACTCCCGGATCGATGTTTCAAACCAGAATCAAATATACCAAAAGGAATTGTATTGCAATAATCTTTGTCTTTACAATAATTTAAGTTCTATCATCAAATTCTAAGTTACATAATCTTTCCTATTTATAGAAATCTAATAGGCGTGTTTGAAAGGTCGCGATGGTTCATGTCATTGAACCGTTGTGTCTGTTGCCTTTGTAACTGCCATAATAACCGTTTGTAACTGTCAAATAAGTTACAGCGGGTAAGATTAGTCCATTGGGTTGGGTATGGCCCAATATACACAACCAAGTCTATCTAGAAAAGTTGTCATGAAATCATAAACAATCCGAATTCACATACATCAAACAAAGAATCATACATTATACATGTGTTTAGCTTTTTACAGGAACGAAGGCGAAACTAGACTCCTCATATACTCGATTCCACTTACAACTCTGAAATCTATAGCACTTCCAGACGTGTTTAGCTTTTTACAGGAACGATCTGATGCGTTGTAGATAATGAGATTGTTTGAAGTATCCACCATAAGAATTTTTCCATCATCCATGATATTTAAAATACGATACTGATCTCTAAGATGATCAACTCCCGAACCTAATGTGAAGGAACATAGTTTAAACCATGATATCTCAACACCTTCTTTCTTCATTACCCATAAATCGTGCCCGCTGTCTAGTAGATTATTGGTATCGGTGATCATGCAAAGGTATTCGTGTAACTATGTGGATTAGGTAGATCTATCTCTGAAACTACAAGATCTTTAACGCTGAGAGCAACAATATTTGTAGAAGCAAACCAATACAGAAAACCATTCAGAAAAGTGCCTAAATTATTATCCTCATTAAAGAGGGCATCTTGAAGAGAGATTTCTGATGTACTCCATTCATAAGTCGCAAGAGTTAAAACATCACAATAGTACCTGGCCTTGGAAATCTGGTAAAGCATGGAACCGGGCACTATACCGGGGATCGCCTCACAACTTGTATGGGTTTCTTTCCTGAACCTAACAACTTTTAAGTCGAGCGTGTTGTTGGTTTTACTATGGCCAAATCCATACACACTGCTAGATGATGAAGAGTTTGGATCACGGACACTATAGTAATTGCCAGTATATGGATTGTATAGGACAATTTGACTAAACCTGGTCGCGTGTGTATGAACATGCAATAGGACTATACCACAACGTGTTCCAATAATAGTGACTACATCTCTATTTTCATTAAAAGGAAAAGGGAAACGAGGTTCTACTGTTGAATGATCCTTGTGGTCGACAACTGGTACACTAGTAATGTTGGGCGACAAGAAGATCATTCGTTCTCCTATAGGCGTTGTTGTTGCGGGAACTCGAGTAGATATACCTGCAACAGTTTGATCATCGTCTATGTTAACATCCGCCATTGATCGATCGATAAGTATTTTTGGAAGAAAAAGATATGGGTGTTACATATAGAGAGATATCGCAAGTATATATAAAAAACTTTACTTGCGCGCCAAGTTAAATAATTACTCATTAAATATGGATGGTTAATGGTTTCCTTCTAATACGCCGACTAATGCTTAAAGTTTGCTATGTTTTACAGGATTTAAGTTTATTTCGATAAAGAGTTTTATGTGAATAGCAGGTAGAGGTGGCAAATGGGTTGGTTTGGTTGGGTTTGAGTCATGGGTCAAATGGGTTGTGGGTCAAATGGGTCATCATTTAATAATGAGTCAAATGAGTTATGGGTCAAATGGTTTGGGTCGAGTCAACCCACTAACTTACAATATTTTCGTATCTTTTAACATGTTCAAACGTTTTTATCTGTATTCGTTCGATTTTAACGTTTTGGTAAGTTGTTTTAAGTTTTTCATCGATTCTTTTACGTTTTCATCAGTATTTACGTTTTCGTCAGTAAATTTATGTTTTCGTCAGTAAATTTATGTTTTCGTCAGTAAATTTAGGTTTTCGTCTGTAAATATACGTTTTAATCAGAAAATTCACGTTTTCGTCAGAAAATTTACGTTTTCTTCAGTAAATTTTCGTTTTCGTCAGTAAATTTACGTTTTCGTCTGTAAATATACGTTTTAGTCAGAAAAATCACGTTTTCGTCAGTAAATTTACGTTTTCGTCAGAAAATTTAACTTTTCGTTAGTAAATTCACGTATTCGTCATAAAATTCACGTTTTCGTCAGAAAAAAAATTACGTTTTCGTGAGTAAATTTACGTATTCGTCAGAAACTTTACGTTATCGTCAGTAAATTTACGTATTCGTCAGAAACTTTACGTTATCGTCAGTAAATTTACGTATTCGTCAGAAAATTTACGTTTTCGTCAGAAAATTTACGTTTTCGTCAGTAAATTTACGTTTTCGTCTTTAAATTTTCGTTTTCGTCAGTAAATTTACGTTTTCGTCAAAAAATTTACGTTTTCGTCAGAAATTTACGTTTTCGTCTTTAAATTTACGTTTACGTAAATTTACTGACGAAAAAGAAAACATAAATTATTTGATAAAAACAAAAATTTACCGTCGAAAACGTAAATTTGCTTACGAAAACGTAAATTTACTGTCGAAAACTTAAAATTACTGACAAAAACGTAATTTTACTGACAAAAACGTAAATTTACTGACGAAAACGTAAATTTTTTGACGAAAACGTAAATTTACTGACGAAAACATAAATTTCTGACGAAAACGTAAATTTACTGACGAATACGTAAATTTACTGATGAAAACGTAAATTTACTGACGAAAACGTAAATTTACTGACGAAAACGTAAATTTACTGACGAATACGTAATTTACTAACGAAAACGTAAATTTTCTGACTAAAACGTAAATTTACTGACTAAAACGTAAATTTTCTAACGAATACGTAATTTTACTGAAAAAAACGTAAATTTACTGACGACAACGTAAATTTTCTGACGAAAACGTAAAATTATTGACGAAAACGTAAAAAATTTACTGACGAAAAAGTAAATTTTCTGACGAATACGTAAATTTACTGACGCAAAAGTAAATTTACTGACGAATACGTAAATTTACTGATGATAACGTAAATTTTCTGACGAATACGTAAATTTACTGACGATAACGTAAATTTACTGACGAAAACGTAAATTTTCTGACGAATAAGTAAATTTAGTGACGAAAACGTAAATTTACTGACGAAAACATAAATTTACTGACGAAAACGTAAATTTACTGACGAAAACGTAAATTCAGTGACTTAATAATAAAAACTAATTTTTAGACTATTGGGTTTTTGGTATAATAATAGGAACCATCTAACCTATTTTTAAACCCATTTGACCCATTCTCAAAACCATTTGACCTAAACTTCATTTTACACAAAGAAAGAGTTGACCCATTTGACCCATCACTCTATTTTTGCTCAACCCATTTCAACCAATAAGGTTATGAAATTGAACAAAATTGACCTATTTTTGATGGAATGGGTTGAAATTGCCACCTCTAATTGTTGGCGATCTTTAATATTTATATTACTCCCTCCGTCCCTAAATAAATGTCCACGGTTGACTTTCGAAGTCAACCGTTTTCAACTTTGACCTTAAATTATCGTGTTTGTGTTATATAATACTTGATACAAATCATACGAATGGATTGAATTTTAAATATATTTTCATTAGCATAACTTTCACCAAATATTATATAACACAAACAAAATAATTTAAGGTCAAAGTTTACAAAAAATGACTCCGAAAGTCAAACGTGGACATTTAATTAGAGACGGAGGGAGTAAGATTTAAATTCATTTGGATACTAAAAGTTTATTTAGATACAAATGGACTAGTCTCCACCATCCATTTTCATGTTAATCCAATGGATAAAATTAAAGAAAAAAACTCATTTCTCTCCTTTTTTTTTTCAAACATTAGTATCTCTTAAATTGTTAATCGTTATGCAAAAAAAAATATACCTTACGACGGGCATTTAATTATCTTTTTACAGATATGCTATATGATATACTTTCGACAATTTTTTTTTCTTTCATTTTTTCACTTTTTTTTCATTGTCGAAAATTATCATATATGATACTAAATATCATATATAATAGTAACACTAGTATCATATATGATATAACTTATCATATATGATATTAACCAATATCATATGTGATTCAATAATAATTTGTAACCTAAGACTAATATCATATATGATAAAACACTATTATCATATATGATATTTTACGCAAATTTTAAAAAACAAAAAAAAGACAATTTTTTTTCTTCAAAAGTATATAATAATGCATATTTGTAGAAAACTTATTAAATGCTCATCGCGATGGTATCTTTTTTTTCGTTTAACGCATAACGGTTTAAGAGATATTTAAATTATAAAAATAAGTGAAATAATAAAATACTTTTAATCTTATCCATTGGATGAGATGAAGATGGATGGTAGGGATCAGTCCATTGATATCCAAGATCAATATGGTATCCAAATTAACTCTACTCTTATTTTAATCAAATTGATAAAATTAAACCAAAACTGCATTTTCTCTTTTTTTCTCAAACATTGTTACTCTATTAGTTTACAATACCATACTGCAACAAATTTGTGACCTTAGGTTCGACTTTTTCGACCCTAAATAACAGGTTTTTCGACCCTAGAAGTTTAGGGTCGATTATGTCGACCAAAATAGTGGACACCAAATTTTCGACCCTAGAAATCTAGGGTCGACTTTTCCTTTGAAATTTGGGGTCGACCGACGGACCCACTGCTTTTCTGAATAAACGTTTAGTATTAATAAACTTTTTAACTAAATAAAAATATTTTTTTTAGAAAAAGAAAATAAGTAAATAAAAATGTAGGGTCGACTTTTTTGACCCTAAGTTTCAAAGGAGAAGTCGACCCTAGATTGATTAAAATAAAAAAATTATATAAAAATCTAGGGTCGACTTTGTCGACCTTAAATATGAAGAAAAAGTCGACCTTAAAGAATAATGACAGTTGGCATATAAACCTAGGGACGACTAGTGGACCCTAAGTGCAACAATCTGGAAAAATCATGAACGCTTAGGGACGACTAAGTCGACCCTAAATGTGTCTGGGGGTAAAAAACTAGACATTTTTGTAGTTTCCAGAATTTTTTCCCGAAAAAATCCACAATTCAAAATGGAAGAATTCGGCAAATCCACAATACGGTATAATAATAAATCATTAAACGTTACAATACCACAATAGGATAAATTATCAAACGTTACGATATTATATTCATCAAATCCACTTAAACATCCTAAATAAAATGTTTCACATACGTTACAAGTCTCAAACTTTATTACACATAATAAGAAAAAATACCACTACAACGTCTACTTGTTCTCATCCGAAAACCGACGGTCATCTTGCTCGTCATCCCCTGATGAGTCGTCACCACTGTTTTGGAGATCCCTATCTCGACCCAACTCATCAACGGTCCGGAAATCGTTCATATAAAGTATCATGATTAAGCGGGAACCTCCAGGTTGGGAATTTGAAGTAGAGCCGATATCATGAGTTGAGTTGAAGACGGGACGATAACAATGGTTAAAGGTATTGTTGGTAACAGGAGTCATAGGTAAAGTGCCGGTATAGGGAGGTTGGAGTGGTTGGAAATGGCCGGAAAAAGGTGGTCAGGATGGGTCGGTGAAAGGAGGTTGAGATGGTTGATTAAAGGGAAAGGGAGGTTGGACTAAGTAAGCCCAATTAGGAGCTAGCGAGGGACATAAAACTAGGTTGTGGCGGGGGTACTAGGTTAAAACTAGGAGGGGTAATTGGGTGAACAGTATTTGATGAGTTGAAGTTCTGAAAAAACTCACCCATTGCAGCATGATGTTGCGCCACATTTTGATACGACGTCTGACCCCATTGTTGCGCCGCGTCAGCCTTTAACGCTCCCAATTATGCCTGTTGTTGCGCCTCCTCAGTTTGTTTCCTCAGCATGTTGGGCCATAAGTTGCTGGAGTTCTTCCCGAGTCACTATGTCAGGTCCAGCTGGAGGACCGCGACTGCGATAAGTTACAACAAATTTTTTATTATATACAACAAGACATAAATATAAACAATTGCTTTATATTTGTTTTATTGAGGGTAACTAGTGAGAAGTAGAGCCACCACCCGGTAACTTCCTGCCCATTCCCAACATATTTTTTTATTTTGACTTGGCATGATTTGTTTCACTATTTCTTTATCGGTCATGAACGAGATGCTCTTGGCTCTAACTTGGTCTTGCAGGGCTTTCATTTTCAGCCGTGAAAGAAAAAAAAAACGGTTTAAAACAAATAAAATTAGTTACTAAAGCATGTAAAGAGTTATATATTATCTATCCTCGTTTATTTTTTCTTTAAACTTGCCATCATTTGAGTGCCCCTTCCTCCACGTTTCAAAGAGGTCCTCGTAGTTCCCTTTTTGGACTTTCTATACAATACCAAATAAATTAATAACAAGATATAATAAATAAACAATATAAGCACCTTTAATAAAATCACAAAAATTATAAAGAGTCTGTTAATATGGATTCACTAAGAACACGGGTAAAAGATCCGGAGGTCGGGGAGGATAGAAGTGGTGTTTAGCCATTGTTAGAGAGAGAAACAAGATTAACTAGAAAAGTATGTTTATTCTAGTGAGAGAAAGGAAAGACTATAAATGATAAGCCTCACCCCTCCATAGAAGTATGGAGGGGTTTATATAGCACGGGACTTAGACTATTACATATGACAATATTAGTCCCTGCAAGTCCCGGCTATGAAACTAATGTAATTCCGTTAGTCGCACACATTTTAAGGCTAACAATCTTCCCCCAATGTGGAGACATACGGAATTACTTACAATGTTCCTAACAAATCCAAATACAACAAAAATATGACAATATTAAGTTTGCTTCCAAAGCTGAGGATGACACCGTTGTCTTCAAGTCTTCAAGAAAAACTTATACCCTAGTTTAAATCCTCTTTGTCTTTACTTGTTGAGGAACCATTGTTGTTGGAGCATAGTTTGGCTAGGCCGGTCTGACGACTCTCCTGGGCCGTTCGTCGTCTTCCCGGATCCTGAGTAATGCTGCAAACAAAGGTAAACCGGTTAGACGTGGACCCGCGGCCGGAGCCCCGGGGTCCACCTCCGACGGTCAAGTTAGTATTGATCGATATATTGTATAAGAGGTGTGGTTAAGAGAGAGAACCTGATATAGAATGAGACCCCTACCCTTGTATTTATAGGACTAGGGTTTCTTGAAGGGTAAGTTAGGTATGTGTGGGTCGCGGGCCTGTTGGGCCGGGCCGAATACCGACTGTACGTCGACATGTCCCCTAGTCTAGTATGATATGTTCCATGATCATGTTATGCTAGACTCATTTGTGTATCACGCTTACTAAACAACCGCGTGCGGCTTGTTGCTTAGGACATCCTCGTGGGTCGTCCGTAACATATGGCTCCACTCGTAAATGGGCTACCTTTAGCAAGAAGATGATGGGTTGGGGTTGCGAATAGTGAGCGAAGCCACTATACGTTATCATGTCCCCCAGTCTAGTATGCGTGGTTGTCACCAAGGTTACTAGACTTTACACCATATCCGCTACCTGTAAGCATATCCACGTCGAAAGAAATGGGAAAACATGTATACGTTAGACGGGTGGTTGTGCTCGAATGCCTGATTTCCCGTGATTAGACGGTAAGGACCCCGTAAGAAGAAAACGTGTTCTATAGTCGGGGTAACACTGGCACTGGCAAGGTATCATTCTTATTCATCTCTAACGTGAGGACGATAAGAAGGTTTTGTGAAGGTGGAGGTGGAACCCGTATGCTGCAGCGTGAACATTTGAAGGCGTACTTCTTATACCCACTAATGATGTAGCATATCGCGAATATTTCATTCGTCTTAAGGCCAACAGAATTCGTACTCCTGTGGCAAAGTGATGCGGATATTACATCCGTCTTATGGCCACGACATTTGATAACGACTTCCAAAAATTGCCATGATTTTTCCTGGATTAGACGTAGTTGATCAGGCTTCGCCTAATTAAGGTCAAACAATGCAAACTTTGAAAGAAATCACTTCGTGGCCGGGCAAAGTAATTCGTCGCGGAAGACGTACTTCCGTAACAAAGATATGAACCAACAAAAGACGTACTTCTGTGGCAGAATGAGCCAGTGGAAAGCGTAATTCCACGACAAAGGCAACAAGAGAGTGGAAGACGTATTTTCACGACGAAGACAATGAGCCCATGGAAGGAATGCTTCCACATCGAATATAATGAGCACGTGGAAGAGATACTTCCACGACGAAGGATAATTAGCACGTGGAAGAATACTTCCATGGCGAAAATAATGAGCACGTGGAAGAGATACTTCCACGGCGAAGATAACAAGCAGTGGAAGAGATACTTCCACGGCGAACATAATGAGCACGTGGAAGAGATACTTCCACGGCGAACATAATGAGCACGTGGAAGAGATACTTCCACAATGAAAGACCATAAGCACGTGGAAGAGATACTTCCACGGCGAAGATAATAAGCACGTGGAAGAGATGCTTCCACGGCGAAGATAATGAGTACGTGGAAGAGTACTTCCACGGCGAAGATAAGAAGCACGTGGAAGAATACTTCCATGGCGAAGATAATGAGCACGTGGAAGAGATACTTCCACGGCGAAGATAATAAGCACGTGGAAGATATACTTCCACGGCGAAGATAATGAGTACGTGGAAGAGATACTTCCACGGCGAAGATAACAAGCACGTGGAAGAGATACTTCCACGGCGAAGATAATGAGTACGTGGAAGAGTACTTCCACGACGAAGATAAGAAGCACGTGGAAGAATACTTCCACGACGAAGATAACAAGCACGTGGAAGAGATACTTCCACGGCGAACATTATGAGTACGTGGAAGAGTACTTCCACGACGAAGATAAGAAGCACGTGGAAGAATAATTCCACGGCGAAGATAAAGAGCACATGGAAGAGATACTTCCACGGTGAAGATAACAAGCACGCGGAAGAGATACTTCCACGGCGAACATAATGAGTACGTGGAAGAGTACTTCCACGGCGAAGATAAGAAGCACGTGGAAGAATACTTCTACGGCGAAGATAATGAGCACGTGGAAGAGATACTTCCACGGCGAAGATAACAAGCATGTGGAAGAGATACTTCCACGGCGAACATAATGAGCACGTGGAAAGAGATACTTCCACAGCGAAAGACCATAAGCACGTGGAAGAGATACTTCCACGACGAAGATAATAAGCACGTGGAAGAGATGCTTCCACGACGAAGATAATAAGCACGTGGAAGAGATGCTTCCACGGCGAAGATAATGAGCACGTGGAAGAGATACTTCCACGGCGAAGATAATAAGCACGTGGAAGAGATACTTCCACGGCGAAGATAATGAGTACGTGGAAGAGATACTTCCACGGCGAAGATAACAAGCACATGGAAGAGATACTTCCACGGCGAAGATAATGAGTACGTGGAAGAGTACTTCCACGGCGAAGATAAGAAGCACGTGGAAGAATACTTCCACGGCGAAGATAATGAGCACGTGGAAGAGATACTTCCACGGCGAAGATAACAAGAACGTGGAAGAGATACTTCCACGACGAACATAATGAGTACGTGGAAGAGTATTTCCATGGCGAAGATAAGAAGCACGTGGAAGAATACTTCCACGGCGAAGATAATGAGCACGTGGAAGAGATACTTCCACGGCGAAGATAACAAGCACGTGGAAGAGATACTTCCACGGCGAACATAATGAGCACGTGGAAGAGATACTTCCATAGCGAAAGACCATAAGCACGTGGAAGAGATACTTCCACGGCGAAGATAATAAGCACGTGGAAGAGATGTTTCCACGGCGAAGATAATGAGTACGTGGAAGAGTACTTCCACGGCGAAGATAAGAAGCACGTGGAAGAATACTTCCATGGCGAAGATAATGAGCACGTGGAAGAGATACTTCCACGGCGAAAATAATGAGCACGTGGAAGAAATACTTCCACGGCGAAGATAATAAGCACGTGGAAGAGATACTTACACGGCGAATATAATGAGCGCGTGGAAGAGATACTTCCACGGCGAAAATAATGAGCACGTGGAAGAGATACTTCCACGGCGAAGATAATAAGCACGTGGAAGAGTTACTTCCACGGCGAAAATAATGAGCGCGTGGAAGAGATACTTCCACGGCGAAAATAATGAGCACGTGGAAGAGATACTTCCACGGCGAAGATAATAAGCACGTGGAAGAGATACTTCCACGGCGAAGACAATAAGCACGTGGAAGGGATACTTCCACGGCGATGATAATGAGTGCATGGAAGAGTACTTCCACGACGAGTGATAATGAGCACGTGGAAGAATACTTCCACGGCGATGATAATAAGCAGGTGGAAGAGATACTTCCACGACGCATGAATAAGCCAGCGGAAGAGGTACTTCCGTGACAAAGACATAAGCCAATGGAAGAAATACTTCCATGGCGCAGAAAAAAGCGCGCGGAAGGAGCACTTCCGCGGCAAAGGAATAAGCAAATGGAAGAGATACTTCCATGGCAAAGGAACAAGCGCGCGGAAGGAATACTTCCGTGGCGAAGGAATAAGCCAATGGAAGAGATACTTCCATGGTAAAGGAATAAACCAGCAGAAGACGGACTTCTGCGGCAAAGAAATATATCCAAAGATATTTGTGTGACGTGCACATAAATAGTGGTATTATTATACCCTGGTAGCCCCCCCAAGTTTAATGGTATTATACTCGATTAGTAGTATTAAACTTAATCAAGTATTCAAAAAAAAATTACGATCACGTAGACCAGCGCGAATGGACGTACCATAGCCGCGTACGAAAGATAGAAATCGGGTTCGAACGTGCGAACCAACGCGGATGGGTCTTGCCATACCCGCGAATTGTCACATAGTATAAGACGTATCTTAACTAACTTATGGGATGAGTTATGCCACTACGTGCGGCGTACCGTTACTACCATAAGGACGGCCAAAGTTTTGACAAAATATTGTTAGACGTGCACAGTGTGTCTTTTGCAAGTCCATCATGAGTCATGTGATTTGCGTAACTTACTACAACGTCTTGATAACAAGGTGTCTAACAAGGATACATGATCCGTGGTCGTTGGGTTTGCAACCCTCTTACACGACAAGTTGAATTATTAGGTTCACTTAATCCTCTTATTCCGCTTGGGAACGATAAGTACATGTACGCCCGTAGGCAGGAGATATCCGAGTGTACGGACTAGCATGGATGGACGTACCATGACCGCGAATGATAAACATATTATTTGAAAAATATATGTAATATATCTTACCGATTTAAAAGATATATATAATAAAAAATATCAGAATATATTCTAAAGACTATCTTGTAGTAATTTAAATGATATGTGTAATATCCGTTATTAATATACACAATATATCCGAACATGCAGATTAATACGGACGACACGGCTCAGGACCGTAGTGAAAAAATAAAATATGGCCGAACACACAGATGAGCACGGCTGGACATACCATGACCGCGAATAAAAAATAAAATAATTCCTGAATGTGCAGATTAGTGCGGATGAACGAGCATGACCGCGAATCATGATATTACTACGTCGAGTCGCGATATATACGAAAAATATATTAATCTGATAAAAAAAGATACATGTAATATCCCTTGCCAATTTAAAAGATAACCGTAATATCTTTTATTAATATGAAAAATATTGATAATATACTTTAGAAGATATTGGTAACATCTTTATCAATTAAGAAAATATAGGTAATATCTTGTTACCTATTTAAAAGATATGGGTGATATTTTTATAAATTTGAAAATATCATAATATACTTCTACCACATGTAAAAGATAAAAAATACGGTATATTTTTATTAGTTCAAAACATATGTGTGATATTATTTTATTAATATAAATAATATATCCGAATAGGCGGAATAACGCGAAAAAACGCGGCTCACAACCGTAGTTAAAAATAATAAAATAAAAATAAAAAATAAGTCCAGAGATACGGAAGATCGCGGAAGGACGTGCCATAACCACGAATAATATAAAATAAATTCGAACGTGTGAACTGGCGTAGACGGACGGAGCCGAATAACCGTGGATACCAAAAGAAAACAATTGACAAATATGCAAATAATAGAATTGTCGTCGCATATAATTCATGTAACGTTTGTAAATAGAAAAACAATATATGATTGAAATATATTTAATCTATATCTGTTTGTGGAAATATAAGATATACGTGAGTTTTCAATGATATCTTTTATTCATTTACAAGATACACTTGCTTTCAAGCTTTTAAGATAATGTCTTAAAAAATAAAAATATTTTGTTGAATTCAAAAGTACTCCGTGATATATTTTGGTGACAAATTTAGAACACACACAGTGGCATACCAATTTACATGTAGATAAATTATTTTTATCCCCTATATGCATGCAATCAAAAGACCTTTTTTGAATAGGCGGTCCCTTTGTAACCGTGATTTTTAATTAAATATCCACAGTTGTGAATATAACAATCGAATCAACTTTCTACGCATGGCAGATCTATGATTAGCAAAAAACAAGAATACAAATGGTTCAGAGTTACCAGTTTTCGATATTGATCCTTGTTTCTCGAAACGTGAGAACACGAAATTTAGTTAGGGTCCCACGGATGGCGCCAACTTGTTGGAGCATAGTTTGGCTAGGCCGGTCTGACGACTCTCCTGGGCCGTTCGTCGTCTTCCCGGATCCTGAGTAATGCTGCAAACAAAGGTAAACCGGTTAGACGTAGCCCTGAGGCCGGAGCCCCGGGGTCCACCTCCGACGGTCAAGTTAGTATTGATCGATATATTGTATAAGAGGTGTGGTTAGGAGAGAGAACCTGATATAGAATGAGACCCCTACCCTTGTATTTATAGGACTAGGGTTTCTTGAAGGGTAAGTTAGGTATGTGTGGGTCACGGGCCTGTTGGGCCGGGCCGAATACCGACTGTACGTCGACAATTGTATCATGTATGAACTTGATTAACTTCCCCTCAATTCATACCACATGTCTTGAAAAGCTTTCTTCATAGACTTCTTTTTGACGAAGCTTCTGAATCAGCTTCCCCCCAAACCAATATCCCTGTCTTGAGCAGATCCTATAGCTTGAGCAATCTTCTATCTTTGACATTTAAAGTGCACAGCAGAATTTTGTAGAAGAGCAAACCACACCAAGTAACTACTACCTTGATATTTTTGGTCTTAATGATAATGTGTTTGGGGGAACATGTAAGAAATCAACAACAAATCTTCTCACGCTTGTAGAATACTTTCCCTTGGAAGTTGAACTAAGTACTCCAGAGTGGGAACTAAGTCTCCAAAGTACACGTTCTTCCCCCATGATGGTGACGAACTCTCGGAAGCATCATCTGACGTGTACGGTCAAAATCGCGAGATGTTCTTGTCGAAAGTATGATGGTGACGAACACTCGGTAGAGTTCTTGTCAAAAGTATGGTGGTGAAGAACACTCGGTAGCGTTCTTGTCAAAAGTATGGTGGTTAAGAACACTCGTAAGAATCATCTGACAAGTACAATCAGAATCGCGAGATGTTCGTGTCTGAAGCAGAAATATTTGACATTTTGTAGCTCAAGTTTCTCGTGAGAATTGTTTGCTGATCACATCTCTACTCTTGTACTCTCTGGCCAAACTTACTAACCTCGTATTCTTTCGGCTATCTGTAGTGACCAGTGATGAAGTAAACCTGATATTCCAAACTTGAAACTGAAGTACAATCTCCCAAATTTGTTACTTACGCTTAGCACTGTTGTTGATTGACGAACGGTGCAGAGAAACATCTCTTAGTACCTAATACATAAAAGAAGAGAGAAGTATAAGATGTAAAACACCTCTTGAAGTATCCACAACTCCCGGTGAGTGTGACACTAAGCACTACAACGTAACTCCTTAAGTGATAGTTGTCCATGTCGTCGACCATCCACCCCTTGACAGTGGAAACTAGATAAATCAAGTCTCAATCATTAATGCTAAAGCGAATCATCAATTGATATAATTGGGTGAAAGAGGCTCGATGATGAATTGAGTAGACGCCTTCGTGATATTCCACTTCACCTTCAAATAGTAAATAGCAAATTCACTTCGTAATCACTTGACATTACTTTGCCCCGAATACTAGCCGTTTTGACAATTTTAATGAATCTTAAAGGATCGTTTTGGTGTTTGTTTTTGTCTTCGTGTGTTGTTGTGTGTGTTGAGTATGAGTGAATGTCGTTAACTAGGGAACCAACGATGACTAGAGAAAGAGAGGTCGTCAACGTCGTCTAGCAAACTTGATTTTTGAAGCCTAAATCAATCATATACCCAACTGGGAGGATAAAAGTGGTGTTTAGCCATTGTTAGAGAGAGAAACAAGATTAACTAGAAAAGTGTGTTTATTCTAGTGAGAGAAAGGAAAGACTATAGATGATAAGCCTCACCCCTCCATGGAAGTATGGAGGGGTTTATATAGCACGAGACTTGGAATATTACATATGACAATATTAGTCCCTACAAGTCCCGGCTATGAAACTAATGTAATTCCGTTACATATGAAATGGCTAGGGAATGAAAGAAGCCAAAACGGGTTAAGGATTCGGGATATCACAAGGAAAAGATGTTGCTGTGTAAGAAAGAAGAAGCAGGAATTCGACTCACAGCAGATGAAGTTGACTGGCGTGATGACACTGATGAAGAAACCGATGATCAAGAGTTGGAGGCACATTATGTGTACATGGAAAAGATTCAAGAAGTGATTCCAGAGACTACTGATACTTCTGGACCTATCTTTGATACTGAGCCACTTGAAAAGGTACCATCATACGATAACTATATGTGTTTGCCAATGAACGACGTCATCCTGAGAAACCTGAAAGCATCAACGACACATATGTAATGGACACGGAGGATAGCAATATCTCTACGGATACACAACATATGTGTAATGATGACGGAAAAGCTGTTCAGGATACTGACTCGAATGAGGACCGTGATTTGCTTGCGTCTATTATTGATTCTTTAAAACGTGAAATTGATGAAAACAAAGAGGCTAATAAACGTTTGAAGCAAGCAAACGCATCCTTAGCCGAGGAGATAGACAGGCTTAAAGAGTGTGATTATGTAAAAGAAGCTGATCGACGAGTTGCAATAGCTAATGGTTTGGTATATGAACATAAGGTGCTCAACGAACAATATTGTTCTGAAGTAACACACGAAATTCATATGTCAAAACAAAAGATATCGGAACTTGAAGAACAACTACTGCTACATAAACTCCAGATTACCGAGTTAGAGTCGGTTAACAAAGAACAAACTGCGCTTTATAAAACTCGTGAAGAAAAGGATATTGAAAAAATTCTTGATTTGGAAAAGAGAGTCGAAACGTAAACAACATTGTTTACAAAGCGGGTCAGTCTATTCAAACTATGAATATGCTCAATAGAAATATGAAAACAAGTTTCGTTAAGCCTGAATATCTCAAGAACGGTTCAATCTATAAAGCCCGCTCTTTATGATATCGGTTGTTATGTTGATAATCTTGCTCTTATGCTTTCATCGGACTACGACGAAATCATTCGTCATCAAGAAGAAAGTCGATCAAACTTAAGTGATTTAATAAACCTTTCTGATTCTGACAATTATATTAAGTTTGTTCCTCAAAAAGAACTTTCCAAAGAACAAAAGATGTATAATAGTGTTCCACCACCAAGTGATGAACCCCAAAATAAAGTTTCTTTAAAAAGGAGTTTCAAAAAGCAATCAATTTTGTTAGAAAAACAATTTTCGGATGAAAAACGTAAATGGGATGAGAAAAGTAAAAGTGTTCAGCAATTTGAGTTTATAAAACAAGGGGTTTTAAATTTTTACAAAGGTGTCGTCGACTTTGAAAAAGTTTCTAGGGATACCATTTGGAATATTAAACCTAACCCCACAAGTAGAAGTCGTCATTCAACAATGCATTGTTACAACAATTGATGATCTTTCAAAAAATGTGGAAATGTTTTATTAAGCTCTCACTGAGGAAATGTTAACTGATTTAAGTTATGTTAAATCTCTTGAAGATGAAGTTGATTTTCTTCAAACTAAATTAAAGACACAAGAACACCAACTTTCTAACGAAATTGATCGACTTTTGAAGGAATATTTTTATGCTGACCACATGAATGCTATACTTGGTGTGTATACTGATCTTGATCAATACTGTCATGCGCCATGTCTAGTGTCAGAAACGGACGAGAAATGTCGCAATCTTGAAGTAGAGCTTTCGAAACAAATCCAGTCATATAACAAACTTTCGAAAAGTTTTTCCCAACTTGAGAAACACTCCATTTCTCTTAAACTTGCTTTACAAAAAGGTGAAAAATCTCATAATCATAAAAAGTGTCAAGAAATGGCAGCTTCTTCCGTTTGACAATTAAATGAAAAAGGTTTCGAAATAAATGATTTGAAAGCTTAGCTACAAGAAAGGGACATAGCCATACAAGTAAAATGGAAATGAAAATGTAAATGTCATTAAGTAAAAGCGCAAGATTGAAATTTAAAACTAAAAATTAATACTTAAAAATAAATGACGAAAAGGTAAATTTTGAAAACTTAATAAAAATGAAAACTTCAAAAATAAATTTAATTAAAGACAATTAAAAAAATACCATTGGAGCATTAGTCCAATGGGTGGAGCTCTTGTGCTTGAGTCAAATGACCCAAGTTCAATTCCCATCCTTGGCATTTGTTTCAAATAGGTACCCACCTCCGCAAAACCTATGGGCACATTGGAGAGACTTTGTGGAATAAGAGATCGAGGGTCGAGTCTCGGCTCGTCTCACTCCAAGTGTTGCTCCTCTGGGCCAGGAGAGTTGCCGGAGCTATTCCTTGTGGGATGGACAATGGCTGGTGCCAAAAGGCACCCGGGGTTAAGGTGTTCCCGCCAATCTTCACCTTTTTGTGGAAAGACAATTAAAATAAGCTAAAGCAAATCTTGAAAACTTGGTAAAACGAAAAACTTAAACCATCGGAATACACCTAATCGGAATATGATCGGGATATGGCTGTCGGAATACAGTCGGAATAAAACTAAAAGTATCGGAATAATCAAAATGCAAATCTATCGGAATGTCTAAATCGGAATGAGTAAAAAGGAAAGTGATCGGAATACTGGAAAGAAATCCTATCGAAATGTTTAAACTAAAAGCTGTCGGAATATAACACAAAACAAACACGTCGGAAACCCAATCGGAATCCCCTAAACCCTTTTCCGATCAAACGATCGAAATACTAGTGAGGGTGTCGGAATGCAGATCGGAAAGGGGAAACCCTCCTCCGATTGGAAAGAAATTCGTAATAAGCAATGAAATAAGCTAACTCTAATAAGCACAAATCAAAACTTAACGAACTAGTTAATGAAAATAACTAAATAAGCACAAATAAAAACTTACAAAACTTTAAATAAACAACTTTTTAAATCAAACTTTAAAAATATTAAATCTTTAATAAAACTTCAAAACAAATAAGCTAAATACAAATTAAGCCAGTAAGCATGTCAAGCTCAAAGCTAAATTCGTATAAAAACTTAGAGATGAGTAAAAAGATAAACTTTTTAATCACATGAACACTAAGATGAAACAAATTCAATGATTATCACGAATCAAAGATAAACAAAATAAAGAAAGGTAGAAGAAGATGATTAAAAACTTGAATTAAAAAGATTAAAGATCAAAGATTTAACACAAGATTAAAGAAAAAGCTTGAAGAACATTAAGGAAAACTAGAGAGAAAAAGTATATTAATCTACTCCTACTTACCTTACAAAAATAAAACTAAAAACTACTACTAGCTAACCACCCTCCTAATGACACATTAGGAGGGTATTTATAGGAGGAGTACATGTCATGATGCTTTCTTCTTTCTTTCTTCTTGTCTCGACTCGATTTAAATTCTTTGTCTTTCTCGACGTTGTCTCGGGATTTGTCGATATAAATTGAACTTGTCTTATAATTTCGTCAATAATTAGACTTGAGTTCTTCGACTTCATTAAATTTCTGTCTTTAGACTTTTTCTTCGATAAATCTTTAGAATAGGCCTTGGACTTCCGTTCTTTTTTCACTCTTGATCTTTTGACTTCGTCTTTTCTCGTTTTCATCGATAAAAGCCCGCGAAAGCCCGTGTATTCTTCCTTTTTCATCTTTTGGTCCTAAAACACAATAAAAACACAAACCACGCATAATTCCGACATTTATGACATAAAATACATGTTTTGGCTTGGTTATTATTATAGTTAAGCGGTAAAAGGATGGGTGTTTTCACACCTATCAAATCCCCTACACTTGACCATTGCAATGCCCTCATGCAATGCATTAATTACAAAGCAGGATTTACATTTTTCATTATAATTAATCCACCTTGGCCTTTATTAAAGAGATAGAAAATTATAAAATATTCAAAGGAAGAAAACAAGTAAAAAGATCAAAAACTTACCTTAGGGTTTTGGAATGTCATGAATGTTTATCATCCTCAAGTTTCGCGTTCCCCATACCAAGCTTAAAAACGAGATCATTGTTATTATAAGTTAGCAAACTATCACAAACTCATGTGGGCCAATTATTTACTTAGACTCCCTTATTCCTAGGTGTATCTCTTATATTTTATTATTGTCTTGAATGATCACGAGGATGCATTGTTGACTTATTTCGATAATTTATTAGGCTAAAAATAAAGTGGGACGATTTAATCAATAGTTAGCTAAAGGACAAAATCTTTTAAAACTGCTTCTCGGGACCTCATAAAGTTCATATCTTGGCATAACTCTCTTCACGATTTGAGACCTTTCTCGGACCGATATTTGGCAGCAATTTCATACTTCAAATCTTGAGAGACGTTCATGAAATAATGGTCTTCTCTTCATAATAGGAATTTCTTCACTTGAAGTTTTGAGAGATTCTTCATACTTGGACCATGACTTCTTCATATTTCTCCAATCTTTATTTGGGATTTTTGATATACAACGATCTGCCTCCTTTTAGGACTTGGATCTATTTATCCTCATACCTTGCTAGGGTCTTTATGGATAGACTTCTCCATGATCTTTGGGGGAGTATTTGTGTAACACCCCATTTTGGAAATGGAATATTACGCATATCATGGCGTGTCATCAAAGCATACAAGGATAAATGTCTAAGCATTATTCAACCATAAAAGGGAAATACCGAAATCAAACATCGGTACCCCAAAGTAAAGCTCATCACACACAAACATAAATACTGTAAAAGGAAAGGACGAAACAATGTCCATAGCAACTGTATCAAAGTAAAGGAACTGCATAAAGTAAATAAAGACAGTAAAGCTTCCAGTCCATATGCACCTACGTTGAGATCTACGAGCGTCCCTGAGTACCTGCCGTTTTGGGAACATGAAAAGGAAAACGGCTGAGCAAGACGCTCAGTGCACGGATGTACAATATAGCATGAAATAGGATAAGCATGTAACATATAACAGCGGAAGACTAAGTACTGAGTAAACTGGTTAAGTATCAAGAAAACTGGTTTTATAGTTTGAAAAGCCTTATGTTTATCTTGTGAAAACTGTTTTAACATATAAATACCATAGCCCATATAGGTCATGAAAAGGTCACGTGCATGAATACTTGGAGGGGTGACCTCATCATGCTGATTAGAGGGGATGCCTCTAATCAATATACTGATTTGGGTAGGAGGGATCAGCTCCTTGTGAAGGGTTCAAGGCACACACCACATTCACCATGATAAACTGAATAAAACATGTAACTAGGATGCACCCATACGCCCCACATGATATAATAATATGGCCAAAACTGAAAGGGACGCCACGAGCAATCACTCCGCCGTGGGGAAGTCATAACATCGGTGCCTCCAATGCTATGGTTATGGTACCTCCATAACTAGGTGAAACTGGTCATGCTTGTATATGGCTATAGATTATGCTAATTAAACATAAGCAGTTCTAAACAATAAAACAAATACTGGGGAAAACAGTTGGCTGCATACGGGGAAATCCTAATAAGGAAGGAATGTCCATACTGAAAGGACGGGAATCCGTACCTCAAGTCCAGTGAATGAACGGAAGAAAGACTCCTACTTCTGGATCACTAACGCTACATGAATACACACGTGTATAAGTATCGATTCACTGATTACGTACTGGGTTTTGTGTCTCATTTTAGCTGATTTGGTATGTTTTAGGTCCTGGTTCACTGTTTAAAGCCTTAAACTGTGTTTATCTAGTATTCTGATTAATCTGATTAAGTATTACTGGTGTTTCATGTATTATTAAACTTACTGTGTAATAATAAGTAACTTTCCAAAAATAGCAGGTTTCCAAAAATAGAAAGTTTCCAAAAATAGAAAGTTTCCAAAAATAGAAAGTTACCAAAAATAGAAAGTTTCCAAAAATAGAAAGTTTCCAAAAATAGAAAGTTTCCAAAAATAGAAAGTTTCCTAAAATAGAATTTACTGCTTAAAATAGATTAGTTTCTAAAAATAGAAAGTTTCCAAAAATAGATCAGCTGCCTTAATTAAATAAGTTTCCATATATAGAAGGTTTCCATGATTAGATTAGCTGCCTGAAATAGATTGATTTCCATATATAGAAGGTTTCCATAATTAGATTAGTTGCCTTATTTAATTAAGTTTCTATAAATAGAAGTTTCCATAATTAGAATTAAGCTGGTTACATAAGCTAACATATAAGTCTAAGTGTTATAAGCTTATTTCTTAAGTCATATGATATAGTGTATAGTTTAATTATTATTTCATGTATTTTAATTAAACTATAGGTTAAGCATTTTAATTAAAGTATAACATGTATTAATTAAAATGAAATAAAATACTTAGGTTAAAATGTGTATTATTATTATTAATAATATAACCTAAGTCATGTCTAAATTAATTAATTATAGGCATGTTTTAATAATTAATTAATTATAACTTATAACATAAAATACTTAGGTTAAATTAATGTCATGATAAACTAATAATTAAAATAACCTAAGTCATGATTTAATTAATATTTCATGTTATTAATTAATTATATCCTAAGTTCATGATTCATAAAAATTAACATGTAACATAGATCATGATTTAACCAACGAACCATGAATCGGGCATGAATTCGACACCGTACCCCGAGCCAAACCCGGGGCACACGTGTCTCCTTGCTGCCGTGGGTCCCACATGAGCCAACCAAGACCAAAAATGGTCTTGGTGGTGGCGGCAATAGCAAACCAAACCCCCCTCGGGTTTGTTTGCTAGGCGGCCAAACATAACACCCCTTTTAAATCATTCTTTGATTTTATTTAATACCAAAACATGTTAGATCAATGATTAATTACCATGTTTTAATAAGAAAAATAATAACATGTTCATGAAAATAATCAAAGATTAAAAGAATTAAAAAGAATTAAAAAGAAGGGTTAGAAAGGTATACCACTATGTAGCTTGGAAAAAGGATGAACAAACACGGTTTCTAACACTTGTTTTTAAGATCAAAATCAAACAAATCACCCTCCTATGGTGGTGTAAGGTGGCGGCACAAAAGGAGAAAAAAGGAGAGGAGAAAAACTCTTTTAGGGTTTTTGTTTATTTCCTTGTAAAAGTGAAATGAAAACATGTTTTTACCATAACCCCCCCTTAACTTGTAAAAGTCCATGGGCTAAGCCCATTACTTGTTGTGTGCCGTGGGTATGGGGGCCCCACATGGGGTACCCGTACCTTTCTCGTGTCCCGATGTTTCGTGTTCGTTCGTGGTTAAACGTGCTCGTGTTTAAGGTGTTTCTGTTTCACCAAACGTGTCGTTTATCGTAAACTTAACGCTCGTAATTATATTATAAGTATTTACGTAATTATTCTAGTTAGTATTTTAAATGGTGATCATGATTTAATTATGTTCACGTGATATATTTATTAACTGTTTATCATGAGTTCGTACGTAATCGATACTTGTCATGTCATACACGTATGCACTTGCTTGATTATTAGCACATGAATGTGATCAATACTACATGAGGTAAGTTTTAATCTAGAACGTACGATCTTAAGGGCACTATTCATGGTAAAAGCATGCGGGTTTTACAATTCTTCCCCCCTAAAAAGAATAATTCGTCCCCGAATTATAGATAAAGTAAGCTGAAAAGAAGTGACATACCCGAACTCAAAATATGAAGTGAGGGTAAGAAGCCCGGATAGACTCCTCTGTTTCCCAAGTGGCTTCCCGCTCGGTATGGTCCCTCCAAAGGATTTTGACGAAAGGAATCGTCTTCCTTCTCATGACTCGTTCTTGCCTGTCGAGTACTCGTTCGGGTTCTTCTATAAAGGTGAGATCTTCACGTATCTGTTCCAGTGGATACTGAACCATGTGAAGGGGATGATAATTGTACCCTCTGAGTAAGGACACATGGAACACGTTATGCACGTGCGAAAGCTGAGGAGGTAACGCCAATCAGTAAGATACTTCACCGATTCGTTCAACGATATCAAATGGTCCGATGAGCCGAGGACTGAGTTTTCCTTTGATCCCGAAGCGTTTAACACCACGTGCCGGCGAAACCTTGAGGAAGACGTGATCTCCCACATTAAAATGTATGTCCCTACGATGCTTATCGGCGTAACTCTTCTGACGTGACCGTGCTTCTTGCAACTTCTGTTTAGCTACCTCAATCTTCTCATTGGTCATTTCTATAATCTCTGGTCCTTCGAGTGTTCGCTCTCCCACTTGATCCCAGCAAGTTGGAGCACGACACTTTCTGCCATACAACATTTCAAAAGGAGCACATTTGATACTTGCGTGCCAGCTGTTGTTGTATGCAAACTCGACTAAACAGATGTAATCGTCCCACTCACCTGTCCATTCCAACGCACACGACCTTAACATATCTTCCAATGTCTGAATTGTTCGCTCCGATTGTCCGTCCGTTTGAGGATGAAAGGCTGTGCTCAGCTTAAGTTGTGTACCCCAAGCTTTTTGCAGACCTTTCCAGAATCGCGACGTGAAACGAGGATCTCTGTCTGAGACGATGCTGGAGGGAGTGCCGTGGAGTCTCATGATCTCCCTTCTGTACGTATCTGCGAGTTTACTTACCGGATCTTCCTTGCGTATCGGTAAGAAATGAGCTGATTTGGTGAGTCGATCAACAATGACCCAAATAGCATCGTGCTTCTTCTTGGTAGGCGGAAGACCGGTAAAAAAATCCATGGTGATTTTGTCCCACTTCCACTCTGGAATATCCAACGGTTGAAGGAGACCGCCAGATCGCTGATGTTCAATCTTAACCTGCTGACAGGTAAGACATTTGGAAACATACGTGGCTACATCCTGTTTCATACCACTCCACCAAAAGTGCTGTCTGATGTCATGGTACATTTTTGTCGACCCAGGATGTATAGAAAATGGGGAGCTGTGAGCTTCAGCTAACAATGCTTCCCGGAGTTCTGGATTGTCAGGAACACAAAGTCTCGTGCCCTGCCAAATGATACCGTCTGCGTCCATTCTGAATTCTGTCTGCTTCTCCAAATTCTGAATTATCGCCCAAATCTCTCCATCATCCTTCTGCGCTTCCTTGATCCTAGTCAGTAACTCAGGTTCTACTCTAAGATTCGCCCAGTATCCGTGCTGCCCACGTACCATGATTTCGATGTCTAGCCGCTCCAAATCTCTTATGTTTTGTTCCTTGATCTCAATGCCGTTTATCATTCCGGACTTTCTGCTGAGTGCATCTGCTACTACATTAGCTTTCCCGGGATGATACTGTAGGTTAATATCATAATCCTTCAACAGTTCCAACCATCTCCTTTGTCTCATGTTCAATTCTCGCTGTGTGAAGATATACTTCAAGCTCTTGTGATCCGTGAAAATGTCGCATGATTCTCCGTATAAGTAATGCCTCCATATCTTCAATGCGAACACCACTGCAGCAAGTTCCAGGTCATGCGTAGGGTAGTTTTCTTCATAGGGCTTAAGCTGCCATGAAGCATACGCGATCACTTTCCCATGTTGCATGAGAACACAGCTCAGTCCCTTCCCCGATGCATCGCTATAGATCTGAAATCCACCTGTACCAGATGGGAGAGTAAGAATAGGTGCAGATACTAACTTCTGCTTTAGGTCTTCGAAGCTCTTCTCTCGTTCTTCCGTCCAGACGAATTTCTCTCCTTTTCGCATCAGTTTGGTGAGAGGAAATGCCAGGCGGGAAAAGTTCTCCACGAATCTTCGATAATATCCAGCTAAGCCTAAGAAACTGCGGACTTCTGTCGCTGATGTTGGTCTTGGCCATTTAGTGATAGCCTCAACCTTCGCTGGGTCCATAGTGATCCCTTCTGCTGATACAATGTGACCTAAGAATGCCACCTTGTTTAACCAGAACTCACACTTGGAGAATTTCGCATACAGCTGCTTCTGACGAAGAATCTGTAGTACAGTACGGAGATGATCTTCGTGTTCCTCCGTGGACTTTGAGAATATCAAGATGTCATCGATGAATACAATGACAAATTTATCAAGGAATTCATGGAAGATTCTGTTCATCAGATCCATGAATACTGCTGGAGCGTTAGTCAGGCCGAATGGCATGACCACGAACTCATAATGGCCATAGCGGGTACGAAAAGCAGTCTTGGCAATATCCTGCTCTTTAACCCTTAGCTGATGGTAGCCTGACCTTAGATCGATCTTTGAGAAGTGTTTGGCTCCTTGAAGTTGGTCAAACAGATCGTCTATACGTGGCAGTGGATATCTATTGCGGATGGTAATCTTATTAAGTTCACGGTAGTCAATGCAAAGTCGCATGCTGCCGTCCTTCTTCTTAACGAACAAGACCGGTGCGCCCCATGGAGATGCGCTTAGTCTAATGAACCCTCGTTCAAGAAGTTCCTGCAGTTGGTCCTTCAGTTCTTTTAGCTCTATGGGAGCCATACGATACGGAGCCTTAGAGATCGGCTCAGCTCCTGGAACAAGGTCGATGTTGAACTCCACTTCTCTTGCAGGTGGTATGCCTGGAAGTTCATCTGGGAAGACGTCTTGAAATTCTGAGACTACCGGTTGATCCTGAATCGATGGGGATTCAGCATCCATGTCATGAACCGTAGCTAGATAACCGTCGCAGCCATGTGACAGTAATGCACGTGCTTGCAAGGTAGATATGACTTGTACAGATCGCCCGGGTATGAACCCGTTATGGATGTACTCTGGTGCATTAATGTCGCCGAAGATCACCCGATATGAGTGGCAGTCTATGGTAGCATGATGCCTGGATAGCCAGTCCATGCCAAGAATCATATCGAACTCAATCATGTCTAGGGGAAGTGCATCTACTGCACGAACTTTATCGTCAAACTCTAGAGGAAGACTCTTGTATACATGAGTTATTAATACAGAGTCCCTTAGAGGCGTGGAAATGGTAAGCTTATTTTCTAATGGCAAGGGAAGTGTCCTGATGTTCTTAGCATAAGTAGTGGAAACAACTGAATGAGTGGCACCCGTTTCGAAAAGAACACATGCAGCCTGGCCGTACATATACAAAATTCCAGTAATGGTACCTGTAGATTTGTTTGCCTGGTCCCACGATGTCGTGTAGACACGCCCAGAGGTAGGAGGCGGTTTAGTATCAGCATGACCCGAAGTACCCTCCATTTCACCCCTACGGCAATATCTCATACGATGGCCAGGGAGGCCGCACTTGTAGCACGCGTCGGAGTCACGACGACATGGGCCAGGGTGTCTGCGATGGCAAGTGCTGCAAAGAGGATGAGTGAATCCTCCAGCAGGAGTCCTTGCTTGCTGAGGGCCTGCTGATGACAAAACGTGTTAAGAATAAGGTATATGCACGAGTATAGGACGTAAGCGTCATAAGATGTTTACCAGTGTTAGCTGAACGGTTGGGCTGAGAACCCCTGTGGTTCTGGTCCCTTCCGTTACCGTGGTTCCTGGTAGAGATTAATATAGTGTCAGCATGAGAGACATAACATGAAATCATAAGAAGATGCATAAATAGTAGGACCTGCTGTTGTTGGAGTGTCCCGCATTGTTACGGTAATTATCATTACCGTTGCGCCTTTCCACAACAGAACGGTCGTTAGAGTGACCGTTTCCTTTGGGCTGATTGGGCTGCTGCTGAGTAGCCGGCTGAGACCGGTCCCCAGTTTTCTGCCTGGAAGATACAGTTTAAGAGATGATTATAGAACATATAACGATAGGATGCGGTCTGGTTAACGCTAGAACATGAAATGTTTTACCTCTTGTCGGGTCTTTCAGCTTCCCCGAACTCATCGCGTTCCTGCAACATCTCAAGCTTCCTTGCTGCGTCGGCCACTTGTGCTACTGTATTGAACGTAGCACATACTAGATTGTTCGCAACCGAGGTGCGAAGTGCCCACCTAAAATGGTGTGCCTGCTCCTCAGGAGTACCAGCCGCTGCTCCTAGAAAACCAGCTAGGCGAAGAAAGCGCTGCATGAATTCGTTGCTATTCTCGCCCTGTCTCTGACGTATCCCGTGGTATTCACGCTTGAGTTTGTCCTGCTCTGCCTTAGGAAAGAACTGTTCCATCACTCTCTCCTTGAATTGGGCCCATGTCAAACTAGCGACCCATTCATCACCTCCTTCTGACTGCGTCAAAGCTAGCCACCAGTTGAGTACATCGCCTTCAAACCTGTAGCATGCCAATCTTGCCTTGAAGGCGGGGTCACATCCCATAGCATTGAAGATTTTCTCAATGTGAGTCAGCCAGCTTTCAGCATCGCTGGGGCTATCAGTCTTTTCAAAAGCTCTAGGACGGAGCTTGTTAAATCTTTCCAACCATACCGCTAGAGTCACTGGGGAGGAGGAGGAGGAGGTGCCTGATTCTGCGGCTGCTGATTATTGGCAGCTTGGACTTCAGCACGAATGTCATTCCTCAGTTGAGGAAGTAAGGCTTGCATGGCAGCCTGAATTGCAGCATTGAGCTGCTCTTGCTCGCGTGTGAGAACCATCTGACAGTATAACATAAAACATATGATTAACAGTTCAAACATAAAATATAAAAAAAAAATAATTTTATGCCAAAAATTTCACGAGAAAAATTTTATGCAAGAAAATCTTTGTATGAATGCGTGATGCAGTTTTATGAAATCTTTGATGCTCGAGAGTGAACGCCTCCGGTCAGTTCACTCAAAATAAAAGACATATCGAGGGGACGCCTATGGGTCGGTCCCAAATCTAAAAGTTTCGATAAAACACATGCGACTAAATAGGGCCAGTCCTGTACCAACCATTACTTAGTCAAAAACCCTGTAACAATGACATGTATATGTATGCTTAAAAATGATGAATGCATGAAAACAACTGTCAGTTCTAGGAAGACCGTAGTGACTACCCACTAATCACAGGTCATATTTGAGAGCCTACAGGTCGAAGCCTTGGCTCTGATACCATAATTGTAACACCCCATTTTGGAAATGGAATATTACGCATATCATGGCGTGTCATCAAAGCATACAAGGATAAATGTCTAAGCATTATTCAACCATAAAAGGGAAATACCGGAATCAAACATCGGTACCCCAAAGTAAAGCTCATCACACACAAACATAAATACTGTAAAAGGAAAGGACGAAACAATGTCCATAGCAACTGTATCAAAGTAAAGGAAATGCATAAAGTAAAGAAAGACAGTAAAGCTTCCAGTCCATATGCACCTACGTTGAGATCTACGAGCGTCCCTGAGTACCTGCCGTTTTGGGAACATGAAAAGGAAAACGGCTGAGCAAGACGCTCAGTGCACGGATGTACAATATAGCATGAAATAGGATAAGCATGTAACATATAACAGCGGAAGACTAAGTACTGAGTAAACTGGTTAAGTATCAAGAAAACTGGTTTTATAGTTTGAAAAGCCTTATGTTTATCTTGTGAAAACTGTTTTAACATATAAATACCATAGCCCATATAGGTCATGAAAAGGTCACGTGCATGAATACTTGGAGGGGTGACCTCATCATGCTGATTAGAGGGGATGCCTCTAATCAATATACTGATTTGGGTAGGAGGGATCAGCTCCTTGTGAAGGGTTCAAGGCACACACCACATTCACCATGATAAACTGAATAAAACATGTAACTAGGATGCACCCATACGCCCCACATGATATAATAATATGGCCAAAACTGAAAGGGACGCCACGAGCAATCACTCCGCCGTGGGGAAGTCATAACATCGGTGCCTCCAATGCTATGGTTATGGTACCTCCATAACTAGGTGAAACTGGTCATGCTTGTATATGGCTATAGATTATGCTAATTAAACATAAGCAGTTCTAAACAATAAAACAAATACTGGGGAAAACAGTTGGCTGCATACGGGGAAATCCTAATAAGGAAGGAATGTCCATACTGAAAGGACGGGAATCCGTACCTCAAGTCCAGTGAATGAACGGAAGAAAGACTCCTACTTCTGGATCACTAACGCTACATGAATACACACGTGTATAAGTATCGATTCACTGATTACGTACTGGGTTTTGTGTCTCATTTTAGCTGATTTGGTATGTTTTAGGTCCTGGTTCACTGTTTAAAGCCTTAAACTGTGTTTATCTAGTATTCTGATTAATCTGATTAAGTATTACTGGTGTTTCATGTATTATTAAACTTACTGTGTAATAATAAGTAACTTTCCAAAAATAGCAGGTTTCCAAAAATAGAAAGTTTCCAAAAATAGAAAGTTTCCAAAAATAGAAAGTTACCAAAAATAGAAAGTTTCCAAAAATAGAAAGTTTCCAAAAATAGAAAGTTTCCAAAAATAGAAAGTTTCCTAAAATAGAATTTACTGCTTAAAATAGATTAGTTTCTAAAAATAGAAAGTTTCCAAAAATAGATCAGCTGCCTTAATTAAATAAGTTTCCATATATAGAAGGTTTCCATGATTAGATTAGCTGCCTGAAATAGATTGATTTCCATATATAGAAGGTTTCCATAATTAGATTAGTTGCCTTATTTAATTAAGTTTCTATAAATAGAAGTTTCCATAATTAGAATTAAGCTGGTTACATAAGCTAACATATAAGTCTAAGTGTTATAAGCTTATTTCTTAAGTCATATGATATAGTGTATAGTTTAATTATTATTTCATGTATTTTAATTAAACTATAGGTTAAGCATTTTAATTAAAGTATAACATGTATTAATTAAAATGAAATAAAATACTTAGGTTAAAATGTGTATTATTATTATTAATAATATAACCTAAGTCATGTCTAAATTAATTAATTATAGGCATGTTTTAATAATTAATTAATTATAACTTATAACATAAAATACTTAGGTTAAATTAATGTCATGATAAACTAATAATTAAAATAACCTAAGTCATGATTTAATTAATATTTCATGTTATTAATTAATTATATCCTAAGTTCATGATTCATAAAAATTAACATGTAACATAGATCATGATTTAACCAACGAACCATGAATCGGGCATGAATTCGACACCGTACCCCGAGCCAAACCCGGGGCACACGTGTCTCCTTGCTGCCGTGGGTCCCACATGAGCCAACCAAGACCAAAAATGGTCTTGGTGGTGGCGGCAATAGCAAACCAAACCCCCCTCGGGTTTGTTTGCTAGGCGGCCAAACATAACACCCCTTTTAAATCATTCTTTGATTTTATTTAATACCAAAACATGTTAGATCAATGATTAATTACCATGTTTTAATAAGAAAAATAATAACATGTTCATGAAAATAATCAAAGATTAAAAGAATTAAAAAGAATTAAAAAGAAGGGTTAGAAAGGTATACCACTATGTAGCTTGGAAAAAGGATGAACAAACACGGTTTCTAACACTTGTTTTTAAGATCAAAATCAAACAAATCACCCTCCTATGGTGGTGTAAGGTGGCGGCACAAAAGGAGAAAAAAGGAGAGGAGAAAAACTCTTTTAGGGTTTTTGTTTATTTCCTTGTAAAAGTGAAATGAAAACATGTTTTTACCATAACCCCCCCTTAACTTGTAAAAGTCCATGGGCTAAGCCCATTACTTGTTGTGTGCCGTGGGTATGGGGGCCCCACATGGGGTACCCGTACCTTTCTCGTGTCCCGATGTTTCGTGTTCGTTCGTGGTTAAACGTGCTCGTGTTTAAGGTGTTTCTGTTTCACCAAACGTGTCGTTTATCGTAAACTTAACGCTCGTAATTATATTATAAGTATTTACGTAATTATTCTAGTTAGTATTTTAAATGGTGATCATGATTTAATTATGTTCACGTGATATATTTATTAACTGTTTATCATGAGTTCGTACGTAATCGATACTTGTCATGTCATACACGTATGCACTTGCTTGATTATTAGCACATGAATGTGATCAATACTACATGAGGTAAGTTTTAATCTAGAACGTACGATCTTAAGGGCACTATTCATGGTAAAAGCATGCGGGTTTTACAATTTGCTTTTCGTCGTGTGTCTCGATCCTTCATATTGATTTTTGATAAATGATTCTTCACATCACTTGGGATCTTTAGCAACAAAATGTAGCCCTCATGCCTTGTTAGGGCCTTTTCGGACTCGCCAATCTTCGCATCCCGCTTCAATAAGTTATGCCTTGGCTATGAACTCTAATTAATACCGAGCAACTTTTAAACGATCTTGGGATAGAAGCTAAGTAACTTTTCAAATCGTACAACCTTACTTATTGCAATTAAATTTATTAGCAAGCGATGGGAGAAAAAGCTTTATAATCAACTCACATAAATTCATGAAAGAATACCAAACTTATAATTGACTCTATCATCTCTCGTTCTCCACAATTTAAAATCTCAAAGAATGAGACTCGTGAATGCTTAGCCAATTAAATCAAAGTTTTGGGTTTTCAAGTCATCTATAGGATCTTGCAACTTCTTAGACTTTTTCAAGTTTAGAATTCGCATTTTAAAGTTCCCTTGATAAACGACTTTCTAGGATCAATTATAGGAACTTGCGAAAAGTTTTTGTTCTTAACCCGTAAGAGTTAAGACTTTCGCGTTTTAAAGTTCCCTATATAAAAGCCTAGCAAAACTTGACTTAAACACGTTAAGGATACTAGCTAGAGTAAACTTAGATAAGTAAACTCGGGTTGAGTCAAAAGATTCATGACGTTGAAAAATTAAAACCACTTTATTAAAAATTTATTCTAACAAAGAAAGAAAATAACTATACAAAGGTAAATACTAATAGGCCAAAATAGATCAAAAATTTTGAAAAATATCGAAAAATCAATTTTCCGGTTAAAATGAGGACAAATAGATGGAAAAGCCCACTTAACTTCGATAGAAGTCCCCCTACACTTAATATAAACATTTTCCTCAATGTTTAAGCATGTGGGAGTAAACTCCCCTACACTTAGGACATTGTGTACGTTGTTTAAATCTTGCTAAGGGAGAGACAACTAAAGTGATTCCTATTTTAATATTAAAGAATATAAAATAGTGAATCAAAAGAGTTTAGGATAGAACCGGGAAGACGGGTACACGGGATCACGGTTCGTCAAAGGTCATCAAGAATGGATCTTTGAAAGCTCGAATCCTTGCACATGATAAGAAAGAAAACAACAAACACATGCTAGGGTCTCCCCCTACACTTATTATAAAAACATATAAAAGGATAGATATTGCGGGTTGCCTCCCGAGAAGCACTTGTTTTTGTTAACCGAGTCGTGAGCCTGACTCGACCTTGATTAGCATGGAAAGAAACTTGAAACACATCCACCGGGATCAAATACATGGTTTTCATCCATCAAGTAGCACAATCTTAAGGCGAACAAGGCAAGCCAAAGAAGAGTAGGCAAGGTTCCCTTAGCAGTTGTTGAGCACGGTGGTAGCAAGGGTGATGAGGTGCAAGCATATCTCCATAAGTTCTAAAAATCTTTCCTTTTATTTCATCAGATGGATACTGAGATGGCTTAAAAATTGCAATACCGGGATCGAACACCTTTTCCTTTAGAGGAAAATAACACTCGGGCTCAGTAGACCTTGAAGAGGATCCGCTCATAAATCACACAATCTCATCCTCAGAAGGTGGATAGAGAGGTGTCAAGACATAGGTACTGCGGATATCGGTGTCAGCCGGCTTCTTCTCCTTTGAAACAGGTTTCTTCATATCCAAAGGAGGATAAAGAGCATCATCAAAGTCCAAAGGAGGAGAATCATTCTCATTTGGGAAGTAGGTATTGAGGAAAGTGGCAAAATCTTCCTCAAATGAGTAATTATCCAAAGTATCAATAGTGTTTGGTGGAGGATCTTCATCAAAAGTAGGATTAAGGTCATCATGAGAAGAATCACTCGAGAGAGTATCAACATCATCAAAATCAGCATAAGTTGGCATGTCTGGATACTCTGAAACAGAATTATCATAATCATCCCCATCGGAACTAGAATCATCATAGATCGGTGGAGAATCATAAATTGGTGGGGGATCCACATTGGAGAGAGAATCATCCATATCATCTTTAAACAGTGGATTATCATAACACGAATCGAAAAGAGGATTGTTGTAGACGACAAAATCATCAAGCACATTAATCATATTCGTTGATTCTCTTTCATTTGATTTGGTTGTGATCTTCCCTATTTTAAAAACTTGTGCGTCATTCCCGACCCTTAAGATTAACTCACCTTCGGCAACATCGACTAAGGCTTTTCCGGTTCTCAAGAATGGACGACCAAGTATTAACGGAATACGAGGGTCCATTTCATAATAAACAACAACAAAGTTGACAGGAAAAGTGAAGGTGCCAACTTTAATGAACACATCTTCGGCAATACCAACGAGGTAAGCGAGAGTGCGATTTGCAAGCTCAAGAGTCATCTTTGTTGGTGTAAGGTCGGGTAATGATAGCTTTTTCCACACACTTAATGGCATCAAATTAATACTTGCCCCTAGATCGGCTAAGGCAGTGAATTCTTCCTCTTTGTTAAAAATGCAAGGCAACACAAAATGACCAGGATCTCCAAGTTTTTCCGGAAGTTCTTTAAGAATAACTGCAGAACAATTTTCATTTAGGTGTGTATTGACAAACTCAACCATCTTTTCCTTCTTGTTAAGCAATCCTTGAATGCTTTGACAAATTTCGACATTTGGACAAGTGCTTCAACGAGGCTAATGTTGAAATTCATTTAAGAGATCATCTTCATAAAAGAAGTGACTTGAGCATCCTCTTTCGTAAGCAATTTGCACTTGTCTAACCAAGAAGGATAAGGGGTGTTGGGTTTAGGTGGTGTAGGTGTAGCAGGTAAAGGTTGAGATGTTGAAGGTGTAGAGGTGGTTGGTGGGGTTAGTGGCGGGTTTTGTTTGGGTACCTCTTTATTAATAGGTGGAGACGGTAATGGAGAACTAGTACTAGGTGTGTTAGTAGGAGGGATAAATGGGGGTGGAGGAGGTGTAGATGGAGTAACGGGAGGAGGGATAGAAGGTCCTACTAGAGTTGCTCCACTTCGGGTAGTAATAGCACTCAAATTTGCTCTAGGGTTTGTTTCGATGTTAGAAGGAAGAGCACCTTGGGGGCGAAGGGTTTGTAACATTTGAACAAATTTCCTATCTGTGGACTCTTGAATTTGTCTAGTAGATTCTTGCATTGCTTGCATGATTTTCTCATGTTCACTCAATTTTTGCAAAACCAAGTCCATTGGCGGATGAGGTAAACTGAACCCTTGTTGAAAACATTGGTTTGGGTATTGGTTATAAGGTGGAAAACCTTGAGGATTGAAACCTTGGTTTAGAAAGCCTTGATTTTGCATGTGAAAGTTTCCCTGATTTGCATTTGAGCCCCTCACATTGGCATTACCTTGAAAATTAGCTCTTGGCGTCCCTTGGTTGTTTTAGTTAGGTTGTGGTGGTCTTTGTTGAAAACCGGGTGGAGCCAAATAATTTGTCGAGTTGTAAGACAAGTGATTAACATCGACATTAGGCTTGAAATGAACTCTCTCGGTGTTTTTGCAAGCATACACTTCCCCGTGAGGTTGATCATAAGCTTTATCACAATTAGCATAAGAGTGTGGCCCACCACAAGTTTCACAAGTTATATTAATAGCATTGTTGTTTTTGGCATTGTTAACGGCTTGTAAAGCAAGTGCTTCAACAATCGTAGTAAGCTTATCAAGTCTCCTTTCGGTGTCACTAGTGCTAGCACTAGCCACATTAGCCCGAACACTTTTGGTTTACACTTTAGATTTATTCTCAATAATATCCCATGCGGCATTAGAAGACTTAACCAAAATATTACCCCCCGAGGCACTATTTAGTGAATCTTGGTCATTCATGCTTAAACCATTGTAAAAAGTGTTAATTTGATGCACTTTTGTGAAACCATGTTGTGGACACTCTCTTAAAAGTTCCTTAAAACGGTCCCAAGATTCACTAAATGTCTCACCGTACTTTTGTTCAAAGTTAATGATTTCATTCCGCAAAGCGGTAGTACGTGAGGGTGGGAAAAAGTAGTTGATGAATTTGGTCTCTAAATCCGACCACGTAAGAATACTTTGTGGCGATTCCTTATCAAGCCAATGCCGGGCTTGTCCCTCTAATGAGAAAGGAAAAAGTTGCAAGCGAATTACCTCTTGTGAAACCCCATTAAACTTGACCGTATTAGTGAGTTGAAGAAACCTTTTAATATGGTCATGAGGATCATCAAGTGTACGCCCCAAGAATGGTTGAGCAGAGACCATTTGAATGAAGCCGGATTTGAGCTCAAAGTTGTTGGCTCCAATCTCGGGTATGACAATAGCATCGGTGTTGCCCTCTACGTGCGATTACAAAAGCTCGATCATTGGTCGATTGTCCATTGTGACAATAGGTTGAGTTTCGACTTCGGCTTGAATTGCTTTCTTCTTACGAGCACGGGTACGCATACACACCTACAAAAAGAAAAGAAAGATAGACAAGAAATATTTTCGGTTTATTTTATGTTTTTCTATTTTTTCGGATTTTTGAAAATTTTATATTTTTTAGGATTTTTGAAAATTTTTGAAAATTAGATAAGAAAAATAACGTTCAAAAGTGAACGGATCCCAAAATCCAACGCGTCTCTCACTAAAAACCGTTAATCTTAACGAAAAGAGCCGGCAGCGGCGCCATTTAATAACTAGATTTTACTTAGTTATGAAAGATTCGTTGTTCCAGTCTTTTCGAATTGATTATTGGTTTAAGTGCGACTCAGTTGTTCTTGGTGGAATATAAAGGGAAATGTTATCTATTTTAAACTACAAGTAAAATGGAAATGCAAATGTAAATGTCGTTAAGTAAAAGCGGAAGATTGAAATTTAAAACTAAAAATTTATACTTAAAAATAAATGACGAAAAGGTAAATTTTGAAAACTTAATAAAAATGAAAACTTCAAAAATAAATTTAATTAAAGACAATTAAAATAAGCTAAAAGCAAATCTTGAAAACTTGATAAAACGAAAAAATTAAACCATCGAAATACACCTAATCGGAATATGATCGGAATATGGCTGTCGGAATACAGTCGGAATAAAACTAAAAGTATCGGAATAATCAAAATGCAAATCTATCGGAATGTCTAAATCGGAATGAGTAAAAAGGAAAGTGATCGGAATAATGGAAAGAAATCCTATCGGAATGTTTAAACTAAAAGTTGTCAGAATATAACACAAAACAAACACGTCGGAATCCCAATCGGAATCCCCTAAACCCTTTTCCGATCAAACGTTCAGAATACTAGTGAGGGTGTCAGAATGCAGATCGGAAAGGGGAAACCCTCTTCCGATTGGAAAGAAATTCGTAATAAGCAATGAAATAAGCTAACTCTAATAAGCACAAATCAAAACTTAACTAACTAGTTAATGAAAATAACTAAATAAGCACAAATAAAAACTTACAAAACTTAAAATAAGCAACTTTTTAAATCAAACTTTAAAAATACTAAATATTTAATAAAACTTTAAAACAAATAAGCTAAATACAAATTAAGCCAATAAGCATGTCAAGCTCAAAGCTAAATTCGTATAAAAACTTAGAGATGAATACAAAGATAAACTTTTTAATCACATGAACACTAAGATGAAAAAAATTCAATGATTATCACGAATCAAAGATAAACAAAATAAAGTAAGGTAGAAGAAGATGGTTAAAAACTTGAATTAAAAAGATTAAAGATCAAAGATTTAACTCAAGATTAAAGAAAAAGATTGAAGAACATTAAGGAAAACTAGAGAGAGAAAGTATATTAATCTACTCTTACTTACCTTACAAAAATAAAACTAAAAACTACTACTAGCTAACCACCCTCCTAATGACACATTAGGAGGGTATTTATAGAAGGAGTACATGTGATGATGCTTTCTTCTTTCTGTCTTTTTGTCTCCACTCGATTTAAATTCTTTGTCTTTCTCGACGTCGTCTCGAGATTTGTCGATATAAATTAAACTTGTCTTATAATTTCTTCAATAATTAGACTTGAGTTCTTCGACTTCACTAAACTTCCGTCTTTAGACTTTTTCTTCGATAAATCTTCAGAATAGGCCTTGGACTTCCGTTCTTTTTTCACTCTTGATCTTTGGACTTCGTCTTTTCTCGTTTTCATCGATAAAAGCCCGTGAAAGCCCGTGTATTCTTCCTTTTTCATCTTTTGGTCCTAAAACACAATAAAAACACAAACCACGCATAATTCCGACATTTACGACATAAAATACACGTTTTGGCTTGGTTATTATTATAGTTAAGCGGCAAAAGGATGGGTGTTTTCACATCTATCAACGGGGGTATTCAAGATTTACACCACCCGGATACAAATGGGTACCTAAGACAACACCTATTCTAATTGGGTCTATGAATGTTAGCTTGCCTCTAGAATCTAGGCCTACTACTATTTTGGAACCCGTTTCCATCAAGGGCTCCCATTTGTCAAATGCTACATTGCCTTCTAATTCTTCTGCAGCTCGTCGAAATCATCCTATTCATAATGGACTCTGGGTGCACAAAGCACATGATGGGAAATCTCAAGCTTCTCATTAACTTCGTGGAGAAGTTTCTAGGTACGGTGCGATTTGGAAATGATCAGTTTGTACGGATACTTGGATATGGCGATTTGGTTCAAGGAAATCTCACTATCAAACGGGTTTATTACGTCGAGGGACTAAATCACAATTTATTCTCGGTTGGTCAATTTTGTGATGCGGATTTGGAAGTGGCTTTTCGGAAATCTACTTGCTATGTTAGAGACTACGATGGGAATGACCTTATTACAGGTTCTCGTGGTTCTGATCTCTACACAGTAACTCTTCAAGACACATCTTCAAAAAATCCAATTTGCTTAATGGCTAAAGCTTCATCCTCTCAAGCATGGTTATGGCATCAACAATTGTCACATCTCAACTTTGACACCATCAACTTGCTTTCGAAGAATGATATTGTGACCGGTCTTCCTAAGTTAAAATTAGTCAAAGACCATCTCTGTTCTTCTTATGAGTTGGGAAAAGCAAAACGAAAGTCTTTCAAAACAAAGACTACCCCAAGCTCAAAAGGACGATTGAAACTTCTACACATGGATTTATGTGGTCCCATGCGTGTAGAGAGTATTAACAGGAAAAAGTATATTCTCGTGATTGTTGATGATTACTCTAGATACACATGGACTTTCTTCTTAGGGTCCAAAGATGAAACACCAGAGGTTCTCAAAAACTTTCTCAAGATGATACAACGCAATCTTCAAGCTCAAGTATTAACCGTAAGAACGGATAGGGGTACTGAATTTTTAAACAACACTTTTGCAATCTTACTTTCAAGAAGAAGGCATCGAACATCAAACGTCTATTGCTCGAACTCCTGAACAAAACGGCGTTGTAAAAAATGGAACCGTACTTTGGTTGAGGCTGCTCGAACAATGCTTTCTGCTTCAAAATTACCGCTATTCTTCTGGGATGAAGCAATTGCAACTTCCTGTTATACTCAGAATCGTTCACTCGTCATCCCTAGACATGAAAAAACACCTTACCACATCACCAATGGCAGGAAACCTACTGTCAAATTCTTTCACGTATTTGAAACTTTATGCTACATTCTTAAAGACGGTGAGAATCTCGACAAGATGAAAGAAAAAGGTGATGCATGTATTTTTGTGGGGTATGCTACTTTGTCGAAAGGATATCGGGCCTATAACAAGAGAACAAGGATTACTATCGAAACAATTCAAGTGAACTTTGACAAATTTCCACATATGGTACTTGATCACAACAGCTCAGGTCCCGCTCCTCAATGTCTAGCAATGGCACCTAAACAAAACAGTGTACGTCCCGTGCAAGAATGTCAAGAAAGTACTCCTACAGCAGACTCGACGGATACAACACAAATGAATGAGTTGGTTGATTTATATGATCCAATGTTTGATGAATACTACTATGGAAACAATCAGGTTGTGTCAAAGCCTTCTGCTGTCACTACTGCTGATGCACCCGAACAAAGTCAAAAGACACAACTGCATCTACTTCAGCAACCGTTGCTCAAGAGACAATTCCACTGGATACTCAACAAACCCAAGAAACAGTCATACAACCAACATCTCCAACCGTCAATGCTGAAGGAGGAAACAACAATCAAGCAGTCGATGCACAATCTGACGAATAAGAATTTATCAATCCATTCGGTATACCGGTACACGAAGTCGGAGAGTCTTCTGCTCAACATGTTGATCCATCCAACATGCATATATTCTACCAACCATATCCATCCACTCACCATTGGACACGTGATCATCCATTGGAGCAAGTCATTGGAAATCCTTCACAACCAGTTCGAACACGCAGACAACTAGAAACCGATGGCGATGTGTGTATGTATGCACTCACCGTGAGTTCAACTGTACCTACAAACATCAAGCAAGCCATGACTGATCATGCATGGATTGAATCAATGCAAGACGAAATTCATCAGTTTGAACGCCTAAATGTTTGGGAACTTGTTGACAGACCCTATGGAATGTCAACTTTAGATTTCAAATGGATCTGAAACAAACTGGATGAAGAACAAACCATCATCAAAAACAAATCTCGTCTTGTGGTTAAGGGATACCGTCAACAAGAAGGCATAGACTACGATGAATCATTTGCTCCAGTTTCTCGTTTGGAAGCTGTCGGGATATTCCTTGCTTATGTTGCACATAAGGGCTTCACGATTTTTCAGATGGACGTTAAAACTGCTTTTCTCAACGATCATTTGACAAGAAGAAGTGTATGTGAATCAGCCCGAAGGATTCACCGATCCTCATCATCCTGACAAAGTCTACCGTCTCAACAAGGCTGTATATGGACTTAAACAAGCTCCAAGGGCATGGTACGAAGAACTATCAAACTTCTTGGTTTCCAAAGGATTCTCCAAAGGTTATATTGATCCTACTCTCTTTATTAATAAATATGGGGATGACATACTGCTGGTGCAAGTTTATGTTGATGACATTATTTTTGGTTCTACGAACCCAAAACTTTCAAAACGTTTTGAAAAATTAATGCACAACAGATTTGAAATGTTAATGATGGGGGAGCTAAAATTCTTTTTAGGCCTCCAGATTCATCAATCCCTACGTGGTATCTTCATTAACCAAGCTAAGTATGCTCAAGAAATACTTAAAAAGCATGGTATGACCTCATGTGCTCGCGCTGGTACACCATTGTCGACCAAATCCCTAGACGCTGACTTGTACTCATATCCCGTAGATCAAACGTGATATCGCAGTATGATCGGGTCACTTATGTACCTCACAGCCAGCAGGCCTGATATTCATCATGCCACATGATATTGTGCACGATATCAAGCCAGACCTACTCAAAAGCACCTCAAAGAGGTTAAACAAATCTTTCGGTACCTTAAGAATACCATTCACATGGGACTCTGGTATCCGAAGGAAACCGGTTTTCATCTAATAGCTTTTTCAGATTCTGATCACGCAGGTTGCCTTGATAGTCGAAAAAGCACTTCTGGTAGCGTACAATTTCTAGGGGAAGACAAGCTTGTGAGGTGGTTGTCAAAGAAGCAGGATTACACTTTGATCTCATCAGCTGAAGCAGAATATGTGGCTCTATCCGCGTATTGTGCTCAAGTCCTCTGGATGAGAACTCACCTCACAGATTATGGCTTCCACTTTTATAAAATACCTATGTATTGTGACTCAAAGTCGGCCATAGCCATTTCTTGCAATTCGGTTCAGCACTCCCGTACCAAAAACATCGCAGTCAGATATCACTTCATCAAGGAACAAGTGGAACGTGGTATCGTGGAATTATACTTTTTAAGAACTGAGTACCAGATAGTAGACTTATTTACTAAAGCCCTATCTTAAAATAGGTTTCAGTATCTCGTTGGCCGTCTTGGTATGAAGTATATGACTCCAAAAGACCTGGAGGTTTTAGCAAATGAAGCTGCTTGATATTCTCTCATAATGACTTCTAAGCGCATCACAGCTTAGAACTCGGACCTCAACTAAGGAAAGTTTATCTCGGACGATAACTTATCCTTCTCAACGAGAAATTCGTATTTCTCGGTCATGAGCTTCTCATAAAAACATTCAAAGTTTTTAAGTTCATGAAAAACGATTTCTAAGTAAATGTCAGCTTAGAACTCGAACTTCAGCTTAAGGAAAGTTTATCACGGATGATAACTTATCCTCCACAACGGGAAATTTATTTTTCTCGGTCATGAGCTAGTCACAAAACAATCAAAATTTTGAGCTCATGAAAAACGGACCCGAAAGGGAAGTGTACGTTTCAGTGCGCTTTCCCTAAGCAATAGAAGAGAAGTCTTCTATCTTGATTATTTTAAAACTGTTGAACACATTTTTTCAAGAATTTCTCAAAAGGTTTTTCTAAATCTTTCAAAATTGTGTGTTCAACACTCCCTTCCTCAAATGTGGGTTTTATATCTTTAAATTGTCATATGTTATTTTGATCAATTTTTGAGGGGGAGCGTTTTAAAATCAAGCCTTTAACGTTGTTGGGTATATCTCTAAAATTGTCACATTTTATGTATCCAACACATTCCGAAAATGGTTTGAAACTGTCATATGTCATATACTATATCGGATAAGGCATCTCTACTCCGTACCTCAACATATTTGTGGTGTTGTTTTTCCAAATTTTTGTCAAACTTTTGTTTCAAGACACACATATATTGTTGAGGGGGAGCCTCCCGACTGAAAAAGTTCCATGATTTATGCGTGCACACATGTTTCTCTCCCAATCGGTTTTCAAAATTTTTCATATTTTAATCAATTGGTATCTCTAATATGATGTTTTTATATTAGAGATTGGGGGAGAAAATGTGATTAAAATATAATATATACCGCAACATGTGATATTAAAGACTCAAGTGCAACTCTTTCCTTCACATCTAAACCATTTCGTATATCGATGCATGTGTGTAGGGGGAGCTTTTCAGAAATGTAAAACTTTCAAAGTGTTAAAAGTTTAGATTTTTATCAAGCACTTTGAATGGTTTTCAATGGTTTATGGTTACGATCTATACCCAAAACAACCTACTATCCACGACAGAATGATGGAGTCAAAAGGTGGTTTAGGATAGGAAACTAAGTCCTATGATCCAACCAGAACCGAAGGGATCTACCCAAGGACATTCCATAGCTAGAAATAGTTGTCCTTAGGAAAGATGGAGTGGCATGAAGCTGAATGCGGACCAATTACTTAAGTTAGCACTGGAACAATCACAACAAGGTGCTAGTGATGACGTATTGGTAAGCATTGAAGGGGTTTAATATTCTATGCAACTTAGGCAGAAACCGGGTTAACACATCTAGCGAAGACAAGTGTCATAGACCCAGTGATGCGATGCACAACCCTTCCCCAGCCATTCGAGTTTCTCTCAAAAGAAACTTGTCTCATTGTCACGGAGATCAACACGTATCTATTGACTTTCTCACTCTGAGTTAGTTAATATTGAAAAGGTGTCAGTTTGCTCCAGCCTCCGATTACCAAAATGCAATTATTGAGTCTAGAGCAAAACGAGATCTTTCTATCATCTCATTAGGACACAATCGAGTCCTACGCGTTATCCTTGTGATATTGCCATAACATCTGAGTGATACGATTCACAATGAAGATGGAAATCCTGCTTGAGCTAGCATCAAACAAGCTCATGGTAGGTAACTTGTGCGATTCAACACGAATCAAACTTGTGAGAACTAGAATGCAACTAAGTTTGGATTCTTAATTGATTCAATCTTGATTCCAGGTTTCATCGCAAAATCCGTGTGATCTTGCCAGAACATTCAGAGTGACACTCTTTAGTGCTCACAGTGACGAATGGAAATCCTTCCAGTGTCAACATCAAACAGCACTGCGGTAGGTGACTCACAAGATTCTCTATGAATCAAGCTAGTGACAAACTGGAAAGCAACAATGGTGTAATTCATTTAGAATCAAACTTGTTCCAGGAAATCTGAATTGACGACTCTAATCAGACGGATAGTTTATCCTTATGATTCACTCTTTACGTACGCAGTCTGCTTTGAGACGTTCGAGTAAAGAGAACTGGCTACTACCGCCGGGAAACCCTGTCAAGGAGATTCTTAATCAATCTACCCGATCACAGGTACAGTATCTAATACCGTCTAAACGGTCTTCACCTACCGGAGGTAAAACGCTACCGAGTTAGGATGAAATGTTCAAAGACAGTTTATCCGTGTCTATATATGTTGTTGCATACCAAGAAGTTGGAGTAGCTGTGTAATCGATGTCGATTCAGAAGTCACAAGAGCACAAGATGGCGATACACAAGATACCTAAGAACGTAAGAATGTAATAGGTCATCTTAGTCACAAGGAGCACAAGATGAAGATCTCAAACACTCAAAGTCAATTGATAAAGGCTCAAGATAAAGATCACAAAAGCATGAAGGACAAAACCGTTACAAACAAGATCAAGACCAAGATACAAGACCAAAGCAGGAAGATCTCCTCTACAAGAATGTATTCACTCAATCATCTTATGCTTATTAAGCTTTATAAGATGACTGATACATTGTAGGAGATTATTAGCCCTATATTTTATATAGTCGAACAAGAATGTAATAGGTCATCTTAGTCGTTAAAGGTCTTGTATTGTAATAGGTTAGTCGGGTTAACCGGGCTTGGACTTTAAGCTAATATTGTATAAGTTAGGGGCGTAAGCCCAAGCAAAGCCAAGCCCGGCCCAAGTCACTTAAACCCATGGCCCAACATGTTACGAGGTCGAAATAGGTCTACATAAAAACATATGAAATTAAATAAAAAACAATTTAAACATAACAAACATATCTAAATGTCGATAACAATAAGAATATAAGTAAAATAAACAATTATTACCTCAAGTGTAGGATAAATATGCGCTTTAGAAGCGTCTGAGATTTCGTCCCAATCACAAGCAAGGGGAAGTGTCCGGACTGTATGCCCCATAAGATGACTCAACAAGGATGCATAATCGCCAGAGGATGGAAGGTTTGCAGATCCTCAATATCAAAGCCAAGTGTCAAAGGTCGTTCACCATTAGTTCTAAACGCCTTCCTTAATGATGCACTTGATGTCTCAATACGTAGATTTGAACCTACAAAGTGTAAGTTTATGGACTTATATTTAATAGTCGTGTGATAGGATCAAACTCGAGATTACGGGATTGCACACAATACGTAAAGAGTTAATTTAATTAATAAATATATTTATTGTATTTATTAATTTATTTAATAAATATATATTTATGTATTTATTAAACTAAACCGAGACATAACTTTAACGATCGTTAATTAATTAATAGTTAAGTATTAACAAGCGTTAAATAAATATATAGTAAGTAAGCAAAAGGAAAGAAGTTTGGAAGATTCCGGAACACCCTTTAGGGGTGTTTGGTCGGTCGGTTATAGGGAAAAAGGAAGGGGGAAAACATTCCTTTTATTTATTTTGGATACAAGATTATGCCTATATAAACAAATCCTTCTCCTCATAATTCACATCACAAAAATCTTTCTCCCCTTCTTTCTCTTGTTGGTCGATCGCAAGAATACCCACAAAGGGATATTTGGTTGGTTTTCTTGGTTGATCAATTTACTTACAATCTAGTCCTAGCCCCTCTCTAGGGTTGTTGGGTAGATTATATACAAGCGTTGTAGCCCGATTTTCACGTGCTAGAATCACGGTTAGCTCGTTGTATTACGTGTGTACAAGATCGTAATATAGTCGTACTTTAGAATATATCTTGGTGATATACGGTATAGACCCGAATTGGTGGTCTTGTGGATTTGCTTTAGCGTAAAGGTATGTAACCCTAATTCGATTAATTATAATTATGTTATTATTATGATCTTGTTAAATCTCTTTCGCTATATGTGCTTTGATCTCGTTTAGGGTTTTATCGAATTGTTATGATATTAATAAACCTTTAGTGGTATCGAGAGCCGTTTTAACATGTTATAATTATCGATAATCTAAAGTTTTTTAACTAATAATTGTTTTGAGTTAAAACTACATGTTTTTTAGGTTTTCATAAAGTTAGGGTTTTTTTAAAAATTAGGGTTTTGGCCAAATTTTTAATAAAAAAAGAATTGTTTTGAAACCCTAAATTACATGTGGAATAATTTTAGATTAAATTGCATGATTAATTGTTATGTCATGTATGGTTACGATCCGTAGAGATTTAATTATTAAGATTTGTGGGGAATCCATGATTACGTGCATGTTTTCATGGATCGTAAAATTATATGTTTATATGATTTTATGTGCTACGTGATTATTTGATTCATTAAATCTAGAATTAGGGAAGACTATTATATGAATATAAAGACATGGATTTGATGATTATTGAATAAATCGTACGCATGTGGCTATTTGATTTATTTGTTAAATATATTAATTGTTATTATGTGTTTATGATTTAGTTTTTTTTACTTGTTTATATATAAAATTGTTGAATTGTTGTAAACAAGGGTTTTTTTGAAAAGAAATAATATGGACTAAATCATATTAAAATAATGATTTGTTAGAGATTTAAATTACATAAGATTACGTTGATTGGTGAATTGCAATAACAATCTAACGGCCAACTCCTTTTGACAAACTACAAAGTGAGTTTAACGCACCGCTGGTCATGTACCCGGTTAAGGAAGGAGGTGTTATGCCATTAGTCGCTAACCAAATTCCAGGCTCGCCTGTGCGTCAAATTGAAATTACCTACGATTATTAATTGAATTATACCTTAAGGGTGATTTACCACAAATTCACATCCGAAACACAATGAATAAGGGTATTGCTTTGTGCGTAGCCGATTTCTAGCAAAAGTACGTTGTGAAAAGTCGTGGGTAAATTCTTTAATTGCTTTAACCAATACCGCAACATAAATTATGAAGAAATTTAATCTCATGAAAAATTTTACTAAATGTTTTATTAAACTTATGCTATGGAGTTGTATGCATGCTTCTCCATACATTAATTTTGACATCAAAATTTATACCCTTAAAATTTAAGTCGAATGCTCCTAATTGATGAACACTTGAAATTACTTCGTCATCAAATGAGATTTTTAGGTGATGTTGTAATGGAGAGAAAACCATTTGTAGAATGAGAATTCGTATGATAGTTTTACATTACTCAGATTAGACGACTTAATTAAGTTACCCAGTGAGATCTAGAAACTTAATGCATTCAGAAGGGATGAAACATGTTTACAATGCAAAATGTTTTTTTTGGCAATGTAAATCCCTTAAATATCTAGAAACTGAAAATTGTTTGTCAATTGAATTGTTCGACAAGTCGCTATGTTGAGTACATTCATTACTAGTAGATCAACTAATGTAATGGATTTATGTCAATATAGTTCTAGAATTGAAGGAAAATAATATGGTTTTATACCAGGGTAATTTTATTTTCTTGAAAGTATTTTGTTATCGAAAATACTAATATTTGAACTTATTTCTCTAGAAATGGCTCAACCCACCAATAACACTACAAGTTCTGCGTTCAAAGCTTTCTTTGAACGTCCCGAACTTACTGGCCCAAACTTCAATGATTGGTACCACTCGCTAAGAATTGTCTTGAGAGGAGCAGGTACTATCGATATCTTGACTACTCCCTATCCGGAGGATCTTGCTGAAGGAGCATCTGATGCGCAAAGGCTTGAACACGCTGCTAATGTTACGAAGCACTCAGAGGTGGCTTGCTTAATTCTAGGAAAAATGGCTCCTCCACTTTAACAAAAGTATGAGCTATTTTCACCTAAGCGAATGCTTGATGAGCTCAAGGCTATGTTTGAGAAGCCATAAGCTGTGGAGAACTACGACTTGGTAGATGCTTTGCATAGCTGCAAGCAAGCTCTAGGAAAGTCTGTAAGTGCTCATTACTTGGAGATGAGGGGTTATATGGAACAGCTCATTGCACTAGTACAACCCTATGATCATAATATAGCTATTAACTTGATCAATATGTCCCTTAACAAGGACGTCAATGATTTCGTTAGAAACTATAATATGCATTGCACGGGGAAGACAGTTAATGATTTGCATGCAATGCTCATTGACTATGAAAAGGGGTTGAAAGACAAAGCATCTACCGCTACGCCTTCTGTACTAACCATACAAAAGGGTAGAGTGAGTAAGCCAAAACCGCAAGCGGATAAGAAGAAAGGCAAAGGCAAGGGTGATAAGGGCAAACAAGTTGCGACTTATTCAAAACCTAAGCAGAACTTTGTCAAGAAGAGTAGATCTCAAAAGGATGAGACTTGTCACCATTGCAAGGCAAGTGGTCACTGGAAGAGGAATTTCCCTCTTTACCTCGAAGAATTACGAGAAATAAAGAAGAAGTCTGAGCAGAGCGTTGCAGCTTCAGGTACTTTATTTATGATTGAATTGTTCAATTTAACATACAAATTAAATTCCTGGGTATATGATACGGGATGCGGTATTAACATTTGTAATACGCTGCAGGGATTTAATCTGAAAAGGAAGTTATCCTATGGGGAACAGTTTCTGCAAGTGGGCAATGGTGCACAAGCAGCAGTTGAAGCTATAGGAACATTTAATCTAGTTTTACCTTCGAGTTTAGTACTGATTTTAAATGATTGTCAATTATGCACCTAAAATTGTTAGGGGTGTTATTTCCTTTTCTTGTTTGTTAAATAATGGATTCGTTCACACAATTGATAATGGTGGAATTTCTGTTTGGAAAAATGGTATTTTCTATTTTAATGCAATTTCTGTGAATGGTGTGTTTGAAATAGACATGCATGATAATGAATCCAAGAACAATAAATCTGTCTTTAGCATGAGTAAGAAGAGAAAGTTTGACAAGAACACTTCTTATCTTTGGCATTGTAGACATGCCCATATTAGGAAGACTCGTATACAAAAGCTTCAACGTGAAGGTCTTTTGAAAAATATCAATGATGAATCATTTGATAAATGTGAGTCTTGTTTTTTGGAAAGATGACCAAGAAACCTTTTAATAGCAATATTCAAAGAGCTACTGATCTACTTGGACAAAACATACTGATGTGTGTGGACCATTTATACATATGTCAAGCAAAGGTGCTAGCTACTTCTTAACATTTACGGATGATTATAGCCGTTATGGTTATGTTTATTTACTTAAGCATAAACATGAGGTATTTGAAACTTTTGAAGTGTTTAAAGTAGAAGTAGAAATGCAATTAGGGAAGAAGATTAAAGCTCTTCGTTCTGATAGAGGTGGTGAATATTTAAGTCAAGGGTTTATAGATTATCTAAGTGATAATGGAATTGTTCAGCATCTTACTTCTCCCTATACTCCACAACAAAATGGTGTATCCGAAAGGAGAAATCGTACAATATTGGATATGGTGCGATCTATGATTAATCTTACAACTTTACATTTATCCTTTCGGGATTATGCTTTAGAGTCTGTTGTTTGCATTTTAAATATGGTTCCCACAAAGAAGGTCGATAAGACACCATATGAACTATGGCATGGCAAGAAGCCATATTTGTCTTATTTAAAGGTCTGGGGTTACGAGGCGTATGTGAAACGTGACTCGGGTGACAAACTCCAACAACGATCTGTAAAATGTATCTTTGTAGGATACACTAAGGAAACTATAGGTTACTACTTTATTATCCACCTGAGAACAAAGTGATTGTTGTTAGGTATGGATACTTCCTTGAATCTGATCTTGTAAATCAAGAATTCATGGGAGAAATTATGATCTTGAAGAGATTCATATAGATACATTACCTTCTGAAAACACTAGTGATGTAATTCCTGTAGAACCAGAAAGTCTGGCGGTTCCACCAGAATTAGTTCCTCTGCGTAGATCCGTAAGGATTAAAAACGCAAATAGCAATATATGTCTTAACATAGAGGATGATGATGAGTTAGGGGACTTGGTGAACCCGCTAATTATAAATCCGCCATACTTGATCCTAAAAAGGATAAGTGGATGGTTGCTATGGATGAGGAAATGAAATCCATGAAAGTAAATGATGTTTGGATTCTTGTAGAACCGCCACCAAATGCTAAAGTAGTGAGACATGAGTGGATATACAAGAAGAAAACCGACATGGACGGAAAAGTACAATCCTATAAAGCTCGTTTAGTAATTAAAGGTTTTACTCAAACTTTTGGCGTAGACTACGAGGAGACATTTTATCCTGTAGCAGACTTCAGAGCTATTAGGATTCTCATAGCTATAGCAGCATACTATTACTATGAGATATGGAAAATGGATTTAAAACTGCCTTCTTGAACGGTCGCTTAGATGAAGACATCTATATGCAACAACTAGAAGGGTATGTTGATCCTGAGAATCCAGGACATGTGTGCAAACTTCAAAGGTCCATTTATGGTTTGAAGCAAACATCACGTCAATGGAATAAAAGATTTGATGAAGAAATCAAAAAGTTTGGATTTATTCAGAATCGTGATGAGCCATGTGTATATCGTAAAGCTAGTGGGAGTGATGTAGTATTCCTAGTCCTATATGTTGATGACATATTAATCATGGGAAGTAACATTCCAAGACTTAAAGCTGTTAAGGATTATCTTGGTAAATGTTTTTCTATGAAGGACTTAGGAGAAGCTACATACATTCTGGGAATTAAGATCTATCGGGATAGGAAAATACGGTTAATTAGTCTATGTCAAGATGCTTATATAGATAAGATTTTGAAGAAGTATAATATGCATAATTCCAAGAAAGGTTTTCAACCTATGGAAGTTAAGCATAATCTGAGTCATGAGATGGATGCATTAACTCCTGAAGAGGAGGCATACATGCAGAAGGTGCCTTACGCTTCGGTTGTAGGATCTATAATGTATGTTGTTAGATGCACAAGTCCTGATGTGGCGTTTGCTCAGAACTTGGTCAGTAGTGATGGTTTATGACATTCATAACAATTATATAATCATCTCAAAGATCAAAGCACGTTATAGCGAAAGTGATTTAACAAGATCATATTAACACAATTATAATTAATCGATTAGGGTTACTTAGCGTAGATCCACAAGATCACCAACGAATCACCAATTAGGGTTTGTGAAGAATTATACCAAGATATAGTTTAAAGCAAAACTATATTACGCTCTTGTATACACGTAATGCAATGGGCTAACCGTGAGTCTAGCACATGCAAACTAGAACTTCAACGCTTGTGGAATTTTAGCAAAATCGAAAACCAAAGAACCCTAAGGTGTGTTTGGTTCGGCGATCGCAAGAGAGAAAGAAGAAGGGATGGGGATAAATTATGAAGGCTATGTGTGTTTATATAGGGCTTGGTAAAACTTGGTTTCTAATTAACACACAAATTAGGAAACAAAATCTTTCCCTTTGCCCCCTTGTAGGCAGACGGTCGGTTACACCCTAAGGGATGTTTCAGGAACTTTTCCGTTTTCCTTTTTCTTCTATATAATTCCATAAGGGTCGTTTAACTTAACTCTTAATTTATTTAACGATCTTTTAGTAAAGTTCGACTTGATTTAATAAATATATATATAATATATTTAATAAATAAAATTAACCCTTTACGTATTATGTGCAATCCCGTAATCCCGAGTTCGATCCTATCACACAACTATTAATTTTAAGTCCATAAACTCAGCTCTCACTTGGACAAAATTCGAATATCGTGATTACATTGACTAGAGTCTAGTTACACTAGCAATGTCACTAGTACAACTCGAGTAAGGTCTCCTGGAAAAACCTTTTAAATGATTCATCATTTATTATTATCCTTTCATTTGAAATACAACGTTAATAGGATATGGATCTCAGTCATTCCTTCATTAACCATTCTGTTTCTCGTTTACGGATGTAGCAAGATTACCAAAACACATTTGGGTGTGGCCACACAAACATCTTACTACTCCCCCGAGGGGCCCAGCTGTATTATACTTCAAAATAATTTGAAGGAAACAAATCCCATTTTGACTACAAGCAAAACTTATGAACTTTACAACACTTCTGAAAATAACCCTTATAGCTACCAGTTACATTTAGCGTTAGGTTACCTTACAGAAATGCATTACATTCTATTCAGTTTCTTGTTATCTCAGGTCTAAGGATAACTATTTATGATTTACTTAATGAAAAAGATCCATAAAGTAAAATCATATAGTTGGGATAAGTCCAATATTTGATCCATCAAATATCATCCAAAATTGACCAATATACTTTCAAGTATACTCTGTCACTATTTTGAATTGTCTTAATTTAATAATACTCCCATATTATTAATCGACAACAGACATTTAGAATATAACAATTATTCATGGATCAAAACATGTAAAATAGGATACAAAATCAAATAACAGAAAATAAACGAAACTCAATCTTTATTTCATCAATTCAATAATGTCTTAACATCCTTTATCCAAATACTAATCACAGATTTATTGCATGAATTCGCTAGCTAGTTGCAGCCCAATCGCCTTGGCATGCTTAACTACCTTTGGCCTAGGCAAAGCCTTAGTAAAAGGATTAACTACGTTATCATTTGTGTGAACTTTTATTAATTTTATTTCTCGATCTTCAACTTGTTCTCGAACGTAGTGATATCTACATTTAAAGTGTTTGGCGCCTTTTATGACTCCAGAATCATTGGCGAATATTATTGCAGCAGAATTATCACAATAAACATCAATAGGTTCTTTAATTGAAAGCATCATCCCAAGATCTCCAATAATATTCCTAATCCAAACCACTTTTAGTTATGTATATGGCTACCCTTTGAATACCAAAACATTTCTTTTCGTATTCCTCAAATACTGCAGAAAATGTTTAACAGCAGTCCAGTGGAGCTTCCCTGGATTCTGTTGGTATCTACTGACAAGTTTTGAGCAAACGCCACATCAGGCCTTGTGCATCTTACAACATACATAATAGATCCTACAGCCGAAGCATAAGGCACCTTCTACATGTAAGCCACCTCTTCGGGCGTTGATGCATCTAACTCATGACTTAATGCATGCTTAACTTCCATAGATTGAAAACCTTTCTTGGAATTATGCATGCTATACTTCTTCAATATCTTATCAATATAAGCATCTTGACTTAGACCAATTAACCGTATTTTCCTATCTCGAGAGATTTTAATTCCTAGAATATATGATGCATCTCCCAAATCCTTCATATAAAAAAATTACCAAGATAATCCTTAACTTCCTTATGTCTTGGAATGTTACTTCCCATGATTAATATGTCATCGACATATAAAATTAGGAACACTACGTCACTCCCACTAGCTTTGCGATACACATGGCTCATCACGATTTTGAATAAATCGGGACTTTTTGATTTCTTCATCAAATCGTTTATTCCATTGACGTGATGCTCGCTTCAAACCATAAATAGATGTTTGAAGTTTGCACACGTGTTTTCGATATTTAGGATCAACATACCCTTCCGGTTGTTGCATATATATTTCCTCATCTAAGCGACCGTTCAAGAAGGCAGTTTTAACATCCATTTGCCATATTTCATAGTCATAGTATACTGCTATAGCTATGAGAATCCTAATAGCTCGTAAGTCTGCTATAGGAGAAAATGTCTCCTCGTAGTCTATGCCAAAAGTTTGAGTAAAACCTTTAGCTACTAAACGTGCTTTATAGGATTGTACTTCACCATCCATGTCAGTTTTTTTCTTGAAAATCCACCTATTTTTCAATACTTTAGCATTTTTAGGTGTATCAACAAGAATCCAAACATCATTTATTTTCATGGATTTCATTTCCGCATTCATCGCAACTATCCATTTTGACTTTTCTGGATCAAGTATTGCGGATCGATAGTTAGCAGGTTCACCAAGATCCCCTACATCCTCCTCATCATCCTTTATGTTAAGACATAGTTTGCTTGGCGCACGTACGGTTCTTTTAGACCTACGTGGAGGAACTAATTCCGATGGAGATCCCAGACTTTCTGGCTCTATTGGAATTTCTTTGCTAGTATTTTCAGAAGGCAATGTATCTTCTTGAATTTCTTCAAGATCATAATTCCTCCCACTGAATTCTTGATTTACAAGATCATTTTCAAGGAAGTCTCCATACCTAGCAATAATAACCTTGTTCTCAGGTGGATAATAAAAGTAGTAACCCATAGTTTCCTTAGGGTAACCTACAAAGATACATTTTATAGAGCGTTGTTGGAGTTTATCTCTAGAGTCACGTTTCACATACGCCTCACAACCCCAAATATTTAAATAATACAAATATGGCCTTTTGCCATGCCATAGTTCATATGGTGTCTTATCAACCTTCTTTGTAGGAACCATATTCAGAATACGAACAACAAAATCTAAAGCATAATCCCAAAAGGATAAAGGTAAAGTTGTAAGATTAAACATAGATCGCACCATATCCAATAATGTACGATTGCTCCTTTCGGATACACCATTTTTTTGTGGAGTATATGGAGAAGTAAGTTTCTGAACAATTCCATTCTCTTTTAAATAATCTTAAACTCTTGACTTAAATATTCACCAACTCGATCAGAACGAAGAGCTTTAATCTTCTTTACTAGTTGCAATTCAACTTCTGCTTTAAACATCTTGAATGTTTCAAATACCTCATGTTTATGCTTAAGTAAATAAACATAACCATAACGGCTATAATCATCCGTAAACGTTAAGAAGTAGCTAGCACCTTTCCTTGGCACATGTCTAAGTGGTCCACACACATCAGTGTGTATCAAACCAAGTAGTTCAGTAGCCCCTTCAATATTGCTATTAAAAGGTTTCTTGGTCATCTTTCTAGAGATACAAGACTCACATTTATCAAATGATTCATCATTGATTTTTTCCAAAAGACCATCACATCGAAGCTTTTGTATGCGAGTCTTCCCAATATGGGCAAGTCTACAACGCCAAAGATAAGAAGAGTTCTTGTCTAACTTTCTCTTCTTATTCATGCTAAAAACAAAATTATTTTTTCTATTGAAATTATAATATGCATTGCATGTTAATTTCAAAAACACCATTCACAGAAATTGCATCAAAATAGAATAAACCATCTTTGAAAACAAAAATTCTATTATTATCAATAGTGTGAATAAATTCAAGATCCAACATACATGAAAAGGAAATAACACCCATAACAATAGTAGGTGCATAATGACAATTATTTAAACTCAGTACTAAACCCAGAGGTAAAACTAGATTAAATGTTCCTATGGCTTCAACCGCTGCTTGTGCGCCATTGCCCACTTGCAGAAATTGTTCCCCATAGGTAAGCTTCCTTTCCAACTCAAATCCCTGCAGGGTATTACAAATGTTAATACCATATCCCATATCATATACCCAGGAATTTGATTTGTATGTAAGATTAAATAACTCTATCAAATATAAGTTACCTGAAGATGCTGCAGCACTAAGCTCAACCTTCTTCTTTATTTCTCGCAACTCCTCGAGATAAAGAGGGCAGTTCCTCTTCTAGTGTCCACTTGCTTTGCAATGGAAACAAGTCTCATCCTTCTGAGATTGATTCTTCTTGACAAAGTTATGCTTAGGTTTAGGATAAGTCGCAACTTGTTTGCCCTTATCACCCTTACCTTTGCCTTTCTTGTTGTTCTTGTGCGGTTTTGCCTTACTCACTCCACCCTTTTATACATAAAGCACATGAGGAGTAGAAGTAGATGCCTTTTCCTTTAACCCCTTTTCAAAGTCAATGAGCATTGCATGCAACTCATTAATTTTCTTCCTCATGCAATGCATATTATAGTTTCGAACAAAATCATTGAAGTCCTTGTTAAGGGACCTATTGATCAAGTTAATAGCCATATTATGATCATAGGGTTGTCCTGATGCAATGAGATGTTCCATATAACCCCTCATCTCCATATAATGGGCACTTACAGACTTTCCAGAAGCTTGCTTACAACTATGCAGAGCATCTACCAAGTCGTAGATTTCCACAGCTTGCGGTTTTTCGAACATAGCCTTGAGGTCATCAAGCATTCGCTTAGGATAAAATAGCTCATACTTCTGTTGAAGTGGAGGGTCCATTTTCCCTAACATTAAAGCAGCCACCTCAGAGTGCTTCTTAACATTAGCAGTATGTTCAAGCCTTTGTGCATCAGATGCTCCTTCAGCAAGATCCTCCGAAACAGGAGTAGTCAAGATATCGATAGTACCCGCTACTCTCAGAACTATTCTTAGTGAGCGATACCAATATAGCTCGGCAATAAAACCATAGTATTTTCCTTGAAACTAGAATCCATATTGACATAAACTTATCACATCAGTTGATCTGCTAGTGATAAATGTATTCAATATGGTAACTTGTCAAACAATAATTGACAAACAAATTTTCAGTTTCTAGATATTTTAGGGATTTACATTGCCAAAAGTCTTTTTGCATTATAAACATGTTTTATCCCTACTTTATGCCTTAAGTTTCCAGATCTCACTGAGTAACTCAATTAAGTCAACTAATCTAAAGAACGCAAAACCTTCATGTGCAATCTCATTCAGTCATGAAGTTTTCTCTCCATTATAACATCGTCCAAGATCTTACATGATGATATTGTAACTTCAAGTGTTCGTCAATTAGATGGCATAAGGCTTAAATTTAAGGGTATTGATTTTGGTTTCAAAATCATGTATGGAGAAGCATGCATATATCTCCATAGCATTAGTTTAATAAAACTTTTAGTAAACCTTTTAGTGAGACTAAAAAATTCGCCACATATTTGCAAGTTGAGGTATTGGTTAAACCAATTAAAGATTTTACCCACAACAATTCACGCCTCACGTTCCTAGAACTTGGCTAAAGCACAAAGCAATAACTTTATTCATTGTGTTTCGGATGTGAATTTGCGGTTAAATCAACCTTAAGGAATTATGTAAATAATAACCGTAGGTAATTCCAACTTTGAGGCACAGGCAAGCCGGGAATTTGGTCAGCGCTGAAGCATAACACCTCCTTCCTTAACCAGGTACATGACCAGCGGTACATTATACCCACTTTATAGTTTGTCAAAATTGAGTAGGCCGTTAAGTTATTATCGCAATTCCAATCAACGAAAATCATATGTAAATTAGATCTCAAAACAATTCATTAAATTTCATATGATTTAGTCCATATTAATTTTCTTGGAAAAAATTACCCTTGTTTACAACGTACAATAAATATAAAACGTATGAAAACAAGTAGGTAAAAAAAACTAAATCAAATAACCACATGCATAACAATTTATTCAAAGAACATAGAATATAGAGTTTTTATAACCATAAAAAGTCTTCCCTAATTTTAAAACTTTGAATCAAATAAAGCAAATAGCATATAAAATCCCATAATCCGTGAAAAAACATGCATGTTCATCACGGATCTCCCACATACTCTTAACAATTAAAAAACTACGGATCATAACCATACATGACATAACAATTAATTCATGCAATCATCTAAAGATTTATACCATGTAATTTTAGGGTTTACAAAAAAATTTTAAATAAAATTCGGTTAGGCCGATTTTTAAAAAACACAAAAAAATAAAACCCTAATTTTTGTTAAAACCTAAAAAAACATGTAATTTAACTCAAATCACCATTAGTTAAAAAACTTTAGATCTCGATAATTATAACATGTTAAACCTGTCTCTGATACCACTGATGGTTTATGACATTAATAAAAATTATATAGTCATAACAAAGTTGAAAGCACGTTATAGCGGAATCGATTTAACAAGATCATATTAACACAATTATAATTAATCGATTAGGGTTACATACCTTTATCCTAGCGTAGATCCACAAGATCTCCAACGAATCACCAACTAGGGTTTGTGAAGAATTATACCAAGATATAGTTTAAAGCAAAACTATATTACGCTCTTGTACACACGTAATGCAACGGGCTAACTGTGAGTCTAGCACTTGCAAACCGGAACTTCAACGCTTGTGGAATTTTAGCAAAATCGAAAACCAAAGAACCCTAAGGTGTGTGTGGTTCGGAGATCGCAAGAGAGAAAGAAGAAGGGATGGGGATAAATTATGAAGGCTATGTGTGTTTATATAGGGCTTGGCAAAACTTGGTTTCCAAGTAACACACAAATTAGGAAACAAAATCTTTCCCTTTGCCCCCTTGTAGGCCGACGGTCGGTTACACCCTAAGGGGTGTTTCCGTTCCGTTTTCCTTTTTCTTCTATATAATTCCATAAGGGTCGTTTAACTTAACTCTTAATTTATTTAACGATCGTTTAGTTAAGTTCGGTTTGATTTAATAAATATATATATAATATATTTAATAAATAAAATTAACCCTTTACGTATTGTATGAAATCCCGCAATCCCGGGTTCGATCCTATCACACGACTATTAATTTTAAGTCCATAAACTTTCAAGTAGATACCAACAGAATCCAGGTAAGCTCCACTGGACTGCTGTTAAACATATTCTAAAGTATTTGAGGAATACGAAAGATATGTTCTTGGTATATGGAGGGAAACCAGACACAGAACTGAATGTTACAGGTTTCTGTGATGCGTCCTGGCAATGTGATAAAGACGATACGAAGTCTCACGGGTTACGTTTTTGTTATCAATGGAGGAGCAGTTGACTGGAATAGCAAGAAAAAAACAACGATTGCAATGCATGCTACTCAGTTTGAGTACATGGCTGCTTCAGAAGTTGCAAAGGAAGCTGTTTGGATTAGGAAGTTTATTAAAGATCTTGGAGTGATCCCTTCAGTTAAAGAACCTATAAATATGTATTGTGACAATTCTGCCGTAATAATATTTGCTAATGACCCTGGAGTCATGAAAGGCGCCAGACACTTTATGCGTAGACATCACTACGTCCGAGAACAAGTTGAAGCTCGTGAAATCAAATTGATAAAAGTTCACACAGATGATAACGTAGCCGATCCTTTAACTAAGGCTTTGCCTAGACCAAAGGTAGCTAAGCATGCCAAGGCGATTGGGCTGCAACTAGCTAGCGAACTCATGCAATAAATTTGTGATTAGTATTTGGATAAAGGATGTTATGACATTATTATATGATGAAATAAAGATTGGGTTTCTTTTATTTTTATTATTTAATAAGTGTATCCTATTTTACATGTTTTAATCCATGAATAAATGTTATGCTAAATGTCCATTGTCGATTATTAATATAGGAATATTATTAAATTAAGACAAATCAATATAGCGATAGAGTATACTTGAAACTATATTGATCGATTTTGGATGATATTCGATGAATCGAATATTGGACTTATCCCAACTATATGTTTTTACTTTATGGCTCGTAGTCAATATGGAATTTATTTCCTCCAATTTCGTTTTGGAGTTTAATACAGTTGGGCCCCTCGTGGAATTAGTAAGATGTTTGTGTGGCCACACCCAAATTTGTTTTGGTAATCTTGCTGAATTTGTGAACGAGAATCAGAATGGTTAATGAAAGGAATGGATGAGATCCATATCCTTATTAACGTTGTATTAGAAATAAAAGGATAATAATAACGATGCAAAATCGTTAAAAGGTTTTGTCCAGGAGACCTTACTCGAGTTGTACTAGAGACATTGCTAAGTGTAACTAGACGCTAGTCAATTTAATCACGATATGCGAAATATGTCCAAGTGGGAGCTGTAAGTTTATGGACTTATATTAAATAGTCGTGTGATAGGATCGAACTCGAGATTACGGGATTGCACACAATACGTAAAGAGTTAATTTAATTAATAAATATATTTACTGTATTTATTAATTTATTTAATATATATATATATATATATATATATATATATATATATATATATATATATATATATATATATATATATATATATATATATATATATATGTATATATATATATATATATATATATATATATATATATATATATATATATATATATATATATATATATATATATATATATGTATGTATTTATTAAATTAAACCGAGACATAACTTCAACGATCGTTAATTAAATAATAGTTAAGTATTAACGAGCGTTAAATAAATATATAGTAAGTAAACAAAAGGAAAGAAGTTTGGAAGATTCCGGAACACCCTTTAGGGGTGTTTGGTCGGTCGGTTATGGGGAAAAAGGAAGGGGGAAATTCCTTTTATTTGTTTTGGATACAAGATTATGCCTATATAAACAACTCCTCATACTTCACATCACAAAAATCTTTCTCCCCTTCTTTCTCTTGTTGGTCGATCGCAAGAATACCCATAAAGGGGTATTTGGTTGGTTTTCTTGGTTGATCAATTTACTTACAATCTAGTCCTAGCCCCTCTCTAGGGTTGTTGGGTAGATTATATACAAGCGTTGTAGCTCGGTTTTCACGTGCTAGTATCACGGTTAGCTCGTTGTATTACATTTGTACAAGATCGTAATATAGTCTTACATTAGACTATATATTGGTGATATACGGTATAGACCCGAATTGGTGGTCTTGTGGATTTGCTTTAGCGTAAAGGTATGTAACCCTAATTCGATTAATTATAATTGTGTTATTATTATGATCTTGTTAAATCGCTTCCGCTATATGTGCTTTGATCTCGTTTAGGGTTTTATATAATTGTTATGATATTAATAAACCTTCACAAAGATATGTTATTTAGTCGTGAAAATTCAAGTAACATAAATTATAAATATCAGTGTTATAAAAAAATAGTAACGATTTCTTACTTTGGCACTGGGTCGGTACGAGACATGTGGGCCATCTAGGTGGACTATCACCAGCATCCCCATCGTGTGCTCTAGGAGCTACACCAGCCATCTATAAAATAACAAGTACAAGAACACATAATTTAGTTGACAAATTAATACTAAAACACAAATTCATATCAATATACACATTTTAACATATAAAAACAATTTCATTAAAATTCAAAATTACACATTTAAACAAAATAAAAACAATTCATCATCATTTAAGCATATAACAATTGTTTCATTCAAACGAAAACTTAAGCATATAACCGTTGTTTCATTCAAACTATAACTTAAGCATATAAAAATTGTTACAAATAAAAAATAGCACATTTAAGCATATAACAATTGTTTTATTCAAAATACAACATAAGATCAATTGTCATCTTGAGAATCATCGCTAGATAAAAATTCTCGAACATCATTACTGGGGTTTACTTCATCATTATCCGACACTAAAACATCATCATCATCATCAAGGACATGTGCAACGACCTCATGTTCATTATTAATAAAATCATCATCAACCGGTGGGGCGTCCAATTATGTCGATTGAGTATCTAAACTCAAATCCGTATGCTCCAAACTAGTCAAACCAACAGACAGTGTAACATCTGATGAACTGCTACCATGTATAACATCTTGATCGGACTCTGCCACATCTCGATGATAAACCTGTTCGACGACAGATTGTGGGTATTTTAGTCACTTGTTTTAGAAAAACAAATAACCGTGGCAAGTATTAAGTCAACGTGTTTAAAAAACGTGAAGACCGATATTGCAAGTTCGCTCTGGTCAGAGGTCTATGATTTTGTGCTAAAAATATAATTACGTATTTGGATTAGTTCATTTTTGGGTGAAAAGTGATAAAAGAAAATGAAGAGTTACGCTACGATTTAAACTACGACGAATACACGATACGCGCGAATCGAGAAAATGATGAAAATTTACAAAATATAAATTTTTTTGGAAACTTAACTAAAAATAAACTTATTAAACTTAAAAGGAAAAGTAAAAACGAAGACGTCTTAAAATTAAACTAAGCAAAATAAATTAAATAACGAAAGTACAAACGCGATATTTAAGCAAATTACCAAATTTAAAACCTAAAAATGAAAATTTATTTTTCCTAAGTCCTAACTGATAAAAGAAAATTTTGAAAAAAAGAATTATAGTTTTTTACTTTTTAATATTTTTTATGAATTAAATAAGGTTAATAACTAATTAAATGATAAAAAAATATTAAATGATTTTAAAAAATCCTAACTCTTTTTTTTTATATTAGTTCTCCTCCATCCCAAAACTATATGTGACACTTAAAAGTGTCACAATTCTGTCGCTAAATTGAGTTTTCCTCCCTCCCATTCTATATGTGTCACCAAAAACTGTTACTAAACTGTCGCTAATCCTTATTTCACTCATTGTGACACAGGGACGGATTTGGACGAATTTGGCTAGTTTTGTTGGCGTTTGTTGGCGTTTTTGGGCACAAGAGGAACCCCCACAACAATGGAGTTGTGGGGAGTCAATAGCAATAAAAAACACAAGATTCAAGCACAAATAACACAATTAAGACAAAAAATAATGAAAATCTACCAAATATGGGGTCTCGTGGTGCAAAGTAAGTATAATATGCTAGTATAGGCTACCACAAGTGCATAAAACTTAATTACCAGATAACCTTACACCAACCACTACCCTAAATCTAGCTATGAACACAAAAAAACACCAATAAGTCACAAATCCACAAATTCACCCACTAGAGAGGTCTGTGGGGGGGTCTTTTTTGCAAACAGTAAGCTACCAAAACTTTGCTAAGCCACCAAAAGCTTGAAAATCCTAGATACCAGCTATCCTATGGCTATATTAACCTAAAATACAACTGCACACCAACTTTATTGCATAAAAATCAAACCTACACCACTATGGGGACAGAAAATGTTTGCTGGTGTGTTTTTGGTGCACAAAGGCTATACAGTGGACTAATAAGGCACTAATAAGCTATCTAAAAGCCACAATAGTCTAAGTAGTAGATAATATAAACTTAAAACACCCTATGAACTAGCTATCTACCAAAATCCAACACACCAAACACAAATGTGAGCCCTATAGGCCTGTTGATGTGCACAGACAGTGAACATTGGGTGTTTTGTTGATGCAATGTACCAAAGGGTGAAATTACTTGCTACCAAAATAGAATCTAGGCTAACAAAACTTCTAAGAATAGATGTTCAACCCTAGATGAACCTACCCACTAACTGCGACCAGAATCCAAACATCCAAAACACAACTAACCAACCTAAAAAGTCTATTGATGGCATTTAGACAGTTTGTAAAGAAAAAAAACTTGAAAACTTGCTTTAGAACTAATTAACTCTAACCAACTATAAAAACCAACTAACACACACAAGAATAAAGTGTGGGAGCTATTTGTGCATACTCATGTGTCACCTATGTGAGTATTGCACTCTCAACCAAACACCCCTTAAGCTAACTTGTAAATGATTTTTTTTCTTTAAACAAACTTGTTCAAATTCAATCCAAACCTAACCTAAGTTAACACTAACATATAATTAAGCTCATATTTAACAAGGATTAATTAATAAAACAACAAAAATGACAAAACAACACATAAATCACATGGACTACATAGAATCAGCTAATATAAAAAATGGAATATGGGTTACCATCCTTGGATTTGTTCAAGCCAAGGACACACCAAAAAAACTCTACTCCAAGATTTTCTTGCTTAAAAGGAAGCTTTCAATGGCTTTGATGATATCCTGTTGTGTTGGAGTACCTACCACAAAACCACAACAAGTAAAAGAAGGAAGGTAAAGATAACTTGGTGAAATCTGCTAAGGAAGAAAACAAAGCAACAAAAACCACCCCACAAGGTTTTGTCAAAAGCTTGTGGAAGAGCTTTTGCTACAATTAAGGTAAAAAATACCAAGAATTTCTAGAAAAATATTTGAGAACACCAATGCTTTTTGGAAACCAATTAATAAACCAACTAAAAAGGAAACTTATACAAACTTATTAATGCTTATTTGGGCGTCAACCAAATAAGCACATAAAAAGCCTCTATAAGCTTAAAGAGAAAAACAAGATTGAGCCAAGTGTCCTTGAACTCAATCCTATTCTTATAGAACTTAAACTACTTTGCATGAAAATTAAAAGTTTTACACTAAAACAGAAAATGTAAATTGGAACTCAGCTTTGTACTTAATTTAAAAATCAAATTTCATTAACTTACAAAAATTTACAAGAGCCTGGAACAAAATGAAAAGGGGTACAGGACACCCCTTTTATACATGAATAAGAAGTTACTAGATTCATAAAAAAAATACCTAAACTAGAAAGTCCCTAATCTGCCCTTGAAGATACGGATCTTATGAGCATCTTTGAAGATTTTGAATATGGTCAAATCCTCACATGTGATGTCCAACTGTTGTTATTTAATCTGAGCCCTTGATGTGGGGTAGGGGAGTGCTGGGTGAGGGGACCAGGGTCACGGGGATGCTTTTTTGGAAGTGGGAATGGTAATAAGAAACCCTTCAAACTTCTAGATAGTCTTGGGTCTAATCATAGGGTAATTAGTTAATACCCAATTAGGGTTCTTGAGGTGTTGCTGGGGATTATGGTTAAACAGGGATTGTTTCTCGGGAAAAAGGGGTTTAAAATGTTTATTAATAAAATGTGTGTTTGACTTGGGGGGTTTATGGGTTAATGGTATGGGTGTTGGGCTTGTGGGAGACATATGGGATGCTGGTGGTTTTTTTGTTGTGGGCTTGGGTTGAAACATGGGTATGGGTTTAGAGAATATGGAAGAACAGTCCCCAGCTTCCTTCCTTCATATAAAGTTTCAAACATCTTTTTAATACTTCCCCTTTATAATTGTTGGAAATACGTTTTACGTATTTATGAAGGATCGGTCGCTCCAACGATAATTATGTAATGGGCTCGTGGTCCACTTAGTAATGTATAGTCCATATAGCCCACATGTAGGGTGGGCTATATATACACCCCTCCTAGCATGTTAGGAGGGGTTGGTTGGTGGTTCATTCATTTTTACAACATTTTCATTAATCTAATCTCACTTTCTCTCTCTACTTTTCTTCCCTCTCCTTTCTCTCTCTATACTTCATCTTTCTCCTTCCCCATTTCCACCATTAATCAATAGATCAATCCATCATTTACCAAATCCTTAGAAATCGTAAACCTTCAATTGGTATCAGAGCCATGGTTGAATCTTAGGATTTGCATATTTTTTATCTTTTGATTTGGTGGTAAAAATCCTTTCTTTTCTAATTTTTTATCAATCTTTTCATCATTCGATCAACTTTTTATCAATTTTTATTTTTTTTTATCAGTTTTATTTTTACGTGTGTTTTTTATTTTATTTTTATAATCAGTTTTTTATTATCAGTTTTTTCTTCTATCAGTTTTTTATTAAATTTTCGTATCAATCAGGTTTTTTGTTACATCATCAATTTTTTTTTAAGTTTTGTTTTTGTCCATCAATTTTTGTCCATCAACTTTTGTCCAAAACGGTCCAACTGTCTAAAATTGTTCAATCTGTCCCAACCTGTCCAAAGTTATCAGGTTTCCAAAATTGTTCAATCTGTCCCAACCTGTCCAAAGTTATCAGGATTCCGCATAAACACTTTTTCCGCATAGACACTTTTTCCGCATAGAAACTTTTTCCGCATAGAAACTTTTTCCGCATAGAAACTTTCCGCATAGAAACTTTCCGCATAGAAACTTTCCGCATAGACATTTTTTCGGATAGACATTCTTTCCGCATAGGTTTTTCGAATAGACATTTTTTTCTTTTGTTTCCGAATAGACTTTTTCCGAATAGACACTTTCCGAATAGAAGTCTATTCGGAATAGACTGACTGAAAAAATATAACAGACTCAACCAAACACCCAACTTCGACTCAACAAGACTGATTTTCGACTCAACCCACAACCCACACCAAAAACTTGACTCGACATCCATTCTCACCCTCAGACTACACTCAAACAAACACCCAGACTAACAAACCCCCACACCTCGTCACAAAAACCAACCCTTACCCAAACAACTAACCCTCGCTTAACAAATCAACTCGAATCACAAACCCACTCTTAACTTAGACTCGGACAACTCATAAAAACTGACTCGATTATTCCCAACACTCGACTGACAGACCCTCCTTAACACTTTTAAAAACATTTGTTAAGCCTTGACTCGAATCAATCAACACCCTCATCACCTTAACACATCAAACCCACAATCGAAGACTCTATTTTTTTTTAAAAAACAGACTCGATCTCACACTCACAAGACTCCCTCACACTCGACAAACACATCCATCCCACAACTCAACACCTCTCGAACTCAAAATCACTCTCTCTCACACTCTCACAACCCATCCCAACACTCATCACTCACCCAAGACCCATATTCACTCAACAATCCCTCACCTCTCGTCTTGACTTCTCGACACAACTTCGACATAAACCAACAGTTTTCAAAACAAACATCAATCAGACGCGATTCTTTCTCCCTCGACACAACCTTAATACACACTCTACCCATTTATAACAAAAACACAGACTCACAAGAAAGACACAACAGATGAAGAGAGGGACTCAATTAAACAACATGCAATCAAATTAAGTCACCTACCCGAGATCTTTTTTTAAAGATCTTGAAGTCATTTTCGTGGATTTTCTTGAAGTCATCGTTTGACGGAGGAAACAGACAGTAGGGAGGTGATTAAACAAGGCGTTAGAGAGAGTTGATAGGACGGTTGAGTATTACTTTGTGATTGTGAGAGAGAGAGTTTAGGTATTGTGTGAGTGTAATTAGGTTAGAGGAGTAAATATGGGGCGGATTAAACTAGGTCTTGGGAAGTGACGGAGATTACAAGGAGTATTTAATACTCGAGTGGGTTACACGTGCTTCTTTGGGACACGTAGGGTTAATTCACAATTTATCAGTTTTATGGGACACGTAGGGTTGGTTCAGTTTTATTTTTTTTTTTTATATATAAAGTTAACTGTTTTAATTTTATTTTTTTGAATATTAATTGTTATTATTTTGGATATTGTTGAGCAAATTTTTTAATTTTGATATTTTTTGAATATTTTTGAATATTTTTATTTTGGATATTTTAGTTATTTTGGATATTTTTGAATATTAATTTCTATTTTGGATATAATTTTTTTTTTTAATTTTGATTATCAATTCATATTTTTATTTTTACTCAAATTTTTATTTTGAAAATTTTTATGATATTAAGTTATAGTCGGGACAAAGTGACGTGATATAGTGACAAGGATTATTTAGCCGACGGATTGTTGAGGCGGTTATTCTGAAAGTTAACGTGGAAAAATCCTGTGAATTTTATTTTCTTGGTTTATCCACGATTTGTCAAGTATCGTATTGGTCTTTCGACATTTACCACGATTATCTTTCTTCGACTTTCAATGGATTTTTTGAATTCGACATCAAACAAGGGAGAATCATATAATTTGCAAGACAAGGTCAGAGAAAGTGGCATCACTTCATTTCGAATGCTTCAATCTCATCTTGTCACTCTTTCGGGGATTCAAGGAGGGAGCGAATTTGTGACAATCTTTGGTCAAGATCGTTATATATTCATGGAATCAATGTTCACCATCTTGACCCAACTCGCAGAGCAACTCAACAATGAAAATTTTAATCACTCTGCATCGGCACTTGCTTATAAGGCTCTTGTGACACAACTCACGCCTTTCCTCCAATTCAATATCATCAAGTCTGGAAGTTCGATGCTTTGCCAATCTTTTCTTCGAGATACACATACCGAGCTTCGAGTTTTTCGTGATACAATATTGAAACTCATGACCTCGGTCTCGTCTTTGATTTATGAAAGATCTCGACTTCAGCAAGGGTATGATAATGGAGTGCAAGACTCTTCGATGCAAGAGGAAATTGGTCATACGATTGACAACTTGGAGCCTAACGATGGCAAGAGCACGGAATCAGGAGGACAACATGATACTAGTGGCACGTCAGGGAATGTTCACGAGATCTCTTTTGATGACACCTTACCCATTTATGACCCAGAGCCTGCAAACATGGTACAATATAATGTTGTTTATGATGTCTATGCTGATGACATGCCGCATATTGAGCATTCTGAACCTAATTATGATAAACATGGGATGGAAAAGAGTGATAGCAATACCACTTCTGATTCATCCGATGTGAGTCATAATGGGGGAGAAAGTGTTCAAAATGCTATAGTTCATCATGATAAATGCTTTATAACTGCCTCGTTAACTGATTCTGATTCCAAGATTAAAGAGCTCGAAACGATCGTAGCTCGGCAATCAAAAGATCTTGAGGATGCCAAACTTGAATTTTCTAAGAAAACGGTCAAATTTGAAACATACTTTGAAAAACTTGAAAAATCAAACGTTGTTCTTGAAAGAAAATTGGATCAAACTGCTTTAGATTCTAAAGCTGAAAAGGATAATCTTTTGAAACAAATTCAACTGCTTGAATCTAAGTTGGCATCCCAAGATAACTTGCTCAAAGAAAATGAAACGTTAAAAGCCCAAGTTCAGGAAAAGGTATTTGCTATAGCTGCGTTGAAAAACGAGTTAAGGAAAAATAGAGGACCTAGTGTGGACACTAAGCTTGAAAAACCATCAATCTTGGGGAAACCGCCTACAAATCAGTTCGTCAGACAACCGATTGTCAGACAACCTACTGCATTTAGATCCGAGCGACCACAATCCTCGAGACCGCGGTTTGCCTCCCAAGTTGATTTGGTTCATCTTTCTAGACCAGACACTCCAGCAACTAGGCCCTATGTGATCACTCCAGCTTTAGCAAGACCAAATCATATGATTGCCTCTAGTTTCCCTAAAAATACCAAGACCACGTCTAGAACCAGTTCAAATGACGTTTGCCATAAATCTGGTCTTGGGGAAGCTCAGCAAAAGACACATGCAAGAGATAGCAATGTCCAACCTAGTCAAATGCCTTCTAGATTACCCAACACTGCTAACCATAACATGCCATCTTCTAGGAGCATCGATCAATCATCTAGGAATTATTCAGACATTAAATATGCTACTTGTAAAACATGTAGAAAATGTGTCTTTACGGCAAATCATGATGCTTGTGTCAAGAAATTACTTGATGAGGTGAACTCCCGTGCTAGAATTAAGTCCCAGTGGATAGCTAAAATCAAACCCTTTGGTAAAGTTTGGCGCCCCACTGGTAGAACTTTCACTCTTGTAGGAAACGAGTGCCCTTTAACTAGGATAGTCTCTGATTCTACGAAGACTACTAGGGAGGAAATTGCAAAGGATGATACATCACTTAAGCCTGAACTTAAAATTTTCTATAAAAGGAAACGTTTGCCAACTAAGACAAGTGAATCATCCCCTCAGGCCACCTCTGACATAAGTAAAGCCAACTGTGGACCCCCACGTGCTTCAAAAATAGATATCTCTAACCCATGCAAAAGTATACAAACTCCTAATGAGAATGCAGGTACCAAAGTTGATGTTCCAAAAGAACGAAGCGGTCCAATCGTTGTGTACCGTTCAACTAAGGACACTCTTAGAGTTTGGTTGCTGAAGAAGCAGATATCAGAGAAACAAATGTCTCAGGGGATTCATGGTTAAGCTGCAAACAAGGACTTACAGTCACATAACAGACTGTAACTCGATCTCCAAAGACAGGAAAGTTCATCCCGATGATGACTTATCCTAAAAACGAGAAATTCATTTTTCTCGGGCATGAGCTTCTGTTAAAAACATTCCACGTTTTTAAGCTCATGCACAAGGACTTACAGTCACATAACAGACTGTAACTCGATCTCCAAAGACAGGAAAGTTCATCCCGATGATGACTTATCCTAAAAACGAGAAATTCATTTTTCTCGGGCATGAGCTTCTGTTAAAAACATTCCACGTTTTTAAGCTCATGCACAAGGACTTACAGTCACATAACAGACTGTAACTCGCTCATCAAAGAAAGGAAAGTTTATCGCCGATGATAAACTTATCCTAAAAACGAGAAATTCATTTTTCTCGGGCATGAGCTTATGTTAAAAACATTCCACGTTTTTAAGCTCATGCACAATGGCTCCTCGTTAAATGACAGACGATGACCCGAACTTCAGAGACAGGGAAGTTTATCTACGCAACGATAACTTACCCTTTTAACGAGAAATTATTTTTTCTCGGGCATGAGCTAATAATAAAAACATTCGAAGTTTTTAAGCTCATGCACAATGACTTACAGTTAAATGTCAGACTGTAACTCGAACTTAAAATAAAGGAAAGATTATCTTTTATGATAACTTATCCTCTTAACGAGAAATCCACCTTTCTCGGTCATGAGCTTGTATTAAAACATTCGAAGTTTTAAGCTCAGAAAGGAAAGTGTATCTTTTAAATAAGAGAACTTTTCCTCATAACGAGAAATTCACCTTTCTCGGTCATGAGCTTTCCGTTAAAACAGTCAAAGTTTTCAAGCTCATGAAAACGACTTCTAAGTAAATGTCAGCTTAGGACTCGTCCTTCAGATAAAAGGAAAGTTTATCGCTGATGGTAACTTATCCTTAACAACGGGAAGTTTACAACTTCTCGGACTTGAGCTCGCCCTTAAGATATTCAACATCTTAAGCTCAAGTAATTGGTTTTCAAAACTTTGAACACAATTTTTCGAGAATTTCTCAAAAGGTTTTTCTAAATCTTTCAAAATTGTGTGTTCAAAAATGTTTTGATAAAAAGAGCATGTCTTCTGGAATCGATAATATTTACGAACCTAGAAATGTCATTCAATAATGACACGGGGTTGTAAATAAAGTTCGAGCAGAAGTTCAAACTTTTAAAAACATGCTCAAAATGGTTTGCTATTATTTCAGATAGCAACCCGCTTTTCATAATCAAGTCAAGCATTTCACCGGAAAGCTTTGACTCAACAACGGGAATTAATTTTCTCGGGGACGTGACGAGGTGACCAACATTCGTGAACAAGAACCATGTGCTTCTTTCATATGCTGTTCTCCATTATTCAGGTCCAACCTCGTAAATTGCTAATCTTGTGAATACATTATCATATATGATCTTTGCACGTGATAAATACCTTACACTTGTGTTTAAAAGGTATTTAATTTACGTTTCAGCACACCCTCATTAATTTGAGGGGGAGCTTGTGTAACTCATGAAGATAATTGGATTTGCATTTTTCTTCCCAAATTTTCTTAAAATGCTATTAAATCAATTGATATTAAAAACATCGATTGGGTTAATATTTTTAATATGGGGGAGAAAATGTGATTTAATATGGGAAATGATTAATCACAAAATGGTTTGACTTAACGTGCTAGCTCTTCCCGACATGTGCGAAATGTTTTCGGATATCGTGGCATATGTTAAGGGGGAGCAAAATGGATTTGCACTTCAAAATGGATTTCATGGTGACATACACTTACCCAAAACATCTCTATTCACGACGGTGACGATTGTGGTGACATAAGGATGGTAGGATAGGTTAAAGTCCAATGATTTCTCTTGAACCGGAGGAATCTTCCCAAGGACATTCCATAGCTAGAAATAGTAGTCCTTAGGAAAGATGGAGAAAGATTGTGAACGTAGCTGAATGCCGACCAAGTACTTAAGTTAGCACTGGAACAATCACAACAAGGTGCTAGTGATGACGTATTGGTAAGCATTGAAGGGGTTGAAGAATGAAAAAGAATTGTAAAGATAAAGGGTGTAAAGAAAGAAGCCCTCCTTACAACTTAGGCAGAAACCGGGTCAATTCATATGCTATTGAGATCATTTTTTAATGATTCTTGATTTTGAAGATAGACATCATGGACCCAGTGATGCAAGGCACAACCCATCCCAGCTAACTCAGATATCTCTCAAAAGATATTTGTTTTAATCACACGGAGACAACACATTATCTATTGATTTATTCACTCCGAATAAATTGGTATTGAAAAGGTGGCACTCCTCTCCAGCCTCCGATCACTAAAAATCCAAAATGCACGATCGAGTCTAGAGCCATTTGAGATCATCAAATATCTCACTAGGACACACTTTCATATTTCCTTGCTTCTTCACACACTGTGAAAAGTAAGAAAGATCTTAAGAGTCCTACGCAAAATCTTCATGATCTTGCCTGAACATCCGAGTAATACGAAAGTATTTACAATGAAGATGGAAATCCTTCTTGAGCGAATATCAAAAAGCTCATGGTAGGTGACTTGTGCGATTCTTTATGAATCAAACTTGTGATAACTGGAAAGCAACAATGGTTTAATTCTTAAATGAATTTAAACACGTTCCAGGCCTCTACGCAATATCTTAGTGATCTTGCCAGAACATTCAGAGTAATACTATTAAGTATTTACAGTGACGAATGGAAATCCTTCTAGTGTTAACATCAAACAGCACTTGGTAGGTAACTTGCAAGATTCTTTATGAATCAAGCTAGTGACAACTGGAAAGCAACGATGGTGCGGTTCTTAATTGAACTTCACTTGTTCCAGGAACATGAATTGACGGCTTCAAATCATGCGGATAATATTATCCAAATGATTCACTCTTTATGTTCGCAGTCAGCTTTGGACGGTCGAGTAAAGAGAACGGGTTTACCCGCGAAATCTTGTCAAGGAGGTTCTTTATTGAAACTACCTGCCACAAGTACGATATTTAATATCATCCAACGGTCTTCACCGACCGGAGGTAAAATGCTACCGAATTAGAATGAAATGTTCAAGGCCATTTCATCCGTGTATATGGTTTGTTGCTAACTGTCTTATGCAGCGTAACAAGAAGGTGGCATTGCGGTGTATAATCCAGAAGAAGTCGTCACCACATGCTTATACTACATACACTTAGTACTTCAACAAATTCAAGAATGTCTGAAGGTCAAGTCTTCCGCTGTATCAAACTCTGAAGCTTTCAAGAATTTAAAGGTATAAGTATGTGGAACATGAAGTCACGAAGAGGCAAATTTCACAAGTGATGAATGCACAAGGTCAAGGCAAGGAAACATGCTCAAGACTAAAGTCAAAGATCACATCAAGCATATTCACAAGAACAAGATCGAAGACTCAAGCATAGTATGCTAGGTTTAAGATTTTGTAAAATGGTGTGACCTCCCTTAGGGGGAGATTGTTGGAAATGTGTTTTCCCAAAGAAAGTCTCGGTCACATCATTATTAGCATAGATCACGAGCTATAGAATATTTAGAACTTTGTAACTTGGAGCGACCTCCCTTAGGGGGAGATTGTTGGAAATACGTTTTACGTATTTATGAAGGATCGGTCGCTCCAACGATAATTATGTAATGGGCTCGTGGTCCACTTAGTAATGTATAGTCCATATAGCCCACATGTAGGGTGGGCTATATATACACCCCTCCTAGCATGTTAGGAGGGGTTGGTTGGTGGTTCATTCATTTTTACAACATTTTCATTAATCTAATCTCACTTTCTCTCTCTACTTTTCTTCCCTCTCTTTTCTCTCTCTATACTTCATCTTCCTCCTTCCCCATTTCCACCATTAATCAATAGATCAATCCATCATTTACCAAATCCTTAGAAATCGTAGACCTTCAATAATAAGTTTGGTTGAATGACAAAATGCCCCCTCTCTTTGATAACAACATGAACAAGAACCAAATATGAAATTTTGGCATATTCCAAGGGCTTTTCTTGGAATTTCTTGAAACTTTAAGGACCATACTTGTAATTTTGAGATTTACAAGGGTCAAAAGTGACAAGTCTTCAAAATTTGAGGGACCATTCTTGACAAATCTTCAAACTTTAAGGACTTCTTTGGAAATTCATTGTTCGGGTCTGGTTCTTTGTGCGGCTTCGTTTCCCGTGTTTGTTTTTGCTTGATTCTTATTCTCTTTTGTTGAATTCACGATCTCCGTACCTAAAATACACAATGAACAAAAACAAGCATATTTAGGGGTATTTTATGATATTTTTAAGCATTTTAAGCCCCATTTGGACGATGAGACTATGTATAAATGTAGTCTCATCAACGACCTTCCAATGAAGTGCCGTCTAGCAAGGTCTTCAAGGTATAGTACTTGCGTTTCTTTTGTCGCGAAAATGTATGGGTTATTTCGTGAAATAGCCTATCAGTCAAAATATGATGTATGCCATGCTCAATGTAAGAACGTTTGTTGCGTTTCGTATAATTTTTTACGGTTAATGGTGTGAAACCATTTACATCGTAACAACAAAACCTTGCGGTTGCCGATAAAAGTGATCTCCAGAATTTCTTCGAGTTGACCATAATACATCTTTCCATCAACCCCTGGTGTTGAAACAACGCTGCATTGAATGGTATGAAGTATATCGCGTTCATGTACCAAAAACTTCACACCGTTAACTATGCAAGCGGGGTATGTACATGAACTAGTAGGTCCACATGCCAAAGAGAATAATTCGGCACTACAATCGTATGTCACTTTTTTTAACGAGTCTACAAAAAAGGGATACAAAAAAGTTTAGATGAGGAATAACTCCAAGGTAATATATCAAATGTATTTACCTTGTAACTAAACCACGTAGGAAAACTCGTTTCCACGTTATCAGGCGATTCTCTACAAAGGTTCCCTATATTAGAATGAGTCACCGAGAAAGAAGATTTTTCAGAGTTATAAAAAAGAGGAAGAAACATTGTAACACCCCACTTTGATAAGTGGACCGTTACGTGTATTTATGGTGTGTCATCAAAGCATGCGAGGTAATATGTACTAAAACATACATGACCATAGGGAAAACCAGAATCAAACATCGGTTCCCAAACATAAGCCCAAAACATAAATAAAATAAATGATACGAGAAGGACAAAACAAGTGTCCAATAAGCATATATATAAGAAGGCAAAGGGAGAAGAAGTCTAAGGCAACTTCCATCCCATGCACATCCTCCAAATGCTCAAGTCTGTGTATAGGTACCTACCATTTTAGGACATGGAAAGGAAAATAACCGTTGAGCAATACGCTCAGTGAATGGATATATAACATGGTAAAAATGACTGAATTGTAAGTAAAGATTGAAAATCAGCGGAATTGTATGAGTCTTGGAAACCTGGAACATGTTCATAAAACTGGTTTTTCAGTTTGGAAAGACTTATGTTTTTATATGAAAACTGTATTTAACTAGCCAATAGCCCATATAGGTCATGAGGTTCCACCGTGCATGAATACTTGGAGGGGTGACCTCATCATGCAATTAGACGGGATGCCTCTAATTAATTAGTCTAGGTAGGAGGGATCAAGTCCTTGTGAAGGAAGCAAGGCACACACCACATTCACCATGACAATCTTGTAAAAACATGTAACTAGGATGCACCCATACGGCCCACATGATAATATAAATATATATGGCCAAAACTGTAAAGGGACGCCATGAGCAATCACTCCATCGTGGGGAAGTCATAACACTGGTGCCTCCAGTGTTATGGTTATGGTACCTCCATAACTAGGTGACATGGTCATGCATGTATATGGCTTAGGAATTTAAACTAACATAAGCAGATCAAAACATATAAAACAAATACTTGGGAAAACAGTTGGCTGCAAACGGGGAAATCCTAATAAGGAAAGAGAATGTCCATACTGAAGGACGGAATATCCGTACCTTATGTCCAGTAGAAGCTAGAATGAAAGAGCTGACGAAACTACTCCGCCTTCACGGATAATACTACAAAGATAAGGGACGTGTATGAGTTGTCTGATATACTGTGTATTTTACTGGTTCTGTGTGTTCTTAGTTTATAATTCATGTTCTATCATGTTTTACTGTTTTATGTGCCATCTAAGGTTATTCATGTGTTTTGATCGTCTAAGTAGTGTATTCTTGTATTACTATACTTGTATTCTAATACTGAGTAACTTTCTAAAAATAACAGGTTTCCTAAAATAGAAAATTTCCAAAAGTAGTAAGTTTCCAAAAATAGAAGGTTCCCATAAATAGAAATAAGTTGGATTAATAAATCTAAAATATAAGTTAAAGATTATTGGTTAAAAGTATAAGTCATGGATTAAATATCATAGTTTATTAATAAATGTCATGGTTAAATTAATAAACTATAGGTTATACAAATTTAATTAAATTAAGACATGGTTTAATTAAATTAAGTCTAAAATAAAATACTTAGGTTAACATGGTTTAATTAATATAACTAAATAACCTAAGTCATGATTTCAATTAAATTAGATAGTCATGATATTAATTAAATTAAGTAAACACCTAAACTGAACTTTATAATTTTTTCCGAACCCGAACCCGTGACAAAAACATAAGCCGAGCCAAACACCCTCCAGCCGGTGTCTAGAGGTTAGTCGTGGTCAATCTGGCCTAGCCGGTTGCCACTGCTTGACCAAAAATCCCACCAGCTTCAGTCGGTGGTTCCCCCCTGCTTGGCTCGTGTACTCACTGACCGAAACAAACACACCCACCGGCTTAGCCAGTTCTCCCTTCCTAGCATACAAGTCCCACCGAGACCCTAGAGGTCTTGGTTGACACTGAAAATACCCAAACGTCACCCGGCTTGAGTCGGGGTTCCCTTTTCCCTGCTGTCCGAACCACAAAACCACACCGAGCCCCATGAGGGGGGTCTCGGCAGGAATAAAAAAGAACACCGAGAGCCTAGGGGTCTCGGTTTGCGTACGTCAGACCAAAACCAAACCAAGCCAAACCAAAACCTTTAAATCTTGTTAAATCAAACCCATAACATGTTTTTATTACTTGTTTTTAAAGATTCATGGATTCATAATGATAAATAAATAAAAGAATGAAAGATGAAGGTTTATGAATATACCTATCACGTGAATGAAAAGGGTATAGGAACACGAACACAAACACGTATGATTCCAAGATCAAAAACCAAAAACTCTCCTTCTTGTTTCTTGGGGTTGTCGCGCCTAGGAGGAAGACAAGAGCTAGGGTTTTGTGAGTTTTGCTAAAATAAAAGTTATGTTTAATTCCTCTGGAGTTTAATTGGTTTAGGACTAGATTTAGTTAATGGGCCAAAAGGCCCTCTCCCTTTGTTTGTGAAACAAGCCGCGGCCACATATAAGCCCAACATCAAATTCATAGTTTTTCTAGCTTAATAATTATTCATGTATTCTCGTGTTCAAGTGTCTTGAATTTAATGTCGTACATATAATACATTTATAATATACATGATACTTGTTATTTAATGTCGTGATACGTGTTATATATTATAAATGAAAAGTTTTATTTTATTCGTATTTTCGTGTATTTACTGTTCATAGTTACTGTTTATGGTATTTTAATGCGGGTAGTACAAGTCTTCCCCTCTAAAAAGGATAATTCTTCCTCGAATTAGAGATACGATAATATGGGAAGGACATGAATCCACATGACTGTAAAGGACATGGAACACAACGCGATTGAAGGGAACATATCTGACTAATGGACGAAAACAAAGGATAGAAAGTCCGGATGGACTCCTATGTTACAAGTGGCTTCCCGCTGAGAACGGTTCCTCTAGAAGATCTTGACACAAATGATAATCTAGGTCTGCATGACTCTGACTTGACGTTACTTCGAAGTTTGTAGTTCATCAACGTAAGATAGATCCTAGAATCTAATCGAGTGGATAAGGAGTAACGTGTAAGGACAATGAAACGTTATGATGCGAAATAATATGAAGCAAAAGACATAAGTATGTCTGAGTAATGATGCCCGGAACCTACTGAATCGTAGTACGTGAACGATCATGAATGTGATACGTGAACAATTGTGAACATGATACGTGGAGATATTGTGTAATATGAGAAACATATGGTGAACGATGATATGTGTAACATATCATGAACGTGATATGAGAACGTGGAATGAACATGACATGTGAAACATATCGTGAACATGAGATAACTGAGGGGGTAACACCAAACGATACGAGCTGAGACGTGAAATGTGACGTGGAGCGTCTGTCTGAGGATGGAAAGTTTATTAAACTTGAGTCTGGTCTCCCAATATTTCTACAAAACTTCCTAGTATGAAAATGTGAAACGTACAATCGTAAGCCAGGATACGATCATGAATGTGAACAATATCATGAACGTGAGTGCGAAAGCAAATCGTAAATTTGAACAAGGACGTGAATGTAGAAAATGGACACGAACGTGAACCTTTATCTGGTCCGATAGCTGAATGAGTACCAAGTGATCGGATGATTCTTGGCTAGAAAATGTTTGATAATCTGCAAATTATGAAATTCATGTAGATGGAATGGATATGCAGACTTGGTCAAACTGTTGACAACACCCAAACAGCATAATGCTCCTTCTGAGTCTGTCGTAGCCAGGTAACAACATCCATGGAGATTTTGTCCCTTCTCCGTTCACAATTTCTAATGGTGGAATAGCTCCTAGTCTGTCAGTATTCTTTCTTATCCTGCTTGTATGTCAGGTACTTAGATATGAACGTAATTGTATCTTGCTTCATAGAAACTGGATACATAGAAGTTTGGAAACTATGAGTCTCTGAAATTACACTTTTATTAGCGTAGGATTCTCTGGAACACCTAATATAGTGTAAGGTTCTCTCGTTTATGCATAAGCTGAGTCATGGTAAGATTAACCGTGAGAATCAATGTGATTCAGCGTGTCACTGTAATCTACCAGAATTCACACGGGAAAATTTCAGGGTGAAATTTCTCCTGTCGTAGAATTTACAACATAGTGAAAATATGGTCTTCGTGCTCTTCTCTAGACTTAGAGAAGGTCAGGCCGACATCGATGAGAACAATAACGAATTTGATTATGAGTTCAGAAAAAACTCCATCCATCAAGTCCATAAATGTTGTTGGTGCACTCATGAGACTAAAACAAAATCATGAATTTAGCATGACCAAATCGTATACGAGTAGCAGTCATGGAAATGTCCTGCTCTTTCACTCGCCACTGTTGGCAGCATGATCGTAATTCGATCTTGGAAAAGTGCTTAACACCCTAAAGTCGATTGGACACGTCGTCAATACGTGGAGGAGGATAACTGCTATTAAGGGTGATTTGTTTAAATCGACGGTATTCGACACATAATCTCATGTTACCGCCATTCTCCTTAATAACAGAACCGGTGTACACCATGGTAATATACCTGGCGAAAGAGCTTCTTTAAACTTCTCGTGTAGCTGATCCTTCAACATGCTCGATGTTAAGTTCCACTTTGTGGGCAAAAAGTATCTTTGGAGGTCTTTCTGGAATATGACAGGGAAACTCTGAAATAATCGGCTGATTATGAATGGCAAAAACTTCAGAAGTATGTCATAAATGATAGCTAGAAAATCTCCGCAGCCATGGGATAAGAAACACATGCTTGTAAAGTATAAATAACTCGTACAGATTTTCCTGATGGAAAACCATGTTGCATGTATTCAAGAGCTTGAACATCGTTGTGCATAATCTGATATGAATGGCGACCAATCGTAGCATGGTGTGCTGTTCATAGTCCATAATCAGAATCACATATAACTCGCACTTGTCCAAGGAAGGTGCGTTAGCAGATTGGATCTTATCATCAGACTGAAGGAAAACCTTCGTATACATGGGTGATACGAATGGCGTCCTTTATGGTCATGAAGATATGAAATATGGAATCAAGAAATGAAAGTGTCATGAAGCCAACGTGGCAGATCTCACTGAATGTGTTTTGTCTGTCTCCCGCAGAACAAATTCTACGTGTCCAAACGCGAATAACCCGCCAGTGTTGGTACTGAAATTTTTGTGGCCTGTTTAATACATGGCACAACAAAATAGATATACCCCTTGGAGGGTACCCTGAATTTCTTAGGGTTGTTTTAGAAGATAGACGTGAGTCATGTGTCTTGACTCGTGTCTTGAGAAAATATGATTATGACATGTGTCTTGACTGATGTCTTGACATGTGTCTTCGGAAAATATATGTGAGACATGTGTCTTGACTGATGTCTTGACCTGTGTCTCGAGGTGTGAAACGAATAAAATTAAAACTCCTAGGTTATCATGCCAGAATTGGCGGATCGGTTGGACTGCTAACCCTTGTATTTCTAATCACGTCCGTGACTGATGTTCTGTTGTGATTGCTAGGATAGTTGTTGTCACATTAGTGGTTACTATCGTCTTGTCTGTTAGTTCCATGACGGTCATTCTCATGACTATGATTCATGTAACTATTCAGCTGAGTGGCCGGCTGGTACCGGTTCTCACTCATATGACTGAAAAGACAACTGAATGACGTGTGACATATAACTGAAAGATAGGGACATGGGTTGTGATGGAAATCGTCTGGTGGTGAAGCATCTTCTCTTCCGATCGTTTTGATCTAACGCCCTTGTCTTCGTCTTGTAGGATCTCCAGGTTGTAAACAACATCAGCATCTCGTAGCTTCTCCAAATAATTAGTAGCATCAACATTTAGTAACATCTCCAAGTTATGAGCGGCATCAACATATTTTAGAATATCAACAAGTGGAATACGCCTGAGATGATTTAAAACCGACTAGCGAATACTCGTAGAGTATTGTAATTGAAATGCACATGGATTATTGTACGTGTAATACACATGGGATACGGTACATGGAGTACACATGGAATGCACATGAAATTATCGGCATGGGGTCGATCATCTGAATAATTTTAAAGGAAAAAAATAATAATTGGTTAACAGTTAGAAAACCGAACTGGAATGAGCATCATGATAGCCTGGCAATTCCAGCATAGACATCATTCTAGTTGCATAGAGAAACGCTAAAAGTGTGGTTAAAAGAAATTCAACGATGATTTACGTGAAAGCATGATTAATAAAAACCAACCATGACTATCATGAAAGCAGGATTAAATAAAATCCATCAATGTCTTGCATGAAAGCATAATCAACATGATGAAAGCATAATCAACATAAGAGACGTAAGACATAATCAGCATGAAGACGAAATCAACATGAAGAAACATGGAACAAAATCATGAAGGAGCATAAAACATAATCAACATGAAAACAAAGTTAACCATGATAGTATGAAAACATAATTGACATAAAGAACATAACAATTAATGAGGGGACATGAAAGAAATATGACTGTGATGAAATGAAATCTAAAAAATCGCTGGTGTGGACGACCATGGGTCGCTTCACAAAACAAAGTTGACATGAGTAACGATGAACTCCTATTGGTCGGTTCATCAAAACAAAATTGACATGGCAAGGGTGAACGCCTATGGGTCGGTTCACCAAAACAAACTTCGAAAAGCACATGCGACTAAATATGGTCAGTCATGTACCAACCATTACTTAGTCAAAATACCTACAACAATAATACATGAAAATAAATAAGTGAAAATCAACTGTCAAACTTAACAGAAACGTATGGCCAAGTATGAACTACGGTGGTTCAGTTCATATTGGCCAAAATTCTCAAGGAACATCATGCATAAAACAATGACATGTAACTAAATATGGATGACGGTTGTTCAATCCATATTAGAAAAAAAATTGAGAAAAACATCATGGTTAAAACATTAAGGTACTGAGAATGTTAATACGTGGAATAACAAGCGTCAGCTTAGGAAGCTCCTGGTGACTACCCACTAGTCACAAGTCAAGTTTTAGAGCCTACAGGTCGAAACCTTGGCTCTGATACTATTATTGTAACACCCCACTTTGATAAGTGGACCATTACGTGTATTTATGGCATGTCATCAAAGCATGCAAGGTAATATGTACTAAAACATACATGACCATAGGGAAAACCGGAATCAAACATCGGTTCCCAAACATAAGCCCAAAACATAAATAAAATAAATGACATGAGAAGGACAAAACAAGTGTCCAATAAGCATATATATAAGAAGGCAAATGGAGAAGAAGTCTAAGGCAACTTCCATCCCATGCACATCCTCCAAATGCTCAAGTCTGTCCATGGGTACCTACCGTATTAGGACATGGAAAGGAAAATAACCGATGAGCAATACGCTCAGTGAAAGGATATTTAACATGGTAAAAATGACTGAATTATAAGTAAAGACTGAAAAGCAGCGGAATTGTATGAGTCCTGGAAACCTGGAACATGTTCATAAAACTGGTTTTTTAGTTTGGAAAGACTTATGTTTTTATATGAAAACTGTATTTAACTAGCCAATAGCCCATATAGGTCATGAGGTTCCACCGTGCATTAATACTTAGAGGGATGACCTCATCATGCAATTAGACGGGATGCCTCTAATTAATTAGTCTAGGTAGGAGGGATCAACTCCTTGTGAAGGATGCAAGGCACACACCATATTCACCATGAAAATCCTGTAAAAAGATGTAACTAGGATGCACCCATACGCTCCACATGATAATATAAAGATATATGGCCAAAACTGTAAAGGGACGCCATGAGCAATGATATGAGCTTAAACTCATATCCTTTTATTAACAAATAACCCTAAAACATGAAGCAAAATACCAATTTATTTGGCAAAAACAGTATTATGTGGTATGTTTGTGTTTGTGTGCACTTGTGTAGGTAAGAAGATACATTTTCAAGCAAACAAGGAAAAATCAAGCTCAAATGGATGAAAAAGACAAAAGAGGATCAAAAGTGACAAGACTTTGAAGTATAAGGACCTATCTTGACAAGTTATGAAAGTTGAAGGACTTAAAGTACAAATATTGTAAAGTCAAGATTCAAGTCAAATTTGGTCAACTCTCAAGTCAACTCAGTCAAAGGACCATTTTGTACAAGTTATGGAAGTTAAAGGACCAAATATGTCAAAAGAATGAAGATCCTAGCTCAAAACAACATTCTGCCAAGTCAAGGGGCTTGTTCTGCCAAGATAGGAAAGTTATTGAGTTTAATCCATGTGATAAAGGATTCAACCAATGGGAGGAGAGATAATCAATCACACGGATCAAGCATTAATTGTCCACTACCGCCGCCCACATTTATTACAAAATCTTAACAGTTTTGATCCGTGTGACATATTTTAAACCAACCAGAAGCTTACACGTGTCTTCTTCTTCAAAGTGAAAAATTGCCAGGATCGCGATTTTGATAGAAGCCATTTCATGGGAAGATTAAAACACCAAACTTGCTTAATTTTGAGAGACGAGTTCAACGGTGCAAACCAATTAACAAGACATTCATCCAATCAAAAACACCCAATTCATTGTTCATACCTTCAAAATGCGGATTTGCAGATTTCTCCACGTGGCAAGCTGGGATTGGCCCTGACACGTCACCAACCCCAACTAACTCTCCCTTCTTGCCTATAAATAGCTAGATTGTACTTCATTTTCACTTGTAGCTTAATTTTGTAAAAACACCTAGTTAAATTTTCCCTTTCCTTTTTCCCTCAATTTTCTCCTAACTACTCAAGAGTCTGACAAACTCTTGAGTCAGTTAGTTAGTTACTACCTTTGTAACAGATTTGTAACCGTTTTCTAGCAATAAAATTCAAATTCATTTTTCCCGCCAATTCTGTTCTTCTCATTCCAGTCAGAATCTTGCTGCATTTGGATATTGTTGATACTGTTGAGTGTTTGTTATGATCAATCATTGATCATAACTGACATTTGTGAAGTTTGCTAGCTGTTTGATCACAATTCAGCCATTACCTAGTTCTAATGGAGTTTTCAGGCAGTTTGATGGATTCCAGTTGATTGTTGATTGATTCTTGTTGATTTCTAGTGATAGGTGGTGGTTATCACTAGGGCAAGAGAGCTCAGCGCTCCTCTTCTTCTCAAAGGATATCTACATTAGGTTTTAAGTTTCTTGTTTTTGTTCCACTCAACAAGTCTTTTGCATGCTACTTTTCCTAGTTAAATCTAATGGCTGCATGATAAAGTTGTCAGTAGTTGATGTTTGATTGATCTTTGTGTATTTGAAGCTTTATCTTGCCTGATTGTGTTTTGATTTAGATTTAGTTTAAGTTTTCTGCATCATTTCAGTCATTTTTAGCCTTGCACCATTATTGTAGTTCTTGTTGAGATAATTGACTGCATTTAGTTCTAATACCTTTCATTTTGTTCATTGAAGTAAGACTGCTATAGCATTTGAATCAGCTTAAGTCAATACTTAATAAGTCTTTGTAAAATTTTGTTCATAGCAGTTAAAGGAGTGTTTGGTAATAGATCAAAATTAGATTTCAAACATTGAGAATTGGTGTTTTAGAGTTCATTTCCAGTCCTTTAGTGATAACAAGTGGATTTAAGCCTTTTACAAGTCAAATGCAAAGTCAAACAGGCAAATGGCAATTGAAAAGTTTGGGTCAGTTGTATGCTTTTGAGACATTCAGAAACTCACCAATTTCAATGTGCTAGAACTAACTCAATACTGGATGAAATTGGATCAAACTTGTTTCTACTTATAGCTTATATCATATAGTTTTAGAGTCTAGAAGGATTTTATACAGTTTCCATTAAGCACTTAGAAATAAGCCATAATCAGCAAAGTAGACTAAATTCAAGTTTCTGTAACTTGAAGGCTGAGAATCTGTATCTCCATATTCTATTCATAAACTTAGCATTTTTTCTTCACAAATCCCAATAAGTAGTTGAGTTACATGAAATTTGAGATTTTTAGCTTTTTGAAAAAATTCTGGTCAACGCTTGGTCAACATAAGCTCTTTTTAGCTTATTTCAAATTTAGAGCTTATTACTGGATGAAATTTGTTCTGGTTTGATTTCCCAATCTTCAAATCATTTGCTTAATCAGTTTCAAGAGAAAAATCAAGTTGTGGTTGACTAAATTTGGCTAGAGCTTATTTTGTGCTTATCAATAAGCACTCATTTGCTTATTTCTGACTTTTAGCAAGATTCCTTATACACACGTAGCTTAAATTGAATTTGGAACGTTTTGCAAGTTGTTTCATCTGATTTGGTTGAGTAATAAGCCAGAACGGGCTTATTCTTTCTTGTGTCCCGTTTTTGTTTATAAACTTTCAAAAATTGCTCTTTAGTCCTTTCATTTCTAACAGTGTTTAAAACTTGGCTAATCTTCCAAGTATTTAGGGTTTGCATAACTTTGGTCCCTGGACTTTGAAATTTGTTAAAATTCAGTTAGTAGTTTTTTGGATTTGTTACATTTTGGCAAGTTTGTTATTGTTTTTGCATTTTTGATCCTTTTGGTTAACAGAGTTACATCTTTAGTCCCTATAGTTGTTAGAATTTACATTTCAAGCATTTACTTTTCATAGAATTTACAATTTCAGTCCCTTTAGTTTCATAGTTGGCATTTTGAGTTTTTACTTGAATAAAAACGTGGTATTTGCAATTTGTTTTACATATATGTAGGTATTATTTTTCCTTTTGGCAAGCATTTGTTGAATTAGCAATAGATTACCAAGCAAGCTTAACAACCAAGAACAATTAAAAATCTGATATTGGTTGGACTTTCTATTGGTTAAGAACTGAGAAAACGAACTGCATTATACTACATTTCAAATGGCGCCGCTGCCGGTTCTTTGACTACACGAGAGACTATCGATTGACGGTTTTCATTGGCTTTTGGGATCCGTTCACTTTGTGAACGTTATTTTTACGTATCATAAATCAAAAACAAATAAAAAAATCAAAAATATAAAAATATATAAAAACTAAAAAATTAACAAAACAATTCTTTTCCTAAAGAATTGACCAAAAAAATTAAAAAATTAAAAAATCCAAAAAGGAATCTTTTTCCTAAGAGATTGCACCCAAAAATATATATTATTGGATTCTCTCGGTTTTTATGTACATATAGTATTTTCCTTTAAAAAACTCATAAATACAAAAATATTTTCCATATATTATTATGAGTAAATACGTATACGTATAAGAACAATCAATCTACATATCTTCCATAAGTATTGCCGAGGCAATACACCGTTTTGAGGGGCGCTCCGGTCCTTGACACGTGTATCGATCAAACAAAATAAAGCAAGAATAGATAAATACTCTCAATAAGCAACAATTCGAAGAATACGAACATTTAAGTGAATAGAAAGGCGATGTGCTATAAAATGCCATCTAAGGGTCAATAGGTACTTAAGTGCTTCGCGCCACCTAACCCCCCGTTCACTTGGGAGTATTCTAAGAAGGAAGGCTTAATTGAGGGTCTTGCACCCAAAGTAGTAATACATATATTGTTATTTTCTTGTGGATATTTAATATTGAAACTCGAAGAGGATAATCCATTTCTCTTCAAAGTCACACGAGAGCTTCTCTCTCATTCCTCGTATTGAGTTGCATGCTCACTCGCGGGCGTGCACAAATACCGATTGGTGTACAACCTCTTCCTCCGAAAAGGAAGAAAAAGAGAAAGAGTAAGACCACCATCGTCCATCAAGCCGATCACGAGAATCGTGCTTTGTCACCACCACAAGAAGCCATGGCTATTGATAATCGTACTTTGTATGAACGTATGCAATCCAACATTCATGGATATTCTAGTGCCATTAAGATTCCCGACTTTCCCGCTAACACATTTGAGCTACATACATCTATGATCAATATGGTTGCTTTATCACCTTTCTTGGGAAAACAAAATGAGGATCCCCATGCTCACCTTAAGAGATTCCTTTCACTTTGCAATACCATTAAGCATAATGGGGTTCCACATGAGGTCATTAGATTGATGTTAGTGTCATTTTCCTTAGATGGGAGTGCTAAGCATTGGTTAGACACCCAACCACCCGATAGTATCACCACATGGGACGGTTTTACCACTAAGTTTTTGAACAAATTCTTTCCTCCACAAAAGACTATGGCTTTGAGGAATTTAATTATGGGCTTTACACAAAAACCTAGTCAATCCTTTAGTGATGCTTGGGAAGAGTATAGTGAGTTGGGGAGGCGATGCCCTAACCATGGATTGGATGATGTAAACCAAATCAATACCTTCTATAATGGCCTTAAACCTCACCACCAAGATTCACTAAATGCTTCCGCGGGAGGGAGTATTCTTCTTAAAACATACCACGAGGCTTTGAACATTATTGAGACTAAGGCAATGGTTCAAACAAACAATCCATTTGAAGAAAGGGTTCATGTTATCCAAAACACTTCTCAAACTCCTTGTGACATCCAACTTCTTAAAGAGATCCTTCAACAAGTCAAACAAGGACAAGAAATGACTCATGACATGGTTCAAAATTTTAAGAGCATGACATTGAACAATTCCTCAAATAATGTGAATGCCATCACCATTTCTTGTGTTACTTGTGGAGGCCCCCACTCTTATGAACAATGTGATAAGGTGCAAGGGTATCAAGGGGAATGCTATGCTTATCAAGAGGAACACCGTGAACACTTCAAGCCTAACATCAATCCAAATAACCTTTCTTACAAATCCCAAAATTACCTTAATCCACCCGGCTTCCCACCCCAACCACCCACCCAAATTCCACAAAATCCTCCTCAAATTTTAGCAAGGAATCAAGGGCAAAGACAACCATACCAAGGAAATAACTACAAGGCACCCAATCAATTTCAACCTCAAGCAAATACCTTTTATCCACCACAACAAGGGTTTAATCAACCACTTCCATTTATTCCCAATCAAGCATATGCTCCAATACCAAATCAAGCTTACCCTCAAAATCCAACTCAAGGATATGGGATGCAAGAGACTCAAGAGTATGTTGACAAGAAAATGCGTGAAATTGAGAAGAGAATGAATGATCAATTGAAACGTACAATGGAGGAACAAATCAATAGGGTTTTAGTGGCGGTAACTCAAAGACCACAAGGGGCTTTACCTTCTAACACACAAACAAACCCTAGGGCCAATGTCAATGCTATTACAACAAGGAGTGGAACAACAACAAAGGATCCTTCACCTCCTAAACCTACTCTTGTTCAACCCACTTGTGCTCCTACTTGTGACAAGCCTTCTACTTCTACTCTACCTCCTCAAAATGCTCCTATTCACTCAAACACACCTTCTCAACCACCTCATACTTCTCCTTTACCTTCCACACTTCCCAATGAAGAAGCTAACAAAGACAAATCTTCCACCACAACACCTATTCCACCTACACCAAAACATACTCTTCCATACCCTTCAAGGTTGAAAAAGGACAAGTTAAAGAATAAAGATGACATCCAAGTCTCCAATTTCTTAAGGATGTTCAAGCAACTCAATATCAACATATCCTTTGCGGAAGCTCTTGCTTATATGCCAAAGTTTGCTAAGATGTTCAAGGATTTGCTTTCAAACAAAGAAAAATTGGTTGATTTGCCCAACACATCACTTAATGAAAATTGTTCCGCGGTGTTACTTAAAACCTTACCAACAAAACTTGGAGATCCGGGGCGCTTCTTGATACCTTGTAATTTTCCCGGTGTTGAAAATTGCATGGCTTTGGCGGATTTAGGGGCGAGCATAAATCTCATGCCTTTATCGGTTTGGAAACAACTATCTCTTCCCGAGCTCACTCCCACTAGGATGACTCTTGAACTAGCCAACCGAACCATAGCTCACCCCGTAGGTATAGCGGAAGATGTGTTTGTAGGTGTGGATAAGTTTACCTTTCCGGCCGACTTTGTAGTGGTCGATTATGACATGGATCCTAGAGTGCCTTTGATTGTTGGTAGACAGTTTTTGAGAACGGGTCGTACCTTGATAGATGTGGCGGAGGGAGAATTAATTATGAGAGTAGAAGATGAGAGAGTGGTGTTTAAGTTAGGCAAAGTTTGTGATAGAAAAGAGGTTAAGGAGTCTAGACCTTATGAGACTATTAACATTGTGGATGTGCTAGATGAAGTGTGTAATGAACACTTTCATGATGCTTGTAAGAATGCTAGTGATGAGATTCCACATGTTGAAACCGTGGCCTCAATTGCTCCCTCTTTAACACCTTTTGGAGAGAGTGATTTCCTCTTGGAGGAATTTGAGTCTAACTTTCTTGGTGATGATGATTCTCCCATTAATTGGGAAGAAGATATTCTTACAATCCAAAAGTTGCTCAATGAGGACCCTATTCCTTCTCCTATTCCAAAAGAGATTACCATTGAGGAACCTTCCATAGTAAAACCTTCCATAGAAAGTCCACCTCCCATTGAACTTAAGGAACTTCCATCCCACTTAGAATATGCTTTCTTAGAAGGAAAAGACCAATTACCGGTGATTATTGCTAAAGAATTGAAAGAGGATGAGAAGGAGCAACTTATTGAAGTCCTTAAGAAACACAAGAAAGCCTTAGCATGGAAAATATCCGACATAAGGGGAATTGATCCACATTTTTGTACTCACAAAATCCTTATGGAGGATGACTATAAACCCGCCATTCAAAACCAAAGGAGAGTTAACCCAAAAATCCATGAGGTTATTAAGAAGGAAGTGATTAAACTCTTAGATGCGGGTATGATTTACCCCATTTCCGACTCTCCATGGGTTAGCCCGGTTCATTGTGTTCCAAAGAAGGGTGGAATCACCGTGGTGCCTAATGAGAACAATGAGCTTATTCCCACGAGACTTGTAACCGGTTGGAGAGTTTGCATTGATTATAGAAAACTCAATGAGGCAACTAGGAAAGACCATTTCCCGCTTCCCTTTATGGATCAAATGCTTGAACGCTTAGCGGGAAATGAGTACTATTGTTTTCTTGATGGCTTTTCGGGTTATTTTCAAATACCCATTGACCCTAAGGATCAAGAAAATACCACATTCACTTGTCCATACGGTACATTTGCTTACAAGAGGATGCCTTTTGGCCTATGCAATGCACCGGGGACGTTTCAAAGGTGCATGATGGCGATTTTCCATGACATGATAGAGCAAACCATGGAGGTTTTTATGGATGACTTTTCCGTATTTGGAAGCTCCTTTAGCTCATGTCTCACCAATCTTGAGAGAATGCTTAAGCGTTGTGAGGAAACACGTTTGGTGCTTAATTGGGAGAAATGTCACTTTATGGTGAAAGAGGGGATTGTTTTAGGACACAAGATATCCAATAAGGGATTATAAGTTGATCGAGCTAAAATTGATGTGATTGCTAAGCTTCCCCCACCCACCTCGGTTAAAGGTGTGAGGAGTTTCTTAGGTCATGCGGGATTTTATAGGCGCTTTATACAAGATTTCTCTAAGATAGCTAGACCGATGACTCATCTCTTGGAGAAAGAGGCTCCTTTCATTTTTGACCAAGCTTGTTTAGACTCTTTTGAGACCCTTAAGGAAAAATTGACAAAGGCTCCCGTTTTGGTTTCTCCAAATTGGGATTTACCTTTTGAGCTTATGTGTGACGCTAGTGATTATGCGGTGGGGGCCGTCTTAGGACAAAGAGTTAATAAGCATTTTCAACCTATACACTATGCGAGTAAAACCATGACCGGTGCACAACTTCATTACACTACCACGGAAAAAGAGTTGCTTGCTATAGTATATGCTTTTGAGAAGTTTCGACCATATCTTGTGCTTTCTAAGACCATAGTGTATACGGATCATTCGGCTCTCAAGTATATTATGACAAAACAAGATGCTAAGCCTAGGCTTTTGAGATGGGTTTTGTTGCTTCAAGAGTTTAAGATAGAGATTCGTGATAAGAAAGGGGCCGAGAATTTAGCGGCGGATCATTTGAGTAGACTTGAGCATCCTTTTCAAGGAGATTTCCCACATCAAGAAATCAATGAATCCTTTCCACTAGAGGAGCTCATGTCTATCTCTTCCCAAGAGGATGCCACACCTTGGTTTGCGGATATAGCAAACTATCTTGTGGGCAATGTGCTTATTGAGGGTCTTACTTACCAACAAAAGAAAAAGTTTCTTAAGGAAGTTAAGTATTACTTTTGGGATGATCCATATCTTTTTAGGCAATGTGCGGACCAAATCATTAGACGGTGTGTAGATGGGCCCGAGGCATTTAAGATCTTAGAGGCATGTCATAAAGGAACTACGGGTGGACATTTTGGGCCTAACTACACCGCCAAGAAAGTCTTTGATTCGGGTTACTATTGGCCTTCCATTTACAAGGATGCCCAAGAGATGGTGAAATTTTGTGATGTTTGTCAAAGACAAGGAAAAATTACACAACGTGATGAGATGCCACAAAATTTTATCCAAGAGTGTGAGATATTTGATGTATGGGGAATAGATTTCATGGGACCTTTTCCATCCTCTAAGGGAAACAAGTATATACTTGTGGCGGTGGATTATGTGTCCAAGTGGGTGGAGGCTAAAGCCTTACCTACTAATGATGCTAGAGTGGTTGTAAAGTTTTTGAAACAATTGTTTGCTAGATTTGGTGTACCTCGGGCCATCATAAGTGATCGTGGTACGCACTTTTGTAATGATCAATTCACGAGAGTTATGAAGAAATATGGAGTGAATCATAGACTTTCTACCGCGTATCACCCTCAAACAAATGGTCAAACCGAGGTCACAAATCGTGGTTTAAAGAGAATTTTAGAGAGAACGGTGGGAGAGCATAGAGCTTCTTGGTCGGATAAGCTCGATGATGCTTTGTGGGCGTTTAGGACGGCTTTTAAAACACCAATTGGTTGTACTCCTTATAGGCTTGTCTATGGAAAAGCGTGCCACCTTCCATTTGAGTTAGAACATAAGGCATCTTGGGCTCTCAAGTGGGCTAACTTTGATTTAAACCAAGCCGGCTCACATAGGAAAGATCAAATCAATGAGATGGATGAGTTGAGAGCCAATGCCTATGAGAATTCTTTGCTTTACAAGGAAAAGACTAAGAAATTGCATAATGCTAAGATCAAGAATCGTGAGTTCAAAGTTGGAGAGCCGGTTCTCCTCTTTAACTCAAGATTGAAGCTTTTTGCGGGCAAGCTTAAGTCGAGATGGTCCGGTCCATTCACTATTGCTCAAGTGTTTCCATATGGAACTCTTGAGTTGTCCCAACCCGATGGTCCAAATTTTAAAGTGAATGGTCACCGTGTTAAACATTACTTTGGGGAGGACATTTCCGTTGAAATGGTCCAAGAGGTCCCCATTTTCCCCATGAATTAATTCATTGAGGGACGAGTCGAGCTAGAGACTCATTAACTCAAGCATCGTATAACTAGGTTTAGAGTGTGGTAGGTTAGAAATAAAGGCATAGACTTGGAGATAAGTGTAGGGGAGACCTTCTTTTGTCTTCATGCTTGTTTGTAGGGTTTCTCACTCATCTCATGCTTTGGAGCTTTTGGAGGAGGCCCTTGTATCCGGTTCACTTCGTTACTTTAGTGAATTTTCATTGACACCTTGTGCTTAAACATGATTTCACTAATAGTTGTCCTTTCCTTAAATTGGGTTAAGCAAAGTCTATTCATTGTCATAAGTGTAGGGGAAGTTGTTATACTTCCATGCTCTTAAACATTGAGGACAATGTTTAGCTTAAGTGTAGGGGGGTCTTCTATCGAAGTGACCTTACCTAGAACTTGTCATTATCTTGCATGATAACATGGAAAATTGAATTTTCAACATTTTTCAAATTTTTGATCTACTTTGGCCAACAAAAATATGCATTCATAGTTTTTGCATCAATCATTTTTCATTTGCATAACACACTTGCATTGTATATATTTCTTCTTTTATTTTTCATCAAAAATATATAAAAAGAAAAAATATAATAAAACATGGTTTTAACAAATTTAGACTTCTTTGACATATTAGGCCCGCCATGGATATTTTGACTCAACCCGAGTTTGCTTATTTTACCACTCTCTAGCTAGTATCCTTAACCATGTAGTCCTTCATTGGTCTATTAGGCTAAGCTTCCACCAATTTCATTCTTTGAAATTTTAAATTTGTAGAGAATGGGAAATGATAGAGTTGAAGCAAGTGTAAAAGGGCTAGATAGACTTCATGGCAATTACTTGTGGCTAAACCTTTCTCTTCTTGACCTCTACTTTCTTCGCATGTATATAATTGTTAATAAATAATCAAGTACGGTTTTAATTGGTTCGTAATCTCTTATGCATTTTTGGCTAATCATTTATGGTTGATATGAGTACGTCTTAAGATTCTAAGTTAGCACGTTTTATGTGTACTAGACTTATGTCATGCTCCATATTTAGCGGGTGTTTTTCCTTTTCTTCTTTTCAAATTTCTTTGTGAGGAATAAAGAAAAATAAGAGCGGCTTGAAAAAAAATGAGTGGCTAGAAAAAAAAGAAGAAAAAGAAAAAAAATAAAAAAAATAATGCAAGACTCCCAAGAGGGGCAGTGTGGTGTTAATTATAGTGACTATTGAGTTCCAATATTATCTTGACGGGTTGCGGGGATTCAATAGATTGCTCCAATCCAATATTACCTTGACGGGTTGCGGGGTTGAAGATCCAAAATCTCAAAAAGATGCGGATGTAAATTATTGCGTGAGTTTTATTTTTCTTTCCTTAGCGAGTGTGTAGTTACTTATGAAAGCATGACATGAGGATTTTACACATAAGGCGAATGACTTATTACTCTTAATACGGACTTGTATTAATTGTGAGCGGTTTTTCAAGTAATGGATGAGAAGATTACTTAGGATTAAAACCGTGCTTCCTTATTTTTGGATTTTACACTTCTTATACTTCACACTTGAATAATGTCCAATTTGCCCACAAGCAATTTGCTCAAATAATAACCGGTTCCACATTTAATTGTCATGAATAAGTTGATGCACTTTTTACTTGTGAATGCAATGATCCCATTTATAAGCTTGGTATGGGGAAAGTGAAACTTGAGGGTGATAAATGTCCATGGTACCCAAGCCCTAATCTAAGTCATTGAATTCTTTATGAGTTATTTCCATCAAAACCATTTCAAGAAAAATCAAAAAGATATAGATAGAATTGTATTTTGATTCATTGCATTATTTAGAAGTCAAAATCATGCATCATTTAGTTTAGAGTAGCATAGATGCATCTCATATGGCCAAGGTGGATTAATTATGAGGGGAATGTAAATTTTTGAGCCTTGAAATATAATATTGCATGAGGACATGACAATGCTCAAGTGTAGGGGAATTTGATATGAGCTTAAACTCATATCCTTTTATCAACAAATAACCCTAAAACATGAAGCAAAATACCAATTTATTTGGCAAAAACAGTATTATGTGGTATGTTTGTGTTTGTGTGCACTTGTGTAGGTAAGAAGATACATTTTCAAGCAAACAAGGAAAAATCAAGCTCAAATGGATGAAAAAGACAAAAGAGGATCAAAAGTGACAAGACTTTGAAGTATAAGTACCTATCTTGACAAGTTATGAAAGTTGAAGGACTTAAAGTACAAATATTGTAAAGTCAAGATTCAAGTCAAATTTGGTCAACTCTCAAGTCAACTCAGTCAAAGGACCATTTTGTACAAGTTATGGAAGTTAAAGGACCAAATATGTCAAAAGAATGAAGATCCTAGCTCAAAACAACATTCTGCCAAGTCAAGGGGCTTGTTCTGCCAAGATAGGAAAGTTATTGAGTTTAATCCATGTGATAAAGGATTCAACCAATGGGAGGAGAGATAATCAATCACACGGATCAAGCATTAATTGTCCACTACCGCCGCCCACATTTATTACAAAATCTTAACAGTTTTGATCCGTGTGACATATTTTAAACCAACCAGAAGCTTACACGTGTCTTCTTCTTCAAAGTGAAAAATTGCCAGGATCGCGATTTTGATAGAAGCCATTTCATGGGAAGATTAAAACACCAAACTTGCTTAATTTTGAGAGACGAGTTCAACGGTGCAAACCAATTAACAAGACATTCATCCAATCAAAAACACCCAATTCATTGTTCATACCTTCAAAATGCGGATTTGCAGATTTCTCCACGTGGCAAGCTGGGATTGGCCCTGACACGTCACCAACCCCAACTAACTATCCCTTTTTGCCTATAAATAGCTAGATTGTACTTCATTTTCACTTGTAGCTTAATTTTGTAAAAACACCTAGTTAAATTTTCCCTTTCCTTTTTCCCTCAATTTTCTCCTAACTACTCAAGAGTCTGACAAACTCTTGAGTCAGTTAGTTAGTTACTACCTTTGTAACAGATTTGTAACCGTTTTCTAGCAATAAAATTCAAATTCATTTTTCCCGCCAATTCTGTTCTTCTCATTCCAGTCAGAATCTTGCTGCATTTGGATATTGTTGATACTGTTGAGTGTTTGTTATGATCAATCATTGATCATAACTGACATTTGTGAAGTTTGCTAGTTGTTTGATCACAATTCAGCCATTACCTAGTTCTAATGGAGTTTTCAGGCAGTTTGATGGATTCCAGTTGATTGTTGATTGATTCTTGTTGATTTCTAGTGATAGGTGGTGGTTATCACTAGGGCAAGAGAGCTCAGCGCTCCTCTTCTTCTCAAAGGATATCTACATTAGGTTTTAAGTTTCTTGTTTTTGTTCCACTCAACAAGTCTTTTGCATGCTACTTTTCCTAGTTAAATCTAATGGCTGCATGATAAAGTTGTTAGTAGTTGATGTTTGATTGATCTTTGTGTATTTGAAGCTTTATCTTGCCTGATTGTGTTTTGATTTAGATTTAGTTTAAGTTTTCTGCATCATTTCAGTCATTTTTAGCCTTGCACCATTATTGTAGTTCTTGTTGAGATAATTGACTGCATTTAGTTCTAATACCTTTCATTTTGTTCATTGAAGTAAGACTGCTATAGCATTTGAATCAGCTTAAGTCAATACTTAATAACTCTTTGTAAAATTTTGTTCATAGCAGTTAAAGGAGTGTTTGGTAATAGATCAAAATTAGATTTCAAACATTGAGAATTGGTGTTTTAGAGTTCATTTCCAGTCCTTTAGTGATAACAAGTGGATTTAAGCCTTTTACAAGTCAAATGCAAAGTCAAACAGGCAAATGGCAATTGAAAAGTTTGGGTCAGTTGTATGCTTTTGAGACATTCAGAAACTCACCAATTTCAATGTGCTAGAACTAACTCAATACTGGATGAAATTGAATCAAACTTGTTTCTACTTATAGCTTATATCATATAGTTTTAGAGTCTAGAAGGATTTTATACAGTTTCCATTAAGCACTTAGAAATAAGCCATAATCAGCAAAGTAGACTAAATTCAAGTTTCTGTAACTTGAAGGCTGAGAATCTGTATCTCCATATTCTATTCATAAACTTAGCATTTTTTCTTCACAAATCCCAATAAGTAGTTGAGTTACATGAAATTTGAGATTTTTAGCTTTTTGAAAAAATTCTGGTCAACGCTTGGTCAACATAAGCTCTTTTTAGCTTATTTCAAATTTAGAGCTTATTACTGGATGAAATTTGTTCTGGTTTGATTTCCCAATCTTCAAATCATTTGCTTAATCAGTTTCAAGAGAAAAATCAAGTTGTGGTTGACTAAATTTGGCTAGAGCTTATTTTGTGCTTATCAATAAGCACTCATTTGCTTATTTCTGACTTTTAGCAAGATTCCTTATACACACGTAGCTTAAATTGAATTTGGAACGTTTTGCAAGTTGTTTCATCTGATTTGGTTGAGTAATAAGCCAGAACGGGCTTATTCTTTCTTGTGTCCCGTTTTTGTTTATAAACTTTCAAAAATTGCTCTTTAGTCCTTCCATTTCTAACAGTGTTTAAAACTTGGCTAATCTTCCAAGTATTTAGGGTTTGCATAACTTTGGTCCCTGGACTTTGAAATTTGTTAAAATTCAGTTAGTAGTTTGTTGGATTTGTTACATTTTGGCAAGTTTGTTATTGTTTTTGCATTTTTGATCCTTTTGGTTAACAGAGTTACATCTTTAGTCCCTATAGTTGTTAGAATTTACATTTCAAGCATTTACTTTTCATAGAATTTACAATTTCAGTCCCTTTAGTTTCATAGTTGGCATTTTGAGTTTTTACTTGAATAAAAACGTGGTATTTGCAATTTGTTTTACATATATGTAGGTATTATTTTTCCTTTTGGCAAGCATTTGTTGAATTAGCAATAGATTACCAAGCAAGCTTAACAACCAAGAACAATTAAAAATCTGATATTGGTTGGACTTTCTATTGGTTAAGAACTGAGAAAACGAACTGCATTATACTACATTTCAAGCAATCACTCCGCCGTGGGGAAGTCATAACACTGGTGCCTCCAGTGTTATGGTTATGGTACCTCCATAACTAGGTGGCATGGTCATGCATGTATATAGCTTAGGCATTTAAACTAACATAAGCAGATCAAAACATATAAAACAAATACTTGGGAAAAAAGTTTGCTGTAAACGGGGAAATCCTAATAAGGAAATAGAATGTCCATACTGAAGGACGAAATATCCGTACCTTATGTCCAGTAGAAGCTAGAATGAAAGAGCTGACGAAACTACTCCGCCTTCACGGATAATACTACAAAGATAAGGGACGTGTATGAGTTGACTAATATACTGTGTATTTTACTTGTTTTGTGTGTTCTTAGTTTATTATTCATGTTCTGTCATGTTTTATTGTTTTATGTGCCATCTGAGGTTATTCATGTGTTCTGATCGTCTAAGTAGTGTATTCTTGTATTACTGTATTTGTATTGTAATACTAAGTAACTTTCTAAAAATAGCAGGTTTCCTAAAATAGAAAGTTTCTAAAAATAGTAAATTTCCAAAAATAGAAAATTCCCATAAATAGAAATAAGCTGGATTAATAAATCTAAAATATAAGTTAAACCTTATTGGTTAAAAGTGTAAGTCATGGATTAAATATCATAGTTTATTAATAAATGTCATGGTTAATTAATAAACTATAGGTTATACAAATTTAATTAAATTAAGACATGGTTTAGTTAAGTTAAGTCTAAAATAAATACTTAGGTTAAACATGGTTTAATTAATATAATTAAATAACCTAAGTCATGATTTCAATTAAATTAAATAGTGATGATATTAATATAATTAAGTAAACGCCTAAATTGAATTTTATAATTTTTCCCGAACCCGAACCCGTGACAAAAACATAAGCCGAGCCAAACACCCTCCAGCCGGTGGCTGGAGGTTAGCCGTTGTCAATCCGGCCTAGCTGGTTGCCACTGCTTGACCAAAAATCCCACCGACTTTGGCCGGTGGTTCCCCTTGCTTGGCTCGTGTAGTCACTGACCGAAACAAACACACCCACCGGCTTAGCCGGTTCCCCCTGCCTAGCACACAAGTCCCACCGAGACCCTAGAGGTCTCGGTTGACACTAAAAACAACCAAACATCACCCGGCTTGAGCCGGGGTTCCCTTTTCCCTACTGTCTGAACCACGAAAGCACACTGAGCCCCATGAGGGGGGGGGGGGGGTCTCGGCTGGAATAAAAAAGAACACCGAGAGCCTGGGGCTCTCGGTTTGCGTACGTCGGACCAAAACCAAACCAAACCAAAACCTTTAAATCTTGTTAAATCAAACCCATAACATGTTTTTATTACTTGTTTTTAAAGAATCATGGATTCATAATGATAAATAAATAAAAGAATGAAAAGATGAAGGTTTATGAATATACCGATCACATGAATGAAAAGGGTTTAGGAACACGAACACAAACACGTATGATTCCAAGATCAAAAACAAAAAACTCTCCTTCTTGTTTCTTGGGGTTGTCGCGGCTAGGAGGAAGACAAGTGCTAGGGTTTTGTGAGTTTTTTTAAAATAAAAGTTTTGTTTAATTCCCCTGGAGTTTAATTGGTTTAGGACTAGATTTACTTAATGGGCCAGAAGGACCTTTCCCTTTGTTTGTGAAACTAGCCGCGGCAACATATAAGCCCAACATCAAATTCATAGTTTTTCTAGCTTAATAATTATTCGTGTATTCTCGTGTTCAAGTGTCATGAATTTAATGTCGTACATATAATACATTTATAATATACATGATACTTGTTATTTAATGTCGTGACACGTGTAATATATACTAAATGGAAAGTTTTATTTTATTCGTATTTTCGTGTATTTACTGTTCATAGTTATTGTTCATGGTATTTTAATGCGGGTTTTACAAACATACTCGCTGTAAGCCGAGATGTGTGCTTCGACTTCAGGAATGTTGTTAAGTACAAACCACATAACTGTCTGCATGTCATCATTAGTCATACGAGTTGGTTTGATTCTACCCGTCGGTATGCATACGGTCCAGAACACCTGGAATTTATCTGGTTGTTCAGGCAAATCGTTTTCATTTCTGCCAAGACGATTAAATCTCGTCTCAACATCCTTAAGGTAACGTGAACAAAAAGTTAATGCCTCTTCTGCAACATAACCCTCAGCAATAGAACCTTCAGGCTTTGATTTATTTCGGACATAATTCTTTAGATTTTTCATGTATCTTTCAAATCGATACATCCACCTGCACGAGTAACAGAACCTAGAATAGCCTCATCGGGTAGATGTATAACCAAATTAGTCATTATGTCAAAAAAAGCAGGAGTAAATATTTGCTCTAAATTAATCATCATAATGATCAAATTGTTTTTGGCTTCTCTCATGTCCTTCATAGTCAAACTTCAAGCACAAAGCTGCTTAAAGAATAAGCAAATCTCGATTATAGGTTTTGCAATGTCTTTGGGCAAGTATTGTTGCACTCCATAAGGAAGTAACCAATGCATCATTATATGACAATCATGAGATTTCAAGCCTGGTATATTGTCATCATCAGCGGTCACTTTTTTCTTGAAGTTGGATCCAAACCCATCAGGTAGTCTAACTCCTTTGATGAATTTACAAAAACGTCTTCTGTTTTCTGGAGTGAAAGAGAACTTTGGATGAGGCTTCATGAACTTCCCGTTATCTTTTTTAACTAACCACAACTCCTTTCGAACTCCCAATTTTTTCAAGTCTAGCCTTGCCTTTGGCGTGTCTTTGTATTTTTCGTTCTCTAACAGGGTATTCAGTAAAGCCTCAAGAAAATTCTTTTTGATGTGCATGACATCATAACAGTGTTTTAGTAGAAGAAAGGGGCAATACTCAAGATCCCAAAAGATAGAACGCTTACTCCAATTCAATTCAACAGCTCGATTATAGGGGCGGTTCTTTTTAGCAATTGTAGAATGTTTCCCCGGTTCACGTTTAAAGACTATACTAATCTGCAACTGGATATCAAATTCTGAAAACTTTCTAGGTTTAGGTGTATGTTCGGGAGAACCATATAATTCCTTAAATTTACTCCTTAGTGGATGTTTTGCGGGTAACCATCTTCTTTAACCAACATAAATGGTTTTGTTCTTGAGATCCATCGATGGAGTGTCCACGTTACAAGTGGGGAATGCGTGGTAGCCTTGCCCACTCCACCCAGACAAAGTACTTCGAGCTGGAAAATCATTGATGGTCCATAAAACCGCCGCTTTCATTTTGAAATGAGTACCCATAGCAACGTCTTTCGTCCAGACTCATTTCCATAAATCTTGGAGTTCTTTAATCAAAGGCTACAAGTAAACATCAATTTCCTTTGCAGGTGATTTAGGGTCGAGAATTAACATCGTCAACATTAAACAAGTTTCATTCATACACATCCACGGTGGTGTGTTGTATGTTATCAATATAACCGGCCACATGCTGTAATTTTGGCTCATCATGCGAAACGGATTAATACCATCATCAGCCAACCCTAACCGAACGTTTCTAGGGTCACCAAAGAACTCAAGTTTAATCATGTCAAAATATTTCCATGCTTTACCGTCACACGGGTGATTCATCTAATCGTCTTCCTTAGACTGTCCAGTCGCATGCCAAGTCATCCACTTTGCGATGTATTTTGTGTTGAACATACGTTGTAGTATAGGTGTTATCAGAAAGTAACACACCACCTTGTTGGCAACTAATTTCGTCCCCTTTTTCTTCTTCGGGTCTTTCCATCTACTCGTTTTATAGACTGTACAATTATGCAACGCCTTGTTTTTCACTGATCCCCAAAATAAAAAAACAATCATTTATACAAGCATGGATCGATTCGTATCCTAAACTGATCTTTTTGTATGTCTTTTTTATTTCATTGTATGAAGACGTGAAATTGTATCCTTTACTAGGGGAACATGCCTTTTGGAGAAGAGCTAGAATCTTGTTCAACACGGCATCACTTGTTTTGTGTAAAACCTTGATGTGTGAAATCTCTGATGTAAATTCCAATGTGCTCATATCACAACCCGGGTACAACTTTTGGGTAAACCTGGCAAGTAACTCTTCAAACTCGTTAATAGGACCCGGTGTTTGGGCTAGTTGAGGACCAGTTGTTTGAGTTGGTGGAGTTTGAGATGGCAGAGTTTGTGATGGTGGAGTTTGAGATGGTGTATATTATTTGCAGACATATCTTCAAAGAACACATACATGTGAATGCGATCATGTAAATGTGGTATTAGTGGAGGTAATGGAAGAATTGGTTCACCGTGATATTTTCAAGCGGTGTAATGTATTTCAAACCCGTGTTCGGATATGTGTACTTCAAGAGTTTTGAGGGTAACCAAAGTTTCTCAGTTACAACAGCGACTACATGGGCAACAGATCTTTCGTGTGATGGGGTGCAATAAATTCTGACAATCCGAGATGAATGCAAAAAGACCATCTAAAAATGCATTGGAATTACGATTGGATACACTAGTCCAACTCTTATCGATTGTCATAAATGCATTGCAAATAAACATATTCAAATACATGATTTTTTTATACGTGAAAGGTCATACTAACCAAATGAATATGAATTGTTTTGTTTACCTAATGCAAATATGGAAGGCAATCCTAACCCACTCTTTGAATGTTTTGTCTCATATATGAATGCTTATAACCTGATTTACTACTTGAAAAAAATTCGGCAGCGTTTCCCCTCAACTCCCCAAATATGTGCATTAAGGACATATTCGTAGGAGTGAGCGGAAACAATCTCGAATTTCTCTCAAGTAGTAAAACAGTTATACGCATTCATATCCTATATGAGACAAAACATTCAAAAAGCAGTACCAAACAGGGTACTTTCCGAAATTAGTTTCTAATAAATTAATTTCGGACGGGTTTTCTATAGGTTGATTAACTTCGGACGGGAATTTTCCAAAATTAATCGATAAAACCCTAAAACATTCGTAAAATTATTTACTACAAAAGACTAACAATCATATATCATATATATATAATATAATAAACATATGCATAACATTAATTACACACGTGGGTCACGGCCGAAATAAAAAAAGACAGAAAGATAGGAAAAGAGGTACGGATAAGGAGGTTGTCCCGCCTGTCTCGACTATGACTCGGATCTCCACTCGGTTCGTTCTCGGCTACGATAAACAAACCGGTGATGTGTGGTGGTGGAGAATTAAACTAGCAACAAAAAAAAGGAAATTTAAACTATATAATTATTCATCAATCATAAAAAAAATGTTGCCTTATCAAACACCTATTACCTTTTTAGGACTGCTGATGTGGTAGTAGTGGTGTTGCTCTCGGCGGTGGTACCGATTGCCGCAACAGTTGTAAAACCCGCATAAAATACCTAAGAACATTAAATACATGAAAACACGGATTAATTAAAACTTTATAATGAATTAAAACAAGACAGTATCATGAATATTTAATGTATAAGCATACGTATTACGTATGTAAATTATTACACGATAAGTATTTACGTATAATACTTAAAACATGACAAGAATTAAAACGAGTAAAAAACACGAACTTAAGACACGAATAATAATACACGTGAACTATTTAAAACACGAAAAACGAAATAAACATATATATGAAGGGGTGTTTTGGGACGGCACGAAAAGAAAGAACAAGAGGGCCTTTGGCCCGACCCATTAAACTTTTACTAGTAACTAAAAACATTCCTAGGGATTCATTTACCACTTTTTCACAAAATTAACAAAACCCTAGCTTTGTGTTCTTCTTTGCCCGCCGGTTACACACAAGAAAAAGTGGAAGGAAAACTTTCTTGATCTTTGATTTGGTTACAGGTATTGTTCGTGTTCTTAATCCCTAACCACTATACGCATACGGTATCCCTTAAATCCTTAATCTTTTGTTATTATTATCTTTGATCATGAACTAGTAAAATAAATAAGAACACATAAATTAAAGAGGGATTAAAACATGTAATGGATCAAGGTTAAATTTGGTTTTGGTGTGGTTGTCCAAAAGACTCTCAGTGGGCTTTTGGTTCGGCCGCAACACCAAACCCCCCCAACGGGGGCACGTTTGGTTTAATAGTGGGAACCGAGAGCTTCTAGCTCTCGGTGGGTACTTTGGCCGAGCAGGGGGGAAACCTTCTGAGCCGGTGGCTGCCTTGGGCAGTCGGCAGCAAGGCCACAGCCTTGCGACTGTTGTGGTTGTTGGTGGTTCGAGCCAAGCCGAGATCTGGGTGTCTCGGTGTAGTCTAGTTTCGGGGCTCGGGTACACGAAAACACACGAGGGTGTGTTTGGATAATTGTTTCGCTAAATTAAACAAAGGTTAATTTAATTATTATTAATCATGTTATATTTAATTTAACTAATTTGGACTTAGGATATAATTATTTGGTATAATTATCATGACATTAAACATGGTCCCATTAATTAAATTTAACTTAGGTTATAATAATTGTTAATATAATTATTCATGGTATAACTACATGTCACATTAATTACTTTAATTAAGAACTTAGCTTAATTAATTAATTACATTTTAATCGTGGTTTAATTAGATTAATACTATACTTTAATTTAATTATAAAATAATCATTTAAGGTAAAGTTTAATTAATATTATCATCTTATATTATTAATTAATAATTTTATAAACTATGTATTATATTATTAATTATTAATTATTATGTTATGACTAAAGTATTTATTATTAATAAATTTTACTATATTATCACATTTAATAAATCATGACTTATAATATATGCTTATTAAACATTAACTTATATCATATACTTATTAAACAAGCTTATTACTATTTATGGAAACATGCTAATTATGGAAGCATACTAATTATGGAAACATGCTATTTATGGAAGCATGTTATTTATGGAAAACAACTATTTATGGAAACTTTCTATTTTTGAAAACTTACTAATTATGGAAACTTACTATTTTTGGAAAGTTGCTATATATGGAAACCTACTATTTTTGGAAAGTTACTATGTATAGAAACCTGCTATTTTTAGAAAATTACTTATTATGGAACATCAAGTATAATAACACATAAAACATGAAATATGTTAATCAAGAACACATGAAACACTAATAAACACATGATAAAACATGAAACTGTAAAAACAAGTCAAGAACATGTAAAACAAGTCAAGAACATGAAAAACAAGTCCAGAACAAGTAAAACAAGTTAAGAACACGTAAAGTAAACTAAACTAAATCAGTAAGTATTTTGAAAACCCATAAATTTCACAAGTATGTTATATAATATGTTTAATGGAAATGGAAAACCCATTAGAAATTTTGCTTTTTTATGCATTACTTGGTAAGATGAACTACTTTTCCCAACCTGAACTACCATATCAACATACTCCTATATGTTATAAACATAACAAGTACAAGTAATTTAACAAGTATACTTAAATAAGAACATTCCAAGAAATATATTGATACCCTAAATTCCCTTAGAAACTCTATAATCCCTATAAATAAATAATGAACTCAAGAATGATAAAAATATAAATAAGAGCAAGTAAACAAGGAATAAGAATAAGGATTATACTATCATACATAAAGAATAAGTAAGAATAAGCTATACAAAGCTAAAGTACAATTAAATGTACATAATAGTCTAGATCATCACCTAAAAACCTTTATAAACAATATTTTAAGCAATATAATCATACAAGAACTATGAATCTATAATCAATACAATAAACTAATTCTAATCTATAATATAAAGAGAAGTTAAGCAATCACAAAGTACTAATATTCATTAATCACAAGCTAATTACAAGAAAATAACCTAAAACTAAGATTAGCATATAAAATCTATTCTATAATGAATTAGACTCTAGTATTTTACAGTTAATTATAAAAGTCAACTAAGTATTATAATATAATCATACATTTACTTTAAACTAAGTTAAAAAATATAAAAGCATAAAGTACAAGTTTTTAAAGCATAGGATCTTAAGCTCCCATAAATAACCCTAGAATATGATCAACCTATATAAACCCCTAAACCAAGAATGTAGAACCCATAGATATCATAAATATACTATATGAGACTTAGAATAAGCTTACATTAAGATACAAACCCTAATTACTCAAAATAGAAAGTCATTAGGCTTAATGATATAGAAACCCTAATATTAAGAAATCTACATGGAATCATAACTTAGTATTTTAAGACAAGTCTACAAACACTCATAGGACTTCATTAAGGTTATAAGACTATGTTAAGACAATGTACAAGTACCCTAATGCACAAGGTACAATATTTCAAGGCATGACTTGTAAATTAGGTCAAAATAGGTATTTTCATTCTTTAGATATGTTTACCTAAATTAACCCTTAAAACAAGTGTAAGAACTCTTTAGACACCTAAGACACAATTTATAGAACCTAAATTAAGTTTACATCAGTAGCTAAGAGAAGGGTAATCACATTTACTAAGATAAAACCCTAGATCATTAGAAAAACCTAATCTACAAAAGTATACTTCCCATTTTTATATCAAACCTTTGTTAAACTTTAAACCAAGGACCCAAATTTCTTAAATAGAATTTCTAAACCATAATTAAGCCCTAATCATTCACTAACCACTTTCTAAGTCCTTAATCACCAAAAACACAAACCATAAGTTACAAGCCCTAATTTTTCAACCCGATTTTGTATTTTGCCTCCAAAACCCATTTTCAAACCATTTCCCTCCATTACAAATTCAAAAAACAGATATTTGTAAGTCCTAAGATATTTTAGAAGTGTATACAAGTAGGTGCATCACCTCCTTTCTTGCTACACATCACCATTCCTATCCTAATGTTGTCGTGACCTTATATTAGCCACAAGTGAAGATTAAATCAAATCTGGGACCTATAAACTTGTGTAGAGCTTCACTAGCATATTTTAGCAACTCTCCTATCTATGGTACACGTACAAGACCAAAACTTGGATCCTAAGTGTTTCCATGACTATAAATAGAGTCGTATAGTAACCTTGAAGACTTGCACCCCGTTTTCTTATTACCTCCTACCCATTCTCCATATTCACCTCTATATACGTCCTAGGACATGTCCCAAGACCAGAAACCAGGTCTAGAAGGAAGCCAGTGAAGCTTTTGAAGCTTTGATAGCAAGTAGTGTTCATAAGAAGTCATAAGGAGCCATTTTGGAGCTACCTAGGTAATTTCTATGTTAGCCATGCTTTAATCTTGTTATAATGAATTCTTAGACTTGTTATAATGCCAAAATAATGTTAAAAAGATAATCTAAAAGAAACTAAGTAATTTATCAATTTAAATGAAAGTTATAAGTTAAAGATATCTTAAAACCCTAGTTTTGTAATTTACATAAAATAATAAGAAAAAACCCATTTCAAAAGCTATAATTATGAAGAAATGTTTTTATTATGATTTTAAACATTTTTTGAAACTTTATTTTAAAATTCTAGATCATCTGGTCCATTTTTTAGGTTGTTATGTGATTTTTACAAGTATAGGGACTAAAACTGTCATTTTTAAAACTATTTATCATTTTGGGCCAAAAGTGTCATTTTATGAAAGTTAAAGCTATAATAATAAATTTTGGAAAGTTTGAGACCCTAAGGTTAAATATTGAGGGTTTAAATTATAAATAATAAAACTATACACTTAAGGGGTTAAAAGTGTAAATATGCTAAACTTACGAAATTAAGTGTTAAAAAGGTAATTATTCTTAAATTATAAACTTAAAGGATCATTTTAGTAACTTATAAAAGTATAGAATGAAAACTATATGATAAAACATATTTTCTAAATTATTATAAAATATAAGGACTATTTTTGCCAATTATAAGTAAAGGATAAAAGATATAAATATATATACCAACTTTTGAAGAAATTTCTAAATAATATATTACTATGTATCATGTTAGTAGGGAGCTTTGTATAAAGATGTTCCATCTCGATATTACGTTCTGACTGAGTGGTTGGGTTTACGATTTAAAGTGCCCTCGCTCCTCAGACGTTTATAGAATGGCTTCTAAGTATAATGGCCCGAACAATGATAAAGAAAACATAAATAAATAACAAGAATGTTGAACTCCAAAAATCAAAGACTTAATACTATACCAAATATGTTTAAACAGGTGGGTGTAAGATCAAGTTCTTTGTTTGTTAGCTCGAGTTATTCTGTGTGATATAAGCCTGACAAGACTTACTGGACCTAAGGAGAGTTCATAGCCTTACTAGTGCTGATTTTTAAATGATTTGAAAACCCATGATGGGGTATATATGCTAAAAATAGAATACAAGTATTTTTGGTATGCTTCTCATAAACGATTATTGATACTATGTTTACTACTGCCTTGAAAGTCCCTTTTTAATTATGAACCGTTAATCATTTTCCCGGAAATGAGCGCTAATATTGTAAATAGTACTATTTGGGGACTGACATCCCCTGTCTAGGCAAGTCGCACTTGCTAGCACCTTAGTGGTCAAACAGGCATACTTTATTTTGCTAATAAGGATAGTTTGGCAGACTTCCTCATAAGGGCAATTGTGGGTTTTGTTATGCTAGTCGCGGTATCATAAGCTTAGTGCATTGATTAATTGATTTTATAGGCGAATAATAACGTAGCTCAGGAAAAAGGATCTTGTAGTCAAAATGATTTTAAACCTATGAAATCACTCAACCTTTGTGTTGACTTTAAGCATATATTTCAGGTTTTGATAATTTATACTATGGAGCAGCAGAATGATGACGTGGAGAGATATAGACTTGGGAGTTTTTGTCATTCAAACCTATTTTCTAGATCTCGAGAACCTGTGATTGTACAAAATATGTACAAGTTGTTTTATTAAATATCTCTGATTTTGAATGATAAATTATAAAAGTTTAATAAGATTATTTAAACACTCTTTTGAGTTGTTTTCCTATTACTGTGCTTTCATATCATGAAGTAATACCCTAAAAATATTAATCTGTTGTGCCAAGGTAAAAATGGGGGTATTACAAGTATATATTAAACAGACAACTCATTCACGTCCTTTACTATGTAGCACTCGTGAAGTCGGAGTAGTTTCCTTCCGTTTTCATCTTCTTTTCATTACTGGACATAAGGTACGGATATTCCGTCCTTCAGTAAGGACATTCCCTTTATATGATTAGGATTCCCGTTTGTAGCCATCTATTTTCCCAGTAGTTTACATAAAACTTTTCAGTGACTTTTATGTTATCATTTTAAACTGCCTGAGCTATATACATGCATGACCATGTCCACCTAGTTATAGAGGTACCATAACCATCACACTTGAGGCACCGGTGTTATTGTAAAACCCGCATGCTTTTACCATGAATAGTACCCCTTAAGATCGTACGTATAGGATTAGAACTTTCCTTTTATAACATGTTTACGTTTCACGTATAAGAATTTCGAGTATTACGTACGTGTTAGAACACGATAAGTATTTATTACGTATGAACACACGATAATTATTCCAATAATAATTATAATCACGAACATGCGATCATGAAATCATGAACGTAATTTAATCACGAACTAATATTATTTACGTATATATATTACGAACACGAATAAATATATTAAGTCACGGTTCATAATTAATTAAAACATGTAAAACACAAACACGATAAAACACGAGAACACACTATAATATTTAGACTCGAGAAAAGTACGGGTTACCCCATGTGGGCCCCATACCACGAAATTAGGAAGAAGAAATGGGCTTAGCCCATGCAAAATTAACTAACTAGCAAAAAGGGGTAAAACATGTTTCATTTTTACAAAAATTAGAAAACAAAGAAAACCCTAATCCTCCTTTTTCCTCTCATTTTTGTCCGCCACTTTTACAACACCAAAAGAGGTGTTCGGGTTGATTTTGATCTTGGATATTGTGCAAGGATTCGTGTGTGTTCATCCTTAATTGATCCACGTATTCGGTATAACTTTTTAACCCTTTTCTTTTATGTTTTGATTTAATGAATCACATATAATCATGATGTTTTTAAAAAATAATTAAAAACAATTATTAAAACATGTCTATGATCATGGGGTAAATCAAACAAGGGTATTAGGGGCGTTTGTGTTGTAGCCGATGCCTAACCGAGCCCTTAAGGGGTCTCGGCTTGGCTTATTACCCACCACCGAGACCATATGGTCTCGGTATGTTGATGATGATGGTCACGGCAGCAGCAACAAGGGGTAACCCCGACCTTGGTTTAGGGTATGGTGTTGATTACGGGTCCGGTTCATGGTTTCTAGTCGGGTCCGTTTCATAGATTATTTTAAGGTTTATGATTCTAATAGTTATGTGTTAAAAATTAAATTAATAAAACATGACATGATTAATTTAATTAACATGACTTAGGTTATAAATTTAATCATTAGATCATGAATTTTAACCTAAGTATTTATATTTATTAGACTTTATAATTAATTAATTATTAAAACCATGACTATAATTAATTAATTAACATAACTTAGGTTATATTATTAATAATTAATAATACATGTTTTGACTAAGTATTTTACCTTTATTTAATTAAAAACATGATATATAAATTAAATACTTTTAACCTATAGTTTATTTAATTTACATGTAATAATTAATAAACTATACTTTATAACAACATGACTTAGAATAATAATCAGAAAACACTTAAGCTTATATAATTAGCTTATTTAACCAGCTTATATCTATTTATGGAAACTTTCTATTTTTAGAAACTTATTTAATTAAGGCAGCTAATCTATTTATGGAAACTTTCTATTTTTAGAAACTTATCTATTTTAAGCAGTAATTCTATTTTTAAAAACTTTCTATTTTTGGAAACTTTCTATTTTTGGAAACTTTCTATTTTTAGAAACTTTCTATTTTTGGAAACTTTCTATTTTTGGTAACTTTCTATTTTTGGAAACTTTCTATTTTAGCAAACCTGCTATTTTTAGAAAGTTACTTATTATTACACAACAAGTATAATAATACATGAAATACAAGTAATACTTAATCAGAATAGACAGAATATTAGATAAACACAGTATTAAGCTTAAAACAGTAAAACATGACATGAACATATAAAATATGCTAAGACATGATATAAAACCAGTTACGTATTCAGTAATCAGATACTTATACACGTATGTATTTATGTAGCATTAGTGATACCGAAGTAGGACTCTCTTCTGTTTGTCTTCTTCGTTTACTGGACATAAGGTACGGATTCCCGTCCTTTCAGTATGGACATTCTTTCCTTATTAGGATTCCCTGTATGCAGCCAACTGTTTTCCCGTAGTATAAGTTATATGTTTGATTGCTTATGTTTAATTTAGAATACCTAAAGCCATATACATGCATGACCAGTTTCACCTAGTTATGGAGGTACCATAACCATAACACTAGAGGCACTGGTGTTATGACTTCCCCACGACGGAGTGATTGCTCGTGGCGTCCCATCAGCTTTTGGCCATATTATTATATTTATCATGTGGGGCGTATGGGTGCATCCTAGTTACATGTTTTTCAGCAGATTACTCAGTGTGAATGTGGTGTGTGCCTTGCATCCTTCACAAGGAGCTGATCCCTCCTACCTAAACCAGTATATTAAATTAGAGGCAGGCCCTCTAATTTACATGATGAGGTCACCCCTCTAAGTATTCATGCATGGTGGATTCTCATGACCTATATTGGCTAATGGTAAAATATGTTAAACAGTTTTCATAAGATAAACATTTCAAACTATAAAACCAGTTTTATGAACATGTTCCGGGTTTTCCAGGACGTATATATTTCCGTTTCTTTTAAGTCTTTATTAAGTTTCAGTTATTCATACTATGTCTATATCCATGCATTGAGCGTTTTGCTCAGCCGTTACTTTCCTTTCCATGTCCCAAAACGGCAGGTACCCAAGGATAGACTCGAGCATTTGGAGGACGTGCATATGAGGGAAGCTGCCATAGACTTCTTTTCCTTCTGCCTTCACATATTTATGCTTGTTTAAGTCTTTCATTCATTTCATTTACTTTATTATATTTTAGGCTTATGTTTGGGAACCGATGTTTGATTCTGGTTTTTCCTATGGTCATGTATGTTTACTACATATTACCTTGCATGCTTTGATGACACGCCATAATTATGCGTGACATTCCATTTATCAAAATGGGGTGTTACAATTATGGTATCAGAGCCCAAGGTTTCGACCTGTAGGCTCTAAAACTCGACCTGTGACTAGTGGGTAGTCACCAGGAGCTTCCTAAGCCAACGTTTGTTATTCTACGTATTGATGTTTTTAGCGCATTGTTGCTTTAACCATGATGTTTTCAACACCTTGAGGTTTTAACCTTGATTTTTTCATCGATATTGTTTTACTAATATGGATGGACAACCGTCATTCATATTTAGTTATACGTCATTGTTTCATGCATGATGTTCCTCGTGAATTGTGGCTATGTGGACTGAACCCCAGTAGTTCATAATTAGTCACATAAAATTTTTCTAATAAGTTTTGACAGATGCGTTTCATTTATTTATGTTTCATGTATCATTTTTGCAGGAATTATGACTAAGTAATGGTTGGTACAAGACTGGCCCTATTTAGTCGCATGTGCTTTTATCGAAACTTTAAACTTTGGGACCGACCCATAGGCGTCCCCTCACCATGTCTTTTGTTTTGGGACCGACCCATAGGCGTCCCCTCGCACATATAAAGGTTTTTATAAACTACATTACGCATTCATGCACTGTTTTTCATGCATAAATTTTTTTCTCATGATTTATTGGCATAAATTTTTTTCATGTCCCCTCATAAGTTACTATGTTTTGATGTCAAGTATGTTTTCATACTGTCATGGTTAACTTAATTTTCATGATGGTTATGATATAAACTCCTTCTTGATAGATTGTTTCATGTTTCTTCATGATAATTCCGTCTTCATGTTGATTACGTCTTACGCCTCTTTTGTTATTTATGCTTTCATGCAAGACATTGTTGTATTTCATTGAATCCTGCTTTCATGATAGTCATGGTTGGTTTTCATTGATCATGCTGTCAGGCAAATCATCGTTGAATTTTGTGTAACCACACTTTAACGTTTCTCGATACAACGACAATGATGTCTATGCTATACTGTCAGGTTATCATGATGGTTTTCCTAACCGATATACTTTCCTTAAATCATGACAAATGATCGACCCCATACCGATCATTTCATGTGCATTCCATGTGTACTCCATGTACCGTATTCCATGTGTATTACACGTACCTAAATCCATGTGTATTTCACTTGCAATACTTCACGAGTATTCGTTAGTCGATTCTGAATCATCTCAGGCATATGTCCACTTGCTGATATTCTACAAAATTGCTGATGCCGCTCATAGCTTGGAGATGTTACTAGCGTTGATGCTGCTGATGTTTGGAGACGCTATGAGATGCTGATGTTGGTCACAACCTGGAGGTCTTACAAGACGAAGACAAAGGCGTTAGATCAAAGCGATCAGACGAGAAGATGCTTCACCATCAGACAATTTTCATCAATCATTGTCCCTAATTCTTAGTTACATGTCACACGTCATTCAGCTGTCGTTTCAGCCATATGGGTGCAAACCGGTACCAGCCGGCCACTCAGCTGAATAGTTACATGAATCACAGTCATGAGAATGACCGTCATGGAACTGACAGACAGGACGATAGTAACCACTACTATGACAGCAACTATCCTAGAAGTCGCAACTGATGCTCCGGCCGCGGACGTGATCAGACATACAATTGATCAGTAGTCCAACCGATCCGCCAATTTTGGCATAATAACCTAATATTGTGGTTCTATTTGTTTCACATCTCGAGACACATGTCAAGACATCAGTCAAGACACATGTCTCGCGTATACTTTCTGAAGACATATGTCAAGACACCAGTCAAGACATATGTCATACTTATATTTCCAAGACACGAGTCAAGACACATGACTCACGTCCAATTATGGAACATTTCCAAGAAATCCAGGGTACCCTCCCAAGGTATATCCATTTTGTTGTGCTATGTATTAATCAGGCCACAAGAATTTCAGTACTATTATCGGCGCATCAGTGAGGACTATCACGTTGCCGATGACACTTCCATTTCTTGTACCCATATATCATAGATTCATGACCATGAAGGACGCCATTCGTATCACTCATGTATACGAAGGTTTTCCTTCAGTCTACTGATAAGATCCAAGTTGTTAACGCATTTCCTCGGACAAATGCGAGTTGAATTTAATCCTAATTTTGGACTACTAACCACACACCATGCTATGATTCATGATTTTGTACAGTAATATTCAGGCTCCTGAATACACTCAGCATGGTTTTTCATCAGGAAAATCTGTATAAATTATATATGCTTTCCAAGCACGTGCTTTGTTAGCCATGATTGCTAAAATTTCCTAGCTGTCAGTAAGACACAACCACTTAAGTCCTTTTACGCATAGCCAGTTGATTATTCCAAAATCTTCCCATACATTCCAGAAGAACCTACAAGGAGAAGGATGGTACCATAAGATTATGTGTCGACTACCGTCGATTTAAACAAATCACCATTCATAACCGTTATTCTTCTCCACGTATTGACGACATGTCCAATCAACCGTATGGTGTTAAGCACTTTACAAGATCAGATTCATGATCATGATGCCAACAGTGACGAGTGAAAGAGCAGGACATGTCCATGACTAATATTCGTACACGACTTGGTCATGCTAAATTCATGATTCCGTATTAGTCTCATAAATGCTCCAACAACATTATGGACTTAATAAATTGAGTTTCCATGAACTCATAAGCAAATTCATCAGCGTTTTCATTGAGGATAACCTGATTTCCTCTAATTCTAGAGAAGAACAGGAAGACCATAGCTGCACTATGTTGCACATTCTATGACAAGTGAAAGTTCACCCTGGAAATTTCTAATATCAGTTCTGGTTGATTACAGTGACACGCTGAATCACATGGATTCGCATGGTTAATCTTACCATGACTCAGCTTATGCGCAAAGACGAGAACCCTACACTACATTAAGTGCCCAGAAAATCCTACGCTAAGAGAAGTCTAAATTTGGAGACTCATAGTTCCGCAAATTTCTATGTATCGAGTTCTACGAAGCAAGATACAGTTACGTTCATATCTAGGTACCTGACATACCAACAGGTTAAGATAGGACACCAACAGACTGGGATGTGTTCATCATCTAAAATTGTGAATTGAAATGGGACAAGATCTCCACGGATTTTTGTTACCAGATTAACGTAAACTCAGAATAAGCATCATGCTATCTGGGTTATTGCAAACAGTTTGATCAAGTCTGCAGAATCCTTACATCTGCAAGGATTGCAGAACCAACAGATTGATCGGACATGTTCCAGCCAAGGCTCATCCGATCACTTGGCAATCCCTCAATTATGGGGTCAGATAAAGATTCGCAATTGTACTCCTTATTTACTTCACGTCTTCATTCTAATTCCACGACTTGCTTTCGCGCTCGCGTTCATGACACTATTCATGTTCATGATGGTATCTCAGCTTACGTTTGTACGTTCATTTTTCTCATTCTGGGAAGTTTTGCAAGAACTTGAGAGACCAGACCCAAGTTTAGTATAACTCCCTATCCTCAGATAGACGTTTCACGTCATATTCCATGTCTCACCTTGTAGCGTTTGGCGTTACCGCCATTATATTCTATGTTCACGATATGTTTCACATGTCATGTTTATTCCACGTTCCTCATATCATGATCAAGATATGTTACACGTATCATGGATCACGATATGTTTGCTCATACTACACTAACCATATCTCCACGTATCACGTTCAAAATTTTCCACGTAACACGTTCAAAATTTTTCACGTACTACGTTTCTATATGTCTTGCGCATCATTGTTAGTTATCGGTAAGGTTAGATTATTTAGTATCGTCACATTTCAGTTACCCTTGCACGTTAACTCTTATTTCCTCGATCGAATTTAGGGGATCTACCTTACATTGATAACCAATAATTTCTTCGTATTTCAAGTCAAGGTCAGGAGGACCAAGATTTATCATTCGTGTCAAGATCTTGTGAAGGAACCGTTCCAAGAGGGAAGCCACTTGGAAACGGACAAGTTCATCCGGACTTCTTATCCGTTTTTCTCTTATCAATTAGAAATGTCCTTCCAGTCACGTCACGTTCCATGTCCTTTCAAGACATGTTACGTTCCGCGTTCCTTCTGCCAGGTCACCTGGACGTTCATTTATCTTACATACCCTCTCGGTTTGATTCGGGTATGTTTCTCTTTCAGTTACGTTATCTATAATTCAGGGACAAATTATTCTTTTTAGGGGGGAAGAGTTGTGAAACCCGCATGCTTTTACCATGAATAGTACCCCTTAAGATCGTACGTATAGGTATAGAACTTTCCTTTTATAACATGTTTACGTTTCACGTATAAGAATTTCGAGTATTACGTACGTGTTAGAACACGATAAGTATTTATTACGTATGAACACACGATAATTATTCCAATAATAATTATAATCACGAACATGCGATCATGAAATCATGAACGTAATTTAATCACGAACTAATATTATTTACGTATATATATTACGAACACGAATAAATATATTAAGTCACGGTTAATAATTAATTAAAACACATAAAACACGAACACGATAAAACACGAGAACACACTATAATATTTAGACTCGAGAAAAGTACGGGTTACCCCATTTGGGCCCCATACCACGAAATTAGGAAGAAGAAATGGGCTTAGCCCATGCAAAATTAACTAACTAGCAAAAAGGGGTAAAACATGTTTCATTTTTACAAAAATTAGAAAACAAAGAAAACCCTAATCCTCCTTCTTCCTCTCCTTTTTGGCCGCCACTTTTACAACACCAAAAGAGGTGTTCGGGTTGATTTTGATCTTGGATATTGTGCAAGGATTCGTGTGTGTTCATCCTTAATTGATCCACGTATTCGGTATAACTTTTTAACCCTTTTCTTTTATGTTTTGATTTAATGAATCACATATAATCATGATGTTTTTAAAAACTAATTAAAAATAATTATTAAAACATGTCTATGATCATGGGGTAAATCAAACAAGGGTTTTAGGGGCGTTTGTGTTGTAGCTGATGCCTAACCGAGCCCTTAAGGGGTCTCGGCTTGGATTATTACCCACCACTGAGACCATATGGTCTCGGTATGGTGATGATGATGGTCACGGCAGCAGCAACAAGGGGTAACCCCGACCTTGGTTCGGGGTATGGTGTTGATTACGGGTCCGGTTCATGGGTTCTAGTCGGGTCCGGTTCATAGATTATTTTAAGATTTATGATTCTAATAGTTATGTGTGTAAATTAATAAAACATGACATGATTAATTTAATTAACATGACTTAGGTTATAAATTTAATTATTAGATCATGAATTTTAACCTAAGTATTTATATTTATTACACTTTATAATTAATTAATTATTAAAACCATGACTATAATTAATTAATTAACATAACTTAGGTTATATTATTAATAATTAATAATACATGTTTTAACCTAAGTATTTTTACCTTTATTTAATTAAAAACATGATATATTTAATTAAATACTTTTAACCTATAGTTTATTTAATTTACATGTAATAATTAATAAACTATACTTTATAACAACATGACTTAGAATAATAATCAGAAAACACTTAAGCTTATATAACTAGCTTATTTAACCATTTTATATCTATTTATGGAAACTTTCTATTTTTAGAAACTTATTTAATTAAGGCAGCTAATCTATTTATGGAAACTTTCTATTTTTAGAAACTTATCTATTTTAAGCAGTAATTCTATTTTTGGAAACTTTCTATTTTTGGAAACTTTCTATTTTTGGAAACTTTCTGTTTTTGGTAACTTTCTATTTTTGGAAACTTTCTTATTTAGGAAACCTGCTATTTTTAGAAAGTTACTTATTATTACACAACAAGTATAATAATACATGAAATACAAGTAATACTTAATCAGAATAGACAGAATATTAGATAAACACAGTATTAAGCTTAAAACAGTAAAACATGACATGAACATATAAAATAAGCTAAGACATGATATAAAACCAGTTACGTATTCAGTAATCAGATACTTATACACGTATGTAATTATGTAGCATTAGTGATACCGAAGTAGGAATCTCTTCCGTTCGTCTTCTCCGTTCACTGGACATAAGGTACGGATTCCCGTCCTTTCAGTATGGACATTCTTTCCTTATTAGGATTCCCCGTATGCAGCCAACTGTTTTCCCGTAGTATAAGTTATATGTTTGATTGCTTATGTTTAATTTAGAATACCTAAAGCCATATACATGCATGACCAGTTTCACCTAGTTATGGAGGTACCATAACCATAACACTAGAGGCACTGGTGTTATGACTTCCCCACGGCAGAGTGATTGCTCGTGGTGTCCCTTCAGCTTTTGGCCATATTATTATATTTATCATGTGGGGCGTATGGGTGCATCCTAGTTACATGTTTTTCAGTAGATTACTCAGTGTGAATGTGGTGTGTGCCTTGCATCCTTCACAAGGAGCTGATCCCTCCTACCCAAACCAGTATATTAAATTAGAGGCAGGCCCTCTAATTTGCATGATGAGGTCACCCCTCCAAGTATTCATGCATGGTGGATTTTCATGACCTATATTGGCTAATGGTAAAATATGTTAAACAGTTTTCATAAGATAAACATAAGGCTTTTCAAACTATAAAACCAGTTTTATGAACATGTTCCGGGTTTTCCAGGACATATATATTTCTGCTGCTTTTAAGTTTTATTATGTTTCAGTCATTCATACTATGTCTATATCCGTGCACTGAGCGTTTTGCTCAGCCGTTACTTTCCTTTCCATGTCCCAAAACGGCAGGTACCCAAGGACAGACTCGAGCATTTGGAGGACGTGCATAGGAGGGAAGCTGCCATAGACTTCTTTTCCTTCTGCCTTCACATATTTATGCTTGTTTAAGTCTTTCATTCATTTCATTTACTTTATTATGTTTTAGGCTTATGTTTGGGAACCGATGTTTGATTCCGGTTTTTCCTACGGTCATGTATGTTTTACTACATATTACCTTGCATGCTTTGATGACACGCCATAATTACGTGTGACATTCCATTTATCAAAATGGGGTGTTATAGTTATGAATATTCCGCAACGAGAGTGATTTCTCGCGGCGTCCCTTTCAGTTATTGGTCATTATTATTATTATTATTATTATCATGTGGGGTGAATGGGTGCATCCTAGTACATGTTTTTGCAGATTACACGGTGACTGGTGTGTGCTCTACATCCGTCACATGGAGTTGATCCCTCCATCCATACTATTATAATTAGAGGCAACCCCTCTAATTGCATGACGAGGTCACCCCTCTATGTATTCATACACATTGATACCTTCATGACCTATATGGGCGCTTAGGCACTTAAAATAGAGTTTTGTGAATAAAACATAAGTCTTTTCAGATATAAACCAGTTTATTAAACATACTCCAGGTTTTACAGGACCTATACTTATTCCGTTGCATTTTCATACTTTACTTATGTTTCAGTTATTCATATCATTGTCATATATCCGTTCACTCAGCGTATTGCTCAGCCGTATTTTCTTCTCATGTTCCCATACGGCATGTACTAAAGGGCAGACTTAAGCAATCAAGAGTACGTGCATTAGGATGGAGGCTCCCTTTGACTTCATTTCTTTTATGCATTTATATACTTCTACTTTGTTGGACATTGTTTAGTCCTTTTTCTACATTCTTTACTTATGCATTGTGTGAGCTTATGTTTGGGACCGATGTTTGATTTTGGTTTCCTTTATGGTCATTTATGTTTTTAAGACATTTACCTTGCATGCTTTGATGACACGCCATAATTATCATGTAACGGTCCACTTGTCAAAGTGGGGTGTTACAATTCTGGTATTAGAGCCAAGGTTTCGACCAGTAGGCTCTAAAACTTGACCTGTGACTAGTGGGTAGTCACCATGATCTTCCTAAACTGACAGTTGATTTATTTCATGTATTTTCTTTTCGTTAAGTTTTTTACTAGGTAAGGGTTGATACATGATCGACCATACTTAGTCACATGTGGTTTTCTTCGAATTTTGTTATATGGGTTGAACCATAGTTGTCCACCTTTGCTATGTCAGATTTCGTTGGCTATGCCTTCATAAATTCTTCCATGCATCTCTTACGTTTATTCTATGTTTCTAACAGATTAATCATTTACTTTCCTTTGAAACTGTCAGATGGTTAACACACGCAATGATCAGGAACTTGTTGCAGCTGTCCGACCAGCTCTGCAGACCATGCTCCCTCAGATTCGAAACGAGATTCGGGCTGAATTTCAGAATAGACTGCATCCTGCGAATCCTCCTCCTCCTCCACCAGTCACTCTCCACACGTGGCTGGAGAGATTCAACAAATAGAAGCCTCGATCTTTCGATAATGCTGAGGTCCCGTTAGATGCTGAGAACTGGATCTCACATATGGAGAAGATCTTTGATGCCATGGGTTGCGACGGGATATACAAGGCAAGGTTGGCATGCTACAAGTTTGAGGGTGATGCGTTGGCATGGTGAAGAGCGTACACGCTGAGCAATGGAGGTGAGGCATGGCTTACTGCTTTGACATGGATGCAACTCAAGGAATTGTTCTACAACCATTTCTTCCCTAGAGCTGAGCAAGAACGACTGAGGATAGATTATCATGCTATTCGACCGAAGGTAGAGGAGAACAACACAGCATTCATGCAGCGTTTCCTCAGGCTCGCTGGTTTTCTAGGTGCTGCTACTGGCACAACTGAGGAGCAAGCGAAGCATTTCCGCTAGGCTCTTCACTCCTCGATTACTGATCGTCTGTTATGTGCTACTTTCACCAATGTGTCACAAGTTGCTGACGCAACACGCAGTCTAGAGATGCTCCAGGAGAGGGATGATTATGAGGAGTCACCTCGACCCGAGAAGAGGTATATTTCAGTCATCAAGCGTTACCATCTCATTCTAATCAGTATTTTCATTTTTATATCTTGTTCTATTCAATTGTATCTTTCAGGCAGAAGGGTGGAGACCGATCCCAACCGGCCACTCAACAGAACAACAATAAGGGACACAGTCAGACTAAAGACCATTATGGATCAGACAGGCGTAGCGGTAGTCATAAATACCGTAACAATGCTAGTTACTCCAACAACAACAGGTCCCTAAAATTTAAACTCTTCTATGTTAAGCTGTTGTGTGACATAAATTCTAACATCTCAGCATTTTAAAAAGAACTATAGGAACGGGCGTGACCAGAACAACAAGGGTCAGCAGCCTAATCACTCAGCTTCATCTGGTATTATAATCTAAACTTTCAGTGTAGTCATGTTTATGTCCCAATAATCATGTCTCACACACATCTTCTGAAACAGGCTCTCAGCGAGCGAGGGTATCCCTAGAGGGTATACCCATCCCATCCGTACCACTTGCAGCCGTAGGCATCCTGGACCATGTCGTCGTGCTATCGATGTTTGCTTTAAGTATGGGCAAGCAGGCCAGGTGATGAAAGACTGCAAGAAAGGGGACACCGTTGGTACATCGGGTACTTCCACTCCAAAACCAGTAGCATCAGGCCGTGTGTACACCACTATCAGAGATCAGGCCAACAAGTCTACAGGTACCATTACTGGCATCTTATTTATGTATAGACATGCTGCCTGTGTATTATATGATACGGGTGCGACCCATTCAGTTATATCGACTACTTATGCTGCCCATATTAGTAAGATCTACACCACTAGAGAATGTGTTAAATATATCTACGTCGATGAGAGACTCTGTGCGCATTACCCATGTGTACAGAGATCTTCCCTTATAATCTGATGATAAGATTCGTCTTGTCGACACACTTCCTTTGGACATGTGCGAATTCGATATGATCTTAGGCATGGACTGGTTAGCAAAACACCACGCGACGATCGATTGCCATACATATCGAGTGATATTCGGTTATGTTCAAGATCCAGAGTACATTCATAATGGTTTTATACCAGGAAAGTCTGTACAAATCATTTCTGCCTTACAAGCCCATGCTTTACTAGCTCATGGCTGTAAAGGTTTCTTAGCTACAATTCAGGACATAATTGTCAAAGCTTCATCTGTTGGGCCAATAAAAGTTTTAACTATGGCCCAGTCTAGATTTGTTTAATTAGACTAAGTGTTTATTGATCGCTGAGAGGACCAGCGACAGAGACTAGACCAGTGGAAGGCAAAGCCTCAGCTGGGACACCAGGAACATTCAAGTCAAAGACAACGTCCGAGAAGTCGAAGACAATCTGAAGTCAGACCCACCAACGATTATGGATAGCTGGGATGTTGAAGGAATGTACTGGTGTTCAAGGATCTCTGAGTTGACAACACTTAGAGATCACTTAAGAACCCTAGAGGTCTGGGATAAGCAAAGCTTATCCAATCCTTTATAGTTTAGGCGGGAGAATCTACCAAGTGTTTTGAGCAGGACAAAACAAGAGATTCAAGATAAAGCCTAGTACGACCTAGTGGGACAAAAGGTGAACAGTTGGCAGAACTGTTCACCTAAAGTTGGTTAAAGGTATGTCTCGATTTGGACATGCATTTAATACGTTGTACTCTTCCATTCAGAAGGTGACACGTATCAACTACTCCCACTAAGGAAGCAACCTCGTACACTATATATAGGAGTGAGAAAGAAGAATTAACTCAACCCTTGTGCTTGGATAATTCATCTAAGTTCTTTCTCACCTTGGAACCGCTGAGCCCACAGCTTTCTACCAGCGTCTCATTGGTTCCCTTGTAAACTTGTATCTCGTATCTAGTTTACTTGATTCTAGGGTTCATACCTTGTCATTCAACGAGTGTATTCATAGCACTTTGTAATACTTTGTTTATAATACTTAATAAAGCATTACGCGTTTGAAAAGTATTTCATTGTGTTTCGTGGTTACAAGAGATATAGTTTATCAACAATTGTCATATTAAGGGACTTTCAATTGGTATCAGAGCGGTTTGATTTATAAAACTTTTCATAAACCGTTATTGTTTTTAAAATCAAGATCTTAATATGGCTGATACTATACCTCCTCTAACGTTTGGTCAAACCAGATTAGGTACCATCTCGACCACCATGCCGGCCACCACATCTACTACCATGCCTACACCAGTTGTAAGCACTGGTACTAATGATGATGACCTTCCCCAACTACTTGATGTTCGAGGGGGGTCACATGTGTCCAATGTACCAACATTCGATGAAGAGGATTTCTCAAGTTGGAAAAGTGAATTTCTTATATATTTAGATGGCTTGGAACCCTTCTTGATAGAAATCTTAGAAAATGGTCCCTATGTACCACTGGCTGTTTCCTCTACCCCTGAGAGACCCATTAAGAAACCTGTTAAGCAATGGTCTCCAGCGGATAGACGTCTGGCTAACCAGGACAAGAGACTCAAAGTATCATAGTCTCTTGCCTACCCAAGAACATTATGAAGTCCATCATTAAATGCGACTTTGCTAAGGAGATGTGGACTGAATTAGTTCTAGGGTATGAAGGTCCAGAGGAAACAAAAGAAACCAAAATCCAAGCCCTTAGACTTAAGTTTAATGCTTTTAAAGCTTTAGAAACAGAAACTGTTACACAAACTTATACTAGGCTTAAGATTTTGTTGAATGATTTAGGAAACAATGGAGTTGTTCTACCAAAGGATGAGGTTAATGCTACTTTTGTCAATAGTTTACCTAGAAAATGGCTTAGCCTAAATCAGACCTTAAGAGCTAACAATGCTATAAAGAATGATACGTTGGCCCAATTATTTGGTAGATATAACTATGAAGAATGGCTAATTGACTCCATTTACAAATCAGAGACCGACAGGTTTACCACCAGTATCACTGGTTCAAAAGCTCTTGTTGCTAACCATTCCTTCAGGACAACGACTCTGACATTGAAGAGGACACCAGAAGTAGTCAAGAATTTCTTGATGAATTACATGCTGAGTTCCATGACAGAGCTCTCTTAGCTGATCAAAAAGGTACTACAAGAGATCTGGTAGAGTTGGAGCTGTAAAGGTTGATAAATCCAAGGTGTCATGCTACACTTGTGGAAAGACTGGTCACTATCAAAAGGATTGTTGGTCAAACAAAACCTCCTCTCCAAGCTTCCCTTCATCCAGCAACAACAACAGCAGGAAGAAGTTTTCTACCTCACCTTTCAAGCAAACCTCTCTCTTTGACACAGAAGGGAAGAAGGACTACAAAGTCAAATACAAAGCCTTGAAAGCTGAGCTGCTAAAACTCAATCAGAAAGCCGATGATGCAGCAAAGAAAAAGGATGCTAAGAAGACTAAAAAAGGTCTAATCGCTGCCTCATTCGACTGGGATGATGAACCTCTCACTTCTGAGGATGAAGGTACCACCACCGTCAGAGCCTTTATGGCCGTCTCTGATGAAGAACCCGTTGTGGGTAAAAGTGAAGCAAGATCTGGTCAATGGGTGGACATCACCATGAAAAAGGTACAAAGAATGTTATCTATGGCTGAAGGTCCTGATAGAGACCATGTTAGTGACTATACCTTGGTTGACCTCCACTTTGTGGAAGAGCAAAGAAAAAACCTGTTGAACAAATTTCATAGTCTTAAAACAGAGTTAAATATTTGCCAATCTGAATTAACAAATCTTAAACCATTTGTGAATCTTGCTAATCAACTTCAAAATGAAGTGAGAAAATTATCCATTGAAAATGAGTCTTTGTCTGATGAAAATTCTGAACTTAGAAAAACCATTGAGAAATGGAATTTGGCTCAATCCACAGTGGAAGAAATAGTAGCCGAATCCATACTTGGTGATGTGGTTCAGGCTATTGGGGGAAAGGGAAGATACAAAAAACACATCCCTGTTCCCAATGTCAAATTTATCCCTTCAGATGTTTCTTCTCCTTCTTCCACCTATGTGGATGAGAAGAACTCTGACAAAGAATCAGAGGTACCATCCCCACCCAGACTCGCTGGTGCTAACCCATCTGATTCCTTGCCTAGCCCAAAACCTCCAACTAAAACCCCTGGGAATTCAATTCTCAAAGTCACTAATAAAGCGAATATAAAAGGTTTTTGTGGCTAAGGACTCCAACAAACCCTCTCCTCCCCCTGAAGAGCTTTCACCCACCAAGCAACTTCTCCTCACCTTAATGGAAGAGGTAAAAGGGTTGAAAGAACAAATCAACCCTAGAGTTAATAGTCCATCTGTTAACTCTCTTGGTGAAGGTTCTAGTAGCTCCAAGGGGAGACCTTTGTTCAGACCTTGCAAGCATTGCGGTTTCAAGAATCACTCATCCGAGGATTGCACTAAGAAACCAAGATGTATCACATGCGAATCCACTGAACACTCATCCAGAGAGCATGAGGAGGTTATTGCGGTTCAAAGAACCAGAACTCAAATGAGATCTAAATCTCCTCATCGACCCTCAAGAAAGGCTGAGCCTAAACCCAGAGATAACTCTCTGGGTTACAGACCAAACCCCCCTGCAAGTACTGTGGCTTCTTTGACCATCTCTCTGATGAGTGAGAGCATTATCCTGGATGTGATACTTGTGGAAGCATGCGTCATGAAACCAGGGACTGCAATCAAAGAGGGGGAGGACACCAGAGAAGGACCAATGTCACTGGTCAGCGACAACATCGACCCACTGGAAAGTGGGTTCATCATAGAAACTAATCTGGCTTTGCTATATCTATGCAGGAATATCTGAAGAAATCTGTTTGGTATCTAGACAACGGGTGCTCCAGACACATGACAAGGGTTAAACAATATCTGCATAGATATAAAAAGGAGTCTGGTCCTAAAGTAGTCTTTGGAGATGATTCCTCAGGGGCTACTGAGGGTTATGGCTCAGTGGATTGTAATGGAATAACCTTCACAAGGGTCGCTTATGTCAATGGACTGAAGCACAACCTAATCAGCATTAGTCAACTCTGCGATGCTGGCTTCAAAGTTCTGTTCACCAAGACCCAAGGAACAGTCTTCAATCAAAATGAGGATGTTGTTCTTATTGCACCCAGGAGAAGGGATGTGTATGTCATCGACATGACATCTTGTCCAGAAGGGACAAACACTTGTCTCTATGCCAAAGCATCTGATAGTGAAAATTGGCTATGGTATAAGAGGCTCTCCCATCTCAACTTCAAAAACATTAACAAACTGGCCAAGAATGATTTAGTAGTTGGGCTTCCCTCTCTGACCTTCACCAAAGACAGACCCTGCTCAGCGTGCAAAAAAGGGAAGCACCACAGAGCCTCATTCAAGACTAAACAAACATTCTCCATAAATAAGGCCTCCGTCTCCTTCACATGGACTTATTTGGACCAGTAAAACCTCAATCCCTTAATCACAACAAGTATACATTAGTCATTGTAGATGAATTCTCCAGATTCACTTGGGTATTCTTTCTCAAAAGAAAGAGTGATGCTGCTGAAAGAATAATGTCGTTCATCAGAGAAATAGAGAATCTCAATGACTACAGAGTTAAGGCTATCAGAAGTGACAATGGCACTGAATTCAAGAATCATGCCATGGAAGCCTTTTGTGATGAAAAGGGAATATCACAGAACTTTTCTAACCCAGGCACCCCTGAGCGGTGTCGCTGAATGAAGAAACAGAACCCTCATAGAGGCTGCTAGAACAATGCTCAGCGAATCAAGACTTCCTAAACAATTTTGGGGTGAAGCTGTGAACACAGCTTGTCATACACAAAACAGATCCATTATTGTGAAGAGACATGGCAAGACCTCTTATGAAGTATATAGGAAGAGAGCCCCTGATGTAAGCTACTTCCATGTCTTTGGTTGCCCTGTTTTCATTCACAACTACAGAGATCACCTGGGTAAATTTGATGAAAAGTCTGATGATGGATTCTTCGTTGGTTACTCTCTCACCTCCAGAGCTTACAGAGTATTCAACATCCGCAGACAAGAATTAGAAGATTCCATCCATGTCACCTTCAATGAAGCAGATGTTGTCATCAACCACACCAACTCAGAAGAATGTGACATTAACTTCAATGAAGTTAAATCTTATCCAGAGGATGATTTCTCACATCCCAAGGAATCATCCAAGGGTTGTCACAAGGACTTCTGTTAGCCTCAAAATATTGAGCCAAACAAGAATGCTCGGTCATATGTTTATTATGTATCGTATTTTAGAACGTTGTAATAGGTAGTATATTAGTCGTGTTATACGGGCTTAACTTTAGGCTAAAGTTCATTAATAAGTAACTAAAGCCCAAAAGGAAAGCCCGGCCCAAACCATATAGTCCATAAAGAAGCCCGCATGTGGGTGGACTATATATACTACCCTCCTAGCATGTTAGGAGGGTTGGTGATTCATTTTCTTCTTAATCTAATAGTTCACAAATTACACACTTCTCTCTCTTTTCTCTCTCTAGTTTCTCTCTCTAAAACTCATCTCATTTCTACCTTTCTTTCTTTAAATTCGTGCTAGAATCATTACATATTAGGGACAACAATTGGTATCAATCGCCATGGGGTAGTTTTTGTGATTCGTTGTTGATTTACTACTTAATTCGTGTGATTTTACCATAAAATCTACTCGGATTCAAGTGTTTTCTTATGTTTTTCGTACTCTAAATCTTTCTCCTTTAATCTCTACATCTTTCATACGCGTGGTAAGATTTTGGTTACTTTGGTTTGGATTGAAATACGAAATCCAAGGTAAAAATCCATACTTTTTTGTTGTTCTAAGTCTCGGCTGAATTTTAGGAGTACGATCTGATTTTGTGGTTGCATAAACCCTGGGGGTTTCTTCTTGCGATCCATAGTCACGATCTAGTTCTACGATCTTACTGCGATCACTAAGTACGATCTGTGAGTACGATCACTCACCACGATCTGTGAGTACGATCACCCAGTACGATCGAAGAGTACGATCAAGTGAGTACGATCAAGTGAGTACGATCAAGTGAGTACGATCCAAGAGTACGATCACTTGAGTACGATCCAAGACTGCGATCAGAGTGCGATCTGGAGTACGATAGGTAAGTACGATCAAACTACGATCAGAGTACGATCCAACTGCGATCGAGGAGTACGATCAGACCACGATCAGAGTACGATCCAACTGCGATCAAGGAGTACGATCATAGTGCGATCTGAGTGCGATGGGTCTCACTGCGATGGACATCTAAATTTTGTTCGAGTATTTTTTAGATTTAGCCACTATCTAGACTAGTCTCGGAACGTAGGTTACACGAAGATTTAAAAAAAAAATCGCTTTTTCTGGTTTTAGGCTTTTTCTAGCTCGATTTCAAAATTTGGTGATTACAAATTTTTTAGGTCTACCGTTTTGTCGGACTGAGGAATTTATTGTCGGGCTGAGAAAAAATCGCAATTTTCGGAATTTCAAAAACCAAACAATCACAACACAACTACTTAAGATCCACATTCGATTCATCATTTCAGAGAATATTGAGATGGATTCTACTGCCGAATATCGTGTGACGAACAACAATATAATGGTGGCAGGTAACAAGGAAAGACCACCAATGCTTGTGTCAGGTCGATATGATCAATGACAATCCCGTTTTATACGTTACCTTGACACAAAACCTAACGGTGATGCTTTAAGGCAATGTATTTTGGAAGGACCCTATAAACTCTCAAGGATTCAAGTTCCTGCAGTACCAGCCACAGACACAAGTGACGCACAACCCGCATATGAACGTGATGAGAAGAGGACCGACCTCACACCAGAGAACCGTGCGTGGTTTGATGCAGAGAAGGAAGCAATCTACTTAATTCTCAGTGGCATTGGAGATGAAATTTACTCTACGGTTGACGCATGTCCTACTGCTCAAGAAATGTGGACGGCCATTGAAAGATTGCAACAAGGTGAATCACTTAACAAACAAGATGTGAAAACTAAGATGTTTTGGAACTTTGGCAAGTTTACATCAAAGGATGGGGAATCAATTGATTCTTATTACTCCCGATTCTACAAGATGATGAATGATATGACCCGAAACAACTTGCAAGTTTCCACCATGCAAGTCAATGTCCAATTTCTACAGCAACTTCAACCAGAGTGGACACGGTTTGTCACCTTGGTGAAACAACAACAAAAATTAGACGAAGTTTCATATCACAAGCTCTTCGACATTTTGAAACAATTTCAAAATGAGGCAAATGAACTTCGAGCTGAACGAGTTGCAAAGATTTCCAATCCACTTGCTTTGGTATCTACCACTCAACATTACCCAGATTATCACTCCCGTACTTCTAAGACCTACTCTACTCAATCATCATCACCACGATCATCCATTGTCTCTAAGTCACATGCTCCAACACGATCCCGAGGCAAAGAAGTTGCAAGAGCACCATCACCCATACCTGAGCAATCATCTGAAGAAGACAGTGATGAAGAAGTAGCTCAAAGGGATAGGGAATTCAAGCAACAAATGGCTTTCGTTATGAAGCAGTATAAGAAAATCTACAAACCCACCAACAACAACCTTCGAACATCTTCAAACTCGAGGAACACCCATGCACAGAGTCCTCCAAGGTATGACACACAAAGACGTGTTGAGAGTCCTCCAAAGTATGATCGACAACCTAAGTATGATAATCAGAGGGTGGCTACTGTTGTTGGAAATAGGGAAACTGTTGGTACTCAAGTTGTGCAACAAAGTGGGATTCAGTGTTTTAACTGTAGAGGTTTTGGGCATTTGGCTAAGGAATGCAGGCAGCCAAAGAGGGTTAAAGATTATGGTTATCATAAGGAAAAGATGCTGTTGTGCAAGAAAATGGAAGCTGGAATCAAGTTATCAGCTGAGGAAGGAGAAATGCTCGACGACACAGATGATGAACTCTCCGACCAAGAACTCGAGGCACATTATTCATACATGGCAAAGATTCATGAGGTCCTTAACGTCACTAAAGATGACAATGGTCCTATCTTTGATACCGAGCTAATTGATAAGGTACAAGATGATGCTGAATATAATGTGTTTGGTGATACACATGAGCATAGTGATCTACCAACAACAATTACTGACACGTGTATGATGGAAACGGTTGATAGCAATACCACACTCGATTCATCAGACATGTGCAATAATGAGTTTGAGGATGATCAACATGCAAATGAGTATGATGACGAGGAGCGTGTCGCGCTTGCTAATTTAATTGCTAGTTTACAAAAAGATGTCAATGAAAATAGAAAGAATCAAAAGCAATTAAAGAAGGCAAACGCAGCGCTCACTCAAAACTTTGAAGAATGCAAAGCTGCTCTTATAAAATCTAGTGAGACTATTGATAGTTATAGGGCTGAGCTTCTTCAAAAGACCAACGAGCTTGAGGGGTACAAAAGTCGTGTCATCAACGTTAAAAAGGACGATTTTGAAAATAAATACAATGAAGCTCTTGCTTTGTTAACTAAAGAAAAATGTCAATTTAATGTTTTATTAAGTGATGAACGTCAAAAAACGTACCTTGCCACAACAAAAGTTAATGAACTTGAACAGAGGCTTTCTATGAACACCACCGATTCTGCTAAAATTCTTGACGAGAAGAAACAAGAGGTTGAAACATTAAAACAAGATTTCAAAAATAGACAAAGCAAAGATACTGAAAAAGTAAAGGATCTCGAAGAACAAGTCGATTTTTTGAAAAAAGTTGTTTATAATACACATGACTCTATTCAAACCGTAAGAATGATAGCACCTCGGTCGTTTTTCAAGGGTCAACCTAGCTTTGCCACCCCCAAGTACCTCGAACAAGCTCAAGCTGCGAACCCTCACTTATATCTTGATGAGTCCGAAAGGACTGATAATGACTGCCCTGTAGCTAACATTGATAGTGAAGAGACGTCCCCTTGGGATGAGGAGAGTAGATCACCGGTCAATAAAGATTTTGTGAAACCATATAACTATGCTTATGAAAACAGTCTTTATGGTCTTTTCACTCCACAAAAACAGAAGTCTCGTGAGGAATTATTTTTAGAATGCAAACAAAAAAGAATTCAATGAAAAAAAGCTTTTGCCACTAAGAGGAAAACTAATGTTTTTAAATATATTAACTATTTGCCTCTAGATGCTTCTAAAAGCAAAAGTAGAAAAATACTTGGTTTTCTTAAACACCACGTTAATAATGTTCAATCAATTGTTGAAAGCGATTGGGAGAAACGTCAAAAGGATAAGTGGAAAACCGAGATTTCTCACGACATAATTGTGCTTGTGAAAGAACTTTTAATACCAAATACAAAGATAATAAAAGAACATGTTCTTGAGTTTGAAAATTTAATTCAGTCTGAAATGTTTGATGATTTGAAATATGTTGAGTCTCTTGAAAAAGAAATTGATGACCTTCAAAATGACAAATTAGAATTTTCAAACGAATATGATCTACTCTTAGAAGAATGTCTCTCCAAAGATATTTTGTGTGTTACTCTTCAATCTTGTGCTGATATCGATGAATATTCTGATGTTGCATGCAAATATCTTGATAAAATCAAAGAGTGTGAGCGTCTTGAACTTGAGCTTTCGAAACATAAAGAAAATGTTGATAAAAAGGATTTTGAGTTACTTCAACACAAAACTGATTTTCTTCAAAAACATTGTCATTCTCTTGAACTTGCTTTGCAAAAAGACGTTGGTAGTTTTCCACATGATAATAAATTGCAAGAAAAACTTTCCCAAACGTTTCGAGAAATGAACGAACAGAATTTGGAAATTAAAGGGTTGAAAGCTCAGTTACAAGACAGGGACAGAGCGATAGCAGAGTTGCAGAAACTCATTGCTAAGATGGGTGGGAAGATTGTGGAACCTAGTGTTAAGAAACCTGTTGTAAGACAACCCAATGCTCAAAAAGTGACTAGACCCTCTGTCTTGGGAAAACCATATGTTTTCTCTAATTCTGCATCTGCAAAACCTGCGTTTGCCCCCAAGACGGATGGGAAGGATAGGTTACCACAAAACACTCTCAAAACACATATTCGATCACAAAGCATTAAGAACACAAATGTGGTTAAACCAGGGATGTATAGATTGGCCACTAAACCCACACAAAACAAAGAAAGTCAATCACCTCAGACTTCTAGAAACACTAATAGACGTGTATCTTTTACTACAGAAGAAGTCCCCACTGCTAGTGTTAGCCGGCCCCAGCTTAAGAGCACTCGCATGAATGAAAAGGTCTGGCAAAACAAAAGTCAAGGGAAGATGAAGGAAGTAGAAGACCACCCTAGGATTTTCAATGTTTCTAAGAATAAAACGTATGTAATCGCGTGTAATGACGATTTGAATGATTCGACTTTGAATGCTATGAAAGTTAAGTTTGTTTGTGTGAAATGTGGAAAGTGTGCTAATGCTAATCATGCTATGTGCGTTTCGAATAATGTCAAAGGCGTAGAAACTAGAACTAAGAAGCAAACTGTGATGCCTATTAGTGCTAGAAAACCCAAACGCAAAGTGAACCATTCTGGTGCAACCCCCCCCTAAGAAAAGTATTGCATCAGACTCCACCACTAAGAACCCTAGAAGGAGAATTAGGGAATTATATGAGTCTGCTAGCAAGCCTTGGAAATGGTGGTTTGCTAATCAATGTCCTCCAGGATATAAATGGATGCCTAAGGTTAGGACAGAAAATGTGACTACGAGCGTTAGTGTGCCTCTAAGTGATAAAACTACGGAAACTAATGAATCGGAAATCACAACTAACATGGAATCCAATTTAGCAAATGCTCCATCGTGTTCTAATTCTTCTGCAGATGATCGAAGTAATTCTCTTCATAATGGACTCCGGATGCACGAAGCACATGACGGGGAATCTCAAGATTCTAATTAACTTCGTGGAGAAGTTCCTGGGTACGGTCCGATTCGGAGCTGATCAATTTGCACCGATCCTAGGATATGGAGACTTGGTTCAGGGGAATATAACTATCAAAAGGGTTTACTACGTCGAAGGGCTCAATCATAATCTTTTCTCGGTTGGTCAATTCTGTGATGCGGATTTGGAGGTTGCTTTTAGAAAGAAGACATGTTTTGTTCGTGATTATGATGGGAATGACTTACTTACCGGAACACGGGGTACTGATCTCTACACTATTTCACTACAAGACTCCACATCTTCAACTCCAATCTGTTTCATGGCTAAAGCTTCAACGACTCAAGCTTGGTTATGGCATCAACGTTTATCTCATCTTAACTTTGATACCATCAACTTGCTTTCCAAGAAAGATATTGTGCGAGGCCTTCCTAACTTGAAATTCATCAAAGATCATCTTTGTTCTTCTTGTGAGCTTTGTAAAGCTAAACGGAGTAGTTTCAAGACAAAGACTACACCTAGCTCTAAAGGACGGTTAGATCTTCTTCATATAGATTTGTGTGGTCCCATGCGTGTTCAAAGTATCAATGGGAAGAAATACGTTATGGTAATTGTCGATGACTACTCAAGGTACACATGGACTCACTTCTTGAGATCCAAGGATGAAACACCCGATGTTCTCATCAGCTTCCTTAAAGTGATACAACATGGTCTTCAAGCTCAAGTTAAAGTGGTTCGTACTGACAGAGGTACTGAATTTTTGAATTCAAAACTGAGAGACTATTTTGAAGCTGAAGGAATTGAACATGAAACATCTATTGCTCGAACACCCGAACAAAACGGTGTTGTTGAAAGACGAAACCGTACTTTAGTTGAGGCTGCTCGAACATTATTATCCGCTTCAAAACTTCCACTATACTTTTGGGCCGAAGCCGTGTCAACCGCATGCTACACACAAAACCGCTCCTTAGTTATCCCAAGACACGAAAAGACACCATATCACATAATTAATGATCGCAAACCTTCACTCAAACACCTCCACGTTTTTGGATGTACGTGTTACATTATTCGAGATGGTGAAAATCTGGACAAAATGAAAGAGAAAGGTGATGCATGCATTTTCGTGGGATATGAAACTCAGTCTAAGGGATACAGAGTGTACAACAAGAGAACAAAATTGATAGTCGAGACTATTCATATCAGATTTGATGAATTGCAAGAAATGGCACTTGAACAAAGCAGTTTAAGTCCCGATCCACAACGACAAATGACTTCCGTTCACAACCGCACGGAACTCGGAACTCAAGACCACAACAATGAACCGTCAAGTTCAAAGCTGGTTCCTGAACATGTTCCTAGAGCAGATATGACAGTGGACACGACACTTGAAGAGTTGGAAATGTTATATGGACCAATGTATGATGAATATTTCACGGGGGAGAAACAAGTTGCATCGAAGTCTTCCGCTGTCACTCATGATAAGAATGATGATACCGATCATCATCAACAAAAGGATACAACTTCATCTACTTCAACACGGGTTGTTGCAGATTTACCTCCTCAGAATATCACTTCAACAATCGATCTTACAACATCCACAACTACTGTCATTGCTCCAGAGAACACAAATCAAGCAGACGATGACGATTTTCACAACCCATTCGGTAGACCGGTACACGAAACTAGAGAGTCTTCTACTCGCCATGTTGATTCGTTAAATATGCATACGTTCTATCAACGACATCCTTCAACACATCATTGGACCCGAGATCATCCTTTGGTTCACGTAATTGGAAACCCTTCACAGCCTGTTCGTACAAGACAACAACTAGAAACCGATGGCGATGTTTGTATGTTCGCACTCGCTGTGAGTATAGCTGAACCGAAAAACATCAAAGAAGCCATGGCTGATCATGCTTGGATTGAATCGATGACGGATGAACTTCAACAATTTGAAAGACTTAAAGTCTGGGAACTTGTTGACAGACCATACGATGTGACTCCATTAAATCTTCGTTGGATCTGGAAAAACAAGATGGATGAAGAGAATACGATCATCAAAAACAAAGCTAGGCTAGTGGCTATGGGGTATGGCCAGAAAGAGGGAATTGATTTTGATGAATCATTTGCACCAGTTGCTCGCATGGAAGAGGTCAGGATTTTCCTTGCTTATGCTGCACATAAGGGATTCACTGTCTATCAAATGGACGTAAAGACGACGTTTCTTAACGGTCCTTTGAAGGAAGAAGTCTATGTCACGCAGCCGGAAGGATTTGTCAATCCTCATTATCCTGACAAGGTGTATCGTCTCCACAAGGCACTATATGGACTCAAGCAAGCTCCAAGGGCGTGGTACGATGAGCTCTCGAAATTTCTGGTATCCAAAGGTTTCTCAAAAGGTTCCATTGATCTAACTTTGTTCACTTATAAATATGGGGATGACATTTTGCTTGTGCAAATTTATGTTGATGACATTATTTTCGGGTCTACAAACCCAAAACTTTCAAAATGGTTTGAAAAAGTAATGCACAGCAAATTTGAAATGTCAATGATGGGCGAACTAAAATTCTTTCTAGGAATTCAAGTTCACCAATCCCCAAGTGGTATCTTTATAAACCAAGCTAAGTATTGTCAAGAGATAATCAAAAAGCATGGTATGACTTCATGTGACCCCGTTGGGACACCATTATCAACCACATCGCTTGATGCTGACTTGGAGGGATTACCCATAGATCAAACGAGATATCGTTCCATGATCGGGTCCCTCATGTACTTGACAGCAAGCAGACCAGATATTCATCATGCTACATGCTATTGTGCACGATATCAAGCACGAACCACTGAAAAGCACCTCAAGGAGGTTAAACGGATCTTTTGGTACCTTAAGAATACCATTCACATGGGACTCTGGTATCCGAGGGAAACGGGTTTCTTTCTAACGGCCTATTCAGATTCTGATCATGCAGGGTGTCTTGATACACGTAAAAGTACTTCTGGTGGTGCACAATTTCTAGGACAAGATAAGCTTGTGGGATGGTCTTCCAAGAAGCAGGATTGCACGTCACTTTCATCAGCCGAAGCGGAGTATGTGTCTCTATCTGCGTGTTGTGCTCAAGTTCTATGGATGAGAACACAACTCATGGATTATGGCTTTCACTTTGATAAAGTACCTATGTACTGTGACTCAAAGTCGGCCATAGCCATCTCCTGCAATCTGGTACAGCATTCCCGCACGAAGCACATCGATGTCAGATACCACTTCATAAAGGAACAAGTTGAAAGAGGTATCGTTGAATTATACTTTGTTGGAACGGATTACCAATTAGCCGACTTGTTTACGAAAGCTCTGTCGAAAGATAGGTTTGAGTACCTCGTTAGGCAAATTGGTATGAGATGTTTGACTCCAGCAGACCTGGAGATTCTGGCAAAGGTGCCTGCTTGATTTATCTATCAAACATCAACTTGTAAATATCTTTGAAAAAGCAAAATACAAAAATATAAAACACAGAAAAGCAAAACACAAAACTAAAAATCTTTCAAAATCCAAAAATATTCTTCTCGACATGTCTTTCAGTATCGATAATATGGACGTGCCTAGAAATGTCGCTCAATAACGACACGGGTGTGTACATAAAGCTCGAATAAAAGTTGTAAATATTTTTCAAAACATGTCATTTCTTCTTTTAATAAAGGAAATTGTCTCTTTTGGACTAATATTTCCAAACAACGGGTAGAGCAATCTATCACGGGTTGAGATTGTCACAAAACATTCAACGTTTTGAGCTCAACACAATGGCTTGTAATCACTTTCAGATTGCAACCCGGATCGATATTCACGGGGGAGTGTACGATTTAGTACTCTTACCCTTAGCAAAAGAAGTTAAATCTTCTTACACTTGAGTGGATTCGTCAAGACATTCAAAGTCTATGAACTCAAGTTTATGCTTTAGAAAAACCTTTCGACAAAAAGAATTGATTTTTTCAAAAAGCGTTGAACACAATTTTTTCAAGAAATTTTCAATGATATTCAAAATCTTTCAAAAATTGTGTGTCCAACAACTCCCATCCTCAAAAAGCGAAATGTGGATCATATCCTCACAATGACAATTCAATTGGATCAATTTTTGAGGGGGAGCATTTTAACTTCATGCAAAAGATTAACACATCTTTCTCCCAGAGATTTCAAGACTATTTTTTTTCAAAATATATTTTAATCAAATTTGGTATCTCTAATATCAAAAGATTTTATATATTAGAGATAGGGGAGAAAATGTGATTAAAATGTGATCTAATATAAGACTCAAGCACTTTAACTCTTACCTACATGTGCGAAACATTTTCGATTATCGATGCACATGTGAAGGGGGGGCATTTCTAAAACAACAAAACTAGCAAGGTGTTAAATGTTTTTCAAACACTTTGTTAGAATTTAAAGTAGTTTTCATGGTTACGATCAAACACCCACAACATCTTTAATTCACGACGTTATTGGTGTCAAAAGGGTGGTTAGGTTTAAGTCCTATGATCCAACCAGGATCGGAGGGATCTTCCCAGGGACAATCCAATAGATTATTAGAAGTCCTTAGGAAAGATGGAGTAGAATGTGAACGTAGCAGAATGCCGACTAAGTACTGATGCTAGCACTAGAACAATCACAACAAGGTGCTAGTAATGATGTCTTGGTAAGCATTGAAGGGGTTGAAGAATGAAAAAGAAATGTAAGGATAAAGGGTCTAAAGAAAGAAGCCCTCCATACAACTTAGGCAGAAACCGGGTCAACTCATCATGGACCCAGTGATGTGAAGCACAACCCTTTCCTAGCTACTCAGGCTTCTCTCAAAAGAAGTTTGTTTTATTGTCACGGAGATCAACACGACTTCTATTGACTTTCTCACTCCGAGATAGTTGATATTGAATAGGTGGCATCTGCTCCAGCCTCCGACCACTAAAAGTGCACAAATCGAGTCTAGAGCCAAGAGATCAATCAAATCTCGTTAGGACACACGGATGAAGATCAAGAGAGTCCTACGCTATATCCTTGTGATATTGCTAGAACACTCAGAGTGATACTACTTAGTATTCGCAATGATGAGTGGAAATCCTTCCAGTGTTAACATCAAACAGCACTGCGGTAGGTCATATGCAAGATTCTTTATGAATTGAACATATGTAAAACTGAAAAGCAACGGTGGTTTGATTCTGAATTGATTCAAACTCGTTTCAGGTTTCTACGCAATATCTTTATGGTCTTGCCAGAACATTTAGAGTGATATTCATTAATATTCACAGTGACGAATGGAAATCCTTCTAGCGTCAACATCAAACAGCGCTACGGTAGGTGACTTGTGAGATTCTTATGAATCAAACTTGTGTCAACTGGAAAGCAACAATGGTAAGATTCTTAATGAATCAAACTTGTTCCAGGAATTTGAATTGACGACTTTAATCAAGCGGATATCTATCCAATTGATTCACTCTTTATGTTCGCAGTCTTGCTTTGAGACGATCGAGTAAAGAGAACGGCTAGTACAGCCGCGAAACCCTGTCAAGGAGATTCTTAATTGAATCTACCTGATCACAGGTACGATATTTAATATCGTATAACGGTCTTCACCGACCGGAGGTAAAACGCTACCGATTTAGGACGAATGTCAAAGCCATTCAGTCCGTGTCTATGTTTTGTCTCGAGAAGGTGGCGTCACGGTGTACTCAGCAAAGTCAAAGATTCAGAAACCACATACTCATGCCTAAAGACATATTCAACAATTAATAGTGTGAGCATGTGGATGAAGACACAAGATCGCAAGATGGCAAAGACAAGTCAAGGATGATTTGAAGATCTCAAGCTTAAAGACAAAGTCGAAAGACAACGACAAAGGCTCAAAGATCACAGCATGAAGGAACAAGACTACTATTACACGTTCAAGACTCATTTATGGCGAGATTAGTAATCTCTACAAATTTCCTAAATGACCAAGGTTTATGACCTCTCATTGGGGGAGATTGTTAGCCTCAAAATATTGAGCCAAACAAGAATGCTCGGTCATATGTTTATTATGTATCATATTTTAGAACGTTGTAATAGGTAGTATATTAGTCGTGTTATACGGGCTTAACTTTAGGCTAAAGTTCATTAATAAGTAACTAAAGCCCAAAAGGAAAGCCCGGCCCAAACCATATAGTCCATAAAGAAGCCCGCATGTGGGTGGACTATATATACTACCCTCCTAGCATGTTAGGAGGGTTGGTGGTTCATTTTCTTCTTAATCTAATAGTTCACAAATTCACACACTTCTCTCTCTTTTCTCTCTCTAGTTTCTCTCTCTAAAACTCATCTCATTTCTACCTTTCTTTCTTTAAATTCGTGCTAGAATCATTACATATTAGGGACAACAACTTCCCTTATGTTCATGCATTTGATCCTCATTCAATCTCTGACATCACTCCAGAGGTTGGAAATGCTTAACAAATCACTCCACCCACTACTGTGAATGCTGATGTCATCGAACCAATCTCTCCTCTTGATGAAGAGATTATGGATGAAGAAATAATATGTGAAGATCCCTTAGTATTCATTGAACCTGCTGTGACTCCTGGACCCACAGAGACTCCTGCTCCTCAATCCAAATGGAGTAGGAACCAAGATATTCTTCTGGTGAATATTCTTGGTGAACCCTCTGAGGGAGTCACCACCAGAGGCAAATTAAGATATCTGGAAATCGCCTCAGCGAATGAATGCCTTTTCGCTGATTTTCTCTCTGAGAATGAACCTAAGAATGTGGCTGCTGCGCTTCTAGATGAAGGGTGGGTTGTTTCCATGCAAGATGAGTTGAATCAGATCAAGAGGAACAAGGTGTGGACTTTGGTAAAAGCTCCAGCTGGGAAGCAAGTGGTTGGAACTAAATGGGTCTACAGAAACAAGAGGGATGAAGCTGGCATGATTGTCAAAAACAAGGCTAGGCTTGTGGTGCTGGGATATAATCAATCTGAGGGGATTGACTATGATGAAACGTTTGCACCAGTAGCCAGATTGGAAGCTATCAGAATCTTCCTAGCCTTTGCAGCTTATATGGGGTTTATTGTGTACCAGATGGATGTGAAGAGTGCTTTCCTCAATGGGAAACTTGTAGAGGAAGTATATGTCTATCAACCCCCAGGGTTTGAAAGCAGTGAGTATCCTGATCACGTCTGCAGACTTCACAAAGCGCTCTATGGGTTGAAACAAGCGCCTAGAGCCTGGTATGAAACCCTATCAAAACACTTACTTGAAAATAAATTTGTCAGGGGTACCGTTGATCAAACCCTGTTCACTTATAGGTCCAAGGGTGATGTCATTTTAGTACAGATTTATGTGGATGATATAATTTTTGGTTCAACCAATATTACATTGAGAAAACAGTTTGCCAAATTAATGACCAAAAATATGAAATGAGCATGATGGGGGAATTAACTTTTTTCTTGGGTTTTCAAATTAAACAAAATTCAAAAGGAATTTCCATTTGTCAAGAAAAATACGTTAAGGATTTGCTCAAGAAGTATGATATGTCTGATTGTGCATCAGTGAAATGCTCCATGCTTCCTCCCAACAACTTGGGAGCTGATGACTCAGGTGTCTCTGTTAATGAGACCTTATATAGAGGCATGATTGGGTCACTGATGTACCTCACAGCAAGCAGACCAGACATACAATTTGCCACATGTCTCTGTGCTAGGTACCAAGCTAACCCCAAGGAATCCCACCTTGTAGCTATCAAAAGAATTTTTAGGTACTTAAAAGGATCTCCCACATTGGGTCTCTGGTATCCAAATGGATCAGGCTTCGACCTCAAAGCCTACTCAGACTCTGACTATGCTGGGTGCTGTCTTGATAGAAAGAGCACCTCTGGGAGTTGTCAAATCCTTGGAGGAAAGTTGGTATGCTGGAGCGCAAAGAAACAAAACTCTGTGGCCATGTCATCAACTGAAGCTGAATACGTAGCGGTCGCTGGTTGTTGTGCTCAAGTTCTCTGGATGAAAAGTCAGCTGGCTGATTATGGGATCATTTATGAAAAGGTTCCCATATTCTGTGACAACACAAGTGCTATAGCCATCTCAAATAATCAGGTACTTCATTCCAGAACTAAGCATATTGACATCAGGTATCACTTTATCAGAGACCATATTTTTAAAAGGTGATATTGAGCTTCATTTTATACCCACTGAATACCAGCTCGCTGATATATTCACCAAACCTCTGGCCGAGCCAAGTTTTACTAGGTTGGTTGCTGAGCTGGGTATGCTCAATATTGGTAAACAAATCTGATAAATGATCTCTGATCTCTGTCTCTGGGCATTAAAGGGAATTGAATGTAACGAGGTAGTTACATTCCAATGGGACTTAATATATTCCCATATTTAATTCAAATGATTAACCTTTATTGTCAACAACTTTCCCGCTTTTCAAAGGACAGATATATCACATGAAGAGTCAAGGGGTCCCACTTTTCCTAAAAGGTAAATTTTTGCATTAAATGCTTTAATTGTAAATCGGCTAATCCTTTTATCAAAACCCTTGACTCACCTTTCAAAACTCACATCACTCATTATTTTCACACACACAAACTATTCATTTTCTTCAAAACCTTCATTTCTTCCTCACTTCAACAATGGCGTCCTCATCATCTAACACCGCTTTCACCGTCCTGGCCGCCTTGAACGTTGACTTTGGGACACACGATGGCAAAATTGCCTTAAACAATTGTGTAGCTCTCTTAGAACACCCCAATTCACTCTACCAACCTTTGTTCTCCTTCCTCAAAAACTCCACAATTTTTGAAGCCATAACCAGAGTACCCTCCACATGCTACCACCAATATTTGAAGGAGTTCTGGTATAGCGCGGAAGTTGATCAAACCTCTTCACACATCACCTTCAACCTTTCCACACATCCCCAACCTCTCACCTTTGATCTTCATACCTTTGCCAAAGTCATTGGACTTCCAGTCAATGAAGGGATGTCCGCTGTGCCTGCCAGCGCCACGGTGAAGAAGGCTCTGGCTACCCTTCGTCCTCATGACGACAATGATAAACCCTTCACCAAACAAGGTTTCCAGACCAAATCCCTGATCAAAGTGAACTACTTTTCACCTATTTGGAGGACGCTAATGTTATACATTGTGAAATGTCTGGGTGGAAACCAGGGGTCTCATGATCAACTCAATGGAATCCAACAAGCTATTGCTTACAGCTTAATTTGGGGGCAAGATATAGGGATCGCTCATATACTTTCCTCTGACCTCATTGCCAAGCTAGAGAACAAAGGGAAGAAGAATAGACTGGCCACCATCTGCTACACAAGATATCTCTCTCTTCTCTTAGAAGATATGCTGGGGGAAGGCTACACTAATGATGAACTTCTCTCCTTCTCTCCTTATCACATCACTGCTGCATCACTGAAGACTCCTTTGGAAGACGAAGTTTCTCTCAGCAGGCATATGATGCAGGTCGCTGGGCTACCGATTACTGATGGAGAGACCTTGATCCCTCACTATGAGGTGAATGTTGAAAGAGCAACTGACAAGTCTCTATTAAAGACCTCTGTGCAGTCTTCTTCTCAGCCCAAGGTGCCCAAGGAAAAGAAGAAGAAGAGGAAAGACATCCCCCTTTCCTCTGAAACCCCTTCTGTTAATCCTTCCAAGACCAAGAAGACCAAGAAGAACCCATCCCCTTCTCTGGAGGATGTGGTTGAAGAGCCTACCCCTGACAAACAACCTGAGTCTAGCGTCTCCCCGTCAGCAGAGACGACTTAGAACCTTCTCAACGCTGATATCTCTCAGGTATTAGTTTGCCATTTTATTCTCTTGGAGGTTCACATACAATCACTCTCAACATTCTGTAGGAGAGAGTGATGAAGTCTTAGGGTTTGCCTCAACCCATAGAGTGTCTGTGTCAGCACCTAGAACTCTTAGGATTATCTGTACACTCTGTCTTAACACAAGGACATGTGATGAGACTGCTTTTATACATAGTCTCATCGTCCAAAACGGGCTTAAAATGCATTAAATATCATTAAAATACCCAAATATATGCTTGCGTTTGTTGCTTGTGTGTTTTAGGTACGGATATGGAGAAAATGGCAAAAGATCACAAGAATCATGCAAAAATGAACACGGGAAACGAAGCCGCACGATGAACCAAGCCCTAATTTTCCAAAGAAAACCCTTGAAGATTTGAAGAACATTGAAGATTGGTCCTCCAAGTTTGAATAACTGACACTTTATACCCTTGTATCTTCATAATTACAAGTTTGGTCCCTAAAGTTTGTCAAAATTACAAAAAGGACCCTTAACTTTGAAGAATTGGCAAATTTAGTCCCTCAACAAAACTAAATTGTCAATAATGGTCCTCCAAGAAGTCAACAAACAAGTCAAGGCCTTGAAGTATGAAGACATGTCAAAATCAGTCCTTGAAGAATGAAGAAATTACATGTTTAGTCCTTGTTTCAAGTTTATAAAGTACTTGTGCCAAAAGTGTCAATCTGCCAAAGTTGATTTACAAAGGAATTGGAGTTTATTGCCATTTAATACAAAGTGAAAGAAGAAGTAAAAGTGAGGGACCTAATCTGCCCAGACAACCTAAGTCCATCCACCCACTCACAAACTGCCACATCACCAACCTTAAACAACCAACCAATCAGACACTTCCCCCCCTCCACGTCACAAATCCACTCACCCTTTATTTAATTAAACTTAAACCTGTTTAAACTTTTGGTGGCAAACACGTTTTTAAATTTAAACTTTCCCAAAACAGATTAAACACTCCCTAATCCCCACATAAACCCTAAAAACCCCAGTATTAATTACCACTAAACCAAAGGGGTTTTGCTTCTTCTTTTCCAGAATGATAATTGATGGTTTTTTCACCATATCCCACATCTCAAAACGCCACAAGACACACCCATGTGTCTTGTGGGACCCTCCCCTGCACCCATCACTTTCCCCCAATTTCAAAACCCGACCATTTGAACGTCTGGATCACACTCCTTGGTCCCCAAGCACATTTGGACGATCATGATCAACTTTTCAAGGCTAGCCAAGTACAAAGATCACATGAGGAGCAATTTGACCCAAAATTTTAGTCAAACTCAAGGGCAGTTTTGGATTTTCAGACAGTAGGGTTTTATGCTTGTATTATTTTATTGAGAGTAACTAGAATGTTCTATGTAGTCCTATATAAGGAGTATGCGTATTGTGCATGACCCTTGTTCTTTTTTCTCCTTTTCTCACAACTTTGTAAATCCTGTTTTTGATGAATGAAAAAGGTGAAAGTTTGTTGATGAGAAGAAAGAGCCATCTTCATTTACATTGTTTGCTTGTTGTTTAAATTCCAAGTTTGTTTACTTTTCAAGTTTTTAAAATTTAAGTCTTGTTTTCAAAAGTTTCTGAAAATTGGTTTTTCTTGGTGAAATACTTGTTCTGATTTGGTTTTCCAAGGTTGGAAGGTTGTTGTGTTAGTAATTTCAAAGGAAGTTGTCTAAGAGAGTTGTGAGAAATATTTTTAGAAAGGTTCAAAAAAATTCAGAAAAGTATTATATTGTGCTTGATTTCCATTTTTCTTAGCAGGTTTATTGATCTTGTTTGTCCAAGTGTTCTGCATAGGCCCCAACCTATAGGGAGGTGGTTTTTCAACCACTAAGGGTCCTGGATGTAGGACCCTTAAGGTAGCACCCTCATTTCATTTTCATTTTCAGTTTTAAGTTTTTATATGGTGTTTATGTGAATTGTATGAAATTTGCTTGCTTGTTGGTTTAAGTGAATGGTATTGTTCATAACTAGTGTTTGATGCATGTTAGAAGTCTTTAAATCAGTTTGGGTAGGTTTTTAAAAGATTTGCTTTCTAAAAAAGTTGATTTACAGATTTAAAGGAGTGTTTGGGATAAGGGATAAGCAAAGATTTGTGATTAAATTTTGTGTTAAAACCTGTTTAGAAACATTTCTTGGGTGGTAACAGGGAGTTATAGGTGCTTTTGTTTCAGGTTGATGGAGTTTTAAACTCATTTGCATGCTAAAAAGTTGAAAATAGCATAAAATCAGTAAAACCTCTATTCTGCTTGTTTTTCTTGAAAGTTTGTGCATCAAAGTTTGTTAAACTGTTAGATCATAGGCCATCTGAAGTTTGTGTATCAATTTCTTGCTAGCTGATTAGTTTGTGTGCATGATCTAAGCTTTTGAAACTCATTTTTATGCATGTAACTTGGTTATTTTGTTCATCAGTTAGCAAGTATGCTTATCAGTATCTTTTTGTGATCTTGGTGATTGATTTGCTAATTGATCTTGCTTGTTTTGTGTGTATTCTGACTCCTTATACTCCAAAGAGTATAAGGGTTCCTTTTGTCCATCAAAAACACACCACAAACTCAGGATCAAGCCCTCTTGATCCATCTTTTCACAAGTGAAGAAATCACTTGTGTTCATCAGTCAAGCAGCCTACCTGGGCACTTGTTTTGATCTTAGCAGCCTTAATTCTTGATAATTTGATTTGTGTTTGAGTTTTTAAGCAAGTTTAAGTACCTAGTTTAGATTGAAAAAGTTAAAAAAAAAACAAAAAATTGCAAAAACTCACCTGGCCTGGGCTCGAACACGCGACCTCCCGTTTGGAGAAGTAACGTGTTTACCAGTGATCCGGATGGTTTTTTACATTTAGACTTCATTTCATTACATACTTAAGTGATGTTTGTTTTATAGCTTATTTACTTAACAGCTTTTAAATAAGCTATTTCTAGCTTATTTCCTTAAGCTTTTTCCTGTTTAGCATTTTTCTTAGGTTTATATTAGGGTTTTTGACTTTTCTGAGCAAAAAGTATATTTTTCTCATTATTAATTAATTTATTAGGATTATTTTAAGTTTTAATTTTAAAAAGTCATTAATAAATAGTAAAGGGTATATTAAAAATCTGAAAAAATATTTTTTAGGTTTTGAATTACATTTTTGAGGTTTACAGCTTTTTAAGTTTTCAATTTAGCTTATTTTTGATTTTATAGGATTTTAGGGTTTTTAAGCAACTTTAAAATTCAATATAAAATTATTAAATAGGTTTCAGAAAATTTGGATTGCATTTTTGTTTTAGTCATAATATTCTAGATTTTTGGTAATTTTTTAGAATTTATTTACAAACTTTTTATTTTTTTTTATTATTTTAATATTATTTTATTATTAAAAATTGAAGTTTTATTTTTTTTAGTTTTTACATTTTTCCTAGGTTAAGGACACTTAATTAGGAGTTTTGTCACTTTCCAAATATTTTTAGGACTTTTCAATTAATTTCTAGAATTAATTTAAGATTTAATAGATTTTAATAGTTTTTAAGTATTTAAAAATAGTTTAATTTGGTTTTAAAATTTTTGAAAATAGTTTTTAGCTTAATTAGGTCATTTTTGAGGTTTACAAACTATTAAATCTTGTTTAAGGCTTTTTAATAATTAAAATTGATTTTTAGGGCTTTAATTAGCATTTAAAATTGAATATTTAATTAATAAAAGGTTTTAAAATATTTTTATTGGATTTTATTTCTTATTTATATCACTTTAGACTTGTTTTAGCTTTTAATTAAAATTTAGGTTTAAAATTTTTAATTTTGTAGTTTTTTACGGTTTTACGTGAACGCGTTTTCGTCTTAGCTCGATCCGTCTTCGTAACCGTTTTTCTTTCTTATCTCATTTTATTTCCTTTTCTTCTTAATAAAATCATCAATCAAAATCAACTCATTACACAACACACGTGCCTCCTCGAGAGAACGAACTCACTTTTAGGGTCATACACACACGGTTTTCCTAAATCGTCGTGCTCACTTGCCCTATTTATTGCTCTTTTCCTAAAGAGTGGTAAAAACACCAACATCATTTTGGCGCCGCTGCCGGGGAGGCGTGTTGTGTTTTGGTTGAACAATTGTTGTTTTTATATAGCCATAAAAAGCTAATTGTATTAGTAGCACTCTACTAATACGTATTATCGTTTTTCGTTTTTTTGTGAATACTATTACTATATTGTATACGTAGAACAATAAATTTACAAGTACTCCAAATACGTGAGAAATCACAACCTTGACTTGGGAGGTCATTACCCAATCATTGTATTCGAATCTCAAACCAAAGAAAAAGGCAAAAATAGATAAATACTTTCGTGAAGCTCGATTTTGAGAAATACAAACTATAAGGTGGTTATAAGGCGGTTGTATTTCACGACCTAAAGGAAAAAGGCTCTTAAGTGCTTCGCGCCTCCTCGTTTCCTCCGCTTGCTTGTGCGTATTTTGATTTTGAAAGCTAATCGAGGGTTTTGCCGCCCAAAGTATTACTAAGTATCATATATATTTTCTTGGTTTCATTTGATTAAACCCTCTTGAACGATTTGGTGTTCCACCATCGTTCTAAAGTCATCGAAGGCGTTCACTTCACGTGATCGTTTTCATTCCTTGAGGCTTCTTTAATCGAGAGATTTGATTAAGGAGGAGATTTGTAGATTTGTGTCTACCTAATACATTCCAAAAATCCAAAAAAAAGTAAAAACAATCAAAAACAACAAAAAAAAATTGAAAAAGTAAAAACACCAAAAAGAATCTTCTTTGCTCGCCTTCTCGTTGTACGTGACGTTTATGCAAACTCGCTCTAAAGCAAGACGTGCTCGTAAACGAAGAAACAAATCAATCACTCCTTCTAGTGAGGAGTCTCCTATTGACGAACCCATTATAGTGAAAGAAGCACCCATGGCTAATCGAACTATGATGGAGTTGCTTCAAGCACCCACCGAGGGTTATGGAGAAGCGATTGTGATTCCCGCTATCCTTGCGGAGAATTTTGAGGTTAAGACGGGTTTGTTGTCCATGATTCAAAACAACAAGTTTCGAGGTGACGAAAAGGACAACCCTCATAACCACATTCTCCAATTTAATCGTCTCACCGCCACTTGCAAGTTTAAGGACGTCTCTAACGACTCGATTAAGATGATTCTTTTTCCGTATTCCTTAGCGGGGCCCGCAAAAATTTGGTTAGAGAAAGAGCCACCCAATTCTATATTGACGTGGAAGGATCTCGTTTCAAAGTTCGTGAACCAATTTTTTCCGCCCTCTCTAAGACTACGCACTTGAAAAACGAGATTTCAAACTTTTCACAAGAGTATAATGAGAGTTTTTCAACGGCTTGGAATAGGTTTAAGGAAATGTTGCACGAATGTCCTCATCATGGTTTTTCCGACTTGCATCAAATTGACACGTTTTACAATGGCTTGAACGATCATGAGCGTGATTATCTTAATGCCGCCGCGGGTGGCAATTTGTTGTGTAAGACGGTCGAGGAAGCATTGTTAATCATAGAGAATAGGTCTAAGGTCTATAGTCCTCGTAGCACGTCGAGTGTTCGTAAGACTTCGTCTTCGCCTTCATTGTCACACACCGTTGATGCTTGCCAAATCGAGGCTAATTTGGAGAACAAAATTTTTGATAAGTTGAAAGGATTGTTAATTGAGTTTAAAGTTGGTGAACAACCCGCTCCCGCTACGATTAAAGCGGTTGAGGTTTCTTGTATGTATTGTGGTGGAGCTCACGATTATTCCGAGTGCATTACCAACGGTGGTAACACTTCGAGTGCCTTCGCGGCCGCGGGAACTTATAACCAAAACGGTCAAGTTCCTCGCACTAATCAATTGACTCCACCAGGTTTTCCACCAAATCAAAATGCTAACAATTATCGAAACAATCAAGTTGGTTACCAAAGCAATCAAAGGAACAATTTTAAGGGTAATAACAACTATGGGAATCAAGGAACTAGTAGCCAATTGCAAAATCAAAATCAAAACCGTAATTTTCAAAACACAAGTCAAGGTCTTCAAAATGTTTACACTAAAGAACTTCCAATGGACTTTTTGAATTACGCCACGGCAAATGATAAGATTTTGGAAAATATACAAGAGCAATTGGCTAGTCAAGCTAGGGACACGGCTAAAAACACTAAGGAGTTGGCTAACTGTGTGAAAGAAAATCTTAACATGAGAAATGAGTTGAAAAATGATTTTGCTAATCAAATTAGAGGTCAAAAAAATAAGATTGAACAAAGTCATGCTAGGCTTGAACAAAGAATTGACCAAAAAGCCGCTAGTCAAGATTTGAAGTTTAATAGTCAAGATGTTAAGCTTAATGCAATTTTAGAAGCCGTCATGGGAAACAAAGCCTCTACTTCGAGTGGTCTACCTAGTAACACCGTTTCAAACCCGAAGGGAGAGATGAAAGTGATTACCACACGTAGTGGTAAGGCACTTAAAGAACCGACTCCTCAACCAATTACTCCAACGGTGGAGGAAATTGAGGAAGAACCCGAGGTGGAGGTCGAAAAGGAGCATATTTCAATCCCACAAAGTACCGCTCATGCCACACCTACGGTTGACCCATTACCAACATTGGAACCCGAGATTCCAAAGGCTATGCCTATGCCCCAACCCACACCACCCTTGCCTTACCCATCGAGACTTAGGAAGGAGAAACGACAAGAGCGCGACAACTACCAATTTGAGCTTTTTATGAAAATGTTTCGTGAGTTGCACCTTAATGTGAGTTTCGCCGATGCTTTGGTCATGACGCCTCGATTTGCCGCTAACTTTAAGAGTATGTTTAACAACAAGGAGAAATTGCACCAAATGTCTAGTTGTTCGTCGGTTTATCTTAATCGCATACCTCAAAAAGTCGGTGATCCCGGTAAATTTTTGATCCCTTGTGCAATTCAAGATATGGGAGAATGCTATGCCTTGGCCGATCTTGGTGCTAGCATCAATTTGATGCCACTTGCAATCTTCAAGTCGCTCAATCTTCCTAATCTTACTCCTTCACGAATGTATATTGAGTTGGCCGACCATTCCACGATTCTTGCATGTGGTTTGGCGGAAGACGTTTTTGTGAAAGTGGGGAAGTTCTACTATCCCGTAGACTTTATCGTCGTTGATATCCCCACGGATCCTCAAGTTCCTCTTATTTTTGGTCGTTCGTTTTTAGATACGTCTATGGCTTTAATTGATGTGCATGCTAGAAAGATCACCTTACGTTTCAACGACAAGGAACTTGTTATAAACGCAACTCAAAATTCTCAACTTTCTCATGTTTATTCCGTTGCTACCATAAACCTCGTTGATATGATCGACGTGGTTTGCGAGGAAATTTCACAAGAAGTTTTAGGGTTTGGTGATGAATAAACTAGTGGCAATCCCACTATGTTAGATCCAATTCTTGATAATTCGACACCAACCTTCACTCCATTTGAAGGTGGTGGTTTTACGTTGGAAGAATTCGATGTTCCACGTACTTGTGACGAAGACCTCGACAACGATGAAGACTTCTCGATTATCAAGGATTTTCTTAACGATTTCCCATTTCCTCCACCCGAGGAGGTTATGAGTATCGAGCCCAAATCTTCACTTGAGGAACCACCTATTCTCGAGTTGAAAGATTTACCTCCTCACCTCGAATATGTCTATTTGGAGGAGGACGACAAGTTGCCGGTTATTATTGCGAAGGATCTTTCGAATGATGAAAAAACCGCACTTGTCGATGTTCTAAAAGACCACAAAGGGGCGATTGCGTGGAAGTTATCCGACATTAAGGGAATCGATCCCAAATTTTGTACCCACAAAATCTTAATGGAGGAGGATTTCAAGCCCACAATCCAAAGTCAACGGAGGGTGAACCCCAAAATTCACGATGTCATCAAAAAGGAGGTCCTTAAACTCCTTGACGCGGGAATGATTTACCCTATTTCTGATAGCCCTTGGGCGAGTCCTATTCATTGTGTCCCTAAAAAGGGAGGGATGGTCGTTGTGCCAAACGATGCCAACGAGTTGATTCCCACTAGACTCGTGACCGGATGGAGAGTGTGCATTGACTATCGAAAGTTGAATGAAGCCACTCGAAAAGACCATTTTCCCTTGCCCTTCATGGACCAAATGTTGGAGCGTCTTGCGGGAAACGATTTCTATTGCTTTTTAGATGGTTTTTCCGGTTACTTCCAAATTCCCATCGATCCTCGTGATCAAGAAAAAACTACGTTTACATGTCCATATGGAACGTTTGCCTATCGTAGAATGTCATTCGGACTTTGTAATGCACCGGGAACCTTTCAAAGGTGCATGATGGCTATTTTTCATGATATGATCGAGAAGACGATGGAAGTCTTCATGGATGACTTTTCCGTGTTTGGTGATTCTTTCACTTCGTGTTTGTCGAACCTTGAGAGAATGTTAAAACGTTGTGAGGAAACCAACCTTGTGCTCAATTGGGAAAAATGTCATTTTATGGTTAAGAGTGGAATCGTCTTAGGGCACAAGGTCTCGAAAGCGGGGATTGAGGTAGATCGAGCTAAGGTAGACGTCATCGCCAAATTACCTCATCCCAAAACCGTTAAGGGAGTTAGGAGTTTCCTAGGCCACGCGGGCTTTTATCGTCGATTCATCAAGGATTTTTCAAAGATCTCTCGACCCATTACACATCTTCTTGAAAAAGAGGCACGTTTTGTCTTTGACGAAGATTGTGTACGAGCCTTTGAAATCCTTAAGAGGAAACTTACCGAAGCTCCCATTCTTGTTGCTCCCAATTGGAACCTCCCCTTTGAGCTCATGTGTGATGCTAGTGATTACGCTATTGGGGCCGTTTTGAGGCAACGTCATGATAAGCACTTCTTACCTATTCACTATGCTAGCAAGACGATGACCGAGGCTCGACTTAAATACACTACAACGGAAAAGGAGTTCCTTGCCGTGGTGTATGCATTTGAGAAATTTCGACCTTATCTCGTCTTGACGAAATGCATAGTGTATACGGACCATTCGGCTATTAAGTATCTCATGGTGAAGCAAGATGCTAAGCCTAGATTACTTCGTTGGATTCTCCTCCTTCAAGAATTTGATCACAAAATCGTTGACAAAAAAGGAGCCGAGAATTTAGCGGCCGATCATCTCTCTCGTTTGGAAGATCCTCACCAAAGTGTTTACGAGCCCAAGGAAATCACCGAAACATTTCCGCTCGAGACACTTGGTGTAGTGAATTCTAAGCTTGATTCTTCCACCCCATGGTTTGCGGATTTTGCAAATTACCATGCGGGCAACTTCATTATTAAGGGTATGACGACTCAACAAAAACGAAAATTCTTTCGTGACGTCAAGTTCTACTTTTGGAACGACCCTTACTTGTTTCGAACTTGTGCGGATCAAATCATCCGACGTTGTGTATTTGGCACCGAAGCTTCTAACATCCTTAGAGCTTGCCATGAGGGACCCACGGGTGGTCACCACGGTGCTAATCTCACGGCAAAGAAGGTGTTTGATGCCGGCTTCTTTTGGCCTACTATTTACCGAGATGCACAAGATCTTGTGAAGTCGTGTGATGCATGCCAACGACAAGGAAAAGCCTCACAAAAAGATGAAATGCCACAAAATATCATTCAAGTATGTGAGATCTTTGACGTTTGGGGCATAGACTTTATGGGGCCGTTCCCATCATCTCGTGGTAATAAGTACATCCTTGTTGCGGTTGACTACCTTTCTAAGTGGGTGGAGGCCAAAGCCTTGCCCACCAATGATGCTCGTGTGGTAGTTAAGTTCTTGAAAAGCTTGTTTGCTCGGTTTGGAACCCCTCGTGCTATCATAAGCGATCGTGGAACCCATTTTTGTAACGACCAATTTGAAAGGGTTCTAAGGAAATATGGGGTTACACATCGTCTTTCTACGGCTTATCACCCACAAACGAGTGGGCAAGTCGAAGTTTCAAACCGAGCTTTGAAGAGGATTTTGGAGAGATCCGTTGGAGAGAACCGACAATCTTAGTCGGATAAGTTAGACGATGCTTTATGGGCCTTTAGGACCGCTCATAAGACGCCCATTGGGTGCACTCCCTATAAGCTTGTGTATGGAAAGAATTGTCATTTACCTATCGAGTTAGAACACAAGGCTTATTGGTCCCTAAAGCATTGTAATGATGATATGGAGACCGCGGGAAAACACCGGAAAATGCAATTGAATGAATTAGATGAATTGAGAGACATTGCTTATGAAAATTTATTGATTTATAAAGAGAAAACTAAAAAGTTGCATGATTCTAAAATTAAAAACCGGGTTTTTAACATTGGGGATCAAGTTTTGCTTTTTAATTCAAGATTGAAAATCTTTTCCGGTAAGTTGAAATCCCGTTGGTCCGGTCCATTCACCGTGACTCAAGTGTTTCCATATGGGACCATCGAGCTAGCTCAAGATGATGGTCCTAACTTCAAGGTGAATGGACATAGGTTGAAGCACTACTTTGGCGGGGAAGTTCCATCCTTGAACTACCTCGACCAAATCACCTTCCCCAATGATAATTAGTATTGAGGGGATCGATTCAAGCTCATGACTCGGTAATCAAAAACGAGGTGCCTCGTGGGGGAGTCCCATACTTATCCTATGTACATATTATCGCTTTCTAATGTAGCTTACGTGTGGGGATTTGTGCCCTTCCAACCTTTGTTTCGTGGTTGTTTGTGAATTGTGGTTTTTAGATCATGATCTTCACGATTGGAGCCTCTCGTGTTCGTTTTATGGGAGCACTCGATCGTTTGCTTTGGAGACATTTCTCAATATCCATGATATATCCTTTTGATGCTCTAACCTTAGGTTTTTAGCACACTTCATAAACGGCTATTAATTTATTGGTTACACCCTTTCCATGCTCGAAACATTGAGGACAATGTTTAACATTAGTATGGGGGGGTGAATAGATACTTGCCTTGCCAAACCTTCACGCTTTCCAAAATTTATCTTTTTGTTTATCGTTTTGTTGCAAAATAAGGCTAAAAATGGCCAAATTTTAAAATTTTTCTCATGTTTTATAAGTGTTTGAAGACACGAATGTAGATTTTCCGATGGCGAGAATAAGAGTAATTTTTGACTCGACCGTGAGTGTTGAGCACTTAGCTTTGATTCCTTAACTACACATTAGGCTAAGTCTCTTAAATGAGGACGAGATGATAGAGTTAATTATAAGTTACTATGCTAAACGTAGAGTACTCGTATTCTTTCAAAAACTCATGTGTTCTCGTTGTTTGCTTATTCTCCCTTCGCATGTAAATATTTTTTGCTTAATAAATATTGATTTAGCGGTTTAGTTAGGATTGTTGGGTTTCTAGTCTTTTCTAGTAGCTTCTGTGTAATTAAATTGGGTAGACATTAAGGTATCCCCAGCGTCACGGTTTTGAAGTATTGGCACCCGAATAATCGAAAGCTTCACCCAATAATAAGATTTCAAGTGCTCACCTAAATCTAGCAAACAATTTGAAGCCCCACAAGGCCTAAAATCTATGCAAAATTGAAAGTGAATCAAGCCTTAATCTTCGAAGCTTTAAAGATCCAAAATTCGCTTTAGCGTGAGGATATACGTCTTTGGCTAATAAAACCACCGATGAGGCGGATAATAAAAGGCAAGGCAAGACCGAAGTCATAATAAAAGCTTCATGGCGAAGTTGAATAAAAGATGGAGGTAAACCAAAGATAATAAGGTCCTTCCGTTAGGGGGCGTATAAAAGTCTTGGTAATAAGTCTCATGTTCAAAACCGTTATAAAACCGTGTTTATCGATTCTTCTTGTCAACTTAATTTTTTAACATCGTTGTCTATTAGGAGGGGTTATTGATTTGATGGTCTTAGTTACACCGTTAGGACTCTATTTTTAGACCTAAATCTCTATTATCGCATAAGTCAAACAATGTATCCTCATGAAACATTTAAGACATCATAAAATATAAGAGATACAACTTAGGAATAATGGGAGGATAAGTACGTGATTAGGGCATATGAGTAGTGTTAGCTTTACTAACTTATAATGACAATGATCTCGTTGCACGCTTGGCATGGAATTGGAGTGAAAATCGAGGACGATGAAATTATTTCTAACGAAGCATTCACGTGTTCTTATTCTATGAACCTAAACGTCCCATTTTGCGATGAAAATCATACATTATGTCTAAAACGTAAGTAGTAGTAGCAATAGTAGTAGTGTAGCTAGTTTATCGTTCAATAAAGTGAATAAAAATGAATTTTGGAGATGCTATGATACTTTATTCTAGCATTGCGTGAGGGCACGGCAATGGTTTAGTATGGGGGAGTGATGAGACTGCTTTTATACATAGTCTCATCGTCCAAAACAGGCTTAAAATGCATTAAATATCATTAAAATACCCAAATATATGCTTGCGTTTGTTGCTTGTGTGTTTTAGGTACGGATATTGAGAAAATGACAAAAGATCACAAGAATCATGCAAAAACGAACACGGGAAACGAAGCCGCACGATGAACCAAGCCCTAATTTTCCAAAGAAAACCCTTGAAGATTTGAAGAACATTGAAGATTGGTCCTCCAAGTTTTAAGAATTGACACTTTATACCCTTGTATCTTCATAATTACAAGTTTGGTCCCTAAAGTTTGTCAAAATTACAAAAAGGACCCTTAACTTTGAAGAATTGGCAAATTTAGTCCCTCAACAAAACTAAATTGTCAATAATGGTCCTCCAAGAAGTCAACAAACAAGTCAAGGCCTTGAAGTATGAAGACATGTCAAAATCAGTCCTTGAAGAATGAAGAAATTACATGTTTAGTCCTTGTTTCAAGTTTATAAAGTACTTGTGCCAAAAGTGTCAATCTGCCAAAGTTGATTTACAAAGGAATTGGAGTTTATTGCCATTTAATACAAAGTGAAAGAAGAAGTAAAAGTGAGGGACCTAATCTGCCCAGACAACCTAAGTCCATCCACCCACTCACAAACTGCCACATCACCAACCTTAAACAACCAACCAATCAGACACTTCCCCCCCCCCTCCACGTCACAAATCCACTCACCCTTTATTTAATTAAACTTAAACCTGTTTAAACTTTTGGTGGCAAACACGTTTTTAAATTTAAACTTTCCCAAAACAGATTAAACACTCCTTAATCCCCACATAAACCCTAAAAAACCCAGTATTAATTACCACCAAACCAAAGGGGTTTTGCTTCTTCTTTTCCAGAATGATAATTGATGGTTTTGTCACCATATCCCACATCTCAAAACGCCACAAGACACACCCATGTGTCTTGTGGGACCCTCCCCTGCACCCATCACTTTCCCCCAATTTCAAAACCCGACCATTTGAACGTCTGGATCACACTCCTTGGTCCCCAAGCACATTTGGACGATCATGATCAACTTTTCAAGGCTGGCCAAGTACAAAGATACATGAGGAGCAATTTGACCTAAAATTTCAGTCAAACTCAAGGGCAGTTTTGGATTTTTAGACATTAGGGTTTTATGCTTGTATTATTTTATTGAGAGTAACTAGAATGTTCTATGTAGTCCTATATAAGGAGTATGCGTATTGTGCATGACCCTTGTTCTTTTTTCTCCTTTTCTCACAACTTTGTAAATCCTGTTTTTGATGAATGAAAAAGGTGAAAGTTTGTTGATGAGAAGAAAGAGCCATCTTCATTTACATTGTTTGCTTGTTGTTTAAATTCCAAGTTTGTTTACTTTTCAAGTTTTTAAAATTTAAGTCTTGTTTTCAAAAGTTTCTGAAAATTGGTTTTTCTTGGTGAAACACTTGTTCTGATTTGGTTTTCCAAGGTTGGAAGGTTGTTGTGTTAGTAATTTCAGAGGAAGTTGTCTAAGAGAGTTGTGAGAAAGATTTTTAGAAAGGTTCAAAAAAATTCAGAAAAGTATTATATTGTGCTTGATTTCCATTTTTCTTAGCAGGTTTATTGATCTTGTTTGTCCAAGTGTTCTGCATAGGCCCCAGCCTATAGGGAGGTGGTTTTTCAACCACTAAGGGTCCTGGATGTAGGACCCTTAAGGTAGCACCCTCATTTCATTTTCATTTTCAGTTTTAAGTTTTTATATGGTGTTTATGTGAATTGTATGAAATTTGCTTGCTTGTTGGTTTAAGTGAATGGTATTGTTCATAACTAGTGTTTGATGCATGTTAGAAGTCTTTAAATCAGTTTGGGTAGGTTTTTAAAAGATTTGCTTTGTAAAAAAGTGATTTATAGATTTAAAGGAGTGTTTAGGATAAGGGATAAGCAAAGATCTGTGATTAAATTTTGTGTTAAAACCTGTTTAGAAACATTTCTTGGGTGGTAATAGGGAGTTATAGGTGCTTGTGTTTCAGGTTGATGGATTTTTAAACTCATTTGCATGCTAAAAAGTTGAAAATAGCATAAAATCAGTAAAACCTCTATTCTGCTTGTTTTTCTTGAAAGTTTGTGCATCAAAGTTTGTTAAACTGTTAGATCATAGGCCATCTGAAGTTTGTGTATCAATTTCTTGCTAGCTGATTAGTTTGTGTGCATGATCTAAGCTTTTGAAACTCATTTTTATGCATGTAACTTGGTTATTTTGTTCATCAGTTAGCAAGTATGCTTATCAGTAACTTTTTGTGATCTTGGTGATTGATTTGCTAATTGATCTTGCTTGTTTTGTGTGTATTTTGACTCCTTATACTCCAAAGAGTATAAGGGTGCCTTTTGTCCATAAAAAACACACCACAAACTCAGGATCAAGCCCTCTTGATCCATCTTTTCACAAGTGAAGAAATCACTTGTGTTCATCAGTCAAGCAGCCTACCTGGGCACTTGTTTTGATCTTAGCAGCCTTAATTCTTGATAATTTGATTTGTGTTTGAGTTTTTAAGCAAGTTTAAGAACCTAGTTTGGATTGAAAAAGTAAAAAAAAAAAAAATTGCAAAAACTCACCTGGCCTGGGCTCGAACACGCGACCTCCCGTTTGGAGGAGTAACGTGTTTACCAGTGATCCGGATGGTTTTTTACGTTTAGACTTCATTTCATTACATACTTAAGTGATGTTTGTTTTATAGCTTATTTACTTAACAGCTTTTAAATAAGCTATTTCTAGCTTATTTCCTTAAGCTTTTTCCTGTTTAGCATTTTTCTTAGGTTTATATTAGGGTTTTTGACTTTTCTGAGCAAAAAGAATATTTTTCTCATTATTAATTAATTTATTAGGATTATTTTAAGTTTTAATTTTAAAAAGTCATTAAAATAGTAAAGGGTATATTAAAAATCTAAAAAAATAGTTTTTAGGTTTTGAATTACATTTTTGAGGTTTAAAGATTTTTATGTTTTCAATTTAGCTTATTTTTGATTTTATAGGATTTTAGGGTTTTTAAGCAACTTTAAAATTCAATATAAAATTATTAAATAGGTTTCAGAAAATTTGGATTACATTTTTGTTTTAGTCATAATATTCTAGATTTTTGGTAATTTTTTAGAATTTATTTACAAACTTTTTATTTTTTTTATTATTTTAATATTATTTTATTATTAAAAATTGAAGTTTTATTTTTTTTTAGTTTTTACATTTTTCCTAGGTTAAGGACACTTAATTAGGAGTTTTGTCACTTTCCAAATATTTTTAGGACTTTTCAATTAATTTCTAGAATTAATTTAAGATTTAATAGATTTTAATAGTTTTTAAGTGTTTAAAAATAGTTTAATTTGGTTTTAAAATTTTTAAAAATAGTTTTTAGCTTAATTAGGTCATTTTTGAGGTTTACAAACTATTAAATCTTGTTTAAGGCTTTTTAATAATTAAAAGTAATTTTTAGGGCTTTAATTAGCATTTAAAATTGAATATTTAATTAATAAAAGGTTTTAAAATATTTTTATTGGATTTTATTTCTTATTTATATCATTTTAGACTTGTTTTAGCTTTTAATTAAATTTTAGGTTTAAAATTTTTAATTTTGTAGTTTTTTACGGTTTTACGTGAACGCGTTTTCGTCTTAGCTCGATCCGTCTTCGTAACCGTTTTTCTTTCTTATCTCATTTTATTTCCTTTTCTTCTTAATAAAATCATCAATCAAAATCAACTCATTACACAACACACGTGCCTCCTCGAGAGAACGAACTCACTTTTAGGGTCATACACACACGGTTTTCCTAAATCGTCGTGCTCACTTGCCCTATTTATTGCTCTTTTCCTAAAGAGTGGTAAAAACACCAACATCAACATGATTCATTTGTGCTCATAACGCACCCCGATGATCCTTCACTCTCTAGACTGTACTCTTGTCCATACCAACTTGAGCATGCTATAGGTCCCGACCTAGAGTCTCTGCACTTCACGCAGTCTCTGGGTCCCCTCATTTGAAAAGAGTCCCAAAGAATTCATTCTTTTGGGGGGACTGGATAATCACCCTCAGTCTTCCTAGGGGCAGCGATAAAAGGCGAGCATTACCCTCAAATAGTTCACAACTAAAAGAGTCCCAAAGAATTTATTCTTTTCGGGGGACTGAATAATCACCCTCAATCTTCCTAGGGGCAGCGATAAATGGCGACCTTTAACTTCCATGAATTCACAACTAAAAGAGTCCCAAGGAGCAATCCTTCAGGGGGAGCTGGATAATCACATCCATCTATCCTAGGGGCAGCGAACGGCGACCATTCACCACATAATTTTCACAACTCAAAAGAGTCCCAAGGAGTAATCCTTATGGGGGAGCTAGATAATCACACCCAGCTATCCTAGGGGCAACGAATGGCGACCCTTCAACATAACTATTTCACAATTAAAAGAGTCCCAAGGAGAAATCCTTAGGGGGGCTGGATAATTACACCCAGCTTTCCTAGGGGCAGCGAATGGCGATCTATAACTTCATATTTTTTCACAATTGGTTACTAACAAATGTCATAACAGGCTCATAATCTTCATGAAGAACAGCAGAATGATGATGCCTATTCTATTGCTGGTGATGAAAATGCTGAAGTCCCCCACATAGATCTTGATGCCATGTCAGACATTGATTCCATGCCAGAGGATGAGGTCTTCATTATTAAAGAGGACTTGACCATTTCAGATTATGCTGATATGGATGCTGATGATGACCAAGTTACATCAGAGTTGAAACCCGTCTCCTTCCCATCAATGCCCAATGTGCAAGAATTGGCTGCTAAGCGGCTACTGGACCAGAGGCTCTGTACACCAACCCCAGTTCCCTTCCCAACCTTACCAAATGTCATGGAACTAGGGGCCAAGCAACACTTGGAGTATTTACAAAAACTCAAGCCTGTCCATGTTCCTCGAATGAAAGATGTTCAGGAACTCGCTGCTGAGGCTCTCTGGGTTAAGAGGGGTGACATCATTAAACCAAGCCCAAAGTCACAAATGATGTCCTCCTCTCTGAAATACAAACACTAACCTATGCTGCTGAGGAACTCACCACCACACTAGAGACTTCACTAACTTCATCTGTGGAGTCCTCTATGACTGCCTTACTTCCGCAACTACTGGGAAATGCCTTGCAAGCTCACCTCCCAGCTGTTCTAGACCAGAGCCTCCAGCAATACATACCATATGTCCTCACTTCAGCTGTCAAATCAAATGTTGCAGCTATTGCTAAGGCGTCTGAGCCTTCAAGAAAACTTCTTCAAGAGTTGTTGCAAGAGGAACTTAAAGAGATCTGCCTATTTGTTCATCAAGAATTCGTTAAGTTCCTCAAGCCTGGATCAGGCACAGCTACTACCGGCGCTATGCCTGAGGGGGAGAATTCAGCGACCTCCCCCTCTGAAGAAGAAGAAGAAGACACTGCCTTACCTAAGGGGGAGCAGTCACTTAAACAACCAAAACCTTCAACAGGGATTCCTACACCACAACCTCTTAGATCCTTCAACCCCAGCACTGGCGTAATAAAGGATAAGGGAAAAGGAATTGCTATTGAACAGCCTGAAATAACCCTGCACTCCCTCTAAGAAGAAGGTGGATCTACAGCCAGGCTCTCTAAAGACTCTGATCTAAACAAATTCAAGAGCGCTGATGAACCACCACTCACCCCAGAGCAGGCTAAAGCTCAAATCTTGGAATACCAAAGGCTGACAAACATCAGAGCGGCTGAACTCAAAAGCAAAGAAGCTCTGAACAAACTCTCTCCTGCTGTAAAAGAAGCTCAGCTGGTTAAGCTCAAAGAATTGGAGGTTAAAAGGAGCAACCTTCTAAAGGAATATGAAAGACTTGTAAACCAGAGAGTTGAACCTGGTCAAATCACCAACTATGCATGTTACACTGACAAGAACAAAAAGGTGGTGATGACCCTTTATAGAGAGAACCAACTAACCAACTATAAAGTCTCCAGTGACTTTAAACTCAAAGATCTGGGCCTCTCTGAATGGTTAGAAATGCTGGCTCTTGCCCAAAAGAAGACTGGGCCTGGTGCTGCCCAAATGATGAAGAACATTCAAGCAAAGCTGAATTGGGTAAGAGACACGGCAAAGAAGCTGAAGGTACCCATGCCTCCTCAACTTTCACAACAACAACCTTCTCAAGGACAAAGGAAAAGGAAAACCCAAATGGGGCCTCTGGTGGAGAAGTTGGTTACTGAAAACATTGTTGTTGATGGGATGCATAGAAACTTGGTTCTGCCCAAAGATATCACCAAACCAGTAGGGGGCCAAGTATACTCAGAACCAGAGACAAGTATGGTCTTTATGAATGGTAATTATGAGTATTGCTTTCAGCAGATGAATGAATTACATCTGGCATCAACCATCCAACTTATCAGATTTAAACAGGGCATCCTAAGGAATTGCAAAGCAGCTGAGGATTTTGAGTTTGAAGTTGAGCTTGTAATCAACTCTATGAGTGACAAAGTTGAAGCCCAGAGAATCTGTGATCAAGTCCTCGATCGTTGAAGAACCTTTTTACTTTTTGTTTATGTTTACACCTCTGGGTGTTCTTGTAATAGACTAGGTTCTTTATGTTTAATAAAACTCTGAGGTATGTTTGTTAAATTATGTGTAAGAAGAAGCTGTATACTCACTTACAATAATTTTAGACTTAGTATAATTTATAAACAAATAGGGGGAGATTGTTAGGCCAATGAAAGTTGTAACTATGGCCCAGTCTAGATTTATGTATTTAGACTAAGTGTTTACTGATCGCTGAGAGAACCAGCGACATAGACTAGACCAGTGGAAGGCAAAGCCTCAGCTGGCACACCAGGAACATTCAAGTCAAAGACAACTAATATTCGGATTTTTAGTCCTTTAAATTAAGTTCGTTTTCCTCGATTCGACTCGAATTTGATTTCCGTTTTTACGTATCGACTTATTTGTTCTTGGTAAAACGTATTTTTGTATCTTTATCTATTTAAATTTAAAAACTAATGAAACAAATAAAACTAATCTAATTTAAAATTAATCTAATAAAAACTTTTAAATGAAATCTATTTTTAAAACAAATCTAATCTTAAACTAATGACTTTTTAAATAAAAACAATTTTAAACTAAATTTTAAACTAATTAATTTTAAACTAAACTATTTTAGACTAATAAATTGACGCAAAAGAATATAATTTTTAAATAAAACTTAATTAAAACTAATTTTAAAAACTTTTATAAAAACGAAAATAAAGACTTTTAAATAAACTAAACAAAATGAAAGAAAGTAAATAGAGTATATTTTTTTTTTTGTCTTTTTATATTTTATAAAAACTGATTTAAAAGAAAATAATAAATAATAAACAAACTTTAAATTGATTTAAACTAAGTTATTAAAACTGGCAACTATTTAAAACTCACTATATTAATTAAACCGGACATAACTAAACTCAAAAGTAGTCCTGGTACAATGGTTGGGACGCAGGACATGTGAACGGGAGGTCTGGGGTTCGAACCCCAGCCAGACCCAATATTTTTGCTATTATTATTTTTGACTTGGAATTTTTACCAACAGATCAGATGTATCTGTTAAGTTCAGCAAATTCAGCAACTACCAAAACCAAATAAGCTCTAATAACCGAATTAAATAAGCAGTAAGCTAATAACTTAAAACTATAAGAAATTTGAATTGAAATAAGGAAAATAAGCATATAAACTAAATAATAAGCTATAACAAGGCAAATAAACTAAATAAGCTAGACGAAAAAGCTACCTTATCTAAACCAACTAAGCAAACCGAGATAAGCTAAATCAAATAAACTAATAAGCAGTATCTAAGATCGAATTACCTGAAAGCCTGAAACAAATAAACTACTAGATGAAAAAGCAAATAAGCCTAATAACTGAGAAAGATAAAAAAAAATAAAAAAATCTGATAAGCCGAATCTAAATAAGCTAAGATCCCTATTATGCTAAATTCAACAGACAGAATATAACCAAATCTAAATAAAATCCTATCAATAAACAAAACCAATAAGCTATAAAATAAAAAAAAAGCAGATTCAGACAAACATAAATAAAAAAATATGAACTTAAATAAATCTAAAAACTTAACACAAAAGCAGATCCAATAAACTAACTACCAAAACAAAACTAGCAGATCAATCATAGATTAAAACTTAAACATAAAATTAAAAAGAAAATCAAACCCGATGTCGAAAACCTTTGGGAAGAAGGGTGAAGCGCTGAGCCCCCTTTTAAATCGAAACCAAACACCACCTTAAACATCTACAGCTTCGAACCAAGATGAACCACCAATCCTCTCGAACAGTTTATATTACTCGAACAGATTATCTTTATTTTATGCATTTTTTTTTTTTTTTTTTATAATAATGATGATACGAGAACAGTGATAATATAAATGAAAAAATGGATTAAACTTTGAAAATTAAACAGTACTGAAATAAAAATGAGACGAAATTTAAATATAAACTTAATTTTTCATTAATTGAAAATTAAATTACAATTGCTGGAAATTAAAATTACAATAATAAATCTGAAACCTAATTTGCTGAAAATTAAATTTAATCTAAACCCTACTCCTAATTAATTAAAATAAAATGAAAAAATAAAGAAAAGCTTGAATACATTGTGAGAAATGGGGGTTTTTATAGGAGAAAACCCTCAAATCTTTCCTTGGTGCCCAAGGTGAAGGATCTTGGCCCTTAATTCATCAATCTTCTTCTCTCTCTTCTTTTTCTTCAAATCAAACGGATGAGATTTATTTGTGAGTCCGGATTGCCACGGTGGATTTAGAGGACCACCTTTGGGTGTTTCTTGCGAAAAACTTGGGGGAATTATTTTCTTTTCATGTGAATTAAATGATTTTAATAAAACCCCCATAAAATTACTTGATGTAAAAATTAGGGTTTGATTGGTGAATGGAGGTGGCTGTAAAAATGAATGGGAGAGAAGAAAGTGAAGGTGGGTGACTGTGAATGGGGTTTTCTTTGTGTGTATCGAAAATAATAATAGGGGTGGGGGATATGGGGTAAACCGTGTGAAAAGGTGTGTGTCGGTTGGGTGATATTTGGTTTGACCGGGTCAATGGACTGGGGTTAAATTATTGGGTGTGTGAGGGTGCACAGGAAGAGGTAATAAAATAAATGCGTTTATTGGTAAGTGGGGATATTAAAGGGTGAAAACGTGTAGGGAGTGAGGAGAAAAACGTGGTCGGTTTGTGAAGTAAATAATAAAGTAACGTGAGTTGTGTTATTTATGGAGTTTAAATTAATATGGGCGTTATTTTTTTATGATTCCAAAATTCAAGTCGTAAGCTCGTTGACCAGTCAATTGACAAAGTTTTAAACTCCATCCCATGTAACTGTATGATGTAAATTGGGCCTGGCCCAAATCCAAGGATTTCATTTCCATTCGTTAGTTTGTTTAGAAAGTAGTCTTGATGGGATTTGATCCGTTTAAGCATTTTTAATTCAATTTTCCAAATGGGCTTGTGGGCCCAATAAGCAATGTGAGACCCACAAGACCCATTAAACTCAAATGATATTAAATCCACTAAGAACGAGCTTGATTTCGGCTTTGTTGAAATTATTTTCAAACCCGTGTTGACTTTGCCGGTTTTCGTGATCTTAGCACACTTTTGGTCTTTTGACTTTGACTTCATCTCTTTTTGATTTTTCTTCGACATTTGACCGTGAAATCCCGTGTTTTATCTTCTTTTGATCATTTGTACCTATTTGAACACAAAAACACAAAACCACGCGTAATTACAACTTTTACGACATTAAACACATGCTTAAGTCTTGTTTTCCCTTGATTTTAGTGGCAAAAGGATAAGTGTTTTCACACTTATTAAATCCCCTACACTTGACCATTGCAATGACCCCATGCAATGCATAGTTTTAAAGCAAAAGTTACATTTTTCTCATAATCAATCCATCTCGGCCTTTATTATACTTACTACTACTACTACTACGACGAAAAGATAAAAACTTTAAAGAAAACAAAAATTAAATGATTTTTTCTAAGAACTTATTTGATGGAAGAAACTCGTAAAGAGATCTAAGACTTAGATTAGGGCTTTGGTGTCATAAATATTAATCACCCTCAAGTTTCACGTTCCCCAAACTAAGCTTAAAAACGAGATCATTGTTAATATAAGTTAGCACAACTAACACTTACTCATGCGGTTTAGTTAATCACTTAGACCCCCTTATTCCTACGGTGTATCTCTTGTATTTTATTTTTTTGTCTTAAATGATCACGAGGATGCATTTTTGACTTATTTCGATAATTTATTAAGGCCGAAAATAAAGTGGGACGATTTAATCAATAGTTAGCTAAAGGACAAAATCTTTTAAAACGGCTTCTCGAAACCTCATAAAGTTCATATCTTGGCATAACTCGTTTCACGATTTGAGACCTTTCTCGGACCGATATTTGGCTTGTACTTCAAACTTCAAATCTTGAGAGACGATCTTGAAATTATGGTCTTCTCTTCATTTTGGTATACATCTTCATAAGGAGTGAAAGATGCTTCAAACGTTGACCACGACTTCTTCATTTATCCTCTTCTTTATTTAGGATTTTGATATACAACGATCCGCCTCCTTTTCGGACTTGGATCTATTTATCCTCATACCTTGTTAGGGTCTTTTTGGATAGACTTCTCCATGATCTTTAGGGGAGCAATTGCTTCTCGTCGTGTGTCTTGATCCTTCATATTGATTTGGATTAATGATCTTCACATCATCTTAGGATCTTTAGCAAAAAGTGAATCCTCATGCCTTGTGAGGGCCTTTTTGGACTCGGGTATCCTCATGCCTTGTTAGGGCCTTTTTGGATAAGCCAATCTTCGCGTCCCGTTTCAATAAGTTATGCCTTGGCTATGAACTCTAATTAATACCGAGCAACTTTTAAACGATCTTGTGCTAGAAGCTAAGTAACCTTTTAAATCGTACAACCTTATTTATTGCAAATATATTTATTAACAAGTGATGGGAGAAAAAGTTCATAACTAACTCACATAAGTTAATGAAAGAACACCGAACTTATAATTGACTCTATCATCTCTCGTTCTCCACAATTTAAAATCTCAAGGAATGAGACTCGTGGATGCTTAGCCTAATAAACCAATTAAGGTCCATATGGTTAAGGATACTAGCTAGAGTAAACTTAGATAAGTAAACTCGGGTTGAGTCAAAATATTCACGACGGGCCTAATATATCAAAGACATCTAAACTTGTTAAACCATTTTATTTATTTATTTTATTTTATTTTTGACTTTATTCTTGAAATGGAATTTATTATGATGCGATAATAAAAGGAATAAATAAAAATACTACTAGGCCAAAATAGATTAAAAATTTGAAAAACGTTGAAAATTTTAAAAAAAAATTTCCGGTAAAAATGGGGTCAAATTCATGGAAAAGGCCACTAAAATTTCGATAGAAAGCCCCCCTACACTTAATATAAACATTGTCCTCAATGTTTAAGCATGTGGGAGAATAAACTCCCCTACACTTAGGACATTGAGTACGTTGTTTAAATCGAGCTAAGGAAAGGACAACTAAAGTGATTACATTTATTCGTTTTAAGATAGAATCACAATAGCAAAAACTTATCGAAGGAACCGGGTACACGGGTAACACGGGAACACGGGTCTCGTCAAAAGTATCAAAAGTGGATCATCAAAGCACATGTACCTACACACTCACAACACACAAAACAAACAACCTACACAGCTCCCCCTACACTTATTCTAGAAAATAAATAAAAAAAATAGATCATCGGGTTGCCTCCCGAGAAGCGCTTGTTTTTGTTAACCGAGTCACGAGCCTGACTCGACCCCGAATTAAATGGTCCATGGGGAAGCCTCGAATGTGATACCGGGATCAAAGATCTTGTCCTCGGTCCCGGATGAACATAATAAATGGGAGGCAGGAGGATAAGTCATAGAAGGGAGAAAAGTCCGCTCAACATACGAGAAGTATGTGAGGTCGTGATCCACGGGAGGTGGGATGGGTAAAGCCGTAAATGTATTAATCAAAGAATGGTCAATGTCACCTCCCGGGTCAAAGCATTCATCCTCATGAACGTGAATCTCTTCGATTTCTTCATCATAGATAGGCTCGTCAAACAAAGGTTTGTCGTTCCCCTCATTGAGGATTTTAGAAATTCTCTCGAAGAGATCACGATCAAGTACGAAACCATCATTCATTTGTGGGATTCGTTGATAAGTTAAATCCTCACGAATGTGGTAAACGTAATTCTCATTAGAGGAGTGTTGATTAGGTAACTCCTCGAGAATTGGATGAGAATCGATGGTAGAATCAAAAGTAATTGGCGAAGAGGCAAATGTGAATTTGTCAAAATCCGAGTTCTCAAAATCAATATCAATATCAAGTTTTAAAACACCATTTGCCTTCTCATCAATACCATGATCACAATTAAGCTCATGCGAGAAATCCAATAACACGGGATCATAAAAAGCATCCTCGTGATGGAATTTCTCGATACTTGGGGTATAAAAGTCATCACTAAGGAGTAAAGAATCCGATAAATCATTATCATGGTTTTCAAAAGTCGGTCTTGGTAAAATAGGCGAATCATCCTCATCCGATCCCGAGGAATAATTAAAAATGTAGTCGGAATCACAAGATAACTCATCCCTATCTACAAACTCCTTAGGTGTAGGACAACTTATGGGTTCTTCTTCTATGCACTCACACTCCTCAAAAATTGGTTTCTCAAAACATGTCTCGCTAAGAGGATTTGAAGAAAGCATAAAGTCATTTGAAGGGGTAGGTGAAGGAGGCATAAAAGAAATGGGGTCATCAACGGGTAATGAAGGCTCAAGTGTAATCTCGGGAATTTCCTCAATAGGAGAGCTAATTGTATCCGTGGGTGTCAACACCGGAGGGTGAGTAAAACTCATGATAGTCTCCGGGCCTTGTCTCTCCTTTATTGGCGGAGAGATGGAAGGATCCACAGTGGGAACATCACTACTAGTAGTGGTGTTAGCCTCAATATCATCACTCAAAGACGGCTCAATATCAAATTGATCTTGATAGGTTTCTAAAATGAGCATGAATTTCCTATCGGTGGACTCTTGCATTTGTCTAGTAGATTCTAGCATTTCTTCCATGATTTTCTCATGTTCGGTCAATTTTTGTAGAATCAAGTCCATTTGAGGGTCGTACATGTCCATTTGATTAAAATTTTGAAAATTGCCGTTATTTGGAAAACCTTCATTATTTGAAAACCCTTGATTTTGAAATTCCCCATAAAACCTTTGATCATATTGTGGTGGGTCACTAGTCGTAGGAAAACTAGGGGAGCCAAAATAAGTATTAGTATCATAACACATACTTGCCTCATTAGTATAAACCTCCTCATAAGTTTTGTCACAATTAAAATAAGCATGAGGCCCACCACAAGTCGAACACTCCTCGGACATAATCTTATAACGCTCTTCTTGCAAGATTTCCCAAATCGGACGATTATCCATGGTAGTGTCGAAAGAAATCGAAAATAACAATGATTATTAAGCTACGTAATATATTATAAAAGAAAAAATCTTTTTGTATTTTTTTGAAAAATATATTCACAAGAAAAATCGAAAGAAATCGAACTAAAAATTAACACTAATACGTAATATTTTTGGTGTAATACTTTTAGGAAAAAGTATTACTTTTGATTTTTTAATTTTTTTGGTGCAATTCTTAGGAAAGAAATTGCTTTTGTGATTTTTTAATTTTTTTGTATTTTTAAGTTTTTGATTTTTTGTATTTTTGATTTTTGTTGCAAGAAACGTAACGTTCAAAAAGAACGGATCCCAAAATCCAAACGTCTTCACGAAAAATCGTCAATCGTACGAGCGAAGCGGCAGCGGCGCCATTTTAATATTCGGATTTTTTGTCCTTTAAATTAAGTTCGTTTTCCTCGATTCGACTCGAATTTGATTTCCGTTTTTACGTATCGACTTATTTGTTCTTGGTAAAACGTATTTTTGTATCTTTATCTATTTAAATTTAAAAACTAATGAAACAAATAAAACTAATCTAATTTAAAATTAATCTAATAAAAACTTTTAAATGAAATCTATTTTTAAAACAAATCTAATCTTAAACTAATGACTTTTTAAATAAAAACAAATTTAAACTAAATTTTAAACTAATTAATTTTAAACTAAACTATTTTAGACTAATAAATTGACGCAAAAGAATATAATTTTTAAATAAAACTTAATTAAAACTAATTTTAAAAACTTTTATAAAAACGAAAATAAAGACTTTTAAATAAACTAAACAAAATGAAAGAAAGTAAATAGAGTATATTTTTTTTTTTGTCTTTTTATATTTTATAAAAACTGATTTAAAAGAAAATAATAAATAATAAACAAACTTTAAATTGATTTAAACTAAGTTATTAAAACTGGCAACTATTTAAAACTCACTATATTAATTAAACCGGACATAACTAAACTCAAAAGTAGTCCTGGTACAATGGTTGGGACGCAGGACATGTGAACGGGAGGTCTGGGGTTCGAACCCCAGCCAGACCCAATATTTTTGCTATTATTATTTTTGACTTGGAATTTTTACCAACAGATCAGATGTATCTGTTAAGTTCAGCAAATTCAGCAACTACCAAAACCAAATAAGCTCTAATAACCGAATTAAATAAGCAGTAAGCTAATAACTTAAAACTATAAGAAATTTGAATTGAAATAAGGAAAATAAGCATATAAACTAAATAATAAGCTATAACAAGGCAAATAAACTAAATAAGCTAGACGAAAAAGCTACCTTATCTAAACCAACTAAGCAAACCGAGATAAGCTAAATCAAATAAACTAATAAGCAGTATCTAAGATCGAATTACCTGAAAGCCTGAAACAAATAAACTACTAGATGAAAAAGCAAATAAGCCTAATAACTGAGAAAGATAAAAAAAAAAAAAAAATCTGATAAGCCGAATCTAAATAAGCTAAGATCCCTATTATGCTAAATTCAACAGACAGAATATAACCAAATCTAAATAAAATCTGAAATAAATCCTATCAATAAACAAAACCAATAAGCTATAAAATAAAAAAAAAGCAGATTCAGACAAACATAAATAAAAAAATATGAACTTAAATAAATCTAAAAACTTAACACAAAAGCAGATCCAATAAACTAACTACCAAAACAAAACTAGCAGATCAATCATAGATTAAAACTTAAACATAAAATTAAAAAGAAAATCAAACCCGATGTCGAAAACCTTTGGGAAGAAGGGTGAAGCGCTGAGCCCCCTTTTAAATCGAAACCAAACACCACCTTAAACATCTACAGCTTCGAACCAAGATGAACCACCAATCCTCTCGAACAGTTTATATTACTCGAACAGATTATCTTTATTTTATGCATTTTTTTTTTTTTTTTTTATAATAATGATGATACGAGAACAGTGATAATATAAATGAAAAAATGGATTAAACTTTGAAAATTAAACAGTACTGAAATAAAAATGAGACGAAATTTAAATATAAACTTAATTTTTCATTAATTGAAAATTAAATTACAATTGCTGGAAATTAAAATTACAATAATAAATCTGAAACCTAATTTGCTGAAAATTAAATTTAATCTAAACCCTACTCCTAATTAATTAAAATAAAATGAAAAAATAAAGAAAAGCTTGAATACATTGTGAGAAATGGGGGTTTTTATAGGAGAAAACCCTCAAATCTTTCCTTGGTGCCCAAGGTGAAGGATCTTGGCCCTTAATTCATCAATCTTCTTCTCTCTCTTCTTTTTCTTCAAATCAAACGGATGAGATTTATTTGTGAGTCCGGATTGCCACGGTGGATTTAGAGGACCACCTTTGGGTGTTTCTTGCGAAAAACTTGGGGGAATTATTTTCTTTTCATGTGAATTAAATGATTTTAATAAAACCCCCATAAAATTACTTGATGTAAAAATTAGGGTTTGATTGGTGAATGGAGGTGGCTGTAAAAATGAATGGGAGAGAAGAAAGTGAAGGTGGGTGACTGTGAATGGGGTTTTCTTTGTGTGTATCGAAAATAATAATAGGGGTGGGGGATATGGGGTAAACCGTGTGAAAAGGTGTGTGTCGGTTGGGTGATATTTGGTTTGACCGGGTCAATGGACTGGGGTTAAATTATTGGGTGTGTGAGGGTGCACAGGAAGAGGTAATAAAATAAATGCGTTTATTGGTAAGTGGGGATATTAAAGGGTGAAAACGTGTAGGGAGTGAGGAGAAAAACGTGGTCGGTTTGTGAAGTAAATAATAAAGTAACGTGAGTTGTGTTATTTATGGAGTTTAAATTAATATGGGCGTTATTTTTTTATGATTCCAAAATCCAAGTCGTAAGCTCGTTGACCAGTCAATTGACAAAGTTTTAAACTCCATCCCATGTAACTGTATGATGTAAATTGGGCCTGGCCCAAATCCAAGGATTTCATTTCCATTCGTTAGTTTGTTTAGAAAGTAGTCTTGATGGGATTTGATCCGTTTAAGCATTTTTAATTCAATTTTCCAAATGGGCTTGTGGGCCCAATAAGCAATGTGAGACCCACAAGACCCATTAAACTCAAATGATATTAAATCCACTAAGAACGAGCTTGATTTCAGCTTTGTTGAAATTATTTTCAAACCCGTGTTGACTTTGCCGGTTTTCGTGATCTTAGCACACTTTTGGTCTTTTGACTTTGACTTCATCTCTTTTTGATTTTTCTTCGACATTTGACCGTGAAATCCCGTGTTTTATCTTCTTTTGATCATTTGTACCTATTTGAACACAAAAACACAAAACCACGCGTAATTCCGACTTTTACGACATTAAACACATGATTAGGTCTTGTTTTCCCTTGATTTTAGTGGCAAAAGGATAAGTGTTTTCACACTTATTAACAACGCAGAGAAGTCGAAGACAATATGAAGTCAGACTCACCAGCGATTATGGATAGATGGGATGTTGAAGGAATGTACTGGTGTTCAAGGATCTCTGAGTTGACAACACTCAGAGATTACTTAAGAACCCTAGAGGTCTGGGATAAGCAAAGATTATCCAATCCTTTATAGTTTAGACGGGAGAATCTACCAAGTGTTTTGAGCGGGACAAAAAAAGAGATTCAAGATAAAGCCTAGTACAACCTAGTGGGACAAAAGGTGAACAGTAGGCAGAACTGTTCACCTAAAGTTGGTTAAAGGTATGTCTCGATTTGGACATGCATTTAATATGTTGTACTCTTCCGTTCAGAAGGTGACACGTATCAACTACTCCCACTAAGGAAGCAACCTCGTACACTATAAATAGGAGTGAGAAAGAAGAATTAACTCAACCCTTGTGCTTGGATAATTCATCTAAGTTCTTTCTCACCTTGGAACCGCTGAGCCCACATCTTTCTACCAGCGTCTCATTGGTTCCCTTGTAAACTTATATCTCGTATCTAGTTTACTTGATTCTAGGGTTCATACCTTGTTGTCATTCAACGAGTGTATTCATAGCACTTTGTAATACTTTGTTTATAATACTTAATAAAGCATTATGCGTTTGAAAAGTATTTCATTGTGTTTCATGGTTACAAGAGATATAGTTTATCAACAATTGTCATATTAAGGGACTTTCATCATCGATTCATGATTAGCCGATTGTTTCAGAATACCTCGATGTGTTTCTAGAAGAACTTCCGGGTATACCACCTATCCGCGAAGTAGAGTTTGGCATTGAGCTCATTCCAGGAGCTGAACCTATCTCCAAGGCTCCTTATCGCATGGCTCCCATAGAGCTCAAGGAGTTAAAAGACCAGCTGCAAGAGTTACTGGAGCGAGGTTTTATTCGTCCGAGTGTATCACCATAGGGTGCACCGGTACTATTCGTTAAGAAGACGGGCGACAACATGCGACTCTGCATTGACTATCGTGAGTTGAACAAGATCACGATCAGAAACTGTTATCCATTGCCGCGTATCGGTGATCTATTTGACCAACTACAAGGTGCCAAGTACTTTTCTAAAATTGATATCCGATCAGGCTATCATCAGCTGCGAGTAAAGGAGCAGGATATCCCTAAGACTGCTTTTCGCACAAGATATGTTCACTACGAGTTCGTAGTCATGCCTTTCAGACTCACAAACGCTCCAGCGGTATTCATGGATTTGATGAACCATGTTTTCCATGAATTTCTGGACAAATTCATCATCGTATTCATCGATGATGTTCTGATCTTCTCAAATCCTAGGAAGAACACGAGGAACATCTTCGCACAGTACTGCAGATTCTTCGCCAGAAGCAACTGTATGTAAAATTTTCCAAGTGTGAATTCTGGTTAAGCAAGGTGGCATTTTTGGGCCACATTGTCTCCGCAGAAGGGATCACCATGGATCCTGTGAAGGTTGAAGCTATCACAAAATGGCCAAGACCGACGTCTGCAACTAAGGTTTATAGTTTTTTGGGTTTAGCTAGATCTTATCGCAAATTTGTGGAGAACTTTTCATGGTTAGCCTTGCCTTTGACCAAGATGATACCTAAGGGAGAGAAATTCTTATAGAATGATGAGCGGGAGAAGAGCTTTGAAGAACTTAACCAGCGATTATTTTCTGCACCTATTCTTACTCTCCCATCTGGCATAGGCGGATTTCAGATCTATAGCAATGCTTCGGGTAAAGGACTTGGCTGTGTACTCATGCAACATGGGAAGGTGATCGCATATGCATCACGACAACTTAAGCCATACGAGGAAAATTATCCTGCTCATGATCTGGAATTAGCAGCAGTTGTTTTTGCACTCAAAATCTGGAGGCATTATCTTTACGGTGAGTCATGTGAGATCTTCACTGATCACAAGAGCCTCAAATACATATTTACTCAACGAGAACTAAATATGAGACAGAGACGGTGGTTAGAGCTACTAAAGGATTATGACACCAACATTCAGTACCATCCTGGTAAAGCGAATATGGTGGCCGATGCTCTCAACAGGAAATCAAGCATGATTGCTGGCATTAAGGTAGAAGAAGAGATCATACGTGATCTAGAGCGTTTAGACATTGAGTTCTTTGTACGTGGATAACATGGGTACTGGGCTAATCTGAGAGTTGAGCCAGACTTAATCTCTCTGATCAAGGCAGCTCAGAAGGACGACAGTGAGATATTGGCGATTATTCAGAATATCGAACATCAGACAGAGTTCCATATTGACGAAGATGGCATTGTTTGGCAGGGTACCAAGTTATGTGTTACGGACGATCTTACACTCAGAGAAGCCTTATTGATTGAGGCTCACAGCTCTCCATCCTCCATTCATCCAGGTTCTTCCAAAATGTACCATGATCTCAAACAACATTTTTGGTGGAGTGGCATGAAGCAGGATGTTGCTACCTTCGTGTCCAAATGTTTGACCTGCCAGCAGGTTAAGATATAACATCAGCGAGCTAGTGGTTTACTACAACCATTAGAGATTCCCAAATGGAAGTGGGACAAGATATCCATGGATTTTTTCACCGGACTTCCGCAGACTTGGAGGAAGCATGATGCTATATGGATCGTTGTCGATCGTTTAACCAAGTCTGCTCATTTCCTTCCAATTCACAAGGATTATCCAGTTAGAAAATTGGCGGAAATATTTCAGCAGGACATCGTGTGACTACATGGTACTCCATCCGATATCATATCAGACAGAGATACGCGATTCACGTCTAAATTCTAGAGAGGTTTGTAGAAAGCTTGGGGCACCAGACTCAGGCTTAGCACAGCCTTTCATCCTCAGACCGACGGTCAGTCAGAGCGTACTATCCAGACCTTAGAAGATATGTTGCGTACTTGTGCGTTGGAATGGACAGGGAATTGGGAAGACTACATCTGCTTTGTTGAGTTTGCTTACAACAACAGTTGGCATGCGAGTATCAAGTGTGCACCTTTTGAGATGCTATATGTGAAAGTCCCTAATCAATGCGAGAAACCCTAATCTTAACTTAATCAACACAAGGTATTACTTTTCAAACGTAATCTTATTATTGTATAATAAAGAATTACAAGTGTTATGGATAACACCGTTTGATGACAATGTGTTGTGCACACTTTGAACAACAATAACCTTAACTTATGAATACAGTCGTAGCTGTTTGATTCACTAAGTTACACGCACTAATGTTCTTAATATCTCAAAGTGTTAAATCTTAATGCAAGGATACACATCCTATTTATAGTGTTACGAGGTTGACTTGAACAGTACTTGATGTCGACTACACAATCTTTTACAAGTTCCCACATCAGTCACATGATGTCCTTCTATTCTTGGTAGTCTTCCATTATGCTTTAAGGAACAGTTGCCCAAAACAGTTTCCTTATTCTTCATATTCTCGAACACACAAATGGCATGTCCAAAGTGTGTTGAGAGTTATCAGGGTATTGCCACCCCTGTTAACTCTCAACCCCTCAGAGTCCCTAATACATCTTGGCTGTTATCCATCACAGCCAAGGGGTATGTCTTCAGGTAATCTTCGACTTCCCTGACAATGTCTCTGACATGGACTCCTCTGAGGTTGCTCACAGAGATTCGGATCTCTGTGAGTCTTGTGAAACTTGCCTGCCTCCTAGGCACAGGCAAGGGACTATCTATCAGCCTAATTATGTTTAAATCAATGAACAGGGAATCTAACAAGTTTAGATTCCCAACAATCTCCCCCTATTTAAACATAAATAGTGCTAGATCTAACTAAGTTAAGGTAAGTGAGTTTAACAGCTTCTTCTTACACATAACAGATCTAAACAAACATACCTCATGATTTTATTAAGACTTAAAGAAAAATTACAAGTTCATTACATAAGTTAAATAAAAGATGAAGGTAAAAGGGCTGATACTATCTTCAATAGTCATCATTTTTGATTCTTTCTTCAGCTTCGGCCACATCTAATCTGTTATCAATTTCATCCTGCAAAGTCTTTGCAAACTTCTTGGAATACTCTGAGTTGATCTTGAGACACTTCTTGTGACAGAGCAGCTGAATAGTAGAAGCCAGGCAAAGCTCATCTTCCCTCTGAAAAGCATATTGACAGGCTTTGTTCATAAACGCCATTCCTCTTTCAGGCACTGAGTAAGTCTGACCATCAACAGGGCCCACTATACCATTAGGAAGGATCAGATCCCTGTGCATGCCATCCACACGAACATCTTCAGTAACAAAAGTTTCATCAATGATTTGGGAAATTCTTCTTCTTTTGTTGCCTGTCTTTGGGGGTCCTTGTTCGAAAAGCTGTGGTGGGGGATCAATCTTGAGTTTGGCAGCTGTTTCCTTGATCCAGTTAAACTTAGCCTTAAGAGTTTTAAGCAGAAGGAAATTTGCCTGTCCAGACTTTTTGGCAGCTAAGGCTTCGAGTTCAAACCATTCTGATAACCCAAGTGTTTTTAACCTGAAGTTGTCAAACACATCCATATTCCCCGTTTGATTATCCCTCCATAAGATCATCTGTGGAGTGTTTGTGGACTTGTGAATGGTGTATCTAAACTTGGTTATCTTGCCAGCAGCATACCTGTTGTTTACGCAGGCATCATAGTCAGCTTTGACTTTCTTTAGGGCCTCAGCGCGTTTAAGTTCCATTTCCCTCAACCTTTGTTTTTGTTTTTCTTTTTCAGGTGGTGTCATCTTCCTCAGAGTGGCTTCATTTAATTCTTTGGCTGCCTTGAGCTCACTCAGTCTTTTGAATTCTTCAGCCTGTTGCTCTATTTCTTCAGGCGTTAGAGGTCTCTCATCAGAAGGTGTAAAGGTTGAAAATTGGGAAAGGTCTGTTGTGGATCCTCCTGTCTCTAGCATCGCAGCTATCTTCTTAAGTTTAGTGTCAGTATCAACTAAAACTATCTCTTTACCTTTCTTTGAGACAGAGGACTCCACACTTATGTTTTTCAAATCATCAGCTCTTTTGAGGAACGCTGTCTGAGCTTGATTTTGAATAGATTTTGGTAGGGAGCTCACAGTGAATTTAAGCTTCTTGGCTGCTGGTTCATCCTCATCCTCAGGCTTGCTGATGTTAACTAGGATCATGGATTTAGATGAGTCAGCTCCATCTTGTGTCTGTTGCTCCCCCTGAGTCTGATCCTCATCATCAGATACTTTGACTGGTGTGATGACTTGAAGAGGAACAGGTGTTGTTGAAGGATTGGCTGAAGATGAGCCTTGTTCAGCAGATGCAAGGCTGAGTTTAGTATTCTTCTCCCCCTCACGTTCATCCTTACTTCTAAGATTCGTGGATGAACGTGCCTGAAATCTTCTTGCAATCTGCTCCACAGAGGCAGCCATGGCACGCTGTCTCTTTCTTGATGCCCTGGCAATCTTCAGCAATAGGTGAATCTGGCTCTAAACCCCAGTCACACTAGTCGTCAACATTCTATCGCTGAAGCACAAGCTTCGTGAGGAGCTTGAAAGAAAAGCTGATAATAAAGGCAGCTTTTAAGTCGAGTGAATAATGGGGGTTGGATTCGATATAACAACTGATGAGTTGATGTCGAGTGTGAACCGAATAAAAGGGCTTTATGGTGGTGTCGAGTGGAAGAAGTTTTGCTATATGATTAAAAAGATGGGCATGACGTATCAAGTATTGATGTTTTGGTCAATCGAGAATCAAAAGGTAGCTGCAAATACAAAAGGCATGGTGTGTTCAACATTAAAATAGCTGATATGTGGTTGAGAGCTGTTCTTAAATACAACACACAAGCACCAATTGCCTGAGTCTGTGAAGGTCACCAAGTAGACACAGCTGTTGAGTTCATGTGTTAAAGCCTAATAGATTGTGTGAACCTATGGGTCAGGTCAATGTCATCTAATAGGTCGCTGTATGAACCATGTCAGAGAACCTAAGGTCAGCGGACCATCACTCAACGAACCCATGTCGCTGTACATTTGAACCAGAAAGCTGGACCCCTGCATTTTGAACCCCTGTTGAAGTGTACATGTGATGAATCCCTGTCAATAAACCCCTGTCAAGAAGTAGCTGAACCCCAGGGCAGCTGAACCCCCCAGGGCAGCTGAACCCCCAGGGCAGCTGAACCCCCCAGGGCAGCTGAACCCCCCAGGGCCGCTGAACCCCCAGGGCCGCTGAACCCCCCAGGGTAGCTGAACCCCATGGTAGCTGAACCCCCATGGTCAGTTGGACTGTCAGGCCATTGAACATGGACCCCTGTGAACCGGTCACTTAACTCCCAGCCAGCTGACAACTCTTCGCTGATATAAAACCCTGTCAACAGCGAACCCCTGTCAACAGCGAACCCCTGTCAAAAGATGCTGCTAAAGCTGCATATTTTGAGGGGGAGAGAACCACGGACATACACACCGCTGTGATATATATGCCGCTGTGATCCACATGCAACTGTGATATACCCACCAAACCTATACCCACCACCGACACTTTCCTTCACACAAAATTAATTACTCCGTATACAGATCTACCCACCCACCGTCATTCAAAACAAAAAAATAAAAGCATATCCAAAACCCCACCGTCACATCTTACCATCTCCATAAACAAAAAAAAACCGACATTTATCTATTCGTTCTTCTCCCTTCATTTTATCTATTCCTTCTTTCTTATCCCACCTTATATCTCAGATCTCAATCATATCACCCCAACCGTCTCTCACATCTCACATATGTTTAGATTCCCAACAATTCATATTTTCCACCTGTCTGATGAAGGACATGATGGTATCAGCTGAAATCCTTGCTAAAGCCCCTCTGAAGATCAAGTATTTTTCTCCTATGTGGCGTGTCCTCTTCACCCACATTGTGAAGTCCCTGGGAGGCATGCAGGGATCACAAGATCAAATGTCGTTCAAACATCAGACTATTGCGTATGGATTAATATGGGGAGCTGATGTTGACGTTGGAAGCCTTCTTTTCTCTAACCTGGTAGAACAACTAAAGGGAAGGAATCAGGTCAGGGAAAAGAACATCTGTTACGTGCGTTATTTGTCCCTGATCTTTGAGAGTTTGCTGGGAGAAAACTACCATAACAAGGCCTTGACAACCCTGAAGCCCTATCGCATCACAGGCGCCATTTACAAGGAGATAGGAGCTGAGGATTTCCCTGTGACCGCTCACATGCTGAACGTTGCAAACCAGGTACCCATCGCTGAGAGGTCCTTGATCCCTTCCTCTGAGAAGGTGAATACTTCTAGTGTCGCTGGCAAGTCTACGTCTTTGACCTCTGGGCAGCACACTACTAAGTCCAAGGCTCCTTCTGGTCAACAGCTAAAGAAGAAGAAAATCCCCTCTTCTTCCCAACCTAAAGCTGTTAGCAAGGCCAAGGAAAAGAAGATTGACACCGCCTCTGGTCCAGATACTCTTGTGGATACAGAATCTTTGGCTGACAAACAACAGGCGTCTAGTGTCTCTAAGTCAGCAGAGACTACAGGAAACCAGCCAAACCAAGCTGATATCTCACAGGTAATCAGTGTACACTTTTAGAGGTTCACAATCAACCACTCTCATTTGTCTGTAGGAGAGAGTGGTGAAGTTAGGGTAATCCTCGACCCATAGAAGTCTGTCATTTCACTTAGAATTCTTTAAGACTTCTGTACACTCTGTCTTTGCACCAGGGAGTGATTCATTTGTGTTTATAAAGCACCCCGATGACCCTGAACCCTCTAGACAGTATTCAGGCTAACAACAACCTGAATACATTAATGTCTCAACCTTGATGGCTGTACTTCACACAGCCTCTTGGTTCCCTCATTAAAAGAGTCCCAAAGGATTTATCCTTTCAGGGGGAGCTGAATCATCACCCTCAGCTTTCCTAGGGGCAGCGTAACAGGCGACCTACAACAACATATGTTTCACTCATAAAAGAGTCCCAAAGGTTTTACCTTTTGGGGGGGCTGAATAATCACACTCAGCTTTCCTAGGGGCAGCGAAATGGCGATCATTAAACAACATATGTTTCACAATCAAAAGAGTCCCAAAGGTTTTTACCTTTTGGGGGGGCTGAATAATCACACTCAGCTTTCCTAGGGGCAGCGAATGGCGACCATTAACCACACTTCATTCACACTTAAAAGAATCCCAAGGATTTATCCTTTGGAGTGGCTGAGTAATCACCCTCAGCCTCTCTGGGACAGCGAAATGGCGACCATTCACTTTATATTTTCCCTGTTACTAATTACAACAAACTTGCAGGCTGAAATTGTACAGCCAGTCCAAGAACCTCAGGTACATGAAAAGGAGGCTGAAACAATCACTCAGGACATTCAGATTGAAGAAGAACTTGTGCTCAATGCTGATGAAGAAATGCTTACTGTAGAAGATTATGTCGCTGAGTTTGAACCAATGCCTGAAGATGAATTCCCTGAGGGAATGTTTGATGAAGAAGAGGAAGAAGATGAGGATGACCAGCTGTCAGCCTCTCCTCCTAAAGAAGATGACAAGACTTCTCCTCTTAAGGAAGCTGTTGATACACAAAACACAAAAAAAAAAAAAAAAAAAAAAAAAAAAAAAAAAAAAAAAAAATCAGTTTAACAGGTATTCGCTGGCAAGGTGACCAGCTGATCAACTTGCTATCTTCAGAGCCTTCAGCTGTTGAAGGACTTGGTCACTCAGGATTTTTTTTCTCACACCAAGACAAAGAAAGAAGATAGGTTCACAGCCCCCCCTCCCCACCCCAGCAGTTGTCACCCTCCCCTACCCCGCTGTAACCACAGCCACAGAGTTTTTCAGAGACCAGGTTGTGTTACAGTGGTTTGATGAAACATTTATTATACAGGGGTTTGATAACATCAGGTGGTTGATAGGAGATGAAATTCAGGGGGAGTTGTATTTCAGGCGAGATGAAGACCATCACGCTATGCTTGTGTACTAGTATGTAGCCGGTCAAAACTTGCTTGGTTCCCTAGCAAATTTTGAGGGGGAGAGAAGCGAGGACAGAGGTAAACTTGTGTTTATGTGAAGAAACACCAAGTTTACTCAAGCTACATACATACTATCATACACAACACATAACCTTCAGGGACTTAGAATATTTACATTTGGCTGATTGAGCAAAGTCACTGAAGATGGGTTGCTGAACAAGTTGCATTGTCTGATCTTTTATGGTTGCTGCATCAACCATTGACCACACTTCTCTGATTGAAGGTAAATGAACTCGTGATCTACATTGATATAATATGCTACTTTAATATATGCTAGGGTGAAGCATATGGTCTTTATGGCAAAGCATATAATATACTTCACTGATGACCTAAAGTGAAGTTACCTTTATGAGTTCTATATAAGCATCAGGGAATGGGTTCAAGTGTTTCTCAAGTACAAGATCAGACATTGCAGTTCAGTAACAACTACAACAGGTACAAGACGATACAAGTTAGCGGATGACTTGAACTAGTAAAGCTAGTTATTCTTTGTATTCATTGTTGTAACATAGCAGGTAAGAAGAAGCCTTTATGCTCACTTACTGCTATTTAACTTAGGCTACTTTTCTATCCAAATAGGGGGAGATTGTTGGGTCAATTCAGTGCCTGATTTGTCCCTTGCACAGGATTTGGATGTAAAGTATCCTAAGTAGTGTTAGTCACTGAACTTACGTATGTTATAAGTTCAGTGTGTCATTCTTTAGAGTTCTTTAGAGTCTACGAGATAGACTCGTCATTAGCTGAGGCGGATCTCAGTAAGTGTACAAAGAATCAAGGATGATGGAGTTAGTAAGTGATGACATAATAGCTTACTAACTCCTCAAGACTATTACTGATTACAAGACCTGAAGATGTTAAGAAGACCTGAAGAAGTGTCTTATGTATTAGTGGGCACATGTCTTATTAGCAATGAAGACAAAGGTTCAAGAGGAAGGCTTACTTTGTAAAAGGTGCAAAAGATGAAGACAACAAAGTACAAGGTGGTTACTTGTACTTTAGTAAAGCTTCTCAAGGAAGCTTCACACTCCCACTATATATATGTGGTCTTTGTAATAGAATAGTCAATGATTCCTACCCACAGAAACAAACATGTAACACTTTAGTGGTTTAGGGTTTCATCCTCCCATTGTTGCATATGCTTAGCTAGCTATGAACATGGGAGTTTAGTTTGTCATTCATCGCCCGGTTGTTGTTCCGCAAACAACCGGGCAAGTCATGTATATTTGTTGATTCGTTATTAATAATATATACATACGATGAAAAGTACAAGCTTTGTTATTAGTTAGTCAATTGGTATAATTGTGCAAATGTTCTTCATTGTTCTTCACAGATTCGATGTTTGCACAAGATTAGTGGACCAACAATATGGTAGGAAGTGTCGTGATCCAATCTGTTGGGATCAGGTTGGTGAACGAATCATTGAGGGTCCAGAGATGATTGAGGTGACCAATCAGAAGGTCGCCATCACCAAGGCGAAGTTGCAGGAAGCTCGTGCTCGTCAGAAGAGCTATGCTGACAAGCATCACAGAGCATTAGAATTTCAGCCTGATGATCATGCTTTCCTGAAGGTACCACTAGCACGTGGAGTCAAGCATTTTGGTATTAAGGGCAAGATCAGTCCTCGTATCATCGGACCATTTGAGATCCTCGAACGTGTCGGTGAGGTATCGTATTGTCTGGCGTTACCTCCTCAGCTATCTCATGTTCACAATGTGTTCCATGTGTCCTTACTCAGAGGTTACAATTATCATCCTTTACACATTGTCTCGTATCCACTTGATCAGATTCGGGAGGATCTATCTTATGTTGAAGAACCCGAGGCAGTTCTCGATCGTTAGGATCGGGTCATGAGGAGAAAGACGATTCTATTTGTCAAGATCCTCTGGAGGGATCATCTCGAGCGGGAAGCCACTTGGAAAACGGAGGAGCCTATCCGGACTTCTTACCCTCATTTTCAGCTATGATTCGGGTATGTCCTTTTCAGCTTATCGTATCTCTAATTCGAGGACGAATTATTCTTTTTAGAGGGGAAGAGTTGTAAAACCAATAAAATTCCTAAGAACATTAAATACATAAAAACACGGATTAATTAAAACTTTATAATTAATTAAAACACGACACCTATCATGAATATTTAATGTATAAACATAAGTAGTACGCATGTAAATTATTACATGATAAGTATTTACGTATAATATTTAAAACATGACAAGAATTAAAACGAGTAAAAAATACGAACTTACGATACGAATAATAATACACGTGAACTATTTGAAACAACAAAAACGAAATAAACATATATATGAAGGGGTGTTTGGGGACGGCACAAAAAGAAAGAACAAGAGGGCCTTTGGCTCGGCCCATTAAACTTTTACTAGTAACTAAAAACATTCCCACGGATTCATTTACCACTTTTTCACAAAGTTAACAAACTCGTAGCTTTGTGTTCTTTTTTGGCCGCCGGTTACACACAAGAAAAGGGGAAGTAAAACTTGCTTGATCTTTGATTTGGTTACGGGTATTGTTCGTGTTCTTAATCCCTAACTACTATACGCATACGGTATCCCTTAAATCTTTAATCTTTTGTTATTATTTTCTTTGATCATGAACTAGTAAAATAAATAAGAACACATAAATTAAAAAGGGATTAAAACATGTAATGGATCAAGGTTAAGTTTGGTTTTGGTGTGGTTGTCACGAAAACCGAGTGTCAAAAGACTCTCGGTGGGCTTTTGGTTCGGCAGCCGAGTATTAATGGATACATATGGCCCAAGCCCGGTTTGTGAGCTGGTCCATTAGGGTTTACTATGTCTCTTGTATTGTATATTATGGTTGATTAATAAGATGATACCCACGGGTTTATTCACTATCCAACATGGTATCAGAGAGCATGATCTTGTGACCTACGATCATGGTTCAGCCGCCTCTCATACACCACCTATCAAACTGCGGCTGCCACCATCATTATCCGACACACATCAAACCACAATCACAACCATAATAACCAAAAACTCCAAAACTTTATTCAGGATGTGGCCCCTCACTAAGTGCATCTTTCTTCTTACTAGGAAGAATAGGATAAATGACGACAATCTGCAAACTAACGGCGAGGAGATCGAGGTTTGGTGGTGATGCCGCTATTATGGTCATCGTATTCGTTGGAAGAAGAGGCGCTGGTTGTTGCTTAACGATGGATGGTGAGTGATGACATTGTGTATTGATTTTATTTTATTTTGTCGTGCGTGGCTAAGCTCCAACAGAAGAAGGTTTTGATTGGATAAGTCATAATCTTTTAGTTTCATATTTCGTATGTTTTATTTTAATACTGTATTATCTAGTTTATGAAAAAAATAAAGAACATCGGGGTACTTGGTTATCCTTCGGATACTTTGGTTATCCGTAAAAAAATCGGGGGTACTTGGTTATCCTTCGGATACTTTGGTTATCCGTAAAAAGTTGGGGTACTTGGTTATCCTTCGGATACTTGGTTATCCGTAAAAAGTTGGGTACTTGGTAATCCTTCGGATACTTGGTTATCCGTAAAAAGTTGGGGTACTTGGTTATCCTTCGGATACTTTGATTATCCGTAAAATTTGGGATACTTTAGTTATCCTTCGGATACATGGGTTATTCGTTTATCTTAAATTGTATGGTTCAGTATCAAGCCCGTCTTCCTCCTGAATATTGGGTCGAAGCACTGCTCACTACCACCTACTTACTTAATATCCTTCCATCCACCTGCATCAACAATGACATCCCTTACATGAAATTATTTAATAACCAACCTCATGCACTCACCTTCACATGTTTGGATGTCTTTGCTACCCTTGCGCCTTTCCACCGCACAAACTTGCCCCTAGAACCACACCATCTATCTTTCTTGGGTACCCTTCCAATCATCGCGGGTGTCGGTGCCTTGACCTAAACACCAACAAAATCATCATTTCTCGTCATGTCACATTTAATGAATCTGTCTTTCCCTTCGGCTCCATGAATCCAACCCAACCACCCATATCAATTCATAGATGAAAACCTGGACACCTCCCCAATTGCACTTCGCCTACTTACCACACATACCTCTCCTCAACAAACCCAACCACAAACCACACCACAAACAACACCAATACCAACACCTATAAACACCCCACCAACACCATCAACACCACCGCCGCCACCACCCCCACCAACACCCTCACCCCAATCACCATCGCCGACACCACCACCACCACCACTATCCACCCCACAACACACTATGGTTACACGTTCTAAAGTTAGAACTTTAAAACCTAACCCCAAATATAACTTTAGTGTTACCACCTCCTCGCCTATCCCCAAGTCACCTTTCCATGCTTTACGAGAGCCCAACTGGAAACATGTTACGCGTGACGAATATAAAGCACGTAGCGACAACAAAAACTTAGGTACTTGTCCCTCGCCCACCAAATGTCAACATTGTCCGCTCTATGTGGTTATACAAACACAAATATAATGCAGCGGGTCATTAAGTCGGTACAAAGCCCGACTAGTTACAAATGGTCGTAGTCAACAACAAGGTATCGACTGCGATGAGACATTTAGCCCTGTTGTTAAACATGCTACCATATGCATTGTTCTTAGCCTTTCGGTTTCATGAGAATGGCCTATCCATCAACTAGACGTGAAGAACGCATTTCTTCATGACCATCTTAAAGAGACGGTCTACATGCACCAGCAACATGGATTTACTGATTCAACCCATCCTGATTATGTTTGCCTTATGCCAAAATCACTATATGGCCTTAAACAGCCCCCCCGAGCTTGGTTTCAACGATTTACCAGCTATGCCACTCGAGTCGGTTTCCATCACAGCAAAACCGAATCGTCTCTTTTCATCTTACACAAGGGGTCAGACACAGCTTACTTACTACTTTACGTAAATGATATCATTCTTACAGCTCTTCTCTTCATGGGGAATTTGCTATGACTGACCTTGGCCCGCTTAATTATTTTCTCGGTATATTGGCCATACGTACTACCTCTAGCATATTCTTCTCTCAAAAGAAATATGCTACCGAGATTTTTGAGCGAGCACAAATGCTCAATTATAACCTTTGCACGACTCCAGTCGACATCGAGAAGAAGCTTGGACCTGAAGGATCACCAGTCACTGATCCTACTTTATATCGCAGTCTTGCCGGATCGCTTCAGTACCTTACCTTTACCCGGCCTGATTTGTCATATGCAATTCAACAATTATGTCTTTACATGCATAATCCTCGAGAGCCACACCTTAATGCTATGAAGCGTGTCCTCCGTTATCTTCGAGGAACCATTGATCTTGGATTACAGCTATTTTGGTCTAAGACATCACAACTTATTGCTTATTCTGATGCTGACTGGACAGGTTGTCCAGCTACGCGTCGGTCGACCTCTGGATACTGTGATTTTCTAGGTGACAACCTCCTGACGTGGTCTTCGTACGCCAAGACACATTGTCTCGATCTAGTGCCGAGGCCGAATATCGAAGGGTTGCAAATGTCGTAGCTGAGACATCTTGGGTTCGCAACCTCCTTCGTGAGTTACATATACCTATTTATACTGCCACCTTAGTCTATTGTGACAATATTAGCGCGGTATATATGTCGGCAAATCCGGTGCAACATCAGCGCACCAAGCATATCGAGATCGACATACATTTTGTTCGAGAAAAGGTGGCAGCTGGACATGTGCATGTTCTTCATGTGCCATCACGTTTTCAGTATGCATACATCTTCACGAAAGGACTTCCTTACCACCTATTTGCAAATTTTAGATCCAATTTGAGCACTTGTAAATCTCCAACTCCAACCGCGGGGGGGGGGGGGGGGGGGGGATTAGTCAATAATTTATGTCAATCAATTAGCTGTAGTTTACCTAGTCATCATTATCAGTACATTGATTAGATGAGTTGTAATCTTGTGTCTTAGGCTCAAGCATATCCCTTGTAATCTATATATACTCTATACCTATGTGAAGAAAGACAAAAAAACCATTATCATTCTATATAATTTCACTAAGTAATGTCATATATAGCATAACCATTGATTGAGTTATATACAACCCGGACTAAGGCCCGATGAGTAACGTCTACATTACAAAATAAACCAAGGCGTCAACCTTAGGCTTGATGCGGGTTGAGGTGTGAAAAAGCAAGAAAAACGTAAAGTGTGATGAATTTTTTGAAGCGTTTAAAAGATTTTCTAATACAGACGTTTGGACTTGGATTTTAATTCCATATTTACCATTCATACAATTATAAAATGTGATGTAAATGTTAAATCAATGGATATTAATTTAAAATATATTATGTTATCACGTCTCAAGCTAAAGCTTGAAATTAAAAAAACTAAACTTTGTGTTTAAAATACTAATTAAATTATAAAATGTGCAAATCGTCTCTGTCTAAAAAAAGAAAAAAATTTCAAGAATAGTCCCTATCGTTTACACTGAAAATCAACTTTCGTCCCTATTTCAAAATAAGTGCAGCAGTCGTCCCTATCGTTTACAACTTGGATCAAAAATGGTCCCTATCTTGGATGGGAGTTAGTTTTCTCCGTTAACTTTTGAACATATGGGGGTATTTTTTGTCCTTTACTATTTTTAGACACATTAAATACAAACAACTACCTCATCTCTAACACATCACCTCTCTCCTATCTATCATTCACCCACCGTCACCCATCTCTCATCTATATTTCTTCTTTTTCTCTCACCCCTTACTGATTTCCCTACATCCCTCCGTCACACAAAAAAATCCCCAAAATCAAAATCCATCATCACCATTGTTTTCTTAACACTCTCACAATATTCTGTCACCAATTCCAATAAATTTGTGTATTCACAAAAAAAAACACGAACACATCTATATTAACCCAGATCAAAATCGAGACACTATAAACAAGGATGGATTCGTTTTTATTGTGGCCACATGACAGAATTTAATCTTAACTGAAGATTGATTATTTGTTTTTTTTCTAAGAAGGGGTCATTTGGTGTTTCATTCACTAGTCTATTCGATTCGATGAGTTATGATGTTTTGTTAATCTTGTGCGAATCCAATCAAACAGATTAGATAGAAAATAGATGATGAGGCTGTTATTAAATGGGTTTGTTTGGTGTTGAAGGTAAAAGAGATGGATTCGGTGATGATATTAGAATGGGTATTGAATGGGTATTGATGGTTTTGATGTAGTCGAAGAACATCTGTTGAGATGATCAATGTTTGTTCAACTAAAAAAAATCAGTGAAAAAAATGGAGCTGGAGAGTGAATAAAAAAGTTGAGGTATGCTTCAATGGTATGAGAATGTCGAGAAATGACTCGATAGTTTCAATGCCCAAACGCAACTAAATATAACATCAGTCGGCGGTAACCTTAGTGGTAGGAGCGTAATATAGGCGTTGATGGGGTGAGTTGCAGAGGTCGTGTTGGGAATTATTTGTTAAGTGTCAAGTACCGTTAGTGTATTCCAAGTACTGTTAGTGTTATGTAAGTACCGTTAGTGTTAACGCGGTACATAGTAAGTACTGCTACTTATAAAGTAAGTACTGCTATGATGATTAGGACGAATATATCTTTGTATAAGATATGTCATAGTTATAGTTAGAGTATATCTTATGAGATATATCTAAATAGTTAGAATATTGATAATATATCGTCTGTGATATAGTTATCTTTATAGAATATTCTAAAGTTTCTAGGGTTCCTTACTCTATAAAAGGAACATAGGTACAATGTCTTTCATGTACCTCATACGAGTCGATTAATAAGAGAATCGAATAGTTAAAAGTAATTATGTTCTTCTGTGCTTTATAAGTTAGATTCCACATAACTTATTTAGTATTAGTAAGAGTGCTCAAAGTGTTTTAGTTTGATTACAAACTATCATACTAATTATTAACAGAATATAGATCCAACCAAAGGGATCAACAAGTGGTATCAAAGCTTGTTGAGAAACTCTGAAAAAGAAGAACACGAACCCATACACTCCACACATACCAAAGCTCAATGTCTCAACCAGATGGTGTTAATGCTCACTTGGATGATGTTCAGAACACTGATCCTGTTCTACCACAAGGACAACCACAAGTTGTGCATCCTGCACCAGCACAAGGTGCTCAAGTCGCGAATGATGTAGCTACCTCTACACCAACACCTTCTCATACTCTATCTGCTGTTAAACTCCCAGTTCTCAAAGGTGACAATTATGAGACTTGGGCTATGCAGATGGAACATTACTTGAATCTCACAGATCATACTGTGTGGCAAGTTATCAAGAATGGGAACACACCAAAGAAGCTACACTGGTTGCCAGACGGTACATGTTATGCTCTACCTGCTGTGACTGCTGAGCAGATACAAGCAGAGATCAGAGAAAGAAAAGCCAGAACTGCCTTGGCTATGGCTCTTTCTGAAGACATTCTACCAAGCTTTCATCATTATAAATATGCCAAAGCTATGTGGGATGCAATAAAACTTAGATTTGGAGGCAATGACAAATCTAAGAAAATCAAGAAGATTGTTCTTAAGCAAGAATTTGATAACTTCTCAATTACCAATATGGAGGGAATACATGGTGGATATGGAAGGTTCAGCAAGTTGCTTATTCAGTTAGCGGTTTATGGACAAGTAATCCCTAATGAAGAAGCTAATCTAAAATTCTTAAGAAGTGTTCCACCAGAGTGGAAAGCAATGGCTATGCACTTCATCACAAGAGATGATTTGGAAACAATTCCGTTTGATCATCTCTACAACAATCTTAGAGCATATGAGATGGATGTGAAAGGCACTGAAGTAAAGACAGCAACTGCTTCAAAGTCTAATTTGGTTTTTGTGTCAGATGGGAACAGCGGTACTTACTTTCAAAATACCGCTAGTGGATCTAGCAGCGGTACATACTTCACAAATACCGCTGGAGGACTTACAAGCAGTACTTACCCACAAAGTATTGAAAGCAGTCCTATGATCTCTCAAAATCCACATGGAAGGTCTTCACCATTGTTTAGTGACAATGATGCCTTCTCATTTTTTGCTGGACAAGACAACATGCCAAGATTAACTCTCAATGACTTGTTCCAAATGGATGATGCTGATGTTGAAGAGATGGATCTTAAATGGCAAGCTGCTATGGTGTCAGTAAGATCTAATAGGTTCTTCAAGAAGACTGGAAGAAAAATGACGGTTGACCCTAATGAGCCATTAGGATATGACAAGTCTAAAGTTGAATGCTATAACTGTGGAAGGAATGGACACTTTGCAAGAGAATGCAATAGAGATAAAGCTGACACTAGCAATCAGAAGTCCAAGAACAGCTATAGAACCAGTCCAAGAATAACTGAAAGCTTTCCAAGAGGAAACAGCAGGAGTCCTAAAGGAACCAAAGCATTGGTTACTGTATATGGAGTGGTGAATTGTGCAGAAGAGGAAGAAGAAGAAGAGCTTGGATTAATGGCTCTCTCACATGAAGATACTAAGGTACACCCTTGTTCTAAAGATTGTATTCTTAAATTTAATAGTCTAAAAGTAGAACTAGAGGAACAGTATCAAAAGGTTAACACATGCACTGTATTAGTAGAGGCTTTCAAACAGGGTGTTGTTAAACTAGAAGATAATATAGTTTTGTACAAAAAGGCTCAACAAAACTATGAAGAGAAAATAAGGATTTTGACTCTTCAAATGAGGGAAAAAGATGTGGAAATAAAAGCTTTTAAAAGACAACTTTTAAAAATAAATTCAGAAAATGAAGCTTTAAAAACCAGTCTTTGTAAAGAGAGGGAAGTGATTAGTCAATGGCAACAATCCTCTAAGGGACTGGGAAAATTGATTAACTCACAAATGGGGTATTATGATAAAACAGGCCTAGGATATATTGAGGATCAACCTGGGATGACCTTAACTAACAAGGACTTATCAAAAGGGATTTTTGATAGTTCTAGTGAGATAGATGATACACCTGAAAATGATAGATATGCTGAAGGAATGAAGGCAGTTCCTCCACCAGTATCAGGAATTTTCATGACCTCTTGTGATGATAATAGTATAGAGTTAGAAGAACCTAACATTAATAATGTATTTAACTCTAGTACTGTGTCTCAAGAAAATACTGATGTGACCAAGAATATTGTTTTTCCACCTTTAATGAACAACTTTGTCTCTAAGGAATCTAAGACTAGTTCTGCTCCCAAGCAGGTAAAAACTCCTAGCAAGATATTGGAAAACAATGAACAACATACTAAAACCAAAAGAGGTGGGATAGGTTTTGAAAAGATAAAGTCAAAACAACCTTTTGGGTCTTCTTTAAGAAGAAAAGGATGTTATGTTTGTGGTAGTCTAAGTCATTTTATCAAAGATTGTACATTGCATGAAGATAAAATTGTGAAACAAAAGGCTACACAAAGGGTCATGAAAAACAGTAATAGGAAAATGCACAGGGTTATAGGAAACAGAAACTTAAAGATGACAAACCTAAGTTTGATCACACAAGGGTAGTTAAACAGGTTAAAAATAATCCTACCAAAAGTTTTGTTCCTAGGGCAATACTTATGAAGCAAGGACTTGTATCCTTAAAGTCTGGTAAACCAAGTACCGGCAAGCCTAAATCTATAAGTACTACTAAACCAAACTCAAGTACTGTTGGTTTAAAGTCTGTAAAACCAATATTCTCCAAGACTTCTAAGAAAGTTTTTGAAAAAGTTAAAACACCTAGAAGTAAGGACAAGAACAAACCAGTACAAATGTGGGTTCCTAAAAGAGATATACCATGTGTTAAGGCAAGTACCGCTAAAGTAGTACTTAAGTCAAAGAAGTCAAAGCACATAGAGTCACCCTATGAATTTGACTACATAAATGAAACCATGAAGTATAAGAGTAAAAGTAGCATCACTGGAAATGCTTCAGTACAAACTCTTAAATGTGTAGGTCCCACAAGATCCGAGCCAAATGTGGATTGGGTCCCTGTTAAAAACTAATGAGCTTTATTTATGTGTAGGGGCATCTCATTGATGAATTAAAAGATAAAGGAATTGTAGATAGTGGATGCTCAAGACACATGACAGGGAACAAAGATTTTCTTGCTGAATTTGAAGAATTCAAAGGAGGTCCAGTAGCCTTTGGGGGTAGCAAAGGTAGAATCACTGGCAAAGGGAAAATCAACACAGGAAAGTTGGAATTTGAAGATGTCTTCTTTGTAAAATAATTGAATGAGTTCAATCTCTTTTCTGTATCACAAATGTGTGATAAGAAGAACAAGGTGCTATTCACAGACAAAAACTGCTTGGTGTTGTCCAAAGACTTTGAGATGCCCAAGGAATCTCAAATACTACTTAAAGTACCCAGGCAAGAAATATGTACACCTTTAATCTTCATACTATTACTCCAATATGTGGTATTACATGTTTGCTAGCTAAGGCTTCTTTAGATGAGTCAAACTTATGGCATAGAAGGTTAGGTCATGTGAATTTCAAGAATCTTAATAGATTGGTAAAAAGGAATTTGGTTAGAGGTTTACCTAACAAATCTTTTCAAAATGATTTCACATGTGCTGCTTGTCAAAAAGGAAAACAACATAGAGCCTCTTGTAAGACCAAGACTGTAAACACTATGACAAAACCTTTGCATCTCTTGCATATGGATTTATTTGGTCAAGTTTCTATCAGAAGCATTAGCCATAAGACCTTTTGTCTAGTCATAACTGATGATTATGCTGGAGCAAATCATGAGAGGAAATCCACAACAGGAGGTTGTCAATTCCTAGGCAGAAGACTCATATCATGGCAGTGTAAGAAGCAAACCATTGTTGCTACTTCTACAACTGAAGCTGAATATGTAGCTGCTGCTCATTGCTGTGGACAAGTACTTTGGATTCAAAATCAATTGTTGGACTATGGGTTTAACTTCATGAACACCAAGATTTACATTGATAATGAAAGTACTATATGCATTGTCAAGAATCCAGTATTTCACTCCAAGACTAAGCATATTGAAATAAGACATCACTTTATAAGAGATGCTTATGACAAAAAGCTTATTCAAGTCTTGAAGATTCATACAGACAACAATGTAGCTGATTTATTGACCAAGGCATTTGATGCAAAGAGATTCGAATTCTTGGTGACACACATTGGTATGCTCAACCAATAACATGCTGCATATGTTAAGGGGAGGTAATAGCTGTACAAGTTTTATATAAATTTTATTGTATAGTCTATGTTTTGTGTTTTTGATGTTATTGCAGGTTTATAGAAAAAGATAAAAGAGGTAACATGTCTAGTGGAAAGCATGAACTGGTCAAAATTGTGAGGTACCGTTGTCACTCCAAGTACCGCTAGCACAAAACCAAGTACCGCTTATGTTCCATGTACCGCTACATGTCCGTTGTACCGTTAAGGGTCTCTTTTGTAAATTTGGCGGTTTCTTCGCGCTTGGGTTTGTTATTTACTTAAATACTTACCCCAATTACACAACTGATTCACCTAATCTTTTATTTTCTCTCTTGATTCTATAACCCTCTCTCTAATCTTTCGATCATCAAAAATACTAATGGGTGCCTTACAAGTAATCTCTAAGCACAATTTGGTTGCGAATCTTGCTACGAATGATGACTCTCTTGGTTTCCATGAGATGCTTGGTTTCCTATCTCGAAGTCATGTTCGCTTCGTACTCACTGTATTTAACACCCCCAAATTACAATGCGCAGCGGAAATACACATTTGGGTGCTAAATACAACATTGTTATACAAGACACTTTGAACAATCTCAAAATGACACATTTGGAATATAAAAGGAAATAATTTAACCATTGTCTAAAACTTTCGATCCCATGTAAAACAATTTTAAAGATATCAGAGTTACATTTAGGTCCCCCAAAGGCTTTATCAAATCCATAAACACTTTACCAAAGTACTCGACCGTACATTATTAACTTTATGACAAAAGGGAAAGAAATTCGTTTTAGACCAATCACCACAAAAGCAATCCACAATCCTTCTCCAGCAAGCTCCGTAATTCATCATCTTCAATACCTGAAATACATGCTTAAAATCAGCAACACAACGGTTGAACGAGTCTATAGGTTTTCCAAATCAACATTTGAACACAAGAGAAAAATCAATCAAGATCATTTAATAGAATTGTGCGCATACAATCTATTAGTCAGGCATTCTGGTATATAGCAATAGCTAATGAATTGTATTAAGCTCATGACACCGACCCCTTAACTTAGTCACCTACGCCTAAAGCCGGCATGACTAGATGAATTCCAGTGCCCCTACTAGGGTATCAGTTGCAAGTATACCACATTCTCATTCTCGTAAAATTATCCTTCCCAGCGGGTTACTCAGCGTAAAGGCCTGGTCTCGGATAGGGTCGTCAGCCCAACAGTACTATTATTAGAATAAGCGGCTATTCCCAACTCACAACATCAAGTCAGAAGATAGTTAACGGCTCATGAATTTAGGGACTTTTGTAGCTTAGGTACTTATACAATTCAAAACAACAAAGGCAACAAAGGCAATATTTGGGTCCAAACAATCAATCATGACTTGTGTTCATTTTACTTTCAAATAGCATGTATCCCCCTCGTGGGTTTTAAAATCATTCAAAATAATTACAAAAGCGAGGCTATAGACTCACCTGGAGTAATAACAGTAGCAAGACGACCTTCGACGATTGTTGATGCCCGATAAACACAAAAACCGTAACCTATCAAATAAGGCGCGTTCATCAATAATAAACTCGAATAAAATCCATACTAACTAACATCAAACTCAAAATCATAAAATCACACCCAACCCAAAATAAAAACAATACAGGTGACCTTTTACTTCATTCTATATGTTTATTCTATTAGTTAATTCTTTCGATAAAAATCTGCCGGTACATACCGAATGTACGAGCTCATTTACCCCACTTAAACACGTCAAATGCTTATGATATATATAGAAAGACCTGTTAAAAGCCCATCAAAAGATTTTACTTTTAAAGTTCCCTGCCCGACACATCTTTGAACTACAAAAACCAGACAGTTTTACGTCAACAACTCATATAGTCTTTTAAACCATTTATTTTTCCCCGGTTACAAAACCGACACTCAACTTTAAAAATAACTCAACATCATCATACTTATCATTCAAAATCAGTCCATGACTCATTTTAAAATCCATTTTATAGTCCCCGAGATTCGATCCAAATATCGACAACAATTATATATTGTGACGATACTCGTCTCCCGGTACACGAATAATCAAACTAACGTAACTTTTCGCTCGTTTGGAGCTAGAAGCCCTACCTTATACCAAAACGAAGCTAAAAACATCCTCTACAACAATATCTAATTAGTTCATCTCAAACTCAAACTCATATTTTCAGAAAATTAAGTTTAATAATCTATTTAAAAATATACTTTTAAAAATCATTCAAAATTAATTTTTCACCACAATTTAACACCATTTTTACCACTATAATCATCCTACTATCATTACCAACCTATCATCTAACTCATAACACCCTTAAATAATTATTCAAAAATTTACCCACTCAAAATCTATACATGCAATAATTAAAATATACATATAAATGCACTAACAACAATTATATAACAACAAAACGGATCAAACCTCCATGGATCATCATCAAAAATTTGAAGTTCTTGCATGTTGCTAAAAATTACATCAAAATGATCACAATTGAATTTCCAAGATGGGCTATCAATTAGTTTTTGAAGATTCAAAGTAAATTTTGAAAATCAAATGGGTTTTGGTGTGGGGGGGTGTACGGCTAGAACAAGAACAAGGGGTAGGAGAGAGAGATTTTGGAAAAACACACAATTTCTATGTGTTTTGTGAGTGGAAATGGTTTATATAGTGGTGGTGGTGGGTAGATTTTGCCAATTTGTGATAGTTTTGGTCCAAAATGCAATTAAATAGTTGTAAGGGTAGAAAATGTAAATTGTCAAATTTGAAAATATTTACGAGGCTCGGGTTTCGTAAAAATACTTTTCAAAAGTTAAAACGCACTCAAAATATGATGATAATATGATCCCGGTTCGACTTAATTCGAACTTAAAATAAAAACGTCAAAATTATAAACATCAAGACAACAAATGATAAAACATAAAATCTCGGGCATCCGTCGATATCGTGGTCACTAATAATCCTCGCTATTAGTAAAAAGATAAAAATAAGATCTCCAACGTCGGTTTTAAATAAAACCATCAATCGTCATATCATTCAACTCATTAAAAATTTCAAAATCATCTATAAAATAATATTATATAATATTAAATAAATGACCTCAGGTTTGGGTTGTCACATTGTAAGTCCAGTTGTCTCTATACCCATTGTTGAACAATTTTGGGATACTGATGTGTTAGGTACTCGTTTTGATCAACCTTGCATTAAGGCTAAGGTAAATCATAGGAATACACATGTCACTGAAGTACTGCTACGAGCAAGTTTGAGACTTAATGATGAAAATGGACTTAGTATGCTTAATAATACATAGATTCATGATGGCCTTGCAGCCATGGGCTATGGGGGTAGTAGGGAAAGTCTTACTTTCTTTAAAGCATTATTTTCACCTCAATGGAAATTACTTTTTCATGCTATTATTCACTGTTTAAGTTCAAAAAGTACATCTTTTGATCGAATACCTGCTGCATTGGCATCTGCTGGTATTTGTCTAGCAAATAACAGGGTTTTTAATTTTTCAAAATTAATTTTTGAAGGCATGACTAGGAATTTGGAAGGGACTAAGAAGTTTTTAATGTATCATAGATTCATTCAGGCTTTAGTTAGTGACCAAATACCTAACCTACCAGCATTAACTGATACATGGGATGTTCCTTCATTCACAAAGAGAACTTTCTCTTTCTTGAACAAGCAAGGCAATGCCTTTACAGGAACAGTAACACCATTGTTTGCTCATATGTTAGCCCAACCTGCCAATCAAGAAGGTGAGGAACCTAGCAATGCTAGTGCTTCTCAGCAAACTCCTTCTCACCAGAGCTCCCACTCTCTAGAAGATTCACAATCTTCTTCTCACAATGTTGGTGTTCCACCAAACACTGATGAGATGATCCACACACCTGCTGCTTCTATTGCTGCTAGTGGTTCACCACAAGCACAAGCACCAGAGGTGGTGGATGTTGCAAATTTAACTGCTTTGTGTACAAGTTTGTCCCAACAGGTACAGGTATTGCAGAAAGATAAGCTTGTTCAAGACAAGAAAATTGCTGAATTGGAAGCTAGCCTACTCAAGTTAAGGAATAAAGTGTCATCTTGGATGAGGCAATATAGATCTATTCAGAAATCTGCAATCAAGAAGCAAAGACTCAGGAACCACAAGAAAAGGCAACTGAATGCAACCAAACAGGAGAGGAATATTGTAGAACAAGGAAGGAATAATGAAGATCAACCACCTTCTTCTGATAATCAAACAAGGATCTCTGGAAATGACATCAATTTTGAATTGGATGAAGATGTCATGGGGACTTTTAAAGATGGAACTGGTTTAGAGACTGGTGTGGATGGACCGTCAGATATGGAGATTCAACAGCAAGATCCACAACCTACTCAAGTTCAAGAACAAGTTCAAGAAAAGTTGGTAAATCAACCAGAGGAGCCACAAGTTGCAGAAACATTGGCAACTCAGCAAGAACCATCAGTTCAATCACCACCTCAAGCTAATTGGAATGCTTTCTATGAGAAGTTGGAGGAAATTTCTAATCAGTTTCCTGATCCATCACCACAAAGCAATAAATCAGATAAGACTAAAAAGTGCAAGTTGATATGATGGCTTCTATGGAAGATAAAGCATCTGGGGATACTTACGTGATTGAATAAATAAGTGTGTCTAATACTGGTGAAGTCAACTTTGTTGACGATCCAAGTACTGCTAAGCCGACTGCAAGTACTGCTGACATTGTTGAAAACCCATGTACTGCTAAGCCAATTGCAAGTACTGCTAAGCCAATTTCAAGTACCGCTGGTGATCATCCTTCACTGGAAAGTCAAAGTTCATTTGGAAAAAATGAGACTTTAGCCAAATTGCTGCTTGATCTAAAGAAGAGTTTAGTTGAGAAGACTAAACAAGCAGAAGTGGAGAAAAAGACACAACAAGAAGTTCTTGCCACAAAGGATCAAATTCAAGGTAAGAAAGTACAAGCTTCACGCCCTACAAAAGGTATAGTCATTCAACAGTTAGCTAATGAAGAAGTAGCTACCAAACTGAAGAAGAAGCTACCTAAGATTAATCCAAAAGATAAGGGGAAGAAGCAATTATTGTCAGAATCTGAAGATGAAAGTGATTCAGATGATGATATAAAAAAAGTCATGTACAGATTTAATCAAATTGACCATGATGAGGAATTTGCTTATAGAATGCAAGCACAAATTCGTGAAGATGAATTGCAGGAGGAACTTGCAGCAAAGCAAAATTTGTTAGAAGCTAAAAGGATACAACAAGAATGGAACATACAAGAGTATGATAGGATTCAAGCTGAGATACATGCAAGTGAGCTTCTTGCAGTCTCATTAATAGCTGAAGAAAAAGAAGCATATGATGAAGAAGAGAAATCAAGATTGATTGATGAACTGGTAAGGGAGCAACAAAGATTCTTTGCTGAAAAGAGAAGGAAAGAAAAGATTAAGCCTCCAACTACTATGCAGATTAGAAATCAAATGATGAAATTTCTAAAGAAAGTAAAAGGATTTACTCATATTCAGCTGGTCAAGAAGAATTTTGAAGGAATCAAGACTTTGTATGAGCAAAGTAAGAGGACTGAATTGAATTTTGTTGAGATTGGATCTGAAGCAGACAAGAAAGCTGTTGAAGAATTCAAGAAATGTCTACAACAACAAAGACAATTTGGTAGTACTCCTAGAAATGAGCCAAGTACTGCTGAACCTACAAGTACATCTCCACCTATCAAGACCACTTATGTGAGGAAGAATAGAAAGGAGAAAGTAAGTTCAAGGGAGGAAGAGACTGCTCAAAGGATGAATACAGGGGTTGAAACTCAAGGTATTGCTCAGACTGAAAATGTACAAGCAGTACATACACAGTCAACAGTACATACAACAGTACATACTGAGGAAACGGTACATACAAGCTTGGAAGAGGGTTCAACAGAACTTGAAGGAATTTCCAAGAGTGTTAAAAGAAAAAGATCAACAAAGCTAAAGAAGAAAGCTAAGAGAGCTAAAACTACAGCAGAAGATAGTGATGATGATGAGAGCTTAAGGAAGTACTTGAAGATTGTGAACTTTGAAGATCAATGTTTTGATACAGAGATTTTTGGAAAAAGAGCATCCATTGTTAAGTGGATTTACTCTACAGATCAAGGACTTAAAGCTCATGGAATTCAGAGATCTGATGGCACAAAAAGGATATTCAGACTTTTGGAAGATATTCTTCACATTCTGGATAGACAAGATATTCAAGATCTTGTAAGGTTAGTTGAAGATGCCAGTGCAGGTAAAACTGAAGTATCACTATTATATAGGGAATTTCTCTTTATGTATGAGCCACACAAATGTGATCAAGAAATGTTGAAGGAATTAGAGAATCAGGTTCCTAGTTACTAGAGATATTACAGGTCATGTGGATGCATATTTTGGATGTAGATGATGTTACATATTATATTTCTACAAGAGAAGACTTATCCCTTCAAAAGGATATTGTTGGAAAGGATGTTAGAACAACAATTAGAAGTTACAGAAGAGTCTGCTGATGCTTTGGAGTTAATCAGAATGGTTAAACAACAAATCAAGGATTTGAAAGATGAGGAAGAAGCTAAGAAAGAATCGTAAGTGTTTGACTTTCAGTCACACTTCATAAATGGTTCTCAGTTCACCATGTCTAACACACATAAGAACTGGCTAGTCCATAAGCAAACGGTTTGTGGTAAAGACTTATCAAATCCGTTGAAAGCTGATAGTTTGCTAAAAACTATATGGTTCTAACTCACCTTGTTTCGAGAGAAAGAGTTAGCTAGTCCTAGACAAACGGTACTAGGTAAAGACTTCATCAAATCCGTTGATGGTTGACAATTTACCAAAAATTATAAGGTTTTCATTACACCTTATTCTTTGTGAATAAAGTATTGGCTATTCCAGAGTGTACGACTAACTGGTAAATAATTTATCAAATCTGTTGATAGTTGGTGATTTGCTAAAAATCATGAAGCCAATACAGATTGGTGTTTGTTGTTAACTGTTTTATTTCAAGTATGAAGATTGCAGACAAAGAAGTATTAAAAGATATAATACTTAGAAGGTTTTGTTATCATCAAATCAAGTGGAATATTTATGATCAAGAGTTCAAGAACTAAACTCAAGAAGACAAATACTGATGTTGTAAAGATGAATGAATGTTTAGAAGACACAAGAAGATCATAGTTTGAAGACAAAGATGATGCTTATAATGTTTGAAGATTGTCTTATCAGAAGAAGATCTACATTTGAAGTGTTTGGCTACATTCAGTTGGATACAAATACAAATTACCAAGTTCAATCCAAGGATGAAGGAAAGACTGAAGACATGTATTGTTAATACATCCAGTACAAGAGAAACAAGAAGACAAAAAGTTATCATTTCTTGTTTAGGGGAGGATTGTTGGGAATTATTTGTTAAGTGTCAAGTACCGTTAGTGTATTCCAAGTACTGTTAGTGTTATGTAAGTACCGTTAGTGTTAACGCGGTACATAGTAAGTACTGCTACTTATAAAGTAAGTACTGCTATGATGATTAGGACGAATATATCTTTGTATAAGATATGTCATAATTATAGTTAGAGTATATCTTATGAGATATATCTAAATAGTTAGAATATTGATAATATATCGTTTGTGATATAGTTATCTTTATAGAATATTCTAAGGTTTATAGGGTTCCTTACTCTATAAAAGGAACATAGGTACAATGTCTTTCATGTACCTCATACGAGTCGATTAATAAGAGAATCGAATAGTTAAAAGTAATTCTGTTCTTCTGTGCTTTATAAGTTAGATTTCGCATAACTTATTTAGTATTAGTAAGAGTGCTCAAAGTGTTTTAGTTTGATTACAAACTATCATACTAATTCTTAACAGAATATAGATCCAACCAAAGGGATCAACAGGTCGCAACTAAATATGGTCATACTCGAAGTGAACCCCTGAGTTGAACCGTCTTTGAACCGTTACAATGTTGCTGTGAAAACCAAACTTTATCCCTGGTCGCTGAAGCTAACCCCAAGTTGCTAAACCAATTAGCTGTCTATGAAAATATAGACAATATGTAATGTTAAAAAAAAGGTGTGAATGTCTTGGCGTGTCGAGGAGCTGGGAAAACCATAAAATGGTTTACTCAAACATACACCCAGATCGAAAGTCTCACAAAAAATTAAATCGAAGAACAAGATTAATTCATCTATGGTGGCCACATAATGAGTCATGTGTTCTTAATTTCCAACTGTTATTCGGATCTGGGCTTCATGGTGATGACGAAATTGGGATGATATTTCGTGGGTTTGATGTTATGAAAGGGTCTATTATTTTGCGTGTTAATGAAAACGACGATGAATGATGGATTTTGTTTTTGTGAAGTAATTAGTGTGTAACAGTGGAGTTATGAAGGTTGATGTTGGGATATGTGGTTTTGCTGCAAACAAGCCACCACCACAAGCCACCACCACGTCGTCATCACCTTGGAGTTATGAAGGTTGATGTTGGGATATGAGATTTTATATTTTTAGGAGGTTTTTGGGATTGGGAAAGTGAAGGAGAAAAATTTGATTGTTTTTTTTTGTGTGACTGTGGTGGGTGGATGATAGATAGGAGAGAGGTGATGTGTTAGAGATGAGGTAGGTGTTTGATTTAATGTGTCTAAAAATAGTAAAGGACAAAAATACCCTCTTTATGTTCAAAAGTTAACGGAGAAAACTAACTTCCATCCAAGATATGGATCATTTTTGTTCCAAATTGTAAACGATAGAGACGACTGGTGCACTTATTTTGAAATAGGGACGAATGTTGATTTTCAGTATAAACGATAGTAACTATTCTTCAATTTTTTTTTCTAAAAAAAATAATAAAAAAAAGACTCTTTTTTTATGAACAAACCAAAAATAGAGTTTACCACTATTTTGACTGTTGAATAAAAAAAAAAACAAAGGACTAGCGTTTGGCGCATTACTAAACAACAAATCAAACCGCAACAGATGTCACTCGATTATTGGATCACAAGAATCACAAAAGACAAAAACAAAAAAGCAATATGCACAATATGCTATAAAACTTGTACATTAGAACCCCTTTCAACTCTCCATATACATTCCTAAACCCTCGTCACATCTTTTACTACTTTTGTGTGTGTTGGTTGCGTTGTTCGGTAGGTAAACAAAAATGGAAGGAAATGGTGAAGAAGAAGATAATAACAATAATAACGAGTTTACAAAGATGCTGTTTTCATGGTCTCTTGACGACATCTTTAATCAACATCTCTATAAGAATGAGGTTTTTCTTTTACTATTTTTTTAAAGTTATTTTGTTACAGTTTTTATTTCTTTGAATTTTGTATGTTATTTGTTTATATGTATTGGAGATTTTGTTTAGCTTACTTTCGCGCGATTATTTTCGCAACCCGGGGGCTTATTTTCCATGTTTAAGTCATAATAAGTTTACAAGTAAAATAAAAACAATCAACCTATGAAATAACCTCATAAGCTAATATAAGGGTCTCTGTTTAGCTTCACGGCTCTTTGTTTTAGCTTCTATAAGGTAAGCTCATTTCGGTTTATATAAGTTTATTAAGTATGATATAATAAACTTATTTAAGCCCATAAGCCTCCAAATAAGCTTAAAAAGTTAGGGTTTATGAAATATAAGCCCAAATATGGCTTATTTTTTGCTTATATGACATAATCCCCAATTTTGTGGCTTATTTTGAGACTTAAGGTTACTATAAGTTTATCATGATATATTAAACTTATATAAGCCCATAAGTCTCCAATAAGCAAAAAAATGGAGGCTTATTTTATATAAGCCCAAATAGGCTTACGTTATATAAGCCAAACCAAACAGCCCTTTATTTTATTCGGCTTAATTTTTTTTTCTTCCCAAAGTTATTGAAGCTTATTTTCCCGTTTTAAGCAGAATAAGCTTTTGGTTGGGTGTATGGAAAATAAGCCACTAAAAATAAACTGATAAGCTAGAAAATAACATAAGACAAAAACCCCATATTATGTCTTGCTTGGGGATGTCTTTTATTTCATTTTGTTGCTGCCTCTAGTTTTACATGTGGATATGTCTTATTCTTTAAACGGATACTTCATTTTATTCAAGTATCAAGTTTTTAGTTTATCCGGAGACTGCATCAGTGTTTGATTTATATTTATTTTATTTTAGTGCTTGACTGCTTATGTATAAATTAGATAAACGTATTTGAATGGCGGAATGAAACTTTTTGTATGGCTAAATAAGTAGAATAGCATCCGCTTATTTTTCAAAGTAATGTTTGGATGAAAACTTCTGGTATGGTCAAATAAGTTTTATCGCATAAATTAAGTTACGTTAACAAACATTTATGAGTGTTTGGATGAAACTTCTTGTATGGTCAAATAACCACTATTTAGCTTTTGCGTATATTTAAATCAGTTTGCGATAAGAAATTCAAACACCATCTGCATATCGCAAAATCAGTTGAAAATAAGGAAAACCCCAAACACCCCAACACAATATAGTTCATAAAAGTTTGACCCATCTGACTTAAAAGTCAACTTTTCATCCTTAATTTTTGACTAGAAGATTTGTTGTTGTTTTTTTTCTTATGCAGATTGTTTATTTTGAAAAATAGCAAACATATACATGTTGAGAGTTGAGACTTTCTCATACTACAAAACTGTTCAGTAACTATAAATTTGTTTGTTTCATTACTTGGTTTGCTTCTTGGTGAATATCCTTCACTATTTGACTAAAAACGGGGCGAAATGATCTTGTTTTGTTCCATGGTTGAAAGAGGTGTTGTATAACTCTTGTAATATTTTTTGTTTTGTTTTGTTTTAGATAGTCATTTCATTACACGAATGTAACGACATCGATGCTTCATTTTGTAGGTGGAGAATCTACCACTTACTTTCGAGTCTGAAGAGCACTATTTTGCCTCTTTTGTTTATCCTTTGCTAGAAGAAACACGTGCTGATCTTGCTTCTTCCATGGAGATCATGCATAGAGCTCCATTTTCTGAAATTTTATCGTTTAACGAATCCAAATGTGGTGAAAGTATGGTCTACGATGTTAGTGCTGGTCCTTGGAAGAATCAGTTTAGTGAACGTGGCAAAGATGCTTACTGCACGTTACCTGGTGATCTGCTTATTTTAGTAGATGGGAGACCTGAATCCATTTCTGACTTGCAGCGCGCAGGAAGAACATGGGCTCTTTCATTGGTTAAAAGTAATGAAGACGATAGTACATCATTAAAAGTCAAGGCATCAAAATCAATTGAATTTCAAGACGGGATGTTTGCGGTTTTTGTGATGAATATAACAACTCAGAAAAGAATATGGAATTCATTGCACATACATAGAAATCTGCATATCATCAAAGAGGTTCTATACTCTCATTCTGCGGTAAGAAGTTTGTTAAATAAAATTTAATAAATTTCCCTTTTGTCCAGTTATGATCTCGTTATTAATTATGGATATGTTGTTTACAGGTTAAGCAGAGCTGCAATATATGCTCAATTGGTTATGATAGTATTTTATCTCAAAGACATAATCAACATCTTTTGGTTAACCTGAATGAGTCCCAAAGGGCGGCAATCATGACAGCGCTTTTTAAAACGCAATGTTGCCATGGTTCATCAGTGGAACAAATATGGGGACCGCCGGGTACAGGGAAAACCATGACAGTCAGTGTTTTGCTCTTTATCCTCTTGCAAATGAACCAGAGGACCCTTGCATGTGCTCCAACGAATGTGGCTATCGTACAGTTAGCCTCACGTTTGCTAAGGTTGGTAAGAGAATCATTCAAAATCACAACTGCAAGTGGTGATTATATTTGTCCTGTTGGAGATGTGGTATTGTTTGGCACAAAGGAGAGGTTGAATGTTAGTACTGACAGTGAAGAAATATTGTTAGAGTATCGGGTTAAGAGGCTTGTAGAGTGTCTAGGGCCGGTGACTGGTTGGAAGCATTGCATAAGATCTATGATCGATATATTAGAAAACTGCGTTTCTGAATATTACATTTTTGTAGAAAATGAGCTGCTTAAAGAGAAAAAACAGGAAGTTAAACCATTCACCGAATTTGTACGAGATCGGTTCAATTGTTGTGCACTACCACTCAGAAGGTGTATTGTTACGTTCTGTACTCATATATCGAGAAGTTTCATAGGAGAATACAATTTCCAGAATATGATCTCTCTTTTGGATTATTTGAGTTCCTTGGAATCATTGTTGTTTCACGAGAATGTGGTGTCGGAAGAACTTCAAGACCTTTTCAGTTCTAAACCATTGCAAGATGATATGTCCTCTATCAGTTTCTTTAGAGCCAGGTCTCTATATGTTCTTACAACTCTGCAGCAATCTCTTGATGAGCTCACTCTCCCATCGTTTTTAAACAAGTATGCAATTACGCAGTTTTGTTTTGAAAGAGCTTCTGTTATATTTTGCACAACTTCAAGTTCCAACAAGTTGCATGCTGTCAATACGGAGCCTTTGGATATACTGGTCATAGACGAAGCTGCTCAACTGAAAGAGGCAGAGTCCATCATTCCCCTTCAACTTCCCGGACTGAAGCATGCTATTCTTATTGGAGATGAGCACCAATTACCTGCAGTGGTTAATAGCAACGTAAGTCTTTAATTATCCATGTACCTCAAGACTATAGTATAAAATTTTAGTTTTAAAGCTATATTTTGACGGACTACATGTTTGTGGACAGATTTGTATTGAATCTGGTTTTGGAAGGAGCTTATTTGACCGATTAAGTTCTTTGGGTCATTCGAAGCATCTGCTTAATGTTCAGTACAGAATGCATCCTTCCATCAGTGTCTTCCCAAATCGAATGTTTTATCAGAATCAGATTCAAGATGCACCAAATGTGCTCTCCATAAGTCATGAAAAGACATATCTTTCAGGACAAATGTTCGGAGCCTATTCATTTATAAATGTTATTGGTGGAAGAGAAGAAAAAGATGACAACGGAAGAAGCCGAAGAAACATGGTTGAGGTTGCTATTGTGCTTAAAATTGTTCAAAATCTCTATAGAGGTGTGCATATTGGTTGTCATTTCATATTTTCTAGCAATTTTTTTCTTGTGGTCAAATTTACTATAGTTTAAACAATTCTTTCACATTTATAGCATGGAAGGACTCAAAGCAGACGCTTACTATTGGTGTTATATCTCCCTATGCTGCCCAAGTTGTTTCCATTCAAGAAAAACTTGCTCACAAGTATGATAAAATTGATGGATTTTTAGTAAAGGTGAAATCAGTTGACGGGTTTCAGGGTGGGGAAGAAGATATAGTTATTGTATCCACGGTACGATCCAATAGCAATGGGTCTGTTGGCTTCATATCTAGTCCTCAAAGGACTAATGTTGCCTTGACCAGAGCAAGGTATTGGATTCACTAATCTTAATTTTTTTTAATAAATGGCAGCTTTATTTTCTAAAGAAGTATGAATATTGTCTTCCTCTTTTGTGTAGACATTGTCTTTGGATATTGGGAAATGAAAGAACCTTGACAAATAGTGAGTCTGTATGGAAAGAATTAGTATGCGATGCAAGAAATCGCCATTGTCTGTTTGATGCCGATGCAGATGAATGCTTGAAGATGACAATTATAGCAGCAAAGAAAGAGTTAGATCAGCTTGATGACCTGGTTCACGGGAATAGTATACTCTTTAAACATGCAAAATGGAAGGTGTGTAATTAGTATTTTCCCAATCTGTATCATTATGCAACATCCTACATCATTTCTTAGTGTTTTTGAACTTTATGCCATCAGGTTCTATTTAGTGACGATTTCAGAAGATCGTTCGGAAAGCTGATAGGTTCTCGCTTGAAAAAGCTTGTTTTGAATCTCTTGCTGAAACTATCTAGTGGCTGGCGGCCCAAGAACAAAAGTGTGGACTTATGCTTTGAAACTTCTTCACAAATCCTGAAACAGTTCAAGGTTGAAGGGTTGTATGTTATTTGCACTATCGATATCATTAAAGAAGTCAACTACATACAGGTTTTGAAGGTTTGGAATATATTAGCCTTAGAGGAGACACCGAAACTCAAAAAACGTCTCAAGAGCATATATTCTGCATACACAAATGATTTTAATAATAGGTGCACAGAAAAATGTTTAGAGGGGTATGTTCCTTTGTTGTCTACTGAATTTTCTTAAAGTAATGAGTCTATTATACATGCTTGATTCCATTTTCGGTTATATTTTTCAGGAACTTGGAAGTTCCAAGAAGTTGGCCCGTGTCCCAAAAAATTATCAGATTTCGTTATCTAAGTGACCGTGAAGATGAAAGTGAAGTGAATGTAAAACCTAATGATGCTAGAAGTTATGTTGAAAACTCAAAAGTAAGCGAAAGCTTATTACTTATGAAGTTTTACTCGTTGTCACGTGGGGTCGTGAGCCATTTGCTTTCTGGTAAAGAAGTTGATCTTCCCATGCAAGTTACTGATGAACAAATGGACATAATTTCATCTCGCAAAACTTCATTTATAACTGGGCGATCAGGAACCGGAAAAACTACTGTTCTTACTACGAAGTTGTTCCAACACGAACAGAAATTTCGCATTGCTTCAGATGGGACTCAGGAAGGAGAGAGCAGCCAGTTTAGAGAAGCTGAAGCTGTTGATGATCATAAAGATTGCAAAACGCGTGGTCTTCGCCAGCTTTTTGTGACCGTCAGCCCACACTTATGCTATGCTGTGAAACAAAATGTTTTCCAGCTTACGAGGTGCGCAAATACTCGTATTTCGTCCCTTTTTTTGCATCTTTTGTTGTCTATTTCTGACTTTATGAATTTATATCTTTAACAGTATTTCAAGTAACGGGAATTCAGTAGCAGAGATCAATCTTGATGATACAGATGTCATTACATCAGAATTTAATGATATTCCAGACACATTAACTAACATCCCCGTAAAAACTTACCCTCTCGTTATAACCTTTCAAAAGTTTCTGATGATGCTGGATGGTACATTGGGGAATTCGTTCTTTAATAGATTTCTCGAGGAGAGAGAAGGTTCTCATGGCAACATTATAAGTTCAAGATTTGTTGCATTGCAAACTTTAATAAGATCCAGGGAGGTTACATTTGACAGATTTTGTTCAGTTTATTGGCCCCACTTTAACTCAAATCACACAAAGAAGCTTGATTGTTCCAGAGTTTTCACTGAAATTATTTCTCATATAAAAGGAGGCTTGCAAGCAGCGGAATGCAGTGATGGAAAGTTAAGCTACGAGGGTTATTCTTTATTGGCCGAAAGTCGTTCTTCCACTTTATCAAAAGAGAAAAGAGATATTGTTTACAAACTCTTTCAAGCCTATGAAAAGATGAAGACTGCACATGGAGAGTTCGATTTGGGAGATTTTGTAAATGATATTCATCGCAGGCTTAAAAATGGGAAATATGGAGGTGATCAAATGGATTTTGTGTACATCGATGAAGTGCAAGATCTTAGTATGAGACAAATTTCTCTTTTCAAATATATTTCCCAAAATGTTGATGAGGGCTTTGTATTTGCGGGTGATACTGCACAGACAATTGCAAGAGGAATTGACTTTAGGTTTCAAGAAATACGACATCTGTTCTATAAGGAGTTCTTAAGCGCTGGAACATCTGGAAAACAAGGAAGAGGTACTTTATCTGAGATTTTTCAGTTAAAACAGAACTTCAGAACTCATGCTGGTGTGCTGGATTTAGCTCAGAGTGTCATTGACATTTTATACTGTTACTTTGTAAACTCAATTGACAATCTAGAGCCTGAAACTAGTCTTATTTCTGGAGAAGCTCCTGTTTTACTGGAATCTGGTAACGACGAAAATGCAATTGTAACGATCTTTGGTGACGGTGAAAGTAGTGGAGAAGTTGTGGGGTTTGGTGCTCAACAAGTAATATTGGTACGTGATGAACGTGCAAAGAATGAAATTTGTGAATACGTTGGAAGACAAGCTCTTGTTCTCACTATACTGGAGTGTAAGGGACTTGAGTTTCACGTAAGTACCTTAATTATATTCTGGTAAAAACTTTTGTCACAAAAAGTTATTGATAAACGTATTTTTAAATTTTAGGACGTATTGTTGTACAACTTTTTTGGGACATCCCCTTTGAAAGACCAGTGGAGAGTTATATATGGATACATGAAGAAACATGATTGGCTTGATGAGAAACTTCCTCAATCTTTCCCGACATTTACCGAGGCAAGACATGGTGTTTTATGTTCCGAACTGAAACAATTATATGTGGCAATTACTCGAACGAGGCAAAGGCTATGGATATGTGAGAACAAGGAGGAGCTCTCAAAGCCAATGTTTGACTACTGGAAAATGAGGGGACTTGTTCAAATCAGAAAGCTGGATGATTCAGTGGCACAGGCTATGCGGGTTGTTAGTAGCCCCGACGAGTGGCGGGAGCGCGGTAAAAAGGTTAATTTTTTAATATCTATTACTGCTGTAGTTTTCTTATGATTTACTGTTATTCCATTATTTGACATGTCCACCATATGTTTTTCAGTTTTTTTACGAGAACAATTTTGTAATGGCGACGATGAGTTTTGAGAGAGCCGGAGACAGGATGTGGGAAAAACTGGCGAAAGCCTCTGGTCTGAGAGCATCTGCTGATCAAATGCGGGGAACAAATCATGAAGCTTTTAAAAGTTATGTAAGAGAAGCAGCAGGAATATTTGAGTCTATTGGGAAACTTGAGTCTGCAGCTTCATGTTATTCTGATTTGGGGGAGTACGAAAAAGCTGGTAAAACATAAATCCTTGTCTGTATTGGATTTCGTTTGTGTTTGATCTCACACGGGTCAAACAAAAGGAATTAACTAATAGGGGAACGGGTCAAATATGTCTTTTTAAAGGAATTAGTGAAAGGTGAACGGGTCAAATGGGTCAACCTGTTTAACAATTGCCTAAGTTTGATTTTAAAAGTATATAACATTCTATTATTTTTACTTAAAGATTTGGATCAGTGCTTAACTAATATAACTATTTGGAACATTACCCGACTCTACCATATTGCCACTCTTAAGTTGAACTCTTGTGTTTGTGTAGGAAAAATATATTTGTCCAAATGTGGAAAGATTGATGCAGCAGCAGAGTGTTTCACTCTATCAGGCTGTTATAGTGATGCAGCGGAGGCTTACGCCAAGGGAGATATGTTTTCAAACTGTCTTTCAGTGTGCATAAAAGGAAAGCTTTTTGATAAAGGCATGCAGTATATTGAATACTGGAAAGAGCATGTTAATATCAGAAAGGAAATACGAGAACTTCAGCAAGAATTTTTAGAAAATGGTGCTCGCGATTACCATCAGCATAAGGATTTTAAGTCCATGATGAAATTTGTCAGAGCGTTTTGTTCTATGAAGTCTAAACGTGCATTCTTGAGGTCTTTAGGCTGCCTTGACGACCTTTTATCATTGGAAGAAGAATCAGGCCATTTTCTTGAAGCTGCTGAGCTGGCAAGGTCATTAGGTGATGTTTTAAAAGAAGCTGATCTTTTGGAGAAGGCTGGACATTTTAAGGAGGCAGCGGTTCTGGTACTTTGGTATGTACTTCTAAGCTCATTATGGGGAAATGGAAACAAAGGTTGGCCATTGAAGCAGTTTCCTCAGAAGGAAGAACTTTGTAGTAAAGCAAAGTGGCCTGCAGAACAGGATCCATACAAGCTCTATGATTTTGTTTGTAATGAGCTGAATGTACTATCTGATCAGCATAGTAGCTTGACTGAACTGAAAAAAGATTTAGACGCTTCCAAGAAAAACAAGAGCCTGAGGGGAGAAATTTTGTCGATTAGGAAAATCCTGGATGCTCATTTTCGTCTAAGTTCTTCTAAGTACAAGTGGGAGGACGAGTTACCAGTTGATATAAATAAACATTGTGAAGACAAAATGTTTCAGAACCAGGTTTCTGTTACAACCCTGTTTTATTACTGGAACTTGTGGAAGGAGAATGTTTGTGGAATTTATCACAACGAAGACCGATTCAATCATGGCGGTCATCTTGATTTCACGTTTCTTTATTTTGGTGCGAGGAAACATCAGGAAGATGGTTTAGTTTACCAGTTAGTATTCAAGGATGCTCATTGGATACAAAATACTAGTCGCAAGGGTCTTCGTAGGGACGGGGAGTTTCTAACTATGGATCTAACAGATTTGGTGCCAGCTATTACATCTTATTGGGAGTCGGAATTATTTTCTGTGGGTATTAAGGTACTTGAAACTCTTGAAGGTCTCTACCAGTTAAAGTCAAAGGGTTCGGCTTTTCACAAAGGCGTATCTCTTCTTCACATGTATTACGTTTCCAACTATCTGTACGGCAACAAGCATTTGAATCCCACTCCCCGTTTCGACACGTTTGTGGAAAGTTCTATGATAAAATCCAGTGAAGTTTATTTTGATCTTATGTTTCCGTTAGACTGGCGAAAATCAATGTCTGAGGAGTTTATTTATTTAAGAAGGTCTGATCTTTCCGTCAACATGCTTAATATGATAATTCTTAAAAATGTTGATGTCATAGGTGACATGGTCCTCAACTACTGGACAATCGGGAGGGTGATGATAACATGTCTTGATTTCAGAACATCTGTATCAGCATTTTATGAGATTATGATTAAAAATCTTGAACCAAAACCTATGTGGAAGTTATTTGTTGAAAAACTTAGGGATGTTGGCTTTAGAGAGGATCTTGTTCTTCCAGAATTCATGCTTGCTCTGAAAGATGCTTATAGTGCCGACTGGTCAGTTTTCGGCTGCCTTTCACCGGACTGTTTCGTGCGTCTTTTAGATCGTCTTCTTTTTGTGGCATCTTCGTTATATCAGACCTTTTACACTGCCAAGTCTTCTTTTGCTGGATGGTTCACACATCTTCACTCTACTGCTACCTCAACTAAATTCAGCCCCAAACCGAATATTCTAAAGCGTATTATAAGCATCTTTGTTGAACTAGTCAAAAAAATCCTCCACGAGAGAAAAAAAACTTTCCTATGGTGCAGATTATCAAGCGATGATCAATCATTTTATCATAAACTTTTAGCACTGAAGCTAGTTATGATGTTGGCTTTAATTGTTTTGGAAGACTCGGATTACTCACAAGTACTACTTGATTTGCTAAGGGGTAGAAGTAAAATTGTGGATTTGCTTCCTGAGGAGTTTGTTTCTAGTCTTTTAAGAAGAAGGAAGGGCCGTTCTTTGAATTTAAATCCAGAAGTGGTTGCAGAAGCGTTTATGAGTGTAAGGGATCCTCTCGTGATTGTATACCGGGGAGATTTGATTGTTAATATCCATGCTCCTTGTGCTATATTTGTGGACCTTAACAAATCTAAAGAGGAGATAATGCGCTTGTTGTTTCCAAGGAAGAATACACATGGTGTCAACTCTTCTCACAATGTTGATGTTGGGACGATTCTTGAGCCACCTCGGGTGAATGCTAACCTTGACGTAAATCCGATGAATAAATGCAAAGGGGAAGTGGAAATCAAAAGGAAAGCTCCCAAAGAAATATCTGAATCTACAAACGGGGAGGGAGATTGTCTGAGCTTATTGGCACCTGAATCTAAAATGAAGGTAAACTCTCTGCCGTTCTTTTAGTTTTATCATCATTGCTCTACAACTGCTTCTAATTTATGTCTTGTTTTCAGAAAGAAGAATTGATCGAAATAATGAACGATTTGGCTAGAATCACTGGACAAGATATAAGACTTGTTGAATCTGATGCAAGGTTAGATGATTTCATGAAGGGATATGTCAGCCAGGAACCCAAGGCCGCACAAATGGTAGTGTCAGAGTGCAGCAGCAGCAGCACGACTCAAGTTGAACAAACATGCGATGATGCACTCGTTGAAGTGGCTTTAGAAAGTAAAAGTGGTGACGGTAGCACGCAGGATGCTAAAAACAAGATTGCGAAGGGAAACAAGGGGAAAGAGGGTAAACACATCAAAGGTAAAAAGAAATGACGGGGTAAATAGGATGGATTAGTAGGTATCAATGCATGATAGACGTTATCTTGTAGGTCGGAAAATCATAGTGTTGTAAGCTTTCGGATAGCCTTTTGAGAACAGTTTTGATTTGAATCTCATCACGACAGAACTCTAACTGGTTGTCTATTTTGAATCAGATTTAAAAGATGTTTAATGTTGTCATCTCTTGCGTTTATAAGCTGTTAATTTTTTTATTACATGTATTGCAATTACTAAGACCAATCAAGCCAACGATGAAGGCCGTGCTGCATAACAGCTTAGTTGGTCAACATGTTAGTATTAGTACGTTTGATGAAGGTATAAATGATATAATCATATATCTCTGAACCAAGAGAATGCTATAAGTAGCAGAGCTTACAAGTATGTCCCCGCAAAGAGTGGATGATGGGAGTCAGCGGGGATGTGATGGTGGGTGGTGGTGGATGCGCTGTCTGAGGTGAGATGATTGGTGATGGTACAAGGAAGTGTTTGTGTATGTGGAGAGAAAGTGATTTTAGGGGTGTTTGTTGCCTATGAGCTTATTTGATTTCGGGTTATATTTCATAGGCCCGAATTAATTAGCTTACTTTCAGGCTTATAGGCTTATAATATGTCGTACTAAACTTACATTAGCCCACAAGTCTCAAATAAGCCGGAAAATTGGGAATTATAAAATATAAGCCGCAGTCAAATAAGCTCATAATACTCCTCCTCTCTCACCTTCTATGGAAATCCCTGAGACTATACTTGAGCCATACACACCTTATGAGCTTGATACCATGATTGATGATTCTTGTGATGAACCCTTTGATGATCATTATGATAGTGACGAGTCCTTTACTTCTGATGATGAAATTTCTTCTATGACTCTTTCACCTATTCCTCCAAATGATTTTGTGATGCATTCAAACCCTCTTTTTGAGACATGTTTTGATAACCCAATTTTTGAGGAGTGTGAAGAACCTAATAATGAGTCTATAGAAGAAGAACCCTTGATTGATCATTCTTCACCGGTTTTTGAGGATACACCTACTGATTTTCATGATCATATCATCCCTAAGAGTGATTCTCTCATTGTCATACCTACTTTTGAGCCTTCTAGTCCCATCTTTTCAACCATGGAGTTGGTTATTGATGAAGATCTTATCCCCTTAGAGATTGATAACATTTCACCCAAGGAAATTTAGAACCAAAAACCGTTGATATGGACTCTCTTGTGGAGATTGATGCCACCATAGAGGCTACTCTTGCAAATTTTGATATAGAGGTCGATGATAGTGTTTCTAATTGGGAAGAGGAGGTTCGTCTTATTACAGCATTGCTTTTTGGAAACATAGAGCCTACACCTCCTCTACAAGACACTATTACTCTTGATCCTCCTTTCACTATGACTTCTATGGAGGATTCCCCACCTTTTGAAAATGATGAGGAGCACAACATGGAGATAATCGTTATGAATGTTTTGATTCCTACACCTTCATTGTCTCCTAATGCTTTGATACCTAAGGGGTAATCTTATATGGTTGATACAAGCTCTTCTTCTTATCTTCCCATGAAGGGAAAGGTTTTTGATCCTGTGATACGTATGTTTGGGAAATATTGGCATTCGTCTACTCCATTTAAGAGTGTGATTTTACTTGATATGGGATTCTCGTATGACCTTACCTTGTTGATGCCACCTACTTTGGAGTTGTTCAAGTGTAGAGATGGAAACTATGTATTTGATCCAGGTGTGCTTACTATATAAGAGCTTTCTATGTTGGACAAACTTGAGACACGTTGGACCGGTCCATTTGTCGAGGCGGATATTGTAAATCTCATTGTAAATGGCAACGTGCTAAGTTTGAGTGTATCATGTGAGACGTGCTTCAAAGTGGATATCTTTTATTCTCCTTGATGGTCTAAGTCGAGCTAGAGACTTTGGGAATAAAATCAAGCATCGAATAACTAGGTTTAGATTTCTCAAATATTTTCCATCAACAAGAGGGTCATATAGTAGAGTTGAAGTGGAGGGGTGGCCTTTCTTCATCTTTTGGTGTTTGTTCTAGTGTTGCTCTCTCTCATTTCATTCATAGAGCTTATGGAGGAGGCCCGTGTATCCGATTCACTTGGATTTATTTTTGCTACTGTGATATTCAACCTCGTCTAAAAATGAATTCACTTTAGTTGTCTCTTCCTTAGCTCGAGTTAAACAAAGTATGCAATGTCATAAGTGTAGGGGAGTTTACACTCCAATACTCTTAAACATTGAAGACAATGTTTATCTCAAGTGTAGGGGAGACTTCTATCAAAGTGATCTTGCCTAGACCATTGCCTTTGCCTTTATGATAATTGGGAAAATTAATTTTTCAACATTTTTCAAATTTTTGATCTACTTTAGCCACAAAAATATTGCATTCCTCATTTTTTTTCATATCATTTTTATTTGCATACACTTTGCATTTTTTTTGTTTCTTCAAAAATATACAAATAAAAAAGAAAAAAATATATATAATAAAGGATATGGTTTTTGCTTGTTTAGACGTCTTTGACATATTAGGCCCATCACGAATATTTTGACTCAACCCGAGTTTCCTTATTCAAGCTTTCTCTAGCTAGTATCCTTAACCATGTAAATCATTTACTTGATTTATTAGGCTAAGCATCCACGAGTCTCATTATTTGAGATTTTAAATTGTGAAGAACGAGAGATGATAGAGTTTGAAGTAAGTATAAAGGGTTAGATAAACCTCATATTAATTCCTTGTGGCTATTTTACCCACTTTTGTAACTCTTACTTTCTTATCAACGCATGTATATATGCTAATATTTAATCAAGAACGGTTTTAATCGTTAATAAGTGTGAAAACACTTATCCTTTACCACTTAATTATAATAATAACCAAACCAAAACTTGTATTTTATGTCGTAAATGTCGGAATTATGCGTGGTTTGTGTTTTTATTGTGTTTTAGGATCAAAATATGAAAAGGGAAGAAAACACGGTCTTTCACGGGCTTTTATCGAAGAAAAAGACAAAAGACGAAGTCAAAAGATCAAGAGTGCAAAAAGAACGGAAGTCCAAGGCCTATTATGAAGATTTATCGAAGAAAAAGTCTAAAGACGGAAGTTTAATGAAGTCGAAAAACTCAAGTCTAATAAATGAAGAAATTATAAGACGAGTTCAATTTATATCGACAAATCTCGAGACGACGTCGAGAAAGACAAAGAATTAAAAGCGAGTCGAGACAAAAAGAAAGAAAGAAGGAAGCAACCAACACCCTTTCCTCCCCTTCTCCCTATAAATAGAGACCTTCATTTCATTATTATTCTGGTTGGCTATTTGACACATAGTTCTTCCACCATTTATTTTCATGTCATTTAGTTTCTTGTCAATTTAAATTCCTTGTCTTGCACCTTAAATTTGTAAGTTTTAATCTTTACTTTTAATTGTTGAATCTTTTCCTTTAATCAAGCTTTTCATTATCTATCTTATTCTACTTTTCTTGTTTTTGATTTTGATCTTGATTCGGATTAAGTGTGTATTTTGCTTAATCTTATTGCTTATTTGATTAAAAAGTTTATCTTTTTATTCCTATATAAGTTTTTATACGATTTAAGCTTTGAGCTTGTTATGCTTTTTGGCTTATTTCGTATCTAGCTTATTGTCTTTTAAGTTTTCTTAAAAGTTTAACCTTTTAGTTTATTTTATAAAGTTTGCTTATTTTGTGTCTTGAAAGTTTTTAAATTTATGCTTATTTAGTTCTACTTATTATTGTTTTAATTAAGTTTTTGGTAATTGCTTATTGTTAAAGTGCTTATTTGGTTCGGCATACTTGCTTATTGTATTCCATCGTAACTTTTTTAAGGGTTTTCATTTGTTCCGATCGAGTAAGTGTGATCGCATAAACCCCTAGGGTTTCTACTTGCGATCCATTACTGCGATCAAGACTAAGATCACTCACCACGATCTAAGCTACGATCGACTTGTTACGATTGTGGTTGCGATCTGTGGCTACGATCTAGAGTCCGATCGTTCACTACGATCCAAGGCTTCGATTGTGGGTACGATCACTTGGTCACGATCGTCCACTGCGATCCACTTGTTGTGATCGTGGTGGAGTACGATCCAAAACTTCGATCGCTGGCTGCGATCTAGACTTAGATCTAGAGTACGATCGCTTGACTGCGATCCAGGGTACGATCCAGGGTACGATCCAGACTACGATCGTGACTGCGATCTTACCTTTGTTTGATTTTATTTCCTTTTACTTTTTTTTTTTGTTTTTATTTTTTTTTCAAATTTTACTTTTCCCGCATTTTTACTTAGTGTTGTTTTAAACTTGTTTTATCTTAGTTTAAATTTAAAGTGTTCGTCATTTACTTTTTGTCAAGCTTTTATATTTAATTCGTTTACGTCTTTTATTTAAGTTTTATTTGGTTTATCGCTTTTATTATCTTGTCATTTACTTTTTAAGCTTTTATTTTAAAATAGATACTCAACGACAACATTTTCTTTCATCCACCAATGACGACTGAGTCACACAATTGACCGGAGATCAATTCGATTAGACCAAATCAAAGAACATTTTCAGTAATTAAAACTCAGTTATTAAAATGGCGCCGCTGCCGGCTCTTTTCGTGAAGATTAACGGTTTTCTGTGAGAGACGTGTTGAATTTTGGGATCCGTTCACTCGTGAACGTTATTTTTCTTGCTTAAAAATTTTCAAAAATCCTTAAAAATAAAAAATTTTCAAAAATACAAAAACATTAAAAAACTCATAAATAGCATTTCTTTTTCAAAGTTTTGCACCAAAAAAGTTTTATTTATTTATTTTTACAAGTACATATATATATATTCTCTATTTCTTTGGTATCTTTTTCTTTTTCTTTTGTAGGTGTATGCGTACTAGATCTTCATCTTATTCTGAGCCCGAGACTCTTGAAGATTTAGATATGGCTGGTGTGCACAACAATAATAACCCACCTCACCCCAACATGAATAATAACAACCAGCTTCCTCAACCAGACCTTCGCACGATGGAGGAGCTTTGTCAACCAACAATGAATGGACGCGGAGGACCGATTGCGCCGATGCAAATCACGGCTCCAGAGTTTTCGTTGAAGCATCACATGATCCAACAAGTTCAAAACACTTGTCCATTTCGCGGATTGCCGGATGATGATGCCAACAAACACCTCAAAGCATGAAGTTGCCCGGTGTTACTATGGATTTTCTTCGCCTTCACCTATTTCCACACACCTTATCCCACCATGCCGAAAAATGGTTTGATCGTCTTCCGAAGAATTCAATTCATACTTGGGATGAGATGACTCAACGCTTTTTGTCGCGCTACTTTCCACCATCCACGGTCACGAGCCTTCGGAATCAAATTAGTGGATTTACTCAAGAACCTGATGAATCACTTTTTGATGCTTGGGAACGATATAATGTTTTGATCTATCGATGTCCTAACCACAACATGCTCCCCGTCACCTTAATTGATACTTTCTACAACGGTTTAACTTTTCGAGATCGTGATACGATTAATGCAGCCGCCGGTGGCACATTTATGAAAAGAAGACCCGAGGAGTGTAGAGAGCTTATAGAGAACATGACTACTCATCACAAAAATTGGGATTCATTCGCATCTTCAAGGAATAACCCGAGAGTCAATGTTTCTTCTACTTTATCACACACTGAGATGACCGAATTCACCCGCATGATGGCCGAAATGAACAAAAGTATCCAAATTTTGGTTACAAATCAACAACAACAAGTTAAAGCTGTAGCACTTTCTTGTGAGATCTGCGGCGGTCCTCATTCATACACTAATTGTCCTTCTACTCATGACAATCCGGAAAACGTGTATGCGGCTCATGGTAACTATTCAACGGAAAGCTATCAAGCCCGACCTCAAGGTGATCGTAACTTGCTAAGTTACCGTTCTAACAACTTTCTTTCACCCAGTTTTTCTCCTCAAAACCCCAACCCCAACAACTATAATAGAAGCAATCCAAACCCACCTCGAGCTTCTAATCCTTATCACCCACCCGCTCAACAAGCACCACCCATTAATCAGGATGTTGAAACTTTCAGGAGGACCCAAGGAGAGCTAGTTTAGAATCTACAAAGCCAAATCATCAACTTGAAAGGAGATATCACTAAGCAAGGGAATGATATTAGAACCGAGCTTCGACATGATATGCAAACCTCTTTTAGCAATCAAACAAATGATTTGAAGAATATGCTGGCTAGTTTCTTCCCAAGTCTCAACCGTCTACTTCGGGCTCTCTTCCTTCAAACACCGTCACCAACCCAAGAGCGAATGTGAGTGCTATTACTACACGCAGTGGAGAAACCTTAATAGGACCATCTACCCCTCCCCCAGTTATTCCATCTACACCTCCTCCACCACCATTTATCCCGCCTACTCCCACACCTAGTAATAGTTCTCCATTACCGTCTCCACCTATGTATGAAGAAGTACCCAAGAAAAACCCTTCACCAACCCCACCTTCCACCTGTAAACCTTCAACATCTCAACCTACACCTACACCACCTACACCCAATATCCCTTATCCTTCTTGGTTAGACAAGATAAAATTGCTTACTAAATAGGATGCTCAAATCACTTCTTCTATGAAGATGATATCACAAATGACCTTCAACATTAGCCTCGTTGAAGCACTTGTCCAAATGCCAAAATTTGTCAAAGCATTCAAGGAATTGCTTAACAAGAAGGAAAAGATGGCTGAGTTTGTCAATACACGCTTAAATGAAAACTGTTCTGCAGTCATTCTTAAAGAACTTCTGGAAAAACTTGGAGATCCCGGTCGTTTTGTGTTGCCTTGAATTTTTAACAAAACCGAAGAATTTACCGCCTTAGCCGATCTCGGGGCAAGTATAAATTTGATGCCTTTAAGTGTTTGGAAAACACTATCATTACCCGATCTTACACCAACAAAGATGACTCTTGAGCTAGCAAATCGCACTCTCGCTTACCCCGTTGGTATTACCGAAGATGTGTTTATTAAAGTTGGCACCTTCACTTTTCCGGTCGACTTTGTTGTTGTTGATTATGAAATGGACCCTTGTATTCCGTTAATCCTTAGACGACCATTCTTGAGAACCGGAAAAGCCTTAGTTGATGTTGCCGAAGGTGAACTCATTCTAAGAGTCGGGAATGAAGCACAAGTGTTTAAAATGAGGAAGATCACAAACAAATCCAATGGAAGAGAATCAGCGAATATGATTAATGTGCTTGATGATTTTGTCGTCTACAACAATCCTCTTTTCGATTCTTGCTATGATAATCCACTTTTCCAAGACGATGTGGATGATTTTGATGATTCTCTCTCCAATTTGGATCCCTCACCAATTCATGAGTCTCCACCAATTTATGATAACTATGATGATGATTCTAGTTCCAATGGGGATGATTATGATAATTTTGTTTCAGAGTATAAAGACATGCCAACTTATGATGATTTTGATGATGTTGATACTCTCTCGAGTGATTCTTCACATGATGACCTTGCTCCTACTTTTGATGAAGATCCTCCACCAAACACTCTTGATAATTTGGATAATTACTCATTTGAGGAAGATTTTGCCACTTTCCTTAATACATACTTCCCCAATGAGAATGATTCTCCTCCTTTGGACTTTGATTATGGTCTTTATCCTCCTTTGGATATGAAGAAACCCGTTCCAAAGGAGAAGAAACCGGAAGACACCACCATCCGTAGTACTTATGTTTTGACACCTCTCTACCCACCTTCTGAGGATGAGATTGTGCGATTTATGAGCGGATCTTCTTCAAATTCTATTGAGCCTGAGTGTTATTTTCCCCTAAAGGAAAAGGTGTTCGATCCCGGTATTGCAATTTTTAAGCCATCTCAGTATCCATCTGATGCAATAAAAGGAAATATTTTTGGAAATTACGGAGATATGCTTGCACCTCATCACACTTGGTACCACCGTGCTCAAGAACTGCTTAAGGGAACCTTGCCCACTCTTCTTTAGCTTGCCTTGTTCGCCTTAAGCTTGTGCTATTTGATGGACGAAGACCATGTATTTGATCCCGGTGGATGTGTTTCAAGCTTCTTACCATGATAATCAAGGTCGAGTCAGGCTCACGACTCGGTTAACAAAAACAAGCGCTTCTCGGGAGGCAACCCGTAGTATCTATCCTTTTTCTCTGTTTTTATAATAAGTGTAGGGGGAGACCCTAGTATGTGTTTGTTGTCTTCTTTCTAATCACATGCAGGGATTCGAGCTTTCAAAGACACATTCTTGATGACTTTTGACGACCCGTGATTCCGTGTACCCGTCTTCCCGATTTTATCCTAAACTCTTTTGATTCACTATTTTATATTCTTCAATATTAAATAGGAATCACTTTAGTTGTCTCTTCCTTAGCAAGATTTAAACAAAGTGCACAATGTCCTAAGTGTAGGGGAGTTTACTCCCACATGCTTAAACATTGAGGACAATGTTTATATCAAGTGTAGGGGGACTTCTATCGAAGTAAGTGGTCTTTTCCATGAATTTGTCCTCATTTTAACAGGAAAATTTGATTTTTCGACATTTTTCATAATTTTTAATCTATTTTGGCCTAGTAGTTTTTCCTTTGTTATCGTTATTTACTTTCTTTGCTAAACATAAAGTTTAATAAAGTGGTTTTCAATTTTTCAACGTCATGAATCTTTTGACTCAACCCGAGTTTACTTATCCAAGTTTACTCTAGCTAGTATCCTTAATGTGTTTAAGTCAAGGTTTGCTAGGCTTTTATATAGGGAGCTTTAAAACGCGAAAGTCTTAGCCCTTACGGGTTAAGAACAAGAACTTTTCACAAGTTCCTATAATTGATCCTAGAAAGTCGTTTATCAAGGGAACTTTAAAATGCGAATTCTAAACTTGAAAAAGTCTAAGAAGTTGCAAGATCCTATAGATGACTTGAAAACCCAAAACTTTAATTTAATAGGCTAAGCATCCACGAGTCTCATTCCTTGAGATTTTAAATTGTGGAGAACGAGAGATGATAGAGTCAATTATAAGTTTGGTATTCTTTCATGAATTTATGTGAGTTGATTATAAGTTTTTTCTCCCATCGCTTGTTAATAAATTTAATTGCAATAAGTAAGGTTGTACGATTTGAAAAGTTACTTAACTTCTAGCACAAGATCGTTTAAAAGTTGCTCGATATTAATTAGAGTTCATAGCCAAGACATAACTTATTGAAGCGAGATGCGAAGATTGGCGAGTCCGAAAAGGCCCTAACAAGGCATGAGGGCTACATTTTGTTGCTAAAGATCCAAAGTGATGTGAAGAATCATTTATCAAAAATCAGTATGAAGGATCGAGACACACGACGAAAAGCAAATACTCCCGTAAAGATCATGGAGAAGTCTATCCAAAAAGGCCCTAACAAGGTATGAGGATAAATAGATCCAAGTCCTAAAAGGAGGCGGATCGTTGTATATCAAAATCCCAAATAAAGATTGGAGAAAAATGAAGAAGTCGTGGTCCAAATATGAAGAATCTCTCAAAAGTTTAAGTGAAAAATTCCTATTATGAAGAGAAGACCATTATTTCAAGAACTTCTCTCAAGATTTGAAGTATGAAGTCAATGCCAAATATCGGTCCGAGAAAGGTCTCAAATCGTGAAGCGAGTTATGCCAAGATATGAACTTTATGAGGTCCCGAGAAGCAGTTTTAAAAGATTTTGTCCTTTAGCTAACTATTGATTAAATCTTCCTACTTTATTTTCGGTCTAAATAAACTATCGAGATAAGTCAACAATGTATCCTCGTGATCATTTAAGACAAAAATAAAATATAAGAGATACACCTAGGAATAAGGGAGTCTAAGTGAATAACTGGGCTACATGAGTTTGTGTTAGTTTGCTAACTTATAATAACAATGATCTCGTTTTTAAGCTTGGTATGGGGAGCGTGAAACTTGAGGGTGATAAGCATTCATGACATTCCAAAACCCTAAGGTAAGTCTTTGATCTTTTTACTTGTTTTTCTTCCTTTGAATATTTTATAATTTTCTATCTCTTTAATGTCTTGTGTTTAATAAAGGCCAAGGTGGATTGATTATGATGGAAAAATGTAAAACTTGCTTTGTAACTAATGCATTGCACGAGGGCATTGCAATGGTCAAGTGTATGGGATTTAATAAGACGAGTTCAATTTATATCGACAAATCCCGAGACGACGTCGAGAAAGACAAAGAATTAAAATCGAGTCGAGACAAAAAGAAAGAAAGAAGGAAGCAACCAACACCCCTTCCTCCCTTTCTCCCTATAAATAGAGACCTTCATTTCATTATTATTCTGGTTTGCTATTTGACACATAGTTCTTCCACCATTTATTTTCATGTCATTTAGTTTCTTGTCAATTTAAATTCCTTGTCTTGCACCTTAAATTTGTAAGTTTTAATCTTTACTTTTAATTGTTGAATCTTTTCCTTTAATCAAGCTTTTCATTATCCATCTTATTCTACTTTTCTTGTTTTTTTATTTTGATCTTGATTCGGATTAAGTGTGCATTTTGCTTAATCTTATTGCTTATTTGATTAAAAAGTTTATCTTTTTAGTCCTATCTAAGTTTTTATACGATTTAAGCTTTAAGCTTGTTATGCTTTTTGGCTTATTTCGTATCTAGCTTATTGTCTTTTAAGTTTTCTTAAAAGTTTAACCTTTTAGTTTATTTTATAAAGTTTGCTTATTTTGTGTCTTGAAAGTTTTTAAATTTGTGCTTATTTAGTTCTACTTATTATTGTTTTAATTAAGTTTTTGGTAATGTCTTATTGTTAAAGTGCTTATTTGGTTCGGCATACTTGCTTATTATATTCCATCGTAACTTTTTTAAGGGTTTTCATTTGTTCCGATCGAGTAAGTGTGATCGCATAAACCCCTAGGGTTTCTACTTGCGATCCATTACTGCGATTAAGACTAAGATCACTCACCACGATCTAAGCTACGATTGACTTGTTACGATTGTGGTTGCGATCTGTGGCTATGATCTGGAGTCCGATCGTTCACTACGATCCAAGGCTTCGATTGTGGGTACGATCACTTGGTCACGATCGTCCACTGCGATCCACTTGTTGTGATCGTGGCAGAGTACGATCCAAAACTTCGATCGCTGGCTGCGATCTAGACTTAGATCTAGAGTACGATCGCTTGACTGCGATCCAGGGTACGATCTAAACTACGATCGTTGGTTGCGATCGTGACGGCGATCTTACCTTTGTTTGATTTTATTTCCTTTTTATTTTTTTTATTTTTATTTTTATTTCAAATTTTACTTTTCCCGCATTTTTACTTAGTGTTGTTTTAACTTGTTTTATCTTAGTTTAAATTTAAAGTTTTCGTCATTTACTTTTTGTCAAGCTTTTATATTTAATTCGTTTACGTCTTTTATTTAAGTTTTATTTGGTTTATCGCTTTTATTATCTTGTCATTTACTTTTTAAGCTTTTATTTTAAAATAGATACTCAATGACAACATTTTCTTTCATCCACCAAAGATGACTGAGTCACACAATTGACCGGAGATCAATTCGATTAGACCAGATCAAAGAACATTTTCAGTAATTAAAACTCAGTTATTAATCGGTTTGTTATCTCTTATGCATTTTTGACTAATCATTCGTGGTTGGTATAAGTACGTCTTAAAATTCTAAGTTAGAACATTTTATGTGTACTAGACTTTTGTCATGCTTAATACTTAGCGGGCGTTTTTCTTTTAATTAATTTTATTTTATTTATGAGGAATAAAGAAAAATAAGAGCGGCTTAAAAAAATGAGTGGCTAGAAAAATAATAATTATACAAGACTCTTAAGAGGGGCAGTGTGGTGTTAATTATAGTAGCTATTAAATTCCAATACTACTCTCACAATGGTTGCGGGATTGAAGATCCAAGGTCTCAAAAAGGCGGCGGATATAAATTATTGCGTGATTTTTATTTTTCCTTTCTTAGCGAGTGAGTAGCTACTTATTAAAGCATGACATAAGTTTCTTACACATAAGGCATTTTTGATCGGTTTGTTATCTCTTATGCATTTTTGACTAATCATTCGTGGTTGGTATAAGTACGTCTTAAAATTCTAAGTTAGAACATTTTATGTGTACTAGACTTTTGTCATGCTTAATACTTAGCGGACGTTTTTCTTTTAATTAATTTTATTTTATTTAAGAGGAATAAAGAAAAATAAGAGCGGCTTAAAAAAATGAGTGGCTAGAAAAATAATAATTATACAAGACTCCCAAGAGGGGCAGTGTGGTGTTAATTATAGTAGCTATTAAATTCTAATACTACTCTCACAATGGTTGCGGGATTGAAGATCCAAGGTCTCAAAAAGGCGGCGGATATAAATTATTGCGTGATTTTTATTTTTCCTTTCTTAGCCAGTGAGTAGCTACTTATTAAAGCATGACATAAGTTTCTTACACATAAGGCAAATGACTTATTATTTTAGGACGAACTTATATCAATTGTGGGCGGTTTTTCGAGTAATGGATGAGATGGTTACCTAGGATTAAAACCGTGCTTCCTTATTTTCAGATTTTGCATTTCTTATATTTCATGTTTTAATAATGACAAATTTGCTCTCAATCAATTTTCTCAAATAATAACCGGTCCTAGAGGCAAAATAAGTGGGGGTATAATGGTAACACAAATAATTTTTATGAATAAGTCGATGCACTTTTACTTATGAATAACAATGATCTCGTTTTTAAGCTTGGTATGGGGAAAGTGAAATTTGAGAATGATAAGTATTCATGGTACAAAAGCCCTAATCAAAGTCATTGATTTCTTAGTAAGTTATTTCCATCTAACTATTTCTAGTAAAATAAAAAATATGTAAATAGAATTATTTTCTTTGCATTGCATACTTAAAAAATAAAAAATCATGCATCATGCAGCATAGCATAGTATATTAAATCATAAAATGGCCAATGTGGATTAATTATGCGAAAAGTGTAATCTATAGCTTTGAAATATTGCATTGCATGTGGGCATGGCAATGGTCAAGTGGAGAGGAGTTGATAAGTGTGAGAACACTCATCATTTATAAATTAAAAAACCACTTAAAACACAGACAAATACATTATATTATACTTTAAATTGTCAGAATTACGTGTGTATGGTGTATTTGTGTGTTTCAAGTTAATAAGATACATTGTGGAGCAAACACACGCTTTCTCGGTTTTTATTCGAAGAAAAGACGAAGAAAAGGACAAAATGGAGCTTGAAGAATTAATCGTGTAAAAGAAATGAAGAACAAGGTCTATTTGTGCACATTTCCAAAGTTTAATACAAAGGAAACCAAGCTACTACCATTTTCAGAAAGTACAAGGACTGGATTTGCCATATGCTGATAGTTACATCATACAATGCCAAATGGACCAAGTGGAGCTGAGTATTGACTTCACTTGGATTGCCAACTAGTCCACTATCAGCCATTTGATATGGATATACATCCAATGGCCCAAGATTTGATCCAAGTATTTACACTTAGACAAATAAAAACGCGACACATCATCAAGATCTTCAAGAGATGATTGAGCAAGATATAGTGCAATTCAAGTAATGAATAAAGAACGAAAAGTGATTGTATAAACCTCCTCAACACACTCATACCATTTAATTTATCTCAAATGCTTCCAATCAAAATCCACAATTCCTAGAAATTGGACGAACCCTAGATGTTGACACGTGGATGATTCCAATTGGTGTGAACACGTCAGTTACACTCATCTCAACCTCCTCTCGCTCTCTATAAAAACCCATCTTCTCCCATCATTTGAGACAGTTAGCATTAGGAGTAGTTTCACACTTAGGAGTAGATAGTTATACTTTTGAAACTAATTCTGTTATTTTGTTACAAAGCTTTAATTTAGTCCTGTTTTCAGTTAATATAGTTGTAACAAAATTTTCAAGTTCTTCCATTAATAAAAAGTTCTGTTTCTCTTCAAGTTTTATACTTACTGTTCATAAGCTAATAAAGAGTTTGTGAATCGAGTTAGCGAGAGGTAGTCAAAACTGTTTGATAGTTAGTTGTGTTTCTGTTAAATCTGTTAAAATCATTCCACCATTAATGAAAGTCTTATTTTCTCAAGTTCTTTTCTTTACTCTTTTCAAAAGCTCCGTTTTGGATCATAATCTTTGTTTCAAAAGTTTTACAAAAGTTTGTGTTTGATTTATGATATAGTGTTTAAAGTTTCGTGTGACAATCCGTCAATTTGGGGTCGTTATTTTACTCTCAAGTATTATTTATAATCATTATTTTATTGTTAAATTATGAACTCACTCACTTTTGGGAAGAAAATAGGGTATACGTCTTAAATTATCATCGTCTACGTTTAAACCGGAGAGCTCTACGTTACGTGTTTACGTTTACGTACTCCGTTTTTATGACAGTCTGACATTTACAGATAATAAATTGATTCTCGTATATTATTTTGAAATTTTATTTATGTGGGTTCATGAACTCTTTACGGGATGAAATTAGGGCTTACGTACATAATTTAACGTCCTTTACGATTAAACCGGGAACCCTAGGTTTAAGTATTTACGCTTTTGTGCTCCGTTTTTAATGAGACAATTTTTATTAGAATCGTTTTATGCCGTAGATTCATAATTTATAAAAACGTTTTTCGTAATTCAACCCGAGGGCACGTAAATCAAAGAAACTAGAATCAAGGAGTACCCGTAAAATAATTGGGATGAAACGAGTTTACACTTGTCCCACCCCCATAATGGATGGACACGACACCCCTTTTGTTGTCAAAAGTTTAACAAGTGTGTAGGACACTTGTCCCATACACTTGACCAAACCACTTGTAAAAACTCAAAAACCATCAAAACTTTCTCACACATACATGCAACTAGCTAGAAAGTTTCTCCCATCTCTCTTCCTCCCTCTCTTTGCCTACCAAACATCACCACCATAAACCACCATCATCAAAAATTTAACCTACAAGTTCATCTATAATTCACCTATGTTGAAAGCCACTTAAAAAGATGAAGATTGGAGGTGATTATAACATGTGAAAAGGAGTTTCTATGGAGGTTAAGGGCTGATTTTAAGAAGTTGTTCATCTACTTTGAGATTTCTAAAAGTGGTCTTGCTAAGTTCATAAAATTTGGTGACAAGATCAAGTCTTGTTCATCATAAATCTCATCTTTTTATCACAAATTGGTTGGTATAGAGATTGTCTTCCTACCATCATCCTATTAATTTTGTAAATGTATTTATCTGTTTACTTCAAGATGTATATGTAAGAGATCTATGAATGATGATCATGTGATTGCATAGGAATTTTATGTCATTAGATTAGGTTAAAAAGGCTAAAACTACAAGTAAAAGTTGTTAAAATCTTGACTAGTTAAGTAGGCTGTAATAAACAGTAACTTTCAATAATTTTACTTGGTTAAATGGATAAGATTATTGGATATACAGATAGATAAATGATTTTTACATAATTGGTGAATTGGCCACACAATGGAATGTTAAAAATGAGCAAGATATGGCGAAAACACTTTTGTGATAGTAATCTGTCTAGTCTGTTTTGGACGAATTATTAAAAATACTTAGAAGCTGTTTGAGCAGAAGCTACAGAAGAGTTATTCGTATCAAATATCATATAGTTTATAAAGTAAAAATTTGAGGTTCCAATTCTTTGTAGAACTCAAGATATAATCAAAATGGTGGACTTGAAATTTTACATCAGATTTGACTTAAAGTATATATTATTAAAAAGGCACTAAAAGTGAAATACTATATTAAATAAGTATGTATAAGTTAATTAATTGATATAAATAATATAAAATATGTTTATACACTATAATAAGTAAAATTACATTTTATAAAAATAAAACTCAAATGTTTTCTAAACTACAAACTATATATAAATTTTTACGTCTTTTCGGCTAAAACCGAAAGGATGGCGTTTTCGCCAAATAAAACTTAGATGGTCAGACCCGTCTATAGTAATATTTTTATAAATCATATACTGATATGTAAACACACTTGACAAGTAAAAATCGACAAAAGCCGAGCTTTGTAACATACGGACCATAATGGGCAAATTAGCCTTGTTGGACCACTAGGCCCAACTAGTTTGGTTTAATATTATTGGACTTACTCATGGGCTTAAACCACTTGGGCCCAACATATGAGTATGGGCCTGGTCTTAAAAAGATAAATGGACTAATATAATTTATTGGACTCTTAATGGGTTTATTAGGCCTTAATATGTAAATGGGCTAAAACTAGTATAACTAGACTAAGTTAACTAGTACCTAACAACTATTAATGTTGTATGAGGAAATAAAACCCCACTTGATCATCATGTTTTGACATCATTACATATACATAACAACTTTTATAAAGTTATTTGACGATAGTCTAAGACCGAGTATTATTTATTTAGGTTTCCCGTGATCGAGGCACGTACCGTACATCCTAATTGCCGATAACCTGCCTTTCCCAGCCAAAGTGAGTTCATAGCCTCACACTCATTTAAATGTTTTGTGAAATGTTTTATTAACCCGCGAGGGAGATAACATGCTAGTTTTAATAAAGATATAACACAAGTGGTCTCGATTGTATGCTTATTGATATGGACCCGATTGATTGTATGACCCAAAATGAATGGATTGAAATGGATTATTAAAAGTTAGGTTATGTCACTATAAGTCCCATTAGCATGAATTGTGAACTACCGGGAGTGGTAGACGCTTATGCATATAATAGTACTATTTGGGGAAGATCACCCCAGTTCGCGCCTTGACGGTTGATCCCCGTCGTGCCACATTGATTGGTAAACGAATTTATGTATGAGAGGGATATATTTAGCGTAATTATTGTGACGACACGCTGTTTTAAATGGGCAAATGAAATTTGGGCTAACTACCCGATATATTTTATAGAAAGGTAACAATGTCATGCGGGTTATAATAATCCGATAATAATAATGATAATGGTAATACTGAGGTTGCGGTCTCAGGAATAACGTACGATATGTGATTTGAATTATAATATATTGCCTGACTAGAAATATGGGTTCTTATTTATGATTATACCCGTGTTCTGGTTTTACATAACTGTTTTATATAACGGTTTTTATTATTTTATAAACAACGTTATAAAATGTATTGAATGGGGTTGTTACGACAATGATTCATATAAAATGTTTTTGACCTAAGTTATGATTGACGACAATGATTCGTATCAAATGCTTAAGGCCTATGTTATGATTTACGACAATGATTCGTATAAAATGTTTTTGACCTATGCTATGGTCTATGACAAAGAATTGTATAAAATGTTTTTCGGTAATGATTATATATCGGTTTTATGATTAATGGTTATTATTAAACTCTATGGACTAGCTCAACGTTTCACTGACTTTTAACATGTTTTATCTCAGGTACTTGAAGGTAATTCTCGGGAAGACGACAAGAATTTATGGCCCGCATTTAAATAAAAATTTCCATTCAAATGTTTTGTTTGTAAGATATACTTTGACCCGAGGACCTATGTAATTTGATATTTATGAATGGAAAATGCTTTGTTATTAAACGACGCGACTTTTAAGCGTTGTCTATGATTTGAGTAATGTGATATTCCGTAACACCAACGACTCTTCCGCTGATTTGAAATGTGAAATATTTGGGGGTGTTACAGTTTGGTACCAGAGCTCTCGTTATAGAGAACGAAAGATTTTTAAAACCAAGGTTTTGAATAAAACATTTCAAAAATCTTTTAACCATAAATATTTTTAAATAAATATTTTGAGTAAAATGTTTAAAAATCTTTTGACTATAACGGTGCCGAAGAATTCCCGAGTTACCGACAAGGCCAGACTGAGAAGTGTTATTTTAATATATATATAACTTGGATTATATATATGTTGTAATTTGATTACATGATTGTTTAATGATTATTCTAATACGTATACAAGATATTTATACGACGTAGATTGTCACAAGGAACCTAACTTCCCTAGCAAATCAATCGAAGCTATTCCTGTAGGAAATCTAGCTATTCTAGATCTAAACCAAGTTGTGGATGTTTATGATCCTAACAAAATGGTTGATATTTGTAGAAATGTCGATATTAGTTGATTGTGATTTTGAAGATGAATTGTCAAGATTAAATCTGATATCGATGTCATGACGATCTTTTCTTATAGGGTGGAGTTTGACAAAACCTCACCACCTAGAAATGTGTCATCTGATTCGGTGTCACCCAATTCTTAAATTTGAAATAAAAAAGGTAAATGTTGCACTTGAGGCTGTCATTGGAACATTTACCCAAAAGCCTCATGCCACTTGTACCTTTCCGAGAAGTCTATTTGAATGTGTGAGTCATTTCATACTAGTGACTCATTTGATAATTATTGTTATAAGAGCTATAGAATTGGAAATTAAGTGTTGTTCATATCGAGCTTCTATTGCCCTTCCAAGGTCTAAGAATAAGGTTGAAAGTATTGGAGAATGAGGTAGAATGTCGTGTTGAGTATAAGTTGGTTGAAACTTGAATAAAGTTAAATTTAACTCGTATGGAATACGAGATTGTTAAGAGGAAGTCGTTAAGTCCTGTGGTTGAATTATAAGGTTTTAAATGATTTTTGGTTCGTGTTAAGGGTTGTTCCTAGTCCATTGTCCAATGACGAGGATGCCCAGTGTCCAAGAAATAAATTGAAGAAATCTTCTTCTGAATTGGGACCGACGGATCTTCCGGGACAGGTGGAACACCTAATGACTCTTGTAGACTAGTATTCATTGTAGTATCTTTTAAAATCCCTAACTTAGCTGAGACATGAGTTGGTAGGATGAGTCCTTGGAATTGTATGACATGGTGACACATAATATGTTATGGTACAATTTTTGACTTGTTTGTGATTAATGGAAAGACTATCTTTGATTGCTAAATTATACATGTATCATTGTTATCCATATTTTCTTGCTTCTTCCTAATGTTCCCATTAGTGATGCAACCATTGAACGAGTACTCATCTCGGTTTGAGTTGCGTTGTGAATTATTCTTTCGTATTCCTGAGTGCCATCGATGTCATGAACCTCATGATTATTTGGCTAAGCTCATTTCCTATCATATTGTAATTAGTTTTTGGTGAACAACTCTTCATCACTCTTTTGCAGATCACTCATTGTTTTCATGAATAATACAATAACATCTGGGGGAGAAATATGAAATTCTTATTTTCATATGAGTTATTTAAAGCGGTACCATTAAGTTGTTACTATCGAAATAAAGTTTTTATTAAACATCTTGTAAATGCAATGCTTTCATAATGATGAACATTTCGGTAAAATCATTTTTATTTTATTTCATAATTAAACATGAATATATATTTTAAACATGATGACAAAATTTTGACGAACTGAGTATTGCATCGTTAATCCTAAGTTGTACATAGAAGCACGCCTACGTACAATTTGGAAGGGACCATGCAAGGTTGATTAGTAGTCACCATGAAATTATAAACACTACATTTTCTTTGTAATTGTGAAGGATTAAGTTTTTATGAGATCTGCAAGAAGTGCAAAATAGGGACATATTGTTAGGAACACCTACATATGTGCCCGTACCATTTTTCCGAATCAAATTTACTCGTCTATGGATATTATCTTATTTGACAATTGACCTCCCCTTCTTGTCCAATTCTCTCATGGTGAGATTCTTTGGAAAATTTTCTAATTATCGAGTGTTGATATCCGACTTGGTGTATCGACGTTCTTATCATTTCTTTTGATTAGATTCCATTTGAATGACATGGGTAACGATCCGAGGTCCTTCCGGATGCGTAAACAAATCATGAAAACATGGGATATTTCCATGTTCGTTAATGTTTTCGTCTTTATCTGATTCGAAATTCTCTCACGTAAATCATGCGTTGACCTTACTCTTTTAATGTTAGCTATGTCTCCAGACATCCTTGATTTGTGAAGGGCTACGAGTTATTCTTAGTCCTTTGAGAAGTTCTCGTCTTATCAGCGGTAATGAGACTGGAAGGTTGGTAGTGCCATTAGAATGGATTGGTAGATTATGACATGATGTCATTGTCTTAATTGAAGGGAACTCGAGTAGAATTTCTCTAAAACATAAGATGTTGATTATCAAAAGTGATCTAAATAATTCCCGATGGATGACCGTATCCTGTATTTTGGCTTGAAATTATACCATGAATGGTTGTGAACTAGTCATAAATCTTGTAACTTAGAAAGAACCTAAGGTAAATTAAATAAGAAAATGTTCCTGTTATCTGAGACTTTCAGAGGTATTTGCTGATAAAATACCTAGACTTCCGCAATCAAGGCAAGTTGAATTTGGTATTGATTATATTCCCGGTGCTGCATCTGTGGCATGTGCACTATACGTCAGCACCATCTGTGTACAACCCGCATGCTTTTACCATGAATAGTACCCTTTAGATCGTACGTACAAGATTATAACTTTCCTTTTATAGCATGTTTACATTCACGTATAAGAATTTTAGGTATTACGTACGTGTTAGAACACGATAAGTATTTATTACGTATAAACATACGATAATTATTCAAATAATAATAATAATCACGAACATGAGATCATGAAATCATGAACGTAAATTAATCACGAGAGAATATTAATTACGTATATATATTTATTACGGACACGAATAAATATATTAAGTCACGATCAATAATTAATTAGAACACATAAAACACGAACACGATAAAACACGAACACACACTATAATATTTAGACTCGAGAAAGGTACGGGTTACCCCATGTGGGGCCCCCTACCCGCGACTACACCAAGAAAATGGGCCAAGCCCATTTTAATTTTTACTAAAACAAGGGAATTAGGAAAATCTTGTGTCATTTATCACAAAATCAAGAAATAACAAAAACCCTAATTCTTTTCTTGCTCCTCTTTTGGCCGCCGGGTTGATCACCAAAAAGGGGTGTTCGGTTGATTTTTGATCTTGGAAATTGTGCAAGCATTCGTGTGTGTTCATCCTTAATTGGTCCACGTATTCGGTATAACTTTTTAACCCTTTTCTTTTATGTTTTGATTTAATAAATCACATAAAGTCATGATGTTTTTAAAAACTAATTAAAAACAATGATGTAAACATGTTAAGGATCATGGGTAAATCAAAACAAGGGTTTTGGGGGTGTTGTGTTTGTAGCCGACGCCTAACCGAGCCCCAAAGGGGGTCTTGGCTTGGCTTATTAACCACCACCGAGACCATATGGTCTCGGTATGGTGGTGGTGGTCCCACGGCAGCAGCAAACAAAGGGAACCCCGACCTTGGTTCGGGGTATGGTGTTGATTACGGGTCTGGTTCATGGTTTCTAGTCACGGGTCCGGTTCATAGATTATTTTTAAGGTTTATGATTTTACTAGATATGTGTTAAAAATTAAATTAATAAAACATGACATGATTAATTTAATTAACATGACTTAGGTTATAAATTTAATTATTAGATCATGAATTTTAACCTAAGTATTTATATTTTACTAGACTTTATAATTAATTAATTATTAAAAACCATGACTATAATTAATTAATTAACATGACTTAGGTTATATTATTAATAACTAATAATACATGTTTTAACCTAAGTATTTTACCTTATTTAATTAAAATCATGATATATTTAATTAAATACTTTTAACCTATAGTTTATTTAATTTACATGTAATAATTAATAAACTATACTTTATAACAACATGACTTAGAATAATAATCAGAAAACACTTAAGCTTATATAATTAGCTTATTCAACCAGCTTATATCTAATTATAGAAACTTTCTATTTTTGGAAACTTATTTAATTAAGGCAGCTAATCTATTTATGGAAACTTTATATTTTTAGAAACTTATCTATTTTAAGCAGTAATTCTATTTTTGGAAACTTTCTATTTTGGGAAACTTCCTATTTTTGGAAACTTTCTATTTTTGGAAATTTTCTATTTTTGAAAACTTTCTATTTTTGGTAACTTTCTATTTTTAGAAACTTTCTATTTTAGGAAACCTGCTATATTTAGAAAGTTATTTATTACACAACAAGCATTATAATGCATGAAATACAAGAAATACTTAATCAGAATAGACATAATATAAGATAAACACAGTATAAAGCTTAAAACAGTAAAACATGACATGAACGTATAAGATAAGCTAAGACATGATATAAAACCAGTTACGTATTCAGTAATCAGATACTTATACACGTATGTATTTATGTAGCATTAGTGATACTGAAGTAGGACTCTCTTCCGTTCGTCTTCTTCGTTCACTTGACATAAGGTACGGATTCCCGTACTTTCAGTATGGACATTCTTTCCTTATTAGGATTCCCCGTATGCAGCCAACTGTTTTCCCATAGTATAAGTTTATATGTTTGATTGCTTATGTTTAATTAGAATACCTAAAGCCATATACATGCATGACCAGTTTCACCTAGTTATGGAGGTACCATAACCATAACACTAGAGGCACTAGTGTTATGACTTCCCCACGGCGGAGTCATTGCTCGTAGCGTCCCTTCAGCTTTTGGTCATAATATTATATTTATCATGTGTGGCGTATAGGTGCATCCTAGTTACATGTTTTTCAGCAAATTACTCAGTGTGAATGTGGTGTGTGCCTTGCATCCTTCACAAGGAGCTGATCCCTCCTACCCAAAACCAGTATATTAAATTAGAGGCAGCCCCTCTAATTTGCATGATGAGGTCACCCCTCCAAGTATTCATGCACGGTGGATTTTCATGACCTATATTGGCTAATGGTAAAATATGTTAAATGGTTTTTACAAGATAAACATAAGGCTTTTCAAACTATAAAACCAGTTTTACTAAGACTTAACCGGGTTATTCGGGACTTAGTTTCTTCCGCTGTTATATGCTTATATGCTTATATTATTGTCACACCCCACCATGGCGGAATATGGGGCGCGACGTATGGATATCATCACAACAATAGCGTGTCCATAGAGAGAACTATATGAATTAGAAATGTCATAAAAGGTGACACAAATGTCATGACAATATCTCATCAATGCAGGAGTCTAGGTAAGTAGGTAACAGTCCTACCTCTTACCCAAGACAAACAAATAACACAAACAAATCAACATATAGGTTCATAGTATCACTTATTGAAACACACAGAAAAATAAACTAAGAAGGAACGGGGATCTGCTTCTAAATGCATTCCTACGCGACTCCAATCCTAGCCACATATGTTCTCATGCTTAACCACTTTATCACCTGAAAGAGACACTAAAACACGTCAACATAATGTTGGTGAGAGTCATAGGTTTAGACTCCAACCGAAAATAGATTATAATAAGTTGTGAATAACCATAAACCACTAAACATATGGACAATGTGCTACAAGTATGCATTAACAACTAACATTCAAGATCAATCATTCCAAACCAAATCCAAGGCTCCCAGCCTTACCAAACACCATGGTACCATAGGCGCCCATACACCTATGTACCAACCCCAAGGCCCCGCCTTGTCATTATCCATTGGTCCCATAGATGCTCACACATCTATGTACCTCCCCAAGGCCCCGCCTTATCAACATCCCCTTGGTACCAAGTCAAACCACAATAACTGAGACGGTACGTGTCCCCCGATCCAAATCATAAACACAATCAAGAATCACATAGCAGTTAATCACATAAGTGCACACACAAGTCCATCACAAACCATAAAAAAATTCACAACATTAGTTACAAAACCATAAAGTGTCTCTTCCATCCCATCTGGAAATCAAATCCTAAAAAGACATGGGACTATGAAACTCACCTGATTGAGCTTCTCCAAAAAACCGTGCACTAGCAAAAAGCTAACAAACAAAAGCACACAATCAAAACATGAACCAAACACTAAGATGGCTCATCAACCCATGATGGGCATCTAACCTTCTCCCATATATATACCTCATTTATATGCTCTAAGCATCTCATTACACCCCTCTATAAAGCCCTTAACTTAGTTTAGTTCATAACCCGCCTCGTTAACATTTTACCCAAAACAATCCCGGTTTTTAGGTCTCCAAACTATAAGCCAAACGCCCACCTAAACATACCCATGATCTCTGTAAAGGAAAACCTATTCCCTTACATATGTTAGCTAACTCCTCCCTTTTTCCCCAACCTTAAAGCTACTGTTAAGGCCCCGATATATATATATATATATATATATATATATATATATATATATATATATATATATATATATATATATATATATATATATATATATATATATATATATATATATATATATATATATATATATATATATATATATATATATATATATATATATATATATATATATATATATATATATATATATATATATATATATATATATATATATATATATATATATATATATATATATATATATATATATATATATATATATATATATATATATATGACTTAAAACCATCCCGAAAAATACTCCCGTGACTAAATACCTCTTCCGAGACCCCTAAATGCAAAGCCCTAAACCGTAAAAATACGATTTTCTATAATACATATACGTATGCGTAAAACCACTAAATAACACCATCTCATTTCATAGTCACTACCATGTGAGCTCATGAACATGAAAACATCATACATCGTTTCACTCACAAGGTACACCATACCCGAAACGATATCCAAACCACAATCTATACACACCAATTAGCACATAAACACGTAAAGATATGTAACTTGCACAAAATAAAACTAAGTGACAAACCTCAAAACCGCGGTTGTCACATCACTCCCTCCTAATAGAAATCTCATCCCGAGATTTACTCCTTAGGATCAAACACACAACCAACAAATCACATGAGGATACTTGTTCTAAATGAACTCTTCTCATTTCTATGTGTACTTTAGTTCAAGTCTCAAATTACCACATATACTAACTACCAATATTTAAATTCATACCCAAACTCTTGACCTCACAGCCAATTAATCTCACTAATGACTCTTTGATAAAACAAAGACTCTTATTAACACAAATCCCGAATAACCGTACATGCAAATATGCATTCTCAAACAACATTTACCAATCTCAATACATGAAATATATCATGTATACCACTCATTTTCCCCAGGTAATTCTATACTCATAAGCTACTGGTCCGATCTTTCCAAGGATCATAAATGGACCTACACAACTCTACATCAACTTTTCCATTTTACCAAAACATACCACCCGTTACTATCGATGAAACTTCCTACATAACTTTGTCACTAAACTCTAGTGGTTTCCTCCTTTTCTACATAGCATCTCTTGTTTTCTCTCATCCTTTCCACAAACACCTTTTCCACATTAGTAGTCTCTTTAACCAATTTTAGTCCACCTTAAGGAAAACTCACCCTATCCTTCCATATAGTGCCTCAAATGGCATTCATCGACTTCTAGTATGATAACCATCATTATATTAAAACTCAGACATCGCTAACAAGTTTCCCACCTCCCTCTAAATCAGTCACCCAAGCTCTCAACACGACTCCTATACTTGTAGCAATTTCTCACCTCGTCCATCCTTTTCCCATTAGCTTGATATACTCGTATCCAATCATGTTCATCAACTCCCTTTAGTCCGTACCCCCAAACTTCTTAAAAATTCCAATTTCCTTACACAAGTGACCTATGACGGTATTTCACATATTCATTAGTTCATCATAACAAGGCTCTTTCAATCCAAATCAACTTATGATCTATACATATCACCAGAAGGATGGTTATCTCAGTTGGTCTATCGACTGCCATCCAAACCCATGCTACAACTGCTTCTAGTAAATTTGGATAGCTCATTAGTAGCACTTATACACATCTTTCTCACTTTTCTCCATGAATTTTTTTAATGATCCTTTATACTCAACTTACCCTTGAACATATTTAACTCTTTCTAAGACAATTAGCTACATTTCTTCCTTTATACCTACACAACGTCTTACATTCAAGGTCATAGTGCTCCTCGCCTCGTCTTAGTTAGACCAAGCCCTTCGTCTCTCATGACACATCACAATTATAACGCCTCATCCATGCGATTATCGATACTAAGCCTTCCAATCAAACTGTATAGGTCAGTGCCATCCCCTTTTCCACACTACAACAATATTAGCCTGCTTTGTGCTTTATTATACTCATTAGGCTCTACCAAAGTTTTACTTCGGTTCCTATCTCGACCTATTTCATCCATGATTCGCATCTGTCCACACTTCCTTCTTCTTCCTCAGCTCATGGCATACATCACGATGTTATTCTTCCCTTCTTTCAAGTCATCTATACCTCAAAATTTTCCAAGTAGCTTCACTTGTTTTCTTCACGACCAGTTCTCCTACTCCCTCCTAATAAGGAAAGACTAGAGTTTTATGTGATCCCATGTGGATCACACTCTCCTCTTATACCCATATTAGTTTCCATTTGTCCAAACTAAGCCATATTTTAAATTCTTATTCAAATCTCCTACTTCTATTTTGATCTTGCACCTAACATAAGGTACTTTCAATCATCATCTTCTAGGAATACTTGGCTCTCTCCTTCCATGGTTCTCTTTAATTCCAACACTATCCAGTCCAACAGAAATTACATACTTCATTCATCAAATCTATGGAAATCGCTAGTGCATTGGATAATGCATAGCTATCTCTTCCAAAGATCTTTCATAACACCTTCACAAAACCGACTCTCTAATCACTTCTCCGTGAACTTATTCAGCTCAGATTCACTACTCATCCCTCGATATTGATTGCCACAAAATTATATCCGCGTATTTACTTGACTCCCCTTGTTACTTCCACGAGTTCTTAATCTCCCATGTTATGTATTCACTTCATCACGATCCACTGGTTCAGCTCTTTGTAGCTCCACCCCGGTACTAGATCTGTCTTCCTTCGTCACGAACCATACGGAGATTCCCTTCATAGTGCTTGTCACCTTTCCAGTCCTAGCAAAATCTGTGACTCCTTCCAAATCTCTTGCTTCCTTTAACAGCCCGCACTTAGTCCTTTCAGCTCCTTGCTTCACGATGTAGCTCTTCACGCTCCCCTTCTCGTCTCTATGATGTTACCTAGGAACTTCACACTACCCAATAGCTTCTAACTTCAACTCATCTACCACAATATTTATAAAGGTACTTCAACCCCTCAATGGCTCACTCTTCCTTACTTGTTGTAATCACACTTAATCAGCCTCCTACCAATCATTCTTTCACATCCATGTTTTCCTTCACGTGTCTACCACTACCTTGCCTCCATAACTATACTAATTCCCTTGTGTGTTATTTGCCCAATCTTTAGTAGAAAATTTCTACTCTACCCTCACATCCGCTGGTACTTTCATCAATCTCCTAATGGTACTTCAACCAACTTCTCATAGCATGACATCTCGTTCTCACGACCACTCAACTAACTTTACTTACTCCCTTATTCCCGTAACCAATCTAAGTTTCAAAACTCCACAAATCTTAATCATTCCTTCAACACAACCTTTAAACCAAAATACATCTCTCTATTCTAATATCTAACCATAAGTAATACTACCAAACTCTATCCTCTCATCCTAACGTTTCCACAACCGCATAACTAAATCAACCATGCCCTGTACCAAAAGAATTTCCAAACGACCGCGTCCCAAAAAAAATATAGGGTAAACCCAAAGATCAACCATAATTAACCCAAGCCAAAACAACTGAAAACGAAACAATGTAATCCGAAAGATCAATGGAGTGTGCCAACAACGAAAAATTTAGACTCGTCACGATTAATATTACCAAATTTCGATACCTTAGAAAATTTTAAACTTTCTCCCCAGTTAGTTACTTCTCATAAGAACCAAACTCCCATACTACTAAAATCAATCATACTCATTTTTACCATAAACTCATCCTTTATCTTCATCATTTTATCAAGATATCAACTAGTTAGTATACTACAATCTTATTCTAACCATTATCTCGCTTACCCATATTAAATTTATTTCACTTGTTATTATGAAATCAATACATGTTTATAAAATACAATGTGTTTTTTTTATTCTATATTATTATTATTTTATATAATCCATTTAGGCTGGTTATAACTAAATTACTACACGTTTACAAGGTGTGGTGTTATTATTATCATTACTATAATAAAATCTGCCTTTTTATTCTTTCCGTCCTAGTTAAATACTTCTAAAATTTTAACTCCACTTAAGAAAATTATTGTAAAATTTCTTTACCCCTTTAAAATGTATGATCACATGTTACACATAAAACTAATCCAATTATTTTCAAGACAATTTTTTTATTAGCTTACTACCACAAACTTAAAAAAATATGTAAGCCACGATATCATACCATACACCTACAAATTATTTTCAAAATCGTTTTCCTATAATTAGCCATACTTATTTGCAAGAAAATTTAGTAGTCCTCATTAATTAAAATACATACCCGAATGTAAACACACTTCAAAAAGACTCAAAACGTCGTTGGAACTCCATCAAACTCCAACACCATAAAACACGAACAACACTAGGTACGTTCAAGTTATAGTAACTACTGAACGGCCATATATCATAACTTAACACATACTAGTATATATACATCTGCATATATATGCCTATTAAATCACCCAAAACATACTCGCTACCATACATGCCAGATCAATCAATCGCGTCATAAACTCGTTTTTCCATACGAGTAATCACCATCTTACCACAAGGCATAAAACCCATCACTAAAACCAGTCCATATCGTGTGACCCCATAATCACACAACATGAGTATAACCCAAAACATATAACACACTCAAAAATAGCCATATGGTAGACAACCGTTACATAAACCCACATATTATACATATACCCAAAAATCCACATCTCATCATATACAAGCATGTACTAACCCTCTTTCATGCAATCATACTTGAGAACCCATTGAAGTTGTGGTACTTGTATAACTATGTTGGCCACCATACTTATACAATTACCCTTTCCTCAATGCACTCCCTCCTATGATGACACTTATAAGAATCAATACAACATATAACACATAAATCCATCTACTCACATAAGCTCATAACCACATAAACAATAAGGTCCAAAACTCTATCTATTAAAATAATATAGTAAACTATTGGAATACATAAATCCATAGTCTAGCTAAAACAGCATAGACAAACTCCAACACAACATCATAACCAGTTATAAGTCATGTCGCCCATACGAGTGGAAACAACTTAAAATCCTTCCTATCCACCTACTCCTAGTAACTCGAATCACCACATGATTCTTAGGGAACATGACTTAAACATCAAAAGAAAAGTACTATACATTAGGTACACCAAATAACTTACTATGGTGAAAGTAATTTATATATCAAAAGCAAAACAAAAATTAACAGGTGACTAAGTATGGGCAACTATAGTTCAACTCATACTAGTCAAAATTTACAAAAAAATAAAATTTAGGAAAATACAATCAAGACAACACGTAATCATATGACGCCTATATGCAGGGATCCTTAAGCTATAGACTAGGTTAGGCAACCTAATTCTCTATAACCATTGGCTCTGATACCATTCTGTCACACCCCACCATGGCGGAATATGGGGCGCGACGTATGGATATCATCACAACAATAGCGTGTCCATAGAGAGAACTATATGAATTAGAAATGTCATAAAAGGTGACACAAATGTCATGATAATATCTCATCAATGCAGGAGTCTAGGTAAGTAGGTAACAGTCCTACCTCTTACCCAAGACAAACAAATAACACAAACAAATCAACATATAGGTTCATAGTATCACTTATTGAAACAAACAGAAAAATAAACTAAGAAGGAACGGGGATCTCCTTCTAAATGCATTCCTACGCGACTCCAATCCTAGCCACATATGTTCTCACGCTTAACCACTTTATCACCTGAAAGAGACACTAAAACACGTCAACATAATGTTGGTGAGAGTCATAGGTTTAGACTCTCACCGAAAATAGATTATAATAAGCTGTGAACAACCATAAACCACTAAACATATGGACAATGTGCTACAAGTATGCATTAACAACTAACATTCAAGATCAATCATTCCAAACCAAATCCAAGGCTCCCAGCCTTACCAAACACCATGGTACCATAGGCGCCCATACACCTATGTACCAATCCCAAGGCCCCGCCTTGTCATTATCCATTGGTCCCATAGATGCTCACACATCTATGTACCTCCCCAAGGCCCCGCCTTATCAACATCCCCTTGGTACCAAGTCAAACCATAATAACTGAGACGGTACGTGTCCCCCGATCCAAATCATAAACACAATCAAGAATCACATAGCAGTTAATCACATAAGTGCACACACAAGTCCATCACGAACCATAAAAACATTCACAGCATTAGTTACAAAACCATACAGTGTCTCTTCCATCCCATCTGAAAATCAAATCATAAAAAGACATGGGACTATGAAACTCACCTGATTGAGCTTCTCCAAAAGTCCGTGCACTAGCAAAAAACTAACAAACAAAAGCACACAATCAAAACATGAACCAAACACTAAGATGGCTCATTAACCCATGATGGACATCTAACGTTCTCCCATATATATACCTCATTTATATGCTCTAAGCATCTCATTACACCCCTCTATAAAGCTCTTAACTTAGTTTACTTCATAACCCGTCTCGTTAACATTTTACCCAAAACAGTCCCGGTTTTTAGGTCTCCAAACTATAAGCCAAACGGCCACCTAAACATACCCATGATCTCTGTAAAGGAAAACCTATGCCCTTAAATATGTTAGATAACTCCTCCCTTTTACCCAACCTTAAAGCTACTGTTAAGGCCCCGATATATATATATATATATATATATATATATATATATATATATATATATATATATATATATATATATATATATATATATATATATATATATATATACTTCTGCCTATCCGCATTTTACCGATTTTGAACATACAAAAAATTTGTTATGATTAGGGGATCTTACCCTAACCCATTTGCTTAGCCACCCTTCAGGTCTCTTATTTAATATATAAAATATCACCCATGCTCATTAGAGAGCTCAATTGTACTCCTAAGTACCTCAATCACCTTAAAACATTAAATTAAACCCGACTGATTTCAAAACTGTTTTGACCTACGACTGATGTAACCTGTTTTTGACCCACTTCCCGACCTCCAATTTAGTTCTAGTTTCTTGAATTTGAAAGCCAACTCAATTACCTTTCCATGGATGCTTGGATCACAAAATAAGGGTTTGTGGAACTCTAGATATGATCAAAACAATGACACAAAAATTCTGCCCATTTTTTAAAAAACGAATTTAACATAATTAACCAAATTAATTACCCTCATCATGTTTAATCATTAACCCTAATTATTATAATCATGTCTATATCATTGTGATAATATTAAATTACAGATTTTCTAATAAACACTAACCTAGATCCATCATATAATGATTAAGAATGAATTAAAAAAAATTTAATTAAAAAGGGTATTAAAGATTTTACCTTAGAATTTTTGAAAGAAGAAAAATTAATGAAGAACCCTAAAACCACCATTGATTCCGACTTGAAGGTGATCTCCGGGGGTTTTATGAAGTGTTTTTATTAATAAAAACATTATATACTTATTCCTAACAAGTCCTAACCCAAGTACACAAGCCCACTTACCTTTTTTTTCCTTCCGTTTGTTTTAATTGTATACAACCGACCCCTAGCCCATAAATTTCGTTTTTTATTTAAATTATTAATAATTGTAATAATAATATTACCTTAATTTTCCTTAATTTATTTCAGCTTCTAAAGCCACCAAAACCTCAAAACCGTAAAACTAGTCAAATTTACGCGTATACCGTAAAAGACGTAAAAATATATAGTTTTATAAAAACTCTTGAAATATGAAATAAACTAATTAACCAAGTCCTAAATGACTTAAAACCATCCCGAAAAATACTCCCGTGACTAAATACCTCTTCCGAGACCCCTAAATGCAAAGCCCTAAACCGTAAAAATACGATTTTCTATAGTACATATACGTATACGTAAAACCACTAAATAACACCATCTCATTTCATAGTCACTACCATGTGAGCTCATGAACATGAAAACATCATACATCGTTTCACTCACAAGGTACAGCGTACCCGAAACGATATCCAAACCACAATCTATACACACCAATTAGCACATAAACACGTAAAGACACGTAACTTGCACAAAATAAAACTAAGTGACAAACCTCAAAACCGCGGTTGTCACAATTATTCATGCTTTATTGTACATCCGTGCACTGGCCGTATTGCTCAGTCGTTTTCCTTTTCATGTTCCCAAAACGACAGGTACTCAGGGACGCTCGTAGACTTTAAGCGTACGTGCATATGGACTGGAAGCTTTCTAGCCTTTCTTTACTTTATGCATTATCTATACTTTGATACTCTTTCCATGGACATCGTTTAGTCCTTTCATTTACAGTACTTATGTTTGTGTGTGATGAGCTTTACTTTGGGCCTACCGATGTTTGATTCCAGTATTTCCTTTTTATGGTCATGTAATGTTTTAGACATTTATCCTTGTATGCTTTGATGACACGCCATAATTACGCGTGACATTCCATTTATCAAAATGGGGCGTTACAATTATGGTATCAGAGCCAATGCTTTGACCTGTAGGCTCTCAAAACATGACCCGTGATTAGTGGGTAGTCACTATGGTCTTCCTAGAACTGACAGTCGTTTTTCATGCATTCATAATTTTTATGCATACATATATATGTCATTGTCGCAGGTTTATGACTAAGTAATGGTTGGTACAGGACCGGCCCTATTTAGTCGCATGTGTTTTACCGAAAATTTTAAATTTGGGACCGACCCATAGGCGTCTGATAGGTGTGAAAACACCCATCCTTTTACCACTTAATTCTGGCTAAAACGAGACCAAAACACGTATTTAATATCATTTGTTTGGATTTATGCGTGGTTTTTGTGTTTATTGTGTTTTCAGAGTCAACTGGATGAATATTGAAGAAAACATGGGATTGCACGGGTTTTATCGAGGAAAAAGACTCAAGACGAAGTCTATGGTCCAAGAGATGCAAAAGATTTGAAGTCATTGTGCCTATTTGAAGATTTATCGAAGAATAGAGCCAAAGATGGAAGATTCATATATGTCGAAGAACTCAAGTCTATTAAACAAAAGATTATAAGACGAGTTGGAATTATTCACCGACACTTCTCAAAATCCAAATTCGGAAACGTTTATTTAAAGAAACGTGAAGACTAAAGAAGAAAGAAGAAAAGAAGCCCAAACCAAAGCCCATTCACAAGCCCACCATCACACGCCTATAAATAGGACTTTACTTCACAAAATTTAGCTAGTTAGTCTTTTAGGTAGTTTTTAGTTTTTCATTCTCTCTAGTTTTAGAGAGAGAAAGTTCTCAACTTTCTCTCACTAGTTTTCATCTTTTTCTCTTTCAAAATCAAACCTTTGTATTGTTTTTCATTAATCAAGTTTAGTTTCAAGCTTTTAATCTTTAATCTTATTCTACCTTTCTTTTATTTTGATTCACTTTTGGTACGAATTACTTATGATCCGTGTTGTTCATCTATGTTTTCGTGCTTAAAAAGTTAATCTTTTTATGTTTCCTTAAGTTTCTATACAAATAAGCTTTAAGATCTTTGTGCTTATTGTCTTATTTGTTAGTTTAGCTTATTTACTTTTTAATGTTTTCATAAAAAGTTCATCTTTTATTTATTTGATTTATGAGTTTGCTTATTTAAAGTTAGAAAAGTTGTTTTTAGTACTTATTTGATCAGCTTAATATTGGATTCGAGCTAGCTTTGGTAATAAGCTTAATTCCATAGCTTATTGGTCTAGCTTAATTTTCGGATCACATTGGCATCGGAAAGGGTTATAAACCCCTTTCCGATTGGGTCATTCCGACCAGAGCTCCAGCACCCTATTCCGATCGCAGTGATCGGAAAAGGGTTTTCGTATTCCGATTGTAGCTTATTTTGGTGGATTCCGATTGATGTTGCTTTAAGATATTCCGATTGGCATGTTCTCTGTATTCCGATTAGTACTCATTTGAATATTCCGATTACTTAGTTTTTAGTTATCCCGATTTGACTCAATTTTTAAGCATTCCGATTGCACCTCTTGTCCTTTATTCCGATCACCATCGTTGCCTACATTCCGATCACTCCTTTTTGTATTATTCCGATTTGATGAGTTCATGTTTTTTTACAAAGTTTTCAAGTGTTAGTTTTATTAAGTGTTCAAGTATTTTTCGTATTTGGCCTTTAAGTTTTCAAGCATTTATTTTTGAACTCGTCTATTTAGTTTAATCTTTCAAGTTTTAATTTCACTCTTCGACACTTACTTATTTGTCATTAGTTTAAAATAGATAAACAAACCAACACCTTTTTATTAACCAAGAACAAATCATTCCACTTAGAGCCGTGATCAATTCGAGAGGATACCGAGAACTAAATCCGAACCATAGCAAATCAGTGTATAAGCGTCCCCTCGCCATGTCTTTTATTTTGGGTGAACTGACCATAGGCGTTCACTCTCGAGCATACAAAAGTTTTCATAAAACTACATCATGCATTCATATACAAATTTTCTTGCGTAAATTTTTTCTCTTGATTTATTGGTATAAATTTTTTTCATGTATATATATATATATATTTTATGTTTTGATCTGTTTAATCATATGTTTTATGTTATACTGTCAGATGGTTCTCATACACGAGCAAGAACAACTCAATGCAGCAATCCAAGCTGCAATGCAAGCTTTGCTTCCTCAATTGAGGAATGACATCAGCGCTGAGGTTCAGGCTGCCAACAATCAGCAGCAAAACCAAGCACCTCCTCCTCCTCCTCCTCCGGTGACATTGGAAATATGGCTGGAGAGATTCAACAAGCTCCGTCCTCGAGCTTTCGAGAGAACAGATAGCTCCAGTGAAGCTGAAAGCTGGTTGGCTTACATCGAGAAGATCTTCGATGCTATGGGTTGTGACCCCGTGTTCAAGGCGAAGTTGGCATGTTACCGGTTCGAAGGTGATGTGTTAAATTGGTGGTTAGCATTGAAGTAGTCTGAGGGAGGTGATCACTGGGTGGCTGGTTTGACATGGGCTTAGTTCAGAGATAGGGTGATGGAGCAGTTCTTTCCCAAGGCTGAGCAAGACAAGCTTAAGAGGGAGTACCATGGGATCCGACAGAGAGCTGGGGAGAATAGCAACTAGTTCATGCAACGCTTTCTTCGCTTAGCTGGTTTCCTTGGTGCAGCGGCAGGTACTCCTGAAGAGCAGGCACACTACTTTAGGTGGGCTCTTTGCACATCGGTCGCAAAAAACTTGGTGTGTGCTACGTTCAACACAGTAGCACAAGTGGCCGATGCGGCACGTAAGCTGGAGATGCTGCATGAGAGAGATGAGTTCGGGGAAGCTGAGAAACCCGACAAGAGGTAAAAAAATCCGTATTCAAGCGGTGACCAATCCATATTCTTTCTATATATGTCAATTATTCATCTCTTAAATTGTATCTTCCATGCAGAAAAATAGGGACCGGTCTCAGCCGGCTACTCAGCAGCAGCCTAATCAGCCCAAGGGAAACGGTCAGACTAACGATCGTTCTGCTACGGATAGGCGTGGCGGTAATGATATTTACCGTAACAACGCTGGACACTCCAACGGAAGCAGGTCCTAATACTTACGCATTCTTCTTATGATTTCATGTTATAACTCATAATTCTAACACTTTAGAAAATATTCTACCAGGAACCATGGAAACGGTAGGGACCAGAACCAGAGAGGTTCACAACCTAACCGTCCAGCTATCACTGGTATTAAATCTTATGATTATTCGCATTGTCCTTTGTACCCTATTCTCATGTCTCATGTAAAATGTTTTATCAGGTCCTCAGCCAGCCAGAGCACCTGCTGGAGGATGTACTCATCCTCTTTGCTCTACTTGCCATCGTATGCACCCAGGGCCATGTCGTCATGACACTGACGCATGCTTCAAGTGTGGTCTTCCTGGCCATCGCATGAAGGACTGTCGTAAGGGCAAAATGGAGGGCACATCAGGACATGCTGATACCAAGCCGTCTCCTACCACTGGACGCGTCTACACGACATCTCGAGATAAGGCCAACAAGTCTATAGGTACCATCACTGGAATCTTGTATATGTATGGTCAGGCTACGTGTGTTCTATTTGATACGGGTGCTACTCACTCGGTCATTTCTACTGCTTATGCCAAGAACATTAGGATGTTCCCCATGCCACTAGATAATATACTGAGTATTTCCACGCCTTTGAGAGACTCTGTACGCATAACCCATGTATACAAGAGTCTTCCCTTAGAATTTGACGATAAGGTTCGTCCTATTGACGCACTTTCGCTGGACATGAATGACTTTGACATGATCTTGGGCATGGATTGGCTATCCAAGCATCATGCTACCATAGACTGCCATTCATATCGAGTCATCTTCGGTGATGTTAATGCACCAGAGTACATCACAATGGGTTCGTACCCGGAAGGTCTGTACAAATCATATCTACCCTGCAAGCACGTGCACTACTGTCACATGGCTGCGAGGGTTATCTAGCTACGGTTCACGACATGGATGCTGAATCTCCATCAATTCAGGATCAACCAATAGTGTCAGAATTCCAAGATGTATTTCCAGAAGAACTTCCGGGCATACCACCTGCACGAGAAGTGGAATTCAATATCGAGCTTATCCCAGGAGTGAACCGATTTCCAAAGCTCCTTATCGCATGGCTCCCATAGAGTTAAAGGAGCTGAAGGATCAACTGCAAGAACTTCTAGAACGAGGTTTCATTCGACCGAGCGCATCTCCATGGGGCACACCAGTCTTATTTATTAAGAAGAAGGACGACAGTATGCGTCTTTGCATAGGCTATCGCGAGCTCAACAAAATTACTATCAGGAATAGGTATCCACTACCACGCATAGACGATCTGTTTGACCAACTCCAAGGGGCCAGACACTTCTCCAAGATTGATCTTAGGTCAGGCTATCATCAACTACGGGTTAAGGAGCAGGACATCGCCAAGACTGCTTTTCGTACCCGCTATGGCTACTACGAATTTGTAGTCATGCCATTCGGCCTGACCAATGCTCCAGCAGTGTTCATGGATTTGATGAACATAATCTTCCATGAATTTCTGGACAAGTTCGTCATTGTCTTCATCGATGACATCCTGATTTTCTCAAAGTCCAAGGAGGAACACGAAGACCATCTTCGTACAGTACTACAGATTCTTTGCAAGAAGCAGCTGTATGCTAACTTCTCCAAGTGTGAATTCTGGCTAGACAAAGTGGCATTCTTAGGTCACATTGTATCAGCAGAAGGAATCACTATGGATCCAGCGAAGTTTGAGGCTATTACTAAGTGGCCGAGGCCGACATCAGCGACTGAAGTCCGTAGTTTCTTAGGCTTAGCTGGCTATTACCGTAGGTTCGTGGAGAACTTTTCCCGCTTAGCACTACCATTGACCAAACTGATGCGGAAAGGGGAGAAATTCGTCTGGACTGAAGAACGATAGAAGAGCTTTGAAGACCTGAAGCAGAAGTTAGTATCTGCACCTATTCTTACCCTCCCATCTGGTACGGGTGGATTTCAAATCTACAGTGATGCATTGGGGAAGGGACTTGGCTGTGTTCTCATGCAATATGGGAAAGTGATCGCGTACGCTTCACGGCAGCTTAAGCCTTATGAAGAAAATTACCCTACGCATGACTTGGAACTTGCTGCAGTCGTGTTTGCATTGAAGATATGGAGGCACTACTTATATGGAGAATCATGTGACATTTTCACGGACCACAAGAGCTTGAAGTATATCTTCACTCAGTGTGAATTAAACATGAGGCAGAGGAGATGGTTAGAGATGTTGAAGGATTATGACATTAATCTACAGTATCATCCCGGAAAGGCGAATGTAGTAGCAGATGCACTTAGCAGGAAGTCCGGAATGATCAACGGCATTAAAATTGAGGAGGAAATCATAAGAGACTTGGAGCGACTAGACATCGAGATCATGGTACGTGGACAACACGGTTACTGGGCTAATCTTAGAGTAGAACCCGAGTTACTCTCTAAGATCAAGGAAGCTCAGAAAGATGATGGAGAAATCTGGGCGATAGTTCAGAATTTGGAGAAGCAGACGGAATTCAGAGTAGATGCAGATGGTATCGTATGGCAGGGCACGAGACTTTGTGTTCCTGATGATCAAGAACTCCGGGAAGCCTTGTTAGCTGAAGCTCATAGCTCCCCATTCTCTATACATCCTGGTTCGACTAAGATGTACCATGACATCAAGCAGTACTTTTGGTGGAGTGGTATGAAACAGGATGTGGCCACTTACGTCTCCAAATGTCTTACCTGCCAACAGGTTAAGATCGAGCATCAACGATCTGGCGGTCTCCTTCAACCGTTAGATATCCCAGAGTGGAAGTGGGACAAAATCACCATGGATTTTGTTACTGGTCTTCCACCAACCAAGAGGAAGCACGATGCAATTTGGGTTATCGTAGATCGACTTACCAAATAAGCTCATTTCTTACCGATCCGCAAGGAAGATTCGGTTAGTAAACTCGCCGATACGTATAGAATAGAGATCATGAGACTCCACGGTGCTCCATCCAGCATCGTCTCAGACAGAGATCCTCGATTCACCTCGCGATTTTGGAAGAGTCTGCAGAAAGCTTGGGGTACACAACTTAAGCTTAGCACGACTTTTCATCCTCAAACAGACGGGCAGTCGGAGCAAACGATTCAGACATTGGAAGACATGTTGAGGTCATGTGCGTTGGAATGGACGGGTGATTGGGACGATTATATTTGTTTGGTGGAGTTTGCATACAACAACAGTTGGCACGCAAGTATCAAGTGTGCTGCTTTCGAGATGTTGTATGGCAGAAAGTGTCGCGCCCCAATCTGCTGGGATCAGGTTGGCGAGCGAACACTTGAAGGACCAGAGATCATAGAGATGACTAATGAGAGGGTCACAGTAGCTAAGCAGAAACTTCAGGAAGCACGGTTACGTCAGAAGAGCTACGCCGATAAGCATCGTAGGGACATACATTTTAACGTAGGAGATCACGTCTTTCTTAAGGTTTCGCCGGCACGTGGTGTTAGACGCTTCGGGATTAAAGGGAAGCTCAGTCCTCGTTTTATCGGACCGTTTGATATCATTGAACGAGTCGGTGAAGTATCTTACCGGTTAGCGTTACCTCCACAGCTTTCACATGTACACAATGTGTTTCATGTGTCCTTACTAAGAGGGTACCAGTATCATCCCCTTCACATGGTTGAGTATCCACTGGAACAGATACGTGAAGATCTCACTTTCATAGAAGAACCCCACCGAACGAGTTCTTGACAGACAAGAACGAGTCATGAGAAGGAAGATGATTCCATTCGTCAAAATCCTTTGGAGGGATCATACCGAGCGGGAAGCCACTTGGGAAACAGAGGAGTCTATCCGGCTTCTTACCCTCATTTCATATTTTGAATTCGGGTATGTTCTTCTTTTCCAGTTTACTTTATCTATAATTCGGGCACGAATTATTCTTTTTAGGGGGGAAGAGTTGTAAAACCCGCATGCTTTTACCATGAATAGTACCCTTTAGATCGTACGTAAAAGATTAGAACTTTCCTTTTATATGATGTTTACGTTCACGTATAAGAATTTTAAGTATTACGTACGTGTTAGAACACGATAAGTATTTATTACGTATGAACACACGATAATTATTCAAATAATAATAATAATCATGAACATGCGATCATGAAATCATGAACGTAAATTAATCACGAGAGAATATTAATTACGTATATATATTTATTACGAACACGAATAAATATATTAAGTCACGATCAATAATTAATTAGAACACATAAAACACGAACACGATAAAACATGAATACACACTATAATATTTAGACTCAAGAAAGGTACGGGTTACCCCATGTGGGGCCCCCTACCCGTGGCTACACCAAGAAAATGGGCCAAGCCCATTTTAATTTTTACTAAAACAAGGGAATTAGGAAAATCTTGTGTCATTTATCACAAAATCAAGAAATAACAAAAACCCTAATTCTTTTCTTGCTCCTCTTTTGGCCGCCGGGTTTGATCACCAAAAAGGGATGTTCGGTTGATTTTTGATCTTGGAAATTGTGCAAGCATTCGTGTGTGTTCATCCTTAATTGATCCACGTATTCGGTATACCTTTTTAACCCTTTTCTTTTATGTTTTGATTTAATAAATCACATAAAATCATGATGTTTTTAAAAACTAATTAAAAACAATGATGTAAACATGTTAAGGATCATGGGTAAATCAAAACAAGGGTTTTGGGGGTGTTGTGTTTGTAGCCGACGCCTAACCGAGCCCCAAAGGGGGTCTCGGCTTGGCTTATTAACCACCACCGAGACCATATGGTCTCGGTATGGTGGTGGTGGTCCCACGGCAGCAACAAACAAAGGGAACCCCGACCTTGGTTCGGGGTATGGTGTTGATTACGGGTCCGGTTCATGGTTTCTAGTCATGGGTCCGGTTCATAGATTATTTTTAAGGTTTATGATTTTACTAGTTATGTGTTAAAAATTAAACTAATAAAACATGACATGATTAATTTAATTAACATGACTTAGGTTATAAATTTAATTATTAGATCATGAATTTTAACCTAAGTATTTATATTTTACTAGACTTTATAATTAATTAATTATTAAAAACCATGACTATAATTAATTAATTAACATGACTTAGGTTATATTATTAATAACTAATAATACATGTTTTAACCTAAGTATTTTACCTTATTTAATTAAAATCATGATATATTTAATTAAATACTTTTAACCTATAGTTTATTTAATTTACATGTAATAATTAATAAACTATACTTTATAACAACATGACTTAGAATAATAATCAGAAAACACTTAAGCTTATAAAATTAGCTTATTTAACCAACTTATATCTAATTATGGAAACTTTCTATTTTTAGAAACTTATTTAATTAAGGCAGCTAATATATTTATGGAAACTTTCTATTTTTAGAAACTTATCTATTTTAAGCAGTAATTCTATTTTTGGAAACTTTCTATTTTTGGAAACTTTCTATTTTTGGTAACTTTCTATTTTTGGAAACTTTCTATTTTAGGAAACCTGCTAGTTTTAGAAATTTACTTATTATTACACAACAAGCATTATAATGCATGAAATACAAGAAATACTTAATCAGAATAGACGGAATATAAGATAAACACAGTATAAAGCTTAAAACAGTAAAACATGACATGAACGTATAAAATAAGCTAAGACATGATATAAAACCAGTTACATATTCAGTAATCAGATACTTATACACGTATGTATTTATGTAGCATTAGTGATACCGAAGTAGGACTCTCTTCCGTTCGTCTTCTTCGTTCACTGGACATAAGGTACGGATTCCCGTCCTTTCAGTATGGACATTCTTTCCTTATTAGGATTCCCCGTATGCAGCCAACTGTTTTCCCATAGTATAAGTTTATATGTTTGATTGCTTATATTTAATTAGAATACCTAAAGCCATATACATGCATGACCAGTTTCACCTAGTTATGGAGGTACCATAACCATAACACTAGAGGCACTGGTGTTATGACTTCCCCACGACGGAGTGATTGCTCGTGGCGTCCCTTCAGCTTTTGGCCATATTATTATATTTATCATGTGGGGGCGTATGGGTGCATCCTAGTTATATGTTTTTCAGCAGATTACTCAGTGTGAATGTGGTGTGTGCCTTGCATCCTTCACAAGGAGCTGATCCCTCCTACCCAAAACCAGTATATTAAATTAGAGGCAACCCCTCTAATTTGCATGATGAGGTCACCCCTCCAAGTATTCATGCACGGTGGATTTTCATGACCTATATTGGCTAATGGTAAAATATGTTAAACAGTTTTTACAAGATAAACATAAGGCTTTTCATACTATAAAACCAGTTTTACTACGACTTAACCGGGTTATTCGGGACTTAGTTTCTTCTGCTGTTATATGCTTATATTTTTCATGCTTTATTGTACATCCGTGCACTGAGCGTGTTGCTCAGCCGTTTTCCTTTTCATGTTCCCAAAACGGCAGGTACTCAGGGACGCTCGTAGACTTTAAGCGTACGTGCATATGGACTAGAAGCTTTCAAGCCTTTCTTTACTTTATGCATTATCTATACTTTGATACTCTTTCCATGGAAATTGTTTAGTCTTTTCATTTACAGTACTTATGTTTGTGTGTGATGAGTTTTACTTTTGGACTACCGATGTTTGATTCCGGTATTTCCTTTTTATGGTCATGTAATGTTTTAGACATTTATCCTTGTATGCTTTGATGACACGCCATAATTACGCGTGACATTCCATTTATCAAAATGGGGCGTTACAATCTGAATCAAAAGAGTTACCGTACAACTGAGGGAGTTGTCGGAGAAAGCTTTTATTCTACCGAGCTCGTCATTATGAAGAGCTATGGTATTATCATTCCATATATTCATTAATTACCGTGAACTGAATAAATTGACGATCAAAATTGATATCCATTACCCAAGATGAAAGATTTGTTCGATCATTTACAAGATTCTAGCGTATATTCAAAAATTTGATCTACGGCATGGTTATCATCAAATTCACGTCCGCAAAGAAGATTATCTATTCCAATCACTACATCCAGAACTCGTAATGAACATTATGAGTTTCATGTGATGTCGTTTGGATTCACCAATGCACATGTAGCATTTATAAATTTGGTGAATCACGTGTGTAGGCTATAATTTAATAAATTCATGCTTGTGATCATTAAGGACCATCTGTTTGTTTCTAAGAATAAGAAGGAGTTTGTAATCATTTGTAGACTGCCCTGAGTTGGCCGAGCAGTGAAAACATGTACCTTGAGTATTTATCATGTGATTTAAGGCTTGATCCCTTACATTCTTTGACCATGTGATTAATGGTAGTGGAATCTATGTTGACTCTCCAAAGATCGGAGCCATTAAGGCTTTGGGTTATACCGAAAAGGAAGTGTGAAGATGTTTTGACAGATATTTATCAAAGGATTATTAAGGAATTATTCCCTTATACCCAGATCATTTAACTAAACTCCCTTAGGAGTAGATGTTTGTGTATACCTTAAGACAATCGAGGAGGAATTGAGGAAACCATATAACCCATGACTTGGAATTTGGAACGGTAGTTTTTGCTCTTCAACAAAGAAAATTTTGACCAAAGTTTAAACAAAGATTTTTCCGAACATTTACGGATTTTGTTAATTATTTTCGATAAATCAACGAAGATCGTGTTAACTAAATTCAAATTTAGTTTGAACATTTTTCTATAAATGGACGAGTAAGAAATTAATTTTTTTTAATGTTTACATTTCATAAATTAAATATTTATTATTTAATTACTTGTAATATTTATCGACGTTCTAAACGTCGGACTGGGCAAAACTAATAAAGATAATAGTTGAGACGAAACTAAAACTTAGAAAATATGAAGAAAGAATTTCTGAGTGATTATGGTCATGATATTTATTTCATCAGGGAAGGTGAATGTAGCTGCTGACGCATTATGTAGAAAGGATAAAGAACCAACTAGGATGTGTTCCTTAGTAATTACCGTGTAGAATAATTTGCCCGAGCAATTTAGAAATAGCCGATGCTTGTAAGAAGGATAATATAGATGATGAAGGGTTTCACGGCTAATGAGAACCACTAGAGATGGGAGCCGATGGCGTTAAGTGTTTAAAAGGTCATTTGTGGTTGCCTAAATATGGAGGATTTCGAGATTTAGTCATGTTGGAATCTCATAAGTTTAAGTATTCTATTCATGCCATTTCTGATAAAATGTATCTTTATCTGAAGAAGTTGTACTGATGGCCAAATATGAAAGCCGGCATCGCCACATATGTTAGTAAATATCTAACTTTTGTGAAGGTCAAGGCTGAACACTAAAATCCATCAGGATTACTTCTATAGCTTATTATTCTTGTTTGGAAGTGGGATAGAATCACCATGGATTTTATCACAAATCTCCCAAGGTCATCATCTGGATTTGATTCGATTTGGGTCATCGTCTACAGACTGACCAAATCTGCTCATATCATTCCAGTTAATGATAAGCTCTCGATGGAGAAGTTGGCTCGTTTGTATTTAAAGAAATTGTGAAAGCATGGTGTGCCTGTATCGATCATCTCTATCAGGATCCTCGGTTCGCATCGAATTTCTGGAGATTCCTTCAGAGGTCATTGGGAATGAATCTTGATATGAGTACTGCTTACCACCCTAATCGGAGGGACAATGTGAAGGAACGATACAGACACTAGAAGGCTTGTTTTATGCTGGTATGATTGACCTTTGGTAATGAACATGATAAGCACTTTCCTTTGGATAGGTTATCACTGATAATTATCGCTTTAGGATTGAGACCGAACCTTGCGAGGATCTATATAAAGAAAAGTTTAAGAGCGTCTGTAGGTAGGAGTTGGGATGAAGATACTCGACCCGTGAGACCTGAAAGGATTGTGGAAATTAGGATCTAATTATTGACTGCCAGTAGTGGGCAGGAGGTTATGTGAATATGAAATGTAGATCTAGAAATGCAGGATGGGTAGCAAAGCTATGCTGAAAATTTTTCATCATGGAAAGATGGATGGATGATCTGAAAGATCGTGGGAAGCTAAGTCCCGGTTGTATGGGATCATTAAGATAATGTAAAGATTTGGTCCGAGAGGCATATAAGCTAGAGTACCCTAGGACTTCAAAGGCTGCATGAAATATGTTTCGTATATCGAACTTGATAAAATGTCTATCAAGTGAAAATCTGATTATTTCATAATGAAGTTTGGGTCAGCGAAAAGTTGCATTCATCGAAAACCCGTGGACATCATGGAAAGAGAAGGTAAGTCAACTTAAGCATGATCGCATTCCCATAGTTATGTTTGAAGAACTCGCATATTATAATGAAATACGCTTGAGAGAAAAGACCGAATGTGGAGGGAATGCCCACATGTCTTTGACTCTATAAGCAGCGAGTAGTAAGATGAATTGATCTTTGAGGACAAAGATCCTCTTTAGGGGGAACTGCTGTGACAATTTGTCAATTTGGGGTCGTTATTTTATTCTCAAGTATTATTTATAATCATTATTTTATTGTTTAATTATTAACTCACTCACTTTTGGGAAGAAAATAGGGTTTATATAACACCCCCAAATCATATGCGCAGCGGAACTACAACATTTGGGTGCTACATAGTTATCATCACACATAAGCTATATTAAACGACTCAAAGAGACGTAAAATTTTAAACATAAATATAACATTAATTAAAACATACAAGTCTACAGTTTTCCAAATTTAGGTCCCCACAGAATCTCAACCCCAAAAGATACATTTTGTTCACATGACAGAAAAATAAAAGAGTTTTAAGTTAAATAAGGGTGGAAAAACAAGTAGACCGCCAAGCCACACAACTCCCATCCTTTGCATGCTCCTTGCTACACATCATCGATTACCTGAAACACATGCTTAAATCGTCAACACAAAGGTTGAGCGAATCTATAGGTTTATCAAATCATAAGTTGAACATAAGTATTAAAACCAATCATGACCATTCAATAGCATTGTCGTATACACAATCTATTATTCAAGGATATTATATTTAGCAATAGCTAATAATTGTGTTTAATCTCGTGACACTAATCCGTTAACTCAATCACCCGCGTACATTTACTGACATGATTTAAGTGAAACCAGTGCCCCTTCTAAAAGCATTAGTTGTAATTATACCTTATTTCTTATCACAAGTTATCCGTCCGCAGAGGGTACTCAACGTACTAGCTCTCGTCTCGGATAGGGTCGTCAACCCCATAGTACTATCAATTGTATAAGCGGCTATCTCCAACCCACAGAAGGGCAAGACAATAGTTAATAGTTCACGAATTTAGGGACTTTTACAACTAGGTACTCAACACAATTCAAGGCAACATTCGGGTCCAACAATCATTCATGACTTATGTTCATTTTCATTTAAATAGCATGCATCCCCCTCGCGGGTAAAAACGTTTGAAATAGGTAAAGAGCGAGGCTATAGACTCACCTGGCGTAGTAGTAGTGGTTCTAGCGAAGACGTGATGAGAAATGTCACCAACGACGTGGATGCCCGGGAAAATCTAACACTTGACCTAAAATCAAGGTACGAAAACCAAATCAACACTCCGTGTACATTATTGTACTAAACACACACATATGCAAACACACTTAATGTTTATGAAAACTCACGCCAAAAATCCAACAAGTAGTTGTTACTAGACTTATGCCATTTATCTATGTTATTAAAGTTACTATCCATTTTACGATTTCGCCGATACTTATCAAAAGTATGGGCTGTTTGCTATGACTTAAGCACCTATATAAATTTCAAGAAAATTCACAAAAATACCTCATGACCTTTATAAAATCCATATTTAATCCCATGAAAAGTTTTCACTTCTATGACTCGTTACACATCACATTTCTAAACATACACTTTTAGGACTGATTTTGCACGTTGACCATGTTGGACTTGTTTGACCCATTTAAAATACACCATTGACCAATCCAAAACCTAAGTCTAAAAATAGACTCACAAATGCAGGTTTGAAATCAAAAATTAATTTTCAATCATTTACCAAACTCTATCTATGGTCCCCGGGATTTGACCCAAAACCAAACATAATTTCGGATTATGTTGATTCTCATCTCCCGGTACACGAACTTTCAAAATAGCATAACTTTTGACTCGTTTGGAGTCGTAAGCTCTACCTTATACCGAAACGAAGCTAAGACAAATCTCTACAAATCTATCCTAGGTTTATGACCTGTTTACAAAGTTAAACCCACTAAAACATACTTGAACAATCTGCCTAAATTTCCTACTTCAAAATCATTACACCACTTGTTTCCAATCCATCCAAACATCACCTAAACCTAGACTAACCACTTATAATCATTACTAATCTCCCCAAACAGCCTATATTACCAAGAACATAAAATCTTAATCAAAACCCAATCCTAAATCATACATGCAATTAGTTTAAATCATTTAAAAACATCTAAAACAGGATTCTAAACACAAACCCACATCATAAATCATCAACCATCAAAAGTCAAACCAAAACCCCTTTTTGCCGTGGGGTATGGTGACCAAAACACCCAAAATAATCAGTCCCCAACTCTTTTTATTGATGAATTAACATTATAAACACATGAATTAAACGTGTGTATAGTTTAATTAGATCAAAACCCATTTTTGAAAAATCATAAATTTTTGAAAAGATTTCTTGATTGCATGTGTGTTTTTTTTGGTGGGATTCACTTACAAGATGAAATTGGAGATGGGTCTTTGCTTATTTTCTTCAAAAATCAAGTTTTTAAAATGGCGGTGGTGGTTTATGGTGGTGGTATGGCCGGCGGCCTAAGAGAGAAAAAGAGAGGAGTGTTTGATTTTTTTTTGAATTATGTTGTGTGTTTTTCCCTTCCTCCCTTTTTTGTAAAAATTGAGGGGCCTTTGGTGCAATTTGGCTAATCTTTTGGCCTTAGTGGCAAATCCACTTTTAAAGAGCGGGATTATGACTAGTAGTCGGTTTTAAAAATTTACGGGAGTCGGGGGTCGTCCCGAACACTCGAAAATACTTTTAAATGGTTCAAACGCACACAAAACGAACATACACATGGTTCCGACTCGACTTAACACGTAATAAAAATAAAATCTCGAAAAACTCAAATATCGATCAATCGATAACAAAAGATAAATTTTGGGTATCCGTCGGTATCGTAGTCGTCATCGGTTCTTCTTAAACCGTCAAATGTTAAAATTACGACCGTAAACGTTGGTTTCAACTTAAACCGTCAAATATATAGCAAACGAAATTTCTTAAAAATTTCAAAAATATTCATAAAATAGGATTAAATAAATGATGTTGGGCTCGGGGTATCACATCCTCAAGTGAGTCGCAACTTAAGAGAGATGCTCATACTAAACAACTCTTGCGACAATAACTTAGCATCATACGACACCTTAACGGGTATTACATCCTCCCCTCCTTAAGGGAGCGACGTCCCAACGCTCTCCGGTTCTTATGCTCGCATTTCGTACTACTAGAAAGATGAGGGTACTACTTCCTAAAGAGGTCTTCACATTCCGTTGTCGACTTCGGTTCACTTCTCGGGTTCCATCATACCTTCACGATGAGTATTATACCTTGCTTTAATCTCTTAACATCTCGATCCATGGTCTCTACTTCAGTTTCCCAAATTCTTCCTACGGTTATCAAGACATCTCTTCTCACAGCTTCTCGCGGTTAACGAGTGATTCTTAATCTACACCATCTCTTCCATAGCCTCTCGAATCATTTCAAGCCCATTCAACTGACTTTTTCTTACTTCATTCCACTCAACTGGTGATCTATATTTTCATCAACATAATTCTTCATATGCTACAACTTCAATGCTAACACGGTAAATGTCGTTGTACAAAGATACTACCAACGGCAAATGTCGATCTCAACTAATACTAAAATCAATCACACATGCTCGGAGCATGTCTTCCAACATTCGAATCGTCCTTTCACTTGGTTCATCGTCTCATAAAAATATTAATTACTCACAAGGAAATCGCACGGGTCGCACATAACCCTATCGAAAACGTTCAGAAAATAAAAGACGAAGAAATCAATACTAGTCGCACAAAATCACCTTATTGCAATATTACGTACATACAAACCTATTTCGTCAAAAACGAATTCATCGATACGAAATCATCCGACGTATACATAACTCTCTCGAAAACATCACACCCAATCAAACACAAAAGCCATTATGACGCACATACAACCATATTACGACATGTTTGCAAAATAGCCAAACCATGCCAAGTAAATAGGTTCAATCAAGTTAACTCATGTTTGCTAATCAGCTAAGCCATGATAAAATAAGAATATTTGACATGATTCTCGGATGAGTCCAGTCAAAAGAAAATTACAAGTTAAAGCAGTCTCACGGCTTGCTAACTATAGATGCATATCCAAAAAAAAGAATGAAAATAAATACATATGTCATCTCAGGGTTTTCACACACAGATCCATACCCAAAAGAGATTACAAGAACACCATCTCACTTTCGTCCCAAACGTGGTCAAAATATCAATAAGTATCATCATTCACAGTTAAAAAGGTACTACATGGCACGCGTTCCCATGATCGGACGTCATAGGACAATGTCGTCTCACGTTCTCACAATTTACGGTCACTCGACCAGATCACATACCACATAAATACATAAAAGCAAGGGTTTACCAGAAAAACATCAACCATGTCTATTCATCGCTTAACCATCGATGATCAAAGAAAATCGAGTCAAGCAAGGAGGATTCGTCACTTTAATAAACAAATACGGCAAATGGAATTGTCTTCCAACTACCGGTGCACAGTTGGTAAACTTCAACAGTTTATCGCGTGTCATTAAACATATCAAAAGAACGAGAAAAGAAAATAAATAAAGTACGATACGTTTGATGTAGGAGAAGTCTTCGTCATTCCCCTCAGAGTCACTCGAACTCTGATTTTCTCTACTTTGGCAGTCTTCTATTTTTGTTTAAAATTTCTTCTCAGTGTCGGTACGAGCTCCTTTGGGATTTCATCAACACCCTCGTGATTCCGATGGAATTCGCACGTTACTTACACTACATAAAAACATTTTCCATAATTACTCGGTCAACGGTGACTTACTAAGTCAACGCCAAACGAAAATAAAAGATTTCAAGGAACACAAGAAAATTTAAAATTTTCTTTTGGAATCAAGGAGAATACGATTACTTGCATAAGGATCCACCATTTTTTTAAAAAGCGTTCTCATCCAAACATTTATCAAAACACTACAAGTTTCAAGATGACCAATTTATTTGACACAATAGTGCTCTTCCTAAACTATGCATAATTAGCTAGATCATGCATACTTGAGGACCAAGCAACGACAACCAACAAAACAGGACTCTTCCCGAATTATGCATAGTTAGCTAAGCTGTGCATAATCGAGGATCGAGTGACGACACAACATTATTATTACATACCAAATATGACTATGAAAGTTTTCGACCAAATATTCAAAATAATTAAATCATTTGAAATGAAATTTGAAATGGGAAAATATTGTCACTATTGTTTTAAGAAACACATCCAACATTTTTCGTCCACTTTGAAAACATACTTTTGCTTTCCCTTTTTATGAGAAAATAAGTAAATAAATAAATAAATAAATCGACACCATTCGCATTTGGTTGAACGAACCATTTGACACACTCATACATATTTTCAAAATAGACTATTCACAAAATAACGGTAAGGTGGTTCAAGATTAAAGATCATTGCAAGCACAACAAGTAATAAAATTAAAAATCAATGAGATCGAACGAGGTAAACGAGCAATATAATTGCCAACTAAAATTAACTACATTAGAAATGAAAATAATTCAAATATATGACAAAAGTCTCGGGATAACAACAGCGATCTACGACTACATATACATGGAGTAAAAATTGAATATTAACACAAGCGTCAAAAATGAAACAACGATCATAATTCCCATCGTCTCGAGTTGCACACACATTCCACCAAGGGTATACGGGGAGAGGAGAAGGATCACCTGGTCGAATATAAACAATTTCACCAGGAAGATCGAGTTCTTTCACCTCTACAATTCGAAAAGCGGCTTCGCCTCCTCGCTTTTGTTCAATATAAATAAATAACCACTTTAATGAAGATTTATAGCATCATTCAAGTAAATACAAAATTTTAGGTTCCATTAACCGAAAGAAGAAAAGTTACGGCGTCCATAAACAGGACAAAAATACACCGGGTGACATACCCTCATTATCATGTAATAGTGAAGTAGTAATTTAAAAATAAATAACGGTTTCATACCATGAACAATATTAAAACGAAAAATCAAAGGACTACCTAAGTTCAGATTTAGACTCGCAAAATCAAAGAAGGGATGTCGCACGATCGAACCATCGTGACTCGAAACATTAGATATACGTCTTTATCAAATAATATACAAGTAGGCGTGTGTTGGGTAATCCATTTTCATTTTCTAATTAATGTTACCATGTACCTTGTAAAAGCGAGCATTTACACATTTTTAATTTTTTTTTTTACACCATTAAAGAATTTATACCTTTCATTTTTCAATCTTACAAAGTTTTCATTTCTGGAAAAATTTCAATCTCTCGGAAATTATTAACATTAATAGATGCGGTGACTCGGTTATCATAATCGACAAATCATTAGCTTTTAAAATCTCCATACTTGTGTCAAAATCTCATTAATATTCATATCTTAAGTACCAAAAACGTACATAGTAAGAATTTTTAAAGTTTTATGTTATTATTATTATGACTTATCTTATCACATATATATAAGTAACCAACACAACTCAAATTAGTCCTATTGACTCTTAAAATTAACCTTGACTTTTTATTACACACATGTTTTCCTTACAACTGATTTGTTAAATCATATTCGCGCAATTCGACTCAAATGCTAAAGAGGTTTCACGTAGTATTATTTCGGATAACTTACTGATTTTAGTCGAGACTCGAAACTGGATAATAATAATAAATAATCAAAATGCTTATTTCAATAATTCTAAAATATAGAAAATTCAACCTTTAATCCTTAGCCAATTATCAAATGATTTTTAAAATTAACTCACCTCACAGGGGAATAAAATAACGTTCCACCAACTCTTAATATTTATTTCAACCATTATAATTTCTCACTTTAAAGTGTACATTCCGATTTTATCCCAGTTTATTTACTACAACAAGTGACGAGTTCTAGTTTATACCAATGCATTCATAAATATAACTTGACCTTACTTTTAAAATTAAAACCAGTTTTACAAAGTCTCTAGCTCCGAAATACATGACAAATTCTTCTACTCATTTTATGTATTAAAAGATACGCCAAAAGTTTACCATAATGACCCAAAAATTAATTCGTACTAAATCCAAAGTTACATATACTCAACAGTCATATCGTAAATTTTATTATAAGATCCTTTTTCAAATTATATTAAACAAATTCTTGACAAATCCATCACAAGCTTCTAGTATCAAATTATTAATATATGAAAACAAGGATTTTACGAGTAATACAAATTACTTATTACGATTTACCAACCAAATTGAAAGAAAGATAATTTCACCTTTTCACTTTGCTCTCTACACGAATTTTACTTGTTACAAGATGCCTCATACGTCATTTTTAGCCCAAAGTTTCATTCCCAAATATTAGATATGTAAAACACTTTATGTTTAACTCATTCAATTAACAAAATTCAATGCTTATTTAACTCGCACAAATGCCGGACCTCATCATGTGTAATATCGATTTCAAAATAATGAAACAACAAAAACAAAATGAAATAAACGAAACGAGAATACGTAGGTCAACTAAGTGTTGTTATCGGCCTCGGATGAGTCTCGAAATCGTACACCACGAAATTAACACAAACCAACCAAATTTCAAGTTATCGCGATTGATCACAACCAAACACAAAATGAACACAAACCAAACACATTTTTAAATTCAAGTAGGATGATAAAAACGATTAAATGACCATACGCCTCAACCACGGTTTACAATAAACACATATGATTCGCCGCCACGATGTACGCATCGTTGATTATACTTCGTCTATATTATAGTTACGCCAACCAATATATCAAACCCATAAGGAATAAAGGAAATACAGTAATACGATAGTAATTTACGTTCCAAAAAGAAGATGTCCCAAAATGAAACATCACGGTGTGATAACGACAATCGGGATCAATCTAGTCGATATACAATATGTTACGAAGCATTATTTACGTATCTAGAATATCAAACGAGGTTCACACTCGGTTATTCGAGCAATAAATTAATTATCAAGATCGATAATTAGCGGTAAGGCCGAATTCTCAACAAAACCGCATTTAAATGTACGATAATCACCCAAGGACCATTGCTTCGCGTGCAATGCCTCCAAATACCATAGGATTACAACGCAGTGTTGCCATGTAATGCAATGTAGCCCGTATGCCAATTACATGCAACATATAAGATAATCTTACAAGAATTTGCAAAATTACGATATTAAGTACTCGACGTACACAACAATATATCTCAATATATATCATAGTATTTACTTACTAAATGCTAGGGAATTCATATCAATTTTGAGGGATACATCTAAAATATAAAGCAATGCTAAAGAAATCTTACCGGAGCCATGCATGATAGTTGTGTGCTTGGACAATTTCTTACGACACCAAAAGTTATAGTTTAGGGTTTTTAAAAAATGACCTAGTTCTCTATAACTCATGGCTCTGATACCAATCTATAACACCCCCAAATCATATGCGCAGCGGAACTACAACATTTGGGTGCTACGTAGTTATCATCACACATAAGCTATATTAAACGACTCAAAGAGACTAAAATTTTAAACATAAATTTAACATTAATTAAAACATACAAGTCTACAGTTTTCCAAATCCCAAGATAATACAAAACAGAGTTTGCGTTAGGTCCCCACTGAATCTCAACCCCAAAAGATACATTTCGTTCACATGACAGAAAAATAAAAGAATTTTAAGTTAAATAAGGGTGGAAAAACAAGTAGATCGCCAAGCCACACAACTCCCATCCTTTGCATGCTCCTTGCTACACATCATCGATTACCTGAAACACATGCTTAAAATCGTCAACACAAAGGTTGAGCGAATCTATAGGTTTATCAAATCATAAGTTGAACATAAGTATTAAAACCAATCATGACCATTCAATAGCATTGTCGTATACACAATCTATTATTCAAGGATATTATCTTTAGCAATAGCTAATAATTGTGTTTAAGATCGTGACACTAATCCGTTAACTCAATCACCCGCGTACATTTACCGACATGATTTAAGTGAAACCAGTGCCCCTTCTAAAGGCATTAGTTGTAATTATACCTTATTTCTTATCACAAGTTATCCGTCCGCAGAGGGTACTTAACGTACTAGCTCTCGTCTCGGATAGGGTCGTCAACCCCACAGTACTATCAATTGTATAAGCGGCTATCTCCAACCCACAGAAGGGCAAGACAATAGTTAATAGTTCACGAATTTAGGGACTTTTAAAACTAGGTACTCAACACAATTCAAGGCAACATTCGGGTCCAACAATCATTCATGACTTATGTTCATTTTCATTTAAATAGCATGCATCCCCCTCGCGGATAAAAACGTTTGAAATAGGTAAAGAGCGAGGCTATAGACTCACCTGGCGTAGTAGTAGTGGTTCTAGCGAAGACGTAACGAGAAATGTCACCGACGACGTGGATGCCCGTGAAAATCTAACACTTGACCTAAAATCAAGGTACGAAAACCAAATCAACACTCCGTGTACATTGTTGTACTAAACACACACATATGCAAACACACTTAATGTTTATGAAAACTCACGCCAAAAATCCAACAAGTAGTTGTTACTAGACTTATACCATTTATCTATGTTATTAAAGTTACTATCCATTTTACAATTTCGCCGATACTTATCAAAAGTATGGGCTGTTTGCTATGACTTAAGCACCTATATAAATTTCAAGAAAATTCACAAAAATACCTCATGACCTGTATAAAATCCATATTTAATCCCATGAAAAGTTTTCACTTCTATGACTCGTTACACATCACATTTCTAAACATACACTTTTAGGACTGATTTTGCACGTTGACCATGTTGGACTTGTTTGACCCATTTAAATACAACATTGACCAATCCAACACCTAAGTCTAAAAATAGACTCACAAATGCAGGTTTGAAACCAAAAATTAATTTTCAATCATTTACCAAACTCTATCTATGGTCCCCGGGATTCGACCCAAAACCAAACATAATTTCGGATTATGTTGATTCTCATCTCCCGGTACACGAACTTTCAAAATAGCATAACGTTTGACTCGTTTGGAGTCGTAAGGTCTACCTTATACCGAAACGAAGCTAAGACAAAGCTCTACAACTCTATCCTATGTTTATGACCTGTTTACAAAGTTAAACCCACGAAAACATACTTGAACAATCTGCCTAAATTTCCTACTTCAAAATCATTACACCACTTGTTTCCAATCCATCCAAACATCACCTAAACCTAGACTAACCACTTATAATCATTACTAACTCCCCAAACAGCCTATATTACCAAGAACATCAAATCTTAATCAAAACCCAATCCTAAATCATACATGCAATTAGTTTAAATCATTTAAAAACATCTAAAACATGATTCTAAACACAAACCCAAATCATAAATCATCAACCATCAAAAGTCAAACCAAAACCCCTTTTTGCCATGGGGTATGGTGACCAAAACACCCAAAATAATCAGCCCCTAACTCTTTTTATTGATGAATTAATATTATAAACACATGAATTAAACGTGTGTATAGTTTAATTAGATCAAAACCCATTTTTGAAAAATCATAAATTTTTGAAAAGATTTCTTGATTGCATGTGTGTTTTTGTTGGTGGGATTCACTTACAAGATGAAATTGGAGATGGGTCTTTGCTTATTTTCTTCAAAAATCAAGTTTTTAAAATGGCGGTGGTGGTTTATGGTGGTGGTATGGCCGGCGGCCTAAGAGAGAAAAAGAGAGGAGTGTTTGATTTTTTTTTTTGAATTATGTTGTGTGTTTTTCCCTTCCTCCCTTTTTGTAAAAATTGAGGGGCCTTTGGTGCAATTTGGATAATCTTTTGGCCTTAGTGGAAAATCCACTTTTAAAGAGCGGGATTATGACTAGTAGTCGGTTTTAAAAATTTACGGGAGTCGGGGGTCGTCCCGAACACCCGAAAATACTTTTAAATGGTTCAAACGCACATAAAACGAATATACACATGGTTCCGACTCGACATAACACGTAATAAAAATAAAATCTCGAAAAACTCAAATATCGATCAATCGATAACAAAAGATAAATTTTGGGTATCCGTCAGTATCGTAGTCGTCATCGGTTCTTCGTAAACCGTCAAATGTTAAAATTACGACCGTAAACGTTGGTTTCAACTTAAACCGTCAAATATATAGCAAACGAAATTTCTTAAAAATTTCAAAAATATTCATAAAATAGGATTAAATAAATGACGTTGGACTCGGGGTATCACATCCTCAAGTGAGTCGCAACTTAAGAGAGATGCTCATACTGAACAACTCTTGAGACAATAACTTAGCATCATACGACACCTTCACGGGTATTACAGTTTACTCTTAAATTAGCATCGTCTACGTTTAAACCGGAGAGCTCTACGTTACATGTTTACGTACTCCGTTTTTATGACAGTGTGACATTTACAGATAATAAATTTAGTCTCTTATATTATTTTAAAATTTTATTTTATGTGGGTTCATGAAGTCACATATTTACGGGATGAATTTAGGGCTTACGTGCATAATTTAACGTCCTTTACGATTAAACCGGGAACCCTAGGTTTAAGTATTTACGCTTTTGTGATCCGTTTTTTATGAGACAATTTTTATTAGAATCGTTTTGCGCCATAGATTCATAATTTATAAAAACGTTTTTCTTAAATCAACCCGAGGGCACGTAAATCATGGAAACTAGAATCGAGGAGTACCCGTAAAATAATGGGGATGAAATAAGTTTACACTTGTCCCACCCCCATAATGGATGGACACAACACCCCTTTTGTTGTCAAAAGTTTAACAAGTGTGTAGGACACTTGTCCCATACACTTGACCAAACCACTTGCAAAAACTCAAAAACCATCAACACTTTCTCACACATACATGCAACTAGCTAGAAAGTTTCTCCCATATCTCTTCCTCCCTCTCTTTGCCTACCAAACATCACCACATACACCACCATCATCAAAAATTTAACCTACAAGTTCATCTATAATTCACCTATGTTGAAAGCCACTTAAAAAGATGAAGCTTGGAGGTGATTATAACATGTGAAAAGGAGTTTATATGGAGGTTAAGGGCTGATTTCAAGAAGTTGTTCATCTGCTTGGAGATTTCTAAAAGTGGTCTTGCTCAGTTCATAAGATTTGGTGACAAGATCAAGTCTTGTTCATCATAAATCTCATCTTTTCATCATAAATTAGTTGGTATAGAGATTGTCTTCCTACCATCATCCTATTAATTTTATAAATGTATTTATCTATTTACTTCAAAATGTAAATGTAAGAGATCTATGAATGATGATCATGTGATTGCATTGGGATTTTTTGTCATTAGATTAGGTTAAAAAGACTAAAACTACAAGTAAAAGTTGTTAAAATCTTGACTAGTTAAGTAGGCTGTAATAAACAGCAACTTTCAATAACTTTACTTGGTTAAATAGATAAGATTATTGGATATACAGAAAGATAAATGATTTTTACATAAGTGGTGAATTGGCCACACAATGGAATGTTAAAAATGAGCAAGATAGGGCCAAAACACTTTTGTGATACTAATATGTCTAGTCTGTTTTGGACGAATTATTAAAAATACTTAGAGGCTGTTTGAGCAGGAGCTACAGAAGAGCTATTTGTAGCACATATCATGTCGTTTATACAGTAAAAATTTTAGGTTCCAATACTATGTATAACTCAATATATGATCAAAATGGTGAACTTGAAATTATACATCAGATTTGACTTAAAGTATATATTATTAAAAAGGCACTAAAAATGAAATACTATATAAAATAAGTATGTATAAGGTAATTAATTGATATAAATAATGTAAAATATGTTTATACACTATAATAAGTAAATATTATATTTTATAAAAATAAAACTCAAATGTTTTCTAAACTACAAACTATATATAAACTTTTACGTCTTTTCGGCTAAAACCGAAAGGATGGCGTTTTCGCCAAATAAAACTTAGATGGTCGGACCCGTCTAATGTAACATTTTTATAAATCATATACTGATATGTAAACACACTTGACAAGTAAAAATCGACAAAACCCAAGCTTTGTAACATATGGACCATAATGGGCCAATTAGCCTTGTTGGACCACTAGGCCCAACTAATTTGGTTTAATATTATTGGACTTACTCATGGGATTAACCCACATGGGCCCAACATATGAGTATGTGCCTGATCTTAAAAAGATAAATGGACTAATATAATGTATTGGACTCTTAATGGGCTTATTAGGCCTTAATATGTAAATGGGCTAAAACTAGTATAACTAGACTAAGTTAACTAGTACCTAACAACTATTAATGTTGTATGAGGAAATAAAACCCCACTTGATCATCATGTTATGACATCATTACATATACATAACAACTTTTATAAAGTTATTTGACGATAGTCTAAGACCGAGTATTATTTGTTTAGGTTTCCGTGATCGAGGCACGTACCGTACATCCTAATTGCCGATAACCTGCCTTTCCCAGCCAAAGTGAGTTCATAGCCTCGCACTCTTTTAAATGTTTTGTGAAATGTTTTATAAACCCGCGAGGGAGATAACATGCTAGTTTTAATAAATATTGAACTCAAGTGGTCTCGATTGTATGCTTATTGGGAATAGCACATTACTCAAATCATAGACAACGTTTAAAAGTCGCGTCATTTAATAACAAAGCATTTTCCATTCATAAATATCAAATTACATAGGTTCTCAGGTCAAAGTATATCTTACAAATTTACAAAACATTTGAATGGAAATTTTTATTTAAATGCGGGCCATAAATTCTTGTCGTCTTCCCGAGAATTACCTTCAAGTACCTGAGATAAAACATGTTAAAAGTCAGCGAAACGCTGAGCGAGTCCATAGAGTTTAATAATAACCATTAATCATAAAACCGATATATAATCATTACCGAAAAACATTTTTTATACAAGTCTTTGTCATAGACCATAACATAGGCCAAAAACATTTTATACGAATCATTGTCGTAAATCATAACATAGGCCTTAAGCATTTGATACGAATCATTGTCGTAAATCATAACTTAGGCCAAAAACGTTTTATACGAATCATAGTCGTAACAACCCCATTCAATACGTTTTATAAAGTTGTTTATAAAATAATAAAACCGTTATATAAAACAGTTATCTAAAACCAGAACACGGGTATAATCATAAATAAGACCCCATATTGCTAGTCAGGCAATATATTATAATTCAAATCACATATCATACATTATTCCTGAGACCGCAGCCTCAGTATTACCATTATCATTATTATTATCGGATTATTATAACCCGCATGACATTGTTACCTTTCTATAAAATATATCGGGTAGCTAGCCCAAATTTCATTTGCCCATTTAAAACAGCGTGTCGTCACAATAATCACGCTAAATATATCCCTCTCATACATAAATTCGCTTACCAATCAATGTGGCACGACGGGGATCAACCGTCAAGGCGCGAACTGGGGTGATCTTCCCCAAATAGTACTATTATATGCATAAGCGTATACCACTCCCGGTAGTTCACAATTCATTCTAATGGGACTTATAATAATCCATTTCAATCCATTCATTTTGGGTCATACAATCAATCGGGTCCATATCCGTAACAACAACGACTCTTCCACTGATTTGAAATGTGAAATATTTGGGGGTGTTACATTTCGTAATCTCTGTTTCATAATCTTTGTTTTAATAGAAGTTGTACTTTTCGGGATTTCTGGTTTCATAAGCTGTTAGCCTATTGGGTTCGAACCATTGCAGAGTCAAGTGATTCGTTGATTTCATAGCAACGAGTAGTACAGTTTTAGATATCAACCATAGTAATTGAATCAATATAGAGTAGTGAGAATATTTTAAGTTTTTCTTTGGAAGTCATCACACTAATCAATCACAGTATCATGTTAAAAAGTACTAGTATTACTTAGCTCAGAAAGTGGTATTTGTGTGTAGATAATAGGTAGAGATATATAATCAAATTAAGTGGTTAAGACATCAAAAACACATTCTGTTGTGAATGCTTATTAAAAATTGAATATTAGCCTATGATTTGTTTCTTAACTTGTAGGATTGATTTGATATTAAACATAATTCGATCCTTAGTCTGCTTCTCAGTTTCATTTTTCCATTAGTTTGGTTAGTTTACAATAATATACCTTTACTTTGTAATACTTCATAATAGTACCAGTCTTGCGTAGTTAGTTAGTTGCATCCATTATCCTTCTTGTTACAAGATACTTGCACTATGAGCCCTTGCCGTCAGATAAAGTAAATAGGCTGCTAAGTAGATGGGCTGGGCATTTTAACTAGATACAGTTTGCGTTCATAATGAAATTTGGAATTTGAAATTTGGTTTTAGATATTAGTGTAGAAGTAATGCTAGTATACATTTAGGCCCTATTATTTTAGGAATTACATAGTAGTATTTTTGCATCGTTTAATATTTTGCATGTTTTATATTACGTTTTAATATAATATAATAATAGAATATTATATTAGTTAATTTCTCGTTTTGCGTGCCAAATAGTATAAATACCAAAAATGCTTTTATTACCAAAAACAATTAAGTCACACTTGTAACCTTGTTAATCAATTCGATTAGATACCGAGACAAATGATATACTAAAAGCACTTATTAAGAGGATTTCTCAAGAGTCACAACCATGGTCTTACAATCAAATGAATATGCTTAGGTGACCTTTCAATGATGAGCGGATTTGTGTCGATAAAATCCTTAGCCTTAATAGATATAGGTCTAGGAGTGGAAGGCACTTCATTTGATTTAGAAGTTGATGCCTCAAGGTCATGGTCCTTCGAAAAAGTCATGGTACTTCGAAGGTGGTGAAAATGAATCCATATATGTCATTGTCATGATGGAATTAACGTTATCCTTCGAAATTGTTTCGTCACTCGAATCGTCGAATAAATCCCAAAATGATTCGTTCATACATTTTCTTAAACCTTTTTCAAGTAAGTAAACGTATTCTTTATCATTAAAATCTTCATCTTGAAAACGTTGATTTAATTCTTTCAAACATGTATCAAGCCTCATTTTTTCCGCTAAAGTAAACATTTTGAAATCATCAATTTTTGAAACCTCGGTTTTGCTTTGATCATTTTGAATTTGGGATCTAGTCGTGAAAAATTCCATATTATCATTCCTATATTTCATAGTTAAAATTCCTCCGTGAATGTCGATAATGGCACGAGCCGTCGATAAAAATGGTCGACAAAAAATAATGGGACATTTAGGGTCACACTCGTAATTAGAAATGAAGAAGTCCGTAGGAAAAGTGAACCTTCCAATCTTAACATAGACATCCTCGGCTATACCAATAGGTTTAAGTGGTGTACAATTTGCTAGCTCGATCGTCATGTTCGTGGGGGTAAGATTTGGGAATTTCATCAATTTCCAAAGATAATGAGGCATGAGATTGATGCTAGCGCCTAAATCGTCAAGGGCTAAACATCCATCAGTCTCATAAAAATCATAAGGTATTAGAAATTGGTCCGGGTCTTCTTCCTTTCTCGGCATATGCCTTTTAGGTTTTTTAAGAAGAATCGAAGCACAAGTTTCCTCAAGGTGAACGTTGGTAAGGTCTATGAAACTCTCTTTTAGAAACATGGATGGAATTTGAGGTACAAGAGGGTGTGCACTTTTTTCTTTGGTCACCACCTGCTTTCCCTCGACTTTAGAACATGAATTCGTTTTAGAACTCGAGGGTAGAGACAAATGCACAACTCTAAAACCATCAAGGTTAGGGGTAACCACACGATTTTTTCCATGAGACGAGGTGGCTTTGACGTGTTCCTTCGGATTAGGTATGGTGTCACTAGGTAACGTACTTGAATACGAACTCGATTGTTTGTTCATAATAGCCGAAAACATATTTTTAATGTTGATTTGACCTTGATCTATCTTGTTGTTTTTCCCTCTCAACGTGTTGGAAAATTCGTTTTTCATGTCACCAATTTGAGTTTCTAATCTCTTCATATTAGCGTCATTTGATTTTACGTAATTTTGAAAATCATTTGATACATTAGAGTTGTGATTAAAACCTTGGTTTGATTCCCACTTGAAAAATTGTTTGCTTGATTGTTGTTGTTTGAAAATTTTGAATTTTGACCATTGTTAAAATTACGGTTTTGATTGTTGTTATTGTTAAAACCTAGATTTTGCCAATTCAAATTTTGACCTTGATTATAACCTCCTTGATTACTTTGTTGATTATTTCCTTGAAAATTGTTTCGGTTTTGATTTCGAAAATTATTGCCTTGGTTACTATAATTCGTTTGTTGTGATGGACTGGCGTTATTTTGATTAGAAGTTTGAAAATTTCCATTTAACGCGTTAACACTCGTAATAATTATGAGGTCCACCACAAGATGTACACGAAACCTCAACCGCTTTCACCGTAGCGGGAGCGTCTTTCTTTTGCATTTCGATCAAAAACGAAGTAAACACATTCGTCAATTTATCGACTTTCGCATCAACCCTCTCAATGCCGCGATTATTACTACTAACATTGGCCACATTGACAACACTTGGTTTGCTACGGAGTTGGAAAACCTTAGATCTATTTTCGATAATCATTAAAGCGTCTTTCGGAGTTTTACACAAAAAGTTACCACCCGCGCCGGAATTTAACGAATCTTGCTCATGAAGATTAAGACCGTCATAAAAAGTGTCGATTTGGTGTAATTCGGAAAATACATGACTAGGACATTGCCTAAGCAATTCCTTAAAACGATCCCACGCATCTGTAAACGACACATTTGGCTTTTGCTCAAACCTTGTGATCTCGTTTTTGAAAAACGTAGTCTTAGACGATGGAAAAAAATGATTAACGAATTTGGAAACGAGATCGTCCCACGTAACTATGTAATTAGGTGGTTCTTTCTAGTACCAATCCTTGGCGGCGCCATCGAGCGAGTAAGGAAAAATCATAAGCTTAATGACATCGGTGTCAACGTTCTTAAACTTACTCGCGACTAAAAGACGATTAAAACTCAGAATGTGATCGTGAGGATTATCCGCCTCACGACCTTTAAACTTTGTCGCTTGTATCAAAGATAGAATTCTGCTGTTGATTTCAAAATTCTCCGCTTCAATTGCGGGAATTATGATCGTGTCTCTATAACCCTCGGTGGGTGCTTGGAGCAACTCCATCATCGTACGATTCTCGGCCATCTCGTCTATGGTTTCAACAACGATATTAGGAACGTTTTGTTGATTCCAGACTTAGATCTATTTAGCTTTGTGTAAACGAGATTACATCAAGTTAAACACTTAGAGAAACTCTGTTGTGTAAACAATTCGAGTACTATACGGATATAATACTTGAATGAAGAACAAACAAAACAAATAAACCAAACTTTCACTTTGATTGATAATCGAACTTGTGTACAATGAAAGTGTAAAACATATATTGAACAAAAACCTAAAGGCCTCCTTTTATATATTAAGGAACCTTGTACAAGAGTCTACGTATCAACTATTTTAGGTAAAGATAAACATAGAAAATACATTGTCGAACATATCTTTACTAGAAACATAAAACGTGTAGACTAAGTATTCTATCAACGCTTGGACTTCTTCTCATCAGCGCTTGATTTCTTCTTGTCAATGCTTGATCTGACAACGCTTGATTTCTTCCTATCAAGTTTCTGAATAAAAAATAAGTACAAGGAGGATTCTTACAAATACAAATCACTTGTGTAATCCATTTCCAACTGTGTTGACACCATTTTCTTCAAAACTTCCTTGGACATGGGATATTCAACATCCACAAGAAGATATTCAGAAAACTTTGTAGTACTCAAATGATAAACACCAGCTGCTGAATGTAGACGTCATTGAAGTCCACTGATAACATCCAGATCCAACCATATTGGATCTTCATCATTTGGCTCACACATTCTCTTGAATGTGGACCAAATCTTTATTCCATTGACTGAAGTAGGTGCTTCAGCCTCATACTTGGTCTTCATCAATCCCCAAAGATCTACCAAGTCTTCCCTATCCAGGCTTGCAAACAAAGAGATAAGAGTGGTGAAAGTATGTACCTTTTTTCCATATCTGCCAATCATCCAAAACCCACTTGCATCTTCTTCATAGTGAACTATAGGGTTTCTAGAATCATAAGGTAATACCTGTGTAATATGTGAAGCTTCCAAGGGTGAGAGCTTAATACTCTTTCTGATAACTGCTTCACTAGGATTCACTTTATCCAAATTCTTTGGGAACTCAATTGGAAGTTCCTTCTTCAAAGGCCTTGGTGCAATTAAAGCCTTTTGGATCTGCATCTCTTCTGCAAGTTCTTCCTTTCTTTCATCAGAAAGATGTCTGATAGTATTCTGCTCTTGAACACTTGCCCATATGGGATAAGCATGAAATTCTAACTCATCAAAGGATAAATCCTGCAACTTCTTGAAAGTCCAACCCCCTTGATGACATCTGAGAAGCATATAGTAGAGCTCCCTTCTATCCTTCTTAGTCTGTGAAAGAACCTTGCTAGCCTTATACTTCAAGATTACCTTGAAATCCATTTGAACTCTTAAGAGAATCTCCAAACCCCAAATTTGATCTGAAATTGTCATGTCTGGATTCTCCATAACCTTATTCTCCTATGCAAAGTACATCTGGGCTACTTCAGGCATCTCATAATCTACCTGCATTTTCAATTCCTCAAGCCTTTCCTTAGCCAACTCTTCACCATATTCAAGCCTTTCTGGATCTTCAATGATCATCACACTTGAATCAGTACTCTCATCATCACTGCCTCCCTTATTACTTTCAGAAGTAGCCACAAATGGTAACTCAGTAGCAGTCTTCTTCTCATTTTCCTCAAGTTGTGCAGCCAAAATAGAATCAAAATGCACTTGGGCTGCATCCTTGGGAACTTTTGTTTCTACCATAATCCCTTTACTGTTATCCAATACATCAATAGTGGGTAAAGAAGTTGATGGTACCTGTGTAGACACATCCTTGATGATAGCTGATGACTGGGATACATCAACCACAACTGTAGGTTTATCAGCGTCCAAAACCTGAATGTCAACGCTTAACTTACTCTTGTCAGCGCTTGGCTTTGTGAATTGCTCCAACATTTTAGTAAAAGAGAAATTTAAATTTGTAGGGGTAACCAATGAAGCATCAAAACCTGGTTGCCTCTTTAAATATGTTAGAGCCTCAGCTATACCCAAAGATTCACCTTCATGTGAGCCTTAGTCACTCACATGTACCTGTTCATCCTCCCCTTTGGAAGAATCCTCCTCTCTACGCCTAGGGTTAGCACCTTCCAAAATACCAATCCTATCCCTCAATTGCTTGAGTTCAAGGCCTTGTGTGTTGACAGTATGTACAAGGTCTGCATTTTTCTTTTGCAAGCTAATTCAGACAGCCTCAATTCCAAAAGAGTGTAAGGTTCCAATCTGCCCTCTTCTAGAATAGGAATTTGACCTCCCAAAGTAGATTCATAGGGCATGGATGGGTTCTTAATGATGTTAGGTCTGGCTTGGCCTGCATCTAAGCTAGAACAAATAGTCCCAGCCCCACCCATGTCACCAACCACACTTGTGGTGGTGGTTCTCTCTGCAACATGGCTAGGACCACTAGAGGAGAACACTCTAGTAGTCCTTTGGTGTTTTACCAACCTAAATTATGGTGTAGAAGATGTAGTGGATGGAGAGTCTGTTTGAAGGTTAAGGGGTGTTTGGGTTTGTGGTAAAAGGGTGGCAGCGTGTGGATTTGTTGTGTCAATGCCAACATTTAAAGTGTTAGCGTTGAATGGTTCTTGGTCAACTTCCATTTGCTGGGGTGATGGTGGTTGTGCAAGCAATGGGTCTGGTTGTGGTTGTGGGTCTTGTTGTGGTTGTGCTGCTGCAATAACGGCAAGCATGGCTTGGGTGAGGGGTAGGTCTCTATAAGGTTCAGAATTCATCTTCCCAAAAATTGCTTTCTTTTGAACAGGGATCGTATAAAAATCATTGTGATCCCTATTGCAGTATCTTTGTAAATCAAACACCATTTGTAAAAACCTTGGGTAAGCAAGAGTCATCTTGTTACCCTTGTTATGACACATGCCATCAAAAATCATTTTTGAAAAATTATATTTTTGCCCAGTTGCAATACACACAATGGCACTCCCAATAGATCAGTTGATTTCATTGTGTGTAGTACATTTGGGACTCAAACATTGAAGAATGACATGTATTAAGTACTTCCAGGCTGGGGGGAAACTCTTGTTTTGTATATTTATTTAAATGGCCTTCTTCAGGCAAAGGATATCCCAAAGCTTGGAGTCCTTGTTCCAGCTCTGCAATGGGTAGGGTGGTTATACCATCCGCATCATTAAGATGAAAAGCTTGGCGAACCAAAGCTTCAGTAACCACCCATGGAACCCCATGGATAATAGCATTTAATGTAGTCACATCATTAACTGTTGAGGAAGTGACAGTATTCCAAAACTGTTTAATGTGTGTGACAGGGATAAGAGGAGCATGAGAAAGTGCATACCTTAATGAGGATGCATTCAAATACTCAACCATCTGAGTATATTGGGGAAACAGAGTATTATCAGCTTGTAAATAAGCAACCATGTTTATGTTGACTCCTGAAACCCAATTCTAAATCTCTAGGTTTAAACTTAGGCGCCATTGATAATTTAAGAAAGCTGTGATAAAAGTTATGGAAGATGAAGGTTTGAGAAAATTTAGTTAGACAAGAATAAGCGGTTACCATGTTTAAAAGAAACAAGCCAAATATATAGGAGAGGTGAAATGTGATTGGTCAAAACATGAGGCAGTTATATTCAAAATATAATGATGAAAATGTTGAAAATATACAACTTATCTCAAGCATTAATAAAAATTTACCAACTCCTAAAATTACGGCCCATATTTTTGTCAAAAATAACAACTGTGTAGGACCCAATGTTTATCAACGGTCAAAAATAACTTATCAGCGCCCAACGGCTATATTCTTGTCAACGTTGGAATTTTCCGTGTCAACGTCAAAATTGGTCTTAACAACGTTTGGAAAGAAACCCGTCAGCGTCCAAAAATAAAAAATAATTTAAAATAAAAAGGACCTTAACAAAGTAATTTATCCTAGTGAAGATAACTTATAGACTGAAAATCACTATAGGGTGGCAAGCATTGTCCAATCATGCACACTTGCTTAAGCAAGATATACATAATTGTCCTCAAGTGTCCCTTGCTAACCAAAGTTCTTAACAATGAAGTTATCTTTTAAAATCCTTTGTAAATTCCCAGGTAAGCCCAATAAAAATCATACCCATGTCTTCCAACCGACCACATTCAATTCTAGGTCAAAAAGTCTTGGTAGCGTGCAAAGTATATCAACTTTGCATGCTACAGTGCCTCACGATTTAGTAAACTAACTCGTACTCACTAGTAGACACAATCTAGAATTGTGATAAGATTATTATATTAATACCCAAAAAAACTTAAAGGTTTCCTAAACCTCCCCTTAAAATATGATATACAAGTTGCCAAACATAAAATATGCAATAAAAATTTATGTCAAGATAGGAATGTAAATATTCCAACCATCATCCATAAACTTGAACACACTCCAAGTAAGCTCCAAAGATCCATAAGCAACTCTGTATCCATTTGTACAATGCTCATAATGCCTGCATAATTAGATCAAAAACCAAAAAAATAACATGTTGTTGTCAACGTCCATTTTAACACTTATCAGCGTTAAAATAACCTTTGTCAGTGTTAGACAAATAAAGTGGAAAACATAATTTTGTACAAAGACCAATAACAATGCATATCCTGTACATACTTTTACAATAAGTTCCAAAAACACATATTAGGTAAGATTGATCATTCCAATACTTGTTACCAAGTATTGAAACCTCCCAGCATCAAAAGGTTTAGTAATAATTCTGCCACATTTTCTTCTGTGTCAACCCTATCTGGTTGTATTAAACCTTTTTCAAAACAATCTCTTATAAAATGATGTCTAATTTCTATGTGTTTTGTTTTAGAATGATGTACAAGATTCTTAATAATGCATAAAGTACTGCTATTGTCTATAAAAATCTTGGTATGCATAAAATTATATCCATAATCCAACAGTTGGTTCTGAATCCATAAGACTTGTCCACAACAAGCAGCTGCAGCTACATATTCTGCTTCAGTTGTAGAGTTGGCCACCACTGTCTGTTTCTTGCATTGCCAAGATATTAACCTGCTCCCAAGAAATTGGCATCCACAAGTTGTGGATTTTCTATCAAACTTGTCACCTCCATAATCACTGTCTGAATAACCAATAAGCTCCAATGGAGAATCCTTTGGATACCATAATTCCAAGGTAGGATAGCACCTAAGGTATCTAAAATCCTCTTGGCAGCATGAAGTTGACACTCTTTGGGAGTCACTTGATGGCGTGCACATGCACACATAGCAAACATAATGTTAGGTCTAGAAGCTGTAAGATACATCAATGATCCAATCATTGACCTATAATGCCTGACATCCACCTCTTTTCCATCTCCAATCTTTCCCCAAGGGTGTTCCCTATCCATGGGTGTGCTAGCCCATTTTTCATGTGGAGAAAAGCCAAACTTCTTCAAGATTTCTGCTACATATTTGTCTTGAGAGATGAAGATACCATCTTCTTTTTGTTGAACTTGTAAACCTAGAAAGAAGTCCATCTCTCCCATGGCACTCATCTTGAACTTGTCTGTCATGAGCTTGGAAAAGTCTTCACTCATCTTTGGACTTGAAGAGCCAAAGATGATATCATCCACATAGACCTGAACAAGTAAAAATTCCTTACCAATCTTCTTGGTAAATAAAGTCTGATCTATGGAGCCCCTTTTGAATCTATTATCCACCAGATATGTGGACAATGTACCATACCATGCTCTTAAGGCTTGATGAAGTTCATACATTGCTTTCTTCACCCTATACACCTTGTCTGGATGTTCTGAATCTTCAAAACCAGGAGGCTGCATCACATAAACCTCCTCTGTAATTATGCCATAAAGAAAAGCACTCTTCACATCCATTTGATAAACTATGAAGCCCATGCAAGAAGCATAGGCTAGAAAAATTCTTATTGCTTCAATCCTTGCAACAGGTGCAAAAACCTCTTTATAGTCTATCCCTTCCTCTTGTGTATAGCCTTGGGCAACTAAACATGCCTTGTTTCTGACCACAATTCCTCTTTCATCCTTCTTGTTTCTAAGAACCAATCTTGTCCCTATAGGTCTGACATATCTGGGACGATCCAAACTCCCAAACATCTGGAATAGCAAATTGTTGAAGCTCATCCTGCATTGCTTCCACCCAACTTGGTTCTTTGAGAGCATCAAAAATCTTCTTGGGTTCCTGTTGTGACAGAAAACAAGCAAACAAACATGCCTGTATAAGAGGGGTATCAACCTTCTTGTGGATATTGGTAATAAAACCTCCTTGATTCTGATGAGACCTTGTTTGAACAGGAGACAACACATCACCAATGATTAGAAAAGGAGGAGGATTTTTGATAGTAGATGTAAGTATTCCTCCTTCTATAAGTGTGTTGTCTTCAATCTCAGTCTCCATGTTTCCAATATCATCTTCAAATTCTCCCCCATAAACACCAAAATGAACCTCTTCATGAACTGTTGAAGGCTCACCTTGTTCAAAAACATTAGAAGAGAATAAATGGTCAAAAGGGTTGTCAACGCCTGAACTAGGCCTGTCAACGTTTGAGCCATCAACGCCTGAATTTAGCTTGTCAATGACAGATTTGCCTTTGTCAGCGCTTGAAGATTCATGCATGTTTTCATCAATTGTTTTTTCTTGTGGACCATCTTTTTCCTTTCCAGCAGCAGCAACAGAAGCAAATCCATCTGTCCATATAGGAAAAGTGACATACTCAAGTATGGGGGCTGATTTGACTGCATGTGATTCTACTTCCTTGTCAACCTGTTTACCTGAAATTTCAACAACTGTTTCTTCCACAACATTTGAATCCACTTTCACAATGTCTGGATTAGTAACAGGCATATAATTCAAGGTTCTAGATAAAGGTTCTAAATCAAAGAACCAATTTGGTCCACTCTCAGGATCACTGAGTTTACTTTCTAAAAATTTAACATGTACCTTTTCAAGTATACGTTTTTCTTTCTTAATGTAAACCCTATATCCTTTACTCTGCACTGAATAGCCCATAAAATAGCCTTCATCACCTTTAGCACTAAACTTTCCTAAGGCATCACTAGTATCCAACACCACTACATGATATCCAAAGGGTTTAAGAAAACCAATATTAGGTTTCCTATTCCAAAATAGCTCATAAGGTGTCTTATTATGAATTTTGTTGATCAATGCCCTATTCTGAACATAGCAGGCTGTATTAACAGCCTCAACCCAAAAAGCAATGGGAAAATGAGCATCAACCAACATTGTCCTAGCTGCTTCTATGAGTGTTCTATTCTTCCTTTCAGCCACCCCATTTTTTTGTGGGGTTCTAGCTACACTAAACTACCTAGTAATCCCTTTATTGACACATAAGTCATATAACAACTTGTTTCTAAACTCACCACCATTATCACTTCTAAGAATTTTAACCTCATTCCCAGTCTTTTTCTCAATCTGGTTAATAAAATTAATCAAAACAAAGGCAGTTTCACTTTTCAGAGCCAAAAAGAAAGTCCAAGTAAATATAGAAAAATCATCAGTTATGACAAAACAAAAAGATTTACCATTTAAGCTTTCTATATTAGTTGGACCAAATAAGTCCATATGCAGCAAGTGAAGTGGTTTATAACTAGAGTGCACAAGTTTAGACTTAAAGGAGACTTTGTGCTGTTTGCCTTTAAGGCATGCAACACAAGAATTATCATTATGGAAAGCCTTTTCAGGCAAACCATCAACTAAACCATGTCGCATAAGTCTGTTTATGTTCTTAAAGTTTATGTTCCCTAACCTTCTGTGCCATAGATTACTTTCATCAACTGAAGCCTTATCATATAGACATGACAAATTATTATTCATCCTAATTCCATTAAGATTCACATTATAAATGTCCTTATGCCTAGGTGTTCTATAATCAATAAACTTCTCATTATGTAGCTTAAAGTCTTTGTTTAACACCAAGCATTCAGTATAAGTAAAAAGAACCTTATTTTTGTTATCACAGACTTGTGATACACTAAACATATTATAATCAAGTTCTTTAACCAGAAATACGTTTTCAAAACGCAAATTTTTGGTGATAAGAGTGCCTTTGCCAGTAATTGTACTATATCCTCCTCCAAAGTACACTTTGTCACCATCTTTAATGGGGGTAAAGTTGGTCAAATAATCTTCCTTCCCTGTCATGTGCCTAGAGCATCTACTATCCTAATAGCCATAATCATTTACCTGCTTTTGAATGTCCTGCACATTAAGAAAACAAATTAGTTCTCTTTGGGAACCCAAGCCTGAGAAGACTTGGATTCATTTGGTTGTTCAACAAGAACAGATTTAGTCCTTATAACAGAAAGCATCATCATATACCTCATTATCTAATGAAGATGAAGAATGTGCCATGAGAGCATAGTGAACATGCTCTTCTTCTTCCTTCTCTACAATCAAGGCCCTGTTATCTTCCACCTCCTTGGCCATAAAGCTTCAGTCCCAACCAACACCATCAATTTCTTACATGGAAACCATAGCCTTTGTGTCTTCAACCTTGATGATTTGGCTTGAAGGCTTTCCAGCATCAGATCTTCTTGGAGATCTGGATTCTCTCATAAAGTGACCCATTCTATGGCAATTGTAACACTCAACCTTGGATTTATCAAACTCAGTAGTATCTTTAGCATTAAATGTCATCTTATTCCTGAATCTCCTATTCCATCTATTGGCCCTTATGATTGCAAGAGCCATATTCTACTTTATGTCCATCTGCTCCAAATTCTCATCACTGATTTGCTCAAGGTCCTCATATGTAATCACTAAACCATTGGGTAATGCAGCAATGTATGCACACACTGTATCTAGATCAATACCAGCAGGTTTAATCCTTGGTGAGTCAACATTGTATGTGTCAGTGTCTGAATGTGGGGCGTTGACAAAGCTTGATCCAACATTGACACAAGGTGATCCAGTAACGGGGTGCACGTATGACTCCCTTTGATCAAATTGACCTTCACTATGTGAGAAGAAAGCCATGTTTCTAGAGGTAGATTTGCTTCCTTGATCCAAAAGGATTTCATTCTCTACAATCTTTAGTTTATTGTAGACGTCATCAAAAGTGGAACTTTTGTGAGCATTGGTAGCAATAATAGACCTTACTTCAATCTTCCATGCATCACCAAGACTTTTAAGAAAAGTGGTAATGATATCAACATCATCATACATTGTTCCCATAAAGGACAATTTGCTTGTGATGTCAAGAATTCTGCTTCTCACCCCACTTAGATTTTCATTGGGAAGAGCTTTGAACACAACATACTCATGCAAGAGTTGCTTCTTCTTCTCTGAGGCAGTATTATCATTACCACCATAGTTGACTTGAAGGGCTGCCCAAAGCTCTTTGGCAGAATCAAAACCTCTATACTTGTGCTGATTGGCTGGTCCCAAAGAAAGTTTGAGAATGCTTAGAGTTTTCAAGTCATTCCTTCTCTTTGCAATGTCCTCAGTTGAGACAGCTCTCCCATCTGAAGGTTTTTCTTTTCGATCCTCTTCAGTTGAGCCCTCAATTGATCTTCAAGTAATAGCAGCTTGAATCTTGGCAGCCTCATCGAATGTGTTTCCATTTTCAATAGTTTCCCATAGAGTGTGATCATGAATCTGAAGGTACTGCTCAAAATTGAACTTTCATAGCTCAAAATTGTCAGGGTCTAGCATGGGGATTTTTAGATTGTGGCTAGAGGAAGAAGTCATATCTGGAGTAGACATCTTGTCTGGTTTTTAGGGTTTCTTGAAAAATTAGGGTTTTTGGCGATTTAGGGTTTTTAGGGTTTTGTGTTCTTTAGATCAAAGTTCCTCAACAAGCTCTAATACCACTTGTTGATTCCATACTTAGATCGATTTAGCTTTGTGTAAACGAGATTAAATCAAGTTAAACACTTAGAGAAACTTTGTTGTGTAAACAATTCAAGTACTATGCAGAATTAATACTTGAATGAAGAACAAACAAAACAAATAAACCAAACTTTCACTTTGACTGATAATCGAACTTGTGTACAATGAAAGTGTAAAACGTATATTGAACTAAAACCTAAAGGCCTCCTTTTATAGATTAAGGAACCTTGTACAAGAGTCTACGTATCAGCTATTTTAGGTAAAGATAAACATAGAAAATACATTGTCGAACATATCTTTACTAGAAACATAAAACTTGTAGACTAAGTATTCTATCGGTGCTTGGACTTCTTCTCATCAGCGCTTGATTTCTTCTTGTCAACGCTTGATCTGACAACGCTTGATTTCTTCCTATCAACGTCCAATTAACCCTTGTCAGCGTCTAAGTGTCTTGGCTCATTTTATTCCCAACACGTTTGTTTCTTCACGTATTGGTTGTCGATTCCTTCGATTTTGGTTACGTCGATTCGACACGTTGTTAGAATTCGAATAAGCACACAAACCAGAGCGCATGTACTAACGTAGAAAATGGGGGGTAGCAAAGAGGTTTCTTTTTGGGGTTTTTAAACTTTTTCATTTTTTTTGTTTTTGATGGTTTATTAATTTTTTGGATTTTTGGTGTATTACGTAGATAATTAAATCCACAAAATCTATCCACTAATCAAAGTCTCGAATAATGAATGCAAAGGAATTAAAGTAATTACGTGAAGTAAAAACCTTCGTTCGAATTTGAAACGTTGGTGGAAAACAAAAACGTTTCGAGGGTTCAATAATATAAGGACAAAAATAAGTTTATTGATATTTGACGTGGCAAACTCTTAATTAATCGTCCCTAAATTAATAGGCACAAGCGAGCGGAGAAAACGAGGCGACACGAAGTACTTAAGAGCCTTTTTTTCTTTAGGTCGTGAAATACAACCGCCTTATACCCACCTTATAGTTTGTATTAATTAAGATTAAATCAACTAAGAGGCTTTATCTATTTTTTCTTTGACTTTTCTTTGATCGATACACTTAATAATGACCGGAACGCTCACTATAAAGGTGCGTTTTCACGCGTATTTGGATAGTATTGTTTATTAATTATGCTACGTAAATACAATATATTATTCAGAAGAAAAACAATAAAACGATTTTGTGTTAATAGATTTCTATTTAACACGATTTAATTTATATGGCTATAATAGTAGAAAAATAAAAACGAGTATGTACGATATTTACTCTTTCTCAAAATGGAAAGTAAAAAACGCACTACTAAAAAAACACGATATATATATATATATATATATATATATATATATATATATATATATATATATATATATATATATATATATATATATATATATATATATATATATATAATATATATATATATATATATATGATATATATATGTATATATATATATATATATATATATATATATAAATATATATATATATATATATATATATATATGTATATATATATATATTATATATATATATATATATATATATATATATATATATATATATATATATATATATATATATATATATATATATATATATATATATATATATATATATATATATATATATATATATATATATATATATATATATATTATATATATATAATATATATATATATATATATATATATATATATATATATATATATATATATATATATATATATATATATATATATATATATATATATATATATATATATATATATATATATATATATATATATATATATATTTGCATTCATGTAAGAACCGGTTTTAAAATAAAAACAATGAGAACCAATAAAAACATGACATGTGACGTTCTTAATTAAAATAAAACAAAATTAATTTTATATATGTTAAAGGGTATTATGGATAATTATCACCTCACAGTTATTTACTACTACGTTACGTAGTATGTCTTCTCTCTCGCTGTTGAAACTGACATCATCACAAAACATCCATTTGAAATATCATCATCTCCTATGAATGCCTATCATCATACGACTATTTATCCTCGATAATTTTATTTACTGAAATATATCCTTATTTATTCGGTCTAAATTGCCGCTTTATACTTCCGTGTCATATTATCAAATCCGCCTATCAAATAGTATTAGGCATTTTCCGTCAATTTGTTTAGGCGCCAAAAGAGTATCGAACCCTATTCGTTGGATATGCTTTCTCCAGCGACACCACTTGTACATCGGTCAGTACTGCTGAAGATCTTACACTTTGTCTAGCACCACTGTCATAATCATTCTCAAACGACGTTCTCAGATCCATTGCAAACGGTTTTCGTCGTTGTTAAAATAGTGGTTCACTATGAATTACGCCGGCACTGGTAGTTGGATTGTGCAAATATTCGAATGTGGTCAATGTCATAGATACTTATTTTTGGAAGCTAATTCATGCGTTCTTTTAAATCTTTATTGTACATCTAAACTAGCTAACACTTTTTTCGTAATGTCAATTTACATATTTGTACTTGTTCCTTTATTAATTGGGTAATGAATTTATTTTAGTTGTTATGGTTGTGTATTTGTATCACCATGGTACTACGTAATATTTTATAGATACTTTCATAGATTTGAGATTTTTTGTTTTTCTTAACTTAAGTAATAATAATGTATCATCATGTAGGTATTAAAAACTTCTCTCGGCTAACATATATTGTTAATTATTGATGGAACTGTGTTTGCATATAGTGAGACACTAAATTTACAATAGTGTCTCCATGTTATATAAGTTACTGAAAGCTACCGTCCGTTAATAACAATGGTCTATTTTTTTATCGAGGATTATAATATAGCGCTATAAGTGAATGGGAACGGTGTTAGTAGTGTCACTCTATAGAGTGAGACATGATACATATATTTTTCGACATATGTATAGTATCACATTATTTTTTCAAATGTAGTGAGATATAAAAATGACACATTTTTTGTGCTAAATAGTGACACGTTATTTTTTGAGATATAGTGAGACATAAAAATGACAAAATTTTTTTGTGATAAATAGTGCTAAGTTATTTTTTTGAGATATAATGACACGTAAAATGACACATTTTTAGTGATAAAATAGTGACACATTATCTTTTTATTATGTACTAACACATAAAATAACACATTTCCAAAGATAAATAACGGCACGTTATTTTTTAGATGTAGTGACACATAAAAATGACACATTTTAGTGATAAATAGTGGCACATTTTTTTTGAGACGTAATGACACATAAAAATGACAAAAATTTAGTGATAAATAGATCCACATTATCTTTTTGAGATGTAGTGACATGTAAAAATGACACATTTTTAAAGATAGATAATGACACATTATTTTTTTAAAATGTATTCACACATAAAAAATGACACATTTTAAATGATAAATAGTGACACGTTATTCTTTTAGATGTAGTGACACATAAAAAGGACACGTGTTTGCGATAAATAGTGGCACATAATTCTTTTAATTTAGGAACAAATAAAAATGACACATTTTAAATATAAACGGTGAAACATTAATTTTTTTAGATGTAGTGACATTCGAATGTGTCGGAAGAAGTAGACTTAATATGTTATCCGAATGTGTCGTATATCTGTGTATATAACACTTAGTTTGTTAATTAGTGTATCATCGCTTATGTAATATAACAATTTATAATATAAAATGGCACTAAAATGTGTAAAAAAAAAATTCAATATATTCGTATATGTGTTAAGAAATTAAGTGAGCCCAAAAACGTGTGGCAAAAAAATGTATCACGAGTCCTATAAGTTGAAAAAATTAGGTACATTAATAAATAATACTTATTAGGCATTAGAAAAGTTTTAGACGTTACAAAAATATTAAACAAAGAGTAATGCAAATCTGCCACTATATTTACTATTTTATTACAAAATGCCATAGTCAGTTAACCCATTAATTAAAAGTAGATCTCTTTTATAGTGATTGATCTAACGATCCAACCAGGTTCTTATTGTTTTTATTTTAAAATCAGTCATCGCAATAACGCTCCTATATATATATATATATAGGGGCGCGCTATTTGCAGAACCTCTTTTTGGTACAGACTTACAGAACCAATTTATTACTACTAATAAAGCATAGTGTACATGATATTAATGCATGATGGCATTTTCGAAAATATATACTACTCACTTTAAAAAAAGAAATTAAATTAGGGCAAACTGGGTATTTTAATTCATTAAATTTTTTTTATATTGTTTAATTAAAATACGGTTTTTAAATATTTAATTTTCAAAATTATTAATTAATTTTTTTTTTGCATTTTTAAGTTTTTCCCCGATCATAAGTTTATAAAAAAAAATTTATATTTGTTATTTTAAATAATAATTTTACACATGGTTTTTATAACATAAACATACATGTTTCTCTAAACTTATAACATAAACATATATGTTTCTCTAAATTTATAATATAAACAAACATTTTTCTATAAATTTGTAACATAAACATACATGTTTTTCTAAATTTATAAAATAAACATACCCCTAAATTTATAATAAACATACATGTTTATTATAAAAAATATAAACACATACATGTTATCTCTAAATTTATATAAAAAAACATAAATGTAATAAACAAAATTTGATATCAATTATAATACAATTCAAATACAAATGTATAATAAAGATGTGCAAGAGACGTTTTCACTCTTCAAAGAACAAGCATGGACCGCTTCGAGAATATGAACATATCGGCACATCATTGAGAACATATGTGCGCGGCTTCGAGAACATATATGTACGGGTTCGAAAACATATACGTACGGCTTCGAAAACATACACGTACGGCTTCGAAAACATACACGTACGGCTTCGAAAACATACACGTACGGCTTCGAAAACATACACGACGGCTTCGAAAACATAAATGTACGGCTTCGTAATCATCCTCATCACAAACGCATACCGTCATCCCTATGCAGTGCGCAACCATCAACCTAATCATAAACCAAACGTAAAGATCATTTACAATAAACCATTCGCAAACATAAGAAAATTAATCAAAATATTAATTTAAAAAGAAACTGCGCAATTGTATAATTTTTCAAGACATTGAACATAAAAATTAACTACGTCTCTAAACTTCACTAATCCTACACTTTTGTTAAAAATAAGACCACATACATTACATTGACCAAAAATTTTCACTAAGGTGTTGTTTGTTTTTTTAAGAGGTTTTGAGTCCGTGATTAACAAATCTAAATGTTTAAACCCGAATCATTTAAAACTATTTGTTTTTACAAATTGTCTTAATGCTCCTCCTTACCTTACGATCTTATAATCAACAGTAATAATTCTCACATCTTCGTAGATACTATAAGCATTCATTTTAATCAAAACTACTAGATAACCCCCACGTGAATTATCAACAAACCAACCCCTAA